>CM037587.1:44122603-45498103 GCA_021018995.1 Chloranthus sessilifolius | reverse complement strand
CTCACCACTTTCCAAAATATCCAAAACCCAACCCCCCATTCTCCATCTTTTGCCAAACCATACCCATGCCAAATCCAACTCATTTCCCTTCCACACCCCTACAAAACCCTAACCCATTCCCCCAATCCACATCCATGCCTCATTTCCCATCTCCCACCTATAGGCCTGATCCACTCACATTCACATACACCACTTCCGCCCTATCCGATCCCCCACAAGTCCCCACATCTACTCAGGTGATGCCCATTTTTACCAAGGCCACACCCGGTTTTTCCCAAACACCCATACTTTACCCTTCATCATCCCCCTTTGCCAATGCCCCACCCCATTCCTTCAATCCGTCCCATATCCCATCACTTACCATGGCCATGCCCAATCTTCCCTCAACCTCCATCCCATCCATACCCAATCATCCCTTAAATCCGCCATCCACATCCAATCCTCCTTCCATGACCATGATGGAGGAGATGTTGGTCACTCCCATGCGGAAGGCTATCAAAACACTCCCTCCTCCACAGGTGTCCCTAAACCCATCTCACACCCTAACCAATCTTCATGCCTCACTCCCCAATGACCCCCATCAACCTCCCATAATCCACACCACCCAAACCCCTATTACCCACTTGCCCCAAGGCCCCATGGCCCAACCCCCCACTACCTACATGCCCCAAGGCCCAATGGCCCAAGCTCCCATCTCCCATATGCCCCAAGGCCCATTAGCCCAAACCCCTTTTTCTATGGCCCGATGGCCCAGACCTACCAAGGGCCCATGGCTCAAACCCATCAAGGGCCTATGGACTAGACCCATCAAGGCCCACTGGGCCAAACCCACTAAGGGCCCATAGCCTAGACCCACCAAGACCCATTGGGCCAAACCCACCAAGGGCCCATGGCCTAAACCTATCAAGGACCCATGGCCCAAACCCATTAATGGCCCATGGCCCAAAATGACAAAGGCTTTATGGCCCAAACCCAAACCCCATACGCATACCTTCCATAATACCCCCAACATTTCACCCTACCTTCACAACAGGGTCAGACCCATGCCATACCCCAAACCCAATTTTCCCATAGCCCCACACCCCAAGGCCATCTCCAAACCTTCCCCCATACCCAATGGCCCCATCAGGCCCCACCTCAAAGCCAAAATCCCAACACCCAACAAACCTTTCCTCACCCCCAATGAGCTCACCCAACCCCCACTCATGTCATTCCTGTCCAACCCATACAACACCCATAAGAGAATCTCTCCCTCACTATACATTATGCCGACCAGCAGTACGAGGAGGATGAGATTAGGAATAGCGGGGCCTATGCTGGGGCCTTGACCAGCCTTAACCCTCCTCCCCTAATTGCCCATCCCTTGGTGGCCCAGAGTGAAGTTCAACTAATGATCGAGAAAGCGGCCCCTGTGTCAAAAGAGTCAGAGCAGCTGAAAGAACAGTTGGACAAAATACAAAAGCAGCTGAAGAAAATGGGTGGTGCTGAAATCCATGCCACAGACTTCACAGATTTATGTCTGTTCGCCGATGTCCCCCTGCCCCCCAAATATAAAATGCCAGCCTTCGACAAATATAATGGAACTGGCAATCCTATTATGCACCTGAAGTCCTACTATGGGGACATGTGCCAATATGGAGGGGACAAAAGACTACTAATAAAAGTCTTTCAGAAGAGTCTGACCGGTCCAGCTTTGAGATGGTTCACATCTTTAGAACCATCCATGATAAAAACGTGGAGGGACTTGTCGCACCTCTTTTAAGAACAATATGTCTATAATATAGACATTGAGCCGCGTAAGTCTGATTTGGCCCATTTGAAACAGAACCAGAATGAGACCTTCAGCGACTACCTAGGGATTTGGAAAGCAGCGACTCAATTTAAAGCAGAATACTGATGATGGCGAGATAGAGATGATTTAAAAAAATACTCTGCCAGTGATCTCAGACTTTTTGGTGTACTAGCAGTAGTTCAGCTTTGCTGATCTAGTGATAAATGCTAACCAATGTGAGGATGTCATCAGGGAGCGTCGTCTAAATAAGAACATGCCGAGCGGACCTAGTGGGGTTAGAATATTTTCATAACAAAGGAACGAAAAGAGAACAGGGGCCAATGTTCAAAACATTGCCAATACCAGGCCCAATAACAATACTATCCCGTTTCAATTTCAAGCAGCCTCACTAGCACCAGTTAGGCCTGAGCAGATGCAGAGAATAGGGAATGGACAAGGAATGCAAATGACTCTAGAGCAGAGGAGAGCCTGCTACGATCGAGTTTTTATGCCTCTGGGGCAATCCTTGAGTGCACTTTTACCTTTGTTAGTAAAAAAGGGATTAGTCACTATCCGTCAACCGCAACCCCCTCCTCACCCGATCCTAAAGAATTATGACCCAAATACTACTTGCAACTTTCATCAGGGTCTGAGTAACCCAACTGATCGCTGCTTCCCATTGAAGCACGAGATCCAGGATTTGATTGATGCCGAAAAAATCATTCCACCTACACCTTCTCAGCATGCAAACATTCACCAAGTGCCACTACCCCCACATCCTACCGGAGGAGCAGGTCCCAGACCCACCGTCCGAATGATAGATAGTGAAGAGAAGTTTGAATTCGACCCATTCGATTACATCAGTGATCGGGAGAGTTATGTGGCACCATTGTCAAGGAATATGGAAGAAAGGAGCATCGGGGTAATTGAACCCATGAATTTGTCAGATTATTTCCCTAACCCGACTCCGCAAATTGAACCCTTGGATCTCAGGGCATACTTTCCATCACCCACCCCTGTCAATTATGTACATATCAATGCATGCCAACCATACACCACCACCCCCACCAATTACCCAATAAACCAACAGGCCCCCAATCCCCCATTGCCAATAAACTACCAATGGCATGTGCCCACTCCACTACTCCCTACCCAACCACCTGCAAGCTCTGCCACTCCCATCAATCACCTAATGGCCCATCAAACCCCCCATCCCCCACCACCTATCAGCTACCAATGGCCTACTTTCACCCCTTTTCCCCCAATACCACCACCCTCAAGCTTCACCACTCCCATCTGGCCTAATTTTGCCACCCAACCCACCACCACCGAAATAAATCAAGTGTTACCTACACCTCCTAAGCCCGCAGTACAAGTGCCTCCGGCACCGACAGCTATACCGTTTCAGATATCGGGACCAACCTATGATCCTCACCAAGTCCCGCTAAGTTATGAACAGACCAACGCGAATGTCGGTGGCAACAACAAAGAGGGGGCAGTGGACTTTGTCACATGGTCTGGGAGGATATCAAAGTAGCCAAAAGCGCCAGTGGCAGCACAAGCCCAACCTGAGGGGAAGAAAGATAGCGTGGTGAACCCCTTTGAAAAAATGAGCCGGGAACATATACTGGAGACTCAGCTAAGAAGAATACCTACCCATATAACTGTGTGGGATCTGTTAATGACGTCCCCACTCCATTTACAAGTGCTAATGGGGGCATTGAAAAATGTGCATGTGTCACTTTAAGTCAGCCCAGATGAAGTCAGGCAGATAATTAGGCAAGTAATGGTTCTGAATGCCATTTCATTTTCTGATGCTGACTTGCCGGAAGAAGGAGGTAGCCACTCGAAGTCTTTGAATATAATGGTCAAGTATGGAAACATGGTAATCCCCTTGGTTCTAATCGCCAATGGGTCCGCATTGAATATATGCTCCTTAAGAACCACCACCAAGATCGGGGTCGATCCATGCATGTTGAGGCCCACCAGAACTAGCGCTAGAAGTTTTAACAATACCAGGAGAGAAATAATGGGAGAAGTTGATCTTGAGCTGTTGATCAGGCCAATGACCTTCTCCATCTTGTTTCAAGTAATGGATATCAAATCCTCTTTTAATCTATTGTTGGGGCACCCGTGCCTGCACGAGGTCAGAGCCATACCTTCCACTTCGCACCAAAAACTCAAATTTGCATATGAGCACAAGATCATCACGATCATCGGCGAGGGGCATAGTGTAAAGGAAAAGGCTACCAATAGCGCCGAAAAACTAATATGTTGGATGTACCACACACCGCTGAGGACATCGACCTCCACAGTTTTGAATATGAGGTATCAGCGATACTCTTAGAGCCCATTGAGGGCATCATGCCTAAAGCAGGAGGAGATATGGTAGCGGTGGTGGCTATGCTCCAAAGGTGGGGCTATCAGAAAGGTCGAGAGCTCGGGCCTATACTGCAGGGCAGAAGAGAGCCAGTTGTGGCCAAAGGATAGAAAGCACGATTTGGGCTAGGATACAAGCCCACGAAGGAAGAGGTTCGAGAGGCCAAAGAGAAAGCCAGGGTTGCTGTAGCTGTAAGAGCTCGAGGAATCAATATAGAAGAGAAACCTCACCCTAGGCCGCACATCAGAGATTCCTTTGTCAGTGCAGGGGTCATCAAGATCGATCAAAATAGGATAACCCATTTGACCCCACACAAACCCATAGCCCCTGCCCATCCCACCAATCCCAACATCTCCCTTCCTAACCTGGAGATAGATTTGGCCGCATTATCCCTCTTCGAGGAACGACGGCCAGTACCTGAACAAACACCCCCGGTGGAAAATCACCGCAAAATGGTATTAACATTTGAGGGCATCATCTCAGATGAGTTGGGGATCAATATGATGGAGGCTGACTCCAAAGAGCCATATCAGTCAGCCCCCTCCATTCAAATAGGTAAAGGAGCGGCCCCTCAGGTACGTAATTGGGTATCTTTACCCCAAACCCTAGAAGCGGGGAGTGGCCTAACATTTGGCACCCGTTTCCCCAAAAAAATAACCTATAAAAAGTAAGATAAGCCCTTGGCAGGTAATACCTTGTATATAGACAGACTCGCACTGCCAGGGGTCCGTCTCCGAAGAAAACAAAAATCTCAAAAACATTAAAAAAATATAAAATTCTAAAAATATAAAAAAATACAAAGTCTAAAATTATTATCATTTAAAATTCTAGATAAAATTCCATAAAAAGATGCCTTAATCAAAATATTCGTCCCACATAAAATCAACCCCTTTCCTGTAGAAATACAAGAAGAGGAAGGAGTTGCGAGTATGGACGAGGATCTCCCCTTGGAGGAGCTCCCCAATGAGCTCCTTGACCGGTTTGTCGACTTTGAGTATGGCCCTACCCCCATTGTCGAGGAAACTGAGGACGTTAATCTAGGGACTGAGGAGGTTCCCCGAATTACCAAAATCAGAACGTCATTATCTCCTGAAGAAAGAAAAAGTATGATTGACTTCCTTCGATCATACCAAGACATTTTTACCTAGTCATACAAGGATATGCTTGGTCTAGACACCGATTTGGTTGAGAATGAGTTGCCTCTCTACCCTGATATGAAGTCGATTAAATAAAAGCTGAGACATCTTCGACCCTAGTGGATGCTAAAAGTCAAGGATGAGGTCATCAAGCAGTATGATGCGGGGTTTCTCATGGTATCCAAATACCTGCAGTGGCTAGCCAATATCGTGCATGTACCGAAGAAAGATGGAAAGGTCCGCATGTGTATCAATTTTTGAAATTTGAACAGGGCGAGCCCAAAGGACGATTTCCCACTGCCACACATTAACATCTTGGTCGATAACACTGCTAAGCACGGGATGCTTTCATTTATGGATGGATTCTTAGGATACAATCAGATAAAGATGACAGAGGTCGATCGGGAGAAGACTGCATTCATTACTCCATGGGGAATCTTTTGCTATCGAGTCATGTCGTTTAGCCTAAAGAATGTCGGTGCAACATACTAGAGAGCTATGACCGCAATGTTTCATGACATGATGCACTGAGAGATTGAGGTGTACGTCGAAGATATGATAGCCAAGTCATCGGAGCGAGGCGACCACTTGGTAAACCTTCAGAAGTTGTTTGAGAGGTTGAGAAAGTATCGGCTATGTCTGAATCCACAGAAGTGTGCATTTGGTGCTTGTCCGGAAAGCTGTTGGGGTTCATCGTCAGGAGGAGAGGGATCGAGGTCGACCCAGTTAAAGTCAAAGCTATCACTGAGATGCCGCCACCATCTATCGAGAAAGAGGTCAGAGGGCTCCTGGGCAGAATACAATATATTAGTCAGTTCATTGCACAACTAACTCCAATCTCCACGTCGATCTTTAAGCTACTAAGGAAGAACTCGCCCGTTGAATGGAATGACGACTGTCAGGCAGTGTTCGATAAAATCAAAAGCTACCTACTTAATCCACCTATGTTGGTACCACCCGAGCCGGGTAGACCACTCTTAATGTATCTCTCCATGACGGAGGTCTCAATGGGATGCGTCTTAGGTCAGCATGATGAGACGGGAAGAAGAGAGCAGGCCATCTACTATCTAAGCAAGAAATTTACTGATTATGAGACACGCTATTCTCATATGGAGAAAGCGTGCCTGGCTCTTGTATGGGCTACTTAGAGGCTCCGCTATTACTTACTATCTCAGGCCATACTACTCCTAGCCCGCATGGACCCATTAAAATACCTGCTTGAGAAGTCGGCTCTTACTGAGCGAACTACACGATGGCAGTTGTTATTGTTTGAGTTTGATATCATGTACGTCACTCAGAAGTCAATTAAAGGGCAAGCACTCACCAATCATCTCACCGACAATCCTTTGCTGGACTATGAGCCTTTGAGAACTAAATTCCTTGATGAGGACATCCTTTTTATGACAAAAGATGATACAGAAGAAGCAGAAGAATCATGGGTAATGCACTTTGATGGGGCAACAAATGTCTAGGGTTAGGGAGTTGGCGCCATTCTAATTTCGCCGAAAGGGTCCCACGTACCTTTCTCTATCAAGCTCAACTTCCCTTGCACAAATAACATGACTGAATATGAAGCTTGTGCCATTGGTCTGCAGGCAGCTCTCGATCTAAATACAACTCACCTTCGAGTGTTTGGCGATTCACAGTTAATCATATGCCAGACGAACGGTGACTGGAAGATGAAAGATGAGAAACTGATCCCTTACCATGAGCACCTTGAGGATATGATAGCTTGCTTTCAAAATGTGACATTCTCATATGTCCCCCTGATAAGGAATCGCTTCGCTGATGCACTAGCGACATTGGTATCAATGATAAAAATCTTGTATGGTGCTGAGATGAAGCCGATCATCATCGAGCAGAGGAATGAGTCGGCCTTCTGCCTCCAGATTGAGGAACCTATGAAGCCTGATGATGAGCCACCTTGGTTCTCAGATATCAAGAATTTCCTCGAGACCCTAACTTTCCCAGAGGGTACATCCAAGATGGACCGATGAACCATTCAACGTCTAGCGGCAGGCTACGTCATTTGTGGAGATTGCCTATACAAGCGGTCATACAATAACATCTTGCTCAGGTGTCTTACAGAAGGTGAAGCGATCAATATTATGAAGGAGATCCACAAGAGAGTATGTGGAGCTCACGTCAGCAGTCACACGCTCACCAAGAAAATTCTACGACAGGGATACTTCTGGACCACTATGAAATAAGATTGTTGCAAACATGCTTAGAAATGCTACAAGTGTTAGGAACACTCCAGTCTGATGCACGCTCCTGCCATCGATCTTCACTGTATGATCACTCCTTGGCCATTCGCTACTTGGGGCCTGGACGTCGTCAGAATGATTAATCCGAAAGCATTGAATGGACATTGGTTCATCCTTTTTGCCATTGAATACTTTACCAAGTGGGTAGAAGCGCCATCATATGCCTACATCACGGCCAGTCACGTCGAGAAGTTCCTCAAGAGTAATATTGTGTGTCAATTTGGAGTACCCAAAGATATCATCATAGACAACGGCACAGACTTTGCAAATAAGCGCATCCGAGCCTTCTGCGAGAATATAAAATCAAGCACCATCACTCGTCCCCCTATCGGCCTCATACTAATAGAGCTGTGGAAGCTGCGAACAAGACGGTTGTCCACATCCTAGAGAAAATGGTCGTCACTTATCGAGATTTGAGTGAAATACTGTCATTTGCCTTATGGGCCTACAGAACGTCAATCTGTACCTCTACAGGGGCAACACCATTCTCCCTTGTATACGAAACTGAGGTTGTCCTATTGGTTGAGGTTGAAATACCCTTGCTTCAAATCCTTATGGAATCAGGCTTACCCGAGACAGACAGAGAGAGATCCTAGTTTGAATAATTGAACTTATTGGACGAGAAGAGACTCCTAGCCTTGTGTCACACTCAAGTTTACCAGGGGCGAATCGCACGCACTTACAATAAACGTGTCTGCGATCGAGATCTAAAGGTAGGAGACACTGTGTTGAAGAAAAATTTTCCATCCCTCCATGCCGATCCGAGAGGCAAGTTCAAGCCAAACTGGGAAGGACCTTACGTCATTCTAGAAGTGCTATCAAGATACGCCATTCACCTCGCCACCATCGACAGAGATCATCTTCCTGAGCCCATCAATGTTGGATATGTTCGACGGTTCTACTCTTAGTCTATCATGACAAGGTGAGTATTGGTGAAACGGATACGTGACTGCTTAAGAACCACCCAAAAGAGGCCATCATTCCAAACACAGTAGCCAAAAAGCATCCCTAAAAATGATGATATCCCTTGCTACCCCATTTAAGCCTGGGCCTTTCTTTAAAAAAAAAAAACCCTCCCCCCAAAAAAAATGTGTGTACATATACAAAAAAGGAAAGTAAAGTTACCATCGACATCCAAAAAAATCAGAAAAGCAAAACCTCAAAAAGATATTGCCTGAAATAAATTAAAGAAGAAAAAAGAAAAAAAAGAATCATGGGGCACGTACAATAAAGCCCCTAAGGAAGAAAGTATGTTGAGAAAACTAAAGCCATATCAAGGAAACCCTTTTAGCCCAGCATACCTTCAAATCCTAACCTAACCCATGGCCAAGCTACACCCTGAAGAAAGCCCTCATTTTAGGTTCACAAGCAGTCATAATATCTATTAAGTCAACACAAATCGAGTTGTGAGATGACACTAGTACCCCATTTGGTCGGCTATGACGGAATCGACGTCTATGTCGTGGCTTTTGAAAAAAAGGAAATGAAAAAAATAAAAAAAATCAAATCAAATAAAAATACAAGCTCAAAGTAAGATGGACGTGGTGAAAACCTGAAAGGGCATTACGGGTAAAAACAACGAGCTTGTGCGGACCAGGTGAAAACCTGAAAGGGCACTTAGGGTAAGAGAGCTAAACCCATGGACGTGGTGAAAACCCGAGAGGGCGCCACGGGTAAAAAAAAGAGATAAATAAAAAAAGAAAAGAAAAGAGGAAAAAGTGAAAAAGAAAGGTTTACACTAATTGAGAGGATTGATGCTTGAGGAGCCCTCTTGGTTACTCTCTTTGATACCCTTTTTTCGGCTGTGCCACTCATGTTAGTTCAAGACGGTCCCGACCAGAATTGTCTTTGTGAAATTGCTTTGTCAAACGTATTACTCAAGGTAAGGAGAAAGGCTTGACTCAATCCAAAGGGATTAACGTTCTGGCCTTGGTAAAATCCGGAAACTCACTAAGGTTCAACTACATAAAAGAGTTCGACTATGCTCAAAATGGGACCCATTACTTTGTCTCACTGTCAAGGCATAAAAAAAAAAAAAAGCTAAAAACAAAAAAATCAAGAAAAATCCAAATACCAAAAAATGTGCATATATTTCTACTCATTTCCTTATACATATTTCCAGCATCATATCTCAATCTCAAAAATGAAGAAAAATAACAAAAAATCTCTGAAAATAAAAATCCAAAAAATATCTTAAAATTGAAAAAGTGTAGGTAAAAATTTATTTCTCCTTCTGTTATTTAGGATGTATTTTCTTTATATATGTATAAACTAAAAAAAGAGACTAACGTTTCCTTAAGAATGTGCTGGAACATCAAAACGGTTCGAAGCCTCGACGCCGACAACCTCTCGGCGATGGACAAATCAGATGAAGCACCTCACCATCAATGTCAAGTCTTCAAAAAAAGAGAAAGAAAAAAGAAAATTATTGTGGAAAAAAATAATAATAATAATAATTAATTAATAAATAAAATTATAAATCTGTGAACTTTTTATGCACAGCTACGCACTCGTGTATTTTCGATGCGGTAAAATGTCAATATTTTACTAGAAACGCAGCTGTGCAAAATTAAAGTCCTAGGTCTTAGGTTCACCTTGGATCCATTGATCCTATTTCAAAGTAGGAGCGATGGTGTCAATTTTGGTCAAACAGTCAATGCTTGGATCGAAGTGATTCCACTGCTATATCTTCGCCCTGATCGCTCCATATTTTAGTTTTAGGTGAACTTGAGTGCTTTGTACTTCAAGTTCATCACGTGATATTTTCGGAGGTGTAGACTCTTGGTCTGCACTGTCCGGGCGAGCGTTCTATGGGGTTTGAGGTTCGGATAACTCCGTCCTTTGTAAGATCCATTGTTGGATTGATTCCAACCTGTCAGATATGAAACTACGTTAGACAACTATGTGTAAACATACATGCAAAAGAGCTCATTCCCTTTATTTTTTTATAGGCTTAAAACCAGTATGAGCAGTGGTGTCCCTGTAAAGGGTACGCCATGCATTTGGGTATCCGTATGATAGTCGTTTGTTCCCATAAATTGTACCCGGGCAGGTCTGGGTCGGGGCTTCCATCGCCTTTGTTGGTTATCGCCCCTAATGGATGTATGTTTATGCATTGTTGTTCATTTGTAACTTCATTGATGACGGAGGCCAAGATTGAGTATCCTTCGGTGGACACCCAATTTTGACCCGGTTTTTTCGATATCACATGAACTTAAGTACGTTGGCTTCAGTTTCATCGTAAACTATTGCGGAGGCATGGGCTCTTGGTATGCGTTGGCTAGGCATGCGCCTCCCGAGGTTTGAGGTCTAGATAATACTTGTTTTAAAAAAAAAAAAAAAAGGAAAAGGCAATCTTTGAAAAAAGAAAAAAGAGAAGAAGAATAAATTTGTGTTTCCCCACAGAGCTACGCACAAGCATAAGGCGGTAAAATATCAATATTTTATCAGCAATGTAGTTGTGCCATATTAAAGTCTTGAGTCTAAGGCACGCCTTGGATCCTGGATCCTACTTCAAGGAAGGAGCAACGGTGTCCGTCTCGGTCAAATAGTCAATGGTTTCGATCAAGTCGACTCCACTGCTAAATCTTTGCGATGAGCACTCTATTTTAGATTCATATAAACTTAAGTGTTTGAAGCTTCAAATTCTCCATTGGAAAAGGTTAATCGTTGGTTGAGACCAACCTGTTGAGAATGAGATTACATATTAACCAAACTATGTGCAACCATGCATTCAGAAGGGTTCATTTCCCTTTTATTTTCTGCAGGCTTAAAACCTGTATGGGCAGCGGTATCCTTGTAAAGTGTACGCCATGTGTCTAGGTAACCGTATGATGGTTGTTTATTCCCGTAAATTATACCCGGGCAGGTCTGGGTCGGGGCTTCCATCGCCTTTGTTGTTACTATCGCCCTTGATGGGTGCATGTTTATGTATAGTTAATTGATGTTTATGATCATTGTCGGCGGAAGCCAGGATTGGATGCCCCCTTTTTGGGAAACACCCAATGATTGGTTTAATTTGTTTAGCTGTACTTGAAGCTGGATGCTCTAAGTCATGTTGATCCGAGGCACATTTTTAGAAATGGCATGTCTTCCCAAAAAGTGTTGCGACTTCTATTCGCTCTGCTCGGGTAGTCATGCTAAATAAACTTCGGGATCGTTGGGTTCACCCAGAGATTTCGAACCCTGCTTCAGGCAGGGGCACCCGCGACCAATCAAATGAGGCAATCAAATGCCTTATAGGATTAGACACAAACTGTGGAGCCTTGCGTAGTTTTGCTTAGCGCCTATCTTTGAATGTGGGTCAATCACCCCTCTTACTTACGAAGCTGTTGCATTCAGAATAAATCTTAAACATCAAATACCTTCAAATCATCTCAAGAAGTGAATGTTTGGCTTGGCATACAGGGCCTTCGCAACTCGTTCTACCTCGATTATGCCCAGTAATGTCGCTAAGCACTTGGGGACCGATTACCTTGAGAAACGAATGTTTAGCCTGACATCCAGGGCTTTCATTTTCTCACCATGTTACTCACCTAATGTTTAAAGTTCATTCTGAATACAGCGGACCCATCAATAATGCCTTGGGCCTCTTCGGACGTCTCTTTTCTTTGGCATTTGATCATTAGTGATCGGATACTAAAGAAGGGCATCTGTAGACACCTAAATTCGGCCCAAGGCCTGATTGAAACATATTTCGAGAGAGGTACACTTCCGAGCTTTTGATGGCATATGTGAAACCCTTAGGAACCTTTCCAAACCCTTAGGAATCAATCCTAACCTTTCCAAACCCATTAGAACCCTTTCCTGGACCAGTGTCAAACTCTCCCGAGTAGTGGTTGGAAAGAGGAGTGCTAAAATTTACACAAACCTCTTCAGGAGCTTAGTTATATACCATTGGAAAGAGGACTTCTCCAGCTTTCTAACAAGCTAAATATCACCCCAATCAGAGTTATATATCGAACGTTATGACCATTTGAAAATTGCCTGGCGCAACTAATAGTTGCACCAGGCCTTTTATCCCTAGAAATGGCCTGGCGCAACTAATAGTTGTGCCAGGTATAAATGGGTCCCCCCACCCCTCGCGAAGCCAACTTCCAGGGTACTGTACAGAACTATTTTACTGTATATTTTCCTGGCGCAACTAATAGTTATGCCAGGCATATGAACAGTGACTTTTGGTTTTTGCCTTGAATTTCAAAGCTAGGGTTTGACTTGTTGACCACCTCAGTCTTTGGGGTGTGTTTTGATAACTTTGGTGCACCCTTTTAACACCTATTTTCAACCCATAGGTGATCTAAACCATTAACCCATCATCCACCATTAAAGCCCATCTTCACACTTCTCTAAAACCCTTGAAACCCTAGGAAAACTTAGATGCTAGATTACCTAATTTCTAACCTTAATTAGCATCTAAACACTCTCCTAACCCACCCATTTCCTATAAATAGAGACCCCCACCCCTTGGTTTAAAGGTTGAGAAATTTGCTTAAGAGAGAAAGAGTTCAAAGTGAGAAGTTCTTCCTCCCTTCTGCGTACCATTTTCACCCAAATTCTAAAATCTCCCAACCTCATTTCAAGCTTGTTCTTGCATCCAAAACCCTTAGCCTAGGTGTGTGTGATCCCCTAGCCTCCCTTCTCTACCTCTTAGCTTCAAGTCTTAGGAGTTAGAACCCTATTTCATACCATACAAAGCCTTTAAGAGTTCATCAAAGCAAGCCACGCAAGACTCTCCTACGGTGCTACAGGGGCCCGAGGGCTCCGGCTCTCCCCTTTCTTCTCCTATCTCTTTGGCTCTTCTCATCCTCTCATTTGTGTCGTTACGCCACCGAATTTTCGATAGGAACGGAGGGGCACAAATAGGATTCTAAGCCCCTTTGGGCAAGAGGAAGCCATTTTCTTTTCTTTTACTTTATTTTTATTTTGTCCATTAGTAGAGACCGCGTTAAGCGGCTTGATTGGGTGCCTAACACCTTTCCAATTGATAAACGAAGCCCCTACCCAAGAACCTTTGGTGTGAACCGAATTCAGAGTCATATTTTTTAGCACTTCGGTGCTCATAAAAATGATATAGGTATCCCGGACACCAAAAGCTCCGGGTGGCGACTCTATATTTTTTGCAAGCCAGCGCATCGCCACGACGGGATCGTCAATGAATCTCACGGTTGTACACTCATGGACAAAGAGTTTGTGAGACCAAGCGTGCCTCCATGGGGAGCATCGGCCTTGTTTGTGAAGAAGAAATATGGGTCAATGCGACTGTGTATTGACTATCGCCAGTTAAACAAATTGACCATTAAGAATAGATATCCATTGCCCAGGATTGATGATTTATTCGATCAGCTGCAATGAGCATGATATTTTTCTAAGGTCGATCTGAGATCTGGATACCATTAGTTGAGGGTCAAGGCAAAGGACATCCAGAAGATAGCATTTAGGACACGGTACGGATACTACGAGTTATTAGTGATGCCGTTTGGGTTGACGAATTATGCAACTGTGGGATTCGTGACGATCTCGTCGCGACGATGCACTCTCTTGTGAAAAAAATATAGAATCACCACCCAGAGTTTTTGGTGTCTCGGGATACCTAGTTCATTTTTATGAGCTTTTATGAGCACCAAAGTGCCAAAAATATGACTCTGAATCTGGTCCACACCAAAGGCTCTTGGGTAGGGGCTTCGGTTATCGATTGGGAAGGTATTAGGCACCCAATCAATCCGCTTAATGCGGTCTCTACTAATGGCCAACACAAAAATAAAGTAAAAGAAAAGAAAATGACTTCCTCTTACCAAATGGGCCTCAAATCCTATTTGTGCCCCTCCATTCCTACCGAAAATTCGGCGGTGTAACGACACAAATGCGAGGATAGGAAGAGCTAAGGAAGAGATAGGAGAAGAAAGGGGAGAGCCGGGGCCCTCGGGCCCTTGTAGCACCGTAGGAGAGCCTTGTATGGCTTGCTTTTGATGAGCTTTTGAAGGCTTGAATGGTGGAAAAAGGGGTTCTAACTCCTAAGGCTTGAAGTTAAGAGGTAGAGAGGGACGGCTAAGGGATTACACACACCTAACCTAAAGGCTTTTAGTGAAATGCTAAGGTCTAAGGGAGCTTTTTAAAATCTAGAATTTGTATGGGAAGTGTGCACCAAAGGGAGAAAGATCTTCTCACTTTAAGCTTTTTCTCTCTTAGGCCAAAATTCTCAACCCCTAAACAAAGGGGTGGGGGGGCTCTATTTATAGGAAATGGGTGGATTAGGAGACCACTTAAGAGCTAAATGGGTTTAACAATTAGGTAATCTCACATCTAAGGATTCCTAGGGTTTTTGGAGCCTTGAGATGTGTGAGAAAGTCCTCAAATGGTGGATTATGGGGTGAGGCCTTAAGCCACTTAAAGGGTACAAATAGGTAGGAAATGGGTGCAACAGAACTAGCAAAACACACCCCAAAGGTCAAGGTGGTCAACAAGTCAAACCCCAATCATAATTTTTGTCGCAAAATCTAAAGGTTACTGTTCATATTCCTGGCACAACTAATAGTTGCACCAGAAAAATGTACAATAAAATAGTTTTAAATAGTGCCTGAAAGTTGGTTCGCGAGGGTGGGCCCCACCTTTAACCTTGGCGCAACTAATAGTTGCGCTAGGCTTAAAATCTGAGAGAATTAGCCTGGTACAACTAATAGTTGCGCTAGACAAAATTATAACTGGCGCAACTATTAGTTGCGCCAAATCCCTAGGGGGCCCCACAAGAATTTACACTTATGCTCTCCAGGCTCAGCTTGTCGTATCTTTTGATGTATACCTCCGATTGAGGCGATTCTTAGACCATTGGAAAGCTGACGACCTCTACTTTTTAATGGCATGAGATTCAATCATATTAGAGGGCCATAGCTACTATCGATACATCCCTCCTCAACTATTTGCCTGATAAGGTTAGGTTTAGGTTTAGAATGGGTTATAAGGGTCAGGATTGATTTCTAAAGGTTCAGGACAGGTTCCTAAGGGATCTAGGATGATTCCTAAGGATTTGGAAAGGTTCCTAAGGGTTCTAGGGGGGTTCCTAAAGATTCCATACATCTCATCAAAAGCTCAGAATTGCACCTCTCTCGAAAGGTATTTCGATCAGGCCTTAGGCCAGATTTGGGTGTCTATAGATGCCCCTCTTTGGTATTCGATCATTAATGATCAAATGCTAGAGAAAAAGAGACATCTGAAGAGGCCCAAGGCATTACTGATAGGTCCGCTGCATTCAGAACAAAATTCAAATATCAAATGAGTAATACGATGAGAAAACAAAAGCCCTGGGATGCTAGGCTAAACATTCGTTTCTAGAGGTAATCGGTTCCCAAGCGCTTAGCGACATTACTGGGTATAACCAAAGTGGAATGAGTTGCGAACTCCCTATAGTCAGGAAAGGTATTCACTTCTCGAGATGATTTTGAAGGTATCTGATGTTTAAAATTCATTCTGAATGTAACAGCTTCGTGAGTAAAAAAAGGGGGGGGTGATCGACTCATATCCAAAGAGTACGCAAGGCTCCACAGTTTGCGTTCAATCCTACGAGGCATTTGGTGGCCCCATATGACTATTTGCGGGTGCCCCTACTGAAAGCAGGGTTCGAGGTCTTTGGGTGAACCCATCGACCCCGAAGTTTATTTAGCATGACTGCCCGAGCGAAGTAAATAGATGTCACAACGCTTTTTGGGAGTGCATGCCATTTTCAAAAGTATGCCTTAGATTAAAATGGCCTAGAGCATCCAGCTTTGATTACCTTGAACAAATCCAACCAAATATTGGGGTATCTCCATGAAGGGACATCCAATCCTGGTCTCTGCTGACAATGATCATAAACATCAATTAACTATGCATAATCATGCACCCATCTGGGGCAATAAGTAACAGCAAAGGTGATGGAAGCCCCGACCTGGACCTGCCCGAGTATAATTTACGGGGACAAACGGCCATCATACAGATACCAAAATGCATGGCGTACACTTTACAGGGATACCGCTGCCCATACAGGTTTTAAGCCTGTAGAAAATAAAAAGGGAAATGATCCCTTCTGAATGTATGGTTGCACATAGTTTGATTGACACGTAATCTCATTCTCAACAGGTTGGTCTCAACCAATGATTGACCTTTTCCAATGGAGAATCTAAAGCTTAAGATACTTAAGTTCACATGAATCCAAAACAGAATGCTCGTCGCAAAGATTTAGCCGTGGAGTTGACTCAATTAAAACATTTACTGTTTGACAGGGACCGACACTGTTGCTCCTTCCTTAAAGTAGGATCCAAAAATTCGAGGTGAACCTCTGACTCAGGAATTTAGTATGGCACAACTACATTAGGGATAAATTATTGACGTTTTACCTCCTTATGCTTGTGCGTCTCTGTGGGGATTACAAACTTATTTTCGATTTTTCTATCATTTTATGCAATTTTTTTTTGAATTTTTCAACTATTAGTTTATGTGATTTTTTTAGGATTTTTGAAGCTATTATTTTATGTGGATTTTTCTTATGAATACCTCTGACTTCTCTGTAGGGATGTTTTTTATATTTTTCTTTATATTTTCCTGTGTAGGACAAGGGTGCTCATTGATCTCGATCCGCTTTTATTTTAGCACGGCTCTCTTGGAAAGTTGAAGGATGATCATCTGCCGAGCAAAACAAAAAGAGAAGTGGGTTGCCCCTCCGCCTGCAGTGCCCAAGACCCAGCCTAAGTGCCTGGCGCAACTATTAATTGCGCCAGGCCACTAGGGGCCTCAAAATAGCCTGGCGCAACTAATAGGTGCCCCAAGCAAAAGGTGGGAAACATTTTACCTCGCGCAACTATTAGTTGCGCCAGGCTTGGCTGGGGGGAGTTTAAACAGCCCGAGTTCGGGCTAGGGGCTTTATTTCAAATTTTTCTCCCCCTCCTTCCTCTTTGAAACTGAAAACCGCCCCCCTCCTAGGGTTCCTTTACATTGCCTCTATGCGTGCCCCATTGCCGTTGCTTTGCTTGTGTGGATCGATCGTCGGCTCACGCTAGATCAATGACCCTTTTTCTTCTAAGAGGTAACCATTGAACACCTATTTTCTTTGATTTTTCTTACTTTTTCTTGCAAATATGATCATGATCTTGCATTCCTAGACGAAAAGTAGTTTATTTTCATTGTAAGTGTGTTGATTGATGATGTGTGAATGGTTTTTCCTGAATAATGCCTTATTTTTGTGGTTTTATGGGTTTTATTAATGCATAATATATATATATATATATATATATATATATATATATTTGTAAACAATAATAATTTTTGTTTATGTTTTTATTGGTGCTTAGAAAAGGGGTTTTATTTATTATTTTTCTTTGGTTTTATCTTGAATACCAAGCAAGGATACTATTTAGGAAAAGGGAAAAATTTTGTTTGTTTTTTATTGTTGTTTTTTTGTTGTTTCTTTTTGAAAGGTTAATAATAAAAAAAATGATTTTTGGTTCCTATATATATTGAAAACTAATCAAGGGGATTTTTTTTTATTTTCTTTCTTATACTTAATTAAGGAAAAGGATTTTGCCTCTAAAAATTTTATTCTTTTAAAACTAAGGCATTGATCTATATATATATATTTTTTGGTTTTAGTTTTTTTGTAAAAGAGGATTTTTTTTCGATTTTATGGACATAAAGGGAGGGATTTTTTTTTTAAGGAGGTTTTTTTTTTTTTTGTTTTTGATTTTATGAACCATGAAGAAAAGGATTTTTTGTTTGTTTTTTCTAAAACCCCTCCTTTTTTGGAATAAAGGAAGGACCCTTTGGTTTTGATGACGATTTTTTTTTTAAATGGCTTTTATTTTTAAACATAAAAGAAAGGGGGGTTTATTTTATTATTATTTTCATTATTATTACTTTTTATTTATATTCTAAGATATAAAGGAGGGAATTTTTTTTTGTATTTTCAACCTAAAAGGGATTTTGTTTTTTGTGCTTCTTTTTTTTTACCTATGTATGTGTGCATCTTTACTTCCTGACAATGTGTGAGACGGTGAGCATACTTACCTTCCCTTGGTATGTAGCACAAAAACCATCCTTTACCACTGATCTATTCTAATGTGGTTGCCTTTTATTGCCCCAGCATGTTAGGCGAGGGTGAGCATATTCCTGAGGAGGGCCACGAGGAGGGGCCTGAGATAGTGTACGGCCCGCAGGGGGAGCAGTTCATCTGGGTAGATCGAAGAGCGGGCCCATGGCTCGAGATGCAGGGCGAGGCCGCCAGGGTTGGCCTCCTTCACCAACAGCATACCAACATTTCAAATTTTGGGATAGCGGGCAAGGTAAAAGAGAGGTTCAATTTATTTCCATTATGCAGTTTTTGCTTTGCCTCTATGGTCTGATGCGCATTTTCTTAGGTACAGGACCTGCCCAACATTGTGTTCCGTGGGGGGTGGCTCGACTTTCACGAGTTCTACCTCTATGTCCCTCCCGTAGTGAAGGTCCTGCTAATATAGGTGGGCTTTGAAGAATTTCTATCTTGCCTCGCCATGAGGGCCGACGCTGCCTATCTGAAAGCCCTGATTGAACGGTTTTGCCCCGAGACGATGACCTTTCACATGCCGTATGCAGAGCTGACTTTGACACCCGTCGACTAGGCCATAATTATCGGCATCAGGATAGGGGGGTACCGATATCCGTTCTCGTGGTGTCGAATCAAGAGGACATCATTTGATTGATTAGGGCCTATCCTTCTCACGGACAGACACATGGTACCGAGGTCAAGATGTCTTGGCTGACCTCACTTTATACACTTGATGAGTTAGTGTATCTGGGTTAGCTAGACAGGGTGCTTTACATCACGCCTGAGTGGGCGATCATCCTAGCCCACATTACTCTCTTGGTCCTACTTGGTAAGACGCTTTTCACTAATGCGAGCGGTGGCCGAGTCAGCCTAGCCCTGCTGAGTGTGATGGACAACTGGGGTGACGTCCACAGGTATGACTAGGGAGGGGCAGGGTATGGATGGCTGATGTACAATTTGTCTCGGGTCACAATCAGGGATTCAAAGTCTACTGTTGGATATTGGGCTGCCCTAGAGGTAATTCCTCATTCCTTTGCCTTCGCCATGTTTTTGAATGATCCATATACGCTATTGACCTGCTCTTGTGCAATGCCACCCTTTTCAGGTATGGGGATACCATAACTTTCCCCCTAAGCGCCCGCTTCTTTTCTCGAAGGTGCTTACCTATCCCCTCCTCAGCAGCTGGAATCAGGCTCGGCGTCGCGATGTAGGTTTAAAGCACTTGGAGATGGGTCTAAGGTCCCAACTCGACTTGATGGTTCCTGAGCAGGTAAAACTCTCTTTCAACTTTGTTTGTTCTTAGCTCGAAAATCTCCTTTTACTGATATGCTAACTGCTTGGATTCTTTTTTTTTTTACTTGGGCAGATCCTCCCTGACCCGCACCTTGCATCCCCCTTCTGGGACCGAGCAGCTGTAGGCGGTTCTCGCCTATTTAACAATCGCCACGTCGTTTTCTTCTATGGAGCATGGACCAAATTCTATTATCTGGGGGAGTGAGTCATGCACCAATTCCAGGGTTATTTGCCATACCTGTGGACCCTCCAGCAGATGTTTAATATCTTGTTAGCAGTATAGAGGAGCTTATAGTGGCCTTCTTCAATAACGGGCTCCTATCCATGCTCTCCATGTGCCCGGGGACTATCATCTTTTGTACGAGTGCCTGCCATACCAGTTTATCTTGCCGCGCTTCATACCTAGCACTAATTTTCTTGTGTTCAGTGGCGCACTCGGTCAGGTAATTCTTCTTAGCTTGGATTAGTTCCCTTTATGCTTTAATTCGGCCTTCTTCCCTTCTAAGCGGATCTTTATTTTGTTCACAGTTTGCTTTAGAGGATGATTCAGATGGTGAAGGCGGGACGGGTGCAGCTGATATGTTAGGGGAAGATCCCTCCCGTGCTGGCCCATCTGGTGTGGGTCCCTCGGGCGAGGGCTCCTTGAGTGCTGGTCTGTCAGGTACCTCTCATGCTGGTATCCCTGGTGGCGATCTGCCCGTGGTATATGAGACCTTCTGACGCCTAGATGACAGCTTCCTTTTGGGCCTCTGTGCGGACGTGGATCGACAAGCGCAGCTTTCTGCTGAGGCGGCCCGTCTCCCTCCTCCTGAGGTGGTTCCAGGGGTAAGTCTGCTAACGGCCCAATCTCTTTCTGTTTCAGCCTCCTATTGTACATGCTTTAAGATTGCCCTGATAATTGATGTTATATCGTTCTGAATGTAGGATTTCAACTCGGCCATGGAATATGCGGAGTACCATCATCATCTTGCAGAGCTTAGGGAGGTGGAGACGGTGAGTACCTTGCTGCCCTACTCCTCTCATTCATTTCATTATCATTTGTCCCTTAACTGATCCTGACTCTTGACTTTGACTGTGCCTTGTAGCGTGCTCATGCTAAGGAGTTGCGTTCTTTACTCAGTAGGATCTCGCAGGTGTGGTCTAGGGTGGGGGACATTCGGACCTTCCAGACCTCCTCTCGCCGTGGCAAGAAATCAAAGGGCGCGAGCAAGGAATAGGCTTTTAGTTTTTGTTTTAGAAACTCATTACTCTTTGGAATTCAATTTGTTTAATCATTTTGGGGATGGTTGATGTGATACTTTGGATCATTATTTTTGGAAAATATTTTTAGTATTTCTGCTTTGATTTTATGCCATGATCTCTTTGCATCGGACCTGTTTCTCTGCAGGATGTGTTTGCCCAAAATGTTCTCAGAAAGCGACTCCTTGGGTGTATGCTTTGATGTAGGATCAGTCCTGCATATGAATAAACAAAATAATTTCCAAACAGTTAATGAAAGGAGGTGTGTGAAAAAAACAAAAGGGGTGTAAGTCCCCACAGCTGGGTCCCGGGATGGCTGAAGAGGGGGGATTGTAGTGTGGCGCAACTATTAGTTACACTAGGTTGAAATCTCAAAAAATATGTACTGGCACAACTATTAGTTGCGCCAGGCATAAATGGGGACCAAAATGTGCTGGCACAACCATTAGTTGCGCCAGGCATAACCTGAGGAGCTATTGATCCTTATATACCCGAGTTAGTCCAAAAATCATTTCTTTTTATTTGTCTTGGCCCTTTTGACCGGTTCTTTTTGTTTTTCCTTTTCCAAGGCGGGTCCATCACCATATATCGATTTTTATCTTCTTAGAAGATTTTTGTACGTCATGGACGCTTTCTAACCCTCCCTTATGTGGAAGGCCTGGAGCCAATTTACCCCCTTCCTTGGGCTTGGGGCCCAAACTTCTAACAGCCTGGTTTGGGAGTTTGAATGAGAGTGAGCTCGCCGACTTGGAGTGCCTTGGGCTATCTCGCCTTTCTTCCTTTCTAGAGGTTCCTCCACGGTGGGAACTCCTTTTTGCTGCTGCTTCATTTTGGGATGTGAATTCCCATGTATTCTGTTTTGGAAAGCGGGAGCTAACCCCAACCCTTAAGGAGCTATCCAATCTGTCTGGCCTAAAGCTTCACAGGGGCCTTGCAAGAGTCACACCTCGGCCGGGCTACTCTAAATCCGTTCACCTTACTCTCGATTTGAAGAAACTCGAGTATGAGAAAAGTCTCATTGGGGGGCCCACAAGGTGTTCACTAAAATTCCTCAAAGAACTTTTCAGTGACGAAAGTCTCCGAAGATTGCCAGTTAGGAATATTTTCAACATGAAAGCTCTAGCACTCGGTCTCATCTCTGAAATCCTCTTCTTTACTGGGGGGAGAGCTTCTCGTTGGCAATTTGTGACATTTTTACGAAGCTGGAGGCGGGCCGATCCATGGTGCATTGGTGCTCGCCGAGCTGTATCAAGGCCTTGATCCATTTGCTTTGGGCAAGGTGGAGGGCCTTCGGGCGTGCCCCTTGTTGCTTTAGATCTGGTTGGGTGAGCACCTCGCTATCTTGGGGCCTATGCCTCACTTTTATATTGCTCGAGGTGAGGCAGCTCAGTGCTTTCTGGGTAGGTGCCATTTGCTTCCACAGGGCGATATGTCAGCTCTGAAACTTTGGTTGACCGATGTCGAGCTAACGTGGAGGCTTCCTTGGCTGGACCGGACCTTCCCAGTAGTTCTCTCCAGAGACCATGAGGGCATCACCCTCCTAGATTGACTGGCAGCACCTTTTACTTCCCATTTCGAGTGTTGCTTCAGTTCGGTTGCCCTCAATAGGTGCCTTGTGAGGCCAGACCCCCTTTATGTGATTTGATATTTTCTAGGGGGTCCTCTGGAGACACAGATCGAATTGCTGCTCTTTGGGAGATGCATCAATCGATGTTGATGTGTGATATCGAGCAGGGAGGTGAGGTTCAGGCTTCTCCTGAGTACAAGGCCTGGCTGTTGACTGAGCGGCCTACTGCTGATAGTCCAGATTCATCAAAGATCATTGACACTGGAGGCCCCTGGCAAAAGAAAGAGACGGCACTCCGAGCTCGCATCGAGCTATTGGTGGATGAGAAGAGGGTTCTGTAAGAACTTTTGGCACATGAAAAGGTTAGAGCAGAAATAGGAGAGAGCGAGGTCCTCCGTTTGAAGGGATCACTGAGGGTCACTTTTGGAGCCATTGACTCTTCTCGGAAGAGGTATAAGAGCCTGCATGGTCGCTAGCTGACTGAGCGGAATGTCCGGGAAGATGACCTTCATGCTGAGATTAGCGCATTGAAGTGCGAGCTGGACCGCTAACTCCTTCCTGTATACATAACTTTTTGCACAGATCAGATACACAGAAAAGGGGCATAAAACTCCTTTAGAGATACACCCTTTTTGGTATACATATTTTCTTCATGTTTTTACTGTTTTTCATTTATTTGTAAAAAGGAAAGCATGCTAGTCATCATACCGGCTATTTTTTAGGATGTGGTGTAAGCGGTGCATTTTGTAAATGAAAGGTAGTTTATTATATACATCTATATAGACTTTTTGGTCTTTTTTTGTGCATATATATATTTATTTATTTATTATTTTTTTTTTGTGCGGTGCCTTAATCACCTTGTGAAACCCTGGGTCCTCTTTTGAGCATGGTCGAACCCCACTTAAGTAGTCGGATCTTGGGTGAGTTTTAATAGCTTTACCAAGACTGGAACATCAATCCATTCGGATTGAGTCAAACCTTTCTCCTTACCTTGGGTCATACGTTTGACAAAGCAGTTTCACAAAGACAATTCTGGTCGAGACCCGATTTGAACTAGCATGAGCGGCCTAGCCGAAAAAGGGTATCGAAGAGAGTAACCAAGAGGGCTCCTTAAACATTAATCAATCACTTCAAACCCTTCTTCCTCTTCTTTTTTTCTCCTTTTTTACCCGTGGCGCCCTTTCAGGTTTTCACCACGTCCATGGGTTTAGCTCTCTTACCCCAAGCACCCTTTCAAGTTTTCACCTAGTCCGCACAGACTCGCTATTTTTACCCGTAGAGCCCTTTCGGGTTTTCACCACGTCCATCTTGCTTTGAGCTTATATTTTTATTTTATCTTATTATTATTATTATTTAAAAAAATATATATATATTTCAAAAAGCCATGATATAGACGTCGATTCCGTCATAACCGGCTAGATGGGGTTCTAGTGTCGTCTCACAGCTTGGCTCGTGTTGACTTAATGGATATTATGACTACTTGTGAACCTAAAAGATGGCTTTCTTTAGGGTGTAGCTTGGCCATGGGTTAGGTTAGGATTTTGAAGGTATACTGGGTTAAAAGGGTTTCCTTGATAATGCTTCAGTTTTCTCAACATACTTCCTTCGGGGTTTTACTATACATGCCCCGTGATTCTTCTATTTGTTTGTTTTTTTTAATTTTATTTCAGGCAATCTCTTTTTTGGGGTTTACTTTTCTGATTTTTTTAGATTTTGATAGTAACTTTACTTCCCCTTTTTTATATATGTACACACACATTTTTTTTTGGGGAAGGGGGTTATTGAAAGAATGGCCCAAGCTCAAATGGGGTAGCAAGGGATATCATCATTTTTAGGGATGCTTTCTGGCTACTGTGTTTGAAATGATGGCCTCTTTTGGGTGGTTTTTAAGCAGTCACGTATCTGTTTCACCAATACTTACCTTATCGTGATAGACTAAGAGTAGAACCGTTGGACGTATCCAGCATTGATGGGCTCAAGAAGATGATCTCCGTTCACGGTGGCGAGACGGATGGCAAATCTTGGTAGTACTTCTGAGATGACATAAGGTCCTTCCCAGTTTGGCTTGAACTTTTCTCTCGGATCGGCATAGAGGGATGGGAAGATCTTCTTTAGTACAGTGTCTCCTACCTTCAGATCTCGACCGTGAACACGTTTATTAAAAGTGCACGCGATTCGCTCCTGGTATACTTGAGTGTGACACAAGGCTAGGAGTCTCTTCTCGTCCAATAAGTTTAATTGTTCGAAGCGAGATCTCTCCCTTTCTGCTTCAGGTAAGACTGATTCCATAAGGATTAGGAGTGAGGGTACTTCAACCTCAACTAGGAGGACGGCCTCAGTTCCATACACAAGGGAGAATGGTGTTGCCCCTGTAGCGGTACAGATCAATGTTTTGTAGGCCCATAAAGTAAACGACAACATTTCGCTCCAATCTCGGTAAGTGACGACCATTTTCTCTAGGATACGAATGACCGTCTTGTTTACAACTTCCACGGCTCTGTTAGTTTGAGGCTGATAAGGTTATGAGCGATGGTGTTTGATCTTGTATTGCTCACAGAAGGCTCGGATACGCTTATTTGTAAAATTTGTACCGTTGTCTATGATAATATCTTTGGGTACTCCAAATCGGCACACAATATTATTCTTAAGAGACTTCTCAATGTGACTGGTAGTGATGTTGGCATATGACGCCGCTTCTTCCCACTTGGTAAAGTATTCAATGGCGACGAGGATGAACCGATGCCCATTTGATGCTTTCAGATTAATCATTCCGACGATGTCAAGGCCCCAGGTAGAAAATGGCCAAGGAGTGGTCATGCAGTGTAGATCAATGGTAGGAGCATGTATCAGACTGGAGTGTTCCTGACACTTGTAGCATTTTTGAACATGTTGGCAGCAATCTAAATCCATAGTGGTCCAAAAGTATCCCTGTCGCAGAATCCTCTTAGCAGGCATGTGACCGCAGATGTGGGCTCCACATACTCCCTCATGAATCTCCTTCATGATATTGATCGCTTCACTGTTACTAAGGCACCTGAGCAAAACATTTTTGTAAGATCGCTTGTAAAGGCATCCCCGCAAATGATGTAGCCTGCTGCTAGACGTTGAATGGTTCGTCGGTCCATCTTGGACGTACCCTCAGGGAAAGTTAGGGTCTCAAGGAAATTCTTAATATCTGAGAATCAAGGTGGCTCATCATTAGGCTTTGTAGGTTCCTCAATCTGTAGGCAGAAGGCCGACTCACTTCTTTGCTCGATCATGATCAGCTTCATCTCAGCACCATACGGGATTTCTGTCATTGATGCCAAAGTTGCTAGTGCATCGGCAAAAAAGTTTCTTGTCCGGGGGACATATGAGAATGTCACATCTTGGAAGCAAGCTATCAGATCCTCGAGGTGTTCATGATAAGGGATCAGTTTCTCATCCTTCATCTTCCAATCTCCATTTGTCTAGCATATGATCAACTGTGAATCGCCAAACACTCGAAGGTGAGTTATATTTAGATCAAGAGCTGCTTGTAGTCTAGCGGCACAAGCTTCGTACTCAGCCATGTTGTTAGTACAAGGGAAGTTGAGCTTGATAGAGACGGGTACGTGGGATCCCTTTGGCGAAATCAGAATGGTGCTAACTCCCTGACCTTCTGCATTAGTTGCCTCGTCAAAGTGCATTACCCAAGAATCTTCTGCTTCTTCGGTATCGTCTTTTGTCATAAAAAGGATGTCCTCATCAGGGAATTCAGTTCTCAAAGGCTCATAATTTAGCAAAGGATTGTTGACAAGATGATTGACGAGTGCCTACCCCTTAATCGACTTCTGAGTGGCGTATGTGATGTCGAACTTAGATAATAAGAGCTGTCAGCGTGCAATCCGCCCAGTGAGAGTGGGCTTCTCAAATAGGTATTTCAAAGGATCCATGCGAGCCAAAAGTAGAATGGCCTGAGATAGCAAGTAATGGCGGAGCCTCTGAGTAGCCCATACAAGAGCCATTCACGCTTTCTCCAGATGAGAATAGCACGTTTAATAATTAGTAAACTTCTTGCTCAGATAGTAAATGGCATGCTCTCTTCTTCCTATCTCGTCATGTTGCCCTAAAATGCATCCCATCGAGACTTCCGTCATGGAGAGATATATCAAGAGTGGTCTCCCCGGCTCAGGTGGTACCAAAATAGGTGGATTAAGGATGTAGCCTTTGATTTTATCAAATACTGCCTGACAATCATCGTTCCATTCAATGGGCGAGTTCTTCCTTAGTAGCTTGAAGATCGGCGTGCAAATGAGCATCAACTGTGCAATGAACCGACTGATATATTATAATCTTCCCAGGAACTCTCTGACTTCTTTCTTGGTAGAATGTGGCGGCATCTCAGTGATAGCTTTGAATTTAACTGGGTCGACCTCGATCCCTCTCCGGCTGACGATGAATCCTAACAATTTTCTGGACATATCACCTAATGCACACTTCTGTGGGTTCAGACGTCGCCGATACTTTCTCAACCTCTCAAACAGCTTCTGAAGGTTTACCAAGTGATCGCCTCTCTCTGGTGACTTGGCTATCATATCGTCGACGTACACCTCAATCTCTCGGTGCATTATGTCGTGAAACAGCACAGTCATAGCTCTCTGGTATGTTGCACCGGCATTCTTTAGCCCAAATGGCATGACTTTGTAGCAGAAGGTTCCCCAAGGAGTGATAAATGCCATTTTCTCGCGATCAACCTCCACCATCTTGATCTGATTGTATCCTTAGAATCCATCCATAAAATAAAGCATCCCGTGTTTAGCAATGCTATTGACGAAGATGTCAATGTGTGGTAATGGGAAATCATCTTTTGGGCTCTCCCTGTTCAAATTACAAAAATCGATGCACATGCAAACCTTTCCATCTTTCTTTGGTACAGGCATGATATTGGCTAGCTACTACGGGTATTTAGATACCATGAGAAACCCTGCATCATACTGCTTAATGACCTCGTCTTTGACTTTTAACATCCACTCAGGTCGAAGATGTCTCAGCTTCTGCTTAACCGACTTCATATCAAGGTAGAGAGGTAACTCATGCTCAACCAAATTAGTGTCCAGACCAGGCATGTCCTCGTAGGACCAGGCAAAATTGTCATAGTATGATCGAAGGATTTCAATCATGCTTTTTATTTCTTCGGGAGACAGTGACATTCTGATCTTGGTTATTCTGGAAATCTCCTCAGTCCTTAAATTGATATCCTTTGTCTCTTCGACAATGGGGGTAGGCCCATGCTCAAAGTCGGCCAACCGGTCAAGGAGATCATTGGGGAACTCTTCCAAAGGACTATCCTCGTCCAGACTCGTAACTCCTACCTCTTCTTATATTTCTATAGGAAAGGGGTCGATTTTACGTCGGACGGGTATTTCGATTAAGGCATCCTTTTGTGAGACTTTTTCTGGAATTTTAAATGACGATATTTTTGGGTTTTGTATTTTTTAAATATTTTTGGGATTTTGTATTTTTTTCCATGTTTTTGAGATTTTTGTTTTCTTCGGAGATGGACCATTGGCAGTACGAGTCTGTGTATATACAAGGTATTGCCTGCCAATGACTTATCTCACTTTTTATAGGTAGTTTTTTTTGGGAAATAGGTGCCAAACTTTAGGCCACTCCCTGCTTCTAGAGTTTGGGGCAAAGATACCCAATTACGTACCTAAGAGGTCGTTCCTTTACCTGTTGGGATGGAGGGTGTTGACTGATATGGTTTATTGGAGTTAGCCTCCATCATATTGATCCCCAATTCATCTGAGATGATGTCCTCAAATGATAACTCAGCTTTGTGGTGATTTACCACAGGGGGAGTTTGTTCGGGTACTGGCCATCGTTCCTTGAAAAGGGACAACGTGGCCAAATCTATCTCTAAGCTAGGAAGGGAGATCTGGGGATTGGTGGGATGTATTGGGGCTGTGGGTTTATGTGGGGTCAAATGTGTTACCCCATTCCGGTGGATTTTGACAATCGTTGCGCTGACAAAGGAATCCCTGATGTGCGGCCTAGGGCGAGGTTTCACTTCTATGTTGATTCCTCAAGCTCTTGCTGGTGCAACAACCCTGGCTTTCTCTTTGGCCTCTCGGACCTCTTCCTCTGTGGGCTTGTATCCCAGCCCGAATCTGACCTTCTGTCCCTTAGCAACAACTGGCTCTCTTCTGCCTTGTAATCTGGGCTCGAGCCCTCGGCCTTTCTTATATCCCCACTTTTGGAGCATAGCCACCGCCGCTACCATACTGCCTCCTGTTTTAGGCATGATGCCCTCAATGGGCTCCAGGAGTATCGCTGACACCTCATATTCAAAACTATGGAGGTCGACATCATCAATGGTGTGCCGTACATTCAACTTATTAGATTTTTCAATGCTATTGGTTGACTTTTCTTTTTCACCGTGCCTCTCGCCGATGATCGTGATGATCTTATGCCCAGATGCAAATTTGAGTTTCTGGTGCAAAGTGAAAGGTATGGCTCCAACCTCGTGTAGCCACGGGCATCCCAATAATAGATTAAAAGAGGATTTGATATCCATTACTTGAAACAAGATGGAGAAGGTCATTGGCCCGATCAACAGCTCAAGATCAACTTCTCCCATTATTTCTCTCTTGGTATTGTCAAAACCTCTAGCGCTGGTTCTCGTAGGCCTCAACTTGCATGGATCGACCCCGATCTTGGTGGTGGTTCTTAATGGGCATATATTTAATGCAGACCCATTATCAATCAGAACCAAGGGGATTACCATATTTTCAGACTCGATCGTTATATTCAGAGACTTCGAGTGGCTACCTCCTTCTTCTGGCAAGTCAACATCAAAAAATGAAATGGCATTCAGAGCCATCACTTGCCAAATTATCTACCCGACTTCATCAGGGCTAACTTGGAGCGACACATGCGTATTTTTCAATGCCCCCATCAATGCTTGAAAATGGAGTAGGGACGTCAGTAACAGATCCCACATGGTGATATGGGCGGGCATTCTTCTTAGTTGAGTCTCTAGTATATGTTCCCGACTTATTTTTTTGAAGTGGTTTACTGCGCTATCCTTCTTCCCCTCTGGTTGGGCTTGTGCTGCTATCGGTGCTTCTGGTTGCTTTGATATCCTCCCAGATCGCATGACAAAGTCCACTGTCCCCTCTACGCTGCTATCGCCGGCATTGACATCTGTTTGTTATTAGCTTAGCAGGACTTGATGAGGATCATAGGTCGGTCCTGAGAGCTGGAAAGGTATGGCTGTCGGTACCTGAGGCACTTATATTATCGACTCAGGAAGTGTGGGAAACACCTAATTTATTTCTGTAGTAGCGGGTTGGGAGGAAAAATTGGGCCAAATAGGGGTGGTGAAGCTTGAGGGTGGTGGTATTGGAGGGAAGGAGGTAAAAGTAGGTCATTGATAGTTGGTGGGCGCTGGCAAGAGATGGGGGCTCTGATGGGCCGTTAGGTAATTAACTGGGGTGGTGGAGTTCACAGGCGAAACTTGGGGTGATGGGATGGGCACAGGCCATTGATAACTGACAGGTGCAGGTGTGGGATTAGGGGCCTGATGACTTAATTGATGGGGACGGTGGAGTTTATCGGTAGTTGAACTGGGGAAAATGGGGTGGGCGCGGGCCATTGATAACTGGAGGGTGCGAGCATAGGATTGGGGGCTTGTTGGCTTATTGGGTAATTGATGGGGGTGGTGGTGTATGGTTGGTATGCATTGATATGTACATAATTGACGGGTGTGGTGGATGGAAAGTGTGCCTTGAGATCCAAGGGTTCAATTTGCGAGGTCGGGTTGGAGAAATATTTTGACAAATTTAGGAGTTCAATTACTCCTATGTTCCTCTCTTCCATGTTTCTTGACAATGGTGATACATAACTCTCCCGATCACTTATATAATCGGATGGGCCAAATTCAAACTCGTCACCTTCTATCATTCCGACGGTGGGTCTGGGACCTGCTCCTCCGGTAGGATGTGGGGGTAGTGGCACTTGGTGAATATTAGCATGCTGAGAAGGTGCATGGGGAATGATTTTCTAGGCGTCGATCAAATCCTGGATTTCGAGCTTTAATGGGAAGTAGCGATCAGTTGGGTGACCCGAACCCTGATGAAAATTGTAGTGGGTATTTAGGTCATAGTTCTTTGGGATCGGGTGAGGAGGAGGTTGCGGTTGACGGATAGTGACTAATCCCTTTTCCACTAACAAAGGTAGAAGTACACTTAATGATTGCCCTAGTGGCATGAAAACTCGATCGTAGCGGGCTCTCCTCTGCTCCGGAGTCATTTGCATTCCTTGCCCATTCCCTATTCTCTGTATCTGCTCAGGCCTAACGGGTGCTAGTGGGGCTGCCTGAAATTGAACTGGGATAGTATTGTTATTAGGCCTGGTATTAGCTATGTTCTGGACATCGCCCCCTATTCTCTTATCATTCCTTTGCTCTGAAAACCTCCTGACCCCATCGGGTCCACTTGGCATGTTCTTACTCAGACGGCCCTCCCTAATGGCATCCTCACATCAGTTAGCATTTTTACCAGATCAGCAAAGCTGGACTGCTGCTTGTACACCAAAAAGTCTGAGATCACTGGTAGAGTATTCTTTGAGATCATCTCAATCTGCTCATCATCAGGTATTCTATTTCTGACCTGAGCTGTCAGTGCTCTCCAGCGTCCTAAGTAGTCGTTGAAGGTCTCATTCTGGTTCTGTTTCAAACTGGCCAAGTCTGACTTATGTGGCTAAATGTCTATATTGTAGACATATTGTTCTTGAAAGAGGTGCGTCAGGTCCTTCCATGTTTTCATCATGGATGTTTCTAAAGATGTGAACCATCTCAAGGCTGGCTCGATCCGACTCTTCTGAAAGACTTTTATTAGTAGTCTTTCGTCCCCTCGGTATTGGCACATGTCCCCACAGCAAGACTTCAAGTGTGCAATAGGATTGCCCGTGCCATTATATTTGTCGAAGGCTGGCATTTTAAATTTGGGGGCAGGGGGACCTTAGCGAACAAGCACAAATCTGTGAAGTCCGTGGCGTGGATTTCAGCACCACCTATTTTCATCAGTTGCTTTTGTATTTTGTCTAACTGTTCTCTCAGCTGCTCTGACTCTTTTGATATTGGGGTCGCTTTCTCGGCCGTTAGTTGGACTTCACTCTGGGCCATCGGGGGGTGGGCAATTATGGGAGGATGGTTAAGGTTGGTTAATGCCCCAGCGTAGGCTCCACTATTCCTAATCTCGTACTCCTCATACTGCTAGTCGGCATAATGTGCAGTGAGGGCGGGATTTTCTTGTTGTTGTTACCCGGGTTGGGTGGGAATGACATGAGTGGGGGTGGGGTGAGCCCATTGGGGGTGAGGAAAGGTTTGTTGGGTGATAGGATTTTGGTTTAGAGGTGGGGCCTGATGGGGCCATTGGGTATGGGGGAAGGTTTAGAGATGGCCTTGGGGTGTGGGGCCATGGGAAAATTGGATTTGGGGTATGGCATGGGTTTGGCCTGGCTGTGAAGGTTGGGTGAAATGTTGGGGGTATTGTGGAAGGTATGAGTGTAGGGTTTTGGTTTAGGCCATGAAGCCTTGGTCATTTTGGGCTTTGGGCCACTGATGGGTTTGGGCCAGGGGCCCTTGATAGGTTTGGGCCATGGGCCCTGGGTAGTTCTGGGCCATGGGTCCTTGATGGATTTGGGCCAATAGGCCTGGTTAGGTTTGGGCCAATGGGCCTTGATGGGTCTGGGCCATGGGCCCTTGGTGGGTTTGGCCCAATGAGCCTTGGTGGGTATGGGCCCTTAGTGGGTTTGGGCCATGGGCCCTTGATGGGTTAGGCCCATGGGCCTTGGCGGGTATGGGCCATGGGCCCTTGGTGGGTTTGAGCCATGGGCCCTTGATGGGTTTGGCCCAAGGGGCCTTGATGAGTCTGGGCCATGGCCCTGGGTAGGTTTTTGTGGTGGGGTATTGGGTCATGGGGCCCTGGGATATGTGGGAAAAGGGGGTTTGGGCCAATGGGCCTTGGGGTAAGTGAGAGGTTGGAGATTGGGCCATTTGGCCTTGGGTGTATGAGTAGTGGGAGGTTGGGGCATGGGGCCATGGGGCCCTGGGGCATGTGGGTAATGGGAGTTTGGATGGTGTGGATTATGGGGGGTTGATGGGGGTCATTGAGGAGTGAGGCATGGAGATTGGCTAGGGTGTGAGATGGGTTTAGGGACATGGGGGAGGGGAGGTGTTTTGAGAAGCCTTCCATATGGAGTAGGCTTGGAACATCACCTCCATCCTGGTCATGGGGGGGTATTGGATGTGGGTGGTGGAGATGGGATGGAGGGGAAATTGGGCATGGCCCTGGTATGATCGGGCATGGCCATGGTAAGAGGTAGGGTATGGGGTGGATTGGAGAGTTGAGGTGGGCAAAGGATGTGGAAGGATTAGGGATGTTAGGGGTGGATGCTTGAAAAAAACCGGGCATGGCCTTGGTAAAACGGGCATGACCCGGGTAGATGGGAGGATTTGTGGGGGGTTGGATAGGGAGGAAGTGACATAGGTAAAGGATGGTGGATTGGGTCTATATGGGGAAGATGGAAAATGGGGCATGGGTGCAGATTGGGAGAATGGGTTTTGTGTGGATGTGCAAGGGAAATGGGTTGGACTTGGCATGGGTATGGTTTGGGCAAAAGATGGAGAATGGGGGGTTGGACTTTGGATATTTTGGGGGGTAGCAGTTGGGAAAATGGGGGCGCCAAACGGGTCGGTAACGGCAAAGGGTGATTGGGTGAGGGGGATGGTGGAAAAACTTTCTCCCGAATGGGAGTGGGTTGGAGAATGTGGCGGGGATGCGTCGGGATCGGCTTAAGCTGAGTCCACTACCCACGACATTCTACAAGAACGGGTTGGGTAAGGGTGCCTTAGATAAGGCCCAAAAATCCTCCTCCTTCCCCTACGGGACGGCGGAGGGCAAGATGATGCCGTTGTGCTGGCACCACAAACTATTTTTTTGGTTTTTATTATTTTTTTATTTGATTTTTTTAGAAAAAGTTTTTGAAAAATAAAGGTTCCGAGGCCTTAGAATTCCCTTCTCGGGTGGCACTTGTACCCTAATTCAAGTCCTGTGGCTACGATTCCGACGCACTTCGAAAGAATCGAAGGAGAACCTTCGATCTACTAAAGGCACAAAAATCGAGGTAAATAACCCTATCCCTCGGAATGAGCAAAAAAGAAGTTGCCCTCTTTTGACCGACGGGGGCATATTGGGTGTCAGAGATGGCAGGGCCTAAACAAGGCACTAAGCACACTGATCGAGGGACTCGAGAGGTGAAGAAGGCCACAAATTCGGGCTGGTGTACTATTAAACAGACCTGGCACAACTAATACTTGCGCCCAGGTTGCAGGGGCACTTTTTTTACACTGGCGCAACTAATAGTTGCGCCAGGAAAAAAATGCTGCTCCAGAACTAATGACAGCAAGCACTAGCACTCGAAATGAGTCTTTTTTTGATTTTTTGTGGAAGCTAGGCTTCCGGGAACTAAGCTATTTTTCGATGATCGATTCTCTCCTTACCGCACCTAACGGGTTTGAGTCCGGTATAACTTGCTAGCGCTCTCTCTAAGGGTTTTAAGCTTTGGAATGGGAACCCACCCGATATACCTCTAGCACAAGCGCCTTCTCAGATACTAGGTGGGCTGGGACTTTTCTGGATCATCACCACTAAGGGTTGCCAGCATACTAAGACTCGGGTGGTTGTATGTGTGCCTAAACCCAACCCTTTGAAAATCTACCCTGTAAAAATACAAATTGATTTAGCTCCCTAACTTGGTTCAATTTTATTTTTTCAAAGTTTTGCTTCTTTTTTTTGGAAGTTTTCTTTAGTTCAAAGACCGAGGGTGATGATCCCGTGCTGCCACTACGAGCCGACGTCCACTATTGGGATATGAGTGCATAAGTAGGTCCGCTAAATGGCTAAGGCACTTTAAATGATGGAAAATCAAATAAATTAAAAGACAATGCTCAAGTAAGCCCGTCGATCGGCTCAAACACTTAAAACGACGGAAAAGTAAAGAAATTTAAAGACTATGCGCAAGTAGGCCCGCCAATCGGCTAAGGCTCGTAAATGACGTAAAAGTAGGGGTAAGTAAAGTGACTTAATCGGAGGGGTGAGTGAAAAAAACAACAAAAAATAAATAAATAAAATAGTAATAAAATGTTAGGAAAATTAAAAAAGGCCTAGTTCATGGGGAAGCTCTACTAGCTACTCCCCACCAGAGTCGCCATCTGTGCAACCGTGAGATTCGTGACAATCCCGTCGCGGCGATGCGCTCGCTTACGAAAAAAATATAGAGTTGCCACCTAGAGCTTTTGGTGTCCCGGGATACCTAGTTCATTTTTATGAGCACCGAAGTGCTAAAAATATGACTCTGAATCCGGTTCACACCAAAGGCACTTGGGTAGGGCCTTGGGTTATCGATCGGGAAGGTGTTAGGCACCCGATCAACCCGCCTAACGTGGTCTCTACTAATGGCCAATACAAAAATAAAGTAAAAGAAAAGAAAATGGCTTCTTCTTGCTCAAATGGGCCTCAAATCCTATTTGTGCCCCTCCGTTCCTATCGAAAATTCGGCAGCGTAATGGGACAAATGGGAGGATAAGGAGAGCTAAGGAAGAGATAGGAGAAGAAAGGGGAGAGCCGAATCCCTCGGGCCCTTGTAGCACCGTAGGAGAGCCTTGCATGGCTTGCTTTTGATGAGCTTTTGAGGGCTTGAATGGTGGAAAAAGGGGTTCTAACTCCTAAGGCTTGAAGCTAAGAGGTAGAGAGGGAAAGCTAAGGGATTACACACACCTAACCTAAAGGCTTTTAGTGAAATGCTAAAGTCTAAGGGAGCTTTTTGAAATCTGGAATTTGTATGGGAAGTGTGCACCAAAGGGAGAAAGATCTCACTTTAAGCTCCTTCTCTCTTAGGCTAAAATTCTCAACCCCTAAACCAAGGGGTGGGGGGGCTATATTTATAGGAAATGGGTGGATTAGGAGACTACTTAAGAGCTAAATGGGTTTAGCAATTAGGTAATCTCACATCTAAGGATTCCTAGGGTTTTTGGAGCCTTGAGATGTGTGAGATGGTCCTCCAATGGTGGATGATGGGGTGAGGCCTTAAGCCACTTAAAGGGTTACAAATAGGTAAGAAATGGGTGCAACAGAACTAGCAAAATATACCTCAAAGGTCAAGGTGGTCAACAAGTCAAACCCCAATTACAATTTTCGAGGCAAAATCCAGAGGTTACTATTCATGCCTAGTGCAACTAATAGTTGTGCCAGGCAAATGTATAGTAAAACAGTTTTAAACAGTGCTTGGAAGTTGGTTCTCGAGGGTGGGCCCCACCTTTAACCTTGGCGCAACTAATAGTTGCGCCAGGCAAAATTATAACTAGCGCAACTATTAGTTGCGCCAAATCCCTAGGGGGGCCCACAAGAATTTACACTTATACCCTCCGAGCTCGGCTTGCCGTATCTTTTGATTTATACCTCCGACTGGGGCGATTCTTAGACCGTTGGAAAGCTGACGACCTCTACTTTTCAATGGTATGAGATTCGATCATAGTAGAGGGCTGTAGCTAGTTTCGATGCACCCCTCCTCAACTATTTGCTCGATAAGGTTAGGTTTAGGTTAAGAACAGGTTCTAAGGGTCGGGATTGATTTCTAAAGGTTCGGGTCAGGTTCCTAAGGGATCTAGGGTGATTCATAAGGGTTTGGAAAGGTTCCTAAGGGTTCTAGGAGGGTTCCTAAAGGTTCCATACATGTTATCAAAAGCTCAGAATTGCATCTCTCTCGAAAGGTGTTTCGATTAGGCCTTGGGCCAAATTTGGGTGTCAACACGAATGCACTGGCGTCGTTTATGGATTGATGAATTGGGTGTTTAAACCACACCTAGACTCCTGCGTCATGGTATTCGTTGATGATATTCTGATATATTCCAAGTCAAAGGAGGAGCATGAAGAACACTTGAGAGTTGCTCTACAAACCTTATGTGAACACCAATTATACGACAAGCTCAGTAAGTGTGAGTTTTGGTTTGAGACATATCGTCTCAAAGGAAGGTGTCACAATAGATCCGGCTAAGATCGAAGCAGTGGTACATTAGGAACAATCAAAGACGGTAATAGATGCTCGTAGTTTCCTTGGCCTAGCTGGCTACTATCAATATTTTATAGAAGGATTTTCAAAAATATCGGGACCTCTTACGAGACTTACACGAAAGGACGCGAGATTTGAGTGGAGTGAAGCGTGTGAAAAGAGTTTTGAAGAACTCAAGAAGAGACTCACTTTAGCTCCAATGTTGGCGATTCCTTCAAGCAACGGAGGATTTGTGGTATAAAGTGGTGCTTCATATAATGGTTTGGGCTGCGTGCTCAACTAACACAAGAAGGTGATAGCTTATGGGTCAAGACTGCTAAAAGAGCATGAGAAGAACTACCCGACATATGACTTGGAACTAGCTGCGATCATATTTACGTTGAAGATTTGGCGACATTATTTGTACGGTGAGACCTTTGAGATCTTCACCGACCACAAGAGCCTCAGATAGCTATTTACATAGAAAGAGTTGAATATGAGGCAACACAGATGGATGGAGTTTCTCAAAGACTATGATTGCTCCATACAGTTCATCTAGGCAAGGCTAATGTGGTAGCCAATGCCTTGAGTCGAAAGGGTTCAGCTCAGTTGGCTAGTTTGATTATGGGGATGCATAGATGGAAATTGTTTGAAGACATCTCACTATATGATACAAATATCGAGGTACAAGCTACAGGAGCCTTCTTGGCTAACATATCAATGAGACTGATAATCTTTGAGCACATTCACGAGCACATACCCTGAGTTGACCAAGATTCACCAAGATGTGATTAAAGGCATAAAACTAGAGTTCTTAGTAAAAGAAGATGGTTCCTTATTATTCAAGGGTCATCTTTGTATTCCAGATGATACCGACCTGCGGTAAACTATCCTTGATGAAGCACACAAGTCAAAGTATGCTATCCACCCTGGTAGCACTAAAATGTATCAAGACTTGAGGAAGAATTACTGGTGGAGAGGTTTGAAGCAAGACGTGACCAAGTACGTGTCACGGTGTTTGAAGTGTCAGTAGGTGAAGGTCGATCATAGACACCCTGCTGGGATATTACAGCCTCTACCCATACCAGAGTGGAAATGAGAGTCAATCTCTACGAACTTCATTGTTGGACTACCGCGTATAGCTAAGAGATACAATGCCATTTGGGTAGTCGTAGACCGATTGACTAAGTCAGCACACTTCTTGCCTTACAACACAATGTACACAGCAAGGAGACTTGCAGAGTTATATATGAAGGAGATCGTGCGATTACACGGGATTCCAAGCAGCATTGTCTCTAATCATGACTCATTATACATTTCAAAGTTTTGGAAGAAGTTTCAAGAAGGCATGGGAACATGATTGAACTTCAGTTCAGCATTCCATCTACAAACCGATGGGCAAACTGAGTGGGTAAATTGTTGTCGCTCCAAGTGTGCCATAATTGTGTGCATTATGAATAAAGAATTAAAGAATTAAAGAATGCTAAGTTATATGGATGTTAACTTATGAAAGGAATATCGGCAGCACACTGGGGCTAACATTAGCCTGCAAGATCAGGGCCAATTGTAGCAAGTTTTAAAAGTAAGTATTTCAAGATCGTCCACAGAGAATTTGTCTAAAATGAGAGATAAACCTCCAGATCTGTGCTACCAGATCTGGCTCTATAATTATCTAGAAAGCAGATAAAGAGAGAGTGTTGGGTTTTGTCACGTTTAACTAAAAGCAAATAAAGAAAAGAACTAACTACGTGATCCAGATCCGAGTTGTGGAGGTGTTTAAAATAAATCAAATGCAGAAATAATAGCTTCATGTATTTTAGCCTTTGAATTTTAATGGAGAATCAGATTCAATAGAGCAGATTCAATCTTCATCCGGCTACCAAGACGGATGTAAGAGAAATAAATCCGAATTAAGGAATAGGTTTAGACTTATGGCTATGATCCGTCCAATGGTCACAGATCATTCAATAGTTGTGGCCTGTTCTTTAGTTCGTAACATGAACATCATCGTAAGTCTGCTAGAATTAGGTTACCAACGCTAATTCGACAGGACAATGAATTAAGGGAAGTTGGATGCGCGTGAGTGAATCTAAAGAAGTCTAATGCACTAAGGTGAACATTGGAACCCTCGACATGACTCCAATGGAGAAGACACAAATTACAACCTTTAAAATCCAAAATTACAATTACAAAGCACGGCTTTAGAAAGCCCTCGGACTTGCAGTCTTGAATCCGATCTCCTTGGAGTTACAAATCACTCTCAACAACTCTCAAAAGTAAAACAAAAGAAGCTATTACAGGAGGTACAGATAGGCTATCTGACCGGAAGGTAGGGAAATAGAGATGAAAACTCAAAATCTGGATGCCACAATTGGGCAAATGTCTTCTCTATTTATAGCTTTCCCTTGATCCTGAGACAGTATTGAATTGACCAATCGAAGTGTTCGATCTGGATTGCCTAATGGCAGTTGAGCACGGGATCGATTTGTTACGCCAATGAAAATGCTCGATCCGGTTCACCAATCAGCGCTAGAAGCATCAATTACATTATGGAATTCAAAAATCTGTTTGAGCTTCTAGAAGTTCCAAGTGATTTCATCTTTGAGCGCTCACATGGGTTGGAATATGCTTTGGATCTTGATTGGAATCTTCCGAAATGTCCTGGCTGTTAAATGCATTGGGGCGCTGCAGAGATTACCGAAATGCCCTTTAAACAAGTTTGTAATTCCCGTAATGTCCTTTCAGAGAGTTTAAGTGCCTTTTCGCAAAGTGTTTTGGCTCGTAAGTTCTTTTCGCAAAGCAATTTGGCTTCGGAAAAGTCTTTTCGCAAAGGACTTCTCCCGGATCTTCTATTCGAAAGGAAATTTCAACTATTCGAACAGAACATGGTTCTTTTCGAGTAGTTCATTACACCCGTAATCAATTTGAACGAACTTTGACCTTTTAAAAGTACTTTTTACTTTGCGATTTGAACTTTTAACTTGATTTCTTCTTTGCGAATGGATCCTTCTTCTTCTTGTGTCTTTTCTTGCTCTTTTAGGACCTTTTTAGCCATTCCGAGGCTATTTCTTCACTCCCTCTTTGAGCTTGACATGAGTTGTCGACTTTTTGATCATTTTAGGATGCTTTTAGGACTTGGACGTCTAATTGGTTATAAAATGCACACTAAAGCACTTATTTAGTCTTCTCAAGGGTCTTTCAAAGCTCATGTTTAGGGGTGAAAATGGTATTTTCACTACTTAACACACCCCAAACCTAAGCTTTGCTAGTCCTGAGCAAAGAAACATAAAAACAAAGTAAAGAGCCACTTTTGTAGGAAGCACAGTGCATTTAGCATATGCAACAAGCCTTTTCAACCCCTAGGTGATCCCTAGAGGAGGAGTGAAGTCTCCGAGGGTTTTCGAAGAAGGTACCCACAAACTTCTCCATGGGACATTGGCATTAGTGCGTTATCTCATGAGCAATCAAAGATCGAAATTAGTTACTCTTGAATCCATGTTTACGAAATTTAGTTGTATTGTTTGCAAGGAGATTTCAACATTTATAAACCTCATGAATGTTTCAATATTTCCAACTGTGAAAGTCATAGAAAATCATACAAATGTGCCAAAGTGAAGCTCATCCTATGGATAAAAATTAGGTTATAAGTCATACTTAATGTGCTCAAGTTCCAACCCAAACACTCACCGGTATACTCTCATCGTTGTTTTTGTTGAGGGGTTCGCTTTCACTCAAGCTCAAGAGCGCTTACATCTCCCAAATGGATCTGTAAGCATGAGCATAGGCCTGCTTCTCAGTCTTCGCATCATTGACATCTCCTCACCATAGATTGGGGAACTTCTTATCTCTACATGACAGCTCACTCAACTTTGGATCACAAGGACTTTTAATCTAGGTTTGTTTGTATGGCTTATGGAGTGAAGTTTCAAGGAAAGGCGCTTTGAACAGGGGTTTGAATTTGAGAACTCGTGAAGTGCAGAGATGGTTCATGACTCCACCTTTTTGAGTTTAGCTTCTTTCTTCTTCTTTTCGAGATTCTCACATTCACAGCGATCAGTTGTTTCTTTGATCTTGCATTTTTCATCATAAGGTCCCTTTTTAGCCTTTTTGCTTGCAACTTTTCACATTGTTTGTCTCTTCCTTTCTCACCACCATATTGCCTGCTTTTTGAGGTATTTTCTCTTCATTTTCTTGATCTTGCAGAATGGTCCATCTTCGATTCTTTCTCCTTTACCTCCTAATTCTCGGAGTGAGGGAAGGCTGAATTAGTTCCATAGGTTCAAAAAGTACTTTTGGATATTTTGATGAAGAATTGTAGGATTCTGACTCAAATGGGGTACAAACAGCAGATTTTTCTTGGTTGGTTCATAGGTTCAAGTGTCCAAAGAAGGCCTTGATCTTTTCCTCGCTTCATGAGTGTCATTACTTGTTTTAATTTGGAGTTTCCTAACTTCTAGTGGATCTAATGCCTCACCAATCTTTTGAATCGGAAAAAAAAAATTGCCTCACCACTCTTCAACGAGATGGAAAATATATGAGCTCAATTCTCACCGGGTTATGGTTTTTCCTTGAGCTTTTAAGTATATCTTTACCTTTTTCTTCCTTTTGACTTACTACGTCTTTGATACGAAGATGTTTTATGGTGTAATCATCATGGAAATGTAGACTATCGCAAGGTTTAGAATGTCTAAATTTTTGCAAAGAATATTTAAAATTTCCTAGTTAACTTGATTCTTAAGTACATTAAATTCTTCCCTGCCTTTAGGTGATTTTTCCGCCTTTATCTTTGGTATCCGAGGCGGGGATCTCATCACACCCCAAACTTATGAGGAGCAAGGTGTCCTCGGTTCAAAGGTGGCATGGTCCCATTATTCAGAAAAACATGAAGGAAATCATAAGCAATGAGAAAGTAAAACATGACAAGGTGAGCATTGGAGAAAGCAAAATTTATTGACTAGAAACATTACAGAAGAAGAAAAGAAAATTAAAGATGAGGGGGACGGATTAAGGAGAGGGGCGAAACCTGTGAGGAACCGTGTCCTCACTGGTTTGATGTAAGGGGAAAAAATAAAATAGGCTTGCTCGCTACAGATCTAACAGAAAAGATTGGAAAAAATAATTACAGAACAATGAATGAAAAAGAAAAAAGAAAAAAGAAAAGAAAAGAAGTGCAGTAATTGGACAAAAGAACAGATTTATATATTATATTTAGAAACAAAGTACATGCAAACATTAATAACTTGGATCAAAGTCGCTACCATAAGTTGGGTCATTGGGGTCTGAGCTAGAGTCACTGGTTGAACTTGAATCAGAGTTGGAATCAGAACTTGGTGGTGATTTCTCGACGGAATTCTTGAGCTCAGTACTCTTTGGACTTGATCTTCTTGGTGAGGCCTGTATGTTTGGTCAGTGTTTTCTCTTGTTCTTGAGCTAGTTTGGTCTGTTCTTGAACTAGTTGAGCTTGGAGCATAGCTACCTTGTGTTGCTCAAATACGACCAATTGGTATGTTTGTCCAACCAGATCCCTCATCTTCTCTCTCTCAAATTGCATGAAATGCTCTAATTTTTATTTTGGCCTCATAAGGGGTTGGATGTAGGCCTCCAAATCAGCCATTTTTCGCACATCCCCTACGGATGTAGGGATTTTATCATGGCTTTGGGAGAGGGTGGCATATCTAGGAGAGGATGGAGTGGTAGGGGACTAAAGGGGGTCCATGGGGAGGGGGTGGGAAAAACCAGAAACGAGGCGTGAGGATAAAAGAAGAAAGAAAAACTAAGAATAGAAAAATCTAAACTATATGCGTGAGAAAAATAAAAATGTAGGGATGCATACAAAGTTTAAAAAAATAGAAAAGTGTTGACACAAAAGAATTTGTGAATGCAAAATAGGAAAACAAAGTTAGAAACTAACTATACTAAAAATGACGAAAATTAGTAAAACTAGGACAATGTTCCTAAAAGCAATTTGAAACTAAAATTCCTAAAACAGAATTTGAAACTAAAATTCCTAAAAACAGAATTTGAAAATCTAAAAACAGAATGCTAAAATTCCTAAAAACAGAATTTGAAAATCTAAAAACAGAATTTGAAACTAAAATTCTTAAAAACAGAATTTGAAACTAACATTCCTAAAAACAGAATTTTTAATGCCAAAGGATACATCCTAAGCCCAAAGAGAAAAATGATACATCCTAAGCCCAAGAAAAATCTAATGCCAAAAGCTGAGATACTTATGAATCTAAGTGAAAAAAATGATTAGGTGAATACAAAGAAAAGCAAGATTCATAAGATCGACTTTGTTGATGATGGGTATGAATAAAAAATAATGAAGCATGGGAGCACATATTAAAACAGAGTTCATACACATTTGAGACCCATTTATGATGAAGAAATCAAGGAAAATAAAATAAGTGGGTCCATTGAATATTCAAAAGCGACCTATGATTCACTACTCATTGTCCTACATGATTCCTAAAAATAAAAAAAATGATCTCAAAGAGGTCCGGATGGGAAAAGTGGATGCAAATGGAGAAAAGCATTATCGAAAGATATATATATATTTTTATTTTATAATTTTTTATTTTTTTTTACTTGTGTTGGATCAGGCCGGGCCCAACAAGAGCCCTTATTTACTAGTGCTGAAAATGATGAGAAACAACTAAGAGATTTTCTATTTGTGTTTTCATTTTCTTTTATTTTGTATTTGGTTTTGTAAAAAATCAAGATGCCTAAAAGATGCAGAAATTATAATCGAACAAATAATAAACACAATGAATCCGTTCTCAAGAATTTAAAAATAGAAAATGAATGCAAAGGAGAAGAGGATGCAAACTCAAGCAGATCTGCTCAAATTTTAGTCCAGATGTTCTCCTTGTTGAATGGTGCTCCAGATCTGCAACAATCCAAAACTGCGAAGATACCTTATTCCAAAGATATTGACAAAATAAAAAGAACTCAAAGCACGCCCAAATTTGACAAAAAGACAAAAGAGTGGCGCAGATTTATTCAAACAACTAGAAGGCAAAGAATGAAAACTTAGAAAAAAAAAATCTGCTGCGATAAAATAGGTTTTCTATACAAAAGCTAGTGAGACATTTAATCAAGCACTTGGAATACAAAGTGGTTTAAAGCAAAACTAAAATGAAAATCAAATCTATAAAATAAAAAAAAAATCTTAGGTCTACCAATTTTAGAACAAATTCCCCGGCAACGGCGCCAAAAACTTGTTGTTGCTCCAAGTGTGCCATAATTGTGTGCATTATGAATAAAGAATTAAAGAATTAAAGAATGCTAAGTTATATGGATGTTAACTTATGAAAGGAATATCTAAGAAGACATGGGCTAACATTAGCCCGCAAGATCGTGGCCAATTGTAGCAAGTTTTAAAAGTAAGTATTTCAAGATCGTCCACGAGAATTTGTCTAAAATGAGAGATAAACCTCAGATCTGTGCTACGGATCCGGCTCTATAATTATCTAGAAAGCGAGATAAAGAGAGAGTGTTGGGTTTTGTCACGTTTAACTAAAAGCAAATAAAGAAAAGAACTAACTACGTGATCCGGATCCGAGTTGTGGAGGTGTTTAAAATAAATCAAATGCGAAATAATAGCTTCATGTATTTTAGCCTTTGAATTTTAATGGAGAATCAGATTCAATAGAGCAGATTCAATCTTCATCGGCTACCAAAGACAGATGTAAGAGAAATAAATCGAATTAAGGAATAGATTTAGACTTATGGCTATGATCATCCAATGGTCACAGATCATCCAATAGTTGTTGTTCTTTAGTTGAACATGAACATCACTGTAAGTGCTGCTAGAATTAGGTTACCAACGCTAATGCGCACACGGACAATCAATTAAGTGAAGTTGGATGCGGGTGAGTGAATCTAAACAAGTCTCATGCACTAATGTGAACATTCAGAACCCTCGACATGACTCCAATGGAGAAGACACAAATTCGAGGAACCTTTTAAAATCCAAAAGTAGAATTACAAAGCACGGCTTTAGAAAGGCCTCGGACTTGCAGTCTTGAATTCGATCTCCTTGGAGTTACAAATCACTCTCAACAAGTCTCAAAAGCAAAACAAAGGAAGCTATTCCAGGAGGTACAGATAGGCTATCGCTAGGAAGGTAGGGAAATAGAGATGAAAACTCAAAACTGGATGCCACAATTGGGCAAATGTCTTCTATTTATAGCTTTCCCTTGATCCTGCAGTATGAATTGACCAATCGAAGTGTTCGATCTGGATTGCCTAATGGCGCTTGAGCACGGGGATCCAGATCTGTTCTCGCCAATGAAAATGCTCGATCCGGTTCACCAATCAGCGCTAGAAGCATCAATTCATATGGAATTCAAAAATCTGTTTGAGCTTCTAGAAGTTCCCGCCAAGTGATTTCATCTTTGAGCGCTCACATGGGTTGGAATATGCTTTTGGATCTTGATTGGAATCTAAATGTCCGTTAAATGCATTGGCGAGATTACGAAATGCCCTTTAAACAATTTGTAATTCCCGAATGTCCTTCGTGAGAGTTTAAGTGCCTTTTAGAAAGTGTTTTGGCTCCGAAGTTCTTTTCGCAAAGCAATTTGGCTTCGATAAAGTCTTTTCGCAAAGGACTTCTCCCCGGATCTTCTATTCGAAAAGGAAATTTCAACTATTGAGCGAACATGGTTCTTTTCGAGTAGTTCATTACTGACTCGAATCAATTCGAGCAGAACTTTGACCTTTTCGAAAAGTACTTTTTACTTTGCGATTTGAACTTTTAACTTGATTTCTTCTTTGCGAATGGATCCTTCTTCTTCTTCAGGTCTTTTCTTGCTCTTTTAGGACCTTTTTAGCCATTGCTGAGGCTATTTCTTCACTCCCTCTTTGAGCTTGACATGAGTTGTCAGCTTTTTGATCATTTTAGGATGCTTTTCGGACTTGGACCTGTCTAATTGGTTAGCTGTAAAATGCACACTAAAGCACTTATTTAGTCTTCTCAAGGGTCTTTCAAAGCTCATGTTTAGGGGTGAAAAATGGTATTTTTCACTACTTAACATAAATCAAGTCATAGAAGACATGCTCAGAGCATGTATGCTTGAACTACAGGGATCATGGGATCAACATCTATCGTTGATCAAATTTGCATACAATAATAGCTATCAGACGAGCATTGGCATGGCACCGTATGAAGCTCTCTATAGACGGCGGTGTAGATCGCCTATCAATTGGGAAGAGATAAGCAAGAAATTTGTTTGGGGGTCAGAGTTACTTAAATATAATGCCACTTATGTTCGTATGATACGGGAGAAACTCACAGTAGCTCAGAGTAGACAGAAAAGCTATGCCGATATCAAGAGGACGAGTGTAGACTACACCATGGGTGAGCATGTATTTGTGAAAGTGTCACCTATGAAAGGCGTTATGAGGTTTGGAAAGAGAGGCAAGCTAAGTCCCCGCTATCTTGGACCCTTTGAGGTTTTGGGTCGAGTTGGAGAAGTTGCTTATCGAGTTGGATTACCACCGTTGTTTGATCAAATACATAATGTCTTCCACGTATCAATGCTTAGGAAGTACATGAATGGCCCTTCCCATATCTTGGGAGGTCAGCCGTTGGAAATGCATGAGGATATGAGCATGATAGAGGAACCGGCGGAGATATTGGATAAAAAAGAGCAAGTGCTACACACCAAAGTGATTCCTTTAGTACTTATTCGATGGGAGAGTCATCCGGCCGAAGAAGCTACATGGGAAAGAGAGACGGATGTGAGAGAGCAGTATCTAGACTTGTTTGCGACGAGTTGAGAGCTTGATTGTATCTTCGCAAGCATGTTTGCGGATTTAAACCGACCATGTAATCAAAAGTGGGGTGTTTATGCTAAAAAATTTCTTTTTGTTTCTTTTAAGGAATGAATGGGATGAGTGTGCGTTGCAAACGTACCGTTATGAAATGAAACGCACGACATAATGGTAACCACATTGTGAAATGGATGGTCAATACATGCTTCACAAAGTCAAGGACCAAATGGCTAAGAAATAACAAGCAAATAAAGGAAAAATAAAGCAGAAATTTTTTTGAAAAATCTGTCAAAACCAATTAATCAATTTTGGAAATCAATCAATCTATTTCGATCAATTGAATGACTGGCACACGTCAGTGAGGTGGAAAACTTGCAAAATTAATAGCAAAAAAATTTGATTAATCGAGTGTAATTCGATTAATCGATTTTGGGAAATCAATTAATCAATTTTTAAATCGATTAATCGATTTCGCGCGGCTGAGCTTAAGTTATGAAAATCTATCAATCGATTTTTAAAATCAATCAATCGATTTTTGCCTATATATAACAGTTTTGAGAATTTTGGTTCCCATTTGAAATTTAGTTTCCTTTTCTTTTGGGCGCCATTTTCTCCTTCTTCTTTGGCTACCAAAACTCTAGGGATTCAAGGAGTTTCGGATCAATTTCGGATCAAATCTCTACCCATTCGGATCGAACGCATAAGGTAAACCCTACATTTTGAATTTCTTTTCAATTTAAACCATCATAGCCCTAGTTTTGTGGAATCATTTTAGTTTAAAACCAAAATGCCACCTAGAACTCGATTGGATACGAAGCAATCGACGTCTAAGCTTCCGGTACGGCGCAAGAATGCCATGCCACCACCACCTTCACCATCATCACCATCATCTTCATCAGATTCGGCATCTAATTCAACGGGCGCATCATCACGCGAATCGTCGCCACTACCCTAACCACAACCCGGAAACTTGCCCCAACCATATGAATGGTGGTTGATAAAGGAGTTTGAACACAAATATATCATTGACGAGGCCCTATTTTCCGATCCTGACGTTGCGGGCGAAACCCAATGAGCCCGACACTACCTTGTCAAGGCCGGCCTCGACAATCTTATGAAGCCTTTACACGAGTATTTTTACCCGCGGCTCGTGCGACTATTTTATCAAAACCTTAAGGCGGGTCGAGTGGACGATACTGTCACTACTAAGATTGACGATCGGCATTGCCTTTTTACCCGACGTCATGTCCACGAGTCCCTCGAATGTTACCTGAACTACGTACTCGAGACCACCCTTTATCCACCATTAGATGAGGAGGTTCTTTTTGAAGAGATTATGGCTGAAATGACTAGAGGTAGTAAGGGATCCGGACAATCTATACGTAAGGTAGATTTGCCTCCCTACATGTGGGTGCTTGATTCAATAATCAAATGTAATCGTTACCCTATGCGCCATGGTACCAAGCGTGTAGAGTTGGTCCAGCAGGCCCTATATGCAGCGTACCGAGGCCGTTGGTTCAACGCTACCAAATTGGTCATAGAGGGGATGGTTTATATAAAGGGGAAGATGATGAAGGGTTCGTTGAAGCCTAAGGAGCATATGCCTTACACTCGCCTGATATCGAGTATGCTAGAATGCTACTCTGATGCCCCCCAGAGTATGCCATTTCACCTGCTGAGCGGAAGGCCACCGAACATGTGAAGCATTACTCCATCGCTTCGTGGGGCCATAGTTATCGAATGTTAGCCAGAGCTCTACCAGTTGAGGGACCAGCACCTGCCCAGGCTGGCAATGAAATGACTGATATACTGTATTCTACCGAGAAACCCTCTAACCTCTTTCTCGGTAGACGGTGGTGGCATTTTAGTGATGGCTTTGACTTTGATTGGGTCGACTTCGATCCCCCTCCTGCTGACGATCCCCCACCAAAAGCACACTTTTGTAGATTTAAACATAGTCGATACTTTCTCAACCTTTTAAACAGTTTCTGAAGGTTTACCAGATGGTCGCTTCGCTCCGGTGACTTGGCTATCATCTCATCGACATACACTTCAATCTCTCGGTGTATCATGTCATGAAATAGTGCAGTCATAGCTCTCTGGTACGTTGCACCGGCATTCTTCAGCCCGAATGGCATGACTCGATAGCAAAAGGTTGCCCAGGGTGTCTTCTCGCGGTCAACCTCTGCCATTTTAATCTGATTGTATCCTGAGAATCCATCCATAAATGAAAGCATCCCGTGCTTAGCTATGTTATCAACCAAGATGTTGATGTGTGGCAGTGGGAAATCATCCTTCGGGCTTGCTCTGTTCAAATTATGAAAATCGATACACATGCAGACCTTTCCATCCTTCTTCGGCACAGGTATGATATTGGCTAGCCATTACGAGTATTTAGATACCATGAGAAGCCCCAAACATTTCTGGATTACAAATGAAGTCTGACGGATCAAACTCCAATTCTTCTTCAAATTCCTCTACCATCCCTATGGTGGGTCTGGAACCTGCTATTCCGGTAGGGTGTGGTGGTAAAGGCACTTGATGGATATTCGCATGCTAGTTTGCTTGGGTGGGTGCAGGGGGAATGATCTTTCCAGCATCGATTAAGTCCTGGACCATGTATTTTAATGAGAAGCAGCGATCAGTTGGGTGATCCGGACCCTGATGAAAATTGCAATGAGTATTAGGGTCAAAATTATATGAAATCGGATTGGGAGGAGGTCGTGGTTGGAGAACAGTTATTAAACCCTTTTCAATTAATAATGGCAAAAGTACACTCAGGGATTGCCCTAAAGGCGTAAAGACTCGATCATAACGGACTCTCCTCTCTGGGGTCATTTGCATTCCCTGCCCATTCCCTGCTCTTTGTACTAGAACTGTCCTGACGGGAGCTAGTTGCGCTGCTTGGAATTGGAACGGGGCTACATTGTTATTATTGGGCTGAGTGTTCGCAACATTTTGCACCTCTGCCCCTATCCTCCTGCCATTCTTCTGCTCAGTAAACCTCCTAACCCCGCTAGGGCCCCCTGAAGCATTCTTACTCAACCGCCCTTCCCTGATGGCATCCTCACAGCAGTTGGAATTCCTCACCAAATCAGCAAAACTGGTAGAGTGTTCTTAGAAATCATCTCTATCTACTCATCATCCGGTATTCTATTTCTGACTTGAGCTGCCAGTGCTCTCCATCGTCCTAAGTAGTCACTGAAGGTCTCGTTTGGATTTTGCTTTCAACGGGCCAAATCAGACTTGTGCGGTTCAATATCAGTATTATAGACATACTGTTCCTGGAACAAATGCACTAAATCTTTCCATGTCTTCATCATGGATGGTTCAAGAGATGTGAACCACCTCAGGGTCGGTCCGGTCCAACTTTTCTGAAAGACTTTTATTAGCAGTCTTTCGTCCCCCCCGTACTGGCACATGTCCCCACAATAGGACTTGAGGTGTGCAATCGGGTTTCCCGTGCCGTTGTATTTGTTGAATACTGGCATTTTAAATTTGGGGGGCAAGGGGACCTCAGCGAACAGGCATAGGTCTGTGAAGTCCGTGGCGTGGATTTCAGCACCACCCATTTTCATCAGTTGGTTTTGTATTTTGTCTAACTGTTCTTTAATGCTTCCGACTCTTCGATATAGGGGCCACTTTCTCGGCCGTGGTGGACTTCACTGGGCTACTGTGGGTGGGCAATTCTTGGTGGAGGTTGAGGCTGGTCAATGCCCCAAAGATAGGCCTGTTCCTAATCTCGTCCTCTTCATCGCTAGTCGGCGTGAATGTGCGGTGAAGACGGATTCTCAACTTTATTCTTTGCATGGGTTGGATGGGAATGACATGAGTAGGGGTTGGGTAAGCCCATTGGGGGTGAGGAAAGGTTTGATGGGTGATGGGAATTTGGTTTTGAGTGAACTGATAGACCATTGGGTATGGGGGAAAGTTTGGAGATGGCCTTGGGGTGTGGGGCCATGGGGGAATTGGGTTTGGGGGATTACATGGGTTTGACCCAGCTGTGAAGGTTGGGTTAAGTGTTGGGGGTATTGTGGAAGGTATGAGTATGGGGTTTGGGTTTGCACCATGAACCCTTGATCATTTTGGGCCATAGGCCACTGAAGGGTTTAGGCCATGGGCCCTGTAGGTTTGGGCCAATGGGCCTGGGTAGGTTTGGGCCATGGGCCCTTGGTGAGTATGGCCCAATGGACCTTGATGGGTTTGGGCCATGGGCCTTTGGTGGGTTTGGCCCAATGGGCCTTGGTGGGTTTGGGCCATGGGCCCTTGGTGGGTCTGGCCCGATAGGCCTTGTTGGGTCTGGCCCGATGGGCCTGGGCCATGGGCCCTTGATAGGTCTGGCCTTGATGGGTTTGGCTCAATGGGCCTTGGGGGATATGGGTAATGGGGTTTTGGGCCAATGGGCCTTGGAGATGATGGGTAGTGGGGTATTGGGCCATGGGGCCCTGGAGATCATGGATGGAGGGGTATTGGGCCATGGGGCCCTGAGATGTGTGGGAAAAGGGGGTTTGGGCAGGCCTTGGGGTATGTGGGTGATGGGGGCTTGGATGGTGTGGATTATGGGAGGTTGATGGGGGTCATGGGGGAGTGAAGCATGGAGGTTTGCCAAGGTGTGGGATGGATTCATGGATGTAGGGTGTGGAGGAGAGATATTTTGGGAAGCCCTCCATGAGGAGTATGCTTGGAACATCTCCTCCATCATGGCCATGGAAGGGGGGTGGGATGTGGATGGTGGATTTAAGGGGTGATGGGGTATAGATGGGATGGAGGTGGTGGAAAAATTGGACATGGCCCCGGTATAATTGAGCATGGCCACAGTAGGTGGGGGTGTATGAGGTGGATGAGGGGATGTATTGGGCATGTTTTGGGATGATGGGGGACATGAGGAAAGTTGGGCATGGCCCTGGTAAAAAGGGGCATGACCCGGATGGATGGGGATTTTGGGGGGATAGGGTGGAAGTGGTGTATGTGAATGTGGGTGGATGGGGTTTATAGGGGGATGATGGGAATTGGGGCATGGATGTGGATTGGGAAAATGGGTTTGGGTTTTGTATGGATGTGGATGGGAGATGAGTTGGACTTGACATGGCTTGGGCAAAAGATGGAGAATGGGGGGTTAGATTTTGGATATTTTGGGGGGTAGTGATTGGGAAAATGGGGGTGCCAAATGGGCCGGTAACGGTAAAAGGGGGTTGGGGGAGGGGGATGGCGGAAAAGACTTCTCTCGAATGAAAGTGGGTTGGAGAATGTGGCGGGGATGAGTTGGGATCGGCGTAAGCCGAGTCCACTACCCACGACATTCTACAGGAGCGGGTCGGGTAAGGGTGCTTTGGATAAGGCCCAAAAATCCTCCTCCTTCTTCCCCTACAGGACGGCGGAGGGCAAGATGATGCCGTTGTGCCGGCACCACAAACTATCTATTTCTTTTTGGGTTTTAATTATTTATTTTTTTGGGAATTATTTGAAAGAGTTTTTGGAAAACAAAGGTTTCGAGGCCTTAGAATTTCCTTTTCGGGTGGCTCTCGTACCTTAATTCAAGACCCGTGGTGACGGTTTCGATGCACTTCAGAAGAATCGAAGGAGAACCTTCGATCTATTGAAGGCATAAAAATCGAGGCAAACGACCCGATCCCCCTAATAAGCCAAAAAGAAGTTGCCTTCTCTTGACCGGCGGGGGCGTATTGGGTGTCAGAGATGGCGGGGCCTAAACAAGGCACTATGCACACTGATCGGGCAACTCGGGAGGTGGAAAGGGCCAAGGATTCGGGTTGGGTGCTGCCAAACAGACCTGGTGCAACTAATACTTGCCCAAGGTTACAGGGCAGGACTTTTACACTGGCGCAACTATTACTTGCGCCAAGGTAAAATTTAGGAGTTTAAAGCTGGCGCAACTATTAGTTGCGCCAGTTATAAATAGTTGCGCCAGTTATAAATTCTAGTGTTTTTACACTGGCGCAACTAATACATGCGCCAGGCAAAAACTGCCTCTCCAGAACAGAAAACAGCAACCACTGATGCCCGAAATGAGTCTCCTTTTTAGTTTTTTGTGGAAGCTAGGCTTCCGAGAACTAAGTTATTTTTTGGTGATCGATTCTCTCCTCACCGCACCTAAAGGATTGAGTCCGGTGAAACTCGCTAACGCGCTCCCCAGGGGTTTTAAGCTTCGGAATGGGAACCCACCCCATATACGTTCGGCGCAAGTGCCTTCTCAGATACTAGGTGGGCGGAGACTTTTCTGGATCATCACCACTAGGGGCTGCTACCATACTAAGACCCAGGTGTTTGTATGTGTGCCTAAACCAACCCCTTTGAAAAATCTACCTCGCAAAACAAATTAATTAAGCTCCCTAACTTGGTTTAATTTTAATTTTTTCAAAGCTTTTCTCTTTTTTTTTGGAAGTTTTCTTTAGTTCAAAGACGGGGGGTGATTATCCTGTGCCGCCACTACGGTCCGGCGTCTACTGTTAGGATATAAATAAAAAAAAATAATGGCGGGGCCAGTCAAGCGACTAGGCGGGAAATATAAAGTGCTGAAATTTAAAGCCGAATTGTAAAGGGAAGTAAGAAAGGTGCCAATCAAGTGACTAGGCGAAAAATGCTGAAATTTAAGGCGAAAACGTAGGGGTGAGTAAAAAAAGGTGCCAGTCAAGTGACTAGGCAAAAATTGCTGAAATTTAAAGCGGAATCGCAGGGGTAAGTAAGAAAGGTGCCAGTCAAGTGACTAGGCAAAAATTGCTGAAATTTAAAGCGGAAATGAAGGGGTGAGTAAAAAAAGGTGTCAGTCAAGTGACTAGGCAAAAATTGCTTAAATTTAAAGTAGAATCGTAGGGGTAAGTAAGAAAGGTGCCAGTCCAGTGACTAGGAAAAAATTACTGAAATTTAAAGCAAAATTGTAGGGGTGAGTAAAAAAGGTGCCAGTCAAGTGACTAGGCAAAAATTACTGAAATTTAAAACGGAATCGTAGGGGTAAGTAAAATGACGTAATCAGAGGGGTGAGTGACAAAAAAATAGCAAAAAATGTTAGAAAAATAAATAAATAAAAAAGGCCTAGTTCAAGGGGAAGCTCTACTAGCTAATCCCCAGCAGAGTCGCCATCTGTGCAACCGTGGGAATCGAGACGATCCCGTCGCGATGATGCGCTCTCTAACAAAAAATATAGAGTCGCCACCCGGAGCTTTCGGTGTCCCGGGATACCTAGTTCATTTTTATGAGCACCGAAGTGCTAAAAATATGACTCTGAACCCGGTCCACACCAAAGGCTCTTGGGTAGGGGCTTCGGTTATCGATCAGGAAGGTGTTAGGTACCTGATCAACCCGCTAAATGCGGTCTCTACTTAAGGCCAAGTCTATGTGAGGCTGGTTTATATAGTATATATATATATATATATATATATATATATGATTATATATATATATATGAAAGTAAAATGAGTGGCACTTCCCCTTGCCCGAAGGCACACCGATCCTATTGAGCCCTTCCCGCTTGCCAAAATTTGGGCAGCATAATGGCTCAATTCTAGGATATAGGAAAAGCAAAGAAGGTAGAGGAATAGAGGGGAGAGCCGGAGCTCTCGGGCCCTTGTAGCACTGTTGGGGAGCCTTGCATTGGCTTGCTTCGGTGAGCTTTTTGAAGGCTTGTATGGTATGGAATAGGGTTCGAACTCTTAAGGCTTGAAACTAAGAGGTAGAGAAGGAAAGCTAGGGGGTAACACACACCTAACCTAGAGGTTTTTAGTGAAATACTAAGGTCTAAAGGGGCTTTTTCAATTCTGGAATTTGTATGGGGATGGTGCACCGAAGGGAGAAAGATCTTCTCACTTAAGCTCTTTCTCTCTTAGGTAAAAACTTTTAACCCTTAAACCAAGGGGAGGGGGGCTCTATTTATAAGAAAACGGTAGGTTAGGAGGCTACTTAGATGCTAATTAGGGTTAGCAATTAGGTAATCTCTAATCTAAGGTTTCCTAGGATTTTGAGAGCTTGGAGATGTGGGGGAATGGTTTTAATGGTGGATGATAGGTTAGTGCTTTAAATCACTTAAGGGTTATAAATAGGCATTGAAAGGGTGCAAAAAAGTTATCTAAACACACCCCAAGGACTGAGGTGGTCAATAAGTCAAACCCCAAACACGAAATTTGGGGCAAAACCCAACAGTTACTGTTCATATGCCTGGCACAACTATTAGTTGCGCCAGGCAAATGTACAGTAAAATAGTAGTGTACAGTATCCTGAAAGTTGGCCTCACGAGGGGTGGGGGAGCCATTTATGCCTGGCATAACTATTAGTTGCGCCAGGCCATTTCTGGTGGAAAAAGGCCTGGCACAACTATTAGTTGCGCCAGGCAAAAATCCTGAAATTCTGCTCGATATTTGAATCACCATAACGTTTGACAGACAACTCCGATTGGGGCAATTCTTAGCTCGTTGGAAAGCTGGAGAAGTCCTCTTTCTAATGGTATATGATTTGATATCAGTAGAAAACCTTAGATAGTCCTAGTGCATCACTATTCATCCATTACCTGAGAAGGTTGGGTTTAGGGTTTTGAATGGGTTCTAAGGGTCGGGGCTGGTTTCTAAAGGTTTGGGATAGGTTCCTAAGGGATCTAATTGATTCCTAAGGGTTTAGGGTGATTCCTAAGGGTTCCATACATGCCATCAAAAGCTCAAAAATGTGCCTCTCTCGAAATGCGTTTCGATCGGGCCTTGGGCCAAATTTGGGTGTCTACAGATGGATTCTCGAAAAGACCTCGACCTCTCAAAAAATCTTCAAATTGAAACAACGATGTCGAAGAAGATGAGATGTAAGACAGTTATGATCCTCACAGTCTGACCTCAAAAGATTCAGTTTTCTATCACAATCTAGAAAATCGTATGGAAGCATAGTGGACCCCACCACTATCAGTAGCAAGGACGACTCCAACTCATCCAGGACACGTTCCTACGCGTTAACATTAGCAATGACGTATTAACATTTCGAATCATATCTTTACTTTAGGAAAATTCTAAAGTAGATATCGTCTTTTGAAAAAGGAATCCACTTTGGATAAAGAGATTCGATCTGTTTTGTCTGTAGTATTTGAAAAAGTAGTATTGTTGTAAAAAGTAGATTCGCTATTAGTCTATAAGAAGGAATGCTCTTATCCTTGTTGAGATATCGAATTTAGAAAATAATCTGCAATGTTGTAAATGGATGTATCCATTCGAAAGGTAAACCTTCATAGAAGGACTTTTAAAGTATTTCTTTTTACTAGTATTATTGATATCTAATTAAAGAAACTTGTGTAAGGTGATAAAGACTTATAAGTATTATGTAAAAAATCAGACTTATCTAGAGGGGTCTATTACAGAGCAATATCTAATGGAAGAATGCATGAGGTATTGTATGGAGTATATGCCAAATGATCGTGAAAGAGGACATAAGCGAAGAGATATAATATTCATGGATTATAATGTTACACGTGGCTATCCTCTTGATAAAAAAGGAAAAGTCTATTACCTTCAAAACTTGCAATACCAGCAAGCGCGTAAATGGGTTCTCAAACATTCTCCAAAAAATATTGAATGGGAGATGTAAGTAATATTTTTAAATATCGTCATTATTTTTCCTCAATTAATATTGAAATACTTGATCTAATTAACACTTTCCATTTATAGGAAGTACCAGTCTAACCTCCAAGGCCACAAGTCTTGTGATAAACATCAGAGGGGCAACTACATTCCTTGGTTAAGACAACAATTAGAAAAAGAAGAGTCTTCTACCTTGAAGAGTCTTGCTGATGGTCCAGACTTTAAAGCCATATTGTATAATTTTTACATGGTTAATGGATATCTTTTTTGTATGATGGAGCCAGAAATGAGTACAAGCACGCAGAATAGTGGAGTCTCCATGAAGGCTTTAACTAATTTCAGGGCTAGTGTCAAAGATAAGATCCTTGTGGAAGAAGAAGTCACTTATTATGGCATCCTTAAACAAATACTTGAACTGAATTATGGTAACTTTACAGAAATAGTTTTTTATTGTGATTGGGTACGTATAGAAGATAAAATGAATGGATGTGTTGTTGATCCAGAAACAGGCTTAATTTTCATTAATCTTGGGAGGCTTAAGAGGAGTTCATATGAAGATGTCAAGCCATTTATTCTTGCCTCCTAAGCCACCCAAGTCTTCTATTGCAAAGATTAAACCAGAGCTGATTGGTATGTGGTCTTAGATGCTCCAAAGAGATTGACTAGGGATGTAGATGCTTAAGAAGATCCATTAGTATTTAAGGCAAGAACTAATGCAGATACTTTAGTATTACCATTTGTCGCTGATGTTGTGGAAGATGATAAATACTGAAATACATTTCTTATTTTTTTTAATAATTATCATTGGAAGATGATGAATACTAAAATACAACTCTCTTTTTATACAATTTTTTTTCCCTCTACATGCTTTTGTAATTACCAATAGAAGATGTATACTATTTTTACTACTAAAAATAGTTTTGACATGACTCCATAATTTACATGGTTTTGGCAAATACTATTTACTTATTTTCAGTAAAGGATTGAGCATGAAAAGAACTGAACCTCAATCAAGTAGTTTAGAACAAAGCGGGACTGCCAAGACGGGTTTGTTCAATCTTTTTTTTTTAATCTATTCTTTTATTTAATAATCGCTATTTAGATGTATTGCTAATAACATATATTTTATCCAGGCATATAGAAAAAGGTTCAATTTAATGAATATGGGCAGCCAATTTGAACAAATTCATCATGTTTGTCGAGTTTAATAGGTCAGGTGGCAAGGACACATTGTCCACCTACATACATGGCATGGCATGATGTGCCAAAAAATTTGAAGGATGAGATATGGAGCACTATCTTGGTGAGTACATATATTATTTACTTATTATATTTTCTGGCCGATTTACTCTATGATTTTATCTTGTCCTTATATTATTATAGGATGAGTATGATATTGAAATTCAATACAAATTTTTAGTCTTATCGAAAGCTAACGGTTGTTGGAAGCAATGGAAGCATGAGCTTCGGAAAAAATATGATGAATATGAGACGGATGCAGAGTGGGAAAAACATCCATCGAAATGTGTGAAGTTGGAAGATTAGAAGACATTTATTCGTATATGTTTGATAAAAGAATATGCTGCACTGCGAGAAAAGGGAAGGAGTTCTGGGGAAAAGATGATAAATCCACACACCACTAGTCGACGGGGAGCAGCTAAGAGGGCTGAGGAGTTGGAAATATCACTAAAATATTTATTTAGCATAATTCTCTAAATAAATAATGTTTACTTATGATCATCGTATTATACAGAAAATGCAGAATCCCACTGGTATAGTTACCAGGACACAATTGTTTATAGCCACACATACCAAGAGGATGGGACATGCCCTTCTTAATTGATGAATGAAAAATTGGTGAGCTTCTATATGTTCTAGTTCATTTAATAAACTTCAATAATTACAAAGGAGTGTGAGACTTTATCATTATAATATTTATCATTATTTATTTCTTGCAGGATGAAATTAGGAAAATGGTTGAAAATAATCCGGTTGAAGGAGAAGCAAATTTAGATGATGATCCTGTTAAACATGTAAATTTCCTCTCAAATTAGATGATGAAATTATTGCTCTTTTAATCAATATCATAATTATAAATAAAATTGTATCATAGGTTTTTGGTCATGATAAAAGAGGCTATGTACGAGGTATGGGTAGAGGTATATCGAAGACCACTTTTTCTTCATCAGGTCCTTCTAGAGAAATTGCTTCACGAGAGAAGAGAGTACGTGAAAGTGTGGAGTTAAATTATGAAACAATTATGCGACGACTTGATGAGGAGTCTAGGGCACGTAAGGTACTTGAGGAGAAATTCAATGCATTACCAAGACAAGATAGTTCTCTTGGAGCACCTATGACTCATCTGAGTGATCAGTTGAGTTCTTCTTATCAGGTAAAAATTTAAATATCCAATCAAAATTTCTATTTTACCTCATATCATTATTGAATATCGATCAATTCATTTATTTTTCCTAAATTTCTGTAGGAAGTGAGACAATCATCGGTTCATCTAGTCGGTCATATAGAACAACCACCCTCTCACTGCATATTAAAGAACTTGAAGAACAAGAATGTTTCCATGGGACGTGTTGATAGAAATGCAAGTCAATCAAACTTATCATATACAATCATAGTAGATGGCATATATGACATCACTACAGAGTTGTATGCTCATGATGGAACCTTGGGAGATATTGCACCGGGTGATATAATTACATGGCCCAAAAGTCTTGTTCATTTTAGTTGATTGTTCTTAGAGGTATATGACTAATTCCTTTTTTATGGGTAACACAAGATCCACTACTTTACTATTTCATTAAAATTATTTTTCTCTAACGGAATATCTAAATTATTTAAGTTTCTCTCTGTTTTGTTGCTGGTTTACTAATGAGCATCTTCAATGGATCGATAGATAATGCTATACACTCAATTGCTGATGGCAATTTATACTTTAGTACAAGATAAATTTTGAATGGTTGGTTTAGTTTGGTGAATATTTTATTAAAGGGAATCTAAATTATACCTTCAATTTTGGTGAATATTTTAGTTTGGTAAATGATCTATTACAATGAAAGAAATTTTTGTGGTATTGTGCTAAATATTTAAATAATTTTTTGAGGAGCACACAAAATATTTTCTTCGTAGGCTTTGCAAAACTCTTAACATCTTTTGTGTAGTGGGTATTCCTTTTTCAGGTGTTTAGTAGGTTTTCTCATGAGCAAGTGCACAGATTGCAGAGCTTTGGACTCAAGGGGAGCTGACACGTCGAGCATGGTAGATGGATGTGCAAGTAACAACAGTATAAATCTTTCTTATTGTTTTTCTTTGTTGCAGAGTTTCTTTTTATCTCTCTCTCTCTATATATATATATGTATTATCATAATTTTTTATTGACTCCTGGTACTGTCAACTACAACTAACTTCATTCTTGCGGTAGCCAATGTGGCACATTTCTGTTTAATGTGCGGGCCAAAGTTCTGTTCTATGAAAATAACAGAGGATGTGTGAAAGTATGCTGAGGAGCATGAATATGGGAGCGCTGAAGAAGCTGTTCAATAGAGAATGGATGCTATAAGTGCTGAGTTTTTGGCTGCCAAGAAAACTGTTAGCGGGGAACAACATGGTGAAATCTACTCGCCATAGGTTAGGATCATTGGAGAGATGAAGGTCAATTTTCTGATTATATCTATTTTGAAAATGCTTATTTACACCTTCATTACTATATTTTATTTCGGGCATGTCACCTTTGGATAGATAATTACATCTTATTTACATGCATGGTTCAAAATCTCGATTTACCAATACGTAGTATTCCTGGCCGATACATATTGGATCATCCAAAACTTTGAAGCTTGTTTACATGTGATAAGCAGTAACAAAGGACACCTATTGAAATATGTCTTTAGATGAAAAGTCAAATTACTACGAGACATCATTGAACTAGGTAATGCCTTTGGCATAGATAATATATTCTAAAAAACATGAGTAATGGGACTAGATTAGACCCTTAATGCGCTTTGGTTTCTTGCTCAATTCTGTTGGGCAGCTGCTCTCCCAATCCTCTACTGCTAATCTTGCGCAACTAACCTACAACCACGCTCAAAATTCAACATCAAAATCCAAATCTCAAACCGCCAATCTTTCAAGCTCAACTTGTCCAACTCATAATCCCGAAGATAACGTTGTTCCCGTAACTAACCCGCCTTCCATTCCCATTCAAAGTCTTTCTTCAAATGAAAATCCTCTTTTCAAAACCAACCTCCCCATCCATCGCCCACCTTTCTCTCCCCTACTCAAGTCAATTTGCAGTCAACCCAACTACTACAACAGCCATCCAATCGTCAACAGCCACCTCATCCTACACAACAACCTTCCAACTCTCTGATGTCACCACCTCGGTAGCAACCATCCATGGAAACACCTCAGCAACAGCCACCTATGCAATTACCTCAACAACAGACTGATGGTGAGGGTTTTGTCTTAGGCCTAAGGTGACCTCCCATTACAGGCTATTAAATTAAAAACGGTGAAGGGGTATTGCTGCCATAGTGTTTTTTCCATCTCAATCCCAGGTGAACTTGGAATTCTATTGTTAAAGATGTTTACGCGGACTCCATCGATGCGCTCCAGGTACTGATCACTAGTTTTTGTTTCTGAATTTTTCTCTTCGAGAAAATTTGTCCCTTTTGGTTGCTTCCTTTAGCTTTTGTAAACCTGCCTTTGATTTGGGTTTGGGAAGGGTCTAAGATTACTTCATCTATTTATAGGGTGGAAATTGGGATTTGCGTAGGGTCTAAGATTACTTTATCTATTTATAGGGTGGAAATCAGTTTTCAGATTATGCAGGAAGAATTTGATTTTATTTAATTATAAAAAATGGGAATAGACTTTAGGCATGAATTTTTCTACTTGTTCTTTTTGTTCTCTTTGAAAATAGTGGAGATTACCTTTGACAGACGTTTTATATAATTATATCATTATCATGGTCTCTACACTCTTTGAAATGGTGTATATAATTGGAAATTTGAAAAACAACTTTCCAACTTCTTTGCTCTTCTTTCAGGTTGAATTGAGCTGCACTAATGGAGATGGCACTCTTGAAATAACATACATTGTCTCCCTATTTACTCTGAGTATGGCTGCTGTGGTCAGAGTAAAGAACAATGGCTCTAAGGCTGTCAAATTAAGCAGTGCAATACTAAGCCATTTCAAGTTCAAGAGCCGTTGCGGATCTGCAATACAGGGGCTCAAGGGATGTTCTTACTGTTCTCACCCACCTTTATCTTCCACATTCGGGATTTTGTCCCCAGCCGCTGCAATGGAAGCCGAATCCCCCAGTTGGTTTTCCTTTTTGGGTTCCATGTTTAATGCTCAAGGAAAAATAGCGCTCATTAATCACTAAACGGTCGGTATTCCTATAATAAACCATGCATGCATGTATTTGGCTGTGACTTTAATTATCTTTTTTTTTTTCTGATGAATACTTTAACTATCTATTAACGCAGCATCATGCCACGTGTTCCAACAGTTGCCTTTTTAGATTTACTTTTATTTATAATAACAAAGCAGTGTTCCATTTGATTTTTCCATGGCATAAGTATATAATGGGAATTCAGAAAGTAGCGGAGATGCATCTATGGCCAAAATTGAGTCAATTTGGATAGGAGACGAAAAAAATGAGTCAATTCTGATACACGATAATTAAAGGTGCAAACAGGTTGGTCAATCGGGTGGATTTTTCAGACCAGACCTGCTAAGGGTCAGGTTCAAGTAAAAAATCTTGACTTGATACATAAGCAGGCCCAGTTCATGTTAGCTCCAATCCTAATTTGAACCCGACCTGGCATCTGTTTGCTGTAACATACACACAGACACAAATATATTTGCATTGTTTGAAATGATGATTATCTAAAATTTACACCAACTTCATGATTTGCACCAACTTCATTAGTTGTTACTTCAAATAGTGTGATAATTATCTAAATTTTACACCAACTTCATGGTTTGCACCAACTTCATAAGTTGTTACTTCAAATAGTGTGATAATTATCTAAATTTTATTTTCTCCCATGGATATCTAAATTATATATATGATCCCCTTATGCATGATCAAATATTTTTTAGAGTATATTGAAGGGTCAAGGCCAAAATGAATGAGTATTGGGTATGGGCTGATAATACAAACAAATCCTGTATGCAACTACTAGACACCCTATCTAATTTTGTTGTCTTTCAGTGACGTTGGGGTCCAAGATCTCTAAAACTGTGAAGGGTAAATTGAACTTGGGGGCAAAAATTAAGTTCTTCAAGGAGTTTTCAGTGTTGCGGAAGGAGAAAAGTTGTTAAAGGCTTGCCTATCAGTGCAAATGCACAAATCTAGCGCACTTGCTGACCCTGAGAAGCCGAGGTACTATATCCAGTTCAAGCACCATCTGCGGAGATTGTTCACGGGAAATCAGCTGGGAGAACCTCAATAGGGACGGGAGATCAAGGTGAGCTTCTTTGCACTATATGTTCATATTATTTTTTTGTAGGTATATGTACTGAATCATCTCTTCACCTAGGAACATCTCCTCTAGACGTTTTAATGATACATTTACATTCACAACCTGCCAACTTGAATAGCATCATACACCTACTCAATTATGAGAAGAAATAATTTTATGATGTATAAAGGGATTTTTTCTTTTTTCTTTTTAAACTACAAGAGTGCATACACGTTTTGTAACATCCTCAAAATTTAAACATTTAATAATGACCTCGGGATGCGTGCCTGACTGGTCATAGATTTGACCAAGTGAAAGTCAACACGATGACTTTGGTTAGAATAGTCAAGATGTTAACGAACACGGGTGTGTAGTATTGGAAATAGTTTGGAGATCACATACACCTATTATTGGTGTATGTGCTTAACACCAAGGCTAAAGAAAGGTTAAAAGGGCTTAATAACTAAAGAGAAGTTATTCCTATTTGTTTTTGTTGGTGTGGAGTTAAGAAGAGAGAGAGAGAGAGAGTAAGGAGGAGTAAATGCAAGAGAATTAGCGTGGATTCGAAATTGAAGACAAGTTTGAGCATTTAACACCGGATTTGACGCATTGGAACTCGTTGGAGTCAAAGCTAGGAGCCCTAGCCTTTGAGCCAACCATTGTGTCAACCAAGGGTTGATTTAAGGTGAGTTCTTGTTTGATTTTAAATGAACATGTTGTTGTGCATTAAATTTTGGACTAAATGATGAGTTAAAGAAGTGGGAAAGAAGGAAAATGGAAAGGAATGAAAGCTGGAAGAAATGCCCGTAAGGTGCTACATTTTTTAACAAATCGATTGATCGATTTGGAAAGTCGATCAATCGATTTTGGCTTGAAAGTAGTTGAACAGAGAAACCTGAAACTGATTGATCGATTTAAAAATCGATCAATCAATTTTTGGAATTCGATTAATCGTTTGAGCACTCCCAGTGACTGGAAAATGGAAGCTTGGGAAAATCGATTGATAGATTTCAGAAATCGATCAATCAATTTTGGAAACTCGATTAATCGATTTGGATCGATTAATCAATTTTGGGATTTCGATTGATCGATTTTGGAGATCGATCAATCGATTTGAAGCAGTTTCTGTGGTTTTTGTTTTGGACTTTAAGGTTCAAGGAGGGTCTTGTACCTTCATCTATGCATCTTTCTTGATGCTTTGCTTGTGCTATGGTGTAGCATAGGTGGTACGAGTGAATGTAAGCATGGGGAACCATGTTGGAGCTTGATGCTTGGATATTCAGACACGTGAGGTAGGGAACACCTTGAACATGTAATTTAAGAGTAAGAACATGTATGTAGTGATATAGAAATGTAAGCATGCATCTAAAATGTGAATCCTAAGTGTGTGTGTGTGTGTGAACATAAAGTAAAGTAAATAAGTATAACGTCCCTAGGGGATGTGAATATGATAAAGGCATTTGTGTGATGCATTGACTTGGACATCCCAGGGATGTATGTGATCATGTAAAGTAAAGAGAAAGAGAATGATAAGGCGTAATTTACTATAATTTAGCACAATCACATGGTGAATAATTATATATAGTGCACTTGATATTTAAGGTTTGGAGAATACCCCACCGATGTGGCGAGATACCCATGACTGACGAGACAGGATATCCGTGACCGGTACGATAGCCAATCCGTACACCAGTTGGACATCCTAGGGATGTAGTTGCTTATGTATGAGATATAAACTTCATCACCTATGAGAAAGGGACCTGGGTAGTATTAAATGATATGAAAAGTGTCTTATTAGACGACGATGGAGGGTATTTCATCGGGCGCCCGACGCTATAGTAAGTCGGGGAATATTTAAGCTATGATTTAAGTCTTTAGGCCAAATCATTGTGGTTTATGAATAAGTTGAGAACAAATGATACATGTAAAGTAACAGTAACTTACAATGCATCTTTTCAGTCATTTAAATTACTTTCCTAGTAAATTCATTGATACATCATGCTGTTAAATATCATGGAATATATGTGAGAGTTTAACTTATATGTTCATTCTGTTGTTTTCCTATTGAGCTATCATATAGCTCACCATTAGACTATACGTCGCAGGTCCCATATTTGCGGATGCTACTGCTTTAGGAGGCGTTGATCCAATAGATTCAAATTACGTACCTGGGGAGGTTCAGAAGCCCCCCCTTCTGAGGACTTCTTCTAAGAGATACCTGAGCGTACTTTGATATAGTTTTTGAGATAGTACTATGCGGCTTGATATGTCAAGCTAATTTTTTTGAGAAAATGTAATTAAACGAATGATATGTATATTCTTTTGGCGAACCATCTGGGGTGACCCTGTTTTTATCACTGATGGTTCAGGCCGGTTCTTCTGCTCATGCAGTGGCATGAGATTAGAACTGTCTTTTGAGCTTTTGCTAAATATATCATTAATGCATGGGAGATTTAGTTAGATTTAGTTCTTATGCTTTACTATTGCTTGGTTATACCAATGTTCCGTGGAGGATTCTGGGGTATGGCCTTGAGGGTCGTGCTGATGGCACGAGTTTTGGGGTGCCAAAATTCGGGCTATCACACATTTCAAATTGGAACAAACTAGAAGTAGCTAGTCTATAATATTTTTCACTGAAATTTGCTAGTATCACATAACATTGATAAATCTTCTTTCCTTTTCATGGTAATAAAAGGAAATTCCATACAGATAGAAGGGAATAATACATAGCAATGTTTTAAATCTTCTTTCCTTTTCAAGGACATTATGCAATGCATGTGGACTAAAATGGGCAAACAAGGTTGGTGTAATCTTAGATTGTCAGTTAATATGATATTTATTTGTTTTCACTATTACTATCTTGATTGTTTGATTTCAAAAACATATACTTCCATTACGTAATTTATTTTTGTGATCAGTGCTTATGTGACATACCTGGGCAAGGAATTGGGTGGATATATCCTTTAACAGATTTTAATTAGAATAATGGTAGTGAGAAGAATTATAACCGAGTAGTAGTTTGCTGTAAAATTTATTGAGTCAATGATAAACCATCTATATCAATTTGTTATGCTTCTGCTTGTAAAATGTGTGGGTACTGAAAGAAAAAACAGAGAATGATCCTATACCAGTCACATAATAAAGGACACCTTCATTGGCAATGTACACGCCTATGAATTCCCCTCTTGCCGAATGTGAGCAATACATCCTCAGCATATCTCCATTGGTCCGCTTTGTTTGGGAAGACAAGTGGATTCCTCTTTCTGTATTTATCTCTCTACTTATTTTTTTTGTCATAAACCAAGTAAGAATTTCACTTATTAAAATAAAATAAAAAATCTAATGAGTCTTGAGCTCTTTATATATCTGTAACTTCTTACTCATGATTCTATACAAGACGACTTTTCAATACTCATTTGTTCAATTTGCTATTGCTCTTCTATTAGCTTTCTTCTTTGTGATGCCATGGAATAGTAGTAAATTAGAATTTGAAATATAGAATCTATTAAAGGGTATTCTCATAGATATCCTAGCAATTTCGTATGCGATGAAAAGCTCTCCTTTTGATGTAAAGTTATTATCTCCCTTGATTGTGGTGTATGGGCAGGGAACTTTAAGAGATCTTTCAAAGGTGGGAATATATAATCCTCCTGTCCTCCAAATTGACCAGGTGCGGTTTCTTGGTGGTAACTTGAAAAAAAAATTGGTATTAGGTGCACTGCCTGTGCAACCAACATTCCACATATGCAGACCAGTTTTGGCAATAACATGTGGCATACATGGCCATATTTTTTATTACATTCAGCCCAAAGATTTTGCCACTGAACTATTTCTACTATCTGATCAAGAGCCCACAACTGCCTTCAAATGGATGGCTAATTAGCAAGATTTTTGGGCTATGCAACCTAAATGTTGGCCTGCCACAGGGCTTGTGCTTGTAGCATAAAGGAAGGTTGATAACATTGCAACCTCAAAGTCGCAGGTTCCAGCCCAGCTTACCTATCAAAAAATTAAAAGGTTGGCCTGCCACCCCATCTCGAATGATGAACTAGGTGTGCTAAGGTGGTTCAAAATAGATGAACCATGTTGTGGTGGTGCATGGCCTACACACCTTGTGTGAAAAAAATACAAGCTTGCTAGATGACTTGGAAGTTACAAAATGAATGCTGGTTTTCTTCCTATAATAGTGCCAACACCAAGGTTTTCTCACCTGATCTGTGCAATCTACAGGGACCCTTGAGAGATCTTTCAAAGCCTTCAAAAATACAACCTCAGAATCCCGAGAACCCAAATGAGCAGGTATGGATTCTTAGCTCTTCGATGGAGTAGATGGGTTCCCATTTGGATAAATAGAGGTTATTCTTACTGGGAAAATAATACTACCGAGGTTACCAAGAGCCATTCACACATCGATTCCTATCAAAAGCTGACTTGCACTGATTTTAGGGCCTCAAAGTCCACAACAGAGCTTTTGACAAGATTCAGTGGCTTAAAGATGCCTCATAACCTTACGATGCTGATAAGTTTGTAGTTTGGGTTGTTCTCATCTTCTTTTTATCTTTCTTACAGAGTGTGACAGCCCGAATTTCAGCACTCCGAAACCCGTGCCATCAGCACGGTCCTTTGGGTCGTGACCCCTAAGTCCATACGGAACATTGGTATACCCAAGTAGTCCTTACTAAAAATAAAATATGTAAACTGAACAACATGAGATAAAGTATGCTAATCCAGCAAAAGCTCAAAAGACAGTTCTTCTTCCATGCCAACGCATGAACAGAAGAACCGACCCGAACCATCGATGATAAACAGATCACCCCAAATGGTTCGCCAAAAGGAATATATCATTTAATTACATTGTTTTAAAAAATATAGGCCTGACATACCAAGCCGTACAGAAAAGCTCTCAAAAATAACTCTCAAGTACGCAGGGGGTCCTCTAGAAGAAGTCCTAAGGAGGAGGCTCTAACTCTTCCCAGGGCACGTAATCTGAATCCTTCGAATCTACAGAAGCCTCGGCAACCATAAGCAATGGATGTAATATCCCCAAAAATCACGTTAAACAAGTGACCTCAAGATCCGTGCCTGACTAGTCATAAGTTTGACCAAATAGGAGTTCAATAGTTGGAATAGGGTGCGATGAACGGATGAGATGTGAGAATTCGAGTGAATGTGTAGAGATTGATGTAAATCCGAAGTCACATACACCTATTACGGTGCATGTGCTTAACACACAAACTAGAGGGGAGATAAAAGGGTTTAATAGCCCTAAAATAGATGTTTTGGTTGTTGAGAGAGAAGTAAAGAAGAGAGAGAGTGGGAGAGCATAGTTAATGCAAGGAGAAATGGTGAGTGTTTAGAAGGGGGATTCAAGCGTTTAAAAGGCCGATTCAACATGAGGGATCCGCTAGAAGCAAAGCTGGAAACCCTAGCCTTTCCAACCACTTGACCTAATCAATTGAAGATTGATTGAAGGTAAAATTCTTGCAAATTAAATGCATAGATTGAAGGGTTTAATTGTAATTAGAAATAGCTAAAATCATAGGATAATGGCTTAGAAAAGAGAGAAAAATCAGTTTGAAAAAGATTGGAAAGAACAGCCCAAAAGGGGTCTGAATCTGGCCATTTAGATTAATCGAAAGTGAGATTCGATTAATCGATTTTTGCCAAGAAGTTAAAAAGTCAGAGGACCCCGATTTCGATTAATCGAATTAAGTTTCGATTAATCGACTTTTATTTTCGATTAATCAATTTTGGTATCGACTAATCGACTGGGAACCTCCAGTGAACTCCAGTGGAGGGAAGAAAAGGACTTGGAGAAATCGACTAATCGAAATGGGATTTCGATTAATCGATTTAGAATTTCCATTAATCGATTTGGGATCGATTAATCGATTTTGGGAATTCGATTACTCGAATTGAGAATTGAATGGTTAGAGTGGAGAATTTCTATTAATCGAATTGGGATTCGATTAATCGAATGGGAATCTCGATTAATCGATTAATCGATTTTGAATTTTGATTAATCGATTAATCGAATCAGATTCGATTAATCGATTTTAGAGTTTGATTAATCGACTGTGCCAGTTGTTATTAACTTTTGAGTTTGACTTTAAGATTCTTGGACCTTCTTTGTTACATCCTTAGTGATGTATTTCATATGTTATGTGGTACCATAGGTGGTACGTGTGAACTTGGGCACAAGGAGTCACGTGGGACCTTGATGCATGATCAAATAGAGACTTGAGGTAGGGAACACCTTGAACATATACTTTATTTTGCAAGAGCATGTATGTAGTGATATAGAATTCAATCCAAATTATTTTTGTTTCTTAAGAGTTTGTGAAAAGTGTGTGTGTGTGACATCTAAAAGAGTAATCATAATGAGCCATCCCCAGGGGATGAGGAAGTAAAGAAATAAGAGCATCAGGTGTGATGCAAGTGAATGGATACAACCCAGGGATGTATTCAAGATTGAATTATGTCTGATAGGGCTTAACTGATATAAGATAGCACACTTACACGGTGAATAACTATATGTAAAGCACTTGATATTTTTGTTATTTGAAGTTTGATAGGATACCCCACCGACGTGGCGGGATACCCACGACTGACGCAGCAGGATATCCGTGACCGATACGGCGGCGAAACCGTAGGTCAATGCGGAGGCTTATCCGTACACAGTAAGCACACCCCAGGGGTGTTGAATTGAGATATGTTGAAACCCCGCCACCGATTCCCAGGGGAAAGGGGCTTGGGTACTATTGGTATTCTCAGGGAATACATTTAAAACTGTCTATATAGATGACGATGAAGGGTATCTCATCGAGGCTCGATGCTATATTGCTCGGGGATTACTTAAGTTGAAAGGTTAAGTTTTGCTTTAGGCCTTTTCAGTGTCATTCATGAATAATTAAAAGATATGAGTAAACTACCAGTAAAATATGATTATTTTCAGCTGTTGTTCATCAGTAACTGCATAGACACATCATGCATGGCATATCATGGAATATATGTGAGTTGTAATTTATATGTTCAATTGTGTTCTGTTCCCTATTAAGCTAGGATGTAGCTCACCCTTTAGACTATACGTCGCAGGTCCACTATTAACAGCTGCCGAGGCTTTAGGGGACGTTGACCCTGGTGAGTCGGACCTTGTGCCCGGAGACGAGTTGGAGCCACCTCTTGAGGACTTCTTCTAGAGGACTCCGCGGTGCAGCTTTGAGAGTTTTTATGAGATTATTGGTACGGCTTGGTATGTCAAGCCTTGTTTTTGGTTAAACAATGTGATTAAAGTTTGGGATTATACTTTTGGGCGAACCATCTGTGATGATTAGCTATCATCTATGGTTCGAATCGGTTCTCCATTCATGCAGAGGCATGAAGGTAGAACTGTCTTTTGAGAAACATTTAAATGATAATTTAATTTCGCAGCCTTATTTATTATTTCAATTCAGTTCATTGCTTAATATACCAATGTTCCGTGCATAGCAAAGGGGCACGGTCAAGATGATCATGCCGAAATCCGGGCTGTCTCAATGGACCTGCGACGTATAGTCTAAAGGGGTGAGCTACATCCTAGCTCAATAGGGAAACAATAAGTGAACATATAAGTTAAGCTCTCACATATATTCTAAAACAGTTTAAAAGCATGGTTTATCTGATGGAATTGCATGGGAAAATATTTTTAAACAACTGAAATGAAGTACTGATGCAACTGTTACTTTACATGGTTTTATTCATTCTTAACTTACCGATATTAGTTATTAATTCGGCCTAATCACTTATATCTTAACTTAAATAATCTCCGAGCAATATAGCATCGAGCCCCGATGGAATACCCACTATCGTCGTCTAAATAGACACTTGTCATATTTGTTTCTTACTTGCATACTACCTAGGTCCCTTTCTCATAGGCGACGGGGTTTCTAGACTCATACATACATCCCTGGGATGCCAAACTGGTGTATGGATTGGCCGCCGTACCGGTAACGGATATCCTGTCGAGTCAGTCGTGGGTATCTTGCCACATCGGTGGGGTATTCTATTTAAACCTTAAATAACAAAAATATCATGTGCACTATATATAGTTATTCACCGTGTGATCATGCTAATTCTAGTATATTAGGCCTTATCAACGTTTCTTTTACTTCAACGATAGATTTCATCTGCATCCCTGGGATGCCACTGGCTCAACGTATCACTTAGATGAATATTATCACATTTTCACGTCCCCTGGGGACCTTATGAGTTCATTTAGCATTCACACACACACACACACACACTCTTAGAAATCACAATTTTTATGCATAAATATTCATTTGAATCACTCTACATACATGCTTTTGAAAATTAAAATACATGTTCAAGGTGTTCCCTACCTCACGCATTGGAATCACTATGCGTCAAAGTCCAAGCGACTCCACATTCTCACTCTTTGCTCGTACCACCTATGGTACATCATAACACAAGCAAGGCATCAATAACGATGCATTAAAGAAGGTACAAGGCCTTCCAAGAACCCTCAAGGTCCAATACAAAAGTCAACATGAACTGTCAAAATCGATTAATCGATCCCAAATTGATTAATTGAAAATCCAAAATCAAGTAATCGATCCCAAATCGATTAGTCAAAAATTCACACTTCGATTAATCGATTCCAAATCGATTAATCGAAAATCCAAACTCGATTAATCGATTAATTGATTTTTCCCAGTCTCCATTTTCCATCCACTGAAAGTGCTCAGACGATTAATTGATTTTAAAATTGATTAATCAAAATTCCATAATCGATTGATTGATTTAAAATCAATCAATTGGTTTTGGGCAATTCTGCCCAGCTTACTTCTGAACCAAAATCGATTAATCGATTTGGTCAGAACTCAGCCCTTTCTCGGGCATTCTTCCAACCTTCATTCTCCTTCCATTTTCATTCATTTTTACCTCTTTAATCCCACATTTTCACTACACTTGAATGCACAAACAAACTTTAAGGAGATTAAACAAAACTTACCTCAATCAATCTCTTGATTGAATCAATGTCTAGGTTTAATTACTAGGGCTCCAACTCAAGCCCTCTCTTAAATTTGAAACCTAATCACTCACTTTAGCATTTACTCTTCCTTCACTCTCTCTCTCTCTTCTTAACTTCTCAACAACCTAAGCCAAGGAGTAATGACTCCTCCTAGCATTTAATCCCCCTTTTTTAACTCTTCTTATCTCGGTATTAAGCACATACACCAGAGATAGGTATACGCGACTCTTAACTAACAGCTAATCCCCTACTTGGGATACGTTCACACTACATTTAATAGTTTCTTTCTAAGTTCACTATTTGACCATCACTTGGTCAAACCTATGACCAGTCAGGCACTGTAGACACCCAAATTCGGCCCAAGGCCTGATCAGTCTGTACTCCGAGAGAGATGTACCCCTGAACCCTTAGGAATCACCCTGAACTGTTAGGAATCACCCTTGAACCCTTAGGAATCACCCTGAGCTCTTTAGAACCATTCCCCCAACCCTTAGAGATCGCCCCTAAACCCTAGGATCCCTCCCCATACCCAACTTGAACCCTTCTGAGCAATTGATGGAAGGAGAGCTACAAAATTTTACACCGACCATTTCCAAGGATGACACACATACCATTGGAAGGAAGACTTCTCCAGCTTTCCAACAAGCCAAAGATCACCCAATTTAAAGTTATGGTTCAAAAGTTATGACCGATTGAAGTCTTACATAAAATCATGACTTTTGCTCAGGCGTATGTATTAGATATACCCAACAAATTTGGCCCCATTTTGGTCAGGCGTATATATTATATATGCCTAAAATTTTTGGGCCAAATTTGGTCGAGCATACATAATACATATGCCAAGCATAGGTAAGGCCAACCGCAGACACCCACCTTCTCAGGTCTCCTCTAGTTTTCATGAAAATCACTGTACATAAATGGGGCGTATATAATATATACGCCCAGCTTAGCTACAGTAACTGTCATCATATGCTCAAAATTCCTTCATCAAGTTTGACCTTTTGACCATCCCCTTGGTTGAGATGGGTGTCTTAAGGTTGGTTGCACCCCCTTTGAGCTTATATGCAGCCCTTAAGTCACCTATGCTCTCACCCCATCATCTGCCATTGAAACCGGTTCCCCAAACCCCTAGGACTCTAAAAACCTAGAAAACCTTAGATGGGGAATTACCTAATTGTTAAACCAATTAGCTCTTAAGTAACCCTCTAACCCACCTCTTCTCTATAAATAGAGAGGCCCCCCCTCTTCCCAAAGGGTTGAAAAATTAAGGTTGAAAGTTTAAGCTTAAGAGAGAGAGCCCTAGTGAGAGAGAGTTCCATTTTATTTTGCATTCTTCAACCAGAATTCCAGCATGCTTAGTTCACCCCTTCAATCTATTTCAACCATTAGATCACCCCTTTTTAGTCAAGCTTAGTCCCTAGCTTCATCCTACACTTCCCATCTATCGAATCCTAGCATTAGAATCCATTCCCCTACTGTTTAAGTCATTTAAAGCCATCGGAAGGATGCCAAAGTGAAGGTTTTTCACGGTGCAACAAGGGCCCGTGAGCTCCGGCTCACCCCTCTCTTCCTCTACCTTCTTGGTGTTTCCTCCGTCCAAGGATTCAAGCCGTTACGCCGCCGAAATTTTGGTTTGGCTCAAAGCTTGATAGGACCATATTGCCTTGGGGAAGCCCCGCCCATTTATTTTTTCATTTTGGCTATAGATAGAGATTGCTACGTGCATTGATCAGGTGCCTAAGCCCTTCCCGATCAATAACCGAAGCCCCTACCCTAGAGTCTTTGGCAAAAACCGGTAAATCAGAGTCATATTTAGCACTTCGGTGCTCAAAATATTGATTTAAAGGTTTCCCGGGTCACCAAAAGCTCCGGGTGGCGACTCTACATTTATTCTATCGCGAGTGCATCGCTGCAACCGGTTCGAGAGAATCCATGGTCGCACAGGCATGCATCCCAAGATCACTATTCATTGTCCAAATTTCAGGGATGTTACATTCTCCCCACCTTAAAAATTTTTGTCCTCGAAAATGAACCCGAAGGTGTGTCGATGGGGTTTCCCCCCACACACAGACAAACGTAGGAACAAGTTATACTAACGTACCCATCACAAGTTATACACTAAAAGAAGCACAATTGAAACTAACAATTAATGACTTTCATTCACATAATGGCATCCATGCCAAGATAGTCACATACATGGAATTTTCTGCAACAAAATTTACAATTTGAAGACAAAAATTTACAATTCACAAAATAATTACAGCAAAACTCCCAAAATGTAATCTCCCCCAAAAAGAAATGTCATGATCGAGTGGTCATGTGATCCCCTCTCCAGGTTGGTCTGCTACGTCAGGTAGCTGCGGTCCCTCGCCTGGCAGCTGTGGTCCCGGAGCAGATGTACTAATTCTAGTATATTAAGCTTTATCAACTTTTCTTTTACTTCACCGATAGATTTCATCTGCATCCCTGGGATACCACTGGCTCAACGCATCACTTAGATGCACATTATCATATTTTCACGTCCCCTAGGGACCTTATGAGTTCATTTAGCATCCACACACACACACTCTCTTAGAAATCATAATTTTTATGCATAAATATGCATTTGAATCACTCTACATATATGCTTTTGAAAATTAAAGTATATATTTAAGGTGTTTCCTACCTCACGTGTTGAAATCACTATGCGTCAAATTCCAGGCGACTCCACATTCTCACTCTTTACTCGTACCACCTATGGTGCATCATAACACAAGCAAGGCATCAATAAGGATGCATTAAAGAAGGTACAAGGCCTTCCAAGAACCCTCAAGGTCCAATACAAAAGTTCACATGAACTGTCAAAATTAATTAATCGATTCCCAAAATCGATTAATCGAAATTCCAAAATCGATTAATCCAAAATCCAAAATTGAGTAATCGATCCCAAATTGATTAGTCAAAAATCTACACTTCGATTAATCGATTCCAAATCAATTAATCGAAAATCCAAACTCAATTACTCGCTTATAAAATTGATTAATCGATTTTTCCCAGTCTCCATTTTCCAGCCACTGGAAGTAATCAGACGATTAATCGATTTTAAAATCAATTAATCAAAATTCCAGAATCAATTGATCGATTTAAAATCGATCAATCAGTTTCGGGCAATTCTGCCTAGCTTACTTCTGAACCAAAATCGATTGATCGATTTTTCAATTCGATTAATCGATTTGGTCAAAACTCAACCCTTTCTCGGGCATTCTTCTAACCTTCATTCTCCTTCCATTTTCATTCATTTTTACCTCTTTAATCCCTCATTTTAACTACACTTGAATGCACAAATAAACTTTAAGGAGATTAAACAAAACTTACCTCAATCAATCTCTTGATTGAATCAATTTCTAGGTTTAATTACTAGGGCTCCAACTCTGGCTTCCACGCGTCAATTCCGGCATTAATGTTCAAGCCCTCTCTTAAATTTGAAACCTAATCACTCACTTTAGCATTTACTCTTCCTTCACTCTCTCTCTCTCTCTCTCTCTCTCTCTCTTCTTAACTTCTCAACAACCTAAGCCAAGGAGTAATGACTCCTAGCACTTAATCCCCCTTTTCTAACTCTTCTTGTCTTGGTGTTAAGCACATACACCAAAGATAGGTGTACGTGACTCTTAACTAACATCTAATCTCCTACTTGGGATACGTTTACACTACATTTAATAGTTTCTTCTAAGTTCACTGTTTGACCATCACTTGGTCAACCTACGACTAGTCGGGCACGCATCTCGACGTTACTATTCTTTGTCCAAATTTTGGGAATGTTACACAGAGAGACCCAAACGATTTTAACACTACGAACGATATCAAGAGCGTTGATATTATTACTTCAAATGCCATGTAACTCGGTTGCAGCGGCCAAACTGCAAGTGGTGCAAGGATTTTGTTTTTGATAGACTAGTTACCATAAGATGGGTTCTATTTATAGTCTTTAGAATCTAAAGTTTCAGTTGGTATTTTTTTACAAGTTGTAAAGGTAAATTGAGTGTCTTTATTAATGTATTAAATTATTTTGTCAGGCCTTATTGGGTTTTCCTTACCTGCTTTTTCTTCACGTTTTTTTTGCCAATTTGTTCAATGGTTGGAGTTTGAGCTAGTGTTTCATGGGTCAGGGCGTCCTGCCGATTTTTGTGTTTGTTTTCCTATCTGAGCTATGACAGTGATTGGATCTGCATCGGATGGTTATACAATGGGTCTCCCATCATATATACATTGTGCTAGTAAATGAACAACTGTGAGTGAGACTCTAAAATTTTGCTTGTAAATTGGGAGGGAAGCACAGTTGCTGCCATGGGTTCATTCAAGGGTCTAAAACAGGTCTGGAAGATTGTGGAAGATTGCATACAAAATATACAACATCCCATATATCATATCAAGGTCAATAACTTAATTTATCAATTTCCATCTATTTATTGAAATCTTGTTCATGCCTTTACTTATAACTCGTGATGAGTCTTCGTCCTATTTTTCGTTCATTACCATAAGCAGACCCTTCTGATGAAACTAGGGCTTGCCAAGAATCCAACACTTGCAACTGATAACTAGGATAGGTTTCTTCAAAGTTTAAAAAGTATAGCATTCAATCATTTGTCTAATATATATAGATTCTTTTAAGCTACTGGCTTTATTATTTTCTTAACCATATGAGTTATGTTTTCAGGAAAAATGTTAAGCAAAAGAAAGTTAAAGCTAAGGAGAAGAAACCATATACACCCTTCCCTCATCCTCAACAGCCTAGCAAGGAAAGACCAGATTAGACACCTTATTAGTTGTATGCATCCTTTTCTGATGGAATCTGAATCGTTCACTTTATTTGATGGAATCTAAATCGTTAATTGTTATCCATCCTTTTCTCTATCTGCTATATATCCCAATTTCATTTCTACAGATTTTATTCTTTTGTGTGGAGCTTAAAGTAATCTTAAACATTCAAATCTGGATCCACAAATCTAGACCTTTTATTTCGTTATGTTAGTTCTATTCCCATCTTTTTTTTCTAGGAATCTTTTCATCTCAAAAGTTAACCGCTACCCCCACACCACACCTGCTTAAAGTGTGAGAACTTCTCTTAAAATACCTAAATAGTCCTTAACAAATAACCATGAAGAATTATAAAATATTATATATCACCAGTTTTCCTCCCAAACATAGACATTAATTTCTATTCTATAGTTTTAAAATCGAGCGACCAGGGCTGATGGCAATGTTTCAGATCTAATCCAACCATCTCCAAATTCTAATTGGGCAATTTTTTTTATTAACTGATTTTAATCACTAATAACAATATTATAATTTATAAAAGGGTACTTTAATTTAATCAGGGATTACCGAATTTCCAATTAAATACTCGGAGGGTTCTCCATGACTAAGGTTTCTGCTAAAGTTTACAAACTGCCTGACGTATTAGAATGGTATTTAGCTTGAAACACCATAATGATATAATCTAACGGTCCAAATCATCTTGTTTTCGCTCATGTTGCAAGATTCTATAGGTTCACCTCCTCTGATTTTCTCCCCATTAGATAAATATTCAGTTACTTCGCTATAGCAGTAGAATTTGTGGGCAGATCCAAGTAGATTCAGCTTCATACTTTCATTACATGAATTTGAAACTGATTTTTGAGAAATGGTTCTTGTTTTGTTTTGGATGGTGTTCTTCAGATCCGACGACAAAGCAGGGGAGGAGTACATTTTCAACGAAGATCCGGAGATGGTTGCTTCAATGGTGGATATGTAAGTCCATTCCGTGTTCTGGCATCTCTATGCAATATTTGCTACATTCGCATTAGTTTCTTTTCAGCATCATGTGATCGATTTTCAGACCTAGTTTTGTTTTCATTTTAGTTTTTCTTCTCATAAAACTATACCAGATACTTTGATACTCAAAAGCTTCACATGAACCAATATAGGGAGAGATAAGTCGCGATTCTAGTGGGTTGAATTGTTATAATGGGTTCAGAAACTTCACATGACCCATTATTATTTGTTATAATGAGTTGAATTTTGTAGTATATTGTCTGGTGTTTATAGAAATAGATGATCAGATTTTATATTTTAACTGACAAGTCGCGATTCTAGTGGAAAAATTCTTATACAAGTTGCTCTTATGCGTACTTTTTTTTTCTTGAACACACATGCAAACTTTGAGTATCATTTTATTATGAAATTTGTTGATGTGATTGAGTTTATTTTTATTGCAGAAAAACTCGTGGTATGGGAGCTAGGCGCAAGCTGAAAACACACAAGTGGGTGGACAAATCATAAACGAAAAGTCATCTCAACAACGAGTTTAAAGGTGCTAATAAAATGTGTCAAGCAATGAGACATTAAAATTCTATGTCATTGAGTTTATTGATAACCTGAGTCATGCTCGAATAGGGCGCTGTTGAATGTATTTATAGGATGTTGCTGAATATATTAATATAATATCTTTAAATATTTTAATGAGATGGGTTGAATGTATTAATACGATGTTGATTTTATTTTTGGCTTATTATTTTTTTATTTAGTTGAATGGATTATGAATTTTTTCCCTTGTAGAGTGATATGTGGTTAATACAATATTTGTAATAGGTAAAATGACTCTCATTATAGTAAAAAAAATAGAAGTTGTTGTGACAGTCCGAATTTTGGATCCCCAAAATCAGTGCCATCAGCACGACCCTCAAGGTCGTGCCCCATAATTCTGCATGGAACATTGGTATGACTAAGCAACAACGAAGCAAAATAATGTATGAGAATAGAATTGAACTAAATCTCCATGCATTAATGATATATTATAGTAAAAGCTACCAAGGCAGTTCAAATCCCGTGCCACTGCATGAGCAGAAGAACCGACCTAAACCATCGGTGATAAAACAAGATCACCCCAGATAGTTCGCCAAAATAATATGTATCAGTGTATAATTATAATTCTCAAAAAGGGCTTGACATACCAAGCCATACAATCACGCTCTCAAAGTACATCAAAGTATGCAGGGGTCCTCTAGAAGAAGTCCTCAGGCGGGGGCTCCTGATCCTCTCCGGGTACGTAATTCGAATCCTCCAGATCTACGCCTCCAGAAGCAGTAGCAGCAGCAAGCACAAGACCTATGACATGTAGTCTAAAGGGTGAGCTACATCATAGCTCAATAGGGAAACAACTGAATGAACATATAAGTTAAACACTCACATATAGTCCATGATATTTAACAACATGATATATCAATGAATTTACTGAAAAAGTAATTTAAATGACTGAAAAGATGCATTGTAAGTTACTGTTACTTTACATGTTTTATTTGTTCTTAACTTGTTCATAAACCACAATGATTCGGCCTAAAGACTTAAATCATAACTTAAATATTCCCCGACTTACTATAGGGTCAGGCGCCCGATGGAATACCCTCCATCGTCGTCTAATCAGACCATTTTATATCCTTTTTCATTCATTCAATACTACGCAGGTCCCTTTCTCATAGGTGACGGGGTCTATTCTCAATATATTACATCCCTGGGATGTCCAACTGGTGTACAGATTAGCCACCGTACCGGTCACAGATATCCTGTCGAATCAGTCATGGGTATCTCACCACGTCGGTGGGGTATTCTCCAAACCTTAAATATCATAGTGCACTACATATAGTTATTCATTGTGTGATTGTGCTAATTATAGTAGATTAGGCCTTATCATTCTCATTTACTTTACTTTACATGATCACATACATCCCTGGGATGTCCAAACCAATGCATCACACAGATGCCTTTATCATATTTGCATCCCCTAGGGATGTCACATACTTGTTTACTTTGCTTTGCGTTTACACACACACACTTAAGATTTTATCTTTCCGATGCATAAGTACATTTTTATATCACTACATAAATGCTCTTGCTCTTAAATTATATATTCAAGTTGTTCCCTACCTCACGTATCTAAATTTTCCAGCATCAAGGTCCTACGTGGTTTTTCATGCTTGCATTCACCCGTACCACCTATGGTATACCATAGCACAAGCAAAGCATTAAGAAAGATGCATAAAAGAAGGTACAAGACCCTCACTGAATCTCAAAGTCCAAAATAAAGACCAACAGAAACTGCCTCAAATCGATTGATCGATCTCTAAAATCAATCAATCGAAATCTCAAAATCGATTAATCAATCCAAATCAATTAATCGAATTTCCAAAATTCATTGATCAATTTCTCAAATCGATCAATCGGTTTCCCAAGCTTCCATTTTTCAGTCACTGGGAGTGCTCAGACGATTAATCGATTTATAAAAATCGATTGATCGATTTTCAAATCGATCAATCAGTTTCAGGCATCTTTGCCCAGCTAACTTTCAAGCTAAAATCGATTGATCGATTTTCCAAATCGATCGATTGGAAAATCGATCAATCAATTTGGTCAGAAATGTAACCCTTTGTGGGCATTTCTTCCAACTTTCTTCCTTATCATTTCTCCTTCCTTTTCTACATTTTTAATTCAACATTTAAACCAAAATTGAATGCATAACAACATGTTTAAAGCAATTTAAATAGAACTCACCTCAATTAATATCTTGATTGAATAAATGGATTGGTCTTTAGGTTTGGGTTTCTAGCATAAACTCCAACGAGTTTCAACGCGTCATTTCTGGAGTTAAATGCTCAAACCCGTCTTCCAATTCGAATCCACACTAACTCTCTTGCATTTACTCCTCCTTACCTCTGTCTCTCTCTCTCTCTTCTTAATCTCTTCTCACCAACCCAAAATAAACATAAATAACTTCTCTTAAGTTATTTGCCTCTTTTAACCATCCCTTGCTTTGGTGTAAAGCACATACACCAAGGATAGGTGCATGTGATCCCTAAACACATCTAACACTAGGCATACATGCCTAATAACATCAACCTAGTTGAATACTAGTAATTTGTACACACCCAAATTTGGCCTAAGGCCCGATCGAAACACCTTTCGAGAGAGGTGTAATTCTGAGCTTTTGATGGCATGTATGGAACCCTTAGGAATTACCCTAAACCCCTAGGAATCACCTTAGATCCCTCATAACTTATTTCTAACCTTTAGAAACCAATCTTGAATCCTTAGGAATCAATCATAGCCTTCCCAGACCTATTAGAACCCTTCCCGGGCACGATTCAAACCCCATTGAACAGCGATTAGCAAGAGGAGTGCTAAAGTTTTTGTGGATAGTTTCCAAACCTAAGGCATATACTATTAGAAAGTAGAGCTTCCCATCTTTTCAATGAACTAAGAATCGCCTAATTTGGAGTTGTACATCAAAAGATATGGCAGAATGAAGATCGCAAATTTGTGCAAGAAATTGTAAAACCGTCTCCATAGAGCCAATTTCGAACTAACCAAAATAGCTGATGAAAAAAGGAGTGCCAAGGTTAGCATAGATATTTTCTCAACCTAACGCCTATACCATTAGAAAGTAGACTTTCCCAGCTTTCCAACGAGCCAAGAATTTCCTAATTTGGAGTTGTACATTAAAAGTTATGGCAATTTGAAAAATGCGAATTTGTGCAGGAAATTGCAAACCGGGCCGGGCCTGGGCGGGTCTTCAACTTCCAACAGTTTGGACCTGGTTTTCCTTCAAAAAATGGCCAAAATTGACATTGGGAGTTTGACTTGTGGACCATCCCAAAGTCTAGGGTGTGCTTCTTTAGGACCCTAGTGACCCTATTAGCTTAAGTTATCACCCTTTTGCCATTCAAGTCACCAGCCTATCATCTACCATTAAACCCAAATCCCTCTTCTCCAAGCTCTAGAAAACCACAAAAACCTTAGATTGCCCATTACCTAATTGCTAATCCAATTAGGACTTTAACCCCTCACTAATCCTCCCTTCCTCTATAAATAGAGAGCCACCCCTCTTGCTTAAGTTTTGAGAATTTCTACCTAAGAGAGAAAGAGCTTAAAGTGAGAAGATCTTTCTCCCTTTGGTGCACGCCCTCTATACAAATTCTAAAATTCACAAAACTCTTTTAGACCTTAGCATTTCATAGAAAATCCTTAGGTTAGGTGTATGTGATCCCCTAGCCTCCCTTCCCTACCTCTTAGCTTCAAGCCTTAAGAGTTAGAACCCCAGTTTCCACCATACAAAGCCTTCAAGAGCTCATCAAAGCAAGCCATGCAATGCTCTCCTATGGTGCTACAAGGGCCCGAGGGCTCTGGCTCTCCCCTTTCTTCTCCTATCTCCTTTTGCTCTCCCTACCCTCTCATTTTGTACCGTTACGCTGCCAAAGTTTCGGTAGGAACGGAGGGGCACAAATAGGATTGGAGGCCCATTTGGGGAAGAGGAAGCTATTTTCTTTTCTTTTACTTCATTTTATTTTTGGTCATTAGTAGAGACCGCATTAAGCTGGTTGATCAGGTGCCTAACACCTTCCCGATTGATAACCGAAGCCCCTACCCAAGAGCCTTTGGTGTGGACCAGATTCAGAGTCATATTTTTAGCACTTAGGTGCTCATAAAAATGAACTAGGTATCCCGGGACACCAAAAGCTTCGGGTAGTGACTCTAAATATTTTATTTAGCGAGCGCATCGTCGCGACGGGATCGTCAAACAAAATCCCACGATTGCACAGATGGCGACTCTGCTGGGGAGTAGCTAGTAGAGTTTCCCCTTGAACTTGGCCCATTTATTTTTTATTTTTACTAACCTTTTATTGTTATTTTTTAGTGCATTTTTTACTTTTTTTTTACTCACCCCTCTGATTACGTCATTTTACTTACTCCTACGTTTCACCTTTAAATTTAAGCAATTTTTGCCTAGTCACTTGACTGACACCTTTTTACTTACCCCTACGTTTCGGCTTTAAATTTCAGCAATTTTTACCTAGTCACTTGACTGGCACCTTTCTTGCTTATCTACGTTTCGGCTTTAAATTTCAGTAATTTTTGCCTAGTCACTTGACTGGCACCTTTTTTACTTATCCCTATATTTTGGCTTTAAATTTCAACAATTTTTGCCTAGTCACTTGACTGACACCTTTCTTACTTACCTTTACGATTCGGTTTTAAATTTCAGCACTTTGTATTTTCTGCCTAGTCGCTTGATTGGCCTCGTCATTTTTCCTTATTTCTTGTCATATCCTAACAGTGGACGCCGGCTCGTGGAGGCGGCACGGGATCATCACCCCCGTTCTTTGAACTTAAGAAAACTTTCATAAAAAAAGCTTTGAAAAGTTTTAAAATTAAACCAAGATAGGGAACTTAATTAATTTACTTTTACGGGGTAGAGTTTCAAAGGGTTGGGTTTAGGCACAGATACAACTACCCGGGTCTTATTATGGCGACAGCCCTAGTGGTGATGATCCAGAAAATTCCCAGCCCACCTAGTATCTGAGAAAGCGCTTGCACTGGAGGTATATCGGGTGGGTTCCCATTCCTACAAAGCTTAAAACCTTTGGGTAGCGCACTAGCGAGTTATACCGGACTCACATCCCTTAGGTTCGGTGAGAGAGAACGGTTCACTAAAAAATCAGTCAGTTCTCGGAAGCCCAGCTCCCACAAAAAAACCAGTTTAGAGACCAACTGCGAACTGAAGTTGTTGCTGTGTAGTTTTGAACAGTAGCAGTTCGGATCTGTGGCCTTTTTCACATCCTGAGTCCCCCGATTAGTATCTTAGTACCTCTGTTTGGGTCCTGCCATCCCCGACACCCAATACGCCTCCGCCAGTCAAAAGAAGGAGACTTCTCTTTAACTCATCTCGGGGGATTGGATTGTTCGCATCGATTTTCGTATCTTCAATAGATTAAAGGTCTTCCTTTGATTCTTCTGAAGTGCTTCGAAATCGTCGTCGCGGGTCCTAAATTATGGTATGAAAGCCACCCGAGAAGGGAACTCCAAGGCCTCGAAACCTTTGTTTTCACTTATAAAAATTCAAAAAAAATTTAAACAAAAAAAAAAAAAAACCTAAAAACTAGAGTCTTTGTGGTGCCGGCATAACGGCATCATCTTGCCCTCCATCATCCCGTAGGGGAAGGAGGAGGAAATTTTTTGGGCCTTATCCAAGGCACCCGTACCCAACCCGCCAACAAATGATGTCGTGGGTAGTGGACCCGGCTTATGCCAATCCCGATTCATCCCCGCCACATTCTCCAACCCATTCCCATTTGGGAAAAATTTTAACCAACATCTCCCTCACCCACTCACCCTTTGTCATTTCCGGCCCCTTTGGCGCCCCTATTTTTCCATCCACCACTTCCCAAGTTATCCAAAATCCATCCCCAAATTTCCCATCTTTTACCCAAACCATGCCCATTTTTCCTTCCGCACCCATTCAAAACCCATCCAACATACCCTATTTTTCATCCACCCAAATTCCCGCATCCACATCCATGCCCCATCTTCCATCTTCCCCATATAGGCCCGATCCACCCTCATTCACATATACTACTTCCGCCTTATCCAAGCCCCCACACATCTCCCCATCTACCTGAGTCATGACCATTTTTACCGGGGCCATGCCCGATTTTTCCCAATCACCAACACTTTACCCTTCATCATCCCCATACATATCCAACCAACCCTCCTTTTTCAATGCCCCACTTCTTCCCTCCAATCCACCCCATATTCCATCACTTACCCGGTCATGCCCAATTTTTCCGGGGTCATGCCCAATTTATCCTCCACCTCCATCCCATCTATACCCCATCACCCCTTAAATCCACCATCTCCATCCGACCCTCCTTCCATAACCATGATGGAGGAGATGTTCCAAGCCTACACCATGTGGAAGGCTTCCCAAAATGCCTCCTCTCCTCCACCCTCCATATCCATGAACCCATCCCATACCCTAGCCAATGTCCATGCTTCACTCCCCCATGACTCCCATCAACCCCCCATCATACACACCATCCAAACCCCCACTACCCACATGCCCCAATGGCCCAATTCACCCTTACCCACCAAGGGCCCATGGCCCAAACCCACCAAGGCCCAATGGGATAAACCCATCAAGGGCCTATGGCCCAAACCTTTCATGGGCCCATGGCCCAGAACCATCAAGGCCCAATGGGCCAGACCCACCAAGGCCCAATGGCTAGACCCCCCAAGTCCCCAATGGGCCAGACCCATCAAGGGCCCATGGCCCTAATCTTTCAAGGGCCCATGGCCCAGATCCATCAGGACCAAGGCTTCATAGCCCAACCCTCTCAAGGCTTCATAGCCCAAACCCAAGCCCAACAAAACATTGGAACCTCACACCCATACCCTTCACAATTCCTCCAAAATTTCACCCATTCACAACCCTCATACCCAGCTCAAACCCATGCCTTACATCAGTCCCAACTCTCCCATATCCCAACATCCCAAAGCCTGTTCCAGGCCTTCCCCCATGCTCAATAGCCTCATCAAGCCCCACTCTAAAATCTAACTTTCACTCATCCCATCATCCAACAAACCTTCCCTCATCCCCAATGGACTCACCCAACCCCCACTCATGTCATTCCCATCCAGTTCGTGCAACACCAGCATGAGAATCCCACCCTCACTGCACAATATGTCGACCAGCAGTATGAAGAGGATGAGATTAGGAACAATGGAGCCTATGTTGGGGCATTAACCAGCCTAAACCCTCCTCCTTTAATTGCCCACAACCCCCTAATAGCCCAAAGTGAAGTCCAACCAACTGCCGAGAAAGCAGCTCCCGTGTCCAAAGAATCAGAGCAGCTGAAAGAACAGTTGGACAAAATACAGAAGCAATTAATGAAAATGGGTGGTACTGAAATCCATGCCACGGACTTCACAGATTTGTGTTTGTTCGCTGAGGTCCCTTTGCCTCCCAAATTTAAAATGCCAGCCTTCGACAAATACAACGGCACTAGCAATCCCATAGCACACCTGAAGTTCTACTATGGGGACATGTGCCAGTATGGAGGAGATGAAAGACTATTGATAAAAGTCTTTCAAAAGAGTTTAACCGGTCCGGCTTTGAGGTGGTTCACATCTTTAGAACCATCTATGATGAAGACATGGAAGGACCTAACGCACCTATTCCAAGAATAATATGTCTACAATATAGACATTGAGCTACGTAAGTCAGACTTAGCCCGTCTAAGGCAGAACCCGAATGAGACTTTCAGCGACTATTTGGGGCGATGGAGAGCACTAGCAGCTCAGGTCAAAAATAGGATACCTGACGATGAGCAGATCGAAATGATTTCAAAGAATACTTTGCCAGTGATCTCAGACTTTTTGGTATACCAGCAACAGTCCAGCTTTGCTGATCTAGTGAGGAATGCTAATCGATGCGAGGACGCTATCAGGGGAGGCCGCCTGAATAAAAATGTACCAAGTGGAACCAGTGGGGTTAGAAGGCTTTTAGAACAAAAGGAATGAGAAGAGAACAGGGGTCGATGTTTAAAACATTACCAACACCAGGCCCCATAATAACAATATAACTCAGTTTCAATTTCAAGCCGCACAGCCAGCGCCTGTCAGAATTGAGCTGATACAGAGATCAGGGAATGGGCAGGGAAACCCCAAAAAGGAGAGCCCGCTATGATTGAGTCTTTACGCCCTTGGGGAAATCATTGAGTGTACTTTTGCCATTATTAATTGAAAAGGGTTTAATAATTGTTCTCCAACCACGACCTCCTCCCAATACAATTCCATATAATTTTGACCCCAATACTCATTGCAATTTCCATCAGGGTCTGGGTCACCCAACTGATCGCTGCCTCCCATTAAAGTGCGTGATCCAAGATTTAATCGATGCTGGGAAGATCATTCCCCCTGCACCCACCCAAGCAAACCAGCATGCGAATATCCACCAGGTGCCACTACCCCCACATCTTACCGGAGGAGCAGGTCCCAGACCCGACTGCACCACGATATTGAGTTTGACCCATTCGATTACATCAGTGATCGAGAGAGCTATGTGCCGCCATTGTCAAGAAATATTGAAGAAATGAACATCGAGGTAATTGAACCCCTAAATTTGTCAGATTATTTCCCCAACCCGACTGCACCACGAGTTGAACCCTTAGATCTTAGGGCTTACTTTCCATCGCCAACACCCGTCAATTATGTGCATATAAATACATATCAACTATACACCACCACCTCCGTTAATTACCTGATAGCTCATAATACCCCCAACCCCCTGCTAGCACCTATCAGCTACCAATGGCCTACTGTTGCCGCTTTTCCCCTAGTACCACCACCCTCAAGCTTCACCACCCCCATTTGGCCTAATTTTGCCCCTCAACTAGCTACCATTGAGGTAAATCAAGTGTTGCCCACAGCTCCTGAGCCCGCAGAGCAAGTACCTCCGATACTGGCTGCTATACCATTTCAGATCTCGGGACCAACCTATGATCCTCATCAGGTCCCGCTGAGTTATGAGCAAGCAGATGTTAACGCTGGTAGCCACAGAGAAGGGGTAGTGGACTTTGTGACCCGATCTGGGAAGATCTCGAAGCAATCAGAAACACCGACAGTAGCACAAGCCCAACCAGAAGAGAAGAAAGATAGCGCAGTGAACCCCTTCAAAAAAATGAGTCGAGAACATATACGGGAGACTCAACTGAGAAGAATGCTCGCCCATATTACTGTATGGGATCTGTTAATGACGTCCCCACTCCATTTTCAAGCATTAATGGGGGCGTTAAAGAATGTGCATGTGTCGCTTCAAGTTAGCCCGGATGAAGTCGGGCAGATAATTGGTCAAGTGGTGGCTCCAAATGCCATTTCATTTTCTGATGCCGATTTGCCTGAGGAAGGAGGCAGTCACTCAAAATCTTTGAATATAACCGTTGAGTCCGAAAATATGATTATCCCCTTTGTTCTAATCGATAACGGGTCTGCATTGAATATATGCCCATTAAGAACCACCACCAAGATTAGGGTAGATCCGTGCATGCTGAGACCCATAAAAACCAGTGCCCGAGGTTTTGATAACACATGAAGAGAGATAATGGGAGAAGTTGACCTTGAGCTGTTAATTGGGCCAATGACCTTCTCCATACTATTTCAGGTAATAGACATCAAATCCTCGTTTAATCTGCTGTTAGGGCGCCCGTGGCTACATGAAGTTGGAGCCATACCTTCCACATTGCACCAGAAACTCAAATTTGCATCTGGGCATAAGATTATCACAATCATCAGAGAGGGGCACAGTGAGAAAGAAAAGGCCACCAATAGCGTTGAAAAACCTAATATGCTAGATGTACCACACACCACTGAGGACGTCGACCTCCACAGTTTCGAGTACAAGGTGTCGGCAATACTCCCGAAGCCCATTGAGGGCATCATTTCAAGAACCGGAGGTGGCATGGTAGCAGCAGTAGCCATGCTCCAAAAGTGGGGCTATAAAAAAGGAAGAGGTCTTGGGCCCAGATTACAAGGAAGGAAGGAGCCCGTCATAGCTAAGGGCAGTCAGAAAGTCAGGTTCGGGCTAGGTTATAAGCCCACCGAAGAAGAAGTAAGAGAGGCCAAGGAGAAGGTTCGTGCAACGACAGCTGCGAAAGCCAAGGGGATCCACATAGAGGAGAAACCCTGTCCCAGGCCTCACATCAGGAACTCATTCATAAGTGCTGGGGTTTAGAAAATTGATCGGAATGGGGAAACCCAATTAACCCGACACAAGACTACAACACCAGTTCACCCCACCAATCCCCATATTACTCTTCCCAGCCTGGAGATAGATTTGGTCGCGTTATCCCTCTTTGAGGAACGATGGCCCGTACTTGAACAAACTCCCCCTGTGGTGAATCACCACAAAGCCGTGTTAACGTTTAAGGATATCATCTCAGACTAAATGGGGATTAACATGATGGAAACTAACCCCAAGGAGCCATACCAGTCAGCACCCTCCATCCAATCAGGTAAAGGAGCGACTCCTCAGGTACGCAGCTGGGCATCTCTGCCCCAAACCCTTGAAGCGGGGAGTGGCCTAACATTTGGCACCCGTTTCCCCCAAAAAAAAAAACCTATAAAAAGTGACATAAGCCCTTGGTAGGCAATACCTTGTATATACAGCAACCCACCTTGCCAAGGGTCCGTCTCTAAAGAAAACAAAAATCCTAAAAACATGGAAGAAATACAAAATCCCAAAAACATGAAAAAAATATAAAATTCCAAAAACATAAAAAAAATACAAAACCTAAAAATATTGTCATTTAAAATTCCAGAAAATGTCCCACAAAACGATGCCTTAACCAAATGTCCGTCCCACATGAAATCGACCACTTCCCTGTAGAAATACAAGAAGAGGTAGGGATCACGAGTCTGGATGAGGATGTCCCCTTCGAGGAGCTCCCCAATGAGCTCCTTGACCGATTTACCGACTTTGAGCATGGCCCTACCCCCATTGTCGAAGAGACCGAAGACGTCAATATAGGAACTGAGGAGGTTCCCAAGATAACCAAAATCGGAATGTCACTATCTCCTGAAGAAAGAAAAAGCATGATCGACTTCCTTCGATCATACCAAGACATTTTTTCCTGGTCGTACGAGGACATGCCTGGTTTGGATACTGATTTGGTCGAGCATGAGTTGCCCCTCTCCCCGATATGAAGCCAGTCAAGCAAAAGCTGAGACATCTCCGACCCGAGTGGATGTTGAAAGTCAAAGATGAGGTCATCAAGCAATACGATGTGGGGTGTCTCATGGTATCCAAGTACCCGCAGTGGCTAGCTAATATTGTGCCTGCATCGAAGAAGGATGGAAAGGTCCGCATGTGTATCGATTTTTACAATTTAAACAGAGCAAGCCCAAAGGACGATTTCCCACTACCACACATCGACATCTTGGTCGTTAACACAGCTAAACATGGGTGCTTTCTTCTATGGATGGATTCTCAGGATACAATCAGATCAAAATGGTAGAGGTTGATCGCGAGAAGACAGCGTTCATTACCCCCTGGGGAACCTTTTGCTATCGAGTCATGCCATTCGGGCTAAAGAATTTCGGTGCAACATACCAGAGAGTTATGACTGCACTATTTCATGACATGATGTATCGAGAAATTGAAGTATATATCGATGATATGATAGCTAAGTCACCGGAGCGAAGCGATCACTTTGTGAACCTCCAGAAGCTATTCGAGAGGTTGAGAAAGTACAGGCTACGTCTGAACCCACAGAAGTGTGCTTTTGGTGCTATGTTCAGGAAACTGTTGGGATTCATCGTCAGCAGGAGGGGGATCGAGGTCGACCCAATCAAAGTCAAAGCCATCACTGAAATGCCACAGTCATCTTTCGAGAAAGAGGTTAGAGGGTTTTTGGGTAAAATACAGTATATCAGTCGGTTCATTGCACAACTAACTCCAATCTGCACGCCAATCTTCAAGTTACTAAGGAAGAATTCACCCGTTGAATGGAACGATGATTGTCAGGCAGCGTTCAAAAAAATCAAAAGCTACCTCCTTAATCCACCTATTTTGGTACCACCTGAGCCAGGGAGACCACTCTTGATGTATCTCTCCACGACGGAAGTTTCGATGGGATGTGTCTTGGGGCAGCACGATAAAACGGGAAGAAAAGAGCAGGCCATTTACTATCTGAGCAAGAAGTTTACTGATTATGAAGCGTGCTACTCTCATTTAGAGAAAGCATGCCTAGCTCTTGTATGGGCTACTCAAAGGCTCCGCCACTACTTGCTATCTCAGGCGGTTTGGCTCTTGGCCCGAATGGACCCTTTGAAATACCTATTTGAAAAGCTAGCTCTCACTGGACGAACCGCACGATGGCAACTTTTATTATCTGAATTCGACGTCACGTACGTCACTCAGAAGTCGATCAAGGGGCAGGCACTTGCTGATCATCTTGCCGACAATCCTTTACCTAATTATGAGCCTTTGAGAACTGAGTTCCTCGATGAGGACATCCTATTCATGACAGAAGACGATACAGAAGAAGTAGAAGAATCATGGGTAATGCACTTTGACGGGGCAGAAAATGTCGATGGCCAAGGAGTTGGCGCCATCCTGATTTCACCGAAAGGATCCCATGTACCGGTCTCTATCAAGCTCAACTTCCCTTGCACTAACAATATGGCTGAATACGAAGCTTGCGCCATTGGTCTGCAGGCGGCTCTCGATCTAAATGTAATTCACCTTCGAGTATTTGGCGATTCACAGTTAATCATATGTCAGACGAATGGCAACTAGAAGATGAAAGATGAGAAACTGATCCCCTATCATGAACACCTCGAGGATCTGATAGCTTGCTTCCAAGATGTGACTTTCTCATACGTCCCCCGGATAAGGAATCGCTTTGTCGACGCATTAGCAACTTTGGCATCAATGATTGAAATCTCCTATGGTGTTGAGATGAAGCCAATCATGATCAAGCAGAGGAACGAGCCGGCCTTCTGCCTCTAGATTGAGGAACCTACAAAGCCTGATGATGAGCCACCTTGGTTCTCAAATATCAAGAATTTCCTGGAGACCCTAACTTTCCCAGGGGGTACATCCAAGACAGACCGATGAACCATTCAACATTTAGCGGCAGGTTACGTCATTTGCGGGGAATGCCTCTACAAGCGATCATACAATAACATCTTACTTAGGTGCCTCACTAAAAATGAAGCGGTCAATATTATGAAAGAAATCCATGAGGGAGTATGTGGAGCCCACGTCAGCGGTCACATGCTCGCTAAGAAAATCCTATGGCAGGGGTACTTTTGGACCACCATGGAATCGGATTGTTGCAAACATGTTCAAAAATGCTACAAGTGTCAGGAACACTCCAGTCTGATACACGCTCCTGCCATTGATCTTCACTACATGATCACTCCTTGGCCATTTGCTACCTGGGGCCTTGATGTTGTCGGAATGATTAATCTAAAAGCATCAAACGGGCATCGGTTCATCCTCGTCGCCATTGAATACTTCACCAAGTGGGTAGAAGTAGCGTCATATGCCAACATCACGGCCAGTCAAGTTGATAAGTTTCTCAAAAATAATATTGTGTGCCGATTTGGAGTACCCAAAGATATCATCACGGACAATGGTACAAACTTTGTGAATAAGCACATCCGAAGACTTTTGCGAGCAATACAAGATCAAGAACCATCGCTCATCCCCTTATCAGCCTCAAACCAATGGAGTCGTGGAAGCCGCAAACAAGATAGTCGTCCACATCCTTGAGAAAATGGTCATCACTTATCGAGATTCGAGCGAAATGCTGCCCTTTGCTTTGTGGGCCTACCGAACGTCGATCCGTACCACTACAGGGGCAACACCATTCTCTCTTGTGTATGGAACCGAGGCCATCCTCCCAGTGGAGGTTGAAGTACCCTTGCTTCGAATCCTCATAGAATCAGGCTTACCCGAAGCAGAGAAAGAGAGATCCTGCTTTGAACAATTAAACTTATTGGACGAGAAGAGACTCTTAGCCTTGTGTCACACTCAAGTTTACCAGGGGCGAATCGCACGCGCTTACAATAAACGTGTCCGCGGTCGAGATCTAAAGGTAGGAGACACTATCTTGAAGAAGATCTTCCCTTCCCTCCATGCCGATCCAAGAGGTAAGTTTACACCAAACTGGGAAGGACCATACGTCATTCGAGAAGTGCTGCCGAGATACGCCATCCGCCTCGCCACCATGGACGGAGATCATCTTCCTAAGCCCATCAATGCTGGATACGTCCGACTATTCTACTCTTAGCCTATCGCGATAAGGTAAGTATTGATGAAATAGATATGTGACTGCTTAAGAACCACCCGAAAGAGGCCATCATTCCAAGCACAGTAGCCCAAAAGCATTCCTAAAAATAATGATATCCTTTGCTACCCCATTTAAGCCTAGGCCTTTCTTTCAATAACCCCCTTTCCCAAAAAAAAATGTGTGCACATATATAAAAAAAAAGGGGGAAGTAAAGTTACTATCAAAATAAATAAAAAAATCGAAAAAGCAAAACCTCAAAAGAGATTGCCTGAAATGAAACAAAAAAAAAATAGAAACAAAATAAAACAAAAAAAATATATAGAAAAATCATGGGGCATGTACAGTAAGATCCTCAAGGAAGAAAGTATGCTGAGAAAACTAATGTCGTATCAAAGAAATACTTTTTAGCCCAACATACCTTTAAATCCTAACCTGACCCATGGCCAAGCTACACCTTGAAGAAAGCCCTCTTTTAGGTTTACAAGCACTCATAATATCTGTTAAGTCAACACAAGCCGTGTTGTGAGACGACACCAGAACCCCATCCAACCGGCTATGATGGAATCAGTGTCTATGTCGTGGTTGTTGAGAAAAGGAAATGAAAAAATAATAAAAAATAAAATAAAAGAAAAATACAAGCTCAAAGCAAGATGGACGTGGTGAAAACTCGAAAGGGCATTACGAGTAAAAACAGCGGGCTTATGCGGACCAGGTGAAAACCCGAAAGGGCGCTTGGGGTAAAAGAGCTAAACCCATGGACTTAGTGAAAACCCGAAAGGGCGCCACGGGTAAAAAAAAGGAAAAAAAAAATAGAAGAAAGGTTTGGACTGATTGAGAAGATTGATGTTTGAGGAACCCTTTTGTTACTCTTCTTGTACCCTCTTGTCTAACTGGGCCGCTCATGCTAGTTCAAATCGGGTCCCGACCAGAATTGTCTTTGTAAAACCCACACCGTCAAACGTATGACTCGAGGCAAGGAGAAAGGTTTGACTCAATCTAAAGGGATCAATGTTCCGGCCTTGGTAAAATTTGAAAACTCACTAAGGTCCGACTGCATGAAAGAGTTCGACTAGGTTCAAAATGGGACCCGTTACTCCGTCTCACTGTCAAGGCATCAAAAGCAAAAAAAGGAAGAAGAAGATAAGCTAAAAATAAAAGAATCAAGAAAAATCCAAACACCAAAAAAATATGCATATATTTTTACTCATTTCCATATACATATTTCCAGCATCATATTTCAATCTCAAAAATGAAGAAAAATAACAAAAAATCTCCAAAAATAAAAATCTAAAAAATATCTCAGAAATGAAAAATATAAATAAAAGTTTATTTCTCCTTCTGTTAATTAGGATGCTTATTGTTACCTATATAAATAAAAAAGGGACTGACATTTTCTCAAAGATGTTCAGGAACATCAAATGGTTCAAAGCCTCGAAGCAGGCAACTTCTCAGCGATGGATAAATCAGATGAAGCATCCCGCCACCGACGTCAGGTCTATTAAAAAAGGGGAGAATGAAAATCATTTTGAAAAAGGAAAAAAGAAATCTGTGAACTTTTACGCACAGCTACGCACTCGTGTATTTTTGATGCAATAAAACGTTAATATTTCATCGACAACGCAGCTGTGTAAAATTAATGTCCTAAGTCAAAGGTTCGCCTTGGATCCATGGATCCTACTTTAAAGTAGGAGCGATAGTGTCAATTTTGATCAAACAGTCAATGCTTGGATCGAATTGATTCCACTACTAAATCTTTTAAGCCAAGTGCTCTGTCTTTGGATTCATATGAACGTGGGTGTCTTAAGCTTCAAATTCTCCGTTGGAAAATGTCAATCATTGGTTGAGACCAACCTGTTGAGAATGAGATTATGTGTCAATCAAACTATGTACAACCATGCATTTAGAAGGGATCATTTTCCTTTTTATTTTTTGCAGGCTTAAAACCTGTATGGGCAGCGGTATCCCTGTAAAGTGTACGCTATGTATCTAGGTATCCATATGATGGTCGTTTGTCCCCGTAAATTATACACGAGCGGGTCCGGGTCGAGGCTTCCATTGCCTTTGTTTGGTTGTTATTGCCCCTGATGGGTGCATGATTATGCATAGTTAATTGATGTTTATGATCATTGTCGGTGGAAGCCAGGATTGGATGCCCCTTTTTGGGAGACACGTAATGTTTGGTTGGATCTGTTTAAGGTAGTTGAAGCTGGATGCTCTAGCTCATGTTGATCCAGGGCATATTTTCGAAAAATGACATGTACTCCTAAAAAGTGTTGTGAGATCTATCCACTTCGCTCGGGCAGTCATGCTAAATAAACTTCGGGGTCGATGGGTTCGCCCAAAGACCTCGAACCCTGCTTTCAGTAGGGGCACCCGCGAATAATCCAATGGGGCCATTAAATGCCTCGTAGGATTGGACACAAACTGTGGAGCCTTGCGTATGTTTACTTCGCTCCTATCTTTGAATGTGGGTCGATCACCCCTCTTACTTATCAAGTTGTTGTGTTTAGAATGAATCTCGAACATCAATCACCTTCACATCATCTCGAGAAGCGAACGTTTTTCCCAACGAACGGGCTTTCGCAACTCGAGAGTGAACATTTTTCCCAGCTATTGGGCCTTCACAACTCATTCCACCTCGGTTATGCTCAGTAATGTCGCTAAGCGCTTGAGAACCGATTACCTCGAGAAACGAATGATTAGCCTGGCACCCCAGGACTTTCGTTTTCTCACCATGTTACTCACCCAATGTTTGAAGTTCATTTTGAATACAACGGCTCTGTCAGTAATGCCTTGGGCCTCTTTGGATGTCTCTTTTCTTTGGCATACGATCACTAGTGATCGGATACCAAAGAGGGGCATTTGTAGACACCCAAATTTGGCCCAAGGCCCGATCGAAACACCTTTCGAGAGAGGTGCAATTCTGAGCTTTTGATGGCATGAATGAAACCCTTAGGAATTACCCCAAACCCTTAGGAATCACCTTAGATCCCTCATAACTTATCCTCAACCTTTAAAAACCAATTGCGAACCCTTAAGAATCAACCATAGCCTTCCCAGACCTATTAGAACCCTTCTCGGACACGATTCGCCCCCTGAACAGCGGTTAGAAAGAGGAGTGCTAAAGTTTTTATGGATAGTTTCTTAACATAAGGCATATACCATTGTAAAATAGAGCTTCCCATCTTTCTAACGAACTATGAATCGCCTAATTTGGAGTTGTACATCAAAAGATATGATAGAATGAAGATCACAAATTTGTGCAAGAAATTGTAAAACCGAACCCATAGAGTCAATTTCGAACTAACCAAAATAGCTGATAACAAAAGGAGTGCCAAGGTTAGCATAGATAGTTTCCTAACCTAAGGCCTATACCATTGGAAATTAGACTTTCCCAGCTTTCCAACGAGCCAAGAATCGCCTAATTTGGAGTTGTACATTAAAAGTTATGGCAATTTGAAAAATACAGATTTGTGCAGGAAATTGCAAACCCGGCCAGGCCCCTGCGGGTCGTCAACTTCCAACAGTTTGGACCTGGTTTTCCTTCAAAAAATGGCCAAAATTGACATTGGAGGTTTGACTTATGGACCATCCCAAAGTCTAGGGTGTGTTTCTTTAGGACCCTAGTGACCCTATTAGGTTAAGTTATCACCCTTTTGCCATTCAAGTCACCACCCTATCATCTACCATTAAACCCAAATCCCTCTTCTCCAAGCTCTAGAAAATCATAAAAACCTTAGATTGCCCATTACCTAATTGCTAATCCAATTAAGAATTTAACCCCTCACTAATCCTCCCTTCCTCTATAAATAGAGAGCTACCCCTCTTGCTTAAGTTTTGAGAATTTCTACCTAAGAGAGAAAGAGCTTAAAGTGAGAAGATCTTTCTCCCTTTGCTGCACACCCCCCATACAAATTTTAGAATTCATAAAACTCTTTTAGACCTTAGCATTTCATAGAAAACCCTTAGGTTAGGTGTATGTGATCCCCTAGCCTCCCTACCCTACCTCTTAGCTTCAAGCCTTAAGAGTTAGAACCTCACTTTCCACCATACAAAGCCTTCAAGAGCTTATCAAAGCAATCCACGCAAGGCTCTCCTACGGTGCTACAAGGGCCCAAGGGCTCCGGCTCTCCCCTTTTTTCTCCTATCTCCTTTTGCTCTCCCTTCCCTCTCATTTTGTGCCGTTACATCGTCGAAATTTTGGTAGGAACTGAGGGGCACAAATAGGATTGGAGGCCCATTGAGGCAAGAGGAAGCTATTTTCTTTTCTTTTACTTCATTTTATTTTTTGCCATTAGTAGAGACCGCGTTAAGCAGATTGATAGGGTGCCTAACACCTTCCCGATTGATAACTGAAGCCCCTACCCAAGAGCCTTTGGTGTGGACCGGATTCAGAGTCATATTTTTAGCACTTAGGTGCTCATAAAAATGAACTAGTTATCCCGGGACACCAATAGCTCCGGGTGGACACTCTAAATATTTTATTTAGCAAGCGCACCGTCATGGTGGGATCATCAAACAAAATCCCATGATTGTACATAATCGTGCTGACTTTCACTTGGTCATACCTATGACCAGTCGGGCATGCATCCCGAGGACACTGTTCAATGCCCAAAATTCGGGGATGTTATAGCTGTACATTTTTTTTTAAAAATAAATTAAAAAAAAAATAACGGTGCATAACTGTTGTTTTCATATACCACTAATTTTGGTCGTGGTTTTCATATACCCTTTTCTCATTAGGAACAACGGCTCAATATTGTTATTATTTTAAACAGTCACAAACAACGGTCCATAACCGTTGTTTCTTAGAGGAAATTAATAACGATTTGTCATCGTTGTTTATATATACCACTGATTTAGACCATGATTTCGGAAGAAAAATAACAACCCTTTTTTCAATTAAAACAAAGCTTAAAAACATTGTTATTTTGCAGCAGACATGGACCGTGGTTTATCTGGTAAATAAATAACGGTTTCGGGCCGTTGTTTATAAAAACCACTGCTCTATAAACAACGGCCCTTGCAATGGCTCAAAACCATTACTTATAACATTTACAATGATTTTGGGCCATTATTTTTTGTCGATTTTCACGTAGTGGTTGTCACGGTTCAATGTGTGCTGAAGCATAGTTCTTATACGAATATACCGTCGTAACGACTCAACGTGCGTCAAAGCATGATTCTTATACAGATATACCGCCATAATGGTTCAATGGGATCCTTTTCAATGGAATCACGTGAAATCACATGCATATTCTAACATAGCATAGTGCTCATTATTCATAGATAGTTCAAAGTTCGATGTTAGATGTTCGATGAATTTTAGAAGTTCGATGCAAATACAATATTCGATGAGTTCTAATTATTCAATGAGTTCGCACATATATTCAAAGTATGCACAATGTTTGATAGTTCACATTTCTTCAATGGAGTATGATGTTCAATGGTTTCATTTATTCACAGTGCATACAAAAAAATCAATGTATTTCAATGGCTCTAATAACGATACAATAATTTATGAGTTTGGATGTCCAAATTCCACTAGTGAGGAGACTAGTTTCAGAGTCATTAAATCATTAAGCAACTATGAATCAGGGATATACAATATGAGTTAATCATTGAAATTCCCCTACCTCGTTCCTTAATGTCGCAAGGAAAAGGTTGAGACGATTCCTTTCAGATGCATCCGATTTCCTTTTTTTAAGATAATCACATAAGCAACATCGACGGTAGTTAGGGAATTTTAGTTTTGGTTCACAATCGAACGGTCAAATTGAATAAGGAACATTCCCTATTTCCAGTATTCACAGCTCGCTGTTGTGATGTGACAGCGAGTGTGGCTGAATTGACAGTGAGCTGTAATGTATTCACAATGAGTTGTGGCTTTGAATATTCCCAAAGGTGTTCTCTGTTTCGATATACAAAGCGTGTTGCTGTCATGTGACAGCGAGCTGTGACTAGATTCACAGCGAGCTGCCATGTGCCCACAACGAGTTGTGGCCGTGACTGTGGTTGTTTTCACACAACTAAATGGTTTCTTTTATGGCGGCGAGATATTGTATTCATGGCAACAAGCTGTCATTAATGGCAGCGAGCTCTGGTGTTACAATAACGAGCTGTGATTGTTGAATTCAAAATCGAGTTCCTTAGCTGTTCTCAAGTTCGAAAGTAAGGTCTGACAATAGCCACAACAATTCTAAGATTCCATTTAAGGTCCAAATTAGATCTAAGTGATTCTATGATTTGAAAGCAATATAGACGATGGGTGTTTACCTCTCGAAGCGTAGTCGGTGATTTTGCGGTGATCTAGGCTTGAGGAGATCGATGATCAACACTATCGTCCATCCGATATTCTTATCTTCTCCCTCCGTGATCTCGATGGTGGAAAAGGTCGGGATGACTCTCTTGGGTAAACACTCAAAAGTTCTTTGGCGAAGCAAAAAAGAAGATTGAGGGAGAAGGGTGCTAACGGCTAGGGTTTTCTTACGAAAAAGAAGGACGAGAAGAGACAGCTAGGGTTTTTTTTTCTCACGGCTCTATTCTCATGAAGAATTCTTAAATTGTGATTTAAGGTTCTCCGTAACATGCCTCCATATAACTTATTGGAGATCATCCTGTGTTAAGTTGACACACCAAGGATAGGTGTATAGGCTTTTACCTCAAAGCCCAAAATAAAGGTTTTAAATCTATCTACCAAGGTTTGATCCTTAGAACTCTTGTCTATAACTCAATCCTTTGGCCAACATGCTATCACGTAACTTGTATAATTAGTGGCAAAATTAAATATTAGTGTCATATTAAAATCGATGTGTATCTTTAGTTTAAAATGTTTTCATAAGTTAAAGCATGTAGTGTATCTCTCATTAAGCACACATACCTAATTCCGATATATCAAGTGCGTGGAAATGTGAATCGTTACATCAGGTTTAGACACTACGTGAAAAAGTCAAAAAAAAAAATCCCTTAAATAGTCATTGTTTCAAAAAACGGCTGTCCTTGACAATTGTTTTTTCAAAAAAACGACTGCCATAATCAGTTGTAAAAAAAATGTGGTTTTTTTTTACTACTATACAGGACTGTCGTTTATGAACTTCAACAATGACTACTCTTAACAGTCATAGAAAAAAACGACTAATCTGGGAAGTCATTTTTTTATGCAAAATTTTTCTTAAAAAATACAATTTTTTTTTTTTTTTTAAAATTACACCGACGATTTTTTATGCAATTTTTTTTAAAATAATATTATTTTTAATGCGGTGAATTTCCTTATAACATATTCAGCTACTACTTGCCAATATAGGGATGCTACGCGCACACCAATATTTTATTGACGCACACCACTTGATGGATTTCCTTATAACACACTAATTGTTACTAACCACACATCAATAAATAAACATAGTTTTACTTTGTAAGAATGTATAAATGATTTTTTTTTTATTGGACGATCTCAGAGAGCAGTGAGTCCTTTGTCCTAAGCCCTTATTGCAACTGTTTTTCAATTTTGCAGCCATATGATTTTTTTTACCCTCCCATTGAACATTGCATACAAAGAACTCAAATCAAACAAATCAAATTTATTCCATGAACCAATCCCCTCTTCTATGGCAATAAAAGTAGAGCATTCATTGCATCCTCAATCCAAAGCTTGTGATCCTCGAGTTCTGTCTCCATTGCTGCCCCAACCTTTATAACAGCAACTCCACTAAAAAGCTTAGCGATTCTCTCAGCCAGCTTCTCGGAATCGTAAACAAAGTCGATCTCAACCAGTTATTTCTTTATATGTGCAATTTTGGCCTGGATCTCGTCTTTTGTTGTTGCATCAGCTATAATGGTGGTGGTGTCCTTGGTAATGGTCACCTTTCTTGCCACACCAAGCTTTAACCGTACCTGAAAATGCAAACAACAATAAGAAATCAGGCACACTAAAAGTAAAGGTCTACACTTGAAAATCGCCACATGATTAAAAACCAAGATGATTTTAAGATGGGTTTCGCCGTTATATACAAGGGGATCTAATTAAGAAACTAACCAGGTGGCACATTATCAGAAGACTTTGTCTAGAAAATTTTGTATGACGATTTTTCTGCACCACAATTATAGTGAACTTCAGACACTACTTCTCATCAAGGAACTTACAGGCCCGCAGACATTAAAAAACTATGGTTGCTGGTCATTTAAAAAAACCAAAAAGAAAAAAAAGAAAAGAAAAAAAATGAGAACCAAAATATGGTTGCTGGTCATTTAACAAAAAATCATGTTATAAAATAAGCTAGACAACATGAAATACTCACATGTAAAGATATTCAAAGTTATCTGCCACAAGAACAAGACCTTTGTCTGAATTGATGTCCATGTCATAAAGCATCCTCCAACTAGTTGGGCCCTGCCAAAAAACCATATACAACTCAGACTCCATACCAATTATTGGTGGGCATTTCCAACAGGTTCTAGTGCTCAAACATAACAATATGATGCACTAATGATTTTTTTTTTTACAAGAGATCTTGCCTCAGCACACTCTACTGTTCTAGCATGATTTCTTTACTTAGAATTTGACACATTTACTTGCAAGTTTTCTTTCTTAGTAAAACAGGTTTGTCTTTAGAGCCTCTGCCATTAATTTGTAGTTGCATATAATTCTGGGTAAAATCAAAAGGTGTTTAATAGTAATTTTTCAAACCTTTGTATCTCTTTTTCATTATAAGTACGTTGTGATTGAACATGCGGCCTCAAACATCTTGAAGTCATCATTGTAGCCTTATCTCATCTATTTGGGTCGAGTTTGCGAGTCTTATTTCTCAATTCATTTCTATTTAGGGTCAACCTCTCGGTTACTCCACAATCTTTCATATCGCTTCTGACTTCTTCCCAACAGGTCTTCACTGATATTTTGCTTCTCTTTGCTTCCCTGTGTGTATATAGTCTCAATCAGGGTTACCCAATTCGTTGGGTCACCTGTGAACGGAGAACCGTCCGTAGTTCTGTTTGCTCCGGTTCATTATTAATACGTGAATCAGATGTTGCATTTCAAAAAAGGGAAATGTTACAAAGGAGGCTCAAACGTTCTCCAAAGCTTCAAATAGCTAACATTTAACCAACCATCCAACATTTCATTTGCTATTAAGCTTCTACATATAATTGTATATATTGTAAGTTCAAAAATTTATATGTAAGTTCAAAACTCATACTACTCCAAGTGAACTGGGTTCGCTGGGAAGTGGAGAACCACGAACCGTGAACCCAATTCCCAACCAAGCGTACCAGGTAACATTGGTCTCAATCCTTCCTACAGGGGTTATTTCCAATCTCCGATCACATCTCAAACTGTTGCAAACATTTCAACTGAGGGCATCTTCCAGTCTCCACATCCTTAATGAAAGAGTACTACACATCATTAGGCATTTCGAAGAAAAATATATGACTATCTTGAAAGGAAAAACTTCACTAATCGGAAGCTTTAGACATATTGAAGAGGAACTTCAAGACCTTAATTTGAGACCTTAAGGTCATTCCGAGAAAGCTAAGTTCATTAAAGTTGGCTTGCTGCAGCAATTTTGAAGATTTGGAATGAGAGAAACGCCATAACCTTTGAAGGAAAAGAGCGATAGGAAGGATCTATAAAAAACTATTGTTGAGCAGATAGGGATTAATGGATCAATGCTTTGATTTTTCTTTGATTTGCGTTTTTTTATTTGTTTTATTGTTTCTAGTTTGTTTGAATCTCGAATAATGATTTTCTTTAGTCATGTTGTAACCTCCTTGTACATATTTGCTTTGCTTAATGAGGGGTGAGGACCGCACAACCTCAAGTTCACTTATCGAAAAAAATAAAATAATTACCCATTAATCCTCTATGTTGACTCAAAAGCCCACCTAGGCATACTCTCTAAATGAAAATTAGCAAGTTTGGGTTTACACTCTCAATAGCTGAGTTAGAATATGAAAGGAAACTGAATTCACCACATATTTCAACGAAAAAAGTAAACAAAGATAAAACAAAGTTCTCATGGAATGGTTCCTAATCCTAAAACTCACAAGTCAGTTCACCATAGAATTCATAAGTAAACTCTTCAACAGAGTACTGTCAGTCAACCTTGGATCAAAAAGGTCATTATTTTAGGTTGTAATGGGCTGTGGTTTAAGTTTAGAAAGAAAAAGAATCCAAATTCTGAGAAAATAAACAAGTAGAGAGGTGCTTCATTATTTCTTCCTTTAACAATTTCACTTCTCTTTTTTTTTAACATTTCAACTTTTTTTTTCTTTCTTATTTTTCACATTTTCCAACAGCTCACATCTTCTTTGGACAAATTTTTTTTTAGCTCATATCTTTCTTTTTCTTTTTCTTTTTTATTTTTTATCTTTTTTAGCATACAACCTTCTTTTCTCTTCAATTCCAAATATCTTTACTGTTTCCTCAATTAATTTTAACAACTTCTCATTTACCTCTTAATTTTCTGAGAGTGAGGGTAAGGCTAAAATTCGTTGGCTAAGGGTAAATAGTAATTTAATTTGTTAAAGGAAAGTTAAACTTTTATTTAGCTCAAAATTGGCAACTAAAAAGGATATTAACAAGGTGGGTCATTTAAAGCTGAAACCATCCAAAGATGGCCTTAAATCTTATCCTTGGTTTCATGAATACTTACTTCAAAATTGTGAATTCATTTTGCGAAACTTCTAGTGAAACAGCTTATATCATCTCATTCATAGAACAAAAAAAGGAAAACATGTGAAATTTGCAAAATTTCTGATTATCAAAGAAAAGTAAGAGTAATAATGTATATAATTTCTCTAAAATGAATAGCTAACAGGTACAAATCTCTCATGGTGTAGTCTTTTTAAGAATCTAGTGTTCATACTTCAACTGTGTTTCTTCAATTTTCAGCTCAAATGGTAATGATTGTGCAAAAGAAAGTACTAGACATATGCTTCTTAACTATTTCATATTTCAGCATAGTTTTACAAAAATTAATTCATTTAATTTCAAAAAAAAAATCAATCTTAATTTCAACTTATTTTGAATCAAACATAGTTAAATTTCTAATTTCAAATCATATTTGCATCAAACTCAATGTTCAAAACAATTTTAAAAACTCAAATTTTTCAGAAAAAAATCAATCAAAACAGATTTTGCTTTACTCGAAATAGAGTAGCTGTCTGAAAATAGCTCAAATTCAAAATAAAAACAGTTATTTTACTCCCTACAAACCAAGGATAAACAGTGTCCTCACTGTTTTAAAACAACAGTGAACCATAAGAAAATAGAGGCAAGGGTACTCATCTCTTTCTCAGTATACAACTGCTTAATGGATCAAGGCAATGGGGATAGACACCTCCAAACCTACAAGTTAGTACATAGAAAATCAAGAAAACCAATGTAGAGCAATCATGCACAAGGAACTGGAACACAATGATAAGCAGAAGAAATTTCATCCATTAAATCTCCTAGAAAAGGGATTAGAAATGTAGACCTTAACAGAAACAAGGAAAGAAAGACACATTGTGAACTCAGCTAGGGTAAATAAGGACTAGACGTGACAAAAGAGACCATAAATGAAGAATGGAGATAACTACTCAAAATCACCACTCCCAAACCTATGCGTAAGAGAACTCACACCATTAGAGGTATCACCATCACTGCTATTGCTGGCCTTCACATATATCTCTTTATGTTTTGACTTTCCATTGCCTCTGCCCATAGCTCTTGTGGCAGTTTTCCTAGCAGTATGTGTCCTTACAATTCTCACTCCTTTCTGTTTAGGCTGAGATTTCGTAGCAGGGACCTCTTGGGAGGAGTAGGGTACTATGGAGCTAGCATTTGGGTAGGAGGTTGTGGTGTAGGAGCTGGCTGTGGAGGTGAAGGTCTCACTTCTCTTTTTGGCAACCATCTTCAAGAACATATCCCTCTCTTGATTCCACCTTTCAACAACATCCAAATAGTGAAGTTGCTCTTTCTTTCTCATCTCCTCTACTTTTAGCAACTTCTCAAAAGCCTTACAATACTCATTTCTATGATAATTAGCCTCAGTCTTGTGTTCTATAATTTCTGCCCTTGTAGTATCTTTCTCATCTTCTCTAACCTCAAATTCCCAAATAAAATTGAAGGATCAGATTTGGCTATCTCTGCTAGCCAACTCATCATGGAGCTCTTGAATCTTATTCCCCCATCTCCTTTCTTCTCTCCTCTCAACTTGCCTCCTTCAGTGAGTAAGAAAGGCTCTCCTCTCCGTATTCTCCTTGGAGATGTACTTCTTACAACCATCTTATATCTCACACCTTTAGAAGTAGAGGGTACATCAGACTCTCCCCCATAAGGCACAATGGCTAAGGCATCAGACTTTCCCCAAAATAATCAGCTTTGCATTGAAACTCCATCGACACTCATCGAATCAAAGATTTTAGAATACTATATTGTCCACAGTCAGTGTCTTGACTTACGGCTGACAACAACTTACATACTGTTGATGTCAGCAGCCAAAGGTCAATCAACACAGGTCCAAGGTTGATAACTCTTTGAAACCAAGTTTGTTTTAGTGACGCTTAGGGTTAGTGGAGATTAGAGAAGGAAAGAAAGAAGGAGAAGAGGAAAAGAAAGAAAGAAAGAGATTGGAGAAAATATCTGAAATAGGTGCTCATCAGTATTCCCATGTATCTCCTCTCGGTGCTCCCTATGGCAAAGTGATGCGTATTTTAGATCCACCTGTTTGAATCGTGGTTGGATAAAGAGGAGACATCAAAAGAGAAAGTCGACCCATGAATGGTTTTTTTTTTTAAAAAGGCTTGTTAAAGACCTGTTTGATCAGAAAGAAGAAAATCCAAAATTTATTAGGGTCTTCAACTTTCAATCCCATCACTTTTATGTTTGACTTATTTTGAAGTGTCAAACGAAGTTAGATTGATGCGAAATTGGTCATATTTGAAAGCTTATCGAAGTAGCTTTCCAATGAGCCAAAATTTGAACAATTCCGACAAGTATTGAAGAAGTTATGGTCAGTTTTCAGAGGCTGCACATAAAGTGATGAATTTCAAGAATCTTAATTGAATTAGGATTAGTCTCTTTTATTATTTTATTTTAGAAAGTAAGAGTTGTTTCTTTTATTAGAAATATGATTAGTTTCCTTACTGTTTAGGACTTTATTGTTTTAGAAAAATTAGGATATTTCTTTTATTTAAATTAAGAATTAGAGTTATACTAGGATTTCTAATTTTATGCATAAGTTAGCCTATTTAAAGGCTTGTAAACACTTTTATTAAAAGTTTTTGGTTAATGAAAATTGCTTATACAAATTGAGATTTCTAAACTTTCGTTAGGGTGTAATTCTCTCAAAATTGAGAGCGATTCTTTGATTTTCACTTTGGTGCGAGGCTAACTCTTCTTCCATCTCTATCTTCTTTAGATCTACGATTTGCATAAGTAGCGTAATCGTAATTATTTTATTGATCTCATAAAAGCCTAAAATCAATCTTTTATTCATCATTAATTTTATTAGCCTTTTATTTTTGTTTGGTATCGAGAGAACCTGCTTGTGAGTTTGTTCGACGTCTTAAAACTATCGGAGATCTAGCCGTTTATAAGAACCCTAGTCTTCTACATCCGCGATAGGGAAAGTACATGAAAGTAACGCTAATTTGGACTGAAATTAAATCACCTAATTGAATTTCTAGAATTTTTCGTGGTAATTTGTTATGAGAAATTATTATTTTTAATTGATTAAATTAATTTTTAATCCTAATCTCAGCCCTAGCATTGCATTTAGTAAGTTCCCGCATCAAATTGGTATCAGAGCATCAGTTTAGTTTTAGGGTTTATTTAAAAAAAAATTAAAAAAAATCATTATTTCAGATCTGTCTAGCTTTTGTCTGATAATTTTTGTCTGGCTTTTGTCTGAAAATTTTTGTCTAGCTTTTTCTGGGTTTTTTCGTCTAGTCTTTTGCCTAAAATTTTTTATCTATTTTTTTTTTTAGCTTTGTCTGAATTTTTTTGAAATCTAAATTTTTTTTCGTCTAACTTTTGTCTTGTATCATTTACTTTCATAATTGTATATCATTTTAATCTTATTGCATTTTATTTCATTAGTGTACAGTCTAGTGTTTGACAAAAGTCCTCATCCATTGTTGGTTCATAGTGTTTGTCTTTTCTAGTATTGTATTTATGTCAAGCATCATATATGAGTCACTTAGATGTCATCATGAATTCCTTACCCGTCATGAAAGGGTACTAGCCGAACAAGGAAATCGCTACACTCCAAATTCTTAGCAAAGTCTCAAAAATCGTGATGAGACTAGAGTTAGTGGATACCCTCATTATCGTGAACCCAAGTACGGCCCTATCGAAATGTTTCTCAGATCTATTCGGAATGAGGTTTCAAGTTTTGAGGGATGGTTAAACCTCAAAACCTTCATGGAATGGTTGTCTAGTATAGAGGAATATTTTGATTGATATGGTGTGCCAAATGAGTATAAAATTGGGCTAGCAAAAACAAAGTTGGAGGGTAATGCCAAAATTTTTTGGACTCGCGTAGAACATCGTATTGAATCTCTTCGAAATAAACACATCTCCACATGGGAAGACATGCAGGAGAGACTTATTAAAAAATATGTTCCTTTAACACACCGTCACCTTCTTCAGAGTTTGAAAATCAAGACGGATAAGTATCCTGATTGCCTTAAGTGTCAAGGGTTTGGACACTTTGCATACCAATGTCCCACAAAATTTCCCACTTTGAATTTATTGACTAAATGAGTGAGTCCTAAGGAGCCAGAGAATAGGGAAGTGAAAGAAGTGTACGACCCTGGTACCGTACCGAGTGAAGAGGAGATAGAAGAAGCTAATGAAAGTCTAGTTTGTGTTAAAGAGACTTCTATTTCCCTTGTGAATAGTGGTGTTGAGTCACTCGCACTTGAACCAGTCGAGTGACTTGCCTATAAGTCATTGGTACCTATAGAGTTGGGCCCACACAACTTGTTGGTGCCCATTGAGTCGAATACATGTGAGTCCATTGAACTGGATATGTAGACACCCAAATTTGGCCCAAGGCCCGATCGAAACACCTTTCGAGAGAGGTGAAATTATGAGCTTTTGATGACATATATGAAACCTTCAAGACCCCCCCTAGAATCCTTAGAAACCTTTCCAAACCCTTAGGAATCACCCTAGATCCATTAGGAACCTGACCCAAACCTTTAGAAATCAATCCCGACCCTTAGAACCTGTTCTGAACCTAAACCTAACCTTATCAAGCAAATAGTTGAGGAGGGATATAACAGAACTAGCTACGGCCCTCTACTATGATCAAATCTCATACCATTAAAAAGTAGAAGTCGTCGGCTTTCCAACGGTCCAAGAATTGCCCCAATCGGAGGTATACATCAGAAGATACGGCGAACCGAGCTCGTAGGGCATAAGAGTAAAATCAAGTGGCCCCCCTAGGGATTTGGTGCGCCACTTCTCTCAGGATTTAAGCCTGGTGCAACTAATAGTTGTGCCAATATTAATTATGGACCCCACCCTCGCGAACCAACTTCCAGGAACTGTTTAAAACTGTTTTACTGTACATTTGTCTGGCGCAACTATTAGTTACGCCAGACATATGAACAGTAACCTCTGGATTTTATCCCGAAAATCATGATTAGGGTTTGACTTGTTGACCACCTTGACCTTTGAGGTGTGTTTTACTATTCTGTTGCACCCATTCCCTACCTATTTGCAACCCTTCAAGTGGCTTAAGGCCTCACCCCATCATCTACCATTGGAGGACCTTCTCATGCATCTCAAGGCTCCAAAAATCCTAGGAATCCTTAGATGTGAGGTTACCTAATTGCTAAACTCATTTATATCTTAAGTGGTCTCCTAATCTACTCATTTCCTATAAATAGAGTCCCCCCACCCCTTGGTGTGAGGGGTTGAGAAATTTGCTTAAGAGAGAAAGAGCTCAAAGTGAGAGTTCTTCCTCCCTTTTGTGCACCATTTTCACCCAAATTCCAGAATCTTTCAACCTCATTTCAAGCTTGTTCTTGCATCCAAAACCCTTAATCTAAGTGTGTGTGATCCCCTAGCGTCCCTTCCCTACCTCTTAGCTTCAAGCCTACAAGCCTTCAAGAGCTCATCAAAGCAAGCCACGCAAGGCTATCCAACGGTGCTACAAGGGCCCAAGGGCTCCAGCTCTCCCCTTTCTTCTCCTATCTCTTTCTAGCTCCCTCCATCCTCCCATTTGTGCTTTTACGCTGCTGACTTTTCGGTAGGGACGGAGGGACACAAATAGGATTCTAAGCCCTTTTGGGCACGAGGAAGCTATTTTCTTTTCTTTTACTTCAGTTTATTTTTGGCCATTAGTAGAGACCACTTTAAGTGGGTTGATCAGGTGCCTAACACCTTCCCGATCGATAACCAAAGCCGCTACCCAGGAGCCTTTGGTGTGGACTGGAATCAGAGTCATATTTTTAGCACTTTAGTGCTCATAAAAATTAACTAGGTTTCCTGGGACACCGAAAGCTCCGAGTGGCGACTCTATATTTTTTGCACGCGAGCACATCGCCGCGACAGGATGGTCACAAATCCCACAATTACACAAATGGAGACTCTGCTGGGGAGTAGCTAGTAGAGCTTCCCCTTGAACTAGGCCTTTTTTTTTACTTTCCTAACATTTTATTGCTGATTTTTTATTTTTATACTCACCCCTCCGATTAAGTCACTTTGCTTACCCCTACTTTTATGTCATTTACGAGCCTTAGCCAATTGGGGGGCCTACTTGTGCATAGTCTTTAAATTTCTTTACTTTTTCATCATTTTAAGTGCCTTAGCCGATCGACGGGCCTACTTGAGCATTATCTTTTAATTCATTTCATTTTCCGTCATTTAAAATACCTTAGCCGATTGGCAGGCCTACTTGCGCACTCATATCCCAACAGTGGACGCCGGCCCCTAGTGGCGGCACGAGATCATCACCCCCGGTCTTTGAACTAAAGAAAACTTCTAAAAAAAAAGAGAAAAGCTTTGAAAAAAAAAAAAATTGAACCAACTTAGGGAGCTTAATCAATTTATTTTTTACGGGGTAGATTTTCAAAGGGTTGGGTTTAGGCACACATACAACCACCCGAGTCTTAGTATGGCAGCAGCCCTTAGTGGTGATGATCCAGAAAAGTTCCAGCCCACCTAGTATCTGAGAAGGCGCTTGCGCCGGAGGTATATCGGGTGGGTTCCTATTCCGAAGCTTTAAACCCTTGGGGAGCGCGCTAGCGAGTTATACCGAATTCAAGCCCTTTAGGTGCGATGAGGAGAGGAGAGAATCGATCACAAAAAAAAAATAGCTCAGTTCTCGAAAGCCTAGCTTCCACAAAAACCAAAAAAAGAGACTCATTTCGGGTGTTGGTGGCTGCTGTCATACATTCTGGAGCATCAGTTTTTGCCTGGCGCATATATTAGTTGCGCTAGTGCAAAAAAACTGGAATTTATAACTGGCGCGACTATTAACTAATAGTTGTGCCAGCTTTAAAATCCAGGTTTTTACCTTAGCGCAACTAATAGTTGCGCCAGTATAAAAATAGTGCCCTGCAACCTGGGCGCATGTATTAGTTGCGTCAGGTCTGTTTAACAGCACACCAGCCCGAATCTGTGGCCTTCTTCACCTCCCGAGTCTCCCGATCAGTGTGCTTAGTGCCTTGTTTAGGCCCCGCCATCTCCGACACCCAATACGCCCCCACCGGTCAAGAGAGGGCAACCTCTTTTTGGCCCATTCCGGGAGATCGAGTTGTTTGCCTCAATTTTTGTGCCTTTAATAGATCAAAGGTTCTCCTTCGATTCTTCCGAAGTGCGTCGTAATCGTCGCCGCGGGTCTTGAATTAGGGCACGAGGGCCACCCGAAAAGGAAATTCCAAGGCCTCGAAACCTTTGTTTTTCAAAAAATTAAAAAAAAATAATCAAAAACCTAAAAAAAATATAGTTTGTGGTGCCAGCACAACGGCATCATCTTGCCCTCCACCGTCCCGTAGGGGAAGAAGGAGGATTTTTGGGCCTTATCCAAGGCACCCTTATCCGACCCGCTCCTGAAGAATGTCGTGGGTAGTGGACCCGACTTATGCCGATCCTGATTCATCCCCGCCACATTCTCCAACCCACTCCCATTCAGGAGAAGTCTTTTCCACCATCCCCCTCACCCAGCCCCCGTTTTCCATTACCGGCCCGTTCGGCGCCCCCATCTTCCCAACCACTACCCCCCAAAATATCAAAAGTCCAACCCCCCATTCTCCATCTTTTGCCCAAACCATACCCATGCCAAACCCAACCCATTTCCCATCCACATCCATACAAAACCCAAACCCTTTCTCCCCATCCACATTCATACCCCATTTCCCATCTCCCCCCTATAGGCCCGATCCACCCACATTCACATACACCACCTCCGCCCTATCCAACCCTCCACAAATCCCCCCATCTACCCGAGTCATGACCATTTTTATCGGGGCCATGCCCAGTTTTTCCAAACATCCACACCCCACCAACCACCATCCCTAAACATCCTTAATCCCTCCCCATCCTTTACCCCACCTCAAGTCTCCAATCCACCCGATATCCCACCTCTTACCATGGCCATGCCCGATCATACCGGGGCCATGCGCCATTTCCCCTCCATCCCATCTCCACCACCCACATCCAATCCTCCTTCCATGACCATGATGGAGGAGATGTTCCAAGCCTACTCCATGTGGAAGGCTTCTCAAAACACACCCCCTCCTTCACACCCCATGTCCCTGAACCCATCTCACACCCTAGCCAATCTCCATGCCTCACTCCTCAATGATCCCCCTCAACCCCCCATAATCCACACCATCCCAACTCCCATTACCCACATGCCCCAAGGCCCCATGGCCCAACCTCCCACTACTCATACACCCAAAGGCCAAATGGCCCAATCTCCAACCTCCCACATACCCCAAGGCCCATTGGCCCAAAACCCCTTTTCCCACATATCCTAGGGCCCCATGACCCAAAACCCCACCACCCAAAACTTCCCAGGGCCCATGATCCAGACCTATCATGGCCCCTTGGGCCAAACCCATCAGGGCCCATGGCCCAAACCCATCAAGGGCCCATGGGCCAGTCCCACCAATGGCCCATAGCCCAAAACCACCAAGGCCCATTGGCCCAATCCTACCCAGGCCCATTGGCCCAAACCTACCAAGGGCCCCTAGCCCAAACCCATCAGTGGCCCATAGTCCAAAATGACCAAGGCTTCATGGCCCAAACCCAAACCCCACACTCATACCTTCCACAATACCCCCAACATTCACCTAACCTTCATAGCCAGGTTAAGCCCATGCCATACCCCAAACCCAATTTTCTCATGGCCTCACACCCCAAGGCCATCTCCAAACCTTCCCCCATACCCAATGGCCCCACTAGGCCCCACCTCTAAACCAAAATCTCATTACCCAACAAACCTTTCCTCACCCCCAATGCGCTCACCCCACCCCCACTCATGTCATTCCCCTCTAACCTGGGCAACAACAATAAGAAAATCCCGCCCTCACTGCACATTATGTCGACCAATAGTATGAGGAGGACGAGATTAGGAATAGCGGAGTCTACGCTAGGGCATTAACCAACCTTAACCCTCCTATAAATGCCCACCCCTTTGTGGCTCAGAGTGAAGTCCAACTAACGGCTGAGAAAGTGGCCCCTGTATTAAAAGAGCCAGAGCAGCTGAAAGAACAGTTGGACAAAATACAGAAGCAGCTGATGAAAATGGGTGGTGCCGAAATCCATGCCACGGACTTCACATATTTGTGCTTGTTCGCTGAGGTCCTCCTGCCCCCCAAATTTAAAATGCCAGCCTTCGACAAATATAATGGCACTAGCAATCCTATCGCACACCTAAAGTCCTACTGTGGGGACATGTGCCAATAAGGAGGGGATGAGAGACTACTAATAAAAGTCTTTCAAAAGAGTCTGACCGATCAGGCTTTGAGATGGTTCACATCTTTAGAACCATCCATGATAAAAACATGGAGAGACTTGACACACCTCTTTCAAGAACAATATGTCTACAGCATAAACATTGAGCCGCGAAAGTCCGCTTGGACCTTAAAATGGAACGAGCGAGACCTTGACTACTTGGGATGATGGAAACCTTAAATAGAATACCGGATGAGGAGCACATTGAGATGATCTTAAAAAATACCCTGCCAGTGATCTCGAACTTTTTGGTGTACCAGCAGCAGTCCAGCTTTGCTGATCTGGTGAGAAATGCTAACCGATGTGAGGATGCCATCAGGGAGGGCCATCTGAGTAAGAACATGCCAAGTGGACCTAGTGGGGTCAGGAGGTTTTTAGAGCAGAGGAACGATAAGAGAAAAAGGGGCGATGTCCAGAAAATAGCCAATACCAGGCCCAATAACAATACTACCCATTTCAATTTTAGGTAACCCCACTAGCACCAGTCAGGCCTGAGCAGATACAGAGAATAGGGAATGGGCAAGGAATGCAAATTACTCCGGAGCAAAGGAGAGCCCGCTACGATCTAGTTTTTATGCCTCTGGGGCAATCATTGAGTGTACTTCTACCTTTGTTAGTGGAAAAGGGATTAGTCACTATCCGTCAATCGCAACCTCCTCCTCACCCGATCCCAAAGAATTATGACCCGAATACCCACTGTAATTTTCATCAGGGTTCGGGCCACCCAATTGATCGTTGCTTCCCATTGAAGCACGCAATCTAAGATTTGATCGACGCCGGGAAAATCATTCCCCCTGCACATTCTCAGCATGCTAATATTCACCAAGTGCCACTACCCCCACATCTTACCAGAGGAGCAGGTCCGAGACCCACCGTCGGAATGATAGAAGATGAGGAGTTTGAATTTGACCCATCCGATTATATCAGTAATCAAGAGAGTTATGTGGCACCATTTTCAAGAAATATAGAAGAAAGGAACATAGGAATAATTGAACCCCTAAATTTGTCAGAATACTTCCCCAACTCGACCTTGCAAATTGAACCCTTGGATCTCAGGGCATACTTTCCATCCACCACACCCATCAATTACGTACATATCAATGCATACCAACCATACACCACCACCCCCAGCAATTACCCGATGAGCCAATAGGTCCCCCAATCCTACGCCTGCACCCTCTAGTTATCAATGGCCCGCGCCCACCCCATTTCCCCTAGTTCAACCACCGACGAACTCCACAGCCCCCATCAATTGGCCAATAAGCCATCGGACCCCCAATCTCACACCCGCACCCGTCAGTTATCAATGGCTTGCGCCCATCCCATCACCCCATCAGACCCCCCATCTCTCGCCGGGTGCGGGTGTGAGATTGGGGGCCCACCATCTCCCGCCGACGCCCACCAGCTATCAATGGCCTACTTTTACCTCCTTCCCTCTAATGCCACCACCCTCAAGCTTCACCCCCCCTATCTGGCCTAATTTTTCAACCAACCCGCTACCACCAAAATAAATCAGGTGTTGCCCACACCTCCTGAGCCGACAGTGCAAGTGCCTCAAGTACTGGCAGCCATACCTTTCCAGCTCTCGGGACCAACCTATGACCCCCATCAGGTCCCGCTAAGCTATAAGCAAACAAATGTCAATATTGATAGCAGCAGCAGAGAAGGGGCAGTGGATTTTGTCACACGGTCTGAGAGAATATCGAACCAACCAGAAGCACCAACAGCAGCACAAGCCCAACCAGAGGGGAAGAAGGATAGCGCTGTGAACCCCTTCAAAAAAATGAGTTGGGAACACATACTAGAGACTCAATTGAGAAGAATGCCTGCCCATATAATCGTCTGGGATCTGTTAATGACGTCCCCACTCTATTTTCAAGCATTAATGGGGGCACTAAAGAATGAGCATGTATCACTCCAAGTTAGCCCAGATGAAGTCAGGCAGATAATTGGGCAAGTGATGGCGTCGAATGCCATCTCATTCTCTGATGCTGATTTACCTGAAGAAGGGTCCAGCTGTTAAGACTTGAAAAGTACCACTTTTCACCCCTTAACTTAACCTTTGATTAGACCCATAGCCACCTAATAAGTTCTTGTAAAGTGTTTTATGTAGGTAATAACCAGCAGTGAAATAAGGCCAGGAATCCTGCTAAGGAGCCAATTTTAGCACCAGAAGTCCCTAAGAAGGATTCCAACTGAGCATCCCAAGACTCTATAAAAACTTCTCACGTAAGAGCAAACTTCAGCAGCTCATGAAGCTCTCAAGAGTAGAACACATTGCGCAGTCTCACGCAGTTCAAAGCAGACCTCTCTCAACCTTGCACGCTTTTGCTCGCCGAATAAGAAGAGAGCTTGAAGACTCTCGATACATCCACGCATCGCCACGGGATGCAATTATCAGAAGAGAACTCCTCTCGCAGTTCTCGTGCCATTCAAGAAGAAAGCATCCTTGCGAAGGCAAAGCCATCCTTACGAAGATCAATTAAGATATGGAACCTCACGTAGTTCAGAACTCATTAAAGCCTCGCGAGGTAACTCGTGAAGTCCAGTGAAGAGAAGTGCTCTCGAAGTTCTCGCGCTATTCAAATCTATCCTCTCGAAGATCAACCCAGCGATCGCGCAGCTACCTCGCAACTGCTTGAGCTCCAACCCTGCGACATCTAAGGCTTTGATGTCTACTCAACCTCACGACTACCTGAAGAGCAAACCAAGCCAACCTCGCGATGGTTGAAGTTTCAATATCAAATCATCCTAGCGAAGAGCAAAAGCTACCACGCGATAAGTCTGGGAAACAATGGCTACCTAACGAAGCTCTGAACCTCAACTTCCATCTCTTCAGCAGAGGACCTTTTAGGAATTTCCAGTGATTAGGGCACGCTCTCCCATGCTCAAATCTCCATGCACATGCCCCAAGGCATCGAAGGATCACTATTCGGCCATGCGGCATCATTAAAATTAGGGTTTCCAAACCCTAATGCGCCGCCACACCACTGCTATAAAAACCCATACTTAGCTTAGGTTTAGGGGGGCTTGGACCATCTTATCTTTCAACATCCTGGAATAGCTGGGAACACATCTCATTTCTTGGAGACTTGATCTGAGATCATTTTGCTTTTCTTTTTATAGCTGTAAGTAGTTTTCTTTTTCTTTTTTTTCCTTCTCTCCATAGTCCAGCACTTGCTGGCTATGTCTTTGTATGCTTTTTGAACTAGATCAATGGAAGTTTTGTAATAGGATTTGTACTCTATAGGATTTGTGTTTGAATGTGAGATGCTCTGTGCAAGGCTACTGCCTTGTGATCCGCCATTGCTTTGGCTGTGTTTCAAAGCAATGGAGGACTGATTCTAAGGGCCATTCAGATCCAAGTGACCTGTGTGTCTGGGCTATCATGGTCCTATACAGCCTTAGCCCCACCACAGGACCCACTAGATCTGAAATCCCCATGGGAGCTTGAGCTGGTAGCTTGGTGACCATGGTGGTGGCAGTGATATTCTTGTTTTGCCTTGGGCTCCGTGAGGAGGATAGCCTCTGGGATAGTCTGTGACCATTCAAGTGGACAGGTTATAGCCTTAGGGTGATTCTAATCCACCGATCCAAGATGGATCCTTCTTCTTTACACCTGAGCTTGTAGAAGCCTGGTGGGGGATTGTACAGAGGTAGACTCCCCTATATTTGTATAGATTCGCTATCAGATGTTTGATCTGATCTGGTTATAGAGATTGTAGGCTTGTGACTGGACCATTGTAGCCTCACTCAAGCAATGGACAGCTAGATCGAAGTTTGCACTCAATCTCTTGTTGGTTCTGTGTCTGGGCTATCATGGTCCTATACAGCCTTAGCCCCACACATAGAGCTTTAGAGGTTGAGGTTCCCTATGGATTCTTGAGCTGGTAGCCTGGATGAAATAGTGCCTATAATGATTAACTTGTTTTGACCCATCCCTGGATTGTGGTTCCCCTATGGGATAGTCTGTGACCATTTGAGTGGATAGGTTATAACCTTAAGGGATTGAATCATGGCAGAAGTGATGGGTTGAATCCCTTCTCCTCAGTGATGATAATGTAGCCATTGGACAGGACTTCTATAACATCAGATCTGAAACTGAGTTACAAAGCTCCTCTGATCTAGGCTCAATAGCATACTTCTCACCCTTTTATATTTATTTTCCACACTCCATCCATCCTCTCAACCCTTTCTGTAGTTTGGACATTAGAGTACCTTCGAATACTTAGAATAAGTGACCTTAAACTCCCCTCCTTTTTAGGGCTGCGGATCATGATCTCGGATCGGAGGGACCTAGTGGACTCCTTTGGAGCTGTAGATCACCTTTCCCTGTGGGATAAACTCTTACTTATCAAAACTTGCCACAATGGACCCTGTATCTTGCAAGTCTAGGATTTCTTAGTTGTGCTGATTCCATCCCCTGTTTTACTCTTTCTTTGATTTTTAAATTACTTTTACCACCAACCAATAAAGCAAGCACAAACTTAGAAATCGCCAACAAGTTTTTAGCGCCGTTGCCGGGGATAGATGATCTATTAGTAGACCCTTAGTTTTTGTATTCTTAGTATTCTTTGCAAATGTGAATAATCGATACTGCTGACATAATTTTGAACCTTTCTTACAGATCTAGACAGCAGCTGTGAAGGACAGTTGGACTGCAATTGGAGCTTAGCTACCTCTGTTTGCAAACTCTCTGACTTTTAAAACTTTGTCTATCGTTCTTAAAAATTTTCTAGCAGTATCTAGGATAGTTTTAAATGTATTCTTTGAATAGCTGTAAACTAGTTAGATAAATTTGTTAATTGTATAGATATTCTTTTGTAATGTGCATGCAAGAAGCTTTCCTTGCTGTTGGTGTGCTTGTATGCTAGGGAGGAGATCTCTCAGCCCTACTTTAGAGCCTCTTAACCCTGAGTTAGAAAGGGGAAGGAGACTTAGAAGAGACAGGCACACCACAGGAGAGCCCCCAAGTGAATCTATGACAGCAATTATGGGTGAAGAACAACCCAGAACTCTCAAGGAGTTGAATGCTCCAGATGACTATAACTCCCCTTTTAGCATTCAATTCCCTGATGTTCAGGGGAATTATGAAATAAAAACTTCAATCATCTAGATGCTGCCCTCTTTCCATGGGCTTAGCAAGGAGGACCCTTACAAGCATATTGACCAGTTCTTGACCTTGTGCACCACTTTTAATATCACTGGTTTGGGACCTGAGGCTACTAGGCTAAGACTCTTCCCCTTCTCTCTGAAGGATTGGGCCAGTACCTGGTTGACCACTCTTCCCAACAATAGCATTGCTTCATGGAAAGACCTGCGGACCAAGTTCTTCCCTGAGACTAAAACTAGCCAGTTGAGGAAAGAGATTCTTGCTTTTGCTCAATCCCCAACTGAGGATTTTAACCAGTCCTGGGATAGGTTTAAAGAAATGCTCAAACAATGCCCCCACCATAAGATCCCAGAGTGGCAACTTGTACAAAGCTTCTACAATGGGATTGATGAGAAAAATAGAGATATGGTCGATGCCTCTTGTGGTGGATCCTACATGCACAAGACTGCTGAGGAAGTATGGGAATTGTTTGAGGTGATTAGTGAGAATGCTTTTCAAAAGCCATCCCTGGCAAGAACTGGTCAGGAAACTGAGTGAAAGGTGGGACCTGCTGCTGGATCAAGAGGAAAAGTTTATGAGGTGTTTGGGAACAATGACCTGCAGCTGCAGATGGCAAACCTCTCTATGAAGTTTGACAAATTACTAACTGTGATGCAACCCAGAAGGGCTGCTCATGTGGCGGAGGCATGTTTGATATGCCAGTCCCCACAGCACACAGTGGAGGAATGTTCATCTGTAGGGCAATTTCCTGAATTAGTTTTGGAACATGCTGCTAGTGCTCAATCTTATGGCCAGCAACAATCTGGGGGCTACAACAGACAGCCATATGGATACCAGCACCAAAATGCTGGTTACCAATGGAGAGACCACCCAAATCTGAGGTGGAGGCAAGACAACTACATGCAGCCCCAACAGATGTTGGCCTTACCACAAAGACCACAGCAGCAGTTCAATCAAGGGAATGCCCCTAGGTCTAACTTCCAGCACCATCAGCAGCCCCATCAGCAACAAAATTAGTTGGTCTTACCCCACTCTCAGCCACGAAATGCTTCCTTTGAGGACCAGGTCTTGACTTCATTACAAAACCTGGGATCCTTGGCTCAGACTGTGGACTCTCATGGTCAGAGCCTCCAGAAAATGGAAGAACAGATAAGCCAAATTTCAAATGCCTTGGCTAGGAGAGATGAAGGGAGGTTACCCTGCCAGCCAATTGCTAACCCCAAGGGTCAGTTTCTAATTGAGGAAGCTTCCTCAAAGTTTGAGGACACCAATGCTGTCACTACCTAAGGTCTGGCAGGTTGGTAGACAACCAGGTGGGTAACAGACCAGCAGAGGTCATTTCCACAGATGATGCAAATGATCATGATAGAGATGTTGTTGGACACAAAGCCAAGAATTGCCTGCCACCCTACAGCAGGAGAAAAATAAAGAGGCTGTCATTGAGCCTCAGCAGGAAGAAAAATATGAAAAAAGAAAGAAACTGAAGTTTAGTCATGGGCTAGCAGCTAAGGAACCAAGAGAACCTCAGCTGCCATTTCCTCAAGCTTTGGATAGCCCTATCCCTTTTGATAAAGGGAATACCCAGATGGAGGAAATGATGGAGACCTTCAGGCAGGTGAAAATCAATTTGCCCCTGCTTGAGGCAATTAAACAGGTCCTAGCCTATGCAAAGTTCCTGAAAGACCTCTGCACCCAAAAGAGAAAAGCTAGAGGCCATGTGTCCAAAAAGGTCTTTGCAACTGATACAGTGAATTCTTTATTGAACATATCAGTGCTTGAGAAGTTGCAAGATCCAGGGATACCCACTATTCCCTGCGTAATTGGAGACCATACAATTGGAAAAGCCCTTTTAGACCTTGGAGCCAGTGTTAACCTGTTGCCATACAGTGTATATCTGCAACTAGGTTTGGGGGAGCTGAAAGCTACCCCCATTGTGCTAATGATGGCTGATAGGTCTGAGAGGAGACCTCTGGGAATGGTTGAGGATGTCTTAGTAGGAGTGGATAAGTTTTTCTACCCTGCTGACTTCTTAGTTTTGGACATGGGGTGTAGCAATAGCCCAAATCCCATACCTGTTATATTGGGCAGGCCTTTCTTGGCCACTGCCAATGCATGCATTCAATGCAGGTCTAGAGTAATGGAGGTAACTTTTAGACATATGAAAGTTGAGCTGAATGTGTACAACAGTGCAAAGTACCCTCAGATGGACAATGAGGAGAGCTTTACAGTGGATGTACTAAAGGAAATTATAGAAGAGGAATTGCCCACTCTGCTGGAGTGGGGAAACATTGTGAGGAATTTAGTTAAAATTTGGGACATGGTGGAGGAAGAGAGCCCAGATGTGGTATCAAAAAACTTGACCACATTAAAGTCTTCTATGGGCTTAGTGCAACACTCCAGTTGGAAACCTACATTGCTGCCTCTTCCCCCAACCTCCACTACACCTATTCTTCCATCCACCCAACAAGCCCCTGATCTGGAACTCAAGAAGCTTCTAGAAACATTAAAATATGCCTTCCTTGAGAAAGGTGATAAGCTTCCTGTGATTATCTCTTCCTCCCTTACCAATGAGCAGGAAGAGGAATTACTAACAGTTTTGAGGAAGCACAAGAAGGAAATTGGTTGGACCATTGCCGATCTGGGAGGAATAGATGCATCAATCTGCATGCACAGGATTCATCTTGAGGAGGGAGCACTACCCTCCAGGGAAATGCAGACGAAGTTAAATCCTCACATGCAGGAAGTGGTCCTCAAGGAGATCATTAAATTGCTAGATGCAGGGGTGATTTACCCCATCTCTGATTCTCACTGGGTGGCGCCTATCCAAGTGGTGCCCAAGAAATCTGGCATAATAGTGATTAAGACTGAAACAGGAGAGTTGAGGCTAGCCAGGGAGACCACTGGCTGGAGAGTGTGCATTGATTATAGGAAGCTCAACTCTAAAACCAGAAAGGACCATTTCCCTCTCCCCTTCATTGATCAAATTTTGGACAAATTGGCTGGAAAAGCTTTTTACTATTTTCTTGATGGGTACTCAGGGTACAACCAAATCCCTGTGCATCCTCAAGACCAAGAGAAAACCACCTTTACCTGTCCTTTTGGCACCTTTGCTTACAGAAGGATGCCTTTTGGACTTTGTAATGCCCCAGCCACTTTTCATAGGTGTATGTATGCCATATTCTCTGATATGATTGACAAGTTTGTGGAGATTTTTATGGATGATTTTTCTATCTATGGGGACAGTTTTGGCCAGTGTCTACAACACCTCAGCCTAATTTTGCAAAGATGTGAGGAGACCAATTTGGTCTTAAGCTGGGAAAAGAGCCACTTCATGGTAACACAAGGCATTGTGTTGGGCCATGTAGTCTCTGAAGAAGGGCTTGAGGTAGACAAGGCCAAAGTGGACCTCATTGCCAATTTGCCCCCTCCAAAAATAGTCAAGCAAATCAAATCTTTCCTGGGGCGTGCAGGATTTTACAGGAGGTTCATTAAGGACTTTAGCAAAATTGCTAAGCCATTGTGTCACCTGCTCTGCCAGGATGTGCCCTTTGACTTTTTTGTTGACTGTCTTAAGGCTTTTGAAACATTGAAACTATGCCTCACCTCTGCCCCTGTACTCCAAACACCAGACTATACCCTACCTTTTGAGCTGATGTGTGATGCATCAGACTTGGCAATAGGTGTGTTTTGGGTCAAAGAAAAGATAAGCTGCCTGTGGTCATTGCTTATATCAGCAAATCACTTGCTGAAGCTCAGCTAAACTATACCACAACTGAGAAAGAGCTTCTAGCAGTGGTTTATGTTGTTGAGAAATTTAGAGCCTACCTACTAGGATCTAAAACTGTAATCTTCACTAACCATTCAGCATTGAAGTACCTACTGTCCAAGAAAGATGCTAAGCCTAGGCTGATTAGATGGATACTCCTGCTACAGGAGTTTGACATCGAAATCAAGGACAAAAAGGGTGTGGAGAATGTGGTGGCAGACCACTTGTCCAGAATTATCTTGGAGAAATGCCTGGATGGCCCTACAAATGATGCCTTCCCGGATGAGCAATTATTTGCCATCCAATCCTTAGTCCCTTGGTTTGCACATATTGTCAATTATCTAGTTATAGGAAAGATTCCTCCCCACTGGACCAAAATGGGCAAAGACCTATTTTTCTCAAAGGTCAAGTATTTTTTCTGGGAGGAACCTTGCCTATACAAGTACTGTGCAGACCAAATCATCCGAAGATGTGTTCCCAAAAGTGATATCCCCAATATTCTGGCCATGTGCCATGAAAATGCCTATGGAGGCCACTTTAGTGGGAGAAAAATAGCTGACAAGGTCCTGCAGTGTGGTTTTTACTGGCCTTCCTTATTCAAAGATGCATACACACACTGCAAGGCATGTGAGAGTTGTTAAAAATTAGTAGGGCTGTCCAAAAGAAATTCAATGCCTTTACAGCCCATCCTTCTGGTCGAACTGTTTGATGTATGGCGTATAGACTTCATGGGCCCCTTTCCTCCTTCTAATGGTTATCAGTTCATCTTAGTGGCAGTGGACTGTGTTTCCAAATGGGTAGAAGCCATTGCCACAAGAACCAATGACAACCAGGTGGTCCTCAAATTTGTAAGGCAGCAAATTTTCTCCAGATTTGGAACCCCTAGAGCTATTATGAGTGATGGGGGTAGCCATTTCTGCAACAAAAATTTTGAGTCCTTGCTCAAGAAATATTCTATGACCCATAGGATTGCTACTCCCTACCACCCACAGACAAGTGGGCAGGTCAAAATTTCCAATAGGGAGATCAAGCACATCCTTGAGAAAACAGTAAGGACTGACAGGGGAGATTGAGCCGATAAACTGAATGATGCACTGTGGGCCTATAGGACTGCCTATAAGACTCCCATTGGAATGTCCCTATTCCGACTGGTCTATGGCAAGGCTTGCCATCTCCCAGTAGAGTTAGAACACAAGGCCTATTAGGCCATTAAGAATTTAAACATGAACCTAACTTCTGCTGGTCATCACAGGTCATTGCAGTTGTCTGAATTGGATGAGCTGAGGATGGATGCTTACACCAATGCCAGGATCTACAAGGAACAGTCTAAAGCTTTATTTGACAAGGGCTTGCTGAGAAAAAGCCTCGAACCGGGTGGTAAGGTTTGGTTATTCAACTCCAAACTAAAATTCTTTCCTGGCAAATTAAAATCTAGATGGGAAGGTCCCTATGTTGTCTTAAATGTTTCCCCATCTGGTGCTGTGGAAGTCAAAGATCCTAAATCTGAGAGGACCTTCAAAGTGAATGGTCAGAGACTTAAGCCTTGCATTGAACAACCTGCTGACCCTATGAACACTATTCATTTTCATGAGACCCCTACATCTACCTGACCCACAGTTGTGTCCATGTTGTACTATACTACTTTTGTTTCTTCCATAAGTTTTAAGAAATTTTAGTGGTTATGTGGAGTCTAAATATGTTGAGCTTGATAGAGTTTATGTGGGATTGGTATGATTTATTCTTCTTCTTCTGTGAATTGCTGATTTTCGAATTTGAATGCATCTTGTTTGAATATTTTTGATGAGTAGGCTGCACTAACGGTATTGCCCCTGTTTGGTACTAAGCCCTCACGCATTCTAAATTGAGATTTGGGAAGCTCTCGCGCAATTCACATAGAACATTCATTCCGCTATCGCGAGCTTCAACAAATGCTGCAGAGTCTCTCGCGCACTTCCAGCCCCAACATCCATCATCGCGAGATTCAGTTATCTCGTGATTCCCTTACCCAGCTGCGCGAGTCAAATGCATTTGTCATTTCCCACGCTGATTGCGGGGACTTGACGTTTCCCAACTCACTCTCAATTAATTGCAGTGACTTGGATAATATTACACCGTTTCATCTTCCACCATCCTCGCCTTTAAATACACAGGGAGCCCCTTTCATGCTCATCGCATCCTTTCTCCTCTCACCCTAGCGGTCCTTCCCTAATCCTAACCATGGCAGATGACAAGCCGAATGCGCTACCTAACAAGTTTTACCCGATGTGGTTGGACCCGCCACCACCTAAAGAGTCGGATCCCCTACAACCCCTCTGGGATGAATATGAGGAGGTTCTGCAAATCCTGGCTAAGGAGGAGGAAAAGCTCTAGCCGCAGAAGAAAAAGCAAAAGATAGAACCATCCCCTGCCCCCTCCACTCCACCCCCTCCCCCACCTTCTCAACCCCCTCACCCCTGATCCCTCTCTCCTTTCTTCCTCCTTTTTTGTAATTTTCTTTTTTTTATATAGTTTTAATGAAATTTTCTTTTTCTGATATTCTGTACAGTTCTCTATTCTTGGTTGCTTTCTTTCTTGTTCTGGCCTTTTATGCTTTATTAAATCTGCTGCACAGACACCTTTGAACCAGTGAGGACACTGCTCCTTATAGGTTTGGGGGTGTGGTAGGCAGACCCTGCCAATAGAATAGTTAACCTAAGTGCAGTAGACTCATCTGAGTAATAGGGAAATGGATCAATGTTCACTTAAGAATCATGAAAATAAGAAATTTAAAATTTCCGCAAACTTTTGACATTATAAACTTTTAATATTCCACATTTCCATGATAATATCACCAAGGAAACTTACTTGTATCAGCACTTAGTGAATCATTAGAGAGAGAAAAAGGTGAGGACATACTTAAAAGTTCAAAGGAAGACCATAACCAGTGAGAATTGGGCCTATAAAAAATTTTCCATCCTTTGAGGAGTAACCAAGGCAATCTCTTCTAGTTCTAAGGAATGGTAGATCCTTTGTGCTCACTAGAAGTTAGGTACCTCCAAGTTGAAACAACTGACAGTACTCATGAGACTTAGGAAAGGACCAAGGCCTTCTCTTGGACAGTTTGAGCCTAAAAGGACCAACCCTAAAGCAACTGCCCTTGTCCATACCCCCCTTTTGAGCTTTAAATCCTAAATTTCTTTAAAATACACCTGAGTACTTGAACCTGAACCTATGAACCTGCTTCAGCCTACCCTCACTCTGAGAATTCAGAAGGTAAAGGAGAAAAGGTTGGAAATGGACTAGCTATGGTCAACATTAAGTGAATGGAGAAGAAGCATCTCAAAAATTCTGGCAGTATGGTAACTGAGGACATGGTGGCATTTCTGAAAAGCAAAAACAAAAATAAAAAGAAGAAAATTCCATCAAAAGGAAATAAAAATAATAACGAAGAGGAGTAAGGGAGGAGTCAAGAGGAACTTTCATTGGAGAATCAAAATCAAGAAGAGAAACTGATCACTTCAATCTAAAAATCTCAAAGAAGATGAAGGGAGCTGAATTCAAGAAGGTGAAGTCATGAATCACCTCTGTCACCTACTGATTTCTCAATTTGGAACCCCTTTTCAACCTTCCATTCTTTATAACCCTACTCCATAAGCCACATTACAGTCCAATTAAAAGCCCTTGTGACCCAAAGTTGAGTGAGCTGTCATGTGAAGATAAAGAGTTATCCAATCTATGGTAAGGAGCTGCCAATGATGTCAGCACTTAAGAACTCTGCCTATGCTCATGCTTACAGACCCATTTGGGGGTTGTAACTGCTCTTGAGCCTGTGAGAAAATGAACCCCTCAACAAAACCTTCATGAGAGTATGCCCTGCAAAGTTTTTGGGTCTGAACTTGAATGCATTATGTATGACCTATAACCTAATTTTTGACCTGAGGATGAGCTCAGTGCTGGCACACACTTGTGCAATTTTCTGTGGTTGTAAACTGATTGGAAGTGCTGTGCATTCATGAAAAGTTTATGCTGTTCTGTGCAGCCAATGGATTAAATTTCTTTTATGATTACTGATTCAAGAGTAAACTAAGTCTGCCCCTTGACTGCTCACTGGATGATATTGCACTTTTGTTAAGTGTTTCATTGAAGAAGTTTGTGGGTGTCTTCACTGAAAACCCTCAGGAGACTTCACTCCTCCACTAGGGGTTTAAAAGGCTTGGTACATATGCTAAATTTATTCGTGCTCCCTAGGAACGTGGCATTTAATTTTTACAGTAGGTTTAATGTAGCTTTGCTAAGGGACTAGCAAAGATTAGGTTTGGGGGTGTGTTAAGACCTGAAAAGTACCACTTTTCACCCCTTAACTTAACCTTTGATTAGACCCATAGCCACCTAATAAGTTCTTGTAAAGTGTTTTATGTAGGTAATAACCAGCAGTGAAATAAGGCCAGGAATCCTGCTAAGGAGCCGGTTTTAGCACCAGAAGTCCCTCAGAAGGATTCCAACTGAGCATCCCAAGACTCTACAACTTCTCGCGCAGATGATTGACTGAAGAGATTCAGAAGCACAAACTCGCACAGCTCTCGCGAAGCTCAAGAGTAGAACACATCGCATAGTCTTACGCAGTTCAAAGCAGACCTCTCTCAACCTCGTGCAATTCGCTCAGAACGACTGAGAAGAGAGAGCTTCAGAAGACTCCTCGCGCAGCTGTCGCACAGTCGCCGTGAGATGCAATTATCAGAAGAGAACTCCTCGCGCAGTTCTCACGCCATTTAAGAAGAAAGCATCCTTGCAAGGCAAAGCCATCCTCGCAAAGATCAATTAAGACATGGAACCTCACGCAGTTCAGAACTCATTAAAGCCTCACGAGGTAACTCGCGAAGTCCAATGAAGAGAAGTGCTCGTGAAGTTCTCGCACTATTCAAATCTGTCCTCGCGAAGATCAACCCAGCGATCGTGCAACTACCTCGCGACTGCTTGAGCTCCAACCCCGTGACATCTGAGGCTTTGATGTCTACTCAACCTCGCGACTGCCTGAAGAGCAAACCAAGCCAACCTCACGACGGTTGAAGTTTCAATATCAAATCATCCTAGCAAAGAGCAAAAGCTACCACGCGACAAGTCTGGGAAATAATGGCTACCTAGCAAAGCACTGAACCTCAACTTCCATCTCTTCAGCAGAGGACCTTCTGGGAATTTCTAGCGATTAGGGCACGCACTCCCATGCTCAAATCTCCGTGCACACACCCCAAGGCATCGAAGGATCACTATTCGGCCATGTGGCATCGTTAAAATTAGGATTTCCTAACCCTAATGCGCCGCCACACCACTGCTATAAAAACCCCTACTTAGCTTAGGTTTAGGGGGGCTTGGACCATCTTATCTTTCAACATCCTGGAATAGCTAGGAACACATCTCATTTCTTGGAGAATTGATCTGAGATCATTTTACTTTTCTTTTTATAGCTATAAGTAGTTTTCTTTTTCTTTTTTTTCCTTCTCTCCATAGTCCAGCACTTGCTGGCTATGTCTTTGTATGCTTTTTGAACTAGATCAATGGAAGTTTTGTAATAGGATTTGTACTCTGTAGGATTTGTGTTTGAATGTGAGATGCTCTGTGCAAGGCTGCTGCCTTGTGATCTGCCATTGCTTTGGCTGTGTTTCAAAGCAATGGAGGACTGATTCTAAGGGCCATTCAGATCCAAGTGACATGTGTGTCTGGGCTATCATGGTCCTATATAGCCTTAGCCCCATAACAGGACCCACTAGATCTGAAATCCCCATGGGAGCTTGAGCTGGTAGCCTGGTGACCATGGTGGTGGCAGCGATATTCTTGTTTTGTCTTGGGCTCCGTGAGGAGGATAGCCTCTGGGATAGTCTGTGACCATTCAAGTGGACAGGTTATAGCCTTAGGGTGATTCTAATCCACTAATCCAAGATGGATCCTTCTTTACACTTTAGCTTGTAGAAGCCTGGTGGGGGATTGTACAGAGGCAGACTCCCCTATATTTGTATAGATTCGCTATCAGATGTTAGATCTGATCTGGTTATAGAGATTGTAGGCTTGTGACTGGACCATTGTAGCCTCAGTCAAGCAATGGACAGCTAGATCAAAGTTTGCACTCAATCTCTTGTTGGTTCTATGTGTCTGGGCTATCATGGTCCTATACAACCTTAGCCCCACACATAGAGCTTTAGAGGTTGAGGTTCCCTATGGATTCTTGAGCTGGTAGCCTGGATGAAATATTGCCTATAATGATTAACTTGTTTTGACCCATCCCTGGATTGTGGTTCCCCTATGGGACAGTCTGTGACCATTTGAGTGGGCAGGTTATAACCTTAAGGGATTAAATCATGGCAGAAGTGATGGGTTGAATCCCTTCTCCTCAGTGGTGATAATGTAGCCATTGCACAGGACTTCTATAACATTAGATCTGAAACTGAGTTACAAAGCTCCTCTGATCTAGGCTCAATAACATACTTCTCACCCTTTTATATTTATTTTCCACACTCCATCCATCCTCTCAACCCTTTCTATAATTTAGACATTAGAGTACCTTAGAATACTTAGAATAAGTGACCTTAAACTCCCCTCCTTTTTAGGACTGCGAGATCTGTAGTTAGATCTGGAAGGACTACTAGTGACGGCTCCTTTGGAGCTGTAGATCACCTTTCCCTGTGGGACAAACCCTTATCAAAACTTGCCACAATGGACCCTGTATCTTGCAGGTCTAGGATTTCTTAGTTGTGCTGATTTCATCCCCTGTTTTACTCTTTCTTTGATTTTTAAATTACTTTTACCACCAACCAATAAAGCAAGCACAAACTTAGAAATCGCCAACAACAGCCACTCCAAGTCATTAAATATAACCGTTGAGTTTGGAAATATGGTCATTCCCCTAGTTTTAATTGATAATGGGTCCGCATTGAACATATGCCCGTTAAGAACTGCCACTAAGATTGGGGTTGATCCATGCATGCTGAGGCCCACCAAAATCAGCGCAAGAGGGTTTGACAATACCAGGAGATAAATAATGGGAGACGTTAATCTTGAGCTGCTGATAGGGCCAATGACCTTTTCCATCTTATTTCAAGTAATGGATATCAAATCCTCGTTTAATCTACTGTTGGGGCGGCCGTGGCTGCACGAGGTCGGAGCCATACCTTCCACTTTACACCAGAAACTCAAGTTCGCGTCTGAGCACAAAATTATTACAATCATTGGTGAGGGGCACAGCGAGAAAGAAAAAGCTGCCAATAGCGTCGAAAAACCTAATATGTTGGATGTGTCGCACACTGCTAGAATGGCTCCTGCTGAGTTGAAGGAGTTGAAAGAGCAGTTACAAGAGCTCATTAATAAGGGGTTTATTAGACCAAGTGTGTCTCCATGGGGAACACTGGTCATATTTGTAAAGAAGAAAGATGGGTCAATGCGTCTGTACATTGACTATCGGCAATTAAACAAATTCACTATAAAGAATAGGTACCCTTTGCCTAGGATAGATGACTTATTCAACCAGCTGCAAGGAGCAAGGTATTTCTCCAAGATCGATTTGAGATCTAGATACTATCAGTTGAGAGTCAAGGCAGAGGACATTCAGAAGACTGCTTTCAGGACACGGTACGGACACTATGAATTCTTAGTGATGCCGTTTGGGTTGACGAACGCACCGACATCGTTTATGGATTTAATGAATCGGGTGTTTAAACCACACCTAGATTCCTGCATCGTGGTGTTCGTTGAAGATATCTTGATATACTCCAAGTCAAAGGCAAAACACGAAGAACACTTAAAGATTGCTCTACAAACTTTGCATGAACACCAACTGTACGCCAAGATCAGGAAGTGAGAGCTTTGGTTAGAGGAGGTTAGCTTTTTGGGACACGTCGTCTCAAGGCATGGTGTCACTATAGATCCAGCAAAAATAGAGGCAGTAGTAAACTGGGAGCAACCAAAGACCGTGATCGACGTTCGTAGTTTTCTTGGATTAGCGGGTTATTACCTACGCTTTGTAGAGGGATTTTCAAAACTATCGGGACCTCTTACGAGGCTTACGCAGAAGGATTCAAGATTCGAGTGGAGTGAGGCATGTGAGAAGAGTTTTCAAAAACTCAAGAAGAGACTCACTTCAGCTCCAGTACTAGCGATTCCTTCAGGCAGTGGAGGGTTCGCGGTATATAGCGATGCTTCGTATAATAGTTTGGGCTGCGTACTCAACCAACACAGAAAGGTGATAGCTTACGGGTCAAGACAGTTGAAAGAGTATGAAGAGAATTACCCGACACATGATCTGGAACTAGCAGCGGTCATATTTGCGCTAAAGATTTGGCGACATTACTTGTACAGTGAGACTTTTAAGATTTTCACCGACCAAAAGAGCCTCAGATATCTGTTTACACAGAAAGAATTGAATATGATGCAGCGCAGATGGATGGAGTTCCTCAAGGACTATGACTGTTCCATACAGTACCATCTAGGCCAGGCTAATGTAGTATTCGATGCCTTGAGTCGGAAGGGTTTAGCTCAGTTGGCTAGTTTGATTTTGGATATGCACAGATGGAAGTTATTTGAAAATTTGGCACTGTATGATGCAAATATTGAGTCGCAAGCCACAGGAGCCTTTTTGGCTAACATATCAGTGAGACCAGTGGTATTTGAGCATATCCACAAGCTATAAATGAAAGGCCTGACTTTAACCAAGATTCGTCAAGATGTGATCGAAGGCATCAAACCTGACTTCTTAGTGAAAGAAGATGGTTCCTTATTGTTCAAGGGTCGTCTCTACATTCTGGACAATGCTGATCTACGACAAACTATCCTTGATGAATCTCACAAGTCAAATTATGCGATCCACCCTAGTAGTACGAAGATGTACCAAGATTTGAAAAAGACTTACTGGTGGAGAGGCTTGAAGCAAGATGTGATAGAGTATGTATCACAGTGTTTGGCATGCCAATAAGTGAAGATCGATCATAGACACCCCGCAGGGTTATTACAGCCTCTACCTATACCGGAATGGAAGTGGGAATCGATCTCTATGGACTTCATCGTTGGGCTACCGTGTACTGTAAAGAGGTACAATGCCATTTGGGTAGTGGTCGATCGATTGACCAAGTCAGCGCACTTCTTGCCTTACAACACGATATATACTACAGGAAGACTTGCAGAGCTATATATAAAAGAGATTGTTCGTTTGCATGGGATTCCGAGTAGCATTGTTTCTGACCGTGACCCATTATATACATTAAAGTTTTGAAAGAAATTTCAAGAAGGAATGGGAACGCGACTAGATTTCAGTTCAGCATTTCATCCGTAAACTGATGGGCAAATGGAGCAGGTTAATCAAATCATCGAGGACATTCTTAGGGCGTGTATGTTAGAACTGTAAGGATCATGGGATCAGCACCTACCATTGATTAAGTTTGCATAAAACAATAGTTTTCAAACGAGCATTGGGATGGCACCGTATGAAGCTCTTTATGGACGGCGATGTAGATCGCCCATCAATTGGGAGGAAACCGGTGAGAAATTTATTTTGGGACTCGAGATACTTGAAGATAATGCCACCTATGTTCGGATGATAAGGGCCAAACTCAAAGCGGCTTAGAGTAGGCAAAAAAGCTACGCTGATATCAAGCGAATGAGTGTAGACTTTAAAGTGGGTGAACATGTATTTGTAAGCGTGTCGCCTATGAAGGGCGTGATGAGATTTGGAAAGAGAGGGAAGTTAAGTCCCCGCTATCTTGGACCATTCGAAATTCTGGGTCGAGTAGGGGAAGTTGCTTACTGCATTGGATTGCCACCGTTATTTGATCGGGTACACAATGTGTTTCACGTATCCATGCTCCGAAAGTATCTAATGGCCCTGATCACGTGTTGAGCGGCCAACCGTTAAAGATGCATGAGAATATGAGCATGATCGAAGAACCGGCGGAGATTTTGGATCGAAAGGAACAAGTGTTGCAGAAAAAAGTGATACCGTTAGTGCTTGTTCGATGGAAGAATCATCCGGCCAAAGAAGCTACGTGGGAACGAGAGGCCAACGTGAAGGAACAATACCTGGGCTTGTTTGCAACGACTTGAGAGGCAAAATCATATCACCGCAAGCATGTTGCGGATTTAAACCATATGTTGCAATCCAATGTGGACCTTTTGATCAATTTATTCAGTAGAGAGAATTTAAATCCACATCGTGTTCCTAATACAATGTTGAATGTGTAGTTAGAATTCATCATTTCCACTCAATGACTGTGAAGACATGTTTCAGAAAACCGCTGACCAACTGGTCATGTATTATAAAGAAAACAAAGGAGACAAGAAGCAACAAAAAATTCTGAAATATGATCAAAACCAATTAATCGATTTGGAAATTCGATTAATCACTTTTGCTCGATTGATCGACTGGCATACACCAGTGAGTGGAGATTGAATGGAGATTCAAAAAATTAATAAAGTGTAATTTCGATTAATCGATTAATCGATTTTGGACTTTGATTAATCGACTAACACATGTCAATGACTTGGGAAATTTAGAAAAATTTAAGGATATTACGATTTCGATTAATCGAGGTGAAATTCAATTAATCAATTTTGGGAAATCGATTAATCGATTTGGTAAATCGATTAATCGACTGGCATACGCCAGTGAACTGAAAAGCCTAGAAATTTTAAGTGACCACGATTTCGATTAATCGATTTTGAGTTCCAAAATCGATTAATCAATTTTGCGCAGCTGGAGCAAGTTTTTAAAGATCGATTAATCGATTTCAGAAATCGATTAATCGAATCGGGCCTATATATATAGGAAAAGGGTTCTTGGTTCCCATTCGAAAATTATTTAAACCTTGGGTTTTTGGGTGCCATTTTTTCTTCTTCTCCTACCTTCCATCCGAGCTAGGGTTTTGGGGGTTTTGCATCGATTTCGGATCGAAATCGCTTGCATTTGGATCAAAACCTAAGGTAAACCCTAGATTTCAAGTTTCTTTTCGTTTCAAGCTATAAAACCCTAATTTTCCTTACACTTTGATTAAAAATGCCACCTCGAACCCGTTTGACCACGAAGCAAGCGGCTTTGAAGCTTTCAGTACAGCGTAAGAACGCCGCACCGCCACCACCTACACCATCGCCTGTGAGAACCCCATCACCGTCGTCATCGGATACCACATCTGGTTCGACGAGCGCGTCTTCACACGAATCTTCACCTACACCACCACCACCCGTGAACCTGCTCCAACCAAACGAGTGGTGGGCAGCTAAGGAATTCGAAGATGAGTACGTCATCGACGAAGTCCTATTTACCGACCCGACAGTCGAGGGCGAGACCCAATGGGCCTGACAGTACCTCCAAAGGCGGGTCTCAACAGTCTTTTGAACCCATTACACGGGTCCTATTATCCTCGACTTGTATGCCTGTTTTACCAAAATTTAGAGAAGGGCCAAGCCGATGATACCGTCACAACCAAGATAGATGGTCGTAATTATACCTTCACCCGTCGCCATGTACACGAGTCGCTTGAGTGTTATTTGGATTTTGTGCCCAAGACCACCCTATTCCCACCTTTCCCTGAGGAGGTCAAATTTGAGGACATTATGGCTGACATGACTAATGGGAAAAAGGGATCGGGAAAGTCGATACGGAGGGTAGACCTACCTCCTTATATGTGGATGCTTGATTCGATAATCAAGTGTAATTTATACCCTATGCGCCATGACACCGAACGCGTAGAATTTGTCCAACAAGCCCTCTATGCAGCTTACTGCTGGCGTTGGTTCGATGCTACCAAGCTTGTCATCGAGGGAATGACCTATATAAAGGGAAAGATGATGAAGGGTCCTTTAAGGCCTAAGGAGAAGATGCCTTATGCTCGCCTCATATCGAGCATGCTTGAATGCTACTCTGACGTCCCAGAGTATGCGATTTCTCCCCATGAGCAGAAAGCTACAGACCACGTAAAGCATTACTCCATCGCTTTGTGGGGTCGTAGCTATAGATTGCTGAAGAGGACTACTGCCCGATTGCGGCATGATAGAGTACCACCACCACGTCGGGACCCACCCGTAGAGAGCACGCCCGTTGTTCCATCGGTGAGAGGCACACCCTCTCATACCATCACATCCCCGTCGCCGTGTCGATCGGGGCGCCACTCTCATCCTACCACCAAAGAGCGGCTCGCCTAGTGCCTACGATCGAGGACGTGTTGGCCCGGATGGAGGCCAACAATCAACAGATGAATCGGCGCATGGACTTTTTTATGTACCACACCATGCGGTCATCTATCCAGGCACATCGGCTCGGTGCCCTAAGCGACAGAGACGGTGAGCGACTGCCCTAGCACCAGATCAGCCGGGGGAGGGGACGGTGTGAGCTTGAGTCGAGGATGTTTCTTTTGTGGCTAATTTTTCTTTAGTTTTGATTGTAATTAAAAGGATGTAAATGAACAGATTGTAAATTTTGGAAATTAAATAGTGAAATATACATCATCTTTTTTGAAAATTCGCTTGCATTACGTTATATTCTTGCATTGTATGATGTATAGTTAATTTTTCGTGATCAGGTTCGTGACACCAACGTGTGTGGGATACCCCAGCGACACACCTTTGGATTTATTTTCGAGGACAAAAATTCCCAAGGTGGGGAGAATGTAATATCCCAAAATTTTGAACGTTAAACAGTGACCTCGAGATCTATGCCCAATTGGTCGTAGGTTTGACCAAGTGATGGTCAAACAATGGACTCTTGAAGTGATGAACTAATGTGATATAAATTTGGCCTAAGTGTAGTGTATGGTGTGAGTTTAGGGCCACATACACCTATCTCTGGTGTATGTGCTTAACACCGAAGCTTGAGATAAGTTATAAGGGTTTTAATAACCTAGATTTCTTTTGTTTGGTTGGTGAAAAAGAGTTAAGAAGAGAGAGAGAGAGAGAGAACCAAGGTGAGTAATGGTTAGGAGTTATTGTGGTTGATTGAAGGAAGAGTTTCAAGCATTAATGTCGGATTCAATGCGTGGAGGATCGTTGAAGCAAGAGCCGGAACCCTAGCCATTAAACCAACCTATCAATCCTTTAGGAGATTGATTTGAGGTGAGTTTTATTAAAATTAAATGCATAGTTTTGATGATTAAATTCAGTCAAGGGTAGTCAAAAATCATATAATTAAATGGATAGAAAAGAAAGAAAAAGAGAGAGAAAAGATTTGGAAGAACAGCCTGAAAAGGGGTTGAGTTCTGGCCAAATCGATTAATCAATTTTTTAGATCGATTAATCGATTTTGGTCTAGAAGTTGAAAAGGCAAGAATGCCCAAGTTTGATTAATCGATCTAAAAATTGATTAATCGATTTGGAAATCGACTGAGTACCTCCAGTGGTTGGAGAAATAAGACTTGGGGAAATCGACTAATCGATTTTAGATTTCGATTAATCGATTTGGGATCGACTAATCGATTTTAGATTTTTGACTGCTCGATTTGAGAATCGATTTAACCATTTTGGAGATTTCGATTAATCTATTTGGGATCGACTAATCGATTTTGGATTTCGATTAATCGATTTTGGGAATAGATTAATCGATTTTGGGAATCGATTAATCGATTTTGACAGTTTGACTTGACTTCTTAATTAGACCTTGGGGTTCATGGTAGGTCTTAGACCTTCTCTATTGCATCTTTAGTAATATGTTACATGTGTTATGATATAGCATAGGTGGTACGTGTGAGAGAAAGCATAAGGAGCCGTGAGGGACCTTGATGCTTGGACCTTTAGAGACCTGAGGTAGGGAACACCTTGAACATGTACTTTAATTGCAAGAACATGTATATAGTGATATAGAAATCAATTTTTAAATGTTTTAACTGTATAAATCTTTGTAAAAAGGGTGCGTGTGTGACACCAAAAAAGTAAATGAGAATGAGACATCCCTAGGGGATGAGAAAGTGATAATGGCATCAGTGTGATGCGAGTAACTGAGACCAAGTAAGCTAATAAAAATGAGGCATTCCCAGGGGATGAGAAAGTGATAAAGGCATCAGTGTGATGTGAGTAATTTAGACATCTCAGGGATGTAGGTAAGATTGAATAACGATTGATAAGGCCTAACTGATATAAAGTAGCACTTTTACATGGTAAATAACTATATATAAAGCACATAATATTTTTATTATTTAAGGTTTAAATAGAATACCCCACCGACGTGGCGGGATACCCACGACTGACTTAGCAGGATATCCGTGACCGGTATGGCGGCCAATCCGTACACCGGTATGGAGGTTTATCCGTACACAGTAAGCACATCCTAGGGATATTGAGATGAGATTTAACCCCGCCGCCTATGAGAAAGGGGCTTGGATAGTATTCCCAGGGAATACATATAACAATTGTCTATTTAGATGACGATAGAGGGTATTCCATCGGGGCTCAATGCTATATTGCTCGGGGACTACTTAAGTTGAAGATTTAAGTTTTTCTTTAGGCCTAATCAGTGTAATTAATAAACAGTTTGAAAATAAATAAAACATGCAAACCACCAGTAAACTTCAAGGCATAATTATCATCTTTTAAACTATTTTTTCAGCAAATGCATAGATACATCATGCTTAGAATATCATGGAATATATGTGAGATTTTGACTTATATGTTCATTGTGTTGTTCCCTATTGAGTTAGGATGTAGCTCACCCTTTAGACTATACGTCACAGGTCCAGTGTTAGCAGTGGCCGAGGCTTCGGGAGACATGGATCTGAGTGATTCGGATTACGTACCTAGGGACCAGTTGGAGCCCCCTCCTGAGGACTTCTTCTAGGAGACTCCGCTGAGTATTTTGAGAGAATAGTTTTGAGAGCTCGTTGGTACGGCTTGGTATGTTAAGCCTTTATTTTGATAAACAATATAATTAATTGATATATTCTTTTGGCGAACCATCTGGGGTCATCTGTTGATCACCGATGGTTCGGATCGGTTCTCTGTTCATGCAGTGGTATGAAAGTAGAACTATCTTTTGAGTTTATAGTTAGAATAGTATTTTACTTTCGCATCGCGTAGTTATTATTTCATTCTGTCTTAATATTGTTTGTTATACCAATATTCCGTACATAGTCCTGGGGCACGGTCTAGAGGATCGTGGTGATGGTACGGGTTTCGAGATGTTGAAATCCAGGCTGTTACATCTAAGGACTTAACTCGAACTTAGGGTCAAATTCGAATTAAATAGAGTGGAAGTTATGTGCAAACATTCACTCTATGTGACAGCCCAGTCCCATCGTCTCAGCATCACCTTTGGGTAGAAACTTAGACATTCAGTTTGCTTCCCAAGATCGTGTTTGAGAAAACACGCATAGACCTAATCACTCGTTCAATATGTTTGATCTAGACTCTCCATCAGCTTTGGCCAGAAAGATTATCCTTCTCTCCCCTACGTACTTATGACCATTCTATTCACCCTACTTACATGAAATTCCTAAATCAGCTTTGGTCAGAAATTAGAAACTTCATAGAAGCATGCGCCAACCCGATCTTAATGAGACACAAGAATCAAGATCCAAAAGTCACACAACCTATAGGTGGTCACCTTTGGGTAGACCTTGGCCTATTTTAGTTACGTACTTTCGAATGATCATTTTAGCGGTCTACCTTGATCCCTAAGGTACGACCTAAATTTCATTCAACCATATCAAGTCTGATTCAAGGTTTTAAAAACTCATTTTCAGATATATGCACATTTTGCTAACTAATCTACTTTTGAAAGATAAATCAATATCATACATTGTAATTGATGAACAAATTAATCAAAATCAAATAGTTATAAGATACATATGTATTAAGTGAACAAATTATCTATAATCATCAAATTATGATTATGTGGGCATGCATATCACATCTAGTCAACATCGATAATAAAGCATTGAAAAATACACATGGTATTTACCTTGAATTGGATATGATATATTGAGAACAATCAAATAAAAACAAACCTCACTCATAAAAATCACGGCACTAGGAAAGATCATCACCATTGGGCAGAAGAATCCTTCCAAATAGCCAAATCTAACTCATGTGGTGGGTAAGTGCCAAAATTAATAATCATGGGTAACATTATGCAAGTACCAGTGTTGGTGATAGAGTACAACCTTTAATACTCAATCCTATATTTTCTCACAAAACTCAACTTTAAATAAAAGCACTCAAATACACAATAATTATCCGATTAAAAATTGTCAAAAAGACGTCAGGTCATGAAAAATTTATAACAAAGAACTCCTTTTAAAAGATAAACCTCAAAAACAGATCTAAAATGTTCGAGAAAGTCAAAATCCATATATAATGTCCAAAAATCAGACCTATAAATAGCCCAGAAATGACCCGAAGAGAATAAGAAATAATACGGGTCAAAATGAGTCTTAAGGACAAACGGGTCGCGTCTAACGAGCCAAATCGGGTTATGAACCATGGCCCGATTATTGACTGGGCCATGTCACAAATCGGGTCGGATATAGGCCTTAATATGGGTCTATGGGCCGGGTCAGGTATGAGGATGGGGCAATTTGGGTCGAACCGAGTTAAGTAATCAAGTTATGGAGAGTTGGGAAGCACCAACTTTGGTGCTCTAACTTCATATACAATAATTGATCAACTTTATTTGAAAGGAAAAGAACCAACCTTTTCAAGAAACATCTCCTTCTGAAAAGTGGTTATTATTAGCTTCATAATGTTTGAAATCTAATAAGGCCGGTGACACTCCCTTAATCCTTAATTATATACACATCGCCCCATTAAGGAGTGCATGGAGTCCATGCAGGACTCGATTATTATTGCAAGCTTCTTCCTTTTTTAATTTTTATTTTTATTTTTTTATTATTTTTTTTAACTCTTTACGGTGAAAAGGATCAAAGAGAATGGGCAAAGACGACATTGTCCTCGTCCCAATCTACAAATTCAAGATTTTAAGGTTTCGGGTCCTTCTTAGAAAAGGCTCTTATCCATCATATGCTGGTTCTATTATTTATAATAGAATCATATGCTGGTTCTATTATTTATAATAGATCTCATGGAGAAGCACATAAAAAACAAAAAACAAATTTTCCAAGGCAGAGACCTCAAGTCTCTCCATCTTCAGTGCTATCCACAGATAATCAACATATATGCACAACATATTAATAAACGTACGAAGAGTAACGTGAATTATATATCAATTTTGGGCAAAAGCCAATAAATATTTCCCTCTTTTCCTTTTGTTTTATAAAAATCTTCATGAGCCCGAACAAATAATCTTGAAAATTATATTGAATAAAGACTATTTAGATTATATCTCTATACATAAGTATAAATAAATTTCAAAGAAATTTGATCGAGTTATCGAGCAACCTGGCTCTGATACCAATTGGTAGAAATTTTAGGATCTAGGCTCGAATCACATGATCAAAATATACCTTGTAAGAACATGCATACCTTGTATTAATTATCGGGTCACTGTATTAACGATCTCCTTAATGAAACTGATGATCTCCACCAAAGAATTCGAGACCACGTTACCTCTCGTCTTCTCTAAGTTTAGCCTCTAGATGGGAATGTTGGATATTTATCAAAATAAATATTTATTATTATTAATTTAATAATATTTATTTATTTGTTTATCTTTAAATGGCTCCTTATATTTTAGTTCCATGAATAAAAGATGTTGTCAATACTTGAACCTTCAACCTTCAAGTCAAAATGATTTGAATTTTGAATTAATGTTGGAGGGAAACTTTTCCCACCATAAGTTTTAAAGTGTTGCAAATGTTTTATCCCACCTCACTATTTTATAAGAATTATTCATGAATTATATATGGAAACTTACCTTCTATATTGTTTGGCTTGATAAGAGGAACATAGCTCATAGCGGCAGTTCGTCGCCGCGCACGCGTGCGTGTGCGATGTGCGAATGGCGCAATTGGTGCTTTTAAGGCACACTTTGCTCTTCGCACGACCGCATCATCGCTAGGAGCTTGAGGAGCCTTTCCTATTTGAACTGAGATGGTCTTATCAGTTGACTTATTGACCGGGCAAGGATTGACTTCGCACATGTGCCCCGCATGTGTGCATCAGGCAGTTTCCGACCGTTCATGGAAACGGTCGGATTTTGAGTTCGAACAAACAGTTAGAATTTCGAATTCAGACAAGTCAGTTGACCAAAAGGTGTAACTATTCGGATGTGAACCGTTGGATCCTTGCAACCGTTCATCGGATCGATCAGGGCCCTCGATTGCAAGCAGCCGATAGGCACAACTGCCCCTGAAAAGGTGCTCCAAAAGTTATAAATATAGGCCAGAGGAGGGATTCTAGATACTTGCAATTTTTGAATCCTACATCTGAGCCCTCAAAATTCATGTGCTAACCAGAGCATTTTGTGTCTTCATTTCGTTGGGTCGCATACTACAGTGCAACGTAGTGTGTGACAGATCAGTGCTTCACTGAGGCTTCACTGTATCTTGGAGGCAAATTTGTCGTTATCCCGTTGCATATAGGGGGCAAATATTGTCTTAAAGAAAGCGATATAATTATACCTTCAAGCCATTTTTTCGGTCTAATTTCTGTCAACATTTGTGCAATTCACTAATAATTTTAAGACAATATTCTATGACACAAAAGATGATGGAACTCTCCAACACGAAGATCACAAAACTCGAGTGCTTTAATGACACCAATTTCAAATTATGGCAATCAAAAGTATATTTTCTACTCACAACTTTGAAAGTTGCATATGTTCTCACTATGAACTCACCATCATCGGAGCATGAAGATGAAATGCTTGAAGAAGGTAGAATCTGTACGAAATGGGAAAGCGATAATTACACATGCAAAGACTATATTCTCAACGCTCTTGCCGATTCTCTTTTTTATGTCTATCAAATTTACAAAACTGCAAAGGAGATATGGGAGGCTCTTGAACGGAAGTACAAAGTAGAAGAGGCCAGCATGCACACATACTTAGTACGTAAGTTATTTAATTTTAAGATGTATGATTTTAAACCTATTCTGGAGCAAGTGCACCAGATGCAGATTATCTTTAACAATCTAGTGAAGGAAGGAAGCACAATAGATTAAAGTTTTCAAGTCTCTGCGGTTATTACAAAATTACCATTGGGATGGAAAGATTACCGTAAGAGTTTGAAACGTACAAAGGAAGATCGTACTATGGAGGAACTCTTGACTCATCATTGCATAAAAGAAGAGGCTCGTCTATATGACAAGGAGGAGAAAACTGAACTTGTCTCCAATACTCACATTCTTGAAGATGCATCCACATCGAAGAAGAAGAACAAAGGAAAAAACTTTAAACTCAAGCCAAATAAGAAAGATTTTAAGAGAGGACAATATTAGGAAAAGGCAAAGAAGGGTACTAATTTTTATTACAAGAAACCCGGCCATTTCAAACGTGATTGCCGAGAATTCTTGAAGAGTAAAAATCAAGCAAACATTGTGGATGAAGAAGATCTCGTTGCGGTGATCTCCGAAGTCAACATAGTAGATAGTGGGAATGAATGGTGGCTCGATTCAAGGGCTACTAGACATGTGACCTCTGATAAGAATAATTTTGTATCCTATGAGGAGGCTCACAATGGACATGAATTGTTTATGGGAAATTCCACTACTGCCAAAGTGGTAGGCCAAGGCAAAGTTGTTCTACACTTTACTTCGGAAAAATCTGTTGCCCTCAATGATGTACTTCATGTCCCTGAAATCTGAAAAAATCTTGTATCGGCTTGTATTCTGAATAAACATGGATTCAAAATTGTGATCGAATCCGATTCTATTGTACTTTCTAAGAAAGGGATGTTTGTAGGCAAGGGATATGCCTCTTGTGGAATGTTTAAGTTCAATATCAATGAAAAATCTACTTCTTCGATTTATATGTGTGACTCAATTTATTTATGGGATAATAGATTAGGGCATTTAAATTTGCGTTCTATGGATAATATGATTAATTAGAACTTCTTCCTAAAATAAATATAGATTATGGTAAAGATAAATGTAGCATATGTGTCCAATCTAAAATGACTAAGAAGCCATTTAAAAGTGTTGAAAGACAATCTAAATTATTATATTTAATTCATACTGATTTGTATAGTTTGAATAACATTACTACTAAAGGAGGAAAAAGATATTTCATCACTTTCATTGATGATTGTTCTCGATTTACATATGTTTTCCTTCTTCAACTAAAAGAGGAAGTATTTAGTAAATTTATCTCGTATAAGGCCTTAGTAGAAAATCAATTAGATTTTAAAATTAAGGCATTACAATTGGATAGGGGAGGTGAATACATGTCACATGAATTTTCAGATTTTTGTGACAAGTATGAAATTATTCATGAAGTCACCACTCCATATTCTCCTCAATCAAATGGAATTGCTGAAAGGGAAAACCAGACTCTAGTAGAAATGATAAATTCTATGTTAACAAATTCTAGTTTGAATTCAAATTTATGGGGAGAAGCATTGCTGACTGCATGTTATATTTTAAATCGGATACCTTTTAAAAAATCTTCTAAAACTCCATATGAACTTTGAAAGAACAAACCTCCCAAATTATACTATTTTAAAGTATGGGATTGTAGAGCATTAGTTAGGGTACCTGATTATAAACGTACAAAATTAGGTCTGAAAGCTATTGAATGTATTTTTGTGGGATATTCTATTAATAGTCTTATATACAAATTTTTAGTATGTGAGCATAATAATATTTTTAAAAAGGATTTAATTTTTTAATCAAAAGATGCAGTTTTTTATGAGAATAATTTCTCTACCATTCCTAAACCTCTAGCATCCTCTAATATAGATGAATCTTTTATTTCTTCTCATCTCTCTAGTAGTGAAGATGAAAAGATGGAACTTAGAAGAAGTAAGAGACTTAGGAAAACTACTAATTTTGGTTCAGATTTCTATGTGTATCTTGTAGAAGGAATCAGAAATGAGAAAATTAAAAAAATGAAGTTTATTTTTAATATCGATGATGATCCTCAAACTTTTGATGAAGCTGTTAAGTCTATTGATTTTGTATTTTAGAAAGAAGCCATAAATGATCAAATAGATTTTATCATGTCCAATAATACTTGGGAATTAGGAGATTTACTATAAGGATCTAAACCTATAGGTTGTAAGTGGATATTCAAAAGAAAACTTAATCCTAATGGCACTATAAAGAAGTTTAAGGCTAGACTTGTTGCCAAAGGTTTTAGACGAAAGTATGGTATTGATTATTTTGATACCTATGCTCCAGTGGCTAGGATTTCTTCCATAAGGATTTTATTTGCTCTTGCTTCTATATATATATTTCAAGTTCATCAAATGGATGTTAAGGCAACCTTTTTAATGGTGAACTTGAAGAGGAAGTATATATGAATCAACCAGAGGGTTTATCATGTAGGGACATGAAAATAAAGTTTGTAAACTTATTAGGTCCCTATATGGGCTAAAACAGGCTCCTAAACAGTGGCATAAAATTTTTGATAATATTATTTTATCATATGGATTTAAGATTAATGAATCAGATAAATGTATTTATAGTAAAATATTAAATAGTAAAGGTGTAATAATTTATTTATATGTAGATGACCTCTTACTTTTTGGTACAGATTTAGAAAGTATTCAAAATATAAAAAGTTTTTTCGCTTCAAAATTTAATATGAAAAATATGGGAGAAGCCGATGTAATTCTTAGAATAAAATTATTTAAGAAAGATAATAATATTGTTTCATCTCAGTCACACTATATACAAAAAGTGCTAAAGAAATTTAAACATAATGGAAAATCAGCACCAACACCTTTTGATCCAAGTATAAAATTAAAACCCAACGACTGCAGAAGTGTATCTCAATTAGACTATTCAAGAGTAATTGGTAGTTTGATGTATGTTACTCATTGCACTAGACCCGATATTGCTTATGCAGTAGGGAAATTAAGTAGATATACTAGTAATCCTAGTCATAAACATTGGAAAGCAATTAGTAGGGTATTAAGTTATCTTAATAAAACTATGGATTATGCTTTACATTATGTTGGCTATCCTGCTGTACTTGAAGGATACACAGACGTTAGTTTGAACAATGATATAGATGAATCAAGGTCTACTAGTGGATGGGTATTTACTCTTGGAGGTGCCGCAGTTTCTTGGAGATCAAAGAAACAAACATACATAACACATGTAACTATGGAATAAGAATTTATTGCTCTTGCGGCAGGGAGCAAGAAAGCAGAGTGGTTAAGGAATTTACTATTAGAAATTCCTATTTGGCCTAAGTCTATGCCACCAATCTCTTTATTTTGTAATAGTGAAGCTGCACTATCTAAAGCTTATAGCAAAATTTATAATGAAAAGTCTAGACATATTAGCCTACGATACAGTTATGTTAGTCAATTACTTCGTGAAGGTGTAATTACTATCAATTCAATACGGACCTTTACAAATTTAGCCGATCCATTTACAAAAGGTCTTACAAGAGATGTGGTTATTAAAATATCGGAAGGGATGAGTTTAAAGCCTAATAGATTACATCACCTATAATAGTAACCCGACCTATTTTTTGTAGTCCAGAAATTAAAGGTTCAATGGGAAAAATAAATCATATGTAGTGATTGCACATTATTAAAAAAAAAAAAGTGTGAGTGTACAACTCCAACCATCTTAAGTAATAATCTGGTACTTGTAACGTAAGGAAGAAGTTGAGATAATTCTCTTAATCAGTCTAAAACATATAATGTTGAAATGTCTAAGTTATAAAGACATTTATGATAGAACTGACTTATATGAGTTACGAAGTGTGGTCGCTTCAAAGATAGATAAAGGCTTTTCTTGAATACAACTCATGAATACCGGGGTATAAGCCCAAGGCTATAAAACGTGCTAGCTGTTAAAATTAAATGAAACTTAGATTACTTATGTGTGTGATATATCCGATTGATTATACAAGAAAATTAGTTCAAGAATTTATATCACTAAAGTTCTTTATCAACTTTGGTGTATTATTACTAAGTGAAGGTTCAATTCCTTGGGACACCTTCATTTATGCATATTGTAGTCAAGAAATGCTCAAAATGTATGATGCATATATATACTCTCTTTGGTTGTCAGATTTCAGATTGACCTATTTAACAAAATAGGAAAGGAATGTTGATATTTTTTTTATAAATAAGGGAGGAATGCTGGATATTTATCAAAATAAATATTTATTATTATTAATTTAATAATATTTATTTATTTGTTTATCTTTAAATGGCTCCTTATATTTTGGTTTCATGAATAAAAGATGTTATCAATACTTGAACCTTCAACTTTCAAGTCAAAATGATTTGAATTTTGAATTAATATTTGAGGGAAACTTTTCCCACCATAAGTTTAATAGTGTTGCAAATGTTTTGTCCCACCTCACTATTTTACAAGAATTATTCCTGGCTTATATATGAAAACTTACCTTCTATATTGTTTGGCTTGATAAGAGGAACATAGCTGCGATAATGTGCGATGTCTTGAATAAGCAATTTGCGCTTTTAAGGTGCACTTTGCACGACCGCATCGCCGAGGCTTCACTGTATCCTGGAGACGAATTTGCCGTTATCCCGTTGCATATAGGGGGCAAATATTGTCTTAAAGACAGCGATATAATCGTGCCTTGAAGCCATATTTTTTCAGTCTAATTTCCATCAACATTTGTACAATTCACTAACAGGGAATGAGCTAAGGTTAGAGGAAGAGGGAACGGTGGTCTCCTTATATAACCACCTTTCTTTCCTAACCCATCAAGGAAAGAGAGCGGAGACATATCACTTATATTAGGAAACTACTTCCTATCGCCTCGAAATACGTGTGGTCAAAGGTCCAACCCAATTTTTAATGGAAACCCAAAGATGGGTTAAGGTGTTGACCACAAAAATCTAACAAATTATCCCACCCAACATTTGTTCCAATGTAGTTTCTCTAGGAATATATGGAAGCACTTTGTAGATATAATTGAGGTCAATATCGCCCACTAGCTAGGTCACAATATGTTAAATAAATGGTGCAATGTCCTTAGTCACACTTAATACCACTAGCTCGGGTGCTCTACACCATGGTTCATCCTATGGGAAATTTGGCTCAACGAAACTGCTGCAAAATTTGAAAACAGTCAACCAGATCCGGACTATACCTCCAAAAAATAAATAACTGAAAATGTTGCAAAATTCAAAAACAGTCAACCAGATCCGGACTATACTATACATCCCAAAAAATAACTTATGGGCTTATTGAAATCAATGGCTTCTTACAGTCTAAAGGCAATGCCACCTTCTCCCAAGCCGAATCCCTGAAAAAATTGCATGTGGCTTTCACCAAGCTTCCTTCTCCTAATATCCTCAAAGTAGAATGGAAGCCTTGCTTTGGATCATAGCACTATGATGGTAATCATCGAACGAATCTTCCAGAAAAAACTTTGAAATCACAGGCGGAGGAATTATCAAAGCCCATCACGAAAAATTTGTTTTTGCAAGCAACTTCTACTTGGTTCAGCCACCAACATCGAAGCAGAATTTTGCATTCTGCACGAAATTCTATTTATTATCCCTCCAGACTGTTATAAGATCCAATGAATCTGATTCCCAAATATTCATCAAATCTTTAAAAGATTTTTGAGGGTGTCCTCGGCAAGCCAATCATTAGGCCAACAAAGCCCTTATCAAATTAACCAATGGATCGAGTAGTCTACTACCCATATCTTCAGAGAAGCCAATGGATCGAGCAGTCTGTTATCCATATCTTCAAAGAAGCCAATGGATCGAGTAGCCTGTTACCCATATATATCTTCAGAGAAGCCAATGGATCGAGTAGTCTGTTACCCATATATATCTTCAGAGAAGCCAATTGATCGAGTAGTCTGTTATCCATATCTTCAGAGAAGCCAATGGATCGAGTAGTCTGTTATCCATATCGTCAGAGAAGCCAATGGAGTGGCAGACATACTAGCCAAACATGGTACATCCTCTCTATCCAATCAGTTCAATACCAGAGTGGAAGACCTTCCTACATCTGCTAGAGGATGCCACAAAATTGGCCTTGCAAATTTTCATTTAGTACCTTTGAATATAGAGGGTCTGAACTCTGGAGGTGATGGAATTGCCAAAGCTTCAAAGTACCTACCCCAACACCTGTATACTCCTCTTTTTATAAATTAATTATTACTTGTAAAAATAAAAAATTAAATATCTTTTGTATACTTTTTTATCTTTTTGCCAAAAATATGGATGCCCAAATGTTAAGCAAACATTTTTGTGTGACTGCCTCCTTTCAAGTGATTGTTTTTAATCATCTAAAAAAAAAGCGATTGTTTTTAATCAAACAATTCCATAAGCAAACATTGATGAAGATCCATATCTTTATCTTGATTTTACTAATCTTCCAAATAAGTAAATATAACATTTTAAAATGTGCTTTGATAAAATTCAAAATTATAAAAGTGAAGAAACACAATTTTAAGTAGACTAGTGTTAAGACATGAAAAGTATCACTTTTCACCCCTTAACTTAGCCTCTGTTAGACCCTTAGCCATTTAATAAATGTGTGTTAAGTCATTTCTGTAGGTAATAAACAGCAGCTGCAATAAGGCCTGAACCCTGTCAAGGAGACCACTTTTGCCCCAGAAGTCCCTCAAAAGGATGAAAGCTGAACCCAGACAAGAATTGAACCTCGCGCAGCTTTCACAAGCTTTAAAGGATTCAAAAATTAAGCCTCGCACAGTCCTCGCGACTCTCCCAAAACTTCAGTTCCAATTGCCCGCCCTGTTCTCGCGCAGTTTAGTGATAGAGGGGCTTCAGAATCGTACTTCGTGCAGCTCTCACGAAGCTCAAATACAATTGCTCGCGCAGTGTCACACAGCTTAAGAAAGCAGGTCTCAAACCTCACGCAGTTCACTCAGATCAACTGAGGAGAGAGAGCTCCAGGTAGTTCGACACGCAGCTGTCGCGTAGTGGCCGCGGGATGCAAAACTTTAGAAAAACCTCTCGCGCAATTCAGAGACCAATGCACATCACGTCCTCGCGAGGATCCTCGTGAAGATCCATTTAGAAACAAATTGCTCGCGCGATTCCCGTGCCATTCAGAAGGAAAGTGCAATCCCGCGAAGACCAGAGCAATCCAGTGAGGATCCACTGCTCTATCGCGCGACTGCTTTAGCTATAACTAAGACAACCCCACGACGGCTAGAATTTCAAGCTAATCCAACCTCGCGAAGACCGCGCTACCACGCGACAGTCTTGGAAACCAGTGCTACCTGGCGAGGCTCTGAACTCTAACTCTCCCTCACCTCTGCAGAGGACATTCTGGGAACTTGCAACAATTAGGGCACGCATTCCAACGCTCTAAGTTCTGTGCACGTGCCCTGAGGCATCCAAGGGATAATATTAGGCCATGTGGCATCGTTAAAATTAGGGTTTCCTAACCCTAATTGCGCCGCCAAACTAACTGCTATATAAACCTAAACCTGGTTTAGGTTTAGGGGACGCTCTGCTTAGAATAGAATTTAGTCTATTTTCTTCTTCTTTTGGTAGTAGCTGCATATTTTTCTAGTAAGTTTTAGGTAGTTTTCTTTTTACTTGTTCTTCTCTCCATAGTCCAGCATTTACTGGCTATGCCTTTGTATGACTATTTGGAATAGATTAATGGAGTTTCATGATAGGGTGTTTTACTTTTATGGGATTTTTATGAGTTATTCTATACAAGGCTGCTATCTTGAGATCCTCCATTGCTAGGACATATTGCAAGCAATAGAGGACTGATTTTATGATTTATTCAGATCCAAGTGACCTGTGTGTCTGGGCTAACATGCTCCCATACAGGCCTAGCCCCACCACAGGACCTACTAGATCTGAAGTCCCCATGAGAGCAATGAGCGTTTGTAGCCTTGTGAACATGGTGGTGGCAGCAATGTCTCTTGTTCTATCTTGAGCTTTGTGAGGAGGATAGCCTTTGGGATAGTCTGTGACCATTTAAGTGGACAGGTTATAGCCTTAGGGTGAAGCCAACCCACAGACTCAAGACGAATTATTCTTCTCTGCACTTGTGCTTGTAGCCCTATGAGAGATTGTACTGAGACAAACTCCCCTGTAAGTGCATAGACCCGCCATCAGATAGCAGATCTGGTTTGGTTACAGAGATTGTAGGCTTGCGACTGGATCACTGCAGTCTCTCTAAGGCAGTGGACAGCTGGATCTAAGGCTGCACTCAACTTCTTGCTGGTTCTATGTGTCTGGGCTAACATGCTCCCATACAGGCCTAGCCCCACACATAGCACTTTAGAGGTTGAGGTTCCCTATGGATTCTTGTGCTTGTATCCTGGATGAAGTAGTGCCTACAATGATAAACTTGTTCTGACTCATCTCTGGACTGTGGTTCCCCAATTGGATAATCTGTGACCATTTAAGTGGACAGGTTATAGCCATAAAGGGATTGGATCATGGCACAGAGATGAGTTGGATTCTTTCTCCTCAGTGGTGATAATGTAGCCACTGGACATGACTTCTATAGTAGCAGATCTGAATTTGAGTCATGAAGCCCATCAGATCTGAACCTAATGGCATACTTCTCACCCTTTTATATTTATTTTCTCACTCCATCTTCGTTCTTAAACCTTTCTATAGTTTAGACATTAGGATACCTTAGAATTTAGATTTTAGTGACCCTAAATCCCCTTCCATTTAGGATTGCCAGATCTAGAGGGCCTACTAAAGATGGCTCCCTTGGAGCTTAAGATCAATTTCCCTGTGGGACAAACTCTTACTTATCAAAACTTGCTAAAGCAGGCCCTGTATCTTGCAGGATTGTGCATATTTTAAGCTTGCTGCTCTGTCATTTTCAATTCACCTCTCATTCATTTTCATTCACCCCATTCTTATCACTGTCTTCAATAAAGTCAGTAGCAAGCACTCTAAAGTAGCCCAACAAGTTTTTGGCGCCGTTGCCGGGGATGTTGATCTTTTAGTAGACTCTAGTTTTTTTTTATTCTTTATTCTTTGGTAGCTATACTTGTGAATAATTGATACTGCTAATTTACATTTGAAATTTTTCTTGCAGATTTAGACCGTAGCAGAGAAGAAGAGTAGAATTGTACTCGGAGTCTAGCTACCTCTGTTTGCACTTCTCTAACCCTCAAAACTCAGTCTATTTCTCATTTGAAGATTCCATAGCATAGCAGTTGATTAGGATAGTTGCATTTGTTTTTAAGTGCAATGTGCCTGCAAATAGTCTTCCCTGCTGTTGGTGTGTGTGCATGTTAGGAAGGAGATCCCTCAGTCCTACATTAGAGCCTGCTAACCCTGAGATAGAAAAGGGTAAAAGACCGAGAAGGCATAGACACACCACAGTTGAGCCCCCTATTGAAATTGAGATAGCAGTTATGGGTGAAGAACAACCTAGGGCATTGAAGGAATTGAATGCTCCGAATGATTACAACTCTCCATTTAGCATCCAGTTCCTTGCTGTTCAAGGAAATTACGAAATCAAAACTTCCATCATCCAAATGCTTCCCTCTTTCCATGGGCTTAGCAAGGAAGACCCTTAAAAGCACATTGACTAGTTTTTGGCCCTGTGCACGACATTCTCCATTGCTGGTTTGGAACCAAAAGCCACTAGGTTAAGGCTCTTTCCTTTCTCCCTAAAGGACAAGGCCATGACCTAGTTATCTACTCTCCCAAATAACAGCATCACCTCCTGGAAAGACCTCTAGACATGATTTTTGTCTAATTTTTCCCAGAGACCAAGACCAGCCAGTTGAGGAAAGGCGTACTTTCTTTTACCCAATCCCCAACTGAAGATTTTAACCAGTGCTGGGATAGATTTAGAGAGATGCTCAAACAATGTCCCCACCACAAGATCCCTGATTGGCAGCTTGTCCAGAGCTTCTACAATGGGATTGATGAGAAGAGCAGAGACATGGTAGATGCCTCTTGTGGTGGAATGTACATGTATAAAATAGCTGATGAGGCATGGGACTTGTTCGAGGTCATAAGTGAAAATGCTTTCCAGAAGATGTCCTCTTCTAGAACTGTTCAAGAACCATCTCCTAAGCTGGGGGTGGCTGAGACTTCTAAAGGAAAAATGTATGAAGTTAGGGGAAATGATGATCTAAGAATACAGATGGCCAATCTTACTCAAAGATTTGATAAACTTTTGACTGTGGTGCAGCCCAGAATGGTTGCACAAGTGATGGAGGCATGTATGATATGCCAATCTCCACAGCACACAGTAGAAGAATATCCATCTACGGGACAATACCCTGAGTTTGTAATGGAACAGGCTGCTGCTGCCCAATCTTTTGGACAGCAACAATTTGGTGGCTACAATAAATAAACATATGGATACCAACACCAAAATGCTAGTTACCAATGGAAAGACCACCCAAATTTGAGGTGGAGGCAAGACAATTATATGCAGTCACAGCAGATGTTGGCCTTACCTCAAAGGTCACAACAGCAGTTTAACCAGGGTTATGCTCAAAGATCAAATTTCCAATAACAATAGCCCCAGCAACAAAATCAATTGATAGTTCCCCCACCTCAGCCCCGAAGTGCTTCTTTTGAGGATCAGGTTTTGGCCCAATTGCAAAGCCTTGGACCCTTAAATCAGACTATGACTTCTCACGGTCAATGCATTAAGAAAATAAAAGAGCAGCTTGGCCAAATAGCCAATGCTCTGGCTAAAAGAGAGGAGGGCAGGTTGCCAAGCCAACCAATTGCCAACCCTAAGGGCCAGTATTCCATCGGAGAAGGCTCCTCCAATTTTGAGGGGGCCAATGCCATAACTGCCCTAAGGTCTGGTAGGATGGTAGACAACCAGGTGGGAAAGAAACAAGGAGAGGTCTATCCTAAGGAAATGTCATGTGAAAGTGATAAGGATTTTGTTAAGGCACAAAGTCAAGAACTGCCTGCTGCCCTTCACCAAGGGAAAAATAAAGAGGTTGTAGTTGAGCCTCAGCAGGAGATAAAAATAGAAAAAAGAAAAAAATAAAAGTTCAGCCATGGGCTTGCAGCTGAGGAACCAGCAGTACCTCAGCTGCCATTTCCTCAAACTTTGAGTGGCCCTGCCCCTTTTGATAAGGGTCAGGCACAGATCGAGAAAATGATGAAGACCCTTAAGCAGGTCAAAATAAATTTACCCCTGCTTGATGCAATCCGATAGGTCCCAGCCTATGCAAAGTTTCTGAAAGACCTCTGTACGCCAAAAAGGAAAGTCAGAGGCCATTTGTCCAAGAAGGTTTTTGCGACTGATACAGTGAATTCTGTATTTTCCATGGCAATACCTGAGAAGTTGCAAAACTCCGGGATACCCACTATTCCCTATATTATTGGTGATCACACGATTGGTAGGGCCCTTTTGGACCTTGGAGCCAGTGTTAACCTGCTGCCATACAGTGTATATCAGCAGTTAGGTTTGGGGGAGCTAAAGCCCACCCCCATTGTGCTATTGATGGCTGATAGGTCCAAGAGGAAACCCATGGGAGTGGTAGAGGATGTCCTAGTGGGGGTAGATAAGTTCTTCTATCCTGCAGACTTCCTTGTCTTGGACATGGGCTGCAACAAGAGTACATCTCCGATACCTGTTATTCTAGGCAGACCATTCTTGGCCACTGCCAATGCATGCATTCAATGTAGGTCTGGGATCATGGAGGTCACTTTCGGACATATGAAAGTTGAGCTTAATGTGTACAACAGTGCAAAGCACCCTCAGCTGGACAATGAGGAATGCTTTGCAATGGATGTACTATAAGAAATTATTGAAGAAGAACTGCACACTCTGCTGGAGTGCAGCAACATTGCCACTAATTTAACTGAAGTTTGGAACATGGTGGAGGAAGGAAGCCTAGCTTTAATGCCAGGAGACACACCCCTAGTGAAGTCTTATGTGGGCTTAGTACAGCATTCCAATTGGAAACCTACATTGCTGCCCCTTCCTCCATCCAACAATACACCAATCCTGCCATCCATACAACAAGACCCTGATCTGGAGCTCAAGAAGCTGCCAAAGACATTAAAATATGCTTTCCTCGAGAAAGAAGAGAAACTTCCTGTGATTATCTCCTCTTCTCTTACCAGTGAGTAAGAGGAGGAGTTGTTAACTGTTTTGAGGAAGCACAAGAAAGCAATAGACTGGACCATTGCTGATCTAGGAGGAATTGATGCATCAATCTGTATGCATAGGATTCATCTAGAGGAGGGCTCAACACCCTTCAGGGAACTGCAGAGGAAACTTAATCCTCACATGCAAGAGGTGATTCTGAAAGAAATCATTAAGTTGCTGGATGCTGGGGTAATTTACCCCATCTCTGATTCTGAATGGGTGGCACCAATCCAGGTGGTACCTAAGAAATCTGGCATAATAGTGATCAAAATCGACTCTGGAGAGTTAAGACCAGCCAGGGAGACCACTGGCTGGAGAGTTTGCATCGATTGTCAAAAACGCAACTCCAAGACCAGAAATGACCACTTCCCTCTCCCTTTTATTGATCAAATTTTGGGCAAGTTGGCTGGGAAGGCTTTTTACTATTTTCTTGATGGGTACTCAGGATACAATCAGATCCCTATGCACCCCCTTGATCAAGAGAACTACATTTACTTATTCGTTTGGCACCTTTGCTTACAGAAGGATGCCTTTTGGACTGTGTAATGCCCCAGCCACCTTTCAGAGGTGTATGTATGCCATTTTTTCTGATATGATTGACAAATTCTTAGAAATTTTCATGGATGACTTTTTGGTCTATGGGGATAGCTTTGACCAATGTCTATAACACCTCCATCAAATCCTACAAAGATGTGAAGAGACCAATTTGGTCCTAAGTTAGGAGAAGAGCCACTTCATGGTAACACAAGGAATTGTGTTGGGCCATGTAGTCTCTAAAGATAGAATTGAGGTAGACAAGGCCAAAGTTGACCTCATTAAAAATCTGCCCCCTCCAAGAACAGTCAAGCAAATTAGATCCTTCCTTGGCCATGCTGGATTTTACAGCAAGTTTATGAAAGACTTCAGCAAAATTGCTAAGCCATTGTGCCACCTGCTCTATCAGGATGTGCCCTTTGACTTCTCTACTGAATGTTTGAAGGCTTTTGAAACTTTAAAAATTTGCCTCACCTCTGCCCCTGTACTCCAAACACCTGACTATACCCTGCCCTTTGAGTTGATGTGTGGTGCATCTGACTTGGCAATAGGTGCTGTCTTGGGCCAAAGAAAGGATAAGCTGCTTGTGGTCATTGCATATCTTAGTAAATCACTTGCTAAAGCTCAACTGCACTACACAACCACTGAGAAAGAGCTTCTGGCAGTGGTTTTTGCTGTGGACAAGTTTAGACCTTACCTACTTGGGTCTAAAACTGTCATCTTCACTGACCACTCAGCATTAAAGTACCCACTGTCCAAGAAGGATGCAAAGCCCAGATTGATTAGATGGATACTCCTGTTGCAGGAGTTTGGCATCGAAATCAAAGACAAGAAAGGCGTAGAAAATGTGGTGGCTAACCACTTGTCCAGAATTATGTTGGAGAAAGGTGTTGATGACCTCACTACAAATGATGTATTCTCGGATGAGCAATTGTTTGCCATCCAATCTTTAGCTCCTTGGTATGCACATATTGTCAATTATCTAGTTATAGGCAAGATCCCTTCCCATTGGACAAAAATGGATAAAGACCTATTTTTCTCACAAGTCAAATTCTTTTTCTGGGAGGAACCTTGCTTGTACAAGTATTGTGCAGACCAAATTATTCAGAAATGTGTTTCCGAAAGTGATATCCCCAGTATTCTGGCCATGTGCCATGAAAATACATGTGGGGGTCACTTTAGTGGGAGAAAAACAGCTGACAAAGTGTTGCAGTGTGGTTTCTATTGGCCTTCTCTTTTCAGAGATGCCCATACACACTACAAGGCCTGTGATAGATGTCAGAAACTTGGAGGGCTGTCTAAACGAAATTCAATGCCTTTACAGCCCATCCTTGTTGTAGAACTGTTTGATGTGTGGGGTATTGATTTTATGGGCCCCTTTCCTCCTTCAAATGGTTTTCATTTTATCTTAGTGGCAGTGGACTATGTTTCCAAATGAGTCGAAGTCATTGCCACAAGAACTAATGATAATCAGGTGGTCCTCAAGTTCATAAAGCAAAATATCTTCTCCAGATTTGGTACCCCTAGAGCCATTATGAGTGATGGGGGGAGCCATTTCTGTAATAGAAATTTCGAAAGCCTGCTCAAGAAATATTCTATCACCCATAGGATTGCTACTCCCTACCACCCACAAACCAGTGGGCAAGTTGAAATTTCAAATAGGGAAATCAAGCATATCCTTGAGAAGACTGTGAGGACTGATAGGAAGGATTGGGTTGACAAGCTTAATGACGCACTGTGAGCTTATAGGACTGCCTATAAGGACCCCCATCGGTATGTCCCCTTTCAGACTGATCTATGGCAAGGCCTGTCATCTCTCAGTGGAGTTAGAACACAAGGCCTATTGGGCCATCAAACATTTAAATTTAGATCTAACTTCTGCTGGTCATCACAGGTTGCTGCAACTGTCAAAATTGGAAGAACTAAGGATGGATGCTTGTGCCAATGCCAGGATCTACAAGGAAAGGTCCAAAGCTTTCTTTGACAAAGGGCTGTTGAGAAAGAGTTTCAATATTGGTGATAAGGTTTGGTTGTTTAACTCCAAACTTAAATTTTTTTTAGGCAAATTGAAATCCAGATGGGAAGGTCCTTATATTGTCATGCAAGTTTCCCCATCTGGTGCTGTGAAAATCAAGGACCCTAAGTCTGGAAGACGCTTGAAGGTGAATGGTCAGAGGCTTAAGCCTTGTTTTGAAAAACCTGCCGACCTTTTTGACACCATTCACTGTTAAGGGGATCCTTCTTCAAACTGATTCCACAGGTGTGTCATTACTGTAACATATGTACTTAGTTTTTGGTTGATTTATCTTGCTTTCTTTAGTTTCTCTTTTCTAGGAGTTGCTAGTGGCCTTATCAGAATTTTGCCCTATCTGTGGTGAACTTTTGATGCTTGGCTTGATTATTACTGCTTTTGAATTGATAGCTTATCTTGAATGCCTAATGTGGGAGGTCATTTTTCTTGTCCTTGAGTGTATGATTGAGTTTACATGTGTCGAAAGACAGTCTTAGGAGAGAGTCATGCCCAGGATTCAACCACAGCAAAAATACAAAAGGGCAGAACAGAGAGCACATGCTCTCTGTTTTATACCTTACTGTCGCTGGGTCAAAAATGGAAGCCTGGGAGACTAACCTGAGATTCAAAAAGCTCGCACGAGGTTAAAGAAGGAGCCTGGAAACCTATCGCGAGGTTTAAAAGGAAACCTAGTTGGATGTCGCACAGTTCACCTGGTCACATTCTATTCGCTGTCGTGAGATTCATGTGTCGCTGAGAGCCTCTCGCGCGGTTGTGCAACCGTGGATCCTCTCGAACCCGTCGTGGCGATGCGCTCGCCTTAAAAATGAAAATTGTAGAGTCTCCACCCGGAGCTTTTGGTGACCCGGGAAACCTTCAAATCGATATTTTGAGCACCGAAGTGCTAAATATGACTCTGATTTACCGGTCTTTGCCAAAGGCTCTAGGGTAGGGGCTTCGGTTATCGATCGGGAAGGGTTTAGGCACCCGATCAACCCGCACGTAGCGGTCTCTATCTATGGCCAAAAATAAAAATAAAAAGGGCGGAGTTTCCCTTTGCCCGAAGGCAATACGGTCCTATCAAGCTTTGAGCCAAACCGAAATTTTGGCGGCGTAACGGCTTGAATCCTTGGACGGAGGAGTCACCAAGAAGGTAGAGGAAGAGAGGGGTGAGCCGGAGCTCACGGGTCCTTGTTGCACCGTGGAAGATCTTCGCTTTGGCGTGCTTTCGATGGCTTAAATGGCATGAAAATGGGTTCTAATGCTAGGATTCAATAAAGTAGGGGGTGTAGAGTGGAGCTAGAGGCTAGACTTTAGCAAAAGGGAGTGAACTAATGACGGAAATGGGTTGAAAGGGATGAACTAAGCATGCTGGAATTCTGGAAAAATGTGTGCATTTTCTCTCACTAGGGTTCTCTCTTAAGCTCCAAATCCTTAACCTCCAATTTTTCAACCCTTAAGGAAGAGGGAAGCCTCTCTATTTATAGAGAAGGGATGGGTTAGGGGCTTACTTAAGAGCTAATTAGTTTAGCAATTAGGTAATCCCCCATCTAAGGTTTTTTTGGGTTTTCAAGGTCCTAGGGTTTTGGGAAACTGGTTTCAATGGCAGATGATGGGGTGAGACCATGGGTGACTTAAGGGTTGCCACTAAGCTCAAAGGGGGTGCAACCAACCTCAAGACACCCACCTCAACCAAGGGGATGGTCAAAGGGTCAAACTAGATGGAGGAAATTTGAGCTACTGATGACAGTTACTGTAGCTAAGTTGGGCGTATAAATTATATACGCCCAGTTAGGAACAGTAATTTTCACTAAAATCAGGGGAGTTTTGAGAAGATGAAACCCGTGGTGGGTCCCACCTATACTGGGCGTATATATTATATACGCCCGACCAAATTTCCCCCAAAATAGGCAGGTGTATATAATATATACGCCTGACTAATTTGGGGCTAAATTGGTTGGGCGTATGTAATATCCACGCCTGAGTAAAATTTCTATGATTTTATGTGAAACTTAAAACGGCCATAACTTTTGAACCGTAGCTCCAAATTGGGTGATCTTTGGCTCGTTGGAAAGCTGAAGAAGTCCTATTTCCAATGGTATATGGCTCATCCATGGTCCTAGTCTGTATGAAATTCTGTAGCTGTAATAGCCCTAAAAATCACGTTAAACTATGACCTCGGGATCCGTGCCCGATTGGTCTTAGGTTTGACCATAAGATAGTTCAAAGATGAACTTAAAGTGAGATGAGCGGATGTGATGTGTGAACCAGTGTAGAAGAGTGGAGAGATAGAGGAGTGTGTAGAGTAACATACACCGAGGGGTGTGTATGTGTTCCACACCGAGAAAAGAAATAAGATAAAAAGGGTGAAAACCCTAACTTTCATGTTTTTGTGGTTGAGAGAAGTAAAGAAGAGAGAGAAAGAGAGAGGAGTGAGAGAAGAGTTATTGCAACTGTTTGGAAGAAGGAGTCAAGCATTAAGGAGGCCGGATTCGACGCAAAGGATCCGTTAGAGCCAAAGCTAGAAACCCTAGCCTTCCAACTATCGATAGAAATCAACTTGAGATCTATCCAAGGTAAATTCTTGTAAATAAGATGCATAGATCATAGGGGTTAAGTTGTGGTTAAATGTGGGTTAAATCATAGGATAATGGTTTAGAAAAATAGAGGAAAAGTATGGGAAAAGATTGGGAAGAACATTTCGAAAAGGTTTGAATCGACAATTCGATTAATCGAAATTGGGTTTGATTAATCGAAATTGGCGGGAAGTTGAAAGGTCGAAGACACGATTTGATTAATCGAATTGGATTGATTAATCGAATTTGATTCGATTAATCGATTTGAAAATCGATTAATCGATTGAACCTCCATGGACCCCAAGGGTTGGAGGAAATGATTTAAGGAAAAATCGACTAATCGAAATGGGATTTGATTAATCGATTTAGTTTTCGATTAATCGATTTGGGATCGATTAATCGACTGAAAGTCAAGCTCGAACGAAGTGTACTGCGAAAAGGAGAGATTCGATTAATCGAAACTGAATTCGATTAATCGAATAGAAACTCGAACTGTTCGAATAGTAAGTGTTCTTCTTGAAAGAAGATTTGATTAATCAAATCGATTCGATTAATCGAGCCTTCATCGTAACGGTGAGTTTACTTTGAAAGGAGAATTTCGATAAATCGAAATTACTTCGATTAATCGATATTGACCTTCGATTAATCGATTTTGGAAATCGATTAATCGAACCAGGTTCGATTAATCGATTTGGGATTTCGATTAATCGACTGGGATAAATTTTGTTGACTTTTAAGTTTGACTTCAAGATTCTTGGAGGGTCTTATACCTTCTTTATTACATCCTTTGTGATGTGTTTCACCTGTTATGTGGTAACATAGGTGGTACGTATGAGCTAGTGCACAAGGAGCCACGTGGGACCTTGATGCATTGAACAAGTAAAGACTTGAGGTAGGGAACACCCTGAACATGTACTTTATTTTACAAGAGCATGTATGTAGTGATATAAATTTCAATTCAATTATTTTTATTGCTTAAAGAAATGTGAAAGGTGTGCGTGCGTGACATTCATAAGAGTAAACGAATGAGCCATCCCCAGGGGATGAAGAAGTAAAGAGATAAGAGCATCAGGTGTGATGCAAGTTAATGGATACATCCCAGGGATGTATTCACAGATTGAATCATGTTTAATAGGGCCTAACTGATATAAGATAGCACACTTACACGGTGAATAACTATATGTAAGGCACCGATATTTTTGTTATTTGAGGTTCCTTAGGTTACCCCACCGACGTGGCGGGATATCCACGACTGACACGGCAGGATATCCGTGACCGATACGGCGGCGAAACCGTAGGCCAGTGCGGAGGCTTATCCGTACGTAGTAAGCACACCCCAGGGGTGTTGATGAGATGTGAAACCCCGCCACCAATCCCCAGGGGAAAGGGGCTTGGGTACTATATAGTATTCCCAGGGAATACATTAAAACTGTCTATATAGATGACGATGAAGGGTAGCTCATCGGGGCTCGATGCTATATTGCTCGGGGATTACTTAAGTTGAAAGTTTAAGTTTTGCTTTAGGCCTTTTCTGCATTATTCATGAGTAAATAAAAATATAAGAAATCATGATAAAACGAATGCGTTTAACTGTTTTATCAACAACTGCATAGATACATCATGCATGGCATATCATAGAATATATGTGAGTTATAACTTATATGTTCAGCTGTGTTTGTTCCCTATTGAGCTAGGATGTAGCTCACCCTATAGACTATACGTCATGAGTCCATTAGTAGCATGCCGAGGTTTGGGGGGACGATGATCCCGTGAGTCGGACTTTCTTGCCGGCGAGTTGGAGCCACCTCGAGGACTTCTTCTAGAGGACTCCGTTGTGCTACTTTGAGGAGTTTTGAGTAGAGATTGTACGGCTTGGTATGTCAAGCCTTTATTTTGTGAAAACATGTATATGTATAGAGTTTGGATTATTCCTTTGGGGCGAACCATCTGTGATGATTTATATCATCGATGGTTCGGATCGGTTCTCCCTTCATGCAGAGGCATGAGGGTAGAACTGTCCTTTGAAAAGTATTTCTAATTAGATTTAAATTCCGCAAGTTGTTCTTATTTCTTTTTATGCTTGATATACCAGTGTTCCGTGCATAGTTAAGGGGCACGGTCAAGATGATCGTGCTGATGGCACGGGTTTCGGGGTGCCGAAATCCGGGCTGTCACAGTTGGTATCAAAGCTATTTTCTTTTAGCAATTCTGACAAGGATTCTTTCGTCAGATCATAGGGGCTTCTGCTAACGAAACCTTAGTTTCAAATGCAGCCGCAAATGTCAGCTAGAGGGAGAGGCCGACCAAGAGGAGGCCATCAAAGGAGTTTGCGTAGTGGAGATGATTTCATCTCTCCTACCAACAGAGTGCCTTTAGGAGGTAACGAGGCCCCAGGGGGCAGTAGTAGCAGACATCATGAGGAAGAGGATCGAGATCATCAGGATCAAGATCTAAGGGAGCAAGAAAGATTGAGAGAAAGACAAGAAGACAGAGAGGAGCGACAAAGGATGATGCACACTATGGAGACTATGGCAGCTGCCATGGCACAACAAGCCGCATCCTTTGCAGCTCATGCGTCTAGAGAACAGCAGCCACCTACACCACCTGTAGGACCTGCGTTGCCTGTGCCCTCATCTTTCACAGAGTTTAGAAGGATGAGACCTCTGACACAATGGCCGCTGAGAATTGGCTGATGGAAATGGAGAAAGTTTTTAGCGTGCTAACTTGCACGGAAGATGAGAGTGTAAGATGGGCAGCTTACATGTTGGATGGGGAGGCTGGGCCTTGGTGGAAGTCCGTGATAAGGACTCGGGCTCAGGAGACCCCAGAGTTGCCTTGGACTTGGGAGGAATTTGTTGAGGAGTTCAACAAACAATATTTCCCGGAAGTGGTGAGGAACCAATTAGAGATACAATTTTTGCAGTTAGTACAAGGGAGAATGACCGTGAGAGAATACGGGGTAGAGTTTCTACGACTTGCCCGTTTTGCTCCGGATTCGTCAGCTCAAGTGATGAAGTCCAAGAGGTTTGACAAGGTTTGAAGCACGAGGTTAGGGAGGCGTAGCTCCATTTCAACTGAGGACCTATGAAGAGGTCATGAGCAAAGCATTGGTTGTAGAAGAGGAGAACACGAACAGATATAGACAGAGAGAGCAACAGAGAGGACTTGATCACGGAAGGATGGGGAACTACGAACCGGTGAATAAAAAGCCGAGGTTCGTGGGTCAGAGTCAGAGACCGCAGTTTCAGGAAGGTTTTGGAAGACCGGCGCAACAACAGCAACAACAACAACAACAGAGGTTTCCATTACTTGCGTCGGGGAGACCTATTCGCTATGAGAGCCCTGCCATGTCTACTGGTGCCACTATCACACAGGGTTCTCGTACCGTATCTTCCGCACCTCGAGAGCGTGTGCGATGTGGCCGCATAGGACTATAGACGCAGAGAGAATCGGAACTAGAGGTTGTTTCCGATGTGGCAAGGTGGGCCACATGATCAAGGATTGCCCGAGACGGACAAGGGCAAAGGCGGCTTGATTCTGACACCACGACCCATTCAAGCAAGGAAGCCGATTGTTGGGGAGAGCTATCGATCCGCTCGAGGAAGCGAGGAATGTGCACGGCGTCATCAAGGTGAGAAATTTTATTTTATTACAAAAAAAAAATTTCGTTTCATAAAGAATTTTAGATGGAAAGGGTGCATGCATTAGGAATAGTGTAGATTCTTTTAATATAAGCGAGAGTGCATTTTGATGTGTAAATTGTATGTGTATATATATTATAGGTACTTTAACTATGTATGAAAAGGAAGTGTATTTAGACATGGCCTTTCGGCGTTGATAGACCGGGTCTACCCACTCATTCGTCACTCCACGTTTTGCTAAGAAGATGAAGATCGTTCGAGCGTTGGATTTCGTCCTATCTGTGTCTATTCATTTGGAGAGTTAGTAGACACGGAGTTAGCTTGCAAATCCATCGTCGTAGCAGTTCAAGACTTAGAAGTGCATGAATTGGAAGCAAAGTTGGTACTGTTAGACATGCAAGGGTTTGATGTGATCCTTGGCATGGACTGGTTGGCGCAGCATTGTGCGACCATTGATTGCAAGAACAAGGTAGTCATTTTCAGACCCAACACAAGAAGATCATTTCGGTTTCAAGGAGTGAGGTCGTCATCGTACACCTTGATCTCGATGAAGGGCGAAAAGATGATCGAAAGGGTTGCGATGGATACTAGCGTTCTTAAAGGAGGACAAGGAAGAAAAGAACGTCATTTTTGAGATAGCAGTTGTGCGAGACTTCGCTGACGTGTTTCCAGAAGAATTGCCTGGATTACCTCCAGAAAGAGAGGTAGAATTCGCCATTGACTTAACACCAGGAACGGAGCCTATTTCGAAAGCACCTTATAGAATGGCTCCCGCTGAGTTAAAGGAGTTGAAGGAACAACTACAAGAGCTGATGGACAAGGGGTTTGTTAGACCAAGTGTATCTCCATGGGGAGCACCGGTCTTATTTGTCAAGAAGAAAGATGGGTCAATGCGACTATGCATTGACTATCGACAATTGAACAAACTTACTGTGAAGAACCGCTACCCTTTGCCTAGAATTGACGATCTATTCGACCAACCGCAAGGAGCAAGGTATTTTCCAAGATCGACCTAAGATACGGTTATCATCGATTCTTGAGTCAAGGCGAGAGGACATCTGAAAGACGACTTTCCGGACACGGTATGGACACTATGAATTCCGGTGATGCCGTTTGGATTAACGAGCAGCGTCATTTATGGATCGATGAACAGTGTTTAAACCACACTTGGACTCCTGCGTGGTAGTGTTCGTTGATGATATACTAATATACTCCAAATCCAAGACAGAACACGAAGAACACTTGAGGATTGCTCTACAAACGCTACGTGAACACCAATTATACGCCAAACTCAGTAAGTGTGAGTTTTGGTTGGAAGAAGTTAGCTTTTTGGGACATGTCGTCTCGAAGCACGGCGTCACGGTAGATCCAGCAAAGATAGAAGCAGTAGTTAAATGGGAGCAACCAAAGACAGTGACAGATGTCCGAAGTTTTCTGGGCTTAGCAGGCTATTATCGACGTTTCGTTGAGGGGTTTTCAAAGATATCGGGACCTCTCACAAAGCTGACACGAAAAGATTCAAGGTTTGAGTGGAGTGAGGCATGCGAGAAGAGTTTTCAAGAACTCAAAACGAGACTCACTTCGGCTCCAGTATTAGCGATTCCTTCAGGCAGTGGAGGATACGCCGTGTACAGCGACGCGTCATACAATGGCCTTGGTTGTGTGCTCAACCAACACAAGAAGGTGATAGCTTACGGATCAAGACAGCTGAAAGAACACGAGAAAAATTACCCGACTCATGACTTGGAACTGGCAGCAGTCATTTTTGCGCTAAAGATTTGGAGACATTACTTGTATGGTGAGACTTTTGAAATTTTCACCGATCATAAGAGCCTCCGATATCTGTTTACACAGAAAGAGCTCAATATGAGACAGCGCAGATGGATGGAATTCCTCAAGGATTATGATTGCTCCATACAATATCATCCTGGCAAGGCGAATGTAGTAGCCGATGCATTGAGTCGAAAAGGTTCATTTCGATTAGCTTCATTGATTTTGGGTATGCACCGATGGAAACTATTGGAAGACCTGGCATGCTATGTTGCGAACATTGAGTCAAAGGACACTGGATCCTTTTTGGCTAACATCTCAGTAAAGCCAGTGATATTTGAACATATCCACGAGCTACAGATGAAAGATCCAGCATTAACAAAGATTCGTCAAGACGTGAGTGAAGGCATCAGTTCGGACTTCTCAGTAAAAGAAGACGGTTCGTTATTGTTTAAAGGCCGTCTATGCATTCCGGACAATGTCGATCTAAGACGAACGATTCTGGATGAGGCTCATAAGTCAAATTATGCTATCCACCCTGGTAGCACCAAAATGTACCAAGATTTGAAAAAGAACTACTGGTGGAGAGGACTGAAACAAGACGTGGCCGAGTATGTGTCACGATGTTTGACTTGTCAACAAGTGAAGGTTGATCATAGACATCCTGCGGGACTATTGCAACCTTTACCAATACCAGAATGGAAGTGGGAATCGATCTCAATGGATTTCATTGTTGGATTACCTCGTACTGCCAAGAGACATAATGCTATTTGGGTCGTCGTAGACCGATTGACCAAATCAGCGCACTTTTTGCCATACAATACTACGTATACGGCAGGAAGATTGGCAGACCTATATATGAAAGAGATTGTAAGATTACATGGTATTCCAAGCAGCATAGTTTCAGATCGTGATCCACTGTATACGTCCAAGTTTTGGAAGAAATTTCAAGAAGGAATGGAACGCGACTAGACTTTAGTTCGACTTTCCATCCTCAAGCGATGGACAGAGCGAGTGAACCAAGTGATAGAAGACATGCTCAGAGCGTGCATGCTTGATATGCAAGGATACTGGGATGAGTATCTACCGATGCTCGAGTTCGCGTATAATAACAGTTTTCAAACGAGCATTGGCATGGCACCATATGAAGCTCTATATGGACGACGATGCAAGTCACCTCTCAATTGGGAAGAAACAGGTGAGAAATTTGTATTAGGACCAAAGCTACTTGAAGATAATGCTACCGTCGTTCGAATTATCAGAGAAAGGTTGAAGACAGCACAAAGTAGACAGAAAAGTTACGCCGATATAAAGCGGACTAGTGTTGACTACAAAGTGGGCGAGCACGTGTTTCTGAAAGTGTCACCTATGAAAGGTGTAATGAGATTTGGCAAGAGAGGGAAGTTAAGTCCACGTTATGTGGGACCATTTGAAATTTTGGGACGAGTAGGTGAAGTTGCATATCGCATTGGTTTACCTCCGCTATTCGATCGAGTACATAATGTTTTCCACATATCAATGCTCAGAAAGTACGTGAATGATCCGTCTCATGTGTTAGGGAAGCAACCTATAGAGATGTGTGAGGACATGAGCATGATAGAGGAACCAGTGGAGATCTTGGATCGGAAAGAACAAGTACTGCGCACTAAAGTAATTCCCTTAGTGCTTGTTCGATGGAACAATCATCCTAAAGAAGAGGCTACTTGGGAACGAGAGGCCGATATGAAAGAACAATACCCAGCCTTGTTTCCAACGACGTGAGAATGCAATGTAAACCACAAACGTGTTGTGAAATCTCCACTATACTTGTATTTCAATGGAAATTTTGATCCAATCTGTCATGAATTGTCAAAAATAGTAAAAAGAAACAAGAGATTGAAATTCTGCAGAAATTGGGCAAAATCCAACAATCCCATTTCAAATCGATTAATCGATTTGGAATTTCGATTAATCGATCTTGTTCGATTAGTCGACTGGCATGTGCCAGTGACTGGAAATGAAAAATTGAGTTGGGAAATGCATAGAAGGAAATTTCGATTAATCGAAATTGATTTTCGATTAATCGAATATTTAAGAAATTTCGAAATTTTTTTTGAAGTTTTAGCACAATTTCGATTAATCGAAACTAAGTTCGATTAATCGATTTTGAGATTTCGATTAATCGAAATGAATTTCGATTAATCGACTGGCACGCGCCAGTGAGCTCAAGATTTTAAAATTTTAAGCAAACACGATTTCGATTAATCGAAATATTTTCGATTAATCGAATTTGATTTTTCGATTAATCGATTTGAGAAATCGATTAATCGATTTTTCGCGGCTTAACCTAGTTTTAAATTTCGATTAATCGAAACAGAATTTCGATTAATCGAGCCGCGGGCTATATAAATAAATTTGGGGATTTCATTCCCCATTCGAAATCATTTGGCTTGGGATTTTTGGGCGTTTCATCTTCTCCTTCTTCTCCAACCAACCGAGTGCTCTAGGGTTTGGGTTTTCCGCCGATTCGCGTCCGAAATCGCCGCATTCGCCTCCGAAACCTAAGGTAAACCCTAGATTTCCGTTTTTTCTTCAATTCAAGCTAGATAAACCCTAGTTTAGTGAACATGCCGCCCAAAACCCGTTTATCTTCGAAAAAGACAACATCCAAGCTACCGGTTAGGCGTAAGAACGCCGCACCACCACCACCTACCCTATCGCCGGTGAGGACTCCGACACCGTCGGAATCGGAGACCACCTCCGGTTCGAGCGTCTCTGTGAGTCTTCCAATCCACCCCATGCCACCACCACCCACCGCGTCGAACAACCAAGCAGTGGTGGGCAGCCAAGACCTTTGAGGTCGAATACACCATCGACCCTACCCTATTCACAAATCCCGATTGCAGGCGAGACCCAATGGGCTCGAAACTACCTTACAAGTGCCGGACTCGGCAACCTACTCAAACCACTCCGGGGTTCTTACTACCCTAGATTGGTTAGACTCTTTTACCAAGGGCTCGTAGATGGCCCTACCGATGACTGTGTTTTGACCAAGATCGAGGGTCGTCAGTATACGATCACTCGACGTCACATACACGAGGTGCTCGAGTGCTATCTCGAGTTTACCCCCGAAACTACCCTATTTCCACCCTTCGAGGAGGACCCTCGATTCGAAGAAGTCATGACCCGCATGACAAACGGGAAGAAGGGGTCGGGCACTTCAATCAAAAGGGTCGATCTTCCACCCTACATGTGGATGCTCGACTCCATAATAAAATGCAACCTCTACCCGATGCGCCACGACACTGAGCGTGTCGACAAAGTGCAACATGCACTTTACGCGGCCTTCTGTGGCCGATGGTTTGATGCTACCAAGGTCATCCTAGAAGGGATGAGGTACATCAAGGGTAAGTTGATGAAGGGCAACATGCGGCCCAAGGAGAAGATGCCGTATGCTCGGCTCATCTCAAGCATGTTGGAGTGCTACTCCAACGATCCCTCCTACACTATCTCACCTCACGAGGTGAGGGCTACGGATCGCGTGAAGACATTCACAAAGTCTTCATGGACCCGATGAAGCGGACCCTACCAGGCTCGGGTCCCGCCCCGCCCAAAGAAGCGGAAGAAGAAGCAGTAGCACCGCCACTACCCCCACCACCTCAGCAGGACCCACTTGAGGGTGGGGCACACCCCATCCCAGCCGAGCCATCCATGGAGAGGGCCACCTCTCACACAGCAGCCTCACCGACACCACCTACCCATTCCGCGCCCGCGACACCCACTTCATCCTACCGCAGGCGCGCCGCTCCGTCCGGTCCTACCATCGAGGACGTGTTGGCTCGCATGGAGGCCAACAATGAGAGGATGAACCGGCGGATGGACTACTTGATGTTCCACACCCTCCGCCACATTTATCCGACCGACTTCCGCCGCTACCTCGCCCAGGAGGAGGAGTGGACGGCCGGACGCACCGCCTTCCATCGAGGACCCGTCTTCTATCCCACTACAGACGCGGCTCCTTCCACATCCGCATCTACTCCGACCAGACCTTGCAGCCAGGCCGAGCAGCTCCTGCAGACCCACCAGTCACTGCAGCACCCGATCAGCCTGACGGGGGGACTGTTTGAGTCGTCTATGTATTTTGTATTTTGATTTATACCTGTAGTTTATATTGTACGCCAACTTATTGGCATTGTAACAAAATCTTCAATCCTTAATACAAAGAAAGCTTTTTATATAAATTGTTAAATTTTGTTACATTTTACTTCCATGTTTGTATTGTGTGAATGTGTGGAGACTTAAATACGTATGGGTAAAATGAACCACCTCACCTCCGAGTGTGCGGGGGGGGGGGGAGAGCGTGCACACCACCACACCGTTGGGTGATTTTCGAGGACGAAAATTCCCAAGGTGGGGAGGATGTAATAGCCCTAAAAATCACGTTAAACTATGACCTCGGGATCCGTGCCCGATTGGTCTTAGGTTTGACCATAAGATAGTTCAAAGATGAACTTAAAGTGAGATGAGCGGATGTGATGTGTGAACCAGTGTAGAAGAGTGGAGAGATAGAGGAGTGTGTAGAGTAACATACACCGAGGGGTGTGTATGTGTTCCACACCGAGAAAAGAAATAAGATAAAAAAAGGGTGAAAACCCTAACTTTCATGTTTTTGTGGTTGAGAGAAGTAAAGAAGAGAGAGAAAGAGAGGAGTGAGACAAGAGTTATTGCAACTGTTTGCAACAAGGAGTCAAGCATTAAGGAGGCCGCATTCGACGCACGGGATCCGTTAGAGCCAGAGCTAGAAACCCCAGCCTTCCAACTATCGATAGAAATCAACTTCAGATCTATCCAAGGTAAACTCTTGTAAATAAGATGCATAGATCATAGGGGTTAAGTTGTGGTTAAATGTGGGTTAAATCATAGGATAATGGTTTAGAAAAATAGAGGAAAAGTATGGGAAAAGATTGGGAAGAACGACTCGAAAGAATTTGAATCGACAATTTCGATTAATCGAAATTGGGTTTGATGTCGAAATTGGCGGGGAAGTTGAAAGGTCGAGAAGACACGATTTCGATTAATCGAATTGGATTTCGATTAAACGACTTTGGAGTTCGATTAATCGATTTGAAAAACGATTAATCGACTGGGAACCTCGAGTGGACCCCAAGGGTTGGAGGAAATGATTTAAGGAAAATCGACTAATGGAAATGGGATTTCGATAAATCGATTTAGTTTTCGATGTCGATTTGGGATCGATTAATCGACTTGTGAAAGTCAAGCTGTTCGACGATAAGTGTACTGCGAAAGGAGATTCGATTAATCGAAATCAATTCGATTAATCGAATAGAAACTCGAGCTCCGAATAGTAAGTGTTCTTTCTTGAAAAGAAGATTTCGATTAATTGAAGCTGGATTCGATTAATCAACGGAAACTCGATTCGACGGTGAGTTTACTTTGCGAAGGAGAATTCGATTAATCGAAATTACTTGATTAATCGATATTGACCTTCGATTAATCGATTTTGGAAATCGATTAATCGAACGAGTTCGATTAATCGATTTGGGATTCGATTAATCGTTGGGATAAATTTTGTTGACTTTTAAGTTTGACTTCAAGATTCTTGGAGGGTCTTATACCTTCTTTATTACATCCTTTGTGATGTGTGTCACCTGTTATGTGGTAACATAGGTGGTACGTATGAGCTAGTGCACAAGGAGCCACGTGGGACCTTGATGCATTGAACAAGTAAAGACTTGAGGTAGGGAACACCCTGAACATGTACTTTATTTTACAAGAGCATGTATGTAGTGATATAATTTTCAATTCCATTAGTTTTATTGCTTAAAGAAATCTGGAACGTGTGTGTGCGTGACATTCATAAGAGTAAACGAATGAGCCATCCCCAGGGGATGAAGAAGTAAAGAGATAAGAGCATCAGGTGTGATGCAAGTTAATGGATACATCCCAGGGATGTATTCACAGATTGAATCATGTTTGATAGGGCCTAACTGATATAAGATAGCACACTTACACGGTGAATAACTATATGTAAGGCACCGATATTTTTGTTATTTGAGGTTTGATAGGTTTCCCCACCGACGTGGCGGGATATCCACGACTGACACGGCAGGATATCCGTGACCGATACGGCGGCGAAACCGTAGGCCAGTGCGGAGGCTTATCCGTACGTAGTAAGCACACCCCAGGGGTGTTGATGAGATGTGAAACCCCGCCACCAATCCCCAGGGGAAAGGGGCTTGGGTACTATATAGTATTCCCAGGGAATACATTAAAACTGTCTATATAGATGACGATGAAGGGTAGCTCATCGGGGCTCGATGCTATATTGCTCGGGGATTACTTAAGTTGAAAGTTTAAGTTTTGCTTTAGGCCTTTTCTGCATTATTCATGAGTAAATAAAAATATAAGAAATCAACAGTAAAACAAATGCTTTTAACTGTTTTATCAACAACTGCATAGATACATCATGCATGGCATATCATAGAATATATGTGAGTTATAACTTATATGTTCAGCTGTGTTTGTTCCCTATTGAGCTAGGATGTAGCTCACCCTATAGACTATACGTCGCAGGTCCATTAGTAGCAGCTGCCGAGGTTTCAGGGGACGCTGATCGTGAGTCGGACTTTCTGCCGTGAGGAGTTGGAGCCACCTCCAGAGGACTTCTTCTAGAGGACTCCGTTGTGCTACTTTGAGGAGTTTTGAGTAGAGATTGTACGGCTTGGTATGTCAAGCCTTTATTTTGTGAAAACATGTATATGTATAGAGTTTGGATTATTCCTTTGGGGCGAACCATCTGTGATGATTTATATCATCGATGGTTCGGATCGGTTCTCCCTTCATGCAGAGGCATGAGGGTAGAACTGTCCTTTGAAAAGTATTTCTAATTAGATTTAAATTCCGCAAGTTGTTCTTATTTCTTTTTATGCTTGATATACCAGTGTTCCGTGCATAGTTAAGGGGCACGGTCAAGATGATCGTGCTGATGGCACGGGTTTCGGGGTGCCGAAATCCGGGCTGTCACAGTAGCTCTCCTCCCATCAACCGCCAGAAGGGTTTAAGTTAGGTCTGGTAAGGGATTCTAGGGTGTAGGGGTGCTTCTAAGGATTGGGGGAATGGCTCTAATGGTCTTAGGGTGATTCCTACTGGTCTAGGTAGGTTCCTAAGGGTTCAGGGGGGTGCCATCAGAAGCACAGGGGTACATCTCTCCCGAAGTACAGATTGATCGGGCCTTGGGCCGAATTTGGGTGTCTACAGATGCCCCTCTTTGGTATTCGATCACTAATGATCGGATGCCAAAGACAAGAGACATCCGAAGAGGTCCAAGGCACGTTTGATGGGTCCGCCTGGTTCAACTCAATTCTCAAACATTCATGGTGATGGTGAGTGTACGTAAGCCCTCTCATTTCGGGATATAGTCCGTACCTCAGAGCTAACAGTCCCCAAGCACATTACGACATTACTGGGCATAACTGCGATGATCACAAAAAGTGTAAGCCCGCTAGTCGGGATATCGTCCACTTCCTGAGGGAAATTATAGATTTGTGATGTTGAGTATTAATCAACCGCATACTCCATGAAACGGGATGATCGATCTATGCTTCGGAATTGATGCGAAGCATACAAAGCGAAGGCCTTCAAACTGTGTCCAATCCTATGGAATATCGACAGCTCCATTGAATTTGGCACGGGTGCCCTTACCTGGGTAAGGCTCAAAGTTTCTGGGTGAACCCATCAACCTCGAGGTTGCTTTAGCATAATTGACCCGAGTGGAGCGAATATTGATGTCGCAACACCTCTTGGGAATGCATGCTCATTTTTCGAGTAATTTTTTTTGTGTCATTTTCTAGATTTTCTTTTGTTTCGAGGCCTCTAAGCAGAGCTCGATGACCTCTGACAATTTTATTTTTGCACAACTCTTTAAGTGGATCAAATGTCAATTGATAAGCTTTAAGAATGTGTGTGCTCTGCCAGGGATAGGTGCACCTGGTGGATGTGCTCGTTCCAGTGGTGAGGTGCCCCTGATTCACATGAACCGAAATGCGTTAACTCGAGACAAAGCTGAAAAGATCGGGCTAGAACCAAACATCCCTTGAAAGAGATGGCTAATTTCTAGCCTCTGTCCCTAATGAAATCACATCCTACTAACTATGCACAGACAGACACCTATCAGGGGCGATAAGCAGCAAATAGGCTCAAACAGAAGCCTCGACCCTAAGGTACAATTTATGAGGACAAACGATCATCCTGCGGATACCCAGACGCAAGTGCGTACATTCAACAGGGACACCGTGCCTATACAGGTTTTAAGCCTGTGTAAAAGGAAATAAAAAGGGAAAAGGGGCCTTTGGTCTGTATGTTTGCACATAGTTTGGTTGGTTGTAATTTCATTTTTGACGGGTCAGTTTCGACTGACAATGGACTTGTCGAATGGTCTGAAGTCGGGGGCACTCCTGGTCAACAGAGATCCGAAGGTGGATGACCAGAGTGAATGCCGGAAGGTGGGGTCAACCTACTCAGGGTTTTCACTAGGCAGCAATAAGTTTGTTATTTCTTCTCCTTTTCTTTTTTTTTCTTTTCTTTTTCTCTTTTGTTTTTTCTTTCATGTCAGATGGAGACCCTGGGCATGCTCAAACTGCCTTTATTTTTGCACGTATCCTTAGGCGAATCAACTTGCCATGTTGATATACCTTAGGGACGTGTGCATTTCGGTGAAGGGTTCTTGGTTCGCTTGCCGGATCAGGCCTTGGCTCTTACTGGGGGACTCTGTAGGGAACAGTGACCGGAGATGGGCAAAATTACCTGCCTGAAATGGGGTTCGAAAGCTTTCGGGTGACCCGATCATTCCAAATTGATTTAACACGGCTCTCGGAGTGGGGCAAACAAGCGTTGCGACGCTCTTTTGAGAACCAGCGTTGTATATATTATATTTTTTTCTTTTCATTATTTTTTTGCTCTCTTTTTTTATTTTGTGGGCGCATTAGGTGGGCGCCTACGGACCTGAATCCGTTTGTTGTAGCATAGTCCCTTTGGGCCAATCGAAGGAAACTCGAAGGGTCATTTGGGGATGCATGCACCATGGCCGGGTCACGTGGGCCTCGAAGGGGGGTCCGAGTCGAGGTCCATAGCATACAAGGGGGGCTGTTGGGCCTTAAAATCGAAAAAGGGAGGTCGGGCAGTTTAAAAACTGTCATTTTTGGTCGGGCGTATATAATATATACGCCTGACCAAAATCTGGCGAAAAATGGTCGGGCGTATATATTATATACGCCCGTCTAAAATCTGGCAGTTATGAAACTGCCCGAGCCCAAGCGCAAAAGGGGCCGTCCTTTTCAAATTCTCTCTTCCTCCCTCCTTTCTTCTTGAGTCCGGGACAACCCCTTAGGGTTTTTTCATTTGATTTGGCTTGAGTTCTATTACCGGTGGTCACGGGTGTGGATCGAAAGGCGCTTCTCCTCCGTCGTTATTCTTTTTTTTTCTCCCCCATTGAAGGTAACCATTACCTTCCCTTACTTTCCCTTTGCATTTTGATAATATTATTGTTTGATGCTTTTCTTTTTCTCTCTCTCTTTTTTTTTTTTTTTTTTTATGGTGAAATGTTTTTTTTTCATTTTCATTTAAACATATGTGATGCCTATGTTCCTTTTCTCATGGTTCTGTTTTTGTTGTTTTCCTTAGGCCTATTTTTTTCATCTATCATTTATTCATCTCATCCTATTTTCTCTTTCTTTTTTGTTTTTGATGGATTAGTGCATCATATTTGATGGATTGGTGCCTACACACACATGGTTTGTTTTTTTTGTTTTTTTTTGTTCTTGTTTTTAGTACACACACGCATCTCTTCTTTTTTGTATTGGATTGATATATATACATGGGGTTTTTTGTTTGGTTTCTTTTAGTACGCACACACACCTTTTTTGGTTCGGATTGGTATATACACATGGTTTTTTTTGTTTTTTTTTTTTAGACCACACACACACCTTTTTTGGTTCGGATCGGTATATACACATGGTTGTTTTTTTTGTTTTTTAGTACACACACACATCTTTTTTTTGGTTCGGATTGGTATATACACATGGGTTTTTTTTTTGTTTTTAGTACACACACACACCTTTTTTGGTTCGGATCAGTATATACACATGGGTTTTTTTTGTTTTTAGTACACACACACACCCTTTTTTTTTTGGTTCGGATCAGTATATACACATGGTTGTTTTTTTTGTTTTTTAGTACACACACACATCTTTTTTTGGTTCGGATCAGTATATACACATGATTGTTTTTTTTTGTTATTTCTTTTGGGATTAGTGTATATATACATTTTTTCTTTCTTCCCTTTTTTGTTGGCAACCTTCTCATATGCCGATGCGTCTCATATTTTTAGGATGTCTGGTGACGAAGGGCATGATCGGCAAGAAGGGACGGAGATGGCCTACAGCTCCCGTGGGGAACAGTTCATTGTGTCTCAGCGCTCCTCCCAGCCTTGGTATGAGATGCAAGGCGAGGCCGCCCACATCGGCCTCCTCTACTGCCAGCACACCCATATGTCCAACTTCGGGATCGTTGGTCAGGTAAATAGATGGGCCCCCTCCTCCTTCCGCTTTTGTTTTCCTTTGATGCACTTATTATATATCCCTGCCCCTATCTGATTGATGCCCTCTGCTTACAGCCCCTGCCGCACATTATGTTCCGAGGCGATTGGTTTGACCTCCAGCGTCTCGTGCTTTACCTTCCCCCAGTGGTGAAGGACCTACTCACTGCTGCCGGTTTTGGGGACTTCATTTCGTGCCCCGCTGTAAGAGCTGATACGGCCTATTTAAAGGCACCGATAGAGCATTTTCGCCCCGAGACGATGACATTCCACATGGCCATGGCAGAGATGGCCTTCACACTAGCGGACTGGTCTATGATCACTGGGGTCCGTATCGGAGGGGTGCCCGTGGTACCTACCCGCACACCGGGTAGGGAGGAGGTGATTCAACGCTGAGGCCTACCTCCTCGTGGAACGCGTTTGAGCTCGGAGGTCAAGCTATCTGGTTGGTTGTTCGCCTCCTAATGAGTTGGTGGACCAGGCACGACTGACATGGACATTTACATCGGCTGTGCGAGCACTTGCCGCCCGCATCTCCTTTCTCCTCTCCAACACCGGAGGCGAGTCTCTTGTCCCTACTCGGCTGATGGTGAACCGGGAGGCCGTGCATCAATTCGATTAGGCGGCTGCTATCTGTCGTACTCATGTCCAGCCTAAAGCGGGCCGTTCTAAGGGAGTCTAGCTCCATTGTGGGTTTTTGGCCTGCCATTGAGGTATTTTATCTTTTGGTTTTAGTTTATTCAATTTTCTTTTATAGCATACACTCATCTCACCTTTCTCATAGGGGGTACCTTCACTTTCAACCGGGTCGCCCTCTGCTTCAGTCTGACATTGCTACGTTCCCCCTCATGAGTAACTGGCATGTGGGTCGCCGTCGGGACGTAGGTATGAAGCATTTGGAGTTAGGACTGCGCTCTTAATTTTTGACCTGTTGATTCCAGAGCAGGTAAAGAGATTCCCTGTTTGTAAATTTGACAGCTTAGCTTCTGTGTGCTAGGGGTTCTGATTAAATGTGTGCTTCGCCTTCTAATTTTCTCTTCTTTTGCAAGTCATCCTCGACCCTTACATAGGATCTCCCTTCTGGAATTTGGCCTCGGGGGGTCCCTCTCGTCTTTTGCTGGACCGTCGTATCATCTTTCTCTACGGGTCCTGAACTAGGGCCTACTCTTTAGGGGAGAGAGCGGTTCATCAGTATCGCCCTCTCTTTGCCTTGCCCCAAGCTCCTCCTGTCGATGTGTTGGCCCCAGAGGGCTCCATTGATGAGCTCACTGCTCACTTTCTTCATCATGGGGTTCCTATTGATGACCTTCTCCTGCCCGAGGGGTATCAGTCGTGGTATGACTCCCTGCCCTATCATTTCTTGCTACCTCATTTTGTGCTCGGTGCTAAATTTTTAGCTTTTGACGGGCCGCGATCTCAGGTAATGCCCCTTTTCTTCTTTCATTCAGCAGCTTTCATGTGGTTACTTTGATTGACCTGTTGTCCTTAATGATAAAATGTTTCTCTCTACAGTTTGAGCAGGGTGGCGACTCAAATGAGGCGGAAGAGGAGGACGTTCCTTATGATGCAACAGGTGCTGGACCTTCCGATCCTTCCGGGGCTGGTGCTTCTGGTGTGGCTTCAGGTGCTGGACCCTCTGACCCTTCTGGTGCTGGTGCTTCTGGTGGCTTGCCCGTCGAGGTCCAGGGGACCTTCAAACGCCTGGATGATGCCTTTTTGTCATGCGTGTGTGCCGACGTGGCCGAGAAAGCATGAATTTCTGCTGAAGCTATCCAGGTCCCACCTCCTGAGCTGAATCCTGGGGTAATCTCTATCTTGTTGCTCTGTTCTCTTTCCCTTTGAATTATGCTGATGGCATGTGTGACTAACACCTCCTTTTTCTTACTGGCCAGGATTATGAGTCGGCAGTGAGTCAGGCCGAATACTACTGTAACCTCGTTGGGCTTAGGGAGACCGAAGTGGTGAGTGAATGTTGGCCCAACCTAGTCATTTTCCTTATTTACTTTCTACCTGTTTCTCTATTTGATGGCTTTTGGTGTGCCTCTGTAGCGTGCGCGTGAGAAGGAGTCGCGCTCCTTGCTTAGCCGTATCTCTCAGGCGTGGACTCCGGTGGGGGAGACGCGTACCTTTCAAAGTGCGAGCCGGCGCCGGAAGAAGTCGAAGGGGGCTGCCCAAGACTAGTTTATTTTCTGCAAAAGTGGACACAATGAGACAATTTAGACTTTTGATTTATATGGGATATGTAATAACTTTAGACAACAGCAGTCTCTTTTTTTTATGGTTTTATAATTTTCATGGTTCATGCGACTGTTTTATTTGGTTATCTCTTTGCTTTGGTGGTTTCCTTTCTCTTTTTCTTGCTTGGAATGGACTGACACCTCTCCAATGATGAGGTTGATCATGCAGGTGACTCTCCGTATGTGACCTACGATTACAAGGCCACCCGGTGTTTCTCATGGGTGTGTGGCATGGCCGCCCATGTGCGCTCTCGTGACGAAAAGGTGGGCCAAAATAAACTACGTTCCTCCTTGGGAAAAGAAATAGACCAGTGTGACGGGGGGGCCTTACCAACCTCGGCTTAAACTGGGCGTATATAGTATATACGCCAGGCCAACATTCAGCAGTCAATAGCCGGGCGTATATATTATATGCGCCTGACCAATCCTCAGTAAAAATGGTCGGGCGTATATATTATATACGCCGGGCAAAAATGATTCAAAATTTGTCTTGGCGTATATAATATATACGCCTACTATAGATTGAGCTCAGCGGGCTCCTTATAACCCGCGCCTGGTCCCCCCTTGTCTCCTCTTCTACTTTGGTTTGGCTGTTTTGCCCCTCCTTTTATTTTCTTTCTTTCCCCTCTTTTTCTAGCGGGCCCATCGTCGTATATTGACCGATTTCACAAAGAACATCTTTGTACGCCGATGGACCTGCCTTCAAAAGGGGGCCCAAGATTTTATACGGGAGCCGGTATACTTCCCTATTTGGACCCGGGGCCCAATTTTTTGCAAAAATGGCATGATAGTTTGGCTGAGAGCGAGCTTGCTATTCTAAATGGCCTCGGGTTGTCCCGCCTTTCCTCTCTTCTCGCTATTCCCCTGTTGCCTAACCTACTACAGGCGGCTTTGGCATCATGGGACCATAGGGCCCATGTCTTTAAATTTGGGTCTAGGGAGCTGACCCCAACTTTGGAAGAGCTAGCCTCCATCATTGGCTTGAAGATGCATCGAGGCCTTGCCAAAGTAGTGCCCAAATCGGGGTATGCAAATGCGGTCCATGCGGTCCTTGGTTTAAAAAAGGGTGGATACGAGAAATGTTTCGCTGGAGGGCCCACCAGGTGTTCCGGGAAATTCCTGAGAGAACTTTTTGGTGACTCGAGCCTTCGAAAGTTGCCTATTCGAGATCCCTTCAATGTGAAGGCCTTTGCCCTTTATTTGCTGTCGGAAGTTCTCTTCTTCACTGGGGGTGAGAGCTTTTCCCTTGGACTATGTGATGTTTTGACCGAATTGGAGGGAAGTCGCTTATTGGTACACCTGGTCCTGGCGGAGATGTATCGAGGCTTGGATGCTGTGGCCTCGAGCCGGGTTGGGATTCTTAGCGAGAGCCCGCTCCTTGTTCAGATCTGGTTAGGAGAGCATTTGGCTATCATGGGGCCTGTGCCGAGATTCTACTTGATTAGAGGGGATGTGGCTCGGGGTATTCTGATCCGGAGTTCGAGACTGCCTGGTGGGAGCATCGAGGCGAGCACATGGCTATCGATCTGAGCTAACACAGCAACTTCCACGGATGGGCGGCACCTTTCCGATTGTCCGCTCTCGAGATTGTGAGGGCATCACACTTTTGGGGTTGGACCATACTACTTCCCATCTCGGGTGCTCGTCGGTTGGTATACTCGGCATGTGCCGTGTGCCACGAGGCCACTTGTGCTCGATATTCTCTCGAGGTTCTCTTAGTGATCTTGATCGCATAGCGCCCTCTGAAACACGCCATCGGCATATATAACTTGGTCGAGGGGGCCCGTCTCTCCAGATTCTGAGGTTGGTGGTATCGAGGGATTACCTACTCTAGCCTAGCTTGGTAGATGTGGTAGAGGCAGGCCCTATCCATGTAAGGCGATGCTTAGGACCGGATCGAATCCCTTTCCGTAGAAGGTGGCTTTGATCAAGGCTTTGGAGAAAGAAAGATTCGAGCTAATATTGCGGAGGTGAGGGCTGCCTACCGAGCGAGGTTCTTCTTGATTGGGTCTTTTGGTGAGTCTCGCGGTCTGAATCCTCTCGGAGGCGGCGAAGAGTCTTCACGGTAGGTGGATGTCTGCGATCGAAATGCCCATGAGGACTCCACCCTTGCGAGATTAGCACTTTGAGCGTGCTCCCGCCCTTGACCTGTTGCACATATCATAGATCATATACCGGAAAGCCCCTAACAGAGATCTCTTTTGGGTTATCTTTTCTTCCTTTCTTTTTTTTCATGTATATGCATATATATACATTTTGGGTTTTGTTTTTGTTGTAAAGCGAAAAATAGAAAGTGTGTCATGTCGTTATCTTTTTGGGACGTGACACTCAGCAGGCAACACTTGTAAAGAGAGGGAATGAACTCTATACATGCGCTCTTGTTTTTCCTTTTGTAATTCTGGAATGTAAGACTTTTTATGGGGATTTTCTCTTTCACCTAGTGGGGGGGTTTTTTTTTTGGAAAAGGGAAATCTATTTTCTTCTTTTTTTTTTGTTTTTGGAATTTTCTCCTCCACAGTGTGAGGCTTTTTATGGGAAAGGGAAATCTATTATCTTTTTTGAAATTTTCTCCTCTACAGTGTGAGGCTTTTTATGGGAAAGGGAAATCTATTATCTTTTTTGAAATTTTCTCCTCCACAGTGTGAGGCTTTTTATGGGAAAGGAAAATCTATTATCTTTTTTGGAATTTTCTCCTCCACAGTGTGAGGATTTTTATCGGAAAGGGAAATCTATTATCTTTTTTGGAATTTTCTCCTCCACAGTGTGAGGCTTTTTATGGGAAAGGGAAATCTATTATCTTTTTTGGAATTTTCTTTTCTTTTGTGATGCTGGTGACCACAAGGCCAAACCAGCGGGTCCTATTTTGAGCATGGTCGAACCCTGTTGGTGAGGCACAGGTTTTTTCCTTTAAACATGGGAAAGGTCAGCTGCCCTGGGATTGGTTCAGTCCTCTGTCTTTCCCTTTGGTCATGCGTCTGACGCTGCGGTAGAGACGACATACTTGATTGGGATCCGATCCAAATTCCAACATGAGTGGCCCATCGAAGGGGAGAACCTCAAGGGTTCCAAACAAAAGCAGGCAGGCTAGGACAGATCTTCTCCTAATCTCTCTTTTCTTGACATTTTTGCTCATAGCGCCCAAGACGGGTTTTCACCATGCCTGCCATCCCTGTTTTTACCCGTAGCGCCCTTTCGGGTTTTCACCACGTCCATGGGTTCGCTCTCTTACCCCAGGTGCCCTTTCAGGTTTTCACCTGGTCCGCGTGAGTTCGCTGTTTTTACCCATGGCGCCTTTTCGGGTTTTCACCACGTCCATCTTGCTTTGAACTCAAATTAATTTTCTTCTCGTTTTTTTTCTTTTTTTTAAGAACCAGAAAACCACGACATGGGCGTCGATTCTGTCATAGCCGGCTGAATGAAGTTCTATGTGGTTTGTTAACTCGACTTGTTCTGATGCAGTAGATGTTATAACCGCTTGTGGACCTTAAAGAGGGCTTTCTTCTGGGTTGTAATGTGGTTGGGGTTCAAACAGGTTGGGTTTTTCTAGGGATTTGGATCTAAGTTTGGAGTGATTTCTAGATTCGGGGACTCCTTTTTCCTCCCAAAGGCCTTTTATGCCCCAGTCGTCATTCATCATTTTTTTTTTGGGTACCCCTCTTTTTCTTTGTTGCTTGGATTTTCCCTCCCTCCTTTCTTCTTTTTTTTGGAATTTTGGGTGGGGTATATGAAAGAAATGGTTGTTGGCCCAAGGTGTGTAGCAAAAAGGGGTGAAGGTTTTTAGGGAATATTCTTTTGGGCCACTTGACTTTGAAATGATGGCCTCTTTTATGGAGCCCTTAAGCGATCGCGCATCTACTTTTATCAAAACTTACCTTGTCCCAAGACCTATGAGTAGAACTTACGGAGGTATCCAGCGTTGATGGGCTCAGGAAAGTGGTCTCCGTCCATGGTGGCGTGACGAGCGTGTCTGGCAAGAACCTCTCGATTTGACGTAGGGTCCTTCCCAATTTGGCCTAAACTTCCCTCTCAGATCGGCGTGGAGAGACGGAAAAATTTTCTTCAGTACAGTGTCTCCTACCTTCAGATCTCGGCGGCGGATGCGCTTATTGTAAGCACGTGCAATTCTCCTCTGATAGACCTGAGTGTGGCATAAGGCTAGGAGTCTTTTCTCGTCAATCAAGTTTAGCTGTTCAAAACGGGCTCTTTCCCTCTCAGCTTTAGGTAGATGGGATTCTAAAAGGATACGGAGTGACGGTAGCTCGACCTCAACGGGTAGCACGGCCTCGATCCCATACACAAGGGAGAATGGTGTTGCCCCTGTTGCGGTGCGGATAGACATTCTATAGGCCCAAAGTGTGAAGGGTAACTGCTCACTCCAATCTCTGTAAGTAACTACCATGTTCTCCAGGATGCGGATTAGAGTTTTGTTGGCTGCCTCCATAGCTCCATTCGTCTGAGGCTTGTACGGGAATGAACGATGATGCTTGATCTTGAACCGCTCACACAAGGCCCGGATGCGCCTATTAGCGAAATTAGTGCCATTATCAGTGATGATATCTTTGGGTACGCCGAATCTGCAAATGATGTTGTTCTTGATGAACTTCTCAACATGGCTAGCCTTAATGCTCGTATAGGAAGCCGCCTCTACCCATTTTATAAAGTATTCCACAGCGACGAGGATGATTTGATGTCCATTGGAAGCCTTAGGATTGATCTTGCCGATGACGTCGAGGCCCCAGGTGGTGAACGGCCAAGGGGTGGCCATGCTGTGTAAGTCAATGGTCGGAGCGTGTATTAGGCTGGAGTGCTCTTGGCATTTGTAGCACTTCTGTACGTGCTTGCAGCAATCAGTCTCCAAAGTGGTCTAAAAGTATCCTTGCCTTAGAATTTTCTTAGCAAGCATGTGACTGCTGACGTGGGCTCCGCAGACCCCTTCATGAATCTCCTTCATGATCTCAACCGCTTCTTTCTGGGTTAGGCATCGGAGCAGAATATTGTCATGAGACCGTCTATACAGGAGATCACCGCAGATGATGTAGTTTGTTGCCAATCGCTGGATGGTGCATTTGTCTACCTTTGATGTTCCTTCAGGGACAGTTTGGGTCTCGAGGAAATTCTTGATGTCTGAGAACCAGGGTGGTTCATCTTCTATCTCTGCAGGTCCTTCGATCAGGTGACAGAAAGCCGGTTCGCTCCTCTGCTTTATCATGATCGGCTTCATCACCACTCCATATGGAATCTCAACCATAGAGGCCAGGGTAGCCAGGGCGTCAGTAAACCGATTTCTTGCTCGCGGCACATAGGAGAAGGTGACCTCAAAGCAGGTTATCAGATCCTCCAAATGTTCATGGTATGGGATCAGTTTCTCATCCTTGGTCTTCCAATCCCCGTTGGTTTGGCATATAATTAACTGTGAATCTCCAAAGACCCTAAGGTGAGTTATATTTTAGATCAAGAGTCACTTTGTAAACCAGTATTGCATGTGCCTCATACTCGGCCATATTGTTGGTGCATGGGAAGTTTAATTTGATTGAGATGGGTATATGGGATCCTTTCGACGAGATAAGAATGGCGCCAACTCCTTGGCCCTCAACATGTGATGCCCCATCGAAGTGCATTACCCAGGGCTCCTCCGTTTCCTCTGTATCTTCGTCGGTCATGAACAAAATGTCTTCATCAGGGAATTCAGTCCTTAGAGGCTCATAGTTCTGAGGTTCTCAAAGAAGATGATCGTGAGTGCTTGCCCCTTAATCGACTTCTGGGTGACATAAGTAATGTCATACTCGGATAGGAGTAGTTGCCATCGTGCGGTTCGGCCAGTGAGAGCAGGTTTCTCGAATAGGTACTTCAACGGATCCATCCGTGCTAGAAGTAGAACGGCCTGGGATAACAGGTAGTGTCGAAGTCTCTGAGTAGCCCAAACGAGCGCCAGGCATGCTTTCTCCAGATGAGAATAGCGCATCTTGTAATCAGTGAATTTCTTGCTTAGGTAATAGATGGCCTGCTCTCTTCTTCCCATCTCACCATGCTGTCCTAACACACAGCCCATGGAAAACTTAGTCGTGGACAAGTACATTATCAGGGGTCTATCAGGTACGGGCGGTACCAATACCGAAGGTTTCAGGAAATAACTTTTAATCTTGTTGAATGTAGCCTGGCAGTCGTCATTCCATTCAACCGGTGAGTCCTTTCTCAGCAGCTTGAAGATTGGTGCTCATATCGGAGTTAACTGTGCGATGAATCGGCTGATGTACTAGATCCTACCTAAAAAGCCTCTGACTTCCTTCTCTGTAGATGATGGTGGCATCTCAGTGATGGCCTTGATCTTGGTCGGATCGACCTCGGTCCCTCTCCTACTGACAATAAAGCCTAATAGCTTTCCGGACATAGCACCAAATGCGCATTTCTGGGGATTTAACAGCAATCTGTATTTTCTCAACCTCTCGAATAACTTCTGAAGGTTTAGCAAGTGGTCCTCCCTTTCTGGCGATTTGGCAATCATGTCGTCGACGTATACTTCGATCTCTCGGTGCATCATGTCGTGGAACAGGGCCGTCATTGCTCTTTGATAGGTTGCCCCAGCATTCTTCAGCCCGAATGGCATCACTTTGTAGCAGAAGGTTCCCTAGGGGGTAATGAACGCTGTCTTCTAACGATCAACCTCTGCCATCCTTATCTGATTGTATCCTGAGAATCCATCCATAAATGAGAGCATTCCATGCTTTGTGGTGTTATCGACCAAGATATCGATGTGTGGTAGTGGGAAATTGTCCTTAGGGCTCGCCTTGTTGAGATTTCGAAAGTCGATACACATTCGAACCTTTCCATCCTTCTTTGGTACGGGGACGATATTGGCCAGCCACTGTGGGTACTTGGATACCATCAGGAAACCTGCGTCATACTGTTTAATGACCTCATCCTTCACCTTCAACATCCATTTGGGTCAGAGTCGTCTCAGCTTCTGTTTCACCGGCTTAACATCGGGGTAGAGTGGCAACTCATGCTCAACCAGATCGGTATCCAAACCAGGCATGTCCTCATACGACCATGCGAAGACGTCTTGGTATGACCGAAGGAAGTCTATCATACCCTCCCTCTCCGCAGGGGACAGCGACGTTCCGATTTTGGTGATTCTGGGGGCCTCTGTGGTGCCCAAATTGACGTCCTCTGTCTCTTCGATGATCAGGGTAGGGCCATGCTCAAAATTGGCAAATTGTTTGAGGAGCTCATTGGGGAGCTCATCGGTTTGGCCTTCCTCGTCCAGACTCGTGACTCCTACCTCTTCTTGTATTTCTACAGGGAAGGGGTTGGCTTCACATGGGACGGGTATCACGACATTGATTTTAATTTTATTAGAAATTTTAAAGGATAATATTTTTGGAATTGGTATTTTTTCTATTTTTATGATCTTTTGTATTTTTTCGGGGTCACCTACAGGTGGATCTCTATATACAAGGTAGAGTGGTCCAGAGGCTAACCTCACTTTTCTGAGTTGTTTTTTTGGAGAGTCTGTGCTGCTTATTTTCGGCATTGGCTGACTCGAGTCGGGGCCAGGGTGCCAGGTTACTCACCTGCGAGGCTTGGCCTTTACCCCTCTGATCCGGAGCGACATCGGTGAGGGCTCTTATTTCTTCCTCAACATATTCTGAGAGGAATCCTCGAGACCTTGTCCTCTACGGTTAGGAGGGGCCCAGTGGTTGGTGCTAGAGTGAGGGGTGGATCGGGCACTTCTTCCTCAAACAAGGAAAGGGCTAAGTCCATTTCAAGTCCTGGGGATGATGTAGGGATTGGTGGGGTGGATTGAAGCAGGCTTATGTGGGGTTACCCTCATCTCCCCATTCAGATCAATTTTTACTACCCCGGCGCTCACAAAGGTTTCACGGATGTGGGGGCGAGCGTGAGGTTCCTCTTCCAAGATGATTCCTCTGGCCTTGGCGGCTGCTGCGGCTCTCATCTTTTCCTTGGCTTCTCTGACTTCCTCTTCTCTGGGCCTGTAGCCTAAGCCGAATTTAGTTTGTTGCCCCTTGGCCTTGACGGGGTCTCTTCTTCCTTGAAGGCGTGGGCCCAATCCTTTCCCTTTTTGATGGCCCCATCTGTGGAGCATGAACACAACTGCGTCCATTCCTCCTCCAGTTTTATCCGGGGTCTTTTCAGTTGGTTCGAGGGTAACATTTAAGAAGTCATACTCAAACCGATGGAGATCGGCGTCCTCAGCTGTGTGCGGTATGTTCAGCACTTTCGGATTCTCAATGTGCAGAGCGCTCTTCCCCATGTCCTCTCTGCTTTCACCTATGATGGTGACAATTTTTCCTTCTGAGATGAATCGAAGCTTTTGGTGCAAGGTAGATGGTATTGCTCCGAGCTTATGTATCCATGGCCATTAGTAGACTTGATGTCCATTACTTGGAAGGGGGTGGTGAAGGTTTGCGGTTCGAGGATCAGGTCAAGGTCTACTTCTCCTATGATTTCCCTCCTAGTGTTGTCGAATCCCCTTGCGCTTGATATGGATGGCCGGAAGGTGTCAGGGTTCACCCCAATTTTGATTGTCGTCCTTAAAGGGCATACGTTCAGCGCCGACCCGTTGTCGATCAAGACCAACGGTACCACCAAGTTCCCTACTTCCACTATTATATTCAGGGGTTTAGAATGGTCATTCCCCTCGATCGGTAAGTCTGCATTGGTGAAAGAGATGGCATTTGGGGCCAACACTTGCCCTATTATTTCCCCTACTTCATCCGAAGCTACATGGGTGGAGACATGTGCGTCCTTGAGTGATTCCATTAGGGCTTGAAAGTGGAGTGGAGACGTGATTAACAAATCCCACACAGTAATATGTGCGGGTGTTCTCTTGAGCTGTGTCTCCAGTATATGCTCCCTGGCCATTTTTTCAAAGGGATTTCCTGTGGCCTATTCTTTCTTCTTTTCCTCTCCTTTGACTGCCCCTAATGCTTCTGGTTGGGCAGAAATCCGGCCCGATCGGGTAACAAATTCAACAGCCTCTTCTTGGTTACACCCGGCATTCATGTCCGTCTATTCATAGCTCAATGGTACCTGATGCGGGTCATAAGCATGTTTTGGGATGAGAAATGGAGTGCGTGAGGATTCCAGGGAGGATTGGGCCGGATATACTAGTTTCTCGCGTCCGACCAAGTTAACTCCAATGGGGGGTGGAATGGTAGTGGGGGGACTTGACAGAATTGGAGTTATGGGCACGAAGGGAGCTTGTACTGGTGTTACATGGGCATGGTAGGACCAGTGGTGATTGGGTGATGAGGGGATTGGGTGAGGGTTGCTTGCTTGGGTGGTAGTGGAGTTAGATTGGGGCCAAAATAACGAAGGGATGGCGGAGTGTGGTGAGGGATGGAGGGAGACGTTGAGGTGTGGTGGCGGGGTGATAGGGATATGAAGGTTTGTATATGGGGTGGTATGGTGGGATGATGGCGGGTTCATGGTGGATGAAGTGGGGTAAATTGAGGCGATGGAGTCGTGCATGGAACGGGATGACTGGGACATGGCGGGGTAGTGGGTGGAATGGGGGGATATAAAGGGTTTGTGGCATGGTGGGATGATGATGGGTTGGTAGATGAAATGGGATAGATTGAGGATGATGGAGTTGTGCATGGAGCGGGGTAATTCGGGGGTGATGGAGGGGTGTATGGGGTAAATTGGGTGGTGGGATTTGAAGGTGCGTATGGAATAGGGTAACTTGGGGATGGCGGAGTAATGTATTGGGTGGAGGGACTTGAGGGTGTGTATGGGGTAGGATAATATGGGGATGGCGGAATTGCATAAGGAACAAGATGATTTGGGTGTGACAGTGGGGTGTATGGGGTAAATTGGGCGTGGGGTGGGTATGCGTATGATTGCGGCGGGGTTGTGCCCGTTTGGATTTGATAGGCGGGAGCGGGGGTAGAAAAATACCGCCCTAAATCTAAGGGCTCCTCTTGGTAAGCCGGTGTGGGAAAATAATCGGCAAGATACAGTGGCTCGATCACCCCAACAAATAGTTCATCTTCGTTCGGCCTGGGGAGTGAAAATTCCTCCTGATTGCCAATATAATCTGAAGGGTCAAACTCTTCTTCTTCTTCCTCTATCCAATGTATGTTAGGCCTGGGGCCTCCTGGGTGCGATGGAAGAGGGGCTTGATGGATATTCTGGTTCTACCCTTGGGGAAGTGGCGGGGGTATGATCTTTCCCGCCTCTATCAGATCTTGGACTGCATGCTTTAACGGGAAGCATCGGTCTGTAGGGTGACCTGGTCCCTGGTGGAAATTGCAATGCAGATTCGGATCATAATTCCTTGGTATTGGGTGGGGTGGCGGGCGAGGTTGGAGTAAATTGACCAGGCCTTTCTGTAGTAACACCGGCAGTAAGACACTCAAGGATTGCCCCAAAGAGGTGAATACTCATTCGAAATGTGCTTTCATCTGTTCCGAGGTAAACGGGGCTCTTGGTCCGTTGCTTGGCCTTGGTATTGGTTCAAAACGGGTCGGGGGTGGTTGTGTAACCTGAAGTTGTATCGGGGGGCATTGGTATTGGCCTGGGGGTAAACAATGTTCTGTACTCTGTCCCTGGTCTTCTTTCAATTCTTGGTTCGACGACTTTTCGAACCCCGGTGGCCCCATTGGCCACATTCCTTCCTAACCTGCCCTCTCTAATGGCGTCTTCGCAACGATTGGCATTTTGGACTAGATCAGCAAAACTTGACTGCTGCTGATATACTAAAAAATCTGCGATGATTGGGAGGGCTCCCTTAGTTATCAATTCGATCTGCTCATCATCGAGAATCCGATGAGTTACCTGAGCGGCTAAGGCCCTCCACCTCCTTAAGTAAGCACTGAATGTTTCATCATGTCTTTGCTTTAATCGGGCCAAATCCAACTTCCTTGGTTCTATGTCCATGTTATAGACATATTGTTCTTGAAATAAGCGTGTCAGATCTTTCCAATTTTTTATCATGGATGGTTCCAGGGATGTGAACCATCTCAGTGCTGGGCCCGTCAAACTCTTCTGGAACACTTTGATGAGGAGTCGTTCATCTCCGCCATACTGGCACATATCCCCGCAGTAAGATTTCAAGTGGGCGATGGGGTTGCCAGTGCCATTATACTTATCAAATGATGGCATCTTGAATTTCTGTGGCAGGGGGACGTCAGAGAACAGACATAAGTCTAAAAAGTCCGTCGAGTGTAGTTCCATTCCTCCCATCTTCATCAGCTGCTTCTATATTCTGTCTATCTGTTCTTTCAGCTGCTCTGGTACCTTCGAGGCTGTTGCGGGGACCGCTTCCCCCTGATTTGGTTCGACCCCAGGTGTGATGATGGTGGGCTCGGGAGGGTTAAAACTGGCAGTTCCTCCACTATTGGTCATGGTATTGGTGAGGGGCGAGCTCTGCTATTTGGACTTGGGGGGTGATGAGTTGGATGACTTGGTGGGGCCACATGGTTTGTAGGGGATGAGAAGGGATAAATGGGTGAGCGTTTTGTGGGTAAGTGATGTGCTGAGCTAGGTGCACGTTCTGGGGGTGATGGGGGTGTGATTGAGATGGTGGGATGTTATGGTTTTGAGGAATGGGATGGATTGGGTTTCCCGTTGGAGGTGGGATGGGGGCGTAAGGGGTATAGGTGAATGAAGGGTATTGGTGAGGGGGTATGGGGTTAGTGAATGGGCTTTGATGAGCGTGGGCGGATGGGCCTTGGGTTTGAGGGATTTGGGTTTGATGGCTTTGGAAGGCTTGGACTGACAGGCCTTGGGCCTGGGTGTGGGGCTTAATATGACTTTGGGCCAATGGGCCTTGTTGAGTTTGGGTTACTGGGCCATGAGGGGGTTGAGTTTGTGTCCATGGGCCCTGGGCTTGGGTTTGATAGGTTTAGGTCCAAAGGCCCTGGGGGGTTGGACCTGAACCTAGGTCTGATGGGCTTGGGCTCGGGCCCATGGGTTTTGAGGGTTTTAGGCCTGGGCCTGGGTCTGATGGGCTTAGGCTTGGGCCCATGGGTTTTGAGGGTCTTGGGTCTGGGCCTGGGTTTGGTGGGTTTGGGCTTGAGCCCATGGGTTTGGAGGTGTTTGGACTGGGGCCTGGGCCTGATGGGCTTGGGCTTGGGCCCATGGGTTTTGAGGGTTTTGGGCCTGAGCCCATGTCTCTAGAGGTGTTTGGGTTGGGGCCCATGGATTTGTGTGGGTTTGGGTCTGGAATTGAGGTGGGGGATTTTGGGAGGTATGGACGATGGGTGGTTGGGCATGATTAGGAGGGAATGGGGTATGGAGGTTTTGGAAATTTGGATGCGGGGTTTGAGAGGTAGGGTTGCGAGAAGCAGCCCACAGGGCATACATCGTTCTCATGTCCTCCATCGAGGGCATGGACTCAGGTGTGAGATTGGGGGGTGATGGATCACTTAAGGATGGAGGTGGTTGGGAGAAATTGGGCATGACCCGGGTAAATGGGGGGGTATGTTGGGATGTGGATGGGCCATGTGGTGGGAATGGCATGTGAGATGGGGTGGATGGGATGTAGGATGTTGGGGGCATGGGTGATGAGAGGGATGGAACGTGGGAAGTAGGCGGGGGATGGGACTCCCTAGGGGGTCTTTGGAAGTATGGGGATGCGGTAAGGGTGTTTGTATGGGAGATGGCGATGTAGGGATCGGTTGGGAAATGAGGGGTTTCAGTAGGGGATGAAAAAGGGGTATGTTGGGGGGATGTAAGGGAAGGGGATGAGGTGGACGTGAACACGGGCGCCCCAAATGGGCCCGTGATATCGAACCTGGCTTGGGTGAAGGTGTCGGAGACCGGTCTTCTCTCCTATCTGGGAATGGGAAGGGATGGCGTGGGGATGTATCGGCTCTTGACATGATCCGATCGAGTGTTGTATTGATGTCGCGGATAAGGGCGAATACCTTCTGGTTCTTCTCCTACGGGCGGGTTTGGTCGCCGTAGTGCAGTCACACCAAGGTATATTTTGGTTGTTTTTCTTTGTTTTTTTTTTTTTTTGGGTTTTGAAAATTGATATTGATTTTATTTTTTTTATTTTTGAAAAGTGAATTTTTTGATTTTTAATTTTTGATTTTGATTGATTTTTTCTTTTTTTTTTAAGGCGGATTTTTTTGAAGATGAGGATTTTCTTTCTCTTTTTTCAAATTGCAATTAACTCCTCTACTTAGATGAATGACGACACTGGTGCCCAGTGGTCAACTCCGTTCGGTGATATATGTACCTTTAGTAGGTCCCCACGGCGGATCCGACACACGGAAGAAGCGAAAGGGAACCCTTTCGTTCTATTGAGGGCGAGGGAATCCACGCGAATGACCCGATCCCCCGAAGCAAATCAATAAGAAGTCGCCTTCTTTTGATCAAGCGGGGCATATTGGTGTTAGAGAATGTGAGGCTACCGCGACACTAATATCGCTAATCGGGAATTAGGGGTGGTGGATTGGGCCTCGGGTTGGTCGCCGCATTCAAGATATACTAGGCGTATATATTATGCACGCCCGACCAAAAAAGTACAGATTTGGCTGGGCGTATATATTATATACACCTGGCTTAAATCTGGAGATTTTGGCTGGGCGTATATATTATATACGCCTGTGTAAATCTGGGGCTTTTTTGCTAGGCGTATATATTATATACGCCGGGCAAAAGGTTCTATTTGCCAGTGGACAGCAAGCCCGAATGTGGGTCTTTGAACTGGTTTTTTGGGAGAAACGCTCCCGGGGACTACTGTGTTTGTTATCGGGTCCCTCCTTTCTGTTTCCTAGGGATACACGGCTGAATTTTGGGTTTTCTACGCTCTCACTAATGCGGGTTTTATGGCTTTATCAGAATTGGCAACCCAACCGATATACCTCCGGCGCAAGCGCCTTCTCAGGTACTGGAAGGGGTGGTTCTTTTCAGGATCATCACCACTAGGGTTGCCGCCTTACTGGGATGGGTTAGGGGCTTACTTAAGAGCTAATTAGTTTAGCAATTAGGTAATCCCCCATCTAAGGTTTTTTTGGGTTTTCAAGGTCCTAGGGTTTTGGGAAACTGGTTTCAATGGCGGATGATGGGGTGAGACCATGGGTGACTTAAGGGTTGCCACTAAGCTCAAAGGGGGTGCAACCTATCTCAAGACACGCACCTCAACTAAGGGGATGGTCAAACTAGATGGAGGAAATTCGAGCTCGATGATTCATCGAGCTAAGGCGTATATATTATATCGCCCTTAAAACGAATTTTCACCAAAATCAGGGGAGTTTTGAGAAGATGAAACCCGTGGTGGGTCCCACCTATACTGGGCGTATATATTATATACGCTCGGCCAAATTTCCCCCAAAATAGGCAAGCGTATATAATATATACGCCTGACTAATTTGGGGCTAAATTGGCTGGGCGTATGTAATATCCACGCCTGAGTAAAATTTCTATGATTTTATGTGAAACTTAAAATGGCCATAACTTTTGAACCGTAGCTCCAAATTGGGTGATCTTTGGCTCGTTGGAAAGCTGAAGAAGTCCTATTTCCAATGGTATATGGCTCATCCATGGTACTAGTCTGTGTGAAATTCTGTAGCTCTCCTCCCATCAACCGCCAGAAGGGTTTAAGTTAGGTCTAGGAAGGGATTCTAGGGTGTAGGGGTGACTTCTAAGGATTGGGGGAATGGCTCTAAAGGTCTTAGGGTGATTCCTACTGGTCTAGGTAGGTTCCTAAGGGTTCAGGGGGGTGCCATCGGAAGCACAGGGGTACAGCTCTCCCGAAGTACAGATTGATCGGGCCTTGGGCCGAATTTGGGTGTCTACAGCGGTCCACATTGAGCCATTCAGTAGTTATCGTGAGACTATCAGGCTGTCGCGAGGTTCACAAGATAACCTGGGAGAATCTCGTGTAATTCAACAGAAACATTCTATTTACTGTCGCAAGATTCTAAGTCTGTCACGAGATTCAAGATGAACCTCAGAGCTTCTCGCGCAATCCAAGTAGAGCCTTAGGAATTGCTCGTGCAATTCATATGAATTGATCTCACTCTGTCGCACACTCCAAGGTCGACTTTAGAGATTGTCGCATAATCCAGATGTAATCAACACCCTCGCTAGGTTTATTTTCAACCCCGCGACCAGATGTTCCAAAGTGCGCCGAGCTTCGCGATAAGTATTTCAACCCTGCGCTTTGTCACATTATCTGCTTCCTTCTTCCCTCTGTGAAACCCTAGCTTCTGTCGCTCTCCCCTCTCTCGTCCAGCATCACTCCTACAGCTCATCATTCACTTCACAACTCTACAAAGTTATTCCTCTCATCATCCTCTTCCATTGCCCTCTGCTCTGAGATCTTGAGGTGTCCTGTGTGTCAAATTAAACCAAACCCTAGATCTCAATCTCCATTTGCTCACACCCAAAGACAGAGTTAGCTACGGCCCCAAAATCTGCACAGAAGAGAAAAGGGAAGGACAAGGATCTTGCAGCGCCCTCCCCTAAAAAGGCCAAAACCTCAAAGTCCCCCCAAAAAGGAAAGGAAGTGGTTGAGGAGGCAGCAGTACCAACCACAAAGTTCTCTACTCCTTCTGAGCTCATGGAGTCAATTCCATTGGAGCTTGAAACAGCATTTGATGTCCCATTCTTTGAAAAAGAACCTCTCTCTGCCCCTGCAATACTATTTCTGAGCAAAGCGGGCCTGATTCCATTGATGAGAGACATTCCAGCACTAGCCTACCCAAGGCTAGTGCAGCTGTTTTACCAGCATATCAAGGTCAAGAAGGGCAACGATGGACAAGAGTGCTTGCTGGTAATGATTGACGATTTTGATTTGTTAGTAAGCCCTAAGATGATTGCTGAAGTATTGGGCATCCCAGCAGCATTCAATCCTAGCTGTGGATATGGCCCCCCTCTGCGTGCATCAATTGACACAATTGCAAGGGCCCTAACAAGAGGATTAAAAGCCACCGGGGACTCAATCAGAAGGAGGGAACTTGAGCCTGAGCTGCTGTTCATTGTCCAAGTCCTGCGGAAGAACATCTATTGCTCAGGCCATCAGCAGGAGAGAAGAACTCCCATTGCGGATGCTGTCTACTCCTACCACATGGGCCATGGCTTCCATGCTGCTTGGCTGATTTTTGAAGCTATGAAAGACATAGTGGTAAAATTAGGGTCAAACAAGAAGCCTCACACCCTACGCTACGCCAGAATCATCACCTTGCTGCTGATCAAGGGGGGGTACAAGATAGGAAGAACCGAGCAAACCACCACCCTTACCCCTACTACCTTTGCCAAGAGGTAATGGGGAATCAGCAGAAGCTTGATGGGGGGTCAGAAAAAGAAGAAAGCTGAAGCTCAAGCCCTGCCCAAGCAAGTAGAAGCAGCTGCAGCAGAGTTCACCCCTGCTACACCAGCAGTGCCTCCGGAGCTCATCACTTCCATCCCTGCAGCAGCATCCACACCCCCTCCACCTTTTATTCCTGCATCCTCTACTCCCCTTGCATCCATCTCTTCCCCCCCTCTGATTCCATTCTCCATGCCCACTCCCCCTTCACCTGTGCTTGGTCCATGGGAGGACTCCCCTTCCCCTACCTTACCACAGTACATTGCCACAATTCCCCCCTCCATTCCACCTTCCATTCCAACCAAGCCTGCCAGCCCCCCACTCATCTCCTACAAGAAACAAAAACCTACTTAGACCATTCCAACCATCTCCCTGACCACACCCTCAATACCTTCCATCCCCATTGACCCACCCCACCTTGAAGAAACCACCACCCCAGCCATATCTACTATATCTCCTCTCCCCGACATTGACCTAACCCTAAACACATCCATAGGCTTCCAAGCCTTCATCTCTACATTCCTTGACACCATGCCTAGCTACTACACCCCTCTGCCAGACTCCCCAACTACCTCACAGCACCTTTCCCCAGAACCACACTCTTCCCCTCCCTCCACTTTCCATCATGATCCTTCCTCCCCTTTCTAACCAGTACCCTCTTCTTTCCAAACCCCACCTCCTAACTTTGACACCCTAACCCTCATCCTACCCCTGATCCAAGACATCCAAGACCAGTTATCCACCAATAACCAAAAACAGGACCAGATGCAGGTTGAACTCACCTCCATCCAATCCACCATCTCCACCTTAACCACTCCACCCATCCCTACCCCACCCACTTCAACCCCCCTGGTCCTGTTAACTGACAATACCACCCAAACAGACTTCCCTCCTGAATCATTACCCCTCCCACCATCACCATCACCTCTTCCCCACCCTTTTCCTTTACCCCTTTTCACCATTCCAATTTTCCATCCCCCATCACCCCCAACTCAGGTTGAGCCTACACCCTTCACTTTTCCCCCTCTACCCTCCATTCCCCCTCTTATCCTACCTCCTCCCACCTTCTCTACCAAATCTACCCAAACAGACCCAGAACCTAACCCCATTCCCCCACCACTTGATTTCCCTACTCTCATTCCCCATTCTCCCCCCAGGACCAAGCACACTTCGCTCCTTCCACCTCCTATCTGCCAATTGCACCCAAACATCATTTTTACAGCCCTCCTTACCTCACCATCCTACATCACATGCAGGATAATGCTTACCTGAGGAAGGATGTCCTGAGGGGTATGGCCAAGCTACGCCAATCAATTAAGACCCCCTGCTGGAAAAGATTGATGAGATGACGGAGGCCCACAATGAGTAACTACTGGGAATCTCCTTGGGGTGAAAAAATATGGTGGAGGAATATCGGAAGACGAAAACTTCCGCTACTTATTATCAGATTAATTAGGACTTTGAAAAATCTAATGTTGCTGCAGCGACTGCCCGGGCAAGAATGCTTGAAAAATGACTTAATAATGCCCAGGAAATCCAAAAAATTCGAAAGGAGATCCATGAGACTGACGCCCTAAAATTGAAAGTCCAGATAGCATCATTGGAAAAGGCATTGGCCGCCGCCAGAAATGAACCTTACCACCCAACCCCAATCTTTGTTCAAGTGCCTCAACCTGCGCCAACTACCACTCCAGCTCCACCTGCCCAGTCTGAGGAGGCAGCACATGAGCCCCAAACAGATAAAGGAAAAGCTCCTGCTTCACCTCCAACGGCACAACCAACAACTACTGAGCAGCCTCCACCTCCCCAAGCCTCTATTGCACCTCCCCAAGAACAAACTTATTCGCAACGGAGGAAGGTCACAGCCAAGCGATCTGCTCCCAAAGCTGTCCCCTTAAAAATTGGCAAAGAGCCTGCTGCCCAGTCTGAAGAGGCACAGTCCCCTGTCAAACCTGAGTCCACTAGAAAAGGAAACGCACCAGTGATCCCTACTGAGGAGCCCAAAGCTAAAGGAAAAGGAAAAGTCCCAGTGGCCTCCCCTGCAGAAGCTAAAGCTACAGGCAAAGGAAAATCCCCTGCCACCCCCCTGCTAAGAGTAAAGGCAAAGCCCCTCAAAAACCCAAGGAACCAAAGGCTCCCAAAGCACCAAAAATGAGAGTGAGGGCTCTAAAAGCTCCATCTGCAGCGAAAACACCAGTGGAAAAGAAAAAGGAGAGGGAGGAAAAGAAGAAACAAGATAGAGCAGCCCTTAAGGCACAGGCTAAAAAGATGGGCTGGGATTTCCTTACCGATTCTGATTCCGATTAGGTCCTAGCTTCAAGATTGTATCTTAGGTTTTTCTTTTTAAAATGCCACCTGTAACAATTTTTTTCTTCCACTTTAATAGAATTTCTAATTTTATCTATTGCTATGTTCTGTCTGTTTATTTCTGATTGTTTGGTATTTTTGCTTTTATTCTTTTTTGCCATTCTTGGGAGACCAGTTTTTGGGAGGATCTTTTTCTTTGATAAAGTACTCCATGAAGCGGATGGATGTCGTTGATGGCTGAATCTAATTCGTGCAATACCTGCATCAGGAAATTCAATGCCTTCCTCTTCACATTGATGTGCCATTTTAGGTGTACCTCGTGAAGATCCCATTTCATTCTTGTTTCCTCACCACTTATTGCTCCTCGCGAGGATCCCCGCGCGCTACACTTACCTCTTTAAATTTCATGCCTCTTTTTGGACATGCATTTAATGCTACTTCTCTTTTCCAAAGAGTCCGTTGTGTATTTTCTTCTTTCCCCACACAACCCTCATTTATTGCCAAGTGTGAAAACGGGCGTAATTTCAATTTCGCCGGTTCATTTTCCCTCGTCCTTCTCTTTTTAAACCGGCCCTCAGTCCCTTTTCATCTCATCCCTCCTCTTCTAACCCTAGAAGTCCACACCTCCTCACACAAATGGCGGATTACAGCCCCTTTGGCTTCCCAATCAAATTTTACCCCGTCTGGGACGATCCCCCACCGCCTAAGGAGCCGAACCCCCTGCAATTTCTCTGGACTATACCGTTCTTTTTTTTAATGCAGGTTTTCTTTTAGTTCCATACTGTTCAGTTTTGCATTTTTCTTTCTCTCTCTTCTTCTATATGTGTTTCTGCATGTTTCCTTGGACTATACCGTTTATTCTCACCTCTGAACCAGTGAGGACACTGCTCCTCCTAGTTTTGGGGGTGTGGTAGGTAGGTCTGCCAATAACATAGTTAACTTAAAGTGCAGCAAAATCATGTGAGTAACATAGAAATGGATCTGCGTTCACTTAAGAATTATGAAAATTAAGGAATTTAAAATTTTTTGCATATCTATAAATAGTATAAATTTCTAAATTTTCACATTTCCATGATGAGAACACCAAGAAAACTCACTAGTATAAGCACTTAGTGAACCATTGAAGAGAGAAAAAGGTAAGGGCATGCTTAAAAGTTCAAAGGAAGACCATCACCAATGAGAATTGAGCCTACAAAATATTTTTTTTATTATTTGAGGAGTGATTGAGGCAAATTTCTTCTAGCTTTAAGGACTGGTTGAGTCAATATGTTCACTAAAAGTTAGGTAACTCCAAGTTGAAACAACTGGCAGCACTCATGACATTTAGGAAAGGATCAAGGCCTTCTCTTGGACAGTTTGAGCCTAAATAGACCAAACCCTGAAGCAACTGCCCTTGTTCATACACTTTTTGAGCTTCAAAGTCCAATTTTCTTCAAAATACACCTGAGTACTTGTACCTGAACCTATGGATCTGATTTAACCTTACCCTCACTCTGAGAATTCAGAAGGTAAAGGAGAAAGAGTTGAAGATGGACTAGCTAGGGTCAACATTGGATGAGTAGAGAAGAATTATCTAAAGTTCTAGCAGTGTAACAACTGACGAAAAAGGTGGCAATTCATCAAAGCAAAAACAAAAATAAAAAGAAGAAAACTGCATCAGAAAGAAAAGAAAACAATAATGAAGAGGAGTAAGAGAGGAGTCATGAGGAACATCTCATCAGAAAAAAATCAAACAAGAAGAGAAATTGATCACTTCAAATTTGAAGATTTCAAAGAAGATGAAAGGAGCTGAATTAAAGAAGGTGAAGTCATGAATCACCTCCTGCACCTACTGATTTCTAAATTTCGAACCCCTTTTCAACCTTCCAATTCTTTTTATAACCCAATACCATAAGCCACATTACAGCCCAGTTAAAGCCCTTGTGATCCAAAGTTGAATGAGCTGTCATGTGGAGATAATGAGTTGTCCAATCTATGGTAAAAATCTGGCAATGATGCCAGAACTTGAATGTTATGCCTATTCTCATGCTTACAGACCCATTTGGGGGATGTAACTGCTCTTGAGTTTGAGAGACAATAAAACCCTCAAAAGTTCTTTGTGAGAGTATGCCCTAGAGAGTTTTGGGTCTGATATTGAATGTATTGGGCATGACCTACAACCTAATTTTTAACTTAATGATGAGCTCAGTGCTAACACACATGTGTAGTTTCCCTGTTGTGAACTGATTGGAAATGTTGTGCTATCATGGGAAGTTTATGTTGCTTAAACATCTCTGCAGACAATGTATTTAAATTTCTTATATTTTTATTGATTCAAGGGCGAACTAATACTTTATTTCTTGACTGCTAACTTGATAATCTTGCACTACTGTTAACTGTTTTATTGAGAAGTTTGTGGGTATCTTCACTGAAAACCTTCAGGAGACTTCACTCCTCCACTAGGGAACACCTAGGGGTTTAAAAGGTTTGGTACATATGCTAAATGTATTCGTGCTCCCTACGAAAGTGGCATTTAATTTCTATAGATTTTTAGTGTAGCTTTGCTAAGAGACTAGCAAAGATTAGATTTGGGGGTGTGTTAAGACATGAAAAGTACCACTTTTCACCCCTTAACTTAGCCTCTGTTATACCCTTAGCCATTTAATAAATGTGTGTTAAGTCATTTCTGTAGGTAATAAATAGCAGCTGCAATAAGGCCTGAACCCTGTTAAGGAGCCCACTTTTGCCCCAGAAGTCCCTCAGAAGGATGAAAGCTGATCCCAGACAAGAATTGAACCTCGCGCAGCTTTCACAAGCTTTAAAGGATTCAGAAATTAAGCCTCGCGCAGTCCTCGCGAGTCTCCCAAAACTTTAGTTCCAATTGCCCGCATTGTTCTCGCGCAGTTGAGTGACAGAGGGGCTTCAGAATCATACTTTGCACAGCTCTCGCGAAGCTCAAATATAACTGCTCGCGTAGTCTCGCGCAGCTCAAGAAATCAGCTCTCAAACCTCGCACAGTTCACTCAGATCAACTGAGGAGAGAGAGCTCCAGGTAGTTCAAAAAAACCTCTCGCGCAATTCAGAGACCAATGCACATCACGTCCTCGCGAGGATCCTCGTGAAGATCCATTCAAAAATAAATTGCTCGCGTGATTCTCGCGCCATTCAGAAGGAAAGTGCAATCCCGTGAAGACCAGAGCAATCCAGCGAGGATCCAATGCTCTATCGCGTGACTACTTTAGCTGTAACTAAGACAACCCTGCGACGGCTAGAATTTCAAGCTAATCCAACCTCGCGAACACCGTGCTACCATGCGACAGTCTTGGAAACCAGTGCTACCTGGCGAGGCTCTGAACTCTAACACTCCCTCACCTCTGCAGAGGACATTCTGGGAACTTCCAGCAATTAGGGCATGATAAGTAGTGAAAAATACCATTTTTCACCCCTAAACATGAGCCTTGAAAGACCCTTGAGAGGACTAAATAAGTGCTTTAGTGTTCATATTGCAGCTAACCAAAAAGACAGGTCCAAATCCGAAAACCATCCTAAAATGATCAAAAAGCTGACAACGCATGTCAAGCTCAAAGAGGGAGTGAAGAAATAGCCTCAGCAATGGCTAAAAAGGTCCTAAAAGAGCAAGAAAAGACCTGGAGAAGAAGAATGGAAGCTAAAGCTCAATTCGCAAAGAACTTCTACTATTCGCAAAGGAAAAATCAAGTTAAAAGTCAATTCGCAAAGAAGAATGGGAGCCTAGAGTTCAATTCGCAAAGAACTTCTACTATTAAAAGAAGAACCTTGAACTTTGCGAAAAGAAGAAAAACACTCCTCGAATAGAAGAATGACCTTTGCTAAAAAGAAGAAAAGTTTAATTCAACAGAATCGAAACCCCACGAAAAGAGCTCAGAGCCAAATTACTTTCTGAAAAGACCCTTAAACGCGAAATGGCATACTGGGGATTTACAGCCACTTTGAAGGGCATTTCAGTAAACTCGCACGCCCCAATGTAATTAAAAGCTCAGAGACATTCCGAAAGATTCCAAGCACAAACCAAAGGAATATTCCGCCCCACGTGAAAACCCAAAGATGAAATCACTTGGCGGGAACTTCTAGAAGCTCAAATAGACTTTTGAATTCCCATAACAGAATTGATGCTCTGCTTCTGATTGGCTAAACCAGATCAAGCATTTCATTGGCGAATGATCTGGATCCCGTGCTCAACGGCCATTGGGCAATCAATCCTATCCAATTCGATTGGTTGATACACATCCGAGGATAGAGGAAAGCTATAAATTGAGAAGACATTTGCCCAATTGGGGCATCCAGATTTTAGAGTTTTCATCTCTGTTTCCCTCATTGCGGTCAGATAGCTTATCTGAACCCCCTGTAATCCCTTCTTGTAGTTTACCTTTGAGAGCCATTGTGAGTGATTTGTACTTCCAAGTTCGGATTCAAGATCAGAATCTGAGGGTTTCTCTCGAGAAGCTCGATCGTAAGTCCGAGGGCTCTCTAAGAAGCCGTGCTCAGAATTGTAACGTTGGATTTTAAAAGGTTGCTATAATTTGTGTCTTCTCCTTTGGAGTCATGTCGAGGGTTCTGAATGATCACCTTAGTGCATTAGACTTCTTTAGATTCACTTATCCGCATCCAACTTCCCTTAATTCACCATCCCTGTGGGAATTAGCGTTGGTAACCTAATTCAAGCAAAGATTTACGATGATGTTCATGTTCAACTAAAGAATAGGCCATACTATGATGATCATGACCATTTAAGTGGACGATCATGCCATAAGTCTAAACCTATTCCTTAATTCGATTTATTTCTCTTACATCTCAGGCCGGTAGCCGATGAAGATTGAATCGCCTGTTGAACTACGATCCTCCATTAAAATTCGGAGGCTAAAGTACATGAAGCTATTATTTCGCATTTGTCTTATTTTAAACACCTCCCCAACTCGGATCCGGATCATGTAGTTAGTTCTTTTCTTTATTTGCTTATAGTTAAATGTGACACAATCCAACACTCTCTTTATCTATTCTTTTTAGATAATTATAGAGCCAGATCTGGTAGCAGATCCGGAGGTTTACTCTCATTTTAGACAAACTTCTCGTGGACGATCTTGAAATACTTACTTTTAAAACTTGCTACAATTGGCCTCGATCTTGCGCCGTTGTTAGCCCTAATGTCGATATCCCTTTCATAAGTTAACATCCATATAACCTAGCATTCTTTAATTCTTAATTTTGATTCATAATGCACACAATTATGGCACACTTGGAGCGACAACAAGTTTTTGCGCTGTCGGGAAGTTTGTTCTAAAATAGATAAACCTATGTTTATTTTCATTTATTTTAATTTTGCTTTAAACACTGCACTTTGCATTCCAAGTGCTTGATTAAATGTCTACAGTAGTTTTGTATAGAAAACTGCTTTATCGCAGAATTTTTATTTTTTTATTTTTCCGAAGTTTTTCTTCTTTGCCTCTAGTTATTTGAATAAATCTGCTTGCCACTCTTTTGTCTTTTGTCAAATTTGGGCGTGCTTTGAGTTTTCATTTATTTTCATTTATTTATCATCATTTATTAATTTTGTTGTTATTTTTATGCACGCATAGTGTAAAAGGAAAGGAAAGTTCTTAAATAGACAGTTTTTGTCACAAACTCTCTCTGAGTTGTATGTTTGGCGGGTGAGAACCCTCAATCTCGAGATTCTCCCGTTAAATTGGTTGAAAGACTCCTAAGAAACCACATACATCATGACATCTCTGAAATGGGTGAAGAACAGATTGTTAAGAGACTACTTTGCCCTCGGTGCTTATAATTCCCATTTTGCATTCAATTTCCCATAGTGGAGGGAAATTATGAAATTAAGTCCTCCACCATCCAAATGTTGCCTTCATTCCATGGATTGAGTAAGGAAGACCCTTACAAACACATTGATGAATTTCTGCTTTATGGACAACATTTAACATATAGTGGACTGGTTCAGAGGCAACCAAGCTTAGGCTCTTTCCTTTTTCATTAAAGGACAAAGCTAGAGCATGGTTATCTATGTTAGCACCAAACAAAGATCACATCATGGAATGATTTGCAATGTCAATTTTGTCAAAATATTTCCCAATGACTAAAACCAGCCAACCGAGACAAAGCATCATCTCTTTCTCCCAAAACTCAATGAAACTTTCCATGAAGCATGGGAAAGGTTTAAAGAATCATAAGGCAATGCCTCACCATCAAATTCCTAAATGGCAGCTCAAAGCTTCTATCAAGGAACCGATCAAGGGCAAGAACATGGTGGATGCCTCTTGTGGAGGTACCTACTTGCAGAAAACATTGAAGAGGTTTGGGACCTCTTTGAGGTGATTGGAGAAAATTCAACCCAGAGAATCTACGCCAAGGGACACCGAGAATCCACTAGGATGAATAATCCCCAATTCACAAGAGGGAAAGTTTATGAAGTCAATGAGCGGAAAGGAAAGTGGATAATTTGACCACAAAATTTGATAGGCCGATGGACTCATTTAAAGCTCCAAATGGGTCAAGAGTAGAGGAGGCATGTCGATATGCCTCCCCCACTCATTCCATTGATCAATGTCCTTACGCATCACAATTTCCGAACTCATGATGGAACAAGCTCATGCAGCTAGTCTTATGGGCAGATGCAATCGAATGACTACCCATGGAGATCTCATCCCTAATCAAAGAAGGAAATTAGCAAAAAAATCAATTACCTTTCAAACACCTCACCATATCGGCAGAATTTTATAATAAATCAAATTTTCATGACTAACCAACAACAAGCCATGCAAAGGATGCACCAGCCCTGCCTCCTAGATCCACGACCTTTGAAGAGCGGTCTTGAGTTCACTTCAAAATCTTGAACTTGTCTCGGCTTGAACCTTCACAGTCGAGCATTAAAAATCGAAGAAACTCGGCCAACTCTCAAATTCATTGGCTAAGAGAAAGAGGGTAAACTACCTAGCCAACCGTGAACAATCCTAAGGGATGTTCATGGTTGGAGAATCCTCAAATGGCCATGAGGAAATCAAAGCGTGACTACTTTGAGAAGTGGAAGAATAATAAACAACACAAAGGGTAGTGAAGAGGAAAAAGATGAAGAACAAGTGCAGAACAACTTTGGATAGCAATATGGTCATTGATTTACATAAAATTCAAAAAATGAAAAATGTAAAAATAACAAAATTGTTGAAAAGATGAGGAGAAGAAATTTGTTCCTCACCTCCCATTTCCCCATGCAATGAAATCGCTTCTCCTTTTGACAAAGGAAACACAAAATTGAGGAAATGATGGAGACATTCACATCAAGTTAAAATTAATCTACCTGCTTGATGCAATCAAACAGGTCCTCGCTATGCAAAATTTCTCAAAGAGGTGTGCACCCACAAAAGGCAATCTAGGATACATTTATCCAAGAAGGCCTTTGCTATGGAGAAATCAACCAAGTGCTATCAATTGCAACACCACCTAAGATGCAAGACCACGAATCCCCACAATCCCTGCATCATTGGGGAGCACACCATTGAGAAAGCTTTGCTAGATCTGGTGCTAGTGTCAACTGCTTCCCTATTACATCTATGAGAAGCTAGGTTTGGGAGAATTGAAACCCACTCAAGTGGTGTTACTAATGACAGATCTGAAAGGAAACCTATGGGGTTGATTGAAGATGTTTTGGTAGGAGTAGACAAGTTTTTCTACCTCACGTGACTTTTTGGTGTTGGACATGGAACCAACCAAAAGTACCCCCGCCATCCCTGTCATTCGGGAAGACCATTCCAGCTCTGACTAATGCATGCATTCAATGCAGGTCGGGCATCATGGAGGTGTCTTTTGGAAATATGAAAGTTAAATTGAATGTGGATAATGCTGTTACACAGCCTCAATTCGCTGCTGAGGAATGTTTCCATGTTGACGTCATTGATGGTGGTGGAGGAGTCTTTACAAACATTTACGCAAGGAAAAGACTCCACCACAATTTAAAATGATTGGGGATCCGAGAAAGAAGGAAAAGGAGATCAAATTCAACGAGTCTTTGTGCAAGGCACTCACCAACATCATCAAGTTCTCTCTCTTGAGACTGCTCCTCTCCCTCTTCCACAAGTTACCAAGGTACCTTTGCTGCCCTCTTTCTCATTAATTGAATTGGAACTCAAGCGGCTCCCAAAAATCTGAAATATGTGTTTTGGGAGATCAACAAGCACTACTGTGATTATTTCTTCCTCCCTTACAAAGGAGCAAGAAGAGGAGTCTGTTGGTAGTTCTAAACAAGACAAGAAAGCAATTGGTGGACCATTGCTGATTTAGGAGGAATAAACCCAAATTGTATGCATGCATAAGATCCACCGGAAGAGGATGCCAAGCCTTCTAGAGAAATGCAAAGAAGGTTGAATCCTCACATGCAAGAAGTGGTAATGAAGGAAGTTGTCAAGTCGCTAGATGTCAGTCATTTACCCCATTTCAGATTCTTGGGTAGCACCCACACGTGGTGCCTAAGAAATCATCATCTAGCAAATTTGGTGAATCTGGTAAACTTATGTCCACCGGACAAACAAGCTGGATGGAGGGTCTGCATAGACTACAGAAAATTAAATACCATGACAAGGAAAGACCATTTCCCCTCCCTTCATTGACCAAATCCTTGATAAGCTTGCAGCAAAGCTTACTCGCTTCCTTGATGGGTACTGGTTACAACCAGGATCCTGTGTACCCAGGACCAAGAAAGACCACCTTCACCGCCTTTGGCACTTTTGCCTATAGGAGGATGCCCTTTGGTCTTTGCAATGCCCTGCTACTTTTCAAAGATGCATCTATGCCATCTTTATGATTGATCAATTCATGGAGATCTTCATGGATGACTTTTCAATTTATGGAGACAGCTTTTTCCCAATGCTTACACCACCTCAAGTTGGTGTTGCAAAGATGTGAAGAAACCAATTTGGTTCTAAGTCGGGAAAGAGTCATTTATGGTCACCAAGGCATTGTCCTAGGACATGTGGTCTCCCATAAAGGCATAGAGGTGGACCAAGCAAAATTGATCTAATTGCACATTTGCCTCCTCCCGTAATAAGCAAATCGGAAGTTTCTTAGGGCATGCAGGATTTTATAGGAGGTTCATCAAAGATTTCGAAAATTTCCAAGCCACTCATCATTTATCGTGTCAAGATGTTCCTTTTGTGTTTACTAATGAATGCATGACTGCCTTTGAGGTCCTTAAGAAATGTCTGATTTCAGCCCCATCTTGATCCCCGACTATTCAAAGGTGCCCTTTGAGTGATGTGTGATGCATCAGACTATGCCCTAGGAGCTGTCCTAGGGCGTAGAAAGGATAAGCTCCCCATGTCATAGCTTATGCCAGATCCATGATAGATGCCCAGCTCAACTACACAACAATGAGAAAGAGCCGGCCATTGTGTTTGCATTGGAAAAATTCAGGGCCTTATGTTTTAGGTTCACAAATTGTGGTGTTCTGACCACTCGCCCTAAAGTACCTTACATGCCTAAGAAGGATACCAAGCCCAGTTAATGGTGGATCCTCCTATTACAGGTGAGTTTGATCTCTGATTAAGGATAAGAAAGGAGGAGAATGTGGTGGTGATCACTTATCCAGAATTCTCAATACCGAGGATGATAGCTACCCATTAATGAATTATTTCCGATGAGCAACTTTTTGCCATCAATACCCTGATCCTTGGTTTGCAAACATAGTCAACTTCTTGGCTATTGGATGATTCTCAACATTGGAATAGAATGGATAAAGATCTTTCTTCTCACAAGTTAAACATTTCATTTGGGAAGATCCTTATCTATTCAAGAATTGTGCAGACAAGTGATCGAGAAAGTGTGTCCCGGACCATGAATTCTCGGCATATTGTCAATGTGTCATGAACAGTGTGGAGGCCATTTTAGTGGCAATAAACCGTAAAATTTGCAAAGGTGGTTTCTATTGGCCCACAATCTTTAAAGATGCCTTACAAGATCAGAATCTTGCCAGAATCGCCAAAATCAAGCAAGATTTCCAAAAGAAACTCAATGCCCACCAATCCAATCGGTAGTTGAGTTGTTTGATGTTTGGGGCATAGATTTTATGGGCCCTTCCTTCTAATGGAAACAATTTCATCTTGGTAATGGATTATGTCTCCAAGTGGATTGAGGCCATAGCTACCAAATCCAATGATCACAAAGTGGTTTTAAGATTCCTCAAAGACCACATTTTTTCCAGATTTGGATTCCCCAGAGCCATCATTAGTGATGGGGGAAGCCACTTTTACAGTGCGGTTTGACTCTCTATTAAAAAGTACTCATCACTCCAGAGTAGCCACTCCTATCATCCACAAACGGATGTGGAGATTTCAAATAGAGAGATCAAGCACATTTTGGAGTAAACTGTGAAGAAGGACAATGAGGTCTGGTCCTTTAAGCTTAATGATGCTTTGTGGGCATACAGACCTGCCTACTAGACTCCTATAGGGATGTCCTTTTCAGGGTTTATGGCAAGGCATGCCATCTACCAAGAGAATTAGAATATAAGGCCTTGTGGGCAATCAAAACTTTTAATATGGATCTAACTCTTTGGTAACCACAGGAAGCTTCAACTCAACTGGAAGGCGAGGATGGATGCCTACACTAGCTCCAGTTGTACAAAGAAAAGGTTAAATCATTCCATGATAGGAGCCTCATGAGAAAAGAGTTCATACCGGGTCCAAGGTATGGTTATTCAACTCTAAACTTAAATTCTTTCCCTGGCAAATTGAGATCCAGGATGGGAAGGGCCATACACTATCATCAAGGCCTCCCCTCAGAGTGGATATTTCAGATCCCAAGGATGGAAGAATACTCAAGTAAATGGTCGAGGCTCAAACCATGCATTGAAAACACCCAGAGCCCTTGCCCACCTATCATCATGATTCTCCAAAAATCGATGGTAGAAAAGTGTATAATATGTTTGTACAACATTGTTTTTCCGATTTTCTTTGTTCGTCTATTTTTCTTATGCATAGTGTAAATACACTTCAAAGTTCAAATCGCAAAGTAAAAAGTAGCTTGAAAAGTTCAAAGTTCTATTCAAACTGATTCGAGTAATGAACTACTCGAAAAGAACCATGTTCTGCATTGAATAGTTAAAATTTCCTTTTCGAATAGAAAATCTGGGGAGAAGTCCTTTGCGAAAAGATCTTTCTGGAGCCAAATCCATTTCGAATAGACATACTGAAGCTCAGTTCTTTGCGAACTACACTTTCTCAAGATTTTTTTTTACCTTTCTTAAGAACCAGCAGTTCTGTTGTGTTTAATGTTATAATTTCTGCTGTCTTTTAGGCATGCTGATTTTTTTTATTTTTTTTACAAAACCAAATACAAAATAAAAGAAAATGAAAACACAAATAGAAAATCTCTGAGGTGTTTCTCATTATTTTCAGCAGTAGTAAATAAGGGCTCTTGTTGAGCCCGGGCTGATCCAAAACAAGTAAAAAAAAAAAAAAAAAAAAAATTATAAAAACAAAAAAAATATAGACATATATAGATATCTTGGATGAATGTTTTCTCCATTTGCATCCACATTTCCCATCCGGACTGAGATCATTTTTCTTTTTAGGAATCATGTAGGATAATGAGTAGGATCATAGGTTTTTTGAATATTCAATGGACCCAGATTTTATTTTCCTTCTAGATTTCTTCATCATAAATGGGTCTCGTGTGTGAACCCCTGCTTTTAATATGTTCTCCCATGCTTCATTTTTTTTTATTATTCATACACATCATCAACAAAGGGTTTTATGAATCTTGCTTTTCACCGTATTCTGCTAATCATTTTATAATCACTTAGATTCATAAGTATCTCGTGCTTTTGGGTTTGTTTCTTTGGGCTTAGGATATATCATTTGGCATTAGATTTTCTGCTTTAGGAATTTTAGTTTCAAATTCGCTTTTAGATCGCTGATTTTTTTCTTTCTTAGGTTAATGTGTCCTCGTTTTATTGATTTTCGTCATTTTTCGTGAATATAGTTAGTTTATAACTTTGTCTTCCTATTTTGCATTCACAAATTCAGTTTTGTATCAACACTTTTCTTTTCTTTTTTTAACTTTGTATTCACCTTACCTTGTTTTTACTGCTTTCTGTTATTAGCATTAGTTTCCTTCCATTTGCATAGTAATCCTTCTATTTGTTAGATTTTATTTAGCGTTCTAAGCGTTGTTTTGTTGATTTTTCTTGCATTTATATATCATGTTTTTCATTTCCTTGCTCATATCTTGCTTTTACATTTTTATTTTCTCACGCATATAGTTTAGATTTTTTCTGTCCTTAATTTTTCTTTCTTCTTTTACCCTGCTGCTCCCAGTCTCTCATTGTCTAGAACATTGAGGACAATGTTCATCTTAGGTTTGGGGGTATGGCAAACAGGTCCTGCCCATGGGATAATTAGCATAAGGGCATCACAATCACCAAAGTAATCAGGAAATGAATCAATTTACTTAAGAATCATGACAATGTGGAAATTTTAAAATTTTCTTTGCAAGAATTTAGACATTCTAAACCTACAATATTCCACATTTCCATGATGTTAACACCAGAAAATACACTTGTATTAGCACATAGCAAGTCAGGAAGAGAAAAAGGTAAAGATATACTTAAAAGCTCAAGGAAAAACCATAACCAAAGAAGAATTGAGCCTATATGTTTTACATCTCGTTGAAGAGTGACCGAGGCAATTTTTCTCGATTCAAAGGATTGGCCGAGGCATTAGATCCACTAGAAATTAGGAAACTCCAAATCAAAACAAGCAACAAGATTCATCATGAACCGAGGAAAAGATCAAGGCCTTCTTTGGACAAATTTGAACCTAATAGAACCAACCAAGAAAGATCTCGCCTTGCTTTGTAAAATTCATTTGAGTCAGAATCCTACAATTCTTCATCAAAATACTCAAAAGTACTTGCACCGAACCTATGGAACTAATTCAGCCTTCCCTCACTCGAGAATTCAGGGAGGTAAAGGAGAAAGAATCAAGATGGACCATTTCGGGCAACATCAAGAAAATGAAGAGAAAATACCTCAAAAACAGTAATATGGTGAGAGAAAAGAAGAGACAAACAATGTAAAAAGTTGCAAGCAAAAAGGCAAAAAGGACCTTATGTTGAAAAATGCAAGATCAAAGAAAGAACTGATCACCGTGAATGTGAGAATCTCAAAAGAAGAAGAAAGAAGCTAAACTCAAAAGGTGGAGTCATGAACCATCTCACGCACTTCTGAGTTCTCAAATTCAAACCTCTGTTCAAAGCGCCTTTCCTTGAAACTTCACTCCATAAGCCATACAAACAAACCTAGATTAAAAGCCCTTGTGATCCAAAGTTGAGTGAGTCATGTGGAGATAAGAAGTGACCTAATCTATGGTGAGGAGATGTCAATGATGCCATTGCCTAAGAATCATGCCTATGCTCATGCTTACAGATCCATTTGGGAGATGTAATCGCTCTTGAGCTTGAGTGAAAATGGACCCTCAACAAAAACACTGAGAGTATACCCGTGAGTGTTTGGGTTGGAACTTGAGCACCTTAAGTATGACTTATAACCAAATTTTTATCCATAGGATGAGCTTCTCACGCACATTTGTATGATTTTCTATGACTGTTCACAGATTGGAAATATTGAAACATTCATGAGGTTTATAAATGTTTAAATTCTGTGCAAACAATAATCAAATTTTCTTTCATCATTGATTCAAGAGTAACTAACCCTGCTCCTTGATTGCTCATTTGATAATATTGCTGATGTTAACTGTTTCATGGAGAAGTTTGTGGGTACCTTCTTTGAAAACCCTCAGAGACTTCACTCCTCCTCTAGGGATCACCTAGGGGTTGAAAAGGCTTGTTGCATATGCTAAATGCACTGTGCTTCCTACAAAAGTGGCTCTTTACTTTGTTTTTTATGTTTCTTTGCTCGTGGACTAGCAAAGCTTAGGTTTGGTGTGATAAGTAGTGAAAAATACCATTTTCACCCCTAAACATGAGCCTTGAAAGACCCTTGAGAGGACTAAATAAGTGCTTTAGTGTTCATATTGCACTAACCAAAAAGATGTGTCCAAATCCGAAACCATCCTAAAATGATCAAAAATCGACAACGCATGTCAAGCTCAAAGAGGAGTGAAGAAATAGCCTCAAAGAATGGCTAAAAAGGTCCTAAAAGAGCAAGAAAAGACTGAAAAGAAGAATGGAAGCTAAAGCTCAATTCGCAAAGAACTTCTACTATTCGCAAAGGAAAAATCAAGTTAAAAGTCAATTCGCAAAGAAGAATGGGAGCCTAGAGTTCAATTCAAAGAACTTCTACTATTCGCGAAAGAACCTTGAACTTTGCGAAAAGAAGAAAACACTCCTCGAATAGAAGAATGACCTTTAAAAGAAGAAAAGTTTAATTCAATGTAATCAAACCCCACGAAAAGAGCTTCAGGAGCCAAATTACTTTAAAAGACCCTTAAACTCGCGAAATGGCATATCGGGATTTACAGCCACTTTGAAGGGCATTTCAAGAACTCTACGCGCCCAATGTAATTAAAAGCCCGTAGACATTCCTAAGATTCCAAGCACAAACCAAAGGCATATTTCACTTACGTGAAAACCTAAAGATGAAATCACTTGGCGGGAACTTCTAGAAGCTCAAATAGACTTTTAAATTCATAATGTAATTGATGCTTCTAACGCTGATTGGTGAACCAGATCGAGCATTTTCATTGGCGAACAGATCCGATCCCCGTGCTCAACGGCCATTGGGCAATCCATATCCGAGCACTTCGATTGGTCAACTCATTGTGTGATAGAGGGAAAGCTATAAATTGAGAAGACATTTGCCCAATTGGGGCATCCAGATTTTAGAGTTTTCATCTCTGTTTCCTCATTCCGGTCGATAGCTTATCCGAACCCCCCTGTAATCCCTTCTTGTAGTTTACCTTTGAGAGCCATTGTGAGTGATTTGTACTTCCAAGTTCGGATTCAAGATCAGAACTGAGGGCTCTTCGAGAAGCTCGATCAGAAGTCCGAGGGCTCTCTAAGAAGCCGTGCTCAGTAATTGTAACGTTGGATTTTAAAAGGTTGTCAGTAATTTGTGTCTTCTCCATTGGAGTCATGTCGAGGGTTCCAATGATCACCTTAGTGCATTAGACTTCTTTAGATTCACTTATCCGCATCCAACTTCCCTTAATTCATCATCCATGCGAATTAGCGTTGGTAACCTAATTCAAGCAAAGATTTACAATGATGTTCATGTTCGAACTAAAGAATAGGCCAAGACTAGACCGGATCTGTGACCATTTAAGTGGATATCACATCCATAAGTCTAAACCTATTCCTTAATTCGGATTTATTTCTCTTACATCCAGGCCGGTAGCCGATGAAGATTGAATCTGCTCTGTTGAACTACAGATCCTCCATTAAAATTCAGAGGCTAAAGTACATGAAGCTATTATTTCTGCATTTGTCTTATTTTAAACACCTCCCCAACTCGGATCTGGATCATGTAGTTAGTTCTTTTCTTTATTTGCTTATAGTTAAATGTGACACAATCCAACACTCTCTTTTATCTATTCTTTTTTTAGATAATTATAGAGCCAGATCTGGTAGCACAGATCTGGAGGTTTACCTCTCATTTTAGACAAACTTCTCTGTGGACGATCTTGAAATACTTACTTTTAAAACTTGCTACAATTGGCCCTGATCTTGCAGGCCAGTGTTAGCCCCAATGTGCTGATATCCCTTTCATAAGTTAACATCCATATAACCTAGCATTCTTTAATTCTTTAATTTTTGATTCATAATGCACACAATTATGGCACACTTGGAGCGACAACAGGGCACGCATTCCAATGCTCCAAGTTTCATGCACGTGCCCCGAGGCATCCAAGGGACAATATTAGGCCATGTGGCATCATTAAAATTAGGGTTTCCTAACCCTAATTGTGCCGCCAAACTAACTGCTATATAAACCTAAGCCTGGTTTAGGTTTAGGGGACGCTCTGCTTAGAATAGAATTTAGTTTATTTTCTTCTTCTTCTAGTAGTAGCTGCATATTTTTCTAGTAAGTTTTAGGTAGTTTTCTTTTTACTTTTTCTTCTCTCTATAGTCCAGCATTTGCTGGCTATGCATTTGTATGACTATTTGGAATAGATTAATGGAGTTTCATGATAGGGTGTTTTACTTTTATGAGATTTTTGTGAGTTGTTCTGTACAAGGCTGTTATCTTGAGATCCTCCATTGTTAGGACATATTGCAAGCAATGGAGGACTGATTTCATGGTTTATTCAGATCCAAGTGACCTGTGTGTCTGGGCTAACATGCTCCCATACAGGCCTAGCCCCACCGCAGGACCCACTAGATCTGAAGTCCCCATGGGAGCAATGAGCTTTTGTAGCCTTGTGAACATGGTGGTGGCAACAATGTCTCTTGTTCTATCTTGAGTTTTGTGAGGAGGATAGCCTCTGGGATAGTCTGTGACCATTTAAGTGGACAGGTTATAGCCTTAGGGTGAAGCCAACCCACAGACTCAAGACGGATTATTCTTTTCTGCACTTATGCTTGTAGCCCTGTGAGAGATTGTGCTGAGACAAACTCCCCTGTAAGTGTATAGACTCGCCATCAGATAGCAGATCTGGTTTGGTTATAGAGATTGTAGGCTTGCGACTGGATCACTACAGTCTCTCTAAAGCAGTGGACAGCTGGATCTAAGGCTGCACTCAACTTCTTGTTGGTTCTATGTGTCTGGGCTAACATGCTCCCATAAAGGCCTAGCCCCACACATAGCACTTTAGAGGTTGAGGTTCCCTATGGATTCTTGTGCTTGTAGCCTGGATGAAGTAGTGCCTACAATGATAAACTTATTATGACTCATCTCTGGACTTGGTTCCCCAATTGGATAATCTGTGACCATTTAAGTGGACAGGTTATAGCCATAAAGGGATTGGATCATGGCACAGAGATGAGTTGGATTTTTTCTCCTCAGTGGTGATAATGTAGCCACTAGACAGGACTTCTATAGCAGCAAATCTGAATTTGAGTCATGAAGCCCATCAGATCTGAACCTAATAGCATACTTCTCACCCTTTTATATTTATTTTCTCACTCCATCTTTGTTCTTAAACCTTTCTATAGTTTAGACATTAGGATACCTTAGAATTTAGATTTTAGTGACCCTAAATCCCCTTCCATTTAGGATTGCCAGATCTGTAGTCAGACCTGGAGGGCCTACTAAAGAATGCTCCCTTGGAGCTTAAGATCAATTTCCCTGTGGGACAAACTCTTACTTATCAAAACTTGCTACAACAGGCCCTGTATCTTGCAGGATTGTGCATATTTTAGGCTTGCTGCTCTGTCATTTTCAATTCACCTCTCATTTATTTTCATTCACCCCATTCTTATCACTGTCTTCAATAAAGTCAGTAGCAAGCACTCTAAAGGAGCCTAACAACTACATCCAAACTGGCACCCGTGTTTACTGTGATTCCAAGAGGGTTTGCAAATGGGTCAAGCCTGGGCTAAAGGTTCAAGTCCCACGAGCTGGGCAAGAGCTTGAGAAAAAAAAGTTAAAACACAATGGAAACTTAAACAAAGTCATATCAATTGGAGGCCAAAATTATGTAAAAATATATTCTTAGGATATATATCCGATTTTGTTAATACTTGTAAAACATATAATATTTGTAACATAATGGTATTTGTTAATACTTCAAATATAGTACTTGTAACATAATTGTACGCATTTTCTATGTTGTTTTTGGTACTTAATGTGGATTTACTAATATACCTTACAGGCTATACCTACAATTCAACAACATCAAATATACCTAGGATCAGATGTTCCCTTGTTCACTTTCCTCTTACAACTGATGATTCTGTTTGGTCAACCATGAAGATCCTTTTTCAGCCCAATCCTGCACACAACTTATCTTTAGATCATGGCTCACCAATAAAAAGTCCAACCGGGCACATCCTCAAAAGTCCCATTCATTTTTAGGGATGTGACCCATATGGAATTGAAGACCATGGTTGTCCCACATCTAATCTTCTGATTGGTGACCCATGATCTAAAGATCAGTGTCATGAAAGATTGGGATGAAAAATAATTTTTATTGTCTAATTCAAGGCAGTCAACAATGATCTAAAGAACAGTGTCATGAAAGATTGGGATGAAAAATAATCTGTCATGAAAGATTGGGATGAAAAATAATATCTATTGTCTAATTCTAGGCAGTCAGCGGTTTTCATGTGTGAAGACCATGGTTGCAAAGACCAAATCTTTAGTTGCATATACCGATACCCTAAGACAAGTTTCAAATCAGTACTGTGTGCTTACTCTTAACGTTGAGCCTCCTATTATTTTTGTTGATAATATTAAAATAATTAAAAAATATCATCCTACTTTATTTGCAAAGAGGTCCCTCCATCTCATCAAATATCAACTAAAGTGCTTGAGATGCGAGCTCCTTCCATCAAGTTAAACTCTAAGGACTTTAAAAAAATATCCCCAAAATCCAAACGTTTTAGCTTATTATACCAAAAGCCAACCTTTTACGAAAAAGGGTTTCCACATTTTTTTAAAGCTAAGAGATCCATGTGATGTAAAATACCTAAATGTGAGATTACAACTTTACCCTTTTTCTCCCCAAAACCTTTAAACTTGTTTTCTTGTTGGAGTTCTTTTACGGTGAGCTTTTCTCGCTGAAATTGTTTTGCTAATGGGGGATAAAACTGTCGGAACTTTTCTCGCCTCCACCATCCATGGTAGTTTTCTTGGTGGGTTTCAAATTCAAAAAATTTCAGCCATTAAATTTGCAACTCCGAGTTTTTACAGCACGTCATTATACAACTCCCGAGTTTTATCTACATAAAATGGCCATTACTGCAACTTTTAGATTTGTTTACAACAAATAAAACGATGACAATTTATTAACAAATATTTGTAACTGATTTCGAGTGGTGTACACCATTAAACCTGCAACTTTAGGATTCAAAATCAAAATCATGATCAAGAGATAAGAAATGATTAACAAGAAGATATGACGGTGGACCCAAAAACTGTGTGCGATTCGAGTGGTGTACACCATTAAACCTGCAACTCTTAGATTCAAAATCAGAATCATGATCAAGAGATATGAAATGATCAACAAGAAGATCTGACAATGGACCCACAAACTATGTGCGATGAGGATCTAACGGTGGACGTTCACAACTACCGAAGATCTCAGCAGCCTGTTTGTGTAGGAGGAGCTGCCTTTCCTGGATGAGCCAGGCGCCAGCTTCCGTGCGGTGGGGAGACTTGGGGTTGAGGTTTGGTGTTTGGGGTGGCATTCCTGCTCGCTCGCCATCATCTCGAATAGCGTGAGACTAGATCGAGTTTTATCCATGGATGACAGAGGCGAGAAAAGCTCCGACAGTTTTATCCCCCAATAGCAAAACAGTTCAGACGAGAAGCTTACCGAAAAAGAACTCAGGCAAGAAAACAAGTTTGAGGGTTTTTGAGAGAAGAAGGGTAAAGTTGTAGTCTCACATTTTACATCACACGGATCTATGAGCTTTTAAAAAACATGAAAACTTTTTTTCCTAAAAAGTTTGCTTTTGGTATAATAGGCTAAAACGTTTGAATTTGGAGGATATTTTACTAATTTCTCTTAAATTCTAATGATCATTATGCATTTATAAGATGATTAGGCTGTGATTTAGATCAACAGAATGTTGAAATGGATCAACATACGTGAATCAGTTGATGGGTTCCTGATAATCTCATCCGAGTATCATAAGAATTAGATGAGAACCCAAGTCACACATAGTTTAGTCAATGCAAGTATGCAATGGCATTAACAATTAGTGAGATGTTCCCTCATTTGGACTTCAGGTCTATAAGGGACTATCACATAAAATTAGTAATTTGATTATAAACCTTTATTAGTGATAGTCATTTTCTAAAGGCTTCATCCAATATGTACGTCCTACCTACTCAAATACTAGCAAATTACCCATGAGGCTACACAACCTCATAAAATGTCAAAATGATCGCAAACACATATGATAATCATGACCAAAAATATTGAGTTCAAACAAACCAATCAGGTACATATATATGAGCCAATGTGTCTCCTAAATGCCTATTGATATTCCTAAGAATACAAATTCCAATTAAGAAAACCCATGACTACCATTAAGCAAACTAATATACATCATTATCTAACTAATGCAATCACATTAATAAGGTAGAAAGAGAAAGAGTAATATAGTAATCATTAATGCCAAATAACTAATTGTCAAGAGAGGCAGTGACGACCTTGACTCGACCCGGTATGATATTGTCCGGTTTTGGGATTACGTCCGGCCCCGATTTTGGCTGAATTAGGGTCATACCTAAGGGTTCTCTACCCCTCTCTGCAGCCTCTACTCTTCCAACTTGATCGCAGAGCTGTCCTCGGCTCTGTGATGACCCTGGCTGAACCCGATATGATATTGTCCGCTTATAGGCTTAAGTGATTCTCTTCCCCTTCCTGATATGACGTGTTTTGGGTGGGGACTTAAACCCATATGAGAAATAAAATCGGGGCAAAAACTTAAGCTCAAAACCGGACAATATCATATCGGGTCGAGTGAGGGTCATCACAGAGGCTCTGAATTATGCAAGGACAAATCCATAATTACAACTCATAAAACAAATAGCATAGAACCAAGCCGTCATTCTTGACTTTTGAAAGTCTCTTTCTTTTCTTCATTTTTCTAAGAAAGTGTCAGACATACTTTTTTAGATATATTTTAATAAAAAAATGTGGCTTCCCAGTAGCGAAGCGCTGACACCTCGACAGCGAAGCGCTGGCACCCTGGCGCGGAGGTGCCGATGCTTTGCTTAAAAAAAGAAAATGGAGTGTCTGCCTCGTTTTAGGGGCGCCAGTGCTTCAAAAAAAAAACCTATATATATATATATATATATATATATATATATATATATATTTTAATCAAAGCACTCGCGCCTCCACATCAAAGCATCAGCGCTTCGTTTTAGGGGCGTCGACACTTCGATAAATAAATAAATATATATATATATTTATTTATTTATTTTTATTTTTATTTTTTTATCGAAGCGTTGACGCCTCCATATCGAATTGCTAGCGCTTTGATAAAATATATATATATATATATATATATATATATATATATATATATTTTTTTTATTGAAGCGTTGGCGCCTCCATATCAAAGCACCAGCGCCCCTAAAATGAAGCGTCAGCGCTTTCTAAAATGAAGTGTCGGCGCTTATTAAAATGAGGCGTCGACGCATTCCTAAAAAACGGCCTAAGATTCCTAAACAAGGGACTACATTTTTTATTAAAATAAACTTAAAAAAATATGTCTTACACATGCTTAAGAAAATGGAGAAAAAAAAAGAAATTTTAAAAAAGTCAAGAATGACGGCTGGAACGGTATTAAAATATTTTAAAAGCGTAACTCTAGTTAGTAAAATGGTTCCCATGCCACCCATCACTTCACAAAAAAGACGCTACGTATCGCTCTCATATCAATTGGCATAGAGATATCTCTACGTCTGATCGCATATTAAGAGACCTCTATATAATATTATATTGATATCTCTACGTCTGAGCGCGTAACTAAAATACATCAATATAATATTTTATCTATTTTATATAAAAGAAAAGAAAACTAATATATGATTTCAAGGAACAAAAGAGAAACTGTTGTATATAAATACAACAAAAAACACAATTATATTCATCGAGTCTAGATCAAATTCAAGTGGGTCACACTACGTCCAAACAGTGAGAAAACCACTTTGGTGGTATCCAAAATAACCACTGCCGTAGCAGTAATATAATGATCAACCGACACAAACAACGGTTTATTAGATTAAGAGAGTGGTTTAATTGATTAACTCTCATCCCACACTATAAAAGATAGCGCCGAACCAAATGAGATTAATTTTATTTTTACATTTCTGAAATTGGCTCTCTCCTTCTTCGAAACCCTAGCCTTCATCTTCTTCGTTGAAATCCTACCCTCCATCTCCCTCTTCTTCTCTCTAATGAAATCCTCTTTGAAACCCTAGCTTTCCAATGGTTTCCACACCCTCTTCTTCGTCTCTTCTTCTTCTTCTTCTTCCTCTTCAGCCCTCATTTTCAGTTCCTCTGCTCCACACAAATTCCCGAAATTAAACCATATCTTCATTTTCGACAGAAACTCTAGCTTTCCTCTCAGTTTCTCAATTTCTAAATCGAGTGAGATTCCGACACCGAGATCTTGAAATTTTCAGTGCTCGAAGAAGCTGATCTGGAGAGCGGCGTGGTTTCTGTGACAACGAGAGTGTCGTCAAGGCCGTTGGAGGTTCCGTTTTCACCAGAAAAGGTTGAAAATGACATCTGCCTACGACGGGGGTATGATAGGGGATCTATGAAGGAATTTTCTGGCAAGTTAGAAGTTCGGCAAGGGCAGAGAAAGCGAAGGGATCGGTGCCGGAGACGGGTGATGGGTTTCAGAGAGCATTGACATCATGCTCCGGTAATGTGCTGAGTATTGCCTAATCTAAATAAAGGTGAGAAATCCTCTGAATCAGATGTGATTCTCGCTGCTGAGATCCCCGTAAGTTTGTCTCCTCAATGTGAATTCTAGAATTCCCATCGTTCTTTGCTCGTTTGAATTTGTATGGATCTGGTTTTTAGGGTTCTCTATGGTTTTGAATTTGTATGTAATTCAGTCATTATTACTTCTCTCCATGGTTTTCTATTTTTACCTTGCAGTCTCTTTTCCGGACTCCATTGAAGAACTATGATGCTGTAATTCTTCGTGGAAGAGAGATACCTTCCTTTCGAAGAGGAACTCCAAGAATCGTACTATAACTAGACTTGTGCACATTATCTATCTATTGCAGACATCAGCAATGAAAAATGTTTACCTCAGCCCTAACTCAATGATTGACCCAATCTTCGTTACAATGTTTACTTTTTGCTACCTATTTTTTCCCTATGCATTTCAATATATTCTGGCTTTATTTTGTGTCAGTCCCATTTTCTGTTTTTATAAGAAATTTATTAGAAGTCCCTATCTCTTGGTTTCTGGACTTCTCGGTCATGCTGTCGACCCATTTGGAGTGATACCTATGGGATGGATCGTTTTTCCACTTAAAACAATCTGGTTTTTGTCTCCTGGCTCTTGGAGAAGCACTGATGAAGATTTGATGGATTTTTTAGTGGCTTTGTAGTGACATGTAACTCTGTTTTGGAGTTAATTGCTGATAATGGATATTAGGCAGTTATTGGTGGATTTATCAGCTGTGGAATTTTGCATCATGTTGTTAGTGTTGGATGAGTGCTGATTATGTTTCTCTTCCATGTAATAGCTATACTACTGTGGTTATGGTGCTGTTGACTGTTGGCTTTTAAAGGAGATGAACATTATCTATTTTATGACATTCCTCAAAGATAATTTCAGGCTGATTGCACTGATTTTAATTGATCATTAAGAACGATTGCATTAAATCTCTAGAAGCTAGGTTTATAATTTCAGGCTGGTGAATGAGAAGCACAATTTGCAAGTCTTGTTATTATATTTTGGATGTTGTGTCTTGTGTGTGTTTGACATCTGTTGGTGTATCCTTGGTTATTGTAGATATAGGCCATACTTTATGATATGAAGCAATTATTTTATTTATTTATTTATTTATTTTTGCAGCATCGTATTTACCAGATCTAAGGAATTCTACTCTGTTTTTCATGGAAACAGAACTCTTATACATTGTCCCAACTCCCATTCTGAAGTGACCATTCTCACTTTCTACTTTGAGAAGGCCAATCAATTGAATTATTGACTACATTGTTTTTTTAAATGGTTTCCTCATTTGCATTCAGAGGTTATCAAAATGAAGTGCTAGTGTATCTGTCATCAGCTGCAACCTCTTGTAAAGAACATTCAATCAGTAACAAGGAATTTGATCTTTCAAAAATTCACCACAGGTTTAGTCAGGCTGCAATTTGCAAAATCAAATTCTCCTTACTGGAAGATGGTTAAGGTGGTCTTTACCAGATGTCTCATTTTCTTCCTTCCCCTGGCTGTGTTCTGGTTCATTTGGGTAGAAAGAAATGTTCACATTTTTTAAGGAGGACGCTCTTGCTTCTTTGTGCTTTTCTCTCAAAAATGTGCTGGAATAGGACACCTTTGGAGATCGATAAGACCTGGGGCGATCTGATCTTTAGCTGCTTGATTTGCTTCTTTCCTGGGTCATGACCTTCTCAGTGGGGATGATGGCTTTGCCGAAACTCCTACCTTAGTTTTTTTTTTTTTTGGATCATTAAGAATGATTGCATTAAAAAAACAGCAACTCCCACACAAGAAAGAGACACCAGCTGGGCCCAAAAAACAGGCCCAACACCCAAATCCAAAAAACCTATCAAAAAAAAAAAAAATCTCCCATATAGAACTCAGCACCACCCTGCCCCCCATATTTGTCTAAAGAAACCCAGTGGCGCATCGTGTCCTTAATGAGATTTAGTAAGGAACCAATCGGACGGCATTTGCAGTTGAAGACCCGCTCATTATTTACCACTTAGTGTGTTTCTTTTACAGAGTTACTTCTATATGAAAGCTAAGAGGCAGCTCTAAAACCTTGTACCTATTCTACCTGTTTGAATGTACCACTGTTTAAAATATACCTTAGAGAATGAGGTATATTACATGTACACTAGGATCATTGCTTAAATTTAATTTTCAAAGCTCAATACTCTCTTTGGCTTTACAGATAAAGTTAGAAATGTCCCTTCTTTGATAAAAAAATTTCAAGATCAATTTTCATTTTAGATCTTCTATATTTTTTTTGGGATTTTAGAAAATGACTACAAGACTGCAACCATCTTTGTTGATGTGGTGTAATCCAGGCTCTCCTTGAGAGTCGGAACTCACAATTCAATTTGAACATATTTAACGCAGCCAAAGTAGGTCGTAAATGAGGAGTAAGAACAAGAAAAACAGGAAAAAACAAACTCAGGCCTGTTATCATTAACTGCGTTGTTCTGTTAATAGAGTGTTGTGGCCTGTTACTAATTAGAACAGGGCCAAAAAACAGAATAAAACCACCACATGCGACAATTGAAGTGCAGTCAGTTGGTAATCGACATTTAGTAATCGACAATTGGAAATCGAGTTGGGGTAACCGAACCTTTCTTAATGTGCATGGCCCATGGTGCACCTATGCCCATTCAGGACAAATTGAGAGGGTATAACAAAGGTTTGCGAGGAGTATCTCAAAATCGGAATGTTATGAATAACAATAATATTCTTTCAGATCAACAAACACTTCGTGTGTGTAAACGCTTTTATGTGGCGCTCATGTTGTCAAGACTTGTGCAGGTGCTTTCCTCCTCTTTTGGGTTATGAAGTTCTCCCATGTTTCTCACAATTTAATGCTCGGGTTCATGTTTTTCCTTTGTCTTTTTAATTTTAATTATTGAACACTGCTTTTGTTCCAATTTTTGCTGGAAGAATAAAAGCTTCTATATTTTTTTAATTTGGTCTTCCAATGCTCTTGTTGCTTTATTGGAGGACAGAGTCTCTTAGTTTTTTAATAAGAAAAGAATCTGATGTTTTCTTTTTTTGTATCCATTTGAGCCATTTGTTAACAGTTCTTTTTGTTGTAGTGATTATGTTTTCTACTTGGAATATGCCAGTCCAACTCAAGGCTAATATGTTGGATGGCTTGGACAATTAATAGTAATTTAATGTTGTATGGAAGCTTAACATAGTTGACAAACGTAGTTAGAGTTGAGCACCATCCAGCCCGTATCTGTTGCTTTTATGCACAAGAATACTTCCTTTTCAGATCCAAAATGACAGTGCTATGTTTCCTGTGTGTTCCCATTGGTCTTTTGTCATCAAATATTCTCTATCTCTTCCTATGATAAGCAAATTTTATTTATTTATATTTATTATTATTTTTTTATGATAAACAAATTTCAGATCCAAGAGGACAGTTTAATAGTGCATGTTTACCTTTTAACAGGTTCTATATCATGCATCTAGAAGATCGAAAACTTAAGTTTTCTACAATTACTCATCATGCAAATGTGACCCAGTGCCTTGGTTCTATTGGTGGTGATGTATGGTATCTTGGTGTCGCAAAGGCTTCTATTATGGATATGGATAAAATGAAGGATTTCATGGGCAGTAAAAATGTAAAATCAAAATGTGGCCATTATTATGTTCCTCCCGTCCCTGATGATGTGCACGTATTCCGAATAGTTGGTCCCAAATTTTTGAAGCTCAATATTGGGACATGGCATGCTGGCCCTTTGTTCAAAGCAAAGTCAATGGATTTCTACAATCTAGAATTGAGCAATACCAATGTCAGCTTCTTTCTGCTTATAGTTTTTCTTTTGTGTTCCCTTTTTTTCTATGTCGTTATGTTTTTTATGATATCTTGCGTGCACTTAAAATCATAGATCAAAATCTCAGATGATACGAACCGTATGGGGTGATGCGTCTCAGTATAGGAGCCATCTGAGACAGATATATCGTCTTGGGTATCACCCGATATATATACTTTGTAGTATGTATATCGCCAATACAAACTTGGTATCCGCAATACCAGAGACGATATGTCTCGGTATTGGCACAGACCAATACTAAGATTGGTACTGAGATTTTAAGATTTTTACAATTCTTATTTGTACTATCTTGTCATTTTTGATATTAGAAGCAGAAATTTGCAGATAATAGAATGTCTACAATGATCATCATACTATAAAATGTGCAAAATTGTCCATTCATGTTTACATGGCTGATTTTGTATAATTGAAATACATTGACATTACTTGTTCACAACGGAGACAAAAACTCTGGGTTTTTTTTTTGTGCTGCCTACTTAACCAATTCTCTTTACTTCTTTCACTCTTTTTCAAAGCTTACATTCTCCTATGTTGTATAATTGAAACGCTTTGACCTAAACTTGTTCATGGCTGGTATTTTATAATAGCAACTGAACTCATTGCCATAGTGATCTAGTCATGGAGAAAAATATGAACAACATACATCTAAAACATGCATCATTATCAAGTCCAGAGCTTGGATAAGATGTCTCATCCTATTTCTGACTAGAATAAGAAAGAATTATGCTCTGTTTTCTATTTCTTGCACTATAAGTCTACACTTTCAAATCGTTGTAATTTTTCTTGTTTAGTTATGCTCATAGTAAGCGGTAGCCTTTTTAGTGATTCTCATAGTGAGTAGTGATCACTCTGCATATTCTGCCAACAAATGGGTTGTCACTTAGTTGGAACCTTTATCTCATAACATGGTGGAGACAAATTTGGTCATGAAAATTGAATTGATATGCTTAGTAGCCATTCCATTAACATTGAACTGCCGCTGATTTGTGAAATATTGAAGACATATTATTTTCCCATGGTACACCAATAGTTTGCTCTCACCCTCATGTTTAGTTATGAGTTAGAACTGATCAAACAAAGATAGAATCTTATTGAGTCTGCATGTGTCTGGGCTTGAGACAGTTTAAAGTAATTGTAGAACCTATATTGATGAATTCCTATTTGCGCTTTTTCCCTACCTACGATCAGATCTCCAAATACTTCATTCTCTTGATCACTAAGAACTATCAGTGGGAAAGTATCATTCTATTTAAAATTTGATTTGTTCTGCCTTTTCTTCACCTGCCATCCAGAAGTATATGCCTGGTCAGCTATTTAGACTCTGCTGTGCTTTTAGGGCTAGGTGCTGCATGTTTTGGCCATGCATCAAACTATCGATCATAATGAAAATTTCTCCAAAATAATTTAATCACCAAGAAAACTTAAGGTAACCAAATCATTTGCTCTGATGTGAATATACTAGACAGAGGTGACATACTAAGTTCAATTAATAGTTACTTTAGATGAGTTAAAGCACATCCCAAGACTAATCTATGAAAGATCATATTTGATGAGTAACAAAGCCGATCTAGGAGCCAGTGTGCTTTTGGGGAGCATTCTGTAATCCAGAGCAATATAGGGTAGTGTTGTTGGTCCTACAACGATGGATACAAGACCAGTTTGAGTTTTTTCAAGTAGCATTAGCTTGATACCTCATTGTTTAATAAGCTGGCAATAATCTAAAGTGCCTTAATGAAGTCATAAAAATCAAGAGGGAGTCTCCTTGCGATGGAGGAAGTGTGCCACATCAATTAGATGTTGGCTTTCTATTGTTGGGTATGAGCTTAAAAGGCATCTCAGATCCTTGGAGATCCTAGACAGGTGATAAACTTGTTTGCATAATTAGGGGTTTGGCTTTAAGTGTAAACTATTTCAACACTTTCTTTGAGTGCATAATGTGCACTTGTGACTTGTGACCTGCGAGGTTGGATTCCTCATCTTCTGAAGATTTTCCGTCTCTTAATGATCTGCATATCTGTTCTCTATAGTCTGCCGCTGATGGTGTTCTATTTTTCTTTAATGTTACACACTTGTTCATTGTGCTTATTCTTCTGTTAAATTATTTGCGTCGATTATATATGCATTTTATCATCTGTTATGTTGAAACTAACAAATTATGCATCGTTGAGTAGCAGTTTTGGCACCTTATTCATTTTATGCAAGTACATGATGTTGTGTGCTCTGTACTCTGTAGGTAGTTTATTGATTAAGATCACCTGAAAAGTGGACTCCTTAACCGAAAAATCCTTTCGACAATATTCTTGATCTAAAAATTTACTTTTGAGGACAAATATAAAAAATCTTGCACATTATTTGCAACCATTGAGAGTAGTAAATGCATCAATACTCCTAGCAGATTTTAAGAGTGATTCTTTAGATTCATTCATAGCAGTTGGTCATAATACTTGTGAAGAACAATGTAGACTTGTAATTACCAACAAGAGAAAATCAGTCTATTATTACACTCTAGATAAAATATTTTTTTAGTTTAGTGGAGTACTCTACACGATTAGGTGGTAGTGGAATGCGGAGGTTCAAACGTCTATTATAAAAAATAATTCATACTTCAAGGAAAGGCACAAAATAAGTGCAGAAAATTTTGAAATATATATGTTAATAAGCGAAGCTAAAAAGCAGAAAACTAAATATAACGAATATGACAGAGCTTTCAACAGGTCAGGTTGGCCCGTTACCCAACCTGCACGACCTAGTCTTTGAACGGTGTCTGGCACATACGCTCGACCCATTGGTTCGAGCTGTAAGCATTCGACTCGATCTTTAGGGCAGGCCAAAATCTGCTTGACCTAACCCAACCAACCTGATATATCATGTATAACATACAGGATTTATGGTGTTAGAGGGGGATTTGGACCGGGTCTGCCCGACCTGACCTGGTTTTTGGGTAGGGTTGGGCATATACCCTTGCCCTGTTTGGGTGGTTGGGCCAGGTTGGGTGCCCAAAGGGACGACCCGACGTCCCCTAACCCATTGATATTCCTAATATGACAATTTTTGTATGTCGAGAGGGAGAGAAAGATACATACAAGCTTGCTAAGATGAAAGAAAAACAATACTTTATTCATTTAAGATCAAGATCAAAGAATTTTGGTGAAATAAAATGAGAATAGGAATACATGGAAAAGAGAATTGTTAAAAGCAAAGTAAGCAATGGAACTAGGCCAAGAAGAGGAGCCAAGTCAATGGATGTTTAGCTAAGTATTGGACTCCAAAGGAAAATCAAATGTCTTCTTTGATTCTTTATTTGTTTGATAATGAATTAATTGACAGTAAAAATTCAACATGAGAGTACATTATGTATTTGTTGATGGTGTTTTGCTAATTACCTAGACAAGAAAGCAAGTAATTTGATAGTTGGAACTATGAAGAAAGGCTTTAGAGCTAAGGGATTGAAAGTCAGCAAAACTGGGACGGAATACATGTAATGCAGTCGAGACTACAAGTGCATGGATGATGATTTGGTTAAGGGATTGAAAGTGAGCAAGTAATGTAGTCAACACGAGACTACAAGAGCATGGATGATGATTTGGTTAAAATAAAAAATCAAATCAGTTGAATAGGTAAGAGCTCTTTGTCCTTTGTTCGAGCCTACTTCCTCGCCAGTACTCATCAACCAGTTTGTCACAATGTGATAAGTTCTGGAATCTAGGTTATGCTATACAACCGAACATGGATTTTAGGGACGGCATCTTAAACGAGGTTAGTGTATGGTGAGATTGTTGAGACAAACAACTAGTGTATTGTGTGATAAAAAAATATTACATTAATTCCAGGGTTGTTATAGCTCGGTGGAGCATCAACTGCATTAAGAATTTGGGGTCTGATAGCACAACCGACTTGCAAGGGATACTGAGTTGATCTTAGATGTCTTCATTAGGCAACAATAAAACCGGCATTTCTGTGTGGTGCAGTGTTTTCAGCTAGAAAAAAGTGACTAGAAGACAAAGCAATTATAGATAAAATGCTATGTTGAAGTGGATATATGGCCTAACAAGACTGAATTTAATTTGGGATAGTTATGCAAGAGGAGGTTTTGGGGTAGCTGGGATTGGGCATGTAGCCCAATGGAAGAGAAAGGTAAGGAGTATTGTTTGAGATCGTTTGGCCATTCACCGGTGACATGAACTAGCTACCGTACAAAAGGAATTCTATAATACAAGTACAAAGAAGTAGAATAAGAGGGGAAGACTAATGAATTAGGAGGGAAGTGGTGAGAAGCAATATGAAGGTTTGCATAGTGATAGAAGTGTTAGCACTAAACAGAAATGAGGAAAAATAGTAGCTCCCACAATTATGATAATTTAGATGACTTCCGAGTGACAAATGGATCCTAGTCTATAGATATTGAAAAGATTGATAACAAGTATGTGCTGATCATTTTTTTCTTTCTCTTGCTCTTCATATTTATCCTTCAATCCTTATTTAAAGTTTTGATACTTTTTTCTTTCATCTTTTTCATACTTTTGGATATTTCCATTCCACCCATTTTGTAAGAGAATGTATTCCAAAACTTCTGCTCCCAAATCTCAAATAGTTCTTTAAAAATTATACTTGTATGTCTTTTCCATCCCATCATACTCCACCCATCTAATTTTTACATTGATCTGCGGTTTCGGTCAAAAGTTGCATCTGCTTTCGAAGTGCATGGGACCACTAAACTTCAACATCGAATTGCCTGCTCGACTTGGTCATGGCTCATTTATCAACAACAAGCTCTTGATATATATATATATATAGAGAGAGAGAGAGAGTATTTGGTGACTCTGCATATTGACTTTTGCCTTCTTATTGTGAAGGTTTGGAATTTCCTAATCCATTAGATGCAATATATGCAATCAAATCACTCAATTTCTTTTACTTTTATGATAATTTGCTAACATATTTTATACGTTAATAAAGTGCTCAGATAGTGTTGCTGTTAAGATAAATCTGTTATTTTATGTAGGTGGTTGATCACACTACACATAGCTTCATCAAAGAAGATGGAGTTGCTTTTTTTATTGATGACTAATTGCATCATCTTACAGGTACACACACATGCATATATATATATATATATATATATATATATATATATATATATATATATATATATAGTCCCAACTAACAAAGCATTACAAGATAGTCGCATAACGTACAACTTGGTTATCACTTATCACCCACCAACATCATAAGGTTATCAGGGCACCATATATGAAGTACCTTTTTGAACACTAAAACTTGTCAAAAACTAGCATCCATGGATGCTAGCTTTTGATAGGATTCCTTGTATTTAAAGCGTGTTATAAGGTGGATAACTTTAAGATGCTGGTTATGAGAGTGAGCCTCATTATTGATTTAATTTTTCTTCACATATAATGTAGGTACATATTTGATTGCCATAAAATGCTTGATTCTACGATCTATGCAACTCAGGTCGACAATATAAGGCACACAAGTATATTCCTGCAGGCTCTTGATCGCTATGGTACAATGAACTGGCGAACCCGTTAAATATATTGATACATATGTGTTAATATTGTTTTTAGTTCCTCTTCCTTGTTAGTATATATTGGTGATGACAAATTGAAACTTAGGCAAGATCTTCTAGTTATGCTCATAAGTATAAAAGCTCGCTATGGTTCTTACCTTTACAAGAAAAAATGCTTCAATGCTTACTGTTGCATCATATTAGATCAGATTTGGAAGGCTAGATGATGCAGGATTTAGATCCGCATGGTTGGGTCGTGGCCGAGTCAAATGAAGAAAATCAATAAGGAGAAAGTGGACCCATGAATGAGGTTTAAAAAAGGCCCGTTAAAGACTTGTGTGCATGTTATGTTAGACAATATTTTTATCTAAGTTTAGTTTCCTTTTTTATTTGAATTCTTTTAATAAATGGTTTATTTTAGGATTAATTCCTTATTTGAATTATTTAGGGGTCAGACACATATATGTGATATGTGTGACTGTTAATTTCATCACTTTCTATGCAACCATCGGAAAAGTGGTCATAAATATACCAATATGTGTTGGAATTATGTGATTTTTGTTTTGTTAAAAAACTACTTCGATAAACTTTCAAATAAGATCAATTTCACGTCAATTGAATATCATTTGACCCTTCAAAAGTGTTCGCGTAATAAAGAAAATGATTAATGGTAAAATTAATTATGACCATTAGATTAGAAAGTTTTAATGGTTGATTAGGAGTTTTATTTTAAGTAATATTCCTAGGGATTTTTTTCTTTATAAATACACATTGTAATCTCTTATGAGAATTGATTATTGAATGAAAATTTGAGTTTGCTTTTGTGTATACCCTAGAAGAGTTGTGAAGAATTTTTTATCGAGGGAGCGAATCTTTCGAAACCTAAGGAGTGTTCAGTCATTTCTCGTGCGATTTTTGGTGTGAAGCCATCGTACAGCCTTGGTGCGAAGCCTCAGAAATCCTTGGTGTGAAGCCTTGAACCTCTATCCTCTTATTCAATCTCTTCTCTAATATTCATCAGGTAATATCCATTCTATCTGTTCCTTTATAAAATTTCAAAACCCCAAATTTTGTTAGTTCAAATCTTTTAATCTACCCTTTTGATTGCTTTATTCCTTTGAGCCGTCATTTTTCCAAATCTTTGAGGAGTCGAGAGACGACACCATAATTTTCTCGAAATTTGAATCCTTCATCAGATCTGTTTTTCTAGATTAGGAAATATAGATGTATGTGAACTCTAAATTGAATTAACCTAGTTATTTTATTGAACTCATTAAATTAATTTGATGTGTTTGGTGAATTTCAAATATTTTTGGTGTTCAATTAAATCTAAGGTTTATCCCAAATTTGCATAATTAGGGTTTTAGTATTTGTCCGGCATCACTAGATGATGTGGAGGATGAGTGTTATAATATATATATTTACCACCTAAAATTCATTATCTTTGTTGCTTTATAGGTGGACGTGCACTTGTGGTGCATGATTCACTTATATCTTGACAAGTTCGAGTTGTCTTAGTGGCTGGCTAGCATGACTGAATCGAAACCATCAAGCTGATAAGAAGTATTAACAATCGTAGTAGCAGCCAAGTGAAGTAGTAGATATTGAGTTTCATAACCAGTAGCTAGTTTTCGCACAACTAGGAATAATAGTAGTTGCAATAGCAATAGTAGTAGTTGTGGCAACTAAAGTAGGAGAGAGTAGCTTTAGCAGCAGGAGCAACAACGCTAGTAATAGTAGTAGTAGTAGTAATAATTATATATCATCCTTTCAAACCCTTATCTTTTAAACTTCTATTAGCTCTTGCTATCTTGTCCCTTCTCTTCCTTTATCAAATGAAACATTGCAAATAGATAAATGACTTGATCTATTTGATTTGGCATCTGTAACATTGTTAGAATATCATAATATTTTTTAGAATATTTTTTTAGTATGTAAAACTGGTTCTATGATTCTTTTTGGTGAAGTAAGATTGCTTAAACCTTAGGCATACTTGTCTTTCAGAATAATTCTGTGTTAATTAACCCTATTGATCTCACCCACCCCTTCACAAATGGATATCTCATTATTTGCAAAAAACCATTTCACCCTCAGCATATATCTTACGGTTTTCAAGTATAAATACATTAGGAAAACAGATCCAAGGGGCCAAAGTAAATTTTAGGAGATCTAGTGGTCAAACCATCGTCGATGCAAGTCTTTTAGTAGCTCTAGTTTGCACAATGATTGATTAAAAGAATTTATTATTCTCTCCTAATCTTATTTATTTTCTAAAAAATCCTTAAATATTCAATGATTGATAATCTTTGAAATATACTTTATATTATTGGGTTTGTTTGAAGAATTTACCTTCAAAATAAGTTTTTTTTTTTCTCGAGAAAAAATTCCACCAATAATAACTGCAAATAAGCCATCGTTTGATTGTAACGGTAACTAGAAGAATTTATTATCTCTAAGTGATTATTTAGTGATAGAGGTCAATGCCTTGTGGTATATATGGTTGGATTGGGAACCAAATGGCTTGCACAACAACACAATTATTAAGTCATGGTTCAGGTGTGGCACTAGACGCTGCAAGCCGCGGGCTGCATGTTGGGCTAGTGGAGAGAGACGATTTCGCATCTGGTACTTCATCTAGATCAACCAAGCTTCTTCATGGAGGTATGCTTTTTTTCTGCTTTTCTTGGTTATGCTCTTTAATAGCTTTGCTTGGTTATTTAACAACTCACTTTGCCTCTGCTCTGATTTATTCATGCAATTGTCGGAAACATTCACTCCCGATGACGTGTTCCTGTTTGATCTGCAATCAATATACGACTTGGATCACATTCAAATGATTGCTCTTTCTAAAGAATCACTTTCTTTTGATAAGGTACCTTAATTATGTTCTTGGTATTCTGATTTATAATTTAGAAGCTAACTTTACGGCCAAAATGCTGCTAGCTTGCTTTGGTCATCATTCTATCTGGTTTCTATTAGAATCCATTGCTAGAATATATTGGGTGTACCTAGTCTAGTTGGTTATGTGAGTAGTGGTTTAGCCTCATGTATTTTCCCTCTCTGTGCTCTTAATATATGAGAGATTGGATGTACCTCATATAAATACTCATAATAGAAAGGGGTTTGAGTTAATAATAATAATAAGTCAACCCTAATTTCCTCTTTCGGCCAAAATTATCAGTTTCGGTCCCCATCGAATTGATAACTATGGACCGAAATTTCGGTCATTTTTGTATGAGACCCGATTTTTTTTTTTTTTTATTTCACTTGTACTTAAGGGGGAAAAGACCTTTAGGTTGTGTACTATTTTGTTCAGCCTTTAGGTTCGCCTATTTTGTTCATTAAAGTCATTATTTTTAACTTGAAATATATTTTGTTATATTTTTTTATATTTTCTACTAATAGAATTAATTTTGTTTTTATTATTTTAGGCGAAGCTTTCTGATTTGAAGCTTACCTCAAATGGATCACTAGGGGACGGAGACACTTGGCAAGAGAGGCGAATCAAATTTATATATTTTTTCTTTTATTTTGAAAATGGGCCATGGGGTCCTTAGAGTTTACAATGTTTGGCTGATTTGAAATGTTGAATCATAGGTTGAGATGCAATCTTTTATTTGAATAAAAGAATTGGACTTTTATTTTTTTTATTAATGGCATTGCATAATTTGCATTTGAGTTGAATGGATGTATTTAAATATTAGATTAATAATTTTTTTAAAAGCATTAAAAAAAATTATTAAAAAAATTATATTAAAAAAAGTATTAAAAAAAGTATTAAAAAATTGCATTAAAAAAGGCATAAAAAATAGTCGACGTAATTTTTTTTTTTTTTTTGAAGTATTTTTTTCAAAAAAAACTACTGCTCAAAGCAGTGGTGTTTTTTCTATGACTGTTAAGAGCAGTCGTTGTTGAAGTTCATAAACCACTGTTTTGTATAGTGGTAAAAAAAATCACTCCTTTTTTTACAATTGTTTAGGGTAGTGATTTTTTGAAAAAAAATCATTGTCAAAGACAGTGATTTTTTGAAAAAATCATTATTTAAGGCAGTGATTTTTTTGGCTTTTTCACGTAGTGTCATATCTGGGTCCAAAAGCCAAAGAACCAGACTCAACCTGAATATGATTGAGGTTAGGTCCGGGTTTGATTAGGCCTCCTCTAACATGTACAAAGCTGGACGCACTGCTCAATACTGTGTATACCACATGTAGGCCCGAGTCACAAAAAATAAAGCCCAATACCACCAACTAGCACCCATATATATAGTTTACTTTTAAGTGCCATGACTAGTAATAAACTTATGGAGGTTAACCAAACCCGGGAATTAAGAGGATAATATACAACACTCGAAAGGCATGATTAGTCTCGTAGGTTGGAGCAACACAAAATTGGTGTGGACTAGACCCATAGAAAGCTTCAAAATTTTGATTAGGAAAGGGAAATGGTTGAATATTTTCAACAAAAAACGCAAGAAACAGGTTCATTTCTATATTCTTCATGTTCTTGGACCCTTCATCTTCTTAGCCTCGAGCAAAGTCTAAAACACATCCCACATCATCACTATCAACCTGATCGATTGAGGTCTCGGTGGTGGAAATTTTGACTCGCCAGAAGAACTATGAAGAACTCGTTCGAAGGTGCACTCGATAAAGATGAGAGCAAGGGGTGTTCGAGCAGCGGTTGTAAGCACGACGATCAAGAGATGGGGGCCAACACTAACTTGAAAAATGTTGAAGTTCGAGTAGAGAAGAGCACGGCGATCAAGTGCTTCTCCCATGCAAGGGGCCTAAATCTTGCGCGCATGGTAAGAAAACAGTCAGGTGTCTGATCAATAGTTTGAGAAGATTTAATTAACAAGATTTTCTTGATCAATTAGGCCATGTCCAAAAAGCACTTTCTAGGTGTTGTGAAGTGGTGGTTTACATGCTATTTTTTAAATATTGCTTTTCAAAAAAGACTATCACAAGTTGAAAATGACGTGATGTGAAAAGCAAAATTGGGCAACTTCTCAATACAACACCATTTCCGCTAGAGGTGGTCATTTCTTTTGGTGAAATGTCCTTCTCACCCAATATTTTCTCTCATAGAAAGTGCTTTTTGGAAGAGGATTGCCAAACAGGGCCTTAATATCTAATCACTTTATCCATGCCCTCAAAAGCAACTTAAATAAGCATGAAACATACAAACAAGATTAATGGGCACACACACAAACACACAAAAAATCACGGATCATAGAGAAGGGGTTGGTGCAGCGGCCAGGACCACGGCTCAAGAGGCGGTGGTTCTGAGTTCGAATCCCACTTGTTGGCAACTCCAAGTAATTTATCCCTACTCACTGGTGCTAGTAACATTCTCTTATGTTTATTTCGCTATATATATATATATATATATATATATATATATATATATATATATATATATATATATATATAATAGTTTTGTGGTTAGCTCACTCAGTATACATGGCTTGTAGGGTGCTATACGTGAAATTAAGAGAGAAATAGCCTAAATTAGCTAATTAATATTGAGCGAGTTGAGCGTTAATACTTGATGATCAATTAGCTTCACGTCCTAATTTGCTGCTTATTTAGGGAAACAACCATTTAAGAAAGGACAGTGTTAAATGGAAGACAGATTTTATGCAGACAAAGTACAAGCGAATGATGTGACACGATGCAATTGGTTGTATGGGCAGTGGGGCTCAATTAATGCAAGTCGGTGCTGCTAGTCACGTCACAACATGTCAGCCGCCTGCACTTTATCTGCAGAAAATTTGTCCTCCGTTTATAATTTTCCTTGAAGAAAAGAATAATGCGGGTCCATAGATAAAATCATAAAACCCTCACCACTACACTTTTTAGGCCATGTGGCTAAGACTGTCAACGGGTCATCATGTTGACCCGACACCTGACCCAACTGGCCCAGGTTTTTCTTATAGGGTTGGCCTCATAAATTTGTCCCATCGGGTCGGGTTGGACATGAAGTATCCGACCTAACCTTTGGTTTGGGTTGACTCGAAGTCAGGTAGGGCTGGGTTGACCCGACACGATACTTTTATATAAAATCAAGGAAAAGGTGTTTTGAGCCAGGTTTGGGTCGGGCATATACCCTTGACCTGTCGGGGATCAGGGGTTGGAATGCACCATCAAATCAAGTCGGTTGGGTCGGGCATATACCCTTGACCCGTCGGGGATCAAGGGTGGGAATGCACCATTAGATCAAGTCGGTTGGGTCCGGCATATACCTTGATCCCTAGGCAGCCAAAATTTTGTCCCAACCCAGCTTATGCTAGCCTAAAGTTGTGTTCCTTTAAAGTCTTTGGGGACGAAATTTTGGCTGCGTGACGGATCAAGGGTATATGCTTGACCCAACCGACTCAATCCCATGGTGCACTCCGACCCCTGACGATGCCCAATCCCATGGGTCAAGGGCATACGGCCAACCGAACCCGATGACCTAACCTGGTGCCCAACCTAAAACCTTGACCGAATATTGTTGAAATCCCTTTTTTTCATTTGATTTTATATGGAAAATATGGGGTTGGGTGAAGCCAACCCTACCTTACTTCGAGTGAATCCGACCCAAAGGTGTGGTAGGATGCTTCATGCCCGAGCCGACGGGAAGGGAGAAATTTATGTGCCAAGTCGAGCGGGTTAGGGATTTGTACACGACCACATGTGATAAGGAAGGTGAGGGTAGAAAAAAGGTGTTCCCTTTAAAGTAAAATTGAATTTGGTGAATGTGCAGGTGTTTGCGGAGATGTTAGGGACATTTATCCTAATGTTTTCGGTGTGTGGAGTAATAGCGAGCATGGAGTTAGTGAAAGGTGAAGTGGGTCTGTTGGAGTACGCGTCTACTGCAGGTTTCGCCATTATTCTCGTCATTTACTCCATCGGCCACATCTCGGGTGCCCATGTTAACCCCTCTGTCACCATTGCCTTTGCCGCCTTAGGCAAATTCCCATGGCACAAGGTATTCAACATTCCTTTCCTTATATATATATATATATATATATATATATATATATATAGAGAGAGAGAGAGAGAGAGAGAGAGAGAGAGAGAGAAGAAAGAGAGAAAATGGGTGCGAGTGGGCAGGCATTGCATGCCAGCGTTTGAACGTTACCTCTAGGATGGATCCCTTTTGTCTATTTAGAGAGGTGGAGGGGGGCATTGTTTTTAATTTTCGTTCAAATTTTGAAATGGTTTTTAGGTTCCACTGTATGTGTCGGCGCAAATGGTTGGTTCGGTGTTGGCTGTTTATGTAGGAAAGTCTGTGTATGGCATTCAAGTGGACTCCGTGGTCACTAGACCACTCCAAGGGCGCGATACAGCTTTCTGGGCAGAGCTCATCTCTACATTCTTCATTATGTTCCTTGCATCCGCAATAGCGTGCGATGGTCAACCGGTAAGATATTAAACTCATCGTCACACACCCCTTCACCTACCTAACCATTTGAGTGAAACTAATGCATAAATTTTTTATAGAGAAATCTAAAACTAACACCCAATATGTAGTTTTCTTATCAAAACAAGAAAACAAAACACCTTTAAAATTATACATTAACTATACATTCATCTATCACCATTGGCAATCATTTAATAACCAATAAAGTATAGTTGTTCTCAAATGATTTAATTAATTTTGCACCTATTTACTCCACATGGTTACTATGGATGGCCTTAAATATTCCGTAGCAAATAACGCATAGAGAGGAGAAGTCCTAATGTATCTAATACCGCTCATCGAGTGGCTTCCTTCAAAGGAGGTGTCCTGACTGAAGTATGCCTCTCTGTATGCTGATATCCTGGGCTGAGCGAGCTTGAAATTCCTGAGATGAGCCAAATTTCAAATAAGGAGTTCCATTTCGTGTTTGAATCCGGTGAAGCAAAGAAGGTTGTATGAAAGGCAAGGTCAAAGAGAGCTCAAATCTGAAGGTCAGCTTTAAGGATTGGAACCCATATGTTAGTTGGAATAGATGGATCAAAATACATGTGGTGCCAATGCATGCATGGTGTATCCAAAAATTCATTGGGATTGGGATCATTCATTTGGTAGGCTAAGTCTTGATTATCTCTTTGTCTTTGTGAAAAGCTGAAGACACCATCATCTAACAAGCTACCTCCCTCAATTGTCATAAAGGTAGGAATGTCATATCAAATTGGTATCGAGAAACTGGATGATCTTCCGGTGAAGTAACATGGGGAGCATCCATCAAAGTGAAATTAGGTGAGTAAGAACAAAATGCCCAAGGGAAGTGATAAGTTTGAAAATGAAGCCTACAATGAGGGGTTAATTTCAAGGGTTGCTATGGAGGGACTACAATTGGGCGAGGCCGAAGCTCCTGGAAAGGATGAGGAGAGTAGAGAACTCCCTATGGAGGAGAAACACGAAATTGAATTTCCAAATGGTACCTAAGGTAAATTTGGGAACGGGTTCTTTCGAAATTACATTCAAATTCTAGTCCGGATAATAATAAAACTTTTGTTGCCAATTCCATTCACTACCTGTAGTATCTATAAAGGAGTCTTTGGTTGACCTTTTGAGGACGTGTTTAATAAAATTGGGCAAAGAGGAGAAAGAATTGAGATTTTTAGCCTTGGAGATTAATTACGGAAAGTTTCCATCAGAGGTGGTGCAGCCGAATGGTTCTCTTGGAGTCCAAGTCTTACAATGATTATCATTTCCTTAAATGTTAAGATATTGGTAACCCAAGCAAGAGGAAACACATCCTTAAAAGGTTATAATTCTGATTCGGGATCTAAAATCGCTAATGTAGACTCAAGTATCATTAGAGACTTCATTGTTAACTACATCGAATGGGAGACACTTGACTCTACTGGAGATTCTAGTGGTTTTGGGCAAGGTATTGTAAGATCTTCGTCTTTATAGGCTGTCACTAGTATTACCATCCTCCTTGGCAGCTTGCATACATCATCAACAATGTTTATGGGCCTAATGAATATTCACTCGGTTTACTTCTAAAGGGAATTACAAGATGTGAGAGGCAAAGTTGGCCGCGATCCACTTTCATGGTTTATTGCCTACAACTTCAACCTGGTTAGATATATGAATGAACGTAATCGAGGTTCTCGTCTTATTGTGGGAATTAGGAGTTTTTCGAAGTTCTTCACTTGGTCCAATTTTCAAAGTGATCTCTCTCTCTCTCAGTTCGATCGATTCTTTTGTAGGAATGATTGATTTTGGAGTGTCTAGAGCTTAAAGTTGAAGCTTTGTTGCGGTAAATTCCGGACCATTCGCCTTTATTGAGAAGTTCTAGAGTTGGAAACACTAAACCTAAACTGTTTCTATTTTAAACAATACGGTTCACTAATAATGACAAATCTGAGCTCATAAACAAGGCGCGTTCCCCTATCCAATCTCAGGCTCTGCATCTATACTTTCTTATGGAAGCTGAACCAATGAAGATGGAGCTTATTGAGTGAAGTTGCTCAACCTTTATAAGTGTCTTCTCTTTAAAGGGCCACCTACTCAGAAGATTAAAGTTCTGGACATGCTCGAGCAATTTGTGGCTTTATTCCATCCAGAAAGAAAACGTAGGTTCTTGTATAAGGAATAGCTTCAAGTTGTTCTCTGTAAGGGGAATTCTATTGGTGATGCCATATGGGCTATAAAAATAATTAGGGTGGTGGAATCACTCACACTGGGTGGAATTGCTCATGCCAAAACTAGGGACTTGCTCACCTAGATTAGGGAATCACTCACCTAATTAGAGGAATCACTCACTCAAAATGGAGGGTTCAAGTTCTCAACATAAAATAATTTCAATCTTCTTTTTTTACATTCATCAAATGCTGAAATTTATAGAAATGAGCTTACAAACATTAAAAAGTAACGTATTGTTGCAATTCTCAAAATGACTTTTCAACTCCCAATACTAACTACTAATTAGACTTTATAATCACTAATGACCAAAATAACAAAACATAAATATGTGCCACAGAAGCGTCATATGGACGAATCGAGTTGCGCCAAAATTTTGTGCCACATGTGCTTGCCAAGTGTAGAATTCATCCCGCATCAAAGCAGAATTCTAGAGACTTGTGGACCAATGCAAGAGATCGGAACTATCAATATTTTTAAGTACAAGCTTCTAATTAGGGTGCAGATTCGGTTATCTCTTATCTGACTTCTCCCAACCAACCCAATTGTATCAGAGCCAGGAATATTGGTCAGTGTTCTCATGGCTTTAGAATGTGTCTACTCCAGGCACAAAATTAGGGTGTAAACTTGAAGGTTGACTTGGAAATAGAATATGGTTTTTTTCATTTGGGACTATCTGGATTGTTATGTAATAAGGACAATGGGAATGGGATCCAAATGGCATTGCTAAACTAGGAATTAGTTCAGGGGTTTCTTTTGTGCTAAACAAGGCCTGAGACAAGGCCACCTGCTGTACCTGTTGTTGTTCCTGATTGTTGTTCAAGGTCCAAGGCAAACCAAAGAGGTATTTTGCATGGCCATGGCTCTCTCAAAATCTACCATCTTTAGTATACATGCAAATGATCTCATTTTAAGGAGGAGATTCATAACATTAAGATGGTTTAAGGTTCTTTAAATTGGTTATCTAGATAGAGCATAAATACCAAGAAAGTGCAACTTATTGGCAAAAGATGGAGTAACACTGCTATTCAACTAATTGGGCCAACCAAGTATTCCCAAGAAGTGGTAGATGTTGATCATCATATGCGTTGAGAATAGAGACTTACTTTGATCAAACACTTTTCTATACAGGGAAAATTACTTTTCTTTGATCAAGTCAACTCTTTACCCCGTAGGGTGTGTAAATTGTGAAATACTCATTACATGGTGGGGGCAAGGGCATCCCTTAGGGATTAGTCTAAGCGTAAGCTTGGGATTACCCTAAGTTATAAAAAAATAATAATAATAAATTCTACTCTTAAGCGTTGGATATATCATTCTGATTTTCATCTATGTTCGCCATTGGCTTGAGGAAATTCAAAGAGACTACCTATGGTCTGAAATTTGCTTTGCTTGACGAAACTTAGAGGAGGTGAACAAACTCACTTGACCAAATGGTTGTGCCAAACTTCTTTTGAAAAATCAGTTCTTTTGTGGGAAGCAGTTGTGGAGTATGAGTTCTCCACAAAGTCGTGCTCAACCCACATTTGCTAAGACACAGTTTGGGAGATCTCTAATTTTACGCTCAACTTTCCCAAAAAGGTCTCTCATTCTCCTTGGAACCTCCTTTTGGTACCAAGGTCTATAATTCTCATTTAAGGTACCTCTGTTCACGCCTACAAGATTATTGAGGGGGGCTTATGTTTGAAAACCATCAATTTTTACTGCTTGCAATCACACAATAGAGGTCGTTTTTACCCCAATCTTCCACACAGTGGATCTTGGGACCCTGAGCGTACCATCATACTGTCAGTATTATATTCCATGTGACACAAATACCGAAAAAGCGGACCTAAATCTCATGCATACATCACACTCAAACATAATTTTAGATTTTTTTTTGGGGATTTGTGCCACATGAAATAAAAAACTAATCATCTGATAATAAGACCATGGTCTCCAGATTGAGTAGGTGAAAGTGTGGATTGAAAAACAATCTCCATCATTTGATTCCAATATTTTATGAAGGTCAGAGCAATGAAAAGTACAAAAACATAGATAGTTTCACTAAGGGGGCCATTAATGGCACACCTTGCACATAGTTTAGAAGAAAGACATGTAATTATGGGTAGTCGTGTGAAAACATTATCTAAACTGTTTGATTTGGAGTCTGTGATCTAAAGATCAACAATACAAAAGATTGGCACAAACCTTAATCTCTATCGTGTGATTCAATACAATTAGATAATGGTCTTTGACTATATTGAATCATATGATAAATACTATGGTTGGTGCTCATATTTTTCATCTAAGATCTTTAGATCATGTCTTTCAAATCAAACGGCTTAGATGGTATTGCACATGACACATGTCCCCGAAATATCAAGTCTTTATTTTAAACCATGTGCAAGGGCAAACTTCTATGTGCAAGTCTTTATTTTATAGCTCCCTTTCACTAAGCTATAAAGGGCACCTCTGTTTGCACTTACAGGATTACATAAATCGCCTATGTCCGCAACCCATTGAAACTGTTGACTGCTTGAAATCTGATGATGGAGGTCGTTTTTCACCCCAATCTTCTACATAATGGATCTTGAGACCATGATCTTACTATCAGACGGTCAATATTTTATTCCAAGTGGCACGAATCCCAAAAAATAGTCCTCAAATCATGTTTGAGTGTGATGTATGTCATGTGATTTTAGGGCCACTTTTATAGGCTTTTTTCCTTATGGAATCAAAATTAACCGCCTGATGGTACGCCCAAGGTCTCAAGATCCATTATGTAAAAGATTGGGGTGAAAAAAGATCTCCATCATCCGATTCCAAGCAACAATTAGTTGATTTCAGTGGGTTTCGAAGAGAGGAGCGAAAAGAGGTACCCATCTATGGATGTTTGTACTATCTCATTAGGTTTCACAAATTTGCTATTGCTAATCGGTAAAACTTAGTATAAGGTACTTAGTCGGAGTGTGTCAATTATTTGGACCAATGTTATCTGATTCACTAGTTCGCTCAGTTTGGATTCAGATTTGCGGTTCACGATTTGTCTTTGTGAAGCGAATCTGGCTGGATTAGGGGCAGGATGAGTTTTAGATTTAAAATTTAGTGGACCTTTTAATATTTATTTAGCAAAAAAAAATCTAACCTTGTAAGTTGTGACATAACAAGTTCACGAGAGTAGTTTTGTTTCGTTTCATTTGGAAAGGGGAGAGAGGTGATCATGTATTTCAGAGGGAAAATTATAATCGTAGGACAGATTTGTTGAGGACAAAATACAGGCGGCTGACGTGGCATTAATTAGTCCCACCGTACTTGCAACTAATTACATCATGCCATATCAACCGCTTGTACTTTGACGGCATAAAATCGGTCCTCCATATAACACTGTAGAGAGATAAAGAGAGAGTGATTAGATTTAAGTAGCCAACTGTATATAACATTTGACAGCCATCTGGTGGCGTTGTGTTGTGTTGTGTTGCAGAATTGCCAACTGTCGGGGGTTATCGTTGGGGCAGCAATTGCACTCGCAGTTTTGATTACTGGGTAATTAATTGTCTACTCATAGCAAGGTTTGAAATAGGATTAATGCCTCAATTGCACTTTCGCGCATATATATATATATATATATATATATATATATATATATATATGGAAAATGGATCCGTCCTTCATGGGAGGACAGGCACCGTCCTCCAACCTTCTACGTGGAGCTCTACGTGGCACCTAAAATATTGTTTCGATGCCATCTGGACCTTGAGTACATTACTTAGATCATCTTTGAAATTAAAAAAATTAAAAACTCATTATATATATATATATATATATATATATACATATATATTGATCACCTGACTCGAGTCACGTCGTGACTCGAATCAAGAGACCATACATCTCCTCGATCAATACTGATTGCATAGATCTGAACGGCCTTCTGGCTCGAGTCACCCATGACTTGAGTCATATGATCATTTATATATATGTGGGAAAAGGGCCGGTTGCTATGAAGGTAGCATTTTCATGCTACCTTCAAGTGCTAGGCCACGTGATACATGGCACGAGAGTGCAATTGCACTATATCAATCTAACTGTTCAACCAGTTCATTAAGATTTTAGAAAAAGAAATTTATTCCAACTTTTTTTCCTTTACATTATAGGTCAAATGTTGTGGTCCAGTAAGATTTTAGAACATAAAAAAACTATTTAGACTTTTTGGCCCCTTATATCTTATGTCAAATATTATGGTTAGCAGCTTAAACTTTGTACATTGAAGTTTTTTAAACTTTGATCCTATATGCAATGGTGGAAAAATACTATTTTTAATATTTTCTTTTTTAGATGGAACCTGATCGATCTTGAACAAGTTGTCATGGCCAATGATGGACATATTAGAGGCGAGAGTGATCAACTGAGACCCCTCTCGACCTCAATAAAAATAATCTTTCTTTAGAGAATGTAGGTGTTTTAAAAACTTAGTAGTCTACAATAGAGATGGTATTGTCCTTCATCTGATTCTCAGTATCTATGATGCAAAAGAGTTAGGACGAAGGACGATATATCTCCTGCTTTTGATTCCAAGCGATCAATTTCACTACTTAAAAATAGATTATTAGCGGCAGTTTTTTGGAGCAAAACACTGCCGCTATTAACAAAAAAAATTATTAAAGACTTAGCGGAAAGGGTATTAGCGGCAGTTTTTTGTTAATAGCGACAGTTTTTGACTGTCACTAATAATCTTATTTTTTGTAACATTTTCACAAAATTAATGGTAAGGTGAGAATACACAGTGCCCGTTGATTTCAGATGATGTTTGATTGTTTTAGCCCAGATGATAGACATTGTTTAGATATGAGGCACCTATTAGACAATACACATAATGATTCCCAAAGAATAACTCTTTTACTAGGCCACCAGCACTTCCCTTCCTACCAATTACTAATGACAGGAAATCGAAATGCTGCTCATCAAATCTTCTATTAAAAGAGTTTATGTTAGGTTCCTACTATCATGTATTCTGTTTTTATTTGATGCCCATGATCTAAAGACTTAGCCCTACAAAATTAGAATAAAAAATGATATAATCAAACACCATCTAAAATTATGTTTGATTCAATTGTGCCCTTTAATTTTATATGGAGTTTAACTGTTCCCCAAAAGGGGTGGAGATTGTTCTTTTTCCCAATCTTTTATAGTGGAGATCTTCAAATTATGCCACACCTATCGAACGAACGGTACATATGTTGATTCCATGGGACACATCCAAAGAGTGATTCGAGCACCATATATCTCGCCTAGCCCTCATGCCCCTAGCCTAATATTGACTCATTTTTTTAGCTGACCATCTCTTGATCCCATGAAAGAAATCTAGGGTCCACCATTGGCCATGGCACTTGATTCTTGGGTTGGGTGGTCATGTGGTCGAAGGAAGCATCTTAATGCTACCGTTGAAATTTTGGGTCGCCGATGAAAACCTTTACCCTGTGATTTGAAAGAAACAAATAATGAGACAAAAAAATACTTTACCCTGTGATTTGAAAGAAACAAATAATGAGACAAAAAAAAACCATTTCCCACCTAGCCCTGCCTAAGGCAGCGGCGTGATGTGCATAAACAGCCCAAGCCTGAGTGTAGGATCAAATGGTGAAGAAACGAGCTCACTCCAGCCCAGCCAACTGTTTATGCTTAACTTCAAAGACAACCTAAAATTTAGATAATATAAATTAATAAAAGAAAGATTTTAGAGAGGAAAAAGATTTCTTGGAGAAAGTATAAAATACTATTTTTGGAGGAAACTAATATATATTTGGGCTGCAGATATTCACTCTGCGCTTGTGGTTACAATTTAATCATGTCTTCAGTAACAATGTATATTTTCATTATTGACTCAAATAAAGGCATTTTCGTTACACTTGTTAAACTGGCATTTCTCAAACATACAGCCCTATTAGTGTACTCCTTAACGTGATATTTTCCCAAGATATAGGCATTTTGGGTTATAATGGTAAGTAGGGCTGTCAACAGACCTAGTTAGCTACGCCTAAGCCTTCCTAAAACCTAGCCCGACCTTAGGATCAAAAGCTAGGTCCTAGCCCGTCCTAAAGGGGAGCATTGATATGCCTAATCCTAGCCCTAACATAGGTGGGTCGAGGCGGATTTCAGTCAAGCTTCGAGTTTTATGGGTTACTAATAATATTTCTAAAGTTCTAGAGGAATGATTTCATATGGTCTTTTATAATGGAGCTCTCCCGAAGGTGTTGTTAGAATTATTGTTCGAGTAGTTGAACTAATATCATGCCTCGAAATTTTATCCCATCTCGAGGGTCAAGAATTTCGAATTATGACCCACATGCATCTCAGATACGCTAAGCGGACATACACTTAATCAGAGTTATCGCATAAATCTAGTTTCATAAAATCCGTAAAAGTCAACACATATAAATAGAATATAAAGTAGTCATAAATACTAAATTATTGCGATAAAATCTTAGTAAATCACCAATAAAAGAGAAATAAAAGTCGGTGACAAATCCGATAAAGAAAATCATAGTGTCAACAATAAAATATAAAACCAACTCAATATCGAGTCCACAAATATCAATAGTTGGCGCTCGGATCAAAATCAACACTGTAGTCCTCCTGGTACACAACGGCGTCGCCCTTTCAAGGCTCTTGATACTCAGTGTCTACGGGGTCAATGAAGTCAACGTCAATTGGATCTGAATAGCCGGCGTCTATTTCACCAACGTAGTCACCTGCAGCTGTTTAGATTTTCGTGGGATAAATTTACTCAGTTACGTAAACTCAGTGGGATATACCACCAATTCACCCCATACTACTCAGGTGTATTGTGGGTGCATCACGTGAGTGATAAATATAGTATAACAAAACAACTGAAAGAGAATATAATCAAAACATGTGTATAATATAAAACTTATATCATAACATAAATGTAGGACCATGATTTAGATTCTCATATTCTAACGTACCTCACCATATTCCATATTTCATAACATACCGTATCTTATTATTCTCATACATACATTTGTACATTGTATGAACGTAACTACACTACTCATAAATCCTATACAACATGTGCCAGGGTCGCTGCTCGAGCTACCATGTGAGGGTTATCATAGTATCATACCACCATATTATAATCTATCTAATCGCCCTCCCTATCATCATACTCCCCACCCAGCCTAATGGGGAGACATAATAGTCAAACATAACTCATAAACAGACTTAGACTCATACTCATAATGTCTCTCAGTTATCCATCTTGGCTGAAAGACATTGTTGCCCTTACGGTGGCTACGCAAGGAGCGGCACGTACAGAGACTTAAGTTCTTAATATTTTGCTGGCCTACACAGCGATATCTTATTATCGTACTCGTAGCATATCTTATCTCATATTCATACCTTAACATACTCTTACAACTTATATCTAAGACGAGCTGTAGTGAGATAACCTCACTACAACTGAGGCCCGAGGTCCGAATCTCATATTATAACTCATATCTTATCCTCTCATATTAAAAATCGGAGCGATAGAGTCACCGCATATGTCACCGTATATAAGGTTACACTGAATTCTCACTCACCCGACTCGTCATGATATCTCATACCACCATGAGTTATAAGGCATATGAATATGATGCATTTCTCGCTTCAATACCATCTCGGTGAATCACCATGCCTAAGCGTAGGCATGATCTCATGCACTCGCGTACATATGACCTAAATGTTCATAACCGTATGACATGATCAAGATGGAAGCACAAAATTATCATACATACAACATAAATTTACATTTAGATATAATTATGTTTATACATATATTTATTTGCATTCACATCAATACAATTATAGAATAAGATAGTTATTAGTGTGGTTTCGAAAACGTGAAATCAGAATTTGATTTTCATGAGGTATCGAATTTCTAATCTTTCGTATTATCGAAGAGGTCGCGTTGAAGCGATAAAATTGATATATGCATATATATAATAATAATTGGATAATTAAATTAAAAGGTATTTATAATTATTAAGTTGTGATTTATCATTACCATCGAATGAAAGTTCTTAAGTAAAATATAATATATACAGGAATTTTGGTCATGAAAATTAGAAAATAACACTAAATTCGTATAGCCTTGGGTCATTCAAAATTGAATTCAACTTTTTGCTCTATTTTGACCTCTAAAACGTCAGATTCGTGAAATGCTTATTTCACGTAAAGTTGTAAAGTTCGTTGTCTTCTTTCTCATACCACAAGAATCGCATCAATCCGAGGTCGGAGTAAAAAGTTATGGTCAAAATATCGAGACCAGTACATCAATGGTCGCGAGCTCGGATTCGTGGTTGCGAATTTAAGTTCGTAGCCGCGAGTTTGGACCCGAAACTTCAGGATGGTGCAATATATTATTCTTTTAAATAAAATAAGAGTATGATTTAATTTTGGGCTTAATTACTTTTAAATAAATAATAATATAGACTTGTAACAATAATATGTCATTATAATTTTTAGTAAAAGGGTAAATTACTAATTATATAGATTTAGAAATAAACAATATCAATATGGTATTATTAAAATTAAGTTAATCTATCATATTTATAAATATTAGAGTTTAATTAATTTATAGATTTAAAAGAGGGTAAAATATTAAATATGAAGATCTAATAAAAAAAGTACAATATTAAATAATCAAACAAATGAATTATTTGAAAAGAGAAACAAAATATAAATCAGACTTACAAATCATGCAACTTTAATAGAAAAATAAAATACTAAATATGCAGATTTATCATACTTAAATGTATTCATATTTAATTAGTATGTAGATTTAAGATGAAGTAGATATATTAAATATACAGACCTAATAGAAGTTAAAATATTAATAGCCAAATAAAAGGATTCTTTGAAAAGGGAAACAAAATATAAATCCGACTTACAAATTATACAACTTTCAAGGGTAAACATAGTATTAAACATATAGGTGTATTAATTTATGAGATATTTGAGTTTAAATAAGATTTTTAAACCCGTCGATATGCGATCGAACGCATCATACGTGACAGGATCTTAGAAGAACAAGATGGATTGATGGGTACCCACCTCTTGAAGCGTGAACGATAAATCTACGGCTGTTCAGGTTGGAAAGGTCGATGCTCAACTCGTCGGTTTCTCTAAGTCTTGGGAGAAAATAATTTCTTATTATAGAGAGCAGAGAGCTTTTAAAGTTTTATTTATAATGGTAGAAAATTTTAGGTTAATTCTAATTAAGACTTTTCATAAGGGATTTAATAAAATAGGAGTTTTTACACAGAAGAAATTTGAATAGCTTGAGAAAAGGTTTCGTTCCAACGCTTTGTGTAAGCAGGAAGCAATTAGTATTTCTCTCTCGAAATTATAGTTATGCCCTTTAACTTGTTTCATCACTTTAAACGGGCGTAACTTTTTATATTCTTATCGAAAATTGACAAATTATATATCATTAGAATCTTATCGACGAGTACTTTATAATGAGTCTAATATTGATATAGAAAAATTATAACTTTCCTAAAAGATTGTGGGTTCCGGTGTGGAGCTTTAGCACCGTATATGGTGTGGTACATCATCTAACACTGTTAAAATAAAGTCCAAAAAATTTGAGTTGTTACAACTAGTAACTCCTATATGAAAAGGGGCCCTTCCGTGTAAAAAAAAAATATTGTTAAAAATAGAAAAAGATATTTCCCTAAGGGAAAAGAAAATCTTATGACCTCTCTTTATAAATATTCAAATTACTAATTATTCTTACAACTATTCATTTGATAAATTTAATAGTAACGTTGACGGTTATTTTGGTAATTTGATTGTGAATAATATAATAAATCTCTTATATATATATATATATATATATATATATATATATATATATATATATATATATCCGGTTAGGTCTTCCAAATGGAGGACGGTGACCGTCCTCTAAGATACACATGGAGCTCCACGTGACACCTAGAACACTGTTTAGGTGTCACGTGGAGCACAGGTGAACGGTTTAGATCAATATTAAAAAAAGAAATTTCGAAAAAAACTTTTTAAACTCACAAATCAAAGTTTGACTGATTTCATTGGTTCAAATTTCACGGTTCAAAAAACACACGGTGGAGATGAGTTTTCAATTATTATTTTTTTCAAAGATGATCTAAACAATGCACCCGAGCTCTACGTGTCATCGAAACAATATTTTGGCTACTACATGGAGCTCCACGTGGAAACTTGGAGGACTGTGACTGTCCTCCCGTGGAGGACGAACACATTTTCCTATATATATATATATATATATATATATATATATATATATATATATATATATGAACACATAATTACAAGAGATGCATGGGCTGGGCGGGCTTCCGGGCCTTCTTGTTAAGATTTTCCCAGCCCGATGCAAAACAGGTTTTTGTTTAGAGGCTCAACCCTGGTCCTCTTACCCCAGTTTTTTGCCCTAGCCCTAGGATTTTGGTGCTGAGCCAGGCAGGCTAAGAGCCTTACTAATAAGGGATTCGACATCTACTATTATCCCAAATATAAGACATATGTCATATGATACATTTAAAATTAAAATATTATATATATATATATATAAATTAATAATTGTATATGCACAAATTAAGCATACGCTTAAATTAAGTAAATTGCTGTTGCTTATATATGGTACCTATTATAAGACCATTATGATCATGATCATTTGATTATATATATATATATATCTATTGTAGGCCGATTTCAGGAGGATCGATGAACCCTGCAAGATCATTAGGACCGGCAATTGTTTCTTGGAAGTTTGATAACATATGGTTGTATCTTCTTGCCCCCACAATTGGAGCTGTAGCAAGCACTTTTGTTTATCGATCCCTACGGATTCATCATCCACCTTCTTCGTCCAAATCACCTAATTAATGTGGTTGATCCCTACGGAGTTCTCTAGAAAGAGTTTATAGTTGGATATAGTAACTCTTTATCAAGTTGATAAATTAAGGGGCTAAAGAGAAATCAGGCATGGTGGATTGTAAAACCAAAAAGAAGCAAATTTGTTAAAAAGTTCATCTCTTATTATGATTAATTATAATTTGTCAATGACCAAGGTCTTGATTATAATTGGTACCACAACCATCTACATATACGGCTGGTATGTAATAGTTGGTACAATCATTTGTACCAGTTATTGCAAACTATATATATATATATATATATATATATGTATATATAAAAAGAGTTACTATAGGCAACACCGTAATATGAAAACAATCCAGCTCCAACCAATATTTTGAGCCTTATCATGACCATGGTTCAAAACCTCCGATAATATTGATACATGTCATCTGATACAATCGGTATCAAAACCCTATGCATGAAACAGTATATATATATATATAGTTGTTTATGCATGTATTGAAGCACTGTACATGTTCCAGTTGGGTGCCACTGCACCATCCCCAGCACGATCATCTTTCATGAATAATAAGAAATAAAAGGGTGTTTTTCCATCACAAGTTTTGGCTCAAAGTTGAAAATTTCAATGTATCAAATTTGGCTAGCAAATCAGGAAGTTTGACCGATAATTTAAAAGGCTAAAAAGTACGAAAGAAAAGTTTTTTTCTAAAATTGTAAGAGACTGGATGAAACTCTAAAGGATGCAGCATAACACATGCTCACATTTCATCTGGCATGTGATCACCAAAGCGTTGCACTCAAATGCATCATCACCATCATCATTTTCATCATTATATATATATATATATATATATATATATATATATATATATATATATATATATATATATGATCACCTGACTCAAGTCAAGTGTGACTCAAGCGGGTGGTTGTCAGATCACGTCACGGCCTGCATTTGACCATGATTTGATAGTCACCCGCTCGAGTTGAAAAATATTAGGATCAGAAATCCGAAAATGATAAAATAGGCAAGAGAAATTGGACTCGAGACACGTAATCGCTATCTTTAAAACGTTATTCGCTCTCTACTCGAGTAAATCCTCGAGTTTGTAAAAGTGTTCCAGCGAGACGTTTTGAGGATACAATGAGCCCAATCTCTTAGATGCGATCCGTTATTTTGCAACAGTAGAGGATCGTCTCAGAAAACTCAATCTGATGAAGTACCAACAAAAGAAGAAAGCATGAGAATTTCTCAAAGCGTATGCAAGGAAATTCGATGGTTTTATAGTGTCAAAATATGTATCCAGAGATCTCCTTATATAGATTTTAAATGCCTTTTCAATATGACTGTTAGATATTGTTAGAAAATATTAGGATTAGAAATCTGAAAATGATAAAATGGGCAAAAGAAATTGGGCTCGAGGCACGTAATCGCTATCTTTAAAACGTTATTCGCTCCCTACTCGAGTAAATCCTCGAGTTTGCAAAAGGGTTCCAGTGAGACGTTTCCATGATACAACGAGCCCAATATCTTGGATGCAACCCGCTACTTTGCAACAATAAATGATCGCATCAGAAAACTCAATCTGATGAAGTACCAACAAAATAAGAAATCAAGAGAATTTCTTAAAGTGTATGCAAGGAAATTCGATGGATTTCAAAGTGTCAAAATTTGTATCCAGAGATCTCCTTATATAGATTTAAATGCCTTTTCGATATGACTATTAGACCAACAATCATATTTTAGACAGCTAAAATCTTTTAGAGATTTCAACCGCTCCATCCAACGGCTGTATGCAAGGTTATACATTTTTGAATTCAAATTCGAAATGTTGCACACCTTTATAAGCAATTATAAAATGATTAGGCCCAACGGTCAATATTTGACCAATCCGTTTGACCCAAGGATCAAAATATCGGGTAAAATTTTGGTTTCGGGCTTGACAGAAATCAAAAATTTGAACCGAAATTTCGGCCGAAAACCGAAAATTTGGTCAAATTTTCCATCGAAATTTGGGTCTCATACAAATTTCGATCATTTCGGCCGAAATTTTGATCCTTGGTTTGACCCAACAGAATCAAAATGATCCACTGATTAGTGGCCCATTAGACCCAACCAACCCCATGACTCTAATCTGACTGTTGGATCTACCTAGTTAAAAAGTGAAACATCTCCTTGCGATGATGCACACATGCGAAATGCGTGCGCCTAAAGTGCCAATGCGCCTAAATGCCAATCGCCACACATGCGTTCAGCGGCTTGCCGCTAGGCACACTCTTCTCTTCTTATTGGCAAACAATAATAGAATGTGAAAGGTTCTATATAGCATTAGACCACTCTGACATTTACTAATGTGGGACTATTTATTTACATACAAAAAATGAGAACATCTATTGCCTAAAAACTAACCCACAAAACTAAGAAATCAAATGAAAGTTTTATTTTCTTTAAACTTATTTAAAATATTTATGATATTCTAAAGTAATAAATAAATATAACAATCCCTCATAAATTTTAAATAAAATAAAGGCACCGATATCGAAAATATGTGCATACTATGAAATGTACCTTTCGAGTTTGAACATTCAATTAGTGCAAACTTATAAAAATCTTATCAAGGTACACAGACACCATGGTCTTGAACAGAAGATCCTATGTGACAAGACCGGATAAATAGCACACACATAATTATCATAAGTTCGAATTTTCTATAAATCTAGCACTATTATGGCCTTGTGCTTATATCATGATTTCATGAATACTTTCTGAGAAAAATTATAATCTCATAGGAAGTGGTTGCACCTCCACATCGACATAGGTAAGTCTATCGAATTGTTCCTGTAATCAAATACATTAACATAAAATGTTACAGATTTATTAAGAGTAAATACTCATCCTTTTCTTTTTTATTACAAATTTCAAGCACTTTACACCTGTCTTGGGATGAATATTTTAACTAAATTAAAGTGCTTCCAATCATCACTCTCATGTCATACTCTTCCATTGAACTTAAGGATTTATTGTACAAATATTAAGTTAGATTTCTAACATAGGTAATCAACTATATGGATTTAGTCCTATCTCGATAGATGTTCTCCTTACCAATCCTCTAGAAAGTCCTTTGGTAAATAGATCAGTCAAATTATTATTGGTTTGAATTGAGTCTATCCCAATTACTTCATCCTTAAATAATTCTCTAATATAACAGTGTCGTAGACCAATATGTCTATTACTTCTATTATAAACTTTATTGTAGGTTTTGCTCTTGTAGCCTCACTATCATAATTTATTGTAGTAGGTGACATAGGCTTTAACCACATAAAAATTTTCAAGAGTAAATTTCGAAATAATTTTGGCTCTTTGCCACATGTCGTTAAGGTAATAAACTTAAATTTCATTGTGAAATGAGTAGAACATGTTTACTTTTTAGATCCCCATGAGATCGCAGCACCACCGAGAGTGAATACTCATCCACTCGTTGCCTTAGATTCATCTGAATTTGAAATCTAACTTGCATCACTGTATCCTTCTAAAATATTAGAAAAATCTGCATTATTTAATCCATAATTTAAAGTTCCTTTTAAATAATCTAAATATACGAGATATAGCATTCCAATGATCACGACATAGATTACTAGTATATCTCATCAATTTTCCAACTGCATATGCTAAGTCAGGTCTAGTACAGTGCATTGCATACATCAAACTACCGATTAATATATTCTAACTGATTTACAGATCTAACTTTATTATAAAAAAGTTTGATGTTATAATCATATGGTGTAGATGCAAGTTTACCATTTAAATGATTATATTTTTTGAGAATTTTCTCTATACAATGAGTCTGGGTTAAAGTAAATTCATTATCATTTCTTATTATTTCGATTCCTAAGATGACATCGACATTACCCATATCTTTTATATCAAAATTGGAAGAGAGAAGATTTAACATCAATTATACTATCTAAATCAGTATCAAATATAAACATATCATCTACATGTAAATATATGATAACTCTCTTATTTGCAGAAAATTTATTATAAACACATTTATCAAATTTATTAATTTTGAAACCGTTAAAAATAATAACACTTTCAAATTTTTCATGCAATTGTTTAAGAGTTTGTTTTAAACCATAAAGAGATTTAATTAATTTATAAACTTTATTCTCCTATCCGGTCATTACAAAACCTTCAAATTGTTCTATATAAACTTTTTCTTTTAATTCACCATTTAAGAATGTGATTTTTACATCCATTTAATGAATTTGTAAGTGATAAATAGAAACAAGTGCTATTAAGATTCTAATAGTCGAAATTCTGGCTACCGATATATAAGTATAAAAAAAGTCAATACCTTCCTTTTATCTAAATCCTTTTGCCACCAATTTGGCCTTAAACTTATCTATAGTTTCATTAGCTTTTAATTTTCGTTTGACAATCCATTTACAATGTATAGGTTTAGATCCTTCAGGAAGATCAACTAGTTTTAATGTTTTATTACCCATTATAGATTTTATTGCTTCCTTCCAAAAAGCAGTATCATGTGATTTCATAGCCTCATCAAATGTTAACGGATAATTTTTATATGAAAAGAAAACATGATTTCCTTTACTTGTTCTGATCTTGTTTATTCTATTACAAACATATAAAAATTTAAACCAAAAGATTTTTCTTTTCGCATTCTTTTACTTCTTTTGAGATCCATGTTTTCTATATTTTTAAAATTTATAATTAGTTTTTCATTGTCAGAATTTTTATTAGTTTTAGGAATAGAATAAAAATAGTTTTCATAAAATTTAGCATCTCTAGATTCAATTATACTGTTTTGATCAATTGCACCCTTAGATTCAGTTACCAAATATTTGTATGCTTTACTAGTCAATGAGTATCCAATAAATATACATTCAATGGATCTATTACCTAATTTAGGTCTTTTAAGATCTGGTAATCTAACTAGTGCACGACACTCCCATACTATGAGGTATTTAAGATTTAATTTTCTTTTCTTTCATAACTCATAGGGAGTTATACTAGAACTCTTTTGGAGCACTCTATTTAAAACGTGACAAGCAGTGAGTAGCGTTTCACCCCATAAATTTAAATTTAAGCCGAAATTTAAAAGCATGACATATACTATTTCTATTAAAGTTCGAATGTTTTATTTTGTTGTACCATTTTGTTGAGGAATGTAAGGTGCAGGCGTAAGATGTACGATCCCCATATTTTCGCAAAATTCACTAAAATTATTTGAAGTGTATTCTTCTCCTCAATCAGATTTTAAAGTTTTTATTTTAAAATTTAACTAATCTTCAACTTCTTTTTTATAAGTTTTAAATTTTTCTAAAGTTTCATCTTTATATTTTAGCAAATAAATATAAGTATATTTAGAATAATCATCAATAAATGTTATAAAATATATTTTTTCTCCTCTAGTTAAAATACTATTTAAATCACAAATATCAGTATCAATGAGTTCTAAACTTTGAGATTTTCTTTCTACTTTATTGAAAGGTTTTCTAGTGATTTTAGTTTGAACACAAACTCTATATTTTTTATGAATATTTTTCTCACATCTAGGAATTAATCATAATTTTATCATAGAATTTAAACAAGTAACATTCAGATGTCTTAATCTATCATGCCATAATGAAAGAGAATCAATAATATAAACGGAAGAAGGCATTTCATTGATTACATTTAACTTAAACATTCCTTTACAGACATATTCTTTCCCCACAAATACGCCACCCTTAGTGATTACAACTTTATCTGATTCAGACACTAACTTGAAACCATGTTTATTGAGTAAACTGGTCGAAATCAAATTCTTACGAATCTCAGAAACATACAGTACATTGGTCAAAGTAAGAGTTTTATTAGAGGTTAATTTGAGATTGATTTCCTCTGAAGCCTTGACCTTTGCAGTTTAAGTGTTCCCCGTGAAGAGTTATTGTCTGTTCGTGTCCTCCACATAGTTGGCGAAGAAAGATCTACAGTCATAAATATGCTTAATGGCACCAGAATCGATCCACCAGTCTGTTTCGCTTCCAACCATATTGATTTAATAACTCATAGCTACAAATTTTTCTTCAGTCACATTCACTTGAAAATCTTTCTCCCTTTTCAGAAGTTCGCAATCTTGTTTGAAGTAACCAGGTTTGCACAGTGATAGCAACTACCATTTTATAATCTAAATACTGAATTAAAATGAAGCTTTTTATACTGGCATCTTTAGTTTTATACTTTGTCTCTAGCGCCTTCCAAAGTTCCATTGCAGACGGCATGCTCAAATACACATCGAAGAGTAAATTTTCCAACATATTGAGAATGTGCCCTCTGCAGATATAATCATTTTGCTTATATTTCTAACGATTATGAGCATTGGCAAGAGATTCTCCATCAAAATCTTCAGGCTCTGCGGGTTTTGGAGTTGTTAGGACATGAATAAATTTCAAAGTCGTTAATAGGAAATATAACTTTTGTTGTCATCTTCTGAAGTTGTTGTCATCGAATTGCTCCAATTTGACGAAGTTGTGAGTCATCACTTTCAGATTTGAAGCCATGATAATACAGAATAACATTTTAAAATTGTTAGAAAATATTAGGATCAGAAATTCAAAAATGATAAAATGGGTAAGAGAAATTATACTCGAGGCACGTAATCGGTATCTTTAAAATGCTATTCGCTCCCTACTAGAGTAAATCCTCAAGTTTGCAAAAAGGTTCCAGCGAGACGTTTGCAGGATACAACGAACCCAATCTCTTGGATGTGATCCGTTACTTTACAACAATAGATAATCGCCCTAGAAAAATCAATCTAATGAAGTACTAGCAAAAGAAGAAATCAAGATAATTTCTCAAAGTGTATATAAAGGAAATTCGATGCATTTCAGAGTGTCAAAAATCTGTATCCAGAGATCTCCTTATATAGGTTTTAAATGCCTTTTCAATATGACTGTTGGACTAACAATCATATTTTGGATGCTCGAATCTTTCAAAGATCTCAACTGCTCCATCCAACGCCTGTATGAAAGGTTGTACCTTTTGGAATTCAAATTTGAAAAGTTGCGCACTTTTATAAGCAGTTATGAAACGATTAGTCCCAATGGCCAATATTTAACCAATACGTTTGACCTAACAGAACCGAATTAACCCACTGTAAACACCTAAATTTGTCCCAAGGCCCGATTGAAACAGACTTCGAGAGAGGCACACCCCCGAGCTTCCGATAGCATCTCCCATACCCGTATGAATCTTCCTAAACCCTTAGGAACTTGTCTAAACCCTTGGAAATTACCCCCAGCCTCTCCGGACCTATAGTTAACCCATCCCGGGCAATGGTTAGAGAGAGATGTACAGGGCTAGCAGGGACTTCTACTGAGACTGAGTTTTATACCATTGAAAAGTAGAGGTTCTCAGCTTTCCAACAAGCCAAGAATCACCTCAATCCTAGTTGTACTTCAAAAGTGACAACAATCCGAAAAGGACTCGAACTGTACCTGATTGAACCTCTCGAGGAGATGGGCATGTCTAGTGTGTATAATACATATGCTAGGCCATTCCTGGGGAAATGTTGCCTGGCGTGTATATTATACATGTCATTTTTTCACAGAAATGGCTTGGCGTGTATATTATACATGTCATTTTTTCTCAGAAATGACTTGGCGTGTATATTATACACGCCAAACATAGGTGGCCCTCCAGCGGGCTCTGGACTTCGCAAACATTGTACATATGTTTGGTGTGGATAATACACACGCCAAGCTTAGCTACAGTAAATTTTAGATTTTGCCCAAATTTTACTTTTGGGGTTTGACTTATTGACCATCCCAATGTTTAGGGTGAGTTTCATTAGGATTGTTGCACCCCCACTTACCCTATTTGCAACCCTCTAGTCATTTGAAACCTCACTCTATCATCTACCATTGAACCCGATTCACATTTTTCTAAACCCTTAAGATCCTAGGAAACCTTAGATATTAGGATTACCTAATTGCTAACCCTAATTATCTTTTAAGTACCCCCTAACCCTCTCTTTTTCTATAAATAGAGAGGCACCCCTCCCTTTATAAAGGCTTGAAAAAAATTCTAAAAGAGAAAAGATTAAAAGAGACCTTTTCCCCTTTTGGTGCACCAATCCCATATAAATTTCAGAACTTCAAAGCTCCCTTTAAACCCTATCTTCCATCAAAAACCTCTTACTTTAGGTGAGAGCTACCCCTTAGCCCTCTTCTCCTATTGTAGGTTAGTTCAAGTTGCTGTCTTGTTATTAGTGAGAAAACAGTGGTCAAAGAATATATCAAAAAGTGAAGGAATAAAATTGGTTAAAACAACAAATCTGAAATACACAGCCTGCAAGATACAGGACTATTGTAGCAAGTTTTGAGTAAGTAAGTGTTTGTCTCACAAAGAAATTGATTTAGACCCCAAAATGAGTTATGTTAGTAGGCCTTCAGATCTGACAATCCTAGAGAAAGAGAGTTGGGTATCACAACTACACTAAATTAATACTAAAAGAAGGGAAATAAAGTGTAGTCCTATCCTAAATAAAGGGTTATGAAGAAGGTGGTGATGGTATATGTGAAAATAAAGATAAAATTGATGGGAAGTAGGCAATTAAGCTAAAGTTAATTCAATTATGTAACTCAGATTTAGGGCTGTCTCTGGAGTAAATCTCTCAGATGGTTACAAGCACATCTGGAAGGAAGAAGTATCCAACTCAACCCTTATGGTTTGACCTGGTCTCTTAAAGCTACAACCTGTCCACTTCAATGGTCACAAACTATCCAATAGAGAGGATCAAACTATATAAACTAAATCAGAAAACCAATCTGATCCAATGGAATATATTGATCTTAAGGCTATAACTTGTCTACCTAAATGGTCACAGATTATCCAATAGATGTCCTCCACCCAATGGATCAAATCAGAATATGAAAACCATTGTAGACACCATATAGGTCAGGCTACAAGCTCAGGCATCCATGGGAGCAAATAGTTCTTGAAAAACTAGTGGAGACCAAGTAGTTCAAAAGCTATTTGGGCTATAAATGCAGCTGGTCATTGCTACAACAGTCTTGTAATGACCCAGCTCACTAGTCTGCAATCTCTACAGAGAAATCAGATCGAACATACATCTGATGTTGGTCAAGTGTAACAGAGGGGAGCTTATTCCTGCAATAATCTCTCACAAGGCTACAAGCTCAAGTGTAGAGGAGAAGAATCCTTCTCAGATCTGTGGCTTAGAATCACCCTAGGGCTATAGTCTGTCCACTTAAATGGTCATAGGCTATCCACAAAGGTTATCCTCACTGTAGGAGACTGGGATGGAACATGTAAATTGTTGCTGCCACTATGGTCCCAGGGCGCTACAGTGAGAGCTTCCATGGGTCTTTCAAATCAGTTCAAGTCCTAAATGTATGGCATAGCCAGAACAAAACTATGGACAAATAGGAAAATAATAGATTGAATAAACCTTTTAAACACAAATTTCATTAATCAAATCATTACTTACAATGATATTTCTCAAGACAGCAGCCTTGTGCATAACAACTCACCAATGACCCCCAATGTTCATAAGACCCATTACAAAAACTGATAAAACTAAGCCTAGTTGCTTACAAAGGATATAGCTAGCAAGTGTTGGGCTAAGAGAGAAAAAAAATAGAAAAAGAGGTGATCAAACCCTAACCCTAGCCTACTCGAGCTCCAAGCTGACAGAGGTGAAAGGAGGGATGATAAATTTCTAAGTTACATGTACAACTTAAATACTCAGTCTTAATGCCTTAGCCAACAGAAGATTAAACCCTAATTCTTAGGGCAGATGTGGCACTGTTACAACCCTTGGATGCCTTGGGATGTGTGCCTCGAGATCAGGGCCTCGGGATGTGCACCCTAGACCTGGGGAAATCCCCAAAAGGTCCCTAAGTAAAGAGTGAGAAGTAGAGAGCCTGAGCTTCGCGGGGCTGGCCTTGGTGCATTAATCCATTCGTGCGGTTGGCAGAGTACTCGTGAGGTAGCATTTGGCTTGGGAAGCTTCTTGCTCGTGCAGAAGACTTTAGCTTGTCGCATAGTTGATTTGGCCTGACATGCACTCGCGAGGAAGAATTTGCCTTGATATGTCTCGCTCGCACAGTATGCCTTTGAAAGGTCGCGCAGCTACTCTGGCATTTAATGCATTCGCGAGGATGGATTTGCAATCTGTCTGGCTTGCGCAATGGAGCTTCAGGTATCTTCTGTCGCGAGGTTGTCGCATGGAAGATCTTCTCTCTCGCTTGGTTGTTTGTCAAAGGATTAACACAGCTCGCTCGGTAGAGGGTATAACTTTGAAGTGCGCGATGACTGCATAAGGTCATTTCTGTAGCTTTCTCTCCTCTTAAACCACGCGAGGACTTTGCGAGTTTGTTATTATTCTTTGTACAGATTGGCCTCGCGAGATAGTGCGCGCGATTGATACAAGACTTGTTCCTCGCGAGAGCTTCGCGAGCTAGATTTATGAAGGCTTAGTGCGCGAGAGCTGTGCGAAGTCTTGGAGTGTTGAAAGCAGATTAACCTCACGACTACTGCGCGAAGCAGTTCTCTGAAGTCCATTCCTCTACTGGGCACGTGAGTTCTTTGCGAGTTCACTTATGCTACATGTAACAGCTGCGCGAGATGGCTTTGCAACAGCATTAAACTGCGCGAGGCAACATTTCTACTATGCGAGATTGCATCTCTTATGCTTCTCTGCTATGCAGCTACTACTGTTGCAGCCTTCTCCTCTCACATCCACACATCTTCCATCTGTTGGACTTCTTAGGTCTACTTTGACATGCTAAATAGTCACTATGGTGTGTACCACCATGGTGTTCCATTGATCTTTGATCCAGCAGTCTTCTTTGGCTTAAATTCTCTCTTTTTGGCACCAAAAGCAGAGATTTTGTACTAAGTTGCATAATTATTGCTAATGACCAAACTAGCTAAACAAGGGGTTATTAGTTAACTTTAAGGTCCAACAAAGGCTAGGTTAAGAGGTGAAAAGTGATACTTTTCAGTGAATAACACCTAACTCTTAGCCATCAAACCTTAGAGGTTAGAACCCCCCATTCCATCTGCTCAAGCTATCGGAAGCTCTCCAAGTGCGCCTATGCGAAGGTACACAACTGTGCTACAAGGGCTCGAGAGCTCCTGTTCTCCCCTCTACTCCGCTACCTACTTAGCTTTTCCCTTATCCTTGAGTTTGTGCCGTTACGCTACCAAAATCTCGGTAATTGCGGAGGGGCACAAATAGGGCCAAAGTTCCTTTAGGCAAGAGGAAGTGCTTTTTTTCATTTTTATTTTTATTTTTATTTTGATCATAAGTAGAGACCACATTTGAGCAGGTTGATTGGGTGCCTAACACCTTCCCGATCAATAACCGAAGCCCCTACCCAAGAGCCTTTGGCTTGAATCGGTAAATCTGAGTCATATTCAGCACTTCAGTGCATTTAATATTGATTTGAGGTTTCCCGGGACACCAAAAGATCCGGGTGGCAACTCTAATTTTTTATTAAACGAGCGCATCGTCTGACGGACTCGCGAGAGCCATGGTTGCACAGATGGTGACTCTGCTGGGGAGAGCTAGTAGAGCTTTCCCTTGAAATTTGGCATTTTTCTTTATTTTTACTAATATTTGGTTGTTTTCTTTTAGTTTCACTCACCCCTACGATTTCGTCAATTTTTTCTTATCCTTATGATTCGGTCTATTTTTACTTACCCCTACTTTTCTGTCGTTTACATGCCTTAGCCGATTGGCGGGCCTACTCGAGCATTGTCTTTATGATTCATTTATTTTTTCGTCATTTATCTGCCTTAGCCGATTGGCGGACTTACTTGCGCATTTACACGCCTTAGCCGTTTGGCGGGTCTACATGAGCTTTTACTTTCCGCAATCATATCTCATCAGTGGACGCCGACCCATAGAGGCGGCACGGGACCATCACCTCCCATTTTTCAACATTAAGCAAACTCCCTTAAAAATTAAAGTTAAAATTGAACCAATAGGGGGACTTAATTGAATTGTTTTTGGGGGGATAGATTTTATAAGGGTTGGAAATTTTTAGGCAAAGATACAAATGTCCCGGTTCTTAGTACGGCAGCAGCCCCTGGTGGTGATGATCCGGAAAAGTGCCACCCCATCTAGTATTTGAGAAGGAGCTTGCGCCAGATGTATATAGGGTGGGTGACCGATCCAGTTACGAAGCTTAAAACCCTTGGGGGAGTGCGTTAGTTATCCCGAATCAACCTTGTATCCCTAGGTTCGGTGAGGACAGACTCGTTACAACAAGAAAATCAGTCCCCGAAAGAATTGCTTCCAAAAAATCAGAAAAAGATACTAATTTCGGGCTTGCTGTTTGTTGTCAAAATATAAATCCCATTTTTGCCTGGCGAGTGTAAAATACAGGCCAAGTCATTTTTTACTCAAAATTGCTCTAGCGTGTATAATACACACACCAAGCCAAAATCTCCAGATTTTGTCCTGGCGCATATAATAACACACCAAGCCTGTTCTGGGCTAGGCAGCCTGAATCTGAGGCCTATTATCACCTTTCCGAGTCCTCCGCTTAGTGGTTTAGCACCTCTGATAAGTCCCGCACTTTTCGATGCCCAATACGCCCTCGCCGGTCAAAAGAGGTCACCCTCTTATTGATTTATTCCGAGGGATCAGGTTGTCGCGTGAATTCCTCTGTGGGAAATATCTGAGGTACGAACACCACTCGAAACGGGAATTCCAAGGCCCCAGAACTCATTCTAGAAAGGTTCATTTGCTTTATCCCAATAATAATAATAATAATTAATTAATTAAAAAATAAAAAAAGACTTGTGGTGCCAGCGCAACGGCATCGCCCTACTCTCCGTCATCTCAAAGAGGGAGAAGAAAATTTTACGGACCCCATCCGAAGCATCCATACCCAACCCGCCGCCAAGTCATATCGTCGGCGGTGGATCTGGCTTATGCCGATCCCGATTCTTCCCCGCCACGTTCCCCAACTCATTCCCACATGGAAGAAATCCCCATTTCTGATTCTTCCACCCCATCCCATTTCGATGTCACCGGATCCTACGGTGCACCCGTATTCCCATCCACATCTGCCTCATTACCTCAAAATTCACCCCATTGTCCTCCCACGTTCATCCAAAATCTAAGCTCCTTCCCCTAATTCACCCAACACACCCATTTTTTTCCCATCTACACAAGTCATGCCTCATTTCCCTTCCAAATCCACTCAAAATTTCCCCCATCTTACCTCCACATCCATCCCTACCATTCCCAATCCTCCTCCCACATCGATCCAACAAGCCCCTAATTTTCTCACATCCATCCAATAAATATCACATACACCCTAACTTCCCTCCACATCCAATCCAAAATTTTCATCCACATCTAATTCCAACAACCCTCATTTTCCCACATACACCTAAGCAATGCCCAATTTATCCCAATCCCCTCCAAATACACCCAGTTTCCTGTCATTCACCCAAAATCCACCACATTTCCCTCTATCTATCCGAATCATGCCCAATTTTCTCCAATCCACCCAAACAATGTCTTAATTTTTTTCATCAATCATTCACAATTTTCCTACCTTTACTGAGGTCATGCCCAATTTTAATGGGGCCATGCCCGATTTTTCCCATACACCCACCCAATCCATACCCTATATTCCCCTTCCATTAGATATACCCCTTGCACCCACCCTCTCACCCAATCCAATGGCCATGATGGAGGCAATTTTCAGGGCCTACACCAGATGAAAGGCTTCTCAAAGTAGCCTCCCTTATCCACTCCTTACAAACCCATCTCATACTCTCCCAAATCTCCATGCCCCTTTTCTCCAAAACTCTCATCAACCCCCCATTATCCATACCACCCAAGACCCTCACCAGCCATGGGGTCATTGGAGCGAGCCTCAGGCCCCCATGGGCCAGACCCATCAAAGCCCAATGGACTGGACCCACCAAAGCCTCATGAGCCAGACCCATCAAGGTCCAATGGTCCAAACCCATCAAAGCTCAATGGGTCAAACCCACACAAGGCCTAATGGGCCAGACCCATCAAGTCCTAATGGGCCAGACCCACCAAGGCCTAATGGGCTAGACCCACCCAGGCTCTATGGCCCAAGCCCATCCAAGCTCCTTACCCTATACCCAAGCCCATCAAGGCCCAAACCTTAGAACCTCATACCCACACCCTCCACAATTCCCTCAAAATCCCATTTACTCATCATACCCAACCCAATACAGGAACCTATCTCACACCGTTCATCAACCCCAACTCACCCATCCTCCTACATCTCAAACTTATCCCCATGAATTCCCCCAGGCACAATGGCCTCATCAAACCCTAATCCAAAACCCAACCTCCGCTCACCCCATCATTCCACTGAATTTTCCCCATGTACAGCGGTCCCATCCAGCACCCCTTCAGACTACCCACACCAAGAGGAAAATCTCACCCTTCTCCCGTTCTATAATGTATCAACCTATATTTTTGGACAGCATTTTAACGGTGTTAGATGAGGTACCAGAACCCACCATCTTTTAGAAAAATTATAATTTTTTTATATTAATATTAGACTCATTATGAAGTACTCGTCGATACAATTCCAATGATATATAATTTGTCGATTTTTAATAAAAATATAAAAAATTATGCCCGTTTTAAGTAATGAAACAAGTAAAAATGTTTAGGAAAGTTATGATTTTTCTATATCAATATTAGACTCATTGTGAAGTGCTTATCGATAGGATTCCAACGATATATAATTTGTCGATTTTCGATAAGAGTATAAAAAGTTACGCCCGTTTTAAGTGATGAAATAAGTTAAAGAGTATAACTATAATTTCGGGAGAGAAACACCAATTGCTTCGGTGCTTACACAAAGTGCTCGAATGAAACATTTTCTCAAACTATTCAAGTCACGTATGAATTTTTCTTTCGTGTAAAAACTCCTATTTTATTAAATCCCTTACGAAAAGTCTTAATTAGAATTAACCTAAAACTTTCTACTATTATAAATAAAACTTTAAAAGCTCTCTGCTCTCTATTATTAGAAATTATTCTCTCCAAAGACTTAGACGAATCGACGACTTGGGCATCGACCTTTTCGACCCAAGTCGCAGTAGATCTATCCTTCACGCTTCAAAAGGTGGCTACCCATCAATCCATCTTATTCTTCTCAGATCTCATCGCGTAGGATACATTCGATCGCGTATCGACGGGTTTAAAAATCTTATTTAAACCCAAATATCTCATAAATTAATAGACCTATATGTTTAATATTATATTTTCCTTTAAAAGTTATATAATTTATAGGTCGGGTCATATTTTGTTCCTCTTTTCAAATAATCCATTTGTTTAACTATTAATATTTTACCATCTAATAGGTCTGCATATTTAATATGTCTACTTACTCTTAAATTTACATACTAATTAAATATGAATACCTTTAAGTATGATAAATCTGCATGTTTAGTATTTTATTTTTCTATTAAAGTTGCATGATTTGTAAGTCGGGTTTATATTCTGTTTCTCTTTTCAAATAATCCATTTGTTTGACTATTTAATATTATACTTTTCTATTAGGTCTTCAGATTTAATATTTTACCCTCTTTTAAATTTGTAAATTAATTAAACTCTAATATCTATAAATCTGATAGATTGACTTAATTTGAATAATATCATATTGATATTGTTTATTTCTAAATCTATATAATTAGTAATTTACCTTTTTACTAAAAACTATAATGACATATTATTGTCACAAGTCTATATTATTATTTATTTCAAAGTAATTAAGCCCCAAATTAAAATATATTCTTATTTTATTTAAAAGAATAATAAATTGCACCATCTTGAAGTTTCGGGTCCGAACTCACTGTCACGAACCCAAATTCGCGGCCACGAACCCGAGCTCGCGAACATTGATGTACTGGTCCCAGTATTTTTCCATAACTTTTTTTTTTGACCTCAGATTGATGCGATTCTTACGAAATTAGAAAGAAGAATAGAGCTTTACAACTTTATGTGAAATAGTCATTTCACGAATTTGACATTTTAGAGGTCAAAATAGAGTAACATGTCATAATCTGCAATATCCTTTCAACCCTCGTGAGCCAACTTTCTATCTCCATGTACCAAAGAAGGTCAAAAGTTTCATCTACTGAAACCTTTCAATCATTGGCTTGCTATTTTCGCTTCCTTAATTGGTTTGATTTTATTGTAGTTGTGAGTGTCACGCCCCGAAATCTGACCTTTCAAAGATCTCGGTGTGTGAATAAATTCAATAGTTATAGTAGAAAAAAAAGATAGAGAAAAAGATAATCATTATATTGTTATTTCATTAATCTAAAAAGGTTACATTACCAATATTGTTATTTCATTAATCTTAAAAAGGTTACATTACCAATAAGTACAATCCCAAATGTTGTAGACAAATAAAAGTTGTTGGGATTTCTATCACATTCAAAAATTACACCCAATTGATACCACCCAACATATCCTTGAGCGCATGTAGCTACGAGAAATAAATTGACTAAGCCAACAAGTCTCAAAGCGACTCTGTGCAGGAGGAGGAGGGGGAGGGGGCTCCTGTGTTGTGATAATCACTCAATGAAATGATTTAACAACGGGGTGAGTTACAACCTCAACACATGACCCCCAATAATATCTAATAATATCTATATAGTTCCTATATTAGTCATGTCAGAGAAATAGATTTTGTGAGTTATTGCAATGTGTAAACATATTTGAGATGTGAATATCAAGCAACAATATAAAGCGTGCAAGTTTCAAGAAGATGTTTTGTAATTATAATTGTTTAATAAGACCTGCCTTTCAAGAAAACACGAAAAAAAATAAAATTTAATTTAATCATAAGAGTAGTACTCTTATAGATATAATTACTAGTACTAGATCCATAGTATAGCCACGTGGTCCCAGCCCATTCACCGGGGTTGATCCATCTTTTTTATTTTATTTTCGGGATTCAATCCTATCATCTCGGCTGATCCTCATAACTCACTTATATTCATCTATAGTCGATGGATAGATCTGTTTACTTCCTGTTACGGAAGTACTCTATGGACCATAGTACAATATATCAAGTGACCCTATGGGGATCTTTGCCAAATATCTAGTACATTAATAAATGAAGTAAGGAAACTATTTGTATAATACATTACTTTTATTTATCACTACCTTGGTGACCATCATTTCCTTTATCATTTCATTATTGAAACTTATTTATGAAAAAGAAACTAGATTCTCATGTTTAATCATTCATTTTGAAAACACCAATTAATGTCAACAAGGCAAAACAAGTACGATCAAGTCATGCTCTTAGTCTTCTATATACTCTACCATATGATATAACTCGTTAGTGATTAAAAACTGAACTCATGCATTATATGACAATGATGGTCACACAATGATAAGATGATAACACAATTATAGTTGCACATAATATTTAAAATCACACCCAATCATATCAATGTTTGATTTCGCACTATTTAAAGTTTTAGTTTATTGATATCAATGTTATAACCTAGTCCAGTCAGTAATAACTAAATATATCACCTAAAATATTATCAAAACGTAGTATGTGATAGGTCACTTGCCTTTTTCGAAAATTCTAATGTCCCCAGGTGAAGAAATTGATGTCAAAATGAGTTTCAACTTACCTACTATATCGTTATTCTTTTCTTTCCTTGATTTTTGAGTCGAATAATTTTGTCGGAGTTAGTATTTATGAGGTCTCGATAGGAGATATGAGTTTAGAGAGGAGGTGTTGGTTAGAGGTGCCTATAATAATCCCAAATTCAGTAAACTGTGTAAGTCATGTGATGTATGTGTATGAATGTGGTGTGTGTGATTCACAAGGGAACCCATGCAATTTAACACACTTTGGTGTGCATGTGTCTCACACTAAGGAGTTAGTGAATAAGTATAACACACAACTCATGTGTTTGTGTTTAGCATGATAGAAAAGTCATTTGCTTGGATAGGGAGGGGTTTCATACATGAGACCCATTTGTTGGGTTTGAGATTTCAAGTTAGAGAGAAAGAAAGGAAGAAAGGGTTTGAAGAGAAAAGAAATGAGTTTTTCTTGAATCCATATGTTATATTCACTTGATCGTAGTGAGGTTGTGCGAAGTATATGTATGTGTGAAGGATCGCCTACGATTACGTTGGCTTGGTCGTGAATGAGGAGCTCGGTGAGATCAGAGTAGGTTTTGGAAACCCCTTTTTATTGCAACAAAGAAGACGATCCCATCTAAGAGTAAATTGTCGAGTTAAAGGTGAGAAAACAATGCCCAATGTGTTTAAAGTTTGTTATTAAGCATTTAATGTAATGTGTGAGATGTATGGATGAGATAAGAAGAAGATCTAGTTGAGGAAAAACTCAAATCTGAAACATCTCTGGTTCCCGCGCGCCCGAGTTCCAAAGCTCGCTTGCGGGAGAAACCTTCAGAAGGTATAAGTAAGCCCGTGAGGCTCAGTGACTCGCTCGCGTGAGGACTTAAGTGAATTGAGCCTCACTCGCGCGAGGCCTCGCGTGACCAACTTGACCAACCCAGGCCAAAATCCGTCGATCAAGCGCGAGAAATATAGTCAGTTTGATTTTGTTTCTTTTGTCTGAATTCTTTGAAAATACATGCCTTTATGCATTCTTAAGCATTCCTAAGGGTGTCTATAAACATTTTGAACTACCTATTGAATGACTTGAGTGTGACTTGAGGTAGGAGAATTCAATACCATGACTTCCTATATGATTGTATAGATGAATTGTGAATGAGATAAGCATGTGCGTGCGTGCGTGAATGAGATAAGTAATGTGTTAAGCATGATAAGTGTGACAAGTGAATATGTACTTGAATGTGATAAGTGAATGTGAACCATGTGATAAGTAAACGTGAACCATGTTATAAGTAAATGTGTATGCGAACAAAATGTGCAAGCATGTGAAACTCCAAACCTAGATATAATTAATCACACTGATTCAATTACACAGTGAACAACTATAAGTTAGAATTGCAGTATGATTTAAGGTTTCCTTGAAATGAATCCCCATTATGTACACAAGTCGTGGACCGGCTATCGGTCATCGTGATGCAAGTGACCCTGCTAACTAAGCTTAGGGGTTTGTAGTTGTGGCTCAAGTGACCCTGTTAACCAAACTCAGGGGCTTGACAAGTGTATGAATTGTTCATTGAATGATAATGGTTCAAGGATTTCCATCGGTATTACTTGGGCTCCCAATGCTATATATGTTTGGGAGGTTAATTAAGTTAAGCTTTCAAGTCAAATTTGAGGCATGTGAATCATAAGAAAAATGAGTTAAATAAGAACATGAAAAACTAAGTAGATGAGTGTACACTTCAATTTAGTCATACAATGTATATGTTTAAAAGGTTCAGTTCCGTAATATGTGCTTCGAATTTCAGTTATATGATTTATACTTTATGATATGCTATGCATGTTAGTGATATTTCTCTATTGAGCTTCGATGTTAGCTCACCCATCGACTATACATCACAAGTACTGATACAGAGTTAGGCCCTAAGGATTCTGGCTGTGAGAACGATCCCGATTATATACTAGAGGAGGAGTAAGATCTTTTGCCAGAAGGATATTTCCCTTAGGGGATAGTTTTGAGATATTTTTGTGAGATCATTGTTCAAGGCTTGGTATGCCCAGCCTTTTTATTTTTTTAGAACAAGAATTTAGTATTTTGTAATGGTTATTGAACTACTGTTGGGATGATGATTGTTCGTCATTGGTGGTTCGTTTTGGTTCTGTCGGGCTTATAATTTGCAGAAGGATAGATATTTTGTGTTTTTGGTCTTTTGCTTACTTATTTGAATGAAATTATCTTTTGGCCATGTTTGATGACTCTATCTATATTATTAGAGTTATCTGCTTTGTTCTATAAATTGTGGTTCTACCAAGTGTTCTGTATGTTAAGGGATCACTTTAACGGGTATCTGACGGTCCGAGTTTCGAGTTAGGAAATCCGGGCTGTCACAGTTGGTATCAAAGCTCTGGCTTTAGAAATTTCTGACAAGACCTAAATGTGTGTGCTTTAGTGTGAGAATTTGTCAGAGTATAGGGACTTCTGTTGATAAAACTTTTGTTTCATGTGACAGACCAGTATGTTTGTGTAGACACTCAAATTTGGCCTAAGGCCTGATCGACACATACTTCGAGAAGGGCGCACCCCCGAGCTTCCGAAATCATTCCCAAAACCCTTAAGAATCATCCTAAAACCCTTAGGAATCCTCCCAACCTCCCCAGACCCCTTAGAACCCGTCCCAAACCAGTTTCTGAACCTTCTTAAGCGATGGTTGAAAACAGGAGTGCCAAATTTTATACAGACTTTTGTTGGAGCTGAATTATATACTATTAGAAATTGGACTTTCCTAGCTTTCCAACAAGCCAAGAATTGTCTCAATCGGAGTTGTATATCAAAAGTTATGGCGATTTGAAAATTGGGTTGTTTGACTTGATGTTGCCTGGAGCATGTATTACATGCGCCAAGCCATTTTTTGTCCAGAAATGGCTTGACACATCTAATACTTACGCCAAGTATAGGTGGAACCCCTCTTCCTCATGGGCTCTGAACTTCCAGGCACTGTAGCTTTGTCGGCACATCTATTAGTTGCGCCAAGCTTAGCTACAGCATTATGATGGTTTTTGCTCGAAAATCACTTTTAGGGTTTGACTTATTGACCATCTCAAAGTGTAGGATGAGTTTCATCAGGACTGTTGCACCCATGTTTACCTTATTTGCAAACCTTTAGTCATTTGAAACCTCACCCTATCATCTACCATTGAAATATCTTGCCCACTTTTCTAAGCCCTCATAATCCTAGGAAACCTTAGATTAGGAGATTACCTAATTGATATACCAATTTAGCCCCTAAGCACCCTCTTAACCTCCCCTTTCCTTATAAATAGAGAGCTACCCTCCCTTGTAAATGGCTTGAAAATTTTCCTAAAAGAGATAAAAGATTAAGAGAGACCTTTTCCCCCTTTGGTGCCCCATTCCCATATAAATTTCAGAATTGATCTTTGCCTTTTAAACCTTATTTTTCACTATTAATCTTTGAGATTTAGCTAGAACTATCCCCTAACCTTATTCCTCTACCTCTTAGCTACCAATCCTTAGAAATTAGAACCCTTCTCCTAACCCGTTTGCTATCGGAAGCTCACCGGCGACGCTCTCGCGCGAAGGACCACATCGGTGCTATAAGTGCCCAAGAGCTCCAGCTCTCCCCTCTATTCCTCTACCTTCTTTGGCTTTTCCTCTATCCTAGAATTGAGCCGTTACGCTACCCAAATTTCGAAAAGTGAGAAGGGCTCAATAGGATCGGTGTGCCTTCGGGAAAGGGAAAGTGCCACTTATTTTACTTCTTTTATATATATATATATATATATATATATATATATATATATATATATATATATATATTATATAAACCAGCCCTACATAGACCCGGCCATAGCAGAGACCGCTTACGAGCAGGTTGATCGGATGCCTAACACCTTCCCGATCGATAATCGAAGCCCCTACCCAAGAGCCTTTGGTGTAGACTGGTGAGTTAGAGTTATAATTGGCGCTTTAGTGCATTTAATATTGATTTGGGTATCCCCGGACACCAAAAGCTCTGGGTGACGACTCTTTATTTTTCATACGAGTGCATCGTCGCGACGGATCGTCAAAAATCCATGGTTGCACAAATAGCGACTCTGCTGGGGATAGTTTAGAGCTTCTACTTGAAGTTGGCCTTCTGTTTTTTGTATGTGTCTTTCTTGCTTTTTCTAACTTTTGTTATTTCTCTTTTGTTTTTGTACTCACCCCTACGATTCTGTCATTTTTTACTTACCCCTATTTTTTCATCATTTATACGCCTTAGCCGATTGGCAGGCTTACTTGAGCATTGTCTTTGTTTTCATTTATTTTTCGTCATTTACATGCCTTAGCCGATTGGCGGGCTTACTTGTGCATTTAAATTCCGTCGTTTACACGCCTTAGCCGATTGGCGGGCCTGCTTGTGCATTGTTTTACGTTTAATCATATCCCATCAGTGGACGCCGGCCCGTAGAGGCAGCACGGGTTTCTCACCGCCCGTTTTTGAACTTAAGAAAACTCCCTAAAATTAGAACTTAAAATTAAACTAAGAGGGGGACTTAATTGAATTTTTTTTGCGGGGGTAGATTTTCAAAGGTTGGAAATTTTTAGGCAAAGATATAAATACCCGATTCTTAGTTTGGCGGCAGCCCCTAGTGGTGATGATCCTGATAAGTAACACCCCACCTAGTATCTGAGAAGGCGCTTGCGCTTGAGGTATATGGGTGGGGAACCTATCCTGTTACAAAGCTTAAAACCCTTGGGGAGAGCGTTAGTAGCCCCGAATCGGCCTTGTATCCCTTAAGTTCGGTGAGGAGAGACCCGTTACAAAAAAATTTGTTCGCGAAAGCATTGCTTCCAGAAAAACCAAGAAAAAAGAACCAATATTAGGCTGCAGTTCTGCTATTCAGATAGCTGCCCCCACTATTTATACCAAGTGCATGTAATACATGCGCCAAGCATAAATTAGGCCAAATTTGACCTGGCATAAGTAATACATGCTCCAAGTTAAATCTATTCCCACTGAGCAGTGCAGCCCGAATCTGAGGCCTATTCCACCATCCTGAGTTTCCCGCTTAGTGGTTTAGCACCTCTGATTAGGTTCCACACTATCCGATGCCCAATACGCCCCTGCCGGTCAAAAGAGCGAAACTTCTTATAAACCCATTCCAGGGATCGGGTTGTTTGTGTTAATTCCTGCGCTTTTAATAGATTGAAGGGTTTCTCTTTGACTTTTCCAAAGCACATTGGGATCTCGCCCCGGGATTTATTTAGGGTATAAACACCACCCGAAACGGAAATTCAAGGGCCTCGAAATTTTTCATCATAAAAATCCATTCACAAAATTTCAAAAAAATTAAATAAAGCAAAAATCGAAAAAGATGAGCTTTGTGGTGCCGGCACAACGACATTGCCTTACCCTCCGTCATCCGGTAAGGGAAGGAGGAAACTTTATGGGCTCCATCTGAGGCATCTGTACCCCACCCGTCATCAAGCTATGTCGTGGGCAATGGATCCGACATACACCGATCCCGACTCATCCCCACTACATTCCCCAACTCATTCCCATGCGAAAGAGATGTTCACATCCATCCCCCTCACCAATCCCCATTTATCGTCACCAGGCCCTTCGGTGCACCTGTTTTCCCATTCACCACTGCTTAAATTGTCAAAAATTCGACGCTCAATTCCCCGTCATTTTCCCAAGCCATGCCCAATTCTCCCATATCCACTCCACACTTCTCCTCCAATCCAAACCCACCACATATATCCTTGTCTACTCAGGTCATGGTCAATTTTTCCAACCCATCCACGATGCACAATTTTCCCCCATTCACATCCAACATACCCCATATTCCCTCCACTTCCACCATACCCAATTTTCCACATCGATCCACACAACATATATCCCAACCCTCCACTTCCAACCCAAATTTTTACTCCACATCCAATCCTCATAACCCCCATTTTCCCACATACACCCAAGCAATGCCCAATTTATCTCAATCCCCTCCAAATACACCCCATTTCCCTCAATCTACCTGAGTCATACCCAATTTTCTCCAATCCACCCAAACAATGCCCAACTTTCTCTCATCAATCCTGCACAATTTTCCCACCTCTACCCAAGTCATGCCCATTTTCTCCCATACATCCCCCTCATTAGGTGAGCCATCCACTTCCAACCCGATACCCCACCCCATGTCAATGATGGAGGACATTATGAAAGCCTACACCATTTGGAAGGCCTCCCAAAGCCATCCTCATCCACCCCAAATGTCCAATCTCCAACAAACCCTTCAAAATCTCCACAGCCCATTCCCTCAAAATCCTAATCAACCTTCTATTGTCCATACCATCCAAGGCTCCCATCAACCATGAGGTCATTTGAGCGGGCCTCAAGGCCCCACACTTTATACCCAAGCCCATCAATGCCCAATACCCCAAGCCCCTCAAGGCCCCACACCCTATATGCAAGCCCATCAAGGCCCAATGGCCCAAGCCCACCAAAGCCCAATGGCCCAAGCCCATCAAGATCCAATGGCCCAAGCCTATCAAGGCCCAATACTCCAAGCCCATCAAGGCCTAACTCCCCAAGCCCATCATGGCCGAATACCCCAAGGTCCAATGGCCCAAGCCCACCAAAGCCCAATGGCCCAATACCCCCAGGCCCAAGCCCATCCAAGCCCCATGCCCTATACCCAGGTCCACTAAGGCCCAAACCTGGGAGCCCCATTTACAAATCCTTTATCATTCCCCCAATATCCCACATTCACTTACACCCAACAAGTCTCCATTCCTCCTCAAAGTACAAACCCATTATTCCCAATTCCTCAAACAGATATGAGTTGTTGTATTGCTTACCTTGCAATTATTAAAAGATTAAAGTCAGTAAGCTAAAGGACAAATTACAGTAAAATGGGATCAAGGTAAGGCAAGCAGTCCTGTAAGAATCAGGGCTATTGCAACAAGCTTTAAGGGGTAAGTAAGGGTATGTCCACAGGAAAATGTGCTTCAAAATAGGATAAATCTCCATATCTATAACAGATTTGGCACTCTATCCTATCCTAATTTAAACTAAAGTAAGGAAAGAGGAGAGGTTTTAGGGGTTGTCACTTTACTAAAACTACAGAAAATTAAAGATATTGCTAATGATCTAGAACTGAGTAAAAATTAGGTTTAAAGAAATGGAGAAAATGATTAAAATCAAAAGGGGGAGACTAGGAGCTAGAGGTTTTGGTTTTTACTGAAAACTGATTGGTTCAGAGGCAATGCAGGAGCTTGATTTGTAACAATCCTTCATTTGGCTACAAGCTCAGATGCAAGGTATAAGAATCCAATCTAGACCAGAGAATTGGATTGATCTTAAGGGTATGATCTGTCCACTTGAATGGTCACAGATCATCCTATAGACTTCTTCCAATCCTAAGATTTTGCTTAGAACATTGAGAATATTGCAGATGTTGTGGATGCAAGGCTACAAGCACAAGCTGCCATAGGGAGATTTAATCTAGGGAAATCAAATGCAATCAAGAGATCTATAGATCAAAATTAACTCTATATTCCACAATATACTGATTCAATACAAACTTACAATACAATATGCTTAGATCTGTAATCTGTGCAACATCCAATCTCATGCAAAGCCTTGAACCTCTTAATTTATAACTCAACCTCACCCTAGCTACTGAAGGTGTTTAGCCAACTAGGGTTGGTCTAAAGAGAATGAGGAAGAAGGAAGAGGGATGAAATTTTAGATGGAAGAGGGAATTCGAATTTTCTCTGAGTTCTCTCAATTTCTATATGGTTTTTCTGTAAACTTCTCAAGCTTTTATACTCTTCTCCTCTATCCTCAAATCTATTTCAACCAATAAGAGCTCAAGAGAATAATTCTGTTATTCTCAGCTGCTGATGTGGCTGATTTTTTTTCTAGAAGCTCTCCACTAATTGGTCCAAACTGGACAAGTACATGTGAAGTGGTTAGAGAGTTCCCATTCGTGCACATATTCATTCCAAAAATACCTTCAAACTGGCCAAACAACCTTGGGACACATGTGCATAGACCATTGAAGTGAGCAGCAGATGTGGTTGGAAATGAGAAGTTCCCAGGTCGTGCTTCGATAGGATCAAGGAACCTTTCGACAGGTTCTGAGTCCCATTGGTGCTCCATTCGACAAGTAGGAGTGAGCGACAGGTTGAATTACCTCTCGACAGGATTGACATCAAAATATCCCCGCTGTCTTAGCTCCAGCCAACCCCTCGACATGTTATAATTCATCCTGTCAATTTTTTATAAAGCTCCTGATATCCTCTCGACAGGTACTTTCTTTTGTTCGACAGCTTGAAGACATCCTCGTGAGAATGAAAGCAGCTTCAAGTAAGTCTTTGATAGGTTCATCTCTGCTGTTTGACAGGTTGGTGGTTGTTCTCGACAAGTTCATAGTTAAGCACCTAGACCTATCGAGAGGTATGTGGAACCTCGCGAGATCCACTGCATCTCTAGGTGACCTCTCGACAGGTTGCAACACACCACTCGACAAGTTCTTTCAACTTGTCGACAACTTTATTTTTCTTCCTCAGAACCTGTCGATGAGTTCTATTTCAGCTTCAGGTCCTCTCGACAGGATGCTTCATTTGGTTTCAATTTGTCAACAAGTTCTGGGAACCTATCGATCTCTTCATATCCAAGCATCTAGACCTGTTGAAGGGATGAAATAACCTCTCGAACTCTTCTGCTCATTGCTTCCACAGCTGGCACACTGCTTGGGGTGCTATCTTTCATTTGTCTAGCACACAGTAGCCTTTTGAGGGGTTCAAAGTTCATCCAATGCAGCTGCTCTTGCTCCCATGTGTGCCCAGTTGGACACATCACATTCCCATAGACTTCCGAGGCTCTGTGGACTACTTGATTGGTTGGCCTTTTGGGCTGCATGAGCACATGATGAGGCAGTAGATCTCTTCTTTGGCATTTTTAGGTGGATGTCTGCACTAAGACTATAATTTATTATTTATCTACAAAATACACTCAAGACATATTATTAGTCAACTCAAAGGCCCATCAAAGGTCAAGTTAGAGGGTAAAAAATGATATTTTTTACTGATTAACACACCCCCAAACTTAAGCTTTGCTAGTTCCTGAGCAAAGGAGAAATTAAAAGCAATGATTAAAAATAGAAAGTGCCACTTTTGTAGGGAGCACAGATGCATTTAGCATATGCATCAAACCTTTCAAACCCTTAGGTGATCTCTAGTGGAGGAGTGAAGTCTCCTGAGGGTTTTCGGTGAAGCTACCGACAAACTTCCCATATGAACATGATTAAACCAAGTGCAGACAGTTACAGGTTAGGTCCCAACAATTTCAGCTTTATTTCATACCTTACCCTTTTGACTTTAGAAGTTTCAAAACAGTAAATGTAGACACATTTACTAGCTAAATCCATTTTCAAACTCATCATAACTAATCTGAAATCATCAAGGGAATGTTATGTGCATAACAGTATATACTTCACTATTAATTTAAGAATCAGGTTTAAACAATGCCTAAACAAGTTCAATCTTAGACCCAATTATCTCACAGACATACTCTCACAAGTGATTTCAAAGGTGTTTTATTTCACACAGCTCAAGAGCAGTTACAACCCTCAAATAGGACTGCAAGCATGAGTATAAGCAGTGCTCTAATTGTTGCAATCTCCTAACTCTCTTCACCATAGATTACACAGCTCTTTATCTCCACATGACAGCTCAATCCATTTCACATCAGTATGGTCTTTTTATTGGGTGGTAATGTGGATTATGGGTGAGGTTCCTGAGGAAAAAGGGGTAAAGAGGGATTCAACATTGAGTAGTCAGTAAAGATAAGGAGGTGGTATACACACCTTCTTTATCTCAGCACAAGCTTTATCTTCTTTGACTTTTCAGATTTAAAGTGATCAATTTCTAATCTTCATTTAAAATTTCCAATGAGGTGACTCTCTCTTTCTCATTCTTGTTTTGCTTTTCTATTTTTCTCTTTCTACTTGTATTCTTTTCTTTTGTATTTTTCTCATTTTTTTTTATATGGGCTGAAATGTCACAATTTTTTTACAACTGGCACACAACTGCCACAATGTCCTTTCTTCTTCTGCCACCAAATGTTACACCAGCTCAATCTTCTTCAGCTTCTTCTCCTTACCTTCTGAAATCTCAGAGTGATGATTAGGCTGTATCAGGTCATTGAGGCATGAGTTTAAATTCTCTGTTTTCTATCAAAGGAAGCCTGGAAATTTCAGGCTGAAATTGTGTGTATCAAGGGCAGTTGACAGGTGAGATTTTTAGCTCAAACTGTCCAAAAGATGGCCTTACATCATGTCTTTGATGTCATGAGTTCTGTCAATTTGTCTTAACTTGGAATCCATAAATTCTAGTGAAAGAAAGCAATGTTTAAACAGTCCTTAGAGCATAAAGATTTTGCCAGAACACTCTTCAAAAGAAGTTTTCACAGGTCCAACTCTCACTGGGTATGGTCTTCCTTAGGACTTTCAAGACATGTTCTTACTTTTTTTTTTTCACTCAATGGTTCACTACATACTGATTTTGACAAAATTTTCTTGATGATGTCTTTCATGGAAATGATGAATTTTCAAAAAGATCCAAAGATTTAAACAGTCTACCATACATTTTTAAATCTTCCTTTTTCAAAATTGCTTAGTTTGAAATTCTGCTAAATTTGTTTGGATCTCACTCATACCATTGCACTTGGCTTAATTATTCCATATGAATTTTTTTTTTTTTTTTTTTCAGAATTACCCTGCTATACCCCAAACCTATGAGGAATAGTGTTCTCACTATTTAGGAAGGACAACGAAAGGAAACAACAGGGTGGGTATAAGGAAAGTAAACAAAAAAATTTAGCGAAAATAACATCCTAGAACAAATTTAAGCACCCAGGAAAGTAACAACACAATTGACAAAATAGAAATTATATTGGACAAACAATACATACAAAACATGAAAGAAATAGCAAAGTCTACATTGAACAGAAAGTATATACAACAACATTTGAAATACAAACTAACTACAACTAAATCCTAAACACAGTCTACACTTAATCAGAATCTGAGTCAGAGCTTGATTTGGTCATTGGCTCCCATCCTTGTTGCTCATCAACTTTGTCATACTTCTTGAAATTCTCCGTCCTCTTCAGTTTCTCAGTTCTGGCAGCACCTTCCTTAGTCCTTTTAGCAGATGGTTTCTTAGGCTTGCTACTACCTTGGGGCATGGTGGGCTCTTTTATGGATAGACCTTTGGATTTTGAAGGACCCAAGGCAGAGTATAGGGAGAGGGTCTCTACAAGTCTGGCAAGCATGCTAGATTTGGTCCTATAGATCTTATACAAATCAAGGGAGTTGAGGACCATCTTCCATAATTCCCATTCTTCTTTCTTATGAGCCTCTAAAATAGGGTCAATCTCCTCCTGATGTATTTGCTGTAGTAAAATCATGACTGCATCCACTAGAAATTTTACATCCTCCTTGACATAAGGGTTGGTCTCAATGGCTTTAGTTAGGGATGGCAGAGGTGAAAAGGTGTTGGTGCCATATGGGACAATGGCCCAATGGTGAGGGTCATCCATGGAGGAGGGGGTGATGGGCAGCTCAGGAAGTGGTGGAAATGGTAAAATGAATGAAAGTGGCAGCTCCTCTTCCACAGCAATTGACGTAAGTGGCGTGGAGGGGTAGGTGAAAACTAAAGAGGGTAGGTCAGTTTCTATGGGGTCAGTTTGGGTTGCAATAGGGATGGACAAAACTACTTCAAAATTAGTTTGAGTGGAGGCATCAGAATTAAGTACTACAGGGGTTAGTGAGATTGGTTCTTCCTCCTCGGCAGTGGTAGGCACTACTACAGGGGACAACTAGGGGGATGGAGGAGTAGGTACAGGGATAGGTGTAGGAGTAGGAATTGGAAGAGGTTGAATGGTTGAGGTAGATGGGATCAGAGTGGATTGAGTGGCATGGAGGCAGGTAGACATAGCACACTGGTTTGCTGTGTTGGTTTGGAGCTGGGCTAGTATGGATGTGAGAAGGGAAAGAATCTGGGTAGAGGCCTCTGGTACGATTTGGGCTTGGGTAATAGGTGGGATGGGTATAATGGACTAGAAAGGAGATGTGGGAGCATGTTGGAATTGAGTAGGCTATGGAGAGTTAGGTAAAGGGGAGTACTCATGTCCTATGTCCTCCACAATGGAGCCAATCAGGGAGGAATACCCCTCAGAAGTGAAGTGCTCTAAATCCTGGGTATGTGGAGGTGACATAGAGGTAGTGAGGTCAATATCAGAGGGTATGGAGGGTGGAGAGGAAGTAATTGGGTCAAGTGATATTGCTGGTGCAGGGCTCAAGGGTTCAACAACTAGGATGGATGGGCTAGTTGGAGGGGTTATGGTTGACTTTGATTTTCTCTGGTAGGTGGATGTGATGGGAAGTGAAGGTAAGGTGACAATGGGGTCTGTGGTAGGAGGGGTTGACTCAGGGGTGATTGTGGTGATGATAGAAGGGATGGCTGAGCTCCTGGGAGGTATGGGAACTGAAATGGATGGGATGGGAGGTGATGGAATGGGGATGCTGGCAACAACAGAGCTGACAATAAGCAAGGGCACATTAGTGGAAGGGAGGAGTATGGGTGCAAAGGTCATAGGTGGAGGCATTGGGCTAGGACCAGCAGAGGTAGGTAGAGGCTCTGAGCTAGCTGATGTAGAGGTCCTAGGTGCAGTCACTGAGCCCGTGGATGGGGCTGTGGGTATTACAGGTGTAGCTACCTGAGGGGCTACTTTTCCCGGACTCTCCCCTGGTCTCTTCTTGCTCTTCCCTATCAAGGTTATGCTAGTAGACCAAACCCTTTTCCCAAACACCTTAGGGCTTAATTTCTCCACTAGCTCATCTTTTTGCATTGCAAATTTCCCTTTTCTTAGCAAAGCAGTGATGAGTCTGTTGTAGGGTAATCCTAGCAACATTTGTCCCCTCTTTATCTTGTCATTCACATCTATTATGGCCTCAAATATCAGCTGAGATGCATTCATGAACTGGCCGTTGGAGAAAAAGTAACGGGCATCCACTATGGGGGTTCTTCTCTCCTGCAGATGTCCACTGACACAAATGTTTTTCCTTAAGATTGAGTCTATGAAAAACAGGCTAGGGTCTAGATCTCTCCTCATCAATGATTTCCCAGAACCCACAATGCCTTGTGTCAAATGTCTAGCCATTACTTTGAAGGAAACAATATTAGGTGCTCTTAGACCATAAGCTGAATCAACAACTGATGGGACTCCTAATGCCAACCCAATATCACTATAATCCACAACCAACTCCCAATTTTCAATCAACACCACAAGGGTAGGCTCAATTGACCCTGGCTTCATCTTTTTCCTGATGTTCTGATACCATAATTTGACTAGTCTAGAGGAGACTTTTTCTTGTAATGGGGTCAACAAAGAGGTCAGGGATGCCTTCACCAAATAATCCAAGGTCTCCTTACACTCCTCTACCTTAGAAAAATAAGGTAGGTAAAAAATTATCTCAGGAATCAAATCTAAGGCATCCACAAACTCATTGGGGGTAGTTAGGTTCTTAGGTATCTCAGCTTCAGCCTTAGGGTTAGGCTTAGGCACAGGGATGTCCTCAACAACTTCTTCAATAATTTTGGCTCTCTTAGGTTTCTTGGCTTTCTTAGGTTTTTCCATAATGAGCTTCCTCTTAGTAGGTGGATCCTTTTTGGGCGATGTGACTAACCTACTGGATTTTCTAGTGGATTTGGAAGGGGGTTTGAACAGATCAGCTAGGGTATCCTCACGGTCAGCCATTGGACACTTAATCCCCAAAATCAACTCCCAACAACCCACAGTAATCCTTCTTTCTCAATCAAATTGACCACACACAGAAATATGGAAGTACAAAGCTTGAAAATTGAAGAGTGGAGGTGGAAGAACTTACCCACAAAACCTAGGGTTTCTCAGAGCTTGCTGTACACGGCACCAAACTAACAGAGACCAAGTGCAAAATGTAGCCCTTGTAAAATTGAAGCAATTTGAACAACGGAAAGGTATTGGAGTTGGGACCAATGAGGTGGAGGAGAAAGAAGAAAGTGGGAAATTGGGCAAAGGAGGAACAGAGCTCTGAGCAGAAGATGTCGACTGGATAAGATGACCTGTTGATTGGTTGAAAACGAGTAAAAAGCTCTTTCGATAGTTTGGAGAGGAGATTTCGATAGGTTGAAGCAACTTGTCGAATAGTTAAAAGCATTAGAATTTATAGGTCTGTCAGGATGACGGTCTCAATAGGTTCTTTCAACCTATCGACAGGTTACAGGCTTTAGGAAAAATCAAATCGATAGGTTCAGACATCCTATCAATAGGTTTAAAATTCTCAGTAATCAACCTCTCGACAGGTATCAGAACCTGTCGAAAACACAGCCTACACCTTCAGTACCTGTCGAATATCAACTCAAACCTCTCGACAGGTCCCAGTACCTATCGAAATGCACACTGGGAACCTTCAGTACTTGTCAGAATGCTCTTTGCACCTCTCGACAGGTCCGTTTTTCATTCCAAACTTAATTTTCAGCAGTTCACAGTTTCCGTTCACACCAAATTCATCAATCCTCCTCTGTTCTCATCTATTTCTCATGCATTGAAGCCCTTCCTCCTTTTATCATTGCTGACGCATTATTCTAAATGAAAAACTAAGCAAAAATGGCAACATATATATAATGCCAAACAGTTTAAAAAACAACAGAAAAAAAATCAACAGTTATGATACATAGTATACAATGTTGAAAATCAGTCACACTTTGGAGGTTCTTGAAGGTGAATGGTCACCACAGGCTCTACTATATTTTCAACAAATATTTTGAGCCTTTGACCATTGACTTTCATGATCCTACCATCTTTTGGATCCATAATTTCAATAGCTCTACATGGGGATACATGCATTATAGTGTAAGGTCCCTCCCATCTAGATCTCAACTTGCCTGGGAAAAATTTTAATTTGGAATTGAATAGTCATACCTTGTTGCCTACAACAAACTCCTTTCTCAGCAATTGCTTATCATAAAATGCTTTAATTTTTTCTTTGTAGATTCTTCCATTGGAGTAGGCTTCCAATCTCAGCTCTTCCAGCTCTGATAGCTGCAGCCTCCTATGCATACCAGTAGAAGTTAGATTAACATTCAATGACTCAATATCCCAATAGGCTGTATGTTCTAACTCTACTGGTAAATGGCATGCCTTGCCATACACCAATCTAAAGGGAGACATCCCTATTGGGGTCGTATAAGCAGCTCTATAAGCCCAAAGAGCATCAGTCAACTTCAGGTACCAATCCTTCTTATCACCTCTCACAATTTTCTCTAAAATGTGTTTGATCTTTCTATTAGAAATTTTTACCTGCCCACTAGTCTGTGGGTAGTATGGGGTGAAAACTTTGTGTGTCACAGAGTACTTTCTAAGTAAGTTCTCAAACTGTCTATTACAGAAATAACTTTTCCCATCACTAATAATAGCTTTGGGGGTACCAAACCTAGAAAAAATGTTATCCTCTAAGAAATTGAAGACAATTCTGTGATCATTGGTTCTTTTGGCTATGGCCTCAACCCATTTGGACACATAGTCTACGGCCACAAGAATAAAATTATATCCATAGGAAGGAGGGAAGGGACCCATGAAGTCAATCTCCTAAATGTCAAATAATTCAATAACAAGTACAGGTTGTAAAGGCATGAAGTTTCTTTTTAAAATAATTCTCATTTTTTATCATCTTTCACAAGCATTGCAATGCTGCCATGCATCTTTGAAGATAGTGGGCCAATAAAATCCACTTTGAAGCATCTTTGCAATAGTCTTGTTTCCACTGAAATGGACTCCACAAGCTTGTTCATGACACATGGTTAGTATGTTGTGGAATTCATTCTCAGGGACACATCTCATAACTTGGTCTGCACAATGCTTGAAAATGTATGGATCCTCCCACATGTAATGTCTGATCTGAGAAAAGAACAGCTCCCTATCCATTTTGTTCCAATGTGGGGGAATCCTACCCACTGCCAAGTAATTTACTATGTTTACAAACCAAGGTGCTGTCATGCTAACAACAAACAACTATTCATCAGGAAATGAGTCATTGACAGGCAGCCTATCAAACTCGGCAACTAGGATCCTGGATAGGTGGTCTGCAACCACATTTTCAATCCCTTTTTTGTCCTTAATCTCGAGATCAAACTCCTGTAATAGGAGGATTCATCTGATTAATCTTGACTTGACATCCTTTTTAGACAAAAAGTACTTAAAGGCTGAGTGGTCTGTGAACACCACAATCCTAGAGCCTAACACATAAGACCTGAATTTTTTCAAAGCATAGACAATGACCAGCAATTCCTTCTCAGTTGTAGTGTAGTTTAACTGAGCATCAATCATTGTCTTGCTTGCATAAGTAATCACACAAGGTAACTTATCCTTCCTCTGTCCCAAAACTACACCAATAGTAAAATCTGATGCATCACACATCAACTCAAATGACAAAGAATAATTAGGTGCTTGAAGGACATGTGCAGAAGTTAAACAGCCTTTCAAAAAATCAAAAGCAGTGAGACATTCATCATTGAATACAAAAGGAACCTCTTGGCACAACAGGTGACAAAGTAGTTTTGAGATTTTGCTAAAATCTTTGATGAATCTCCTATAAAAACTAGTATGCCCCAAGAAAGATCTGACTTGTTTGACAGTTTTAGGTAGGTGCAAATGTGCAATCAAATTAATTTTAGCCTGGTCTACCTCTATGCCTCTGTGGGAAACAACATGGACAAGGACAATGTCATGATTAACCATAAAATGACTCTTTTCTCAACTCAAAACTAAGTTGGTTTCTCTGTATCTCTATAACACTAGGTTGAGATGATGTAAACACTGACTAAAATTGTCCCCAAAGACAGAAAAATTATCCATGAATATCTCTAAAAATTGATCAATCATATTCGAGAAGATGACATACATATACCTTTGGAAAGTTACAGGGGCATTGCACAATCCAAATGACATCCTTATATAGGCAAAGGTGCCAAATGGAGATGTGAAAGTGGTTTTCTCTTGGTCTTCTGGATACACAGGGATTTGGTTATACCCAGAATATCCATCAAGAAGGCAATAGAAAGCTTTGCCTGCCAACTTGTCCAAAATCTGATCTATGAAGGGCAAAGGAAAGTGTTTTTTTCTGATTTTTAAATTAAGCTTTCGATAATCAATGCACACCCTCCAACCAGTGGTTTCCCTAATTAGAATTAGCTCACTAGAATCAGACTTAACCATAGTGATTCTAAATTTCTTAGGTACCACCTGAGTAGGTACCACCTATTCAGAATCTGAAATGTGATAAATGACTCATGCATCTAACAATTTGACCACCTCCCTCATCACTACCTCTTGCATGTGGGAGTTTAACTTTCTCTATATCTCTTTAGAGGGTTTGGAACCCTCTTCCAAGTGGATCTTATGTATACAAACAACAGAGTTGATGCCTCCAAGATTAGCAATAGTCTAACCTATTGCTCTCTTATGCCTTTTTAACACACAACAGCTCTTCCTCTTGCTCATCAGTGAGGGAAGAAGTAATTATCATAGGCAACTTTTGATTTACTCCCAAAAATACATATTTCAAAGACTTTGGCAACTATATCAATTCCACATCTGGTGGACTTATGAGTGAAGGGAACAAAGGTGCCTTAGAAGGTGGTGGAAGAGGCAATACAGCTGATTTCCAAAGAGGATACCTTGTTGATGGCCCCACTTCAGAATTTAAGGCTTTTACCTCTTGAATCACAGGTGTGGGGGCATTTTCTTCCATAATTTCACTTCACACATTTTCAAAAACATCACACAAATCATCACAATGCAGTAGCTTGGGCAAAGTTTCTTTCACAAACTCATCCAACACATCAATCAAAAAACAATCCTCACTATCCAAGTGAGGCTGACTTGCTGCATTGTAAACATTCAATTTTACTTTCATATTGCCAAAAGACATCTCCATTACACTTGATCTATATTATACAAGCATTGACAGTGGCCAAGAAAGGCCTGCCGAAAATTATAGGAATGGAGGTAGTGCACTTGCTTGGTTCCATGTTAAGAACCAGAAAATTTACTGGATAAAAGAATTTGTCAATCCCAACTAACACATCTTCTATCATTCCCACAGGCCTCCTTTCAGATCTGCCAGCTAGCTGTAATACCACATGTGTGGGCTTCAATTCTCTGAAACCTAACTTCTCATAAACTAAATATGGAAGTAGGTTCACACTGGCTCCCAAATCTAACAAGGCTTTTTCAATGGTGTGATCCTCAATGATGCAAGGGATTGTTGGAACTCCAGGGTCTTAGAGCTTTGTTGGGGTTGCAATGGACAGCACTTGGTTCACTTTCTCAGCATAAAAGACCTTCTTGGATAGGTATATCCTTGATTATCTTTTGTGTGTGTATAAATCTTTCAAAAATTTTACATAGGCTGAAACTTGCTTGATTGCATCAAGGGCAAGTTGATCTTTACTTGTTTAAATATTTCCATCATTTTCTCAATTTTAGCATTTCCCTTCTCAAAAGGAGAAGGTGCTTGAAGTGCATTGGGAAATAGCAAATGAGGGACTGATCTCCCATTTGCTGCCTTAGCAATTTCATCAATTTTTTCCTTATTTTTATTTTTGTTATTCTGTTGGGGTTCATCAACACTCCCCTTATTTCTCATATGTTGCTCCTGCTGCATATCATCATGGGTTGTATTCTCTTTTCCTGCACTCTTCTCAGACTCAACACCAACCTTGTTATCAACCAGCCTTCCAGTTCTCAAAGTGGTGACGGATTTAGCTTCTTCATGTGAAGAAGCCTCACCCACCATATACTGTCCTTTTGGGTTGTTCATGGGCTGACTAGGCAGTCTTCCCTCTTCTCTCCTAGTCAAAGTATTAGATAGCTGACCAAGTGTGTCCTCTATCTTCTTAATACTTCGGCTATGGGAGCTCATTGTTTGAGACAAAGAGCCCAAATTCTATACTGAAGCCAGAACTTGCTCTTCAAATGTGAGGGATCTAGAGGGTGCTGAGGCTGGTGCACTTTGATGCATAGGTTGTGCCATTGGCCGGGCCATAGGCTGCTGGTATTGGAGCCTTGGGAAGTAATTCTATTGGTAGGACTGAACATTTCTATAAGGCATGAACTGCTATGGTTGCTGCTGCTGCTGGTTTTGAAAATTATTTTGCCTCCACCTCAAATTGGGTGGTTTCTCCAATGATAACCAGCAGCTGGCTGTTGTTCAAAGGACTAAGCAGCATTCACATGTTCCATAATCAGATCTGGATATTGAGCAGCAGAGGGACATTCTTCAAGGGAGTGAGTGGGGGACTGGCATATCAGACATACCTCCTCCACTTTAGCAGCCATTGGAGATTGCATTGCTCCTATGAGCTTATCAAATTTCTGAGTCAAGCTATCTACCTTCCTTTCTAAATCATTGTAACCACTAACCTTATACATTTTCCTCTTGTAGTGTTCTCTCTCACCAATCTAACAGGAGTCTCCATGTCTCTTGACAAAGTCACCCTTTGTTTGAAGTTTTTAGTAATAATATCAAACAACTCCCAACCCTCATCAGCTGTCTTGTGGAGGTAAGTACCACCAAATGAGGCATCAACCATGTCCTTGCTCTTAGGATCAATTTCTTGATAGAAACTTTGAACAAGTTGCCATTCAGGAATTTGATGATGGGGACATTGCTTCAAGAGTCCTTAAATCTCTCCCATGCTTGGTGAAAGTCTTCAATTGGGGCTTGAGTAAAAGAGATTATGTTCTTCCTCAGTTGACTTGTTTTGGATATGGGAAAAAACTTCACCAGAAATTGACATTGAAGGCCATTCCAAGATTGTATACTGTTGGTTGGGAGCATAGAAAGCCAAGTTTTGGCTCTATCCTTTAGTGAAAAAGGAAAGAGCCTCAACCTGGTTGCTTCCTCCCCCAAACCTGTAATGTTGAAAGTAGTGCACAGTCCTAGAAATTCATCAATGTGCTTGTATGAGTCTTCCTTCCCCAGGCCATGACATGAGGGCAGTATCTGTATGATGGAAGATTTAATCTCATAGTTTCCTTCGACAACAAAGAATTGAATGCAGAAGGGAGAGTTGTACACCCCTGGTGCATTGAATTCTTTTAATATCCTTGGTTTCTCACTCATTGTAGAAACTTCACAATTAACCACAGGTGTATGTAGGGACTGCTTAGGTCTGAGAAGTCTCTCAACTTTAAGATCTAAAGGAACAATCTTAGGATTGAGAGATCTTCTACCAAGCATACACACAACAGAAACACAAAATCACAACACAGATTTCAGCAAAACAATTACAAAAACACACAACTATTGCTGCAAATCTAAAAATTTATAGATCTAAAAATATAAAAGAGTTAGGAAATGCAAACTCAAGAAAAGTTTGCTCCTCCAATTAGTACAGTGCTCCTCTCAGAATTACAGATCCAATTCTGTAACACAAAATAAAGCTACACAAAACTACAGTAGCAATTAGTCAAACACAAAACAGGAAATTATAAATCTAAATCTAAAATAAGAAAAACTTAGATCTACCAATTCTAAAAATACAGATTCCCAGCAGTGGCGCCAAAAACTTGTTGTATTGCTTACCTTACAATTATTAAAGGATTAAAATCAGCAAACTAAAGGACAAATTACAACAAAATGGGATCAAGGTAGACAACCAGTCCTGCAAAAATCAAGGCTATTGCAGCAAGATTTAAGGGTATGTCCACAGAAAAATATGTTTCAAAATAGGGTAAATCTCCATATCTATAACAGATCTGACACTCTATCTTATCCTAATTTAAACTAAGGCAATGAAAGAGGAAAAGTGCTAGGGGGTTGTCACTTTACTAAAACTAGAGAAAATTAAAGATATTGCTAATGATTTAGAACTGAATAAAAATCAGGTTTAAGGAAATGGAGAAAAGGATTAAAATCAAAAGGGGAGACTAGCAGCTAGAGGTTTTGGTTTTTACTGAAAACTGATTGGTTCAGAGACAATGCAGGAGCTTGATTTACTATAATCCTTCATCTGGCTACAAGCTCAGATGCAAGGTATAAGAATCCAATTTAGACCAGAGAATTGGATTGATCTTAAGGATATGATCTGTCCACTTAAATGGTCACATATCATCCTATAGACTTCTTCCAATCCTAAGGTTTTACCTAGAACAATGAGATTCTTGCAGATGCTGTGGATGCATGGCTACAAGCACAGGCATCCATAGGAAGATTTAATCTAGGGAAATCAAATGCAATCAAGTGAACTATAGATCAAAATCAACTCTATATTCATTAATATACTGATTCAATACAAACATACAATACAATGTGCTTAGATCTGCAATCTGTGCAATATTCAATCCCATACAAAGCCTTGAACCTCTCAATTTACAGCTCTCAACCTTACCTTAACTACTGAAGGTGTTTAGCCAACCATGGTTGGTCTAAAGAGAGAATGGGGAAGAAGGAAGAGGGATGAAATATTGGATGGAAGAGGGAATTCGAATTTGCTCTGAGTTCTCTCAATTTCTGGATGGTTCTTCTGTAAACTCCTCAGACTTTTGTAGTCTTCCCCTCTGTCCTCAGATCTGTTTCAGCCAATCAGAGCTCAAGGGAATAATTATGTTATTCTCAGCTGCTGATATGGCCGATTTTTCTTCTAGAAGCTCTTCACTAATTGGTCCAAACTGGACAAGTGTTGTCGCTCCAAGTGTGCCATAATTGTGTGCATTATGAATCAAAAATTAAAGAATTAAAGAATGCTAGGTTATATGGATGTTAACTTATGAAAGGGATATCAGCACATTGGGGCTAACAGTGGCCTGCAAGATCAGGGCCAATTGTAGCAAGTTTTAAAAGTAAGTATTTCAAGATCGTCCACAGAGAAGTTTGTCTAAACAGAGAGATAAACCTCCAGATCTGTGCTACCAGATCTGGCTCTATAATTATCTAAAATAAAGAATAGATAAAAGAGAGTGTTGGATTGTGTCACATTTAACTATAAGCAAATAAAGAAAAGAACTAACTACATGATCCAGATCCGAGTTGGGGAGGTGTTTAAAATAAGACAAATGCAGAAATAATAGCTTCATGTACTTTAGCCTCTGAATTTTAATGGAGAATCTGTAGTTCAACAGAGCAGATTCAATCTTCATCTGGCTACCAGCACAGATGTAAGAGAAATAAATCCGAATTAAGGAATAGGTTTAGACTTATGGCTGTGATCTGTCAACTTAAATGGTCACAGATCATCAGACTAGTCATGGCCTATTCTTTAGTTGAACATGAACATCATCAGTAAATCTTGCTTGAATTAGGTTACCAACGCTAATTCGCCAGGATGATGAATTAAGGGAAGTTGGATGCGGATGAGTGAATCTAAAGAAGTCTAATGCACTAAGGTGAACATTGAACCCTCGACATGACTCCAATGGAGAAGACACAAATTCTGACAACCTTTTAAAATCCAACGTTACAATTACGAGCACGGCTTAGAGAGCCCTCGGACTTGATCGAGCTTCTCGAAGCCCTCGATTCTGATCTTGAATCCGAACTTGGAAGTACAAATCACTCACAATGGCTCTCAAAGGTAAACTACAAGAAGGGATTACAGGGGGTTCGGATAAGCTATGAGGAATGAGAAAGCAGAGATGAAAACTCTAAAATGGATACCCAAATTGGGCAAATGGTTCGTCTATTTATAGTTTTCCTAAGCCATTTCGAGATGTGTATCAACCAATCGTAATTGGATAGATCTGATCAACCAATAGAAGTCGAGCACCGGGATCCGGATATGTTTGCCAATCGAAATGCTTGATCTGTTCACCAATCGAAACAGAAGCATCAATTCTGTTATGTAATTCAAAAATCTGTTTGAGCTTCTAGAAGTTCCCGCCAAGTAATTTCATCTTTGGGTGTTCACATGGGGTGGAATATGCCTTTGGTTCGTGCTCAGAATCTTCCGGAATGTCCTTGGGTTTTAAAATGCATTGGAGCGTGCAAAGTTTCTGAAATACCCTTGGACGTATGCAATTCCCGAATGCCATTTCGCATAGTTTAAGGGCTTTTTAGCAAAGTAGTTTGGCTCGAAGCTCTCTTCGCAAAGCATTTGGCTTGAGATCTTTTCGCAGCATTTTGGCTTCGGAGATCTTTTAAGTAAAGCATTTTGGCGGAGATCTTTTCAAGGACTTCTCTTCTTTTGTGAGTGTTTTCTTCTTTTCGCAAAGGTCTTTCTTCTATTCGAGGAGTGTTTTCTTCTTTTCGCAAAGTTCAAGGTTCTTTGCGAATTGAACAGATTCTTTGCGAATTGAGCTTTAGCTTCCATTCTTCTTTGCCAATGGATCCTTCTTCTTTCCAGGTCTTTTCTTGCTCTTTTAGGACCTTTTAGCCATTCTTTGAGGCTATTTCTTCACTCCTCTTTGAGCTTGACATGCGTTGTCGACTTTTTGATCATTTTAGGATGATTTTCGGATTTGGACTGTCTTTTTGGTTAGTTATGCAATAGGAGCACTAAAGCACTTATGTAGTCTTCACAAGGGGCTTTCAAGGGTCATGTGTAGGGATGAAAAATGATATTTTTCGGTGCTTAACACAGCCCCAAACCTAAGCTTTGGTAGTCCCTGAGCAAAGAAACATAAAAAACAAAGTAAAGAGCCACTTTTGTAGGAAGCACAGTGCATTTAGCATATGCAACAAGCCTTTTAAACCCCTAGGTGATCCCTAGAGGAGTGAAGTCTCCGAGGGTTTTCATGAAGGTACCCACAAACTTCTCCATGAAACGATTAACATCAATGCAATATTATCAAATGAGCAATCAAGGAGCAGGGTTAGTTACTCTTGAATCAATGATGAAATGAAAATTTGATTATTGTTTGCACAGAATTTAAACATTTATAAACCTCATGAATGTTTCAATATTTCCAATCAGTGAACAGTCATAGAAAATCATACAAATGTGCCGGATAAGCTCATCCTATGGATAAAAATTAGGTTATAAGTCATACTTAAGGTGCTCAAGTTCCAACCCAAACACTCACCGGGGTATACTCTCATCGTGTTTTTGTTGAGGGGTTCATTTTCACTCAAGCTCAAGAGCGATTACATCTCCCAAATGGATCATAAGCATGAGCATAGGGATGATTCTTAGGCAATGGCATCATTGACATCTCCTCACCATAGATTGGGTCACTTCTCATCTCCACATGACTCACTCAACTTTGGATCACAAGGGCTTTTAATCTAGGTTTGTTTGTATGGCTTAGTGAAGTTTCAAGGAAAGGCAATTTGAACAGAGGTTTGAATTTGAGAACTCGGGAAGTGCAGGAGATGGTTCATGACTCCACCTTTTGAGTTTAGCTTCTTTCTTCTTCTTTTGAGATTCTCACATTCACGGTGATCAGTTCTTTCTTTGATCTTGCATTTTTCAACATAAGGTCCTTTTTGCCTTTTTGCTTGCAACTTTTTCACATTGTTTGTCTCTTCTTTTCTCGATCACCATATTGCCTGCTTTTGAGGTATTTTCTCTTCATTTTCTTGATGTTGCCCAGAAATGGTCCATCTTCGCTTCTTTCTCCTTTACCTCCGAATTCTCGAGTGAGGGAAGGCTGAATTGGTTCCATAGGTTCGGTGCAAGTACTTTTGAGTATTTTGATGAAGAATTGTAGGATTCTGACTCAAATGGGGTACAAGCAGGCAGATTTTTCTTGGTTGGTTACATTAGGTTCAAGCTGTCCAAAGAAGGCCTTGATCTTTTCCTCGATTTCATGAGTCTTGTTACTTGTTTTAATTTGGAGTTTCCTAACTTCTAGTGGATCTAATGCCTCACCAATAATCCTTTGAATCGAGAAAAAATTGCCTCGATCACTCTTCAACGAGATGGAAAATATATGGGCTCAATTCTCACTTTGGTTATGGTTTTTCCTTGAGCTTTTAAGTATATCTTTACCTTTTCTCTTCCTTTTGACTTACTACGTCTTTGATACCGGTATGTTTTTATGGTGTAATCATCATGGAAATGTAGAATATCGCAAGGTTTAGAATGTCTAAATTTGGCAAGGGAATTTTAAATTTTCTAGTTGTCATGATTCTAAAGTAAATTAATACATTTCCTAATTACTTAGGTGATTCTGCGCCCTTATGTTAACTATTCCCTAAGCGGGACTTGTCGCCACACCCCCAAACCTATGGGGAACAATGTCCTCAGTTCAAAGGTGGCATGGTCACTTTATCTGGAAAAATTGAAACAAAGGCAAAGAATAAAAAAAAATAAGCAAAATGACATGGAGAATGGGAGAAAGTAAAGTTTATTAACTAGAAATATTTTACATAAAAAAAGAAAAATAAAAATAAAGACAGAATAGGACGTGTGTTTTTAGGGAGGGGGTGGGGGCGGTGGAGGGTGGAAGTGGCGGGGAAGGTTGATTTTTGTTTTTTGAGGAGGCCGGAGTTGGGCCTCCTTTTCTTTTGGCCAAAATCGCGAGGACCTCTTCAAATTCGTCCCGGAGGGCTGGAGCAGATCTGGCACCTTCGGTGGTGGTGGGTCCACCACATGGGGTAAAAGCGGTGTGGTGGCTTATTGGCTTGGTCGGCCATTTTGGAAGGGTGGGGAAAGATGTGGGGAATTTGGTAGAGGTTGGTTATTTATAGGTAAGGTGGGGAAGCGAAGGGTGGGACTTGAATGGGGGGCATTGGTAATGCTCATGGCCCGAGAATCAGCGTGGGTCATTAAGTAGCATTACGCATGCGTGTGGGAGGCGGCGAAAGTAACTTTCTGCATTTAATTCCCCAATAAGTGAGTAACAACCTGAAATTGGGGAAGCGTGTGAGGAACCGTGTCCTCACTTGTTGTTGTAAGGAAAAACAAAGAAAATAGCGAGCTCACTCTGAGATCTAAATGGTAGAATTTATGAAAACGAAACCGAAAGAAAAAGAAAAAAATTAGTGAAAGCGAAACTAAGAAGCGAAACTAAACCAAGAAGCAACAAATGCATGCATACAATTGGGTTTAGTCCTCCTAAATCGGCAATGGTCCGATAATTGCTTTCTTGTCTTGTTTAGAACTACCAACAGCTCCTCTTCTTGCTCCTTTGTAAGGGAGGAAGAAATAATCACGGTAGTGTTTGATGATCTCCCAAAAATACATATTTCAGATTTTTGGGGAGCTGTTTGAGTTCCAATTCGTGTGAAATTTGAGAAAGAGGGCAGCAAAGGTACCTTGGTAACTTGTGGAAGAGGGAGAGGAGCGGGTCTCCAAGAGAGACAACTTGATGACTGTTTGTGTTTGCCTTGCACAAAGCAGACCCCCTTTCAATTTGATCTCTCTGTTCCTTCTTTCTCAGTAGATCCCCAAACCTAAGATGAACATTGTCCTCAATGTTCTAGACAATGAGAGACTAGGGGGCAGGGTAAAAGAAGAAAGAAAAACTAAGAGCAGAAAAAATCTAAACTATATGCGTGAGAAAAATAAAATGTAAACCGAAGATATGAGCAAGGAAAAGGAAAACATGATATACAAATGTAAGAAAAATCAACAAAACAATGCTAGAATTGCTAAATAAAATCTAACAAATAGAAGGATTACTATGCAAATGAAAGGAAACTAATGCTAATAACGAGAAACAAGAAAAGCAAGGTAAGGGACCTGAATACAAAGTTAAAAAGAAAAAGAAAAGTGTTGATACAAAACTGAATTTGTGAATGCAAAATAGGAAAACAAAGTTATAAACTAACTATACTCATGAGAAAAATGACGATTATCTGTAAAACGAGGACACATTAACCTAAGAAAGTAAAAAAATCACGATCTAAAAAGCAATTTGAAACTAAAATTCCTAAAACAGAAAATCTAATGCCAAATGATATATCCTAAGCCCAAAGAAACAAACCCAAAAGCACGAGATACTTATGAATCTAAGTGATTATAAAATGATTAGCGAATACTGAAAAGCAAGATTCATAAGATTGACCCCTTTGTTGATGATGTGTATGAAAAAGAAATAATGAAGCATGGGAGCACATATTAAAAGCAGGTTCACACATTTGAGACCCCTTTATGATGAAGAAATCTCGAAGGAAAATAAAATTAGTGGGTCCATGGAATAATCAAAACAGCCTATGATTCACTACTCATTATCCTACATGATTCCTAAAAAAAAAATGATCTCGAGTCCGGATGGGAAAAGTGGATGCAAATGGAGAAAAACAAACCCATCCAGGAAGATATCTATATTGTTTTTATAATTTTCTATTTTTTATTATAATTTTTTTTTTTTTTTTTACTTGTTTTGGATCAGCGCTCAACAAGAGCCCTTATTTACTCTTCTGAAAATAATGAGAAACAACTCGAGATTTTCTATTTGTGTTTTCACTTCTTTTATTTTGTATTTGGTTTTGTAAAAAAAAATCGGCATGCCTAAAAGACAAGAAATTATAATCAAAACAAACATTAAACACTGAGCTATTGGTTCTCAAGAATTTAAAAATAGAAAATGAATGCAAAGGAGAAGGATGCAAACTCAAGCGAGATCTCGCTTTACTTTGGTCCAGATGCTCCTTGTTGGGCCTGCTCGAGATCTGCAAACATCCAAAAACGCAGCGTACCTTATTCAAGTATTGACAAAAATAAAAAGAAAAACTCAAAGCTCGCCCAAATTTGACAAAAGACAAAAGAGTGGCAGATTTATTCAAATAACTAGAAGGCAAAGAATAAAAACTCGAGAAAAATAAAAATAAAAAAAATAAAAAAAAATTTCTGCATAAAGCAGGGTTTTCTATACAAAGCTCGTAGACATTTAATCAAGCACTTGGAATGCAAAGTCGGGTTTAAAGCAAAAATTAAAATAAATGAAAATAAACATAGGTCTATCTATTTTAGAACAAACTTCCCAAACAGCGGCCAAAAACTTGTTGTCGCTCCAAGTGTGCCATAATTGTGTGCATTATGAATCAAAATTAAAGAATTAAAGAATGCTAGGTTATATGGATGTTAACTTATGAAAGGGATATCAAGACATTGGGGCTAACAACGGCCCGCAAGATCGGGGCCAATTGTAGCAAGTTTTAAAAGTAAGTATTTCAAGATCGTCCACGAGAAGTTTGTCTAACAGAGATAAACCTCGAGATCTGCTACCGGATCTGGCTCTATAATTATCTAAAATAAAGAATAGATAAAAGAGAGTGTTGGGATGTGTCACATTTAACTATAAGCAAATAAAGAAAAGAACTAACTACATGATCCGGATCCGAGTTGGGGAGGTGTTTAAAATAAGACAAATGCGAAATAATAGCTTCATGTACTTTAGCCTCGAATTTTAATGGAGAATCAGTAGTTCAACAGGCTGATTCAATCTTCATCCGGCTACCAAAGAAATAAATCGAATTAAGGAATAGGTTTAGACTTATGGTACGTGATCATCCACTTAAATGGTCACGGTCATCATTCGTAGCCTATTCTTTAGTTGAACATGAACATCCTTTGTAAATCTTTGCTTGAATTAGGTTACCAACGCTAATTACGAGGATGATGAATTAAGGGAAGTTGGATGCGGATGAGTGAATCTAAAGAAGTCTAATGCACTAAGGTGAACATTTGGAACCCTCGACATGACTCCAATGGAGAAGACACAAATTACTGACAACCTTTTAAAATCCAACGTTACAATTCTGAGCACGGCTTCTTAGAGAGCCCTCGGACTTACTGATCGAGCTTCTCGAAGAGCCCTCAGTTCTGATCTTGAATCCGAACTTGGAAGTACAAATCACTCACAATGGCTCTCAAAGGTAAACTACAAGAAGGGATTACGGGGGTTGGATAAGCTATCGAGGAATGAGGGAAAGCAGAGATGAAAACTCTAAAATCTGGATACCCAAATTGGGCAAATGGTTCGTCTATTTATAGTTTTCCTAAGCCACTCGGATGTGTATCAACCAATCAATTGGATAGATCTGTATCAACCAATAGAGTCGAGCACCGGGATCCGGATATGTTCGCCAATCGGAAATGCTTGATCTGGTTCAATTAATCGAAGCGAGGCATCAATTACATTATGTAATTCAAAATCTGTTTGAGCTTCTAGAAGTTCCCCGCCAAGTAATTTCATCTTTGGGTGTTCACATGGGGTGGAATATGCCTTTGGTTACGTGCTCGAGAATCTTCGGAATGTCCTTGGGTTTTAAAACGCATTGGGGCGTGCAAAGTTTCTGAAATACCCTTGGACGACTGCAAATCCCGAATGCCATTTCGCATAGTTTAAGGGCTTTTTTAAAGTAGTTTGGCTCGAAGCTCTCTTCGCATAAAGCATTTTGGCTTCGGAGATCTTTTTCGCAAGGACTTCTCTTCTTTTCAGAGTGTTTTCTTCTTTTCGCAAAGGTCATTCTTCTATTAGAAGTGTTTTCTTCTTTTCGCAAAGTTCAAGGTTCTTTGCGAATAGTATAAGTTCTTCTTGAATTGACTTTTAGCTTCCATTCTTCTTTGCGAATGGATCCTTCTTCTTCTTCAGGTCTTTTCTTGCTCTTTTAGGACCTTTTTAGCCATTGCTGAGGCTATTTCTTCACTCCCTCTTTGAGCTTGACATGCGTTGTCAGCTTTTTGATCATTTTAGGATGGTTTTCGGATTTGGACCTGTCTTTTTGGTTAGCTGCAATATGAACACTAAAGCACTTATTTAGTCCTCTCAAGGGTCTTTCAAGGCTCATGTTTAGGGGTGAAAAATGGTATTTTTCACTACTTATCAACAAGTACATGTGAAGTGGTTAGAGGGTTCCCATTCGTGCCCATATTCATTCCAAAAATACCTTCAAACTGGCCAAACAGCCTTGGGACATGTGTGCATAGAGCATTGAAGTGAGCAGCAGATGTGGCTGAAACTGAGAAGTTCCTAGGTCATGCTTCAATAGGATCAGGGAACCTTTCGACAGATTCTGAGTCCCATTGGTGCTCCATTCGACAAGTTGGAGTGAGCTTTTGACAGGTTGCATTACTTCTCGACAAGACTTACATCAAAATCTCCCTGCTGTCTTAGCTCTAGCCAACCCCTCGACATGTTATAATTCATCCTATCGATTTCTTATAAAGCTCTTGATATCCTCTCGACAGGTATTTTCTTCTGTTCAATAGCTTGAAGACATTCTCGCAAGAATGAAAGCAACTTCAGGTAAGTCTTCGATAGGTTCTTCTCTGCTGTTCGACAGGTTGGAGGTTGTTCTCGACAGGTTCATAGTTAAGCACCCAGACCTATCGAGAGGTATGTGAAACCTCGTGAGATCCACCAGATCTCCAGGTGACCTCTCAATAGGTTTCAACACACAAATTGACAGGTTCTTTCAACTTGTCGACAACTTCATTTTTCTTCCTTAGAACCTGTCGATGAGTTCTATTTCAGCTTCAGGTCCTCTCGACATGATGCTTGATTTGGTTTCAACTCCTCGACAGGTTCTGGGAACCTGTCGATCTCTTCATATCCAAGTATCTAGACCTGTCAAATGGATGAAATAACCTCTCGAGCTCTTCTGCTCATTGCTTCCATAGCTGGCACACTAGTTGGGATGTTATCCTTCATTTGTCCAGCACATAGTAGCCTTTTGAGGGGTTCAAACATCATCCAATGCAGTTGTTCTTGCTCCCATGTGTGCCCAGTTGGACACATGGCATTCCCATAGACTTCTGAGGCCCTATGGACTGCTTGATTGGCTGGCCTTTTTGGCTGCATGAGCACATGATGAGGCAGTAGATCTCTGCTTTGTCATTTTTAGGTGGATGTCTGCACTAAGACTGCAATTTATTGCTTATCTACAAAACACACTCAAGACACATTATTAGTCAACTCAAAGGTCCATTAAAGGTCAGGTTAGGAGGTGAAAATTGATATTTTTCTCTAATTAACATGAGTCCCATCCATCCATGTCCATCATACCTATCCCAACACGGGAACTAATCTCCAACCATCCAAAATCCTCAATTTTCACATCCTATTACCCATTCACTCATTCTCCAAAATTGCCAAAATATACAATGGCCTCTTCAGGCACCTGCCCAAAACCCACCATTGACTCATCTGGTCACCCCACAAACCACTCCTCAAAGCTTTCCCTAGCTACAATGGCCCCATCAGACCCCCATGTAGCCCACTCAGAATCAACAAGATGACCTCATCACTCCCCCATTCGTTGATACGGATAACCAATATGATGAGGAAGCCAGAAATAGTGGGGGTCTACATGGGGGCATTTGCCAATTTCAATCCCCAATCATTTGTCGATGCATGTGATCAGTATGAAGAGGATGAGGTCCAAAATAGCGAAGCCTACATGGGGGCGGTCATTAGTTTCAATCCCTCACCCCTACATGGTCAAGCTATCAGACTGTCGAACGATGGAGACATCATTGATGGTAGGTGGTTCTGTGATGACCAAGAGGATGAGGACAAGATCGAGTCCTTGCTTCCCAAAATCGGTGCAATATGAAGGTCCAACCCTAGACCTACTCAAATATCTCTCATCTATGCCAATTAGTGTGCGACCCAAGAAAACTTGGAGATGCCAATTCAAAGACCCATTGCCTTCATCTAATCCCAAGCCCCACAAAAGTGGCAAATTCTCCAATGATTTGCAATCGTCGAATGAGCCCCGGGAGGCATTGGATCGAGATGAGGATGAAGGACCAAGGAAAAGTCATCCCCAAGGAGAGGCATACCTCTACCCTCATAGAAAAATAAAGGAGCAAGTCAATGAACACCTCACGACTTCTTTATAATGGTTACTCAAAAGCCGAGAGGCACTAGAGTCAAAAGCGTTGCAGATCGAGGTGGTCGTTGAAAGTCTGCCAATAATGCCTTTGGAAATACCCATGATGCTAGTCAAAGAAAATCTCATAACTGGAGACTCAACTCTCGTGACAAAAAGGCAGAAGAATACCATTGCCCCCAATGGCCAAATGGTTTCACATAAAGGCTCGAACTATTTTGAACCCCTCCAAACCAGAAAAAAGGGTAGTGAAGGATCGGGATTAACTTTCAGCATGTCTTTTATCGGTCTCAACTTGTCTATAGAACCATCCACCGGGGCACCCAGAAGCCCAATGAGACTGATAGTGGGTGACATCGATATCAAGCTTCATGTCAAGCCCATGGCAATCATGGTCGTTAAGCTCATTCCACAGTCAGACCATCTGTGGGCCCGCAATGCCCAGAGCATCGCATCAACATACCATGCCAAGAGTCTTTCTATCACTCTTAATATTGAGGCTTTGACGGGATTGGCAAAGGATACCTTGTTGATAAAGAATTCTCCCCTCAGTAAAAGCAATAAGTGATGACCCAAAGGTTAGGATGGTATGATGTGGCAATGATAATTGATGAAAAGGCCTATATCTCTTGCACCAATCTGAACTCGAAATTTGGGTTTATCGCGTGGTGGGCCTCAATTATGAGTACAAAAGTACTAGAAAACAAAGAGAGCAATGACCAATTGACCATTGGATCCCCAAAGTTAAAAACCACTATGCCTTCTTCTATTTTGCAAAGGGGGCAATTGTGCTCTAAAGAAATAGTCAGGACCCCACCGTTGGTTTGGGATGAGGAACTTGCCACCAAACATCTTAATTGCATTATCCATAATCCTTGGGGATCATTCCTTCACCCATCCAGTTCCCAACATCCAAAGTAATTCATTCCTCATAAGCTAAAATCCACCATTCCCGCTAATCCAAAATCAGTCAGCTCAATAAACCCAAGGTTATTCATCTCCCCAAGGATGAAATCATTTGCACTCAGTAGCCTAAAATCGTTCACATCCATCCTCTCAAAGCCATGCAAATTATTCTCATTCACCATTATGAACCTGGGACCTGTGATGCCATTCCCATCATCAATGGTTATTTTGAAGTCAAGGTCATTTAACCTTTCTTTCAATAACTCATGGACTGAGCTCTTCATGTCGTATCACCCTTTTCTGGGTAAACCAACAGGTCGTATCAAGAATCTTAGGCGGGGGCTCAATGCTCGCAAACACCACTCAATTCGTCAAGCCTCGCCTATCCAAATAAATGGCCACACCTTTGCGACGCCAAATCTCCCATAGGTAGGTAGCAAAGGTACGATTCCATTAGGGGAATTTGCCCCACTCATCATCCAGGAGGTACTTTGCCTGGATCAAAATGTGTCAGGTCATGTGATATTTTGAAGAGCCCTTGGCAGGCAATACCCTATGTATATAGAGATCCGCCTTGCTAAGGGCCCACCTCCAAAGAAAAAGAAAAATCCAAAAAATAAAAGAAATACGAAATATTGTAAAAATATTATCTTTCAAAATTCTCGATAAAATCAAGAAAAATGATGCCTTAAATAAAAAATCCGTCTCACATAAAATCGACTCCTTTCCTGTAGAAATACAAGAAGAGGTAGGAGTCACGAGTTTGGACGATCTATGTGTGTATAGGGACCCACCTTGCCAAGGGCCCGTTGCTGAAGAAAAAGAAAATTTTTTTAAAATAAAAAAATGCAAAATAATCAAAAAATTGTCTTTTAAAACTTTCAAGAAAATCAAAGAAAATTATGCCTTAATAGAAAAACTCATCCCACGTAAAATTGACCCCTTTCCTGTAGAAATATATGAAGAGATAGAAATCACGAGTCTGGACGAGGAAAACCCTACTGAGGAGCTTCCCAATGAGCTCCTTGAACGGTACGCTGACTTTGAGCATGACCCTACCCCGATCTTCAAAGAGACAGAGGACTTCAATATAGGGACTGAAGAGGTTTCTTGAATCACTAAGTTCAGAATATCGTTGTCCCCCAAGGAAAGAAAAAGCATGATTGATTTTCTTCGATTATACCTCGCATGGTCATATGAGGATATGCCTGGTTTGGACACCGATTTGGTAGAGCATGAGCTGGCGCTATATCCAGGTATTAGACAGGTTCAGTAGAAGTTGAGACTCCTCAGGCCAGAATGGAGGTTGAAAGTGAAGGACGAGGTCATCAAATAGTACGACGCAGGATTTCTCTTAGTCTCCAAGTACCCTAAATGGTCGGCCAAGATCGTCTTGGTACCGAAGAAAGATAGAAAGGTTCACATATGTATTGACTTTAGAAATATGAACAAGGCGAGCCCAAAGGATGACTTTTCATTGCCACACATCGACATCTTGGTCGATAACACTACTAGGCATGGGATGCTGTCGTTCATAGATAGATTTTTCAGATACAATCACATCAAGATGACCAAAGCGGACTGAGAGAAGGCAATGTTCATTACTCTATGATAAAATTTTTATTACCGAGTCATGCCATTTGAGTTGAATGCTAAGGCGACATACCAAAAGGCGATGACGGCACGTTGATCCGAGAGGGAAATTCAAGCCTAACTAGGAGGAGCCTTACATCATCTAAGAAGTACTCTCTGGATACGCACTCCACCTCGTCACCAAGTACCCTAAATTGGACGAAGATCACTTTTCTGAGCCAATCAACGCTGGATATATTCGACAATTCTACTCCTAAGTCTCCCACAGCAAGGTAGTACTGATAAAAATGGATACGTGACTGCTTAAGGATACATTAAAAAAGGAGGCCATCATTTCAAAGCCAAGTAGTCAAAAAGTGTCCCTGAATGATCATACCCTTTGCTACCCCCGTTGAGCCATCGGCCTTTCTTTCACAAACCCCTCCAAAAAAAATATGTGTATAATACCAGCAAAAAAAAAAAGAAAAAGAGTTACTATCAAAAACTTCAAAAAAATCAGAAAAGCAAAATCTCAAAAAGAGGATGTCTGAACAGAAAAGCAAAAAAATAAATAAATAAATAGAAAAGAAAAAGTGGGGCATGTACAATCAAAATCCCTCAAGGAAGAAGTGTATTATGGCAGCTGGAACCCAATCAAGGAAACCTTTTTAAATCCAGAATACCTTCAAAATTCTTAACATATCCTATGGCCACGATACATTCCAAGAAAAAGCCCTCTTTAAGGTCTACAAGCAGTCTCAATAACCATTGAGTTAGCAAAAGCCAAGCTGTGAGACAAAAAGAATCCCATCCAGTCGGCTATGACGGAATCGACGTCCATGTCATGGCCTTTGATAAAATAAAAGAAAAATAAAATAAAAATATACAAACTCAAAGTAAAAAGGACGTGGTGAAAACTCGAATGGGTGCTACGGGTAAAAACAGTGAGTTTGTGTGGAGTAGGAGAAAACTTGAAAAGACACCTGCGGTAAAAATGCTTACCCATGGACGTAGTGAAAACCTAAAAGAGCGCTACGGGTAAAAAAGAGGGCAACAACGGGCATGGCGATACCCCGTCTTGGGCGTTGTGAGTAAAAATATTGTAAAAGGGAAGAAAAGAAGAAAGTCATTCGATTACTCCATTGATTATAATTTCGAATTATCTGGTTGCCAATTGGGCCACTCATGTTTGCTCAAATCAGGTCCTGATCTGGCAGATCCTTCAGATTGCACTGTCAGAAGCATGACCCGAGGTAAGGATAAAAGGTTGATTCAACTCAAAGGGATGGACATTCCGACCTCGGTAAAAATTACTGAACCTCACTCAGGTCCAACCGCATGAATGGATTCAACTATGCTCAAAATGGGACCCGTTACTTCACCTCATTATTAAGGCATCAAACAACAAAAAAAGAAGAAAATAAAGGAAAAATAACAAAAAATGAAAAATCTGAAAAATTCTAAAAAAATAAATATACTCCTTTTTTATGCTCATGTACATATTTATGGCATTGTACTTCAATCTCAAAATAAAGAAAAAGAACAAAAAAATCTAAAAACAAATAAATAAATATATATATATATATAAATCTTAAAAAATAAAAAAATAGGTAAAAATTTATTTCTTCCGTCAATTAGGATGTATATTGTTACCTCTATAAATAAAAAAAGGGAACTGACATTTTTTTGAGAATATACAGGAACATCAAAATGGTCCAAAGCCTCCAAGCCGGCAACCTCTCGGCAATGGACAAATCAAATGAAACATCTCTCCATAGACATCGGTCTATTAAAAAAATAAATAGAAAAAGCAATCATTTGAAAAAGAAAAAAGAAATCTGTGTTTTCATTACGCACATGCGTGCTTCAATGTGACAAAATATCAATATTTTATCAGCAATGCAACTGTACTATATTAATGTCCTAATTCTAAGGTTTGCCTTTGATCTCTGGATCTTACTTCAAAGTAGGAGCGACAGTGTCAATATCGGTCAAACAGTCAATGTTTCTATCAAATTGATTCCACCGCTAAATTCTTTACGTTGATCGCTCTATTTTTAGATTCATAAGAACGTGAGTGTCTAACTTCATATTCATCACGAACTTTTTCGGAGGTGTGGACTCTTGATCTGTATTGTCTGGGCGTGCGCCCTATGGGGTTTGAGGTCTGGGTAACTCCGTTATAAAATAGGCCAATTATTTGTTAAAACTAACTTGTAAAAAAAAATTACCTATCGAACGACTATGTTCAAATATACATTTTGAAGGGCTCATTTTAGGGTGCAAGCTTAAAACCTGCATTTGTACGGTATCCCGATAAAGTGTACGCCTTGCATCTGGGTATCCGTTGGATGGTCTTTTATTCTCATAAATTATATCCGGACGGGTTCTGGGTCAGGACTTCTATTCCCATTTGTTTTTATCTACCCCTGATGAGTGCATGTTTTTGCATAATTATTCGATAATAAGATCATCTTTGGCGGAGACCAAGATTGAGTGCCTCCTTCATTTGGCACCCAATTTTGGTCGGATCTGTTCAGTTTTATGTGAAGTTGGATACTCTAGGTCATGTTGATCTAGGGTACTTTATCAAAAATGGCACACACTCCCAAAAAGCATTGTGACATCAATATACGCTTCGCTTGGGTAGTTATGCTAAAAAACTTCGAGGGGTGTCAATGGGTTCGCCCAAAGACTTCGAACCCTGCTTCACGCAGGGGCACTCGTGGCCGATCAAATGGGGCAATCAGTGCCTTATATGATTGGACACAAACTGTGGACCTTCGTGTTTTTATGTCGCGCCTGTCTTAAAGTATGGGTCGATCACCCTCTCACTTACGGAGCTATTTCATTCATAATGAAACTTGAAAATCGAACATCTTCAATCATCTCGAGAGGTAGACATTTTTTCCAGCATATTGGGCTTTCACAACTCGCTCCACCTTGGTTATGCCCAATAATGTCGCTAAGCGCTTGACAACCGATAACCTTGAGAAACGAGTATTTTTCCCAACATACAGGGCTATCATTTAATCACTTAATATTTGAGGTTCGTTCTGAATGCAGCAGACCCATCAGTAATGCCTTGGGCCTCTTCGAATGTCTCTTATCTTTGACATTCAATCATTAGTGATCGAATACCAATGAGGGGCATCTGTAGACACCTAAATTTGGCCCAAGGCCCGATCGACGCATACTTCGAGAAGGGCACACTCTCAAGCTTTCGAAAGCATTCCCAAAACCCTTAAGAATCATCCTAAAACTCTTAGGAATCATCCCAAACCCTTAGGAATCAACCCCAACCTCCCCGGACCCCTTAGAACTCGTCCCGAATCAGTTTCTAAAACTTCCTGAGCAGTGGCTGGAAAGAGGAGTGCCAAATTTTACATAGACATCTGTTGTAGCTGATTTATATACTATTGGAAAGAGGACTTTCTCAGGTTTCCAACAAGTCAAGAATCGCCTCAATCAGAGTTGTATATCAAAAGTTATGGCCATTTGAAACTTTGGTTGTTTGACTCGATGTTGCCTGGCGCATATATTACATGCGCCAAGCCATTTTTTGCCCAGAAATGACTTGGCGCATCTAATACTTATGCCAAGTATAGGTGGAACCCCTCTTCCTCGTGGGCTCTAAACTTTCAGGCATTGTAGTTTTGTCTGGCGCATCTATTAGTTGCGCCAGGCTTAGCTATAATATTCTGATGATTTTTGCTTGAAAATCACTTTTAGGGTTTGACTTATTGACCATCTCAAAGTGTAGGATGGGTTTCATCAAGACTGTTGCACTCATGCTTACCCTATTTGTAACCCTTTAGTCATTTGAAACGTCACCCTATCATCTACCATTGAACCATCTTGCCACTTTTCCAAGCCCTCAAAATCCTAGGAAACCTTAGATTAGGAGATTACCTAATTGATAAACCACTTTAGCCATTAAGCACCCTCTTAACCTCCCCTTTCCCTATAAATAGAGAGCTACCCCCCCTGCAAATGGCTTGAAAATTTTCCCAAACAAGAGAAAAGATTAAGAGAGACCTTTTCCCCCTTTGGTACGCCAATCCCATATAAATTTTAGAATTGATCTTTGCCCTTTAAACCTCATTTTCCACCATCAATCTTTGAGATTTAGCTAGAACTACCCCCTAGCCTTCTTCCTCTACCTCTTAGCTACCAAGCCTTAGAGATTAGAACCCTTCTCCTAACCCGTTTACTATTAGAACCTCACTGGCGACGATCTCGCGCGAAGGACCACATCGGTGCTACAAGGGCCCGAGAGCTCCGGCTCTCCCTTCTATTTATCTACCTTCTTTGGCTTTTCCTCTATCCTAGAATTGAGCTGTTACGTTGCCTAAATTTTGACAAGCAGTAAGGGCTCAATAGGATCGGTGTGCCTTCGAGCAAGGGGAAGTGCCACTCATTTTACTTATTATATATATATATATAATTATATATATATTATATAAACCAACCCCATATAGACCCAGCCATAATAGAAGCCGCTTATGAGCGGGTTGATCGGGTGCCTAACACCTTCCCGATCGATATCCGAAGCCCCTACCCAAGATCCTTTGGCGTAGACCGGTGAATCAGAGTCATATTTGGCACTTCGGTGCATTTAATATTGATTTGGGTTTCTCGAGACACCAAAAGCTCCGGGTGGTGACTCTTTATTTTTCATACAAGCGCATCGTCACAACGGATCGTCAAAAATTCACGGTTGCACAGATGACGACTCTGTTGAGGATACTTTAGAGCTTCTACTTGAAGTTGGCCCTTTGTTTTTTGCATGTGTCTTTCTTATTTTTACTAACTTTTATTATTTGTCTTTCGTTTTTTACTCAGCCCTACGATTCTGTCATTGTTTACTTACCCCTATTTTTTCGTCATTTCCACACCTTAGCCGATTGGCGGGCCTACTTGAGCATTGTCTTTACTTTCATTTAGTTTTTTTCATTTACATACCTTAGCCGATTGGCAAGCTTACTTGCACATTTAAATTCCGTCATTTACATGTCTTAGCCGATTGGCGGGCTTACTTGCGCATTTAAATTTCGTCGTTTACACACCTTAGCTAATTGGCGGGTCTGCTTGTGCATTATTTTATGTTTAATCATATCCTATCAATGGACACCGGCCCGTAGAGGCGGCACGGATTTCTCACCACCTGTTTTGAACTTAAGAAAAATCTATAAAATTGGAACTTAAAATTGAACCAAGAGAGGGACTTAATTGAATTTTTTTTGCGGGGGGAGATTTTCAAGGGTCGAAAATTTTTAGACCCTTAGTGGTAATGATCCTGAAACATACCACCCCACCTAGTATCTGAGAAGGTGCTTGCGTTGGAGGTATATCGAGTGGGAAAGCTATCCTGTTACAAAGTTGAAAACCCTTGGGGAGAGCGTTAGTAGCCCCGAATCAGCCTTGTATCCCTTAAGTTTAGTGAGGAGAAATCCGTTACAACTAAATTTATCCGCGGAAGCATCGCTTCCATAAAAACTAAGAAAAAGAACTAAACTCAGGTTGCTTTTCTGTTGTCCAGATAGCTGCCCCCACTATTTATACCTGGTGCATGTAATACATGCACCAAGCATAAATTAGGCCAAATTTGACCTGGTGTAAGTAATAGATGTGCCAAGTGAAATCTGTCACCACTGAGCAGTGCATCCCAAATCTGAGGCCTATTCCACCATCCCGAGCTCCCCGCTTAGTGGTTTTAGCACCTCTGATTAGGTCCCAAACTATCTGACGCCCAATACGCTCCTGCCGCTCAAAAGAGGAAAACTTCTTATTGACTCGTTTCGGGGGATCGGGTTGTTTGCGTTGATTCTTGTGCCTTCAATAGATCAAAGGGTTTCCGTTTGACTCTTCCGAAGCACATCGGGATCTCGCCGCGGGATTTATTTAGGGTACAAATACCATGCAATACGGGAATTCAAGGGCCCCGAAGTTGTTCATCATAAAAATCCATTTACAAAATTTCAAAAAAATTAAATAACCCAAAAACCAAAAAAAGAGGAGCTTTGTGGTGTCGGCACAACAGCATCGCCTTACCCTCCGTCATGTTTATGAAAAAGAAACAAGATTCTCATGTTTAATCATTCATTTTAAAAACACCAATTAATGTCAACAAGGCAAAACAAGTACGATCAAGTCATGCTCTTAGTCTTCTATATACTCTACCATATGATATAACTCATTAGTGATTAAAAACTGAATTCATGCATGATACGAAAATGATGGTCACACAATGATAAGATGATAACACAATTATAGTTGTACATAATATTTAAAATCACACCCAATCATATCAATGTTTGATTTCGCACTATTTAAAGTTTTAGTTTATTGATATCAATGTTATAATCTAGTCCAGTCAGTAATAACTAAATATATCACCTAAAATATTATCAAAACGTGGTATGTGAAAGGTCACTTGCCTTTTTCGAAAATTCTAATGTCCCCAGGTGAAGAAATTGATGTCAAAATGAGTTTCAGCTTACGTACTATATCGCTATTCTTTTCTTTCCTTGATTTTTGAGTCGAATAATTTTGTCGGAGTTAGTATTTGAGAGGTCTCAATAGGAGATATGAGTTTAGAGAGGAGGTGTTGGTTAGTGGTGCCTATAATAATCCCAAATTCAGTAAACTGAGTAAGTCATGTGATGTATGTGTATAAATGTGGTGTATGTGGTTCACAAGGGAACCCATGCAATTTAACACACTTTGGTGTGTATGTGTCTCACACTAAGAAGGATTTAGTGGATAAGTGTAACATACAACTCATGTGTTTGTGTTTAGCATGATAGAAAAGTCATTTGCTAGGATAGGGAGGGGTCTCACACGTGAGACCCATGTTGGGTTTGAGATTTCAAGTTAGAGAGAAAGAAAGGAAGAAAGGGTTTGAAGAGAAGAGAAAGGAGCTTTTCTTGAATCCATATGTTAGATTCACTTGATCGTAGTGAGGTTGTGCGAAATATATGTATGTGTGAAAGATCGCCTACAATTACGTTGGCTTGGTCGTGAACGAGGAGCTCGGTGAGATCGGAGTAGGTTTTGGAAACCCCATTTTATTGTAACAAAGAAGACGATCCAATCTACGAATAAATTGTCGAGTTAAAGGTGAGAAAATAATGCCCAACATGTTTAAGTTTGTTATTAAGTATTTAATGTAATGTGTGAGATTTATGGATGAGATAAGAAGAAGATTTAGTTGAGGAAAAACCCGGATCTGAAATATCTCTGGTTCTCGCGTGCCTGAGTTCAAAGCTCGCTCGTGCGAGAAACCTTCAGAAGGTATAAGTAAGCTCGTGAGGCTCAGTGACTCGCTCGCACGAGGACTTAAGTGAATTGAGCCTCGCTCGCGTGAGGCCTCATGTGACCAACTACAGCAGGCCAAAATCCAATCAGTCGGGCGAGGAATGTCGTGTTGTGGGCCGCATGCCCGAGCTCCAGGGCTCGCTCGCGCGAGAAACAGAGTCAATTTGATTTTGTTTCTTTTGTGTTGAATTCTTTGAAAATACGTGCCTTTATCCATTCTTAAGCATTCCTAAGGGTTTCTATGAAAATTTTGAATGTAGGATTAAAGCGTTGATCTTATATGTGAGTTCACAAGAGAACTACCTATGGAATGACTTACGCGTGACTTGAGGTAGGGGAATTAAATAGCATGACTTCCCATATAATTGTATAGATGAATTGTGAATGAGATAAGCATTTGCATGCGTGTGTGAATGAGATAAGTAATGTGTTAAACATGATAAGTGTGACAAGTGAATATGTACTTGAATGTGATAAGTGAATGTGAACCATGTGATAAGTAAATGTGAACCATGTTATAAGTGTGTATGCGAACAAAATGTGCAAGCATGTGAAACTACAAACCTAGCTATAATCAATCACACTGATTCAATTACACAGTGAAGAACTATAAGATAGAATTGCACTATGATTTAAGGTTTCCTTGAAATGAATCCCCATTATGTACACAACTTGTGGACCGGCTATCGGTCATCGTGATGCAAGTGACCCTGTTAACTAAGCTCAGGGGCTTATAGTTGTGGCTCAAGTGACCCTGTTAACTAAGCTCAGGGGCTTGACAAGTGTATGAATTATTCATTGAACGATGGTGGTTTGAGGATTCCCATCGGTATTACTTGGGCTCCCAATGCTATATATGCTTGGGAGGTTAATTAAGTTAAGCTTTTAAGTCAAATTTGAAGCATGTGAATCATAAGAAAATGAGAAACTAAGTAGATGTGTGTACACTTCAATTCAGTCATAAAATGCATATGTTTAAAAGGTTCAGTTCTGTAATATGTGCTTCAAATTTCAGTCATATGATCTATACTTTATGATATGCTATGCATGCTAGTGATATTCCTCTATTGAGCTTCGATGTTAACTCACCCTTCGACTATACGTCACAGGTACAAATACAGAGTTAGGCCCTGAAGATTCTGGTCATGAGGAAGATCCCGACTATATACCAGAGGAGTCGGATTTTTTGCCAGAAGACTATTTCCCTTTGGGGATAGTTTTGAGATATTTTTGTGAGATCATTGCTCAAGGCTTGGTATATCCAGCCTTTTTACTTTGTTGGAACAAGAATTCAGTATTTTGTAATGGTTATTGAACCACTATTGGGATGATGATTGTTCATCATCGGTGGTTCGTTTCGGTTCTGTCGGGCTTATGGTTTGCATAAGGACAGAACCGTTATTTTATGTTTTTGATCTTTTGCTTACTTATTTGAATGGAATTATCTTTTGGCCATGTTTGATGACTCTATCTGCATTATTAGAGTTATCTGCTTTGTTCTACAAATTGTGGTTGTACTAAGTGTTTTGCATGTTAAGGGATCACTTTAACGGGTGATCTGACGGTTCGGATTTCAATTTAGGAAATTCAGACTGTCATAGTTGGTATCAAGGCTCTCACGTTAGAAAATTTTCACAAGACCTAGATGTGTATGTTTTAGTGTGAGAATTTGTCAGAGTATAGGGACTTTTGTTGATGAAACTTTTATTTCATGTGACAGACCAGTATGTTTGTGTAGACACCCAAATTTGGCCCAAGGCCCGATCGACACATACTTCGAGAAGGGCGCACCCCGAGCTTTCGAAAGTATTCCCAAAACCCTTAGAAATCATCCTAAAATCCTTAGGAATTATCCCAAACCCTTAGGAATAAACCCCAACCTCCCCGAACCCTTTAGAACCCGTCCCGGACCAATTTTTGAACCTTCCTGAGTAGTGGTTGGAAAGAGGAGTGCCAAATTTTATGCAGATCTTTGTTGGAACTGAATTATATATCATTGGAAAGAGGACTCTCCCAGCTTTCCAAGAAGCTAAGAATTGACTCAATCCGAGTTTTATATCAAACGTTATGGCGATTTGCAAATCGGGGTGTTTGACTCGATGCTGCCTGACGCATGTATTACATGCGCCAAGCCATTTTTTACCCAGAAATGACTTGGCGCATCTAGTACTTGCGCCAAGAATAGGTGGGACCCCTCTTCCTTGTGGGCTCTAAACTTCCAGGCACTGTAGTTTTGTCTGGCGCATCTATTAGTTGCACTAGGCTTAGCTACAGTATTCTGATGGTTTTTGCTCGAAAATCCCTTTTAGGGTTTGACTTATTGACCATCTCAAAGTGTAGGATGGGTTTCATCTGGACTGTTGCACCCATGCTTACCTTATTTGCAACCCTTTAGTCATTTTAAACCTCACCCTATCATCTACCATTGAAACATCTTGCCCACTTTTCTAAGCCCTCAAAATCCTAAGAAACCTTAGAGTAGGATATTACCTAATTGATAAACCAATTTATCCACTAAGCACCCTCTTGACCTCCCCTTTCCCTATAAATAGAGAGCTACCCCCCCTTGCAAATGACTTGAAAATTTTCCCAAAAGAGAGAAAAGATTAAGGGAGACCTTTTCCCCCTTTGGTGCCCCAATCCCGTATAAATTACAGAATTGATCTTTGCCCTTTAAACCTTATTTTTCACCACCAATCTTTGAGATTTAGCTAGAATTACCCCCTAGCCTTCTTCCTCTACCTATTAGCTATCAAGCCTTAGATATTAGAACCCTTCTCCTAACCTGTTTACTATCGGAAGTTCGCTGGCGACACTCTCGCGCGAAGGACCACATCGGTGCTATAAGGGCCCGAGAGCCCCGACTCTCCCCTATATTCCTCTACCTCCTTTGGCTTTTCCTCTATCCTAGAATTGAGCCGTAACGCTATCCAAATTTCGGCGAGCGGGAATGGCTCAATAGGATCGGTGCGCCTTCAGGCAAGGAGAAGTACTGCTCATTTTGTTTCTTTATATATATATATATAATTATATATTTTTATTATATAAATCAGCCCCACATAGACTCGGCCATAGTAGAGACCACTTACGAGCGGATTGATCGGGTGCCTAACACCTTTCTGATCGATAACCGAAGCCCCTACCCAAGAGCCTTTGGCGTAGACCGGTAAATCAGAGTCATATTTGGCACTTCGGTGCATTTAATATTGATTTGGGTTTCCCAGGGTACCAAAAGCTCCTAGTGGTGACTCTTTATTTTTTATATGAGCACATCATCGCAACGGATCGTCAAAAATTCACTGTTGCACAGTTTTCTAGAGGAAGAGGTCGACCAAGGAGTGGTCAAGGAAGAAATACAAGGCGTGTGAAAGATATTCCCACGAGCTCAAATCGGGTTCCTCTTAATAATAGAAACCCACCTAAAGAGGAGAGAAATTAGGAAAGAGATGGAAATGAACGAATAACTCAAGCCATGGAGGTTGTGGCCAATGCAATGGCACGGCAAGCTACAGTGATGACGGCCCATACAAACAATACCCATCAACCACCAACTCCTCCATCGATACTAAGTATGCAACCCATACAGTTTACATTTGTGGATTTTAGGAGATTAAGGCCTCCAAGTTTCTATGGCCAGAATGATCCGCTTGAAGCCGAAAAGTGGCTAAACCAAATAGAGAAGCTACTTGAGAGGCTACCATGCATAGAGGAAGAGAACGTAAGCTGGGCTTCCTTCCAATTAGAAGGTGATGCGAATCCATGGTGGAAGAACGTGTTGAGAGTAAGAGAACAAGAAAATCCCAATGGGATTTGGACATGGGAAGAGTTTGTGAGGGTATTCAACAAGGAATACTTTCCCAAATAAATCAGCAACCAATTGGCAGTGACATTTATGAACCTAGAACAAGGGAACATGTCAGTAAGAGACTACGCCACAGAGTTCACCATATTGTCCAGATTTTCCCCAGAGTACGTGTCTACGGAGTTAATGAGGGCAAATAAATTTGAGAGAGGACTACGGCCAAACATAAGGGATAGGATTTCCATGTTAGAATTGGAGACTTACGGGATTATCATGGGCAAGGCAATCGTGGTAGAGAGGGCCATTGAAGAAATGTACAAGAGGAGGGACCACCAAGGCAAGGGAAAGACAAGTCATGGAGGATCGAGTGGCTATGAATCTATGAATAAGAAACCAAGGTTCACGGCACCGATGCCGGGGCAGCTGAACCAAAGTAATTATTTTAAGCCACCTTTGCCACCACCTACAAAGTCTTATCGTCCGTCGGGTCCTACCTTTGTGTAAGGGGTATCAATCACACGGGTTTTCACGTGCAGCTTTATCTACCCCAGTGGAAAAATGTACTCATTGTCGGAAGCCACAGAAGAACTCCGAGTGTAGAAGGGGTACCGGCACATGTTTTAAATGCGGCAAAATAGGGCACATGATAAGGAATTGCCCAATGTTGAAAGGTGAAGGAAGAGTGACTACTGCAGGACCGCCAAGGCCTATGCGACAAGCACGACCCATAGTACAAGGCCGGACGTATGCAGTCCTAGCCAAGGATGCCAATACAAACAATGACATCATTCAAGGTATAAATAATATAATCAAAGCCATTTGAAATTTTTACAAAAATTTTAGATGAAGAAGGTGAATACATAGGAAGGTAGAAAATTGTTTATTTTATTTTATTTATGTTGCCATCAATGTTATTGTATTGTGTAATTAAATGTGTAGTGTGTGTATAACGTAGGTACGTTACAATTGTATAGAAAGGAAGACGACCTTTGTTGTGTAGCATGAGCTCTGATAGACCACCCCGGGTCTACACATTCATTTGTGACACCTGAATTCGCGGTAAAGGCGAAGGTCGTTCCCGAACCTTTAGACTTCATTTTGGATGTGTCAGTTCCAACAGGAAATTCAGTCAAGACCGATATAGTATGTCGATCAGTCGTAGTTGCGATCAGGGAGCATGACGATTATGAATTAATGGTTGATTTGAACCTGTTAGACATGCAAGGATTTGATGTAATCCTAGGCAAGGATTTGATGTAATCCTAAGCATGGATTGGTTGTCTACTCATGATGCTAGTGTTGACTGTTGGAGAAAGATAGTGACCTTTCGTCGAGAAGGGAGTAGGTCGTTTAGATTCTTTGTCATGAGAAACGTTTGTGCCACTCATCTCCGCAATACGAGCCGATCGTTTGATGAGAAATGATTGCAGTGAATACCTTGCATTCTTGAAAGAGCAACGAGAGGAGAAGAATGACATCGCAAAGATCTCAGTAGTGTGCAATTTTGTCGACGTATTTTCGGAAAAACTACCAGGACTACCACCCGATAGGTAAGTGGAGTTTGCTATTCACTTAGCTCCAGGTATCGAGCCTGTGTCAAAAGCTCCTTGCCGAATAGCGCCAGCTGAGTTAAAGAAATTAAAAGAACAGTTGCAAGAGCTGAGTTAAAGGAATTGAAAGAATAGCTACAAGAGCTTCTAAATAAAGGGTTCATAAGACCTAGTGTGTCTCCTTGGAGAGCACTGGTCTTGTTCGTGAAGAAGAAGGATGGGTCGATGAGATTGTGCATCGACTATCGTCAGCTGAATAAATTGACAATCAAGAACCAATTTCTACTTTCAAGGATCGATGATTTTTTTGATCAGTTATAAGGAGCCCGATATTTTTCAAAGATTGATTTGAGATCCGGGTATCACCAGTTGAAGGTCAAGGTCGAAGATATTCAGAAGACGACATTCAAGACCAGATATAGGCATTATGAATTTCTAGTAATGCCTTTTGGCTTGACTAATGCACCAGTATCTTTCATGAACCTCATGAATAGGGTGTTCAAGCCACATCTTGCTACGTGTGTGGTAGTATTTGTGGACGACATCCTTATATACTCAAGGACAAAGGAGGAGCATGAGAAACATCTATAGGTTGCTTTGTAGACTTGCAAGAGCACCAGCTATATGCCAAGCTTAACAAATGTGAATTCTGGTTAGAACAAGTGAGCTTTTTGGGACATGTTATCTCTGAAATAAGAATCATAGTAGATCCAGCTAAAATAGAGGTCGTGGTATAATGGGAATAACCTAAAACGGTCACCAAGGTGAGAAGTTTTCTAGGTTTGGCTGGGTACTACCAAAGGTTTGTGGAAGGGTTTTCAAAGCTTTCTGATCCGCTTACACAACTGACACAGAAAAATATGAATTTTTAATGGACCGAAACATGCGAGAAGAGTTTTCAAGAATTAAAGAAAAGGCTTACTTCGACACTAGTGCTTGCCATCCCAACTGGCAGTGGAGGATTTGTGGTGTCTAGTGATGCGTCGCACATTGGATTTGATTGTGTGCTCAATCAAGACAAGAAGGTTATTACTTACAGATCCAAACAACTTAAAGATCATGAAAAGAATTATCCTAATCATGACCTCGAGTTAGCAGCCGTGATTTTTGCCCTGAAGATATGGAGACATTATCTATACGGTGTAACCTTTGAGATCTTCACAGACCACAAAAGTCTCAAGTATTTGTTTACCCAGAACAACTTGAATATGAGACAAAGAAGGTGGATTGAATTTCTTAAAGACTATGATTGCTCCATATAGTATCATCCAGGCAAGGCGAATGTTGTAGCAGATGCCTTGAGTCGTAAGACTTCGGCTCAGTTGTCGAATATGATTGTGGGGCTTCACCGATGGAAGTTGTTAGAAGACATTGTTATATGATATGCGGATCAAGGTGAAAGCTTCAGGAGCTTTCCTAGCAACTGCTGTGATCAGACCAGTGATCTTTGACAAGATTTGTGAACTTCAGATGAAAGACGCCGAGTTATCAAAAATCTGACAGGGAGTGACGGAAGGTACAAATCAGGATTTCTCTATCAAGAGTAACAGATCACTATTGTACAGGGGAAGGTTATGTATACCAACGAATGCCGATCTACGACAAAATATTTTGGATGAGGCACATAAGTCACCATATGCTATCCACCCAGGAGGGACTAAAATGTATCAGAATTTGAAGAAAGGCTTTTGGTGGAGGGGACTAAAAAAGGACATTGTTGAGTACGTTTCAAGGTGCTTAGTATGTCAATTGGTGAAAGTGGATCACCGACATCAATTTGGGTTATTACAATCGTTACCTATACCGGAGTGGAAGTGGGAATCGATTTCTATGGATTTCATCTTAGGATTGCCACGAACCAAGAAGCACAATGTGATTTGGGTGATTGTTGACATGCTCACAAAATCAGCCCATTTCTTGCCTTATAACACCATGTATACTGCAAGTAAACTCGCAGACATGTGCATGAGGGAGATTGTCCGATTGCACGGCATTCCCATAAATATTGTTTCGGATAGAGATCCCTTGTATACTTTTCAATTTTGGCAGAAATTTCAATAGGGGAGGGCACTCGACTAGACTTCAGTTCATCATTTCATCCACAGACAGATGGCTAGACTAAAAGGGTAAACCAAATCATAGAAGATATGCTATGGGCTTGTATGCTTGATTTTCAGGGATCGTGGGATCAAAACTTATCATTGATCAAGTTTGCATATAATAATAGCTTTTAGATGAGTATTGGCATGGCTCCCTATGATGCCGTTGTATGGTCGAAGATGTCGATCGCCAATTAATTGAGAAGAGACGGGAGAGAAATTCATATTGGGGCCCGAGATTCTAGAAAGTACTATTGAAATAGTACGCGTGATTAGAGAACGATTAAAAGTCGCACAAAGTAGACAGAAGAGTTATGCGGACCTTAGGAGGACAAACGTTGAGTTTCAGGTACACTTAATGTTGTGTTTCAATGAAATTTATATATATATAGGTATATGTAAGTGTCTATGTTAACACAGTATGATTCTTTCAGATGGTAGACAATGTCTTCATCAAGATTTCGCTAACTAAGGGCGTTATGCATTTTGGAAAGCGCAACAGGTTGAGTCTGCAATACGTTGGACCTTTTAAAGTTTTGGGATATGTGGGAGAGGTTACTTACCGAGTTGCACTACCACCGCAACTCTCAAGCATGCATGACATATTTCATGTGTCGATGCTAAGACGATATGTCAAGGACCCAACACATGTATTGGATTACCAACCAATCAAAATTTAAGATGACTTGACAGTCAAGGAAGAACCAGTGCAAATTCTTGATCGAAAGGAATAAGTACTATGTATGAAGAAAATTTCATTAGTACTTTTTCAATGGCAGAACCATTCGTGAGAAGAGGCCACGTGGGAACGTGAGTCAGATGTGCGTGAAGCTTATCCGAATTTATTTACATGAGTTTTGTTTAAATTGTATAAATTTTGAACAAGTTGTGAATATAATGTGAGAATTGATTTCCTTATTGCACACCTATGCATAAATGAATAAATAATGGATGATTGGCCGTGTGTTTACCAGTCAGTACTGTGGCCGAGAAGGAATAATTTAGACATGAAAAGATAGCTTAAACGAGGTAAAATTAAGGCCTAAAAGAAAAAAAAAATGGAAAATTGAAGCAAAACTGCTTCAGGAATTGTATGCCTGAGTCTCGCTCGTGCGAGAACTTAAAGCTCTCTCGTGAGAGCTACTTAACAAAAAAAAAATGCTTATAAAGGAAATCGATTTCCAGTGACCTTCTGAGACTCGCTCGCCCGAGCTGACTAAGGTCTTGCGTGCGAGGAACAGACTATATAAGGGTTTTTACCCTTTTCGTGGTCATTTCACATGAGGGAAAGAGAAGGGGGGAGATCTAGGGTTTGCATTGTCTGTGGGGGAAGCTTGCATATCGCATGATTTATCAAATTCCATTGTGATTCGACCAGATTTTCTTACACACAAGGTAATCTTCAACCACATTCAAGCTCCATTTTCGTTATATTTTGGTTTTCAAGCCCTAGAATGTCTTCTACATCCCCAAACCCTAAACCTAGGAAGAAATTGGCGATACGACTGCCAAGTTCTCGAAAGAGGGTGGCTCCTCCTTAACCAAACCCACCCCATGGTGGGAAGATAAAGTATTTGAACCCGAATGGTCAATCCATGAGGATTTCTTTGAGGATCAATCGTCCACCCAATGGACGTTGGATTACCTAAACACAAATGATTTGAAACCTTTATTAGCGCCATTTCAAACTCGTTATTACCTCCGGTTGGTGAAACTATTTTATCAAACCTTTGAGATGAATGCTATCGAAACCAAATTAATTTGCGAGATAGACCAAAGAAAATTTACTTTTGAGGACAAGGACATTTCCCATGCTATGGAATGCCCGCTTGTTGAGAACTAGAAAATACCATTTTCCACCCTTTAACCTAGGTCTTGATAGACCTTTGAGAGAACTAAATAAGTGTTTTAAGTGTTTGTTTCACAGCTAACAATATAGGCAGGCTTCACCATGAAAGTAGTCTAAAAGTTCCAAAAAGATAATAATCCATGTTGATTCGAAGGAAGAAGGAGAAGAAACAACCTCACTAACTGTCAAAATGCCTAGACTAAAGAGGACAAAGGCCCGGTTTCAACCTGGAAAGAGGTGTGGAGCAATTCGAGCAGAAGAATGCATTACAGATTGCTTTTCGAAAAGAATCTGAACTTTTCGAAAAGAATCTGAACTTTTTGAAAAGAACTTGAACTTTGCAAAAAGAACTCAAAGCTCCAGAAGTAGTTTTCGAAGAGCACCTGAACTCTTCGAAAAGATTTCTGACCTATTCGAAAAGACGAGAACACCTTGCAAATAGCACCTGAACTGTGCGAAAAGAGCTTCAGAAGTCATAGTACCTTGCAAAAAGTTCTCCAAACTATGCGAAATGGTATTCTGAAGACCCCCAGAATCTGCAAGGGTAATTCAGTAATCTTTGCACGCGCCCCAATGCATTTAAAAATCCAGGGACATTCTAGAAGATTCTGAGCACGAACCAAAGGCATATTCCACCCCATGTGAACACCCAAAGATGAAATCACTTGGCGGGAACTTCTAGAAGCTCTAACAGATTTTTGAAATATATAACAGAATTGATACTTCTGTCATCTGATTGGCTGAACCAGATCAAGCAGTTATGATTGGCCAAAATAGATCTGGATCCTTGTACTCGATTCCTATTAGTTAATACAGATCTAACCAATTCTGATTGGTTGATACACATCTGAGCTAGACTTGGGGAAAACTATAAATAGATGAACTATTTGCCCAATTTGGGTATCCAGATTTCGAGTTTCATTTCTATTGCCTCATTTCCAATTTAGATAGCTTGTTTGAAACTCCTATAATAGCCTAGCTTTTATTTGTAATTGAGAGTTGTGAGATACTTCTGTAATTCAAAAGAGAATTGTATTCAAGACTACAAATCCGAGAGCTGTTTAAGCTGTGCTCTATAATTGTAATGGTGAATTTGAAAAGGTTGCTGTGAACCGTACGTTCTCAATTGGATTCGTATTGAGGGTTCCCTGGGATCTCCTTATTGCACTAGACTCCTTTAGATTTACTGCTTTTTAAGCAATTTTCCCTTAATTCATTATCCCTGCGAGAATTTGTGTTTGTAACCTAATCTCTTACAACATTTGTAGTGGTGTTTCTCGTTCTGAATTAAGGGTTCAGATTAAAGACTATTGGATGGTCTGTGGCCATTAAAGTGGACATACCATAACCATAAGTTTAACTCTAATCCTTGAGTTAGATTACTTTCTCTTGCATCTGTGCTTGTAGCCAGATGAAGATTGGATCATATCTCATTTGATCTACATTTATTCTCATTTTGCATCAAGGACCAAATCAAAGTTAGATATTATTTCTCCATTCTTATTAACTTACATCAAAATCTCCCCAACTTAGATCTGGATCATTTAGGTTAATTTTTGCTTTTATCATTTAGTTAACGTGACGAATTCAACCTCTCATCTTATGTACCTTGTATATAGGATCAGCGGTCAGATCTGGTAGCTCAGATCTGAAGGTTTATCTTAAATTTTAAATCAATTCCCTGTGGACGATCTTTTACTCACTTACATTTAAAACTTGCTACAATTGGCCCTGATCTTGCAGGCTAATTTACTTCTCTCTGTGCTGATATTTCTTTATTCTTTTTAGTTTTTCAAATTCAATATAATTCATCATTTGTAAATCTGTTTTCAAAACACAAATAAATCATGCACTTAAAGAAGCAACAAGTTTTTGGCGCCGCTGCCGGGGAATTTATTTTAAAATTGGTAGACCTAAGTTTTTATTTTTTATTTTTTATTACATCAGTGCTAACTGTTCTATTATTTAAATCTGTGCAGTTATTCCTATAAACTTTGAGCGTGGAACATACTTTGAAAGGAATACTAAAGGTTTGCTGTGCATAATTTGATTCTCTGTTTCTGTGTTGTACATTTGGTAGGACTCTCAATCCTGAGATTGTCCCTCTGAATTTAGAAGTTGAAAGGCTACTAAGAACTAGACAAACATCACAGAATTTTGCTGAGACTACTACTATGGGTGAAGAACCTAGACTTTTGAGGGATTACTTTGCACCTGATGCATATAATTCTTCATTTTGCATTCAATTTCCTACTGTTGAAGGAAATTATGAGAGCAAATCATCAACTATCCAGATGCTTCCTTCCTTCCATGGTTTAAGTAAGGAAGATCCACACAAGCATGTGGATGAGTTCCTATCTCTTTGTACCACATTCAACATAGCTGGATTGGGTCCAGAGGCAACCAAGCTTAGGCTCTTTCCTTTTTCATTAAAGGACAAAGCTAGAGCATGGCTGTCTATGTTGGCACCAAATAGTATCACTTCTTGAAATGATTTGCAGTGTTAATTTTTAGCCAAATACTTCCCTATGTCTAAGACCAGCCAGTTGAGACAAAATATTATTTCCTTTTCACAACACTCAACTTAAACTTTCCATGAAGCATGGGAAAGATTTAAAGAACTTTTAAGGCAATGTCCTCTTCATCAAATTCCCCGATGGCAGCTTGTTCAAAGCTTCTATTAAGGAATTGATCAAAAGGGCAAGAATATGGTAGATGCTTCCTGTGGAGGCACCTACTTGCAAAAAATAGTTGAGGAGGTCTGGAATTTATTTGAAGTAATCGGTGAAAATTCAACTAAACAGGAATCTTTGTCAAGAGACATTGAGAATCCTGCTCGGTTGAACAATCAGCAAACCACCAAAGGAAAGATTTATGAGGTGAATGAGTTGGAAAGGAAGATGGATAATTTAAGCATAAAGTTTGATAGATTGATGGACTCACTTAAAAATCCAATGGTTGCAAGAGTAGAGGAGGCATGTCTGATATGCCAGTCCTCTACTCATCCTCTTGATCAATGTCCAGCTGTACCACAATTCCCAGATTTAGTGGTGGAGCAAGCTCATGCTGCCCAATCATTTGGACAGATGCAGTCAAATGAATATGCATGAAGAGGGCACCCCAATTTAAGGTGGAGACAGGACAATTATCAAACACAACAGCAGCAGCAACCAAAGAACCAAGTACCTTTCAAAACTGCTCAGCCCTATCAGCAGAATTTTTATACCAAGCCAAATTTTCAGCAGCCCATTCCACAACAACCTGTACAACAATCTGCTCCAGTTCAAACCCCTTCCAGATCCCCTTCTTTTGAAGACCAAGTTCTAAATTAACTTCAGAATTTAGGGTCTTTAATTCAGACTGTAAACTTTCACAGTCAGAGCATAAAGAAAATTGAAAAAATATTGGGTCAACTTTCAAATACTTTGGCCAAAAGAGAGGAAGGCAGGTTACCCAGCCAACCTTTGAATAATCCCAAAGGACAGTTCATGGTTGGAGAGGTTTCTGTTTCACATGAAGAAGTAAAAGCTGTCCCTATTTTTAGAAGTGGAAGAATTGTAAATAACAATGTGGGTACTGAAAAGGAAGAAGAAAAAATTGAGTAAACTGTTAGAGATATGAAGCAGGAGCAACATGATGTTAGCATTGGGGGTGCTGATGTACCTCAGAAAAATTAAAAAAATGAAAAACAGAAAAATCAAAAATATTCTAATGATGACTCTAAAGCTGTAAATAAAGGACTAGTTCCTCATTTACCATTTCCCCATGCCATGAAATCTGCTTCCCCTTTTGATAAAGGGAATACAAAAATAGATGAAATGATGGAGACTTTCAAGCAAGTCAAGATAAATTTACCTTTGCTTGATGCAATCAAACAAGTCCCAGCATATGCAAAATTTTTGAAAGATATTTGCACTCACAAAAGACAATCTAGGATATAGTTATCCAAGAAGGTCTTTGCTGTGGAAAGAGTTAATCAGGTTTTGTCCATTCCCACACCTCAAAAACTCTAAGATCTTGGAATCCCCACAATATCTTGCATTATTGGGGAACATACCATTGAAAAGGCTTTATTAGATTTGGGTGCTAGTGTCAACCTGCTTTCATATTCTGTATATGAGAAACTAGGTTTGGGAGAGTTAAAACCCACTCATGTGGTGTTACAACCAATGCAGATCTGAAGAAAGCCTAGGGATTGAGGATGTGTTGGTAGGGGTAGAAAAGTTTTTCTACCCTGCTGATTTTCTGGTATTGGACATGGAACCTACAAAAAGCAAAACTTACATCCCTCTCATTTTGGGGAGACCATTCCTGGCTACAGCCAATGCTTGCATTCAATGCAGATCTGGTATTATGGAAGTGTCTTTTGGAAATATGAAGGTAAAGTTAAATGTCTACAATGCAGTTACACAGCCTCAATTCAGTTCTGAGGAATGTTTTTTTATTGATTTGTTGGATGAACTGGTAGAAGAAACTTTACCACAGTTTTTACAGTGTGAAGATTTAACCACAGATTTTAAAGATGCTTAGAGAAATGCTGAGGAAGAAACATTTTGTACCTCAAAGTCTGAGGAAGTAAATGCTGTGCAAGGAACTCATGATCAATCAGCAAGGTTCTCTTCATGGAAACCTGCTATTCTTCTCCTTCCACAAATAGCTAAGGTACCTTTGTTACCTTCTTTTCTCAGCCCACCTGATGTAGAGCTGAAACAGTTGTCAGAAAATTTGGAATATGTATTTTTAGGAGACCATAAAATATTGCCTGTGATTATTTCTTCCTCCCTCACTGAGGAGCAGGAGGAAGAGTTGTTGATTGTATTGAAACAACATAAGAGGGCAATTGGCTGGACTATTGCTGATTTGGGAGAAATCAGTCCAGCTGTTTGCATGCATAAAATTCATTTGGAAGAAGATGCAAAGCCTTTTAAGGAAATACAGAGGAGGCTGAATCCTCATATGCAAGATGTGGTCATGAAGGAGGTTGTTAAGTTATTGGATGCAGGGGTCTTTGTAATGCTCCTGCTACCTTTTAAAGATGCATGTACTTCATTTTCTCTGATATGATTGACCAATTTATGGAGATTTTTATGGATGATTTTTCAATATATGGAGATAGTTTTGCCCAGTGTTTACATCATCTCAACTTAGTGTTACAAAGATGTGAAGAAACCAATCTAGTTTGAGCTGGGAGAAGAGCCATTTCATGGTCACCCAAGGCATTGTCCTTGGCCATGTTGTCTCCCACAAGGGCATTGAGGTGGACAGAGCAAACATTGATTTAATTGCACATTTGCCACCCCCCAAAACTGTTAAACAAATCAGAAGTTTTCTGGGGCATGTTGGATTTTACAGGAGGTTCATTAAGGACTTCAGTAAAATATCCAAGCCTCTTTGTCATTTATTGTGCCAAGATGTCTCTTTTGTTTTTAACAATGAATGCTTGAAGGCATTTGAATTCTTAAAAAATTGTTTGATTTCAACTCCAATACTACAGTCTCCAGACTATTCACTGCCTTTTGAGCTGATGTGTGATGCATCAGATTATGCTTTGGGAGCTGTTCTTGGGCAGAGAAAGGATAAGCTGCCTCATGTCATAGCTTATGCCAGTAGATCAATGATTGATGCACAGCTCAATTACACAACAACTGAGAAGGAGCTGCTGGCAATTGTTATTACTTTGGAGAAATTTAGGTCATATGTTTTGGGTTCACAAATAGTGGTGTTCACTGACCACTCAGCCTTAAAATACCTTCTGTCTAAGAAGGATACTAAACCAAGATTAATCAGGTGGATCCTCCTATTACAGGAATTTGATTTGCAGATTAAAGATAAAAAGGGTGTGAAAAATGTGGTGGCTGACCACCTGTCTAGAATTCTAACTGCTGAGATTGATAGGCTGCCTATCAATGAATCTTTCCCTGATGAGCAACTTTTTGCTATCAGTGTACACACCCCTTGGTTTGCAAATATAGTCAACTTTTTGGCTACTGAAAGAATTCCTCAACACTGGAATAGAATGGATAGAAATCTTTTCTTCTCAAAGGTTAAACATTTTATTTGGGAGGGTCCTTATCTGTTCAAGATTTGTGCAGACCAAATAATTAGAAGATGTGTCCCTGAAGAAGACTTTCATAGCATACTTTCCATGTGTCATGAACAGGCCTGTGGAGGCCATTTTAGTGGAAACAAAACTGCTGCAAAGGTTTTGCAATGTGGATTTTATTGGCCTACACTTTTTAAAGATGCACTGCAGCACTATAACTCTTGTCAGAACTGCCAGAGATTGGGCAGCATTTCCAAGAGAAACTCAATGCCTTTACAGCCCATTTTGGTAGTTGAATTGTTTGATATTTGGGGGATAGATTTTATGGGTCCCTTTCTTCCTTCAAATGGCTATAATTTCATCTTAGTAGCTGTGGATTATGTATCCAAATGGGTTGAGGCCACAGCCACTAAAACCAATGATCATAGAGTTGTCCTGAAATTTTTAAAAGACAACATTTTTTCCAGGTTTGGTTCCCCCGGAGCTATTATCAGTGATGGGGGAAGCCATTTTTGTAATAAGCATTTTGAAGCTTTATTGAAAAAGTACTCTGTGACTCATAGAGTAGCTACTCCATATCATCCACAGACCAGTGGACAAGTGGAGATTTCCAATAGTGAAATTAAACATATACTGGAAAAGACTGTAAAGAAGGACAGAAAGGATTGGTCCTTTAAGCTGAATGATGCATTATGGGCATATAGGACAGCCTATAAAACCCCAATTGGCATGTCCCCATTCAGATTGGTCTATGACAAAGCATGCCATTTACCAGTGGAGTTAGAATATAAGGCCTTTTGGGCTATTAAAACCTTGAACATGGATCTTACTACTGCTGGTAATCACAGGAAACCTATGACTTCTTTGAGTTGGAGGAGCTGAGAATGGATGCATACACCAATGCAAGATCTTACAAAGAAAAAGTTAAACCTTTCTATGATAAAAATCTGTTGAGAAGAGAGTTCATAGCTGGCTCTAAGGTATGGCTATTTAACTCAAAACTTAAGGTTTTTCCTGGAAAGCTGAGATCCAGATGGGAAGGGCCATATACTTTCATTCATGCATCTCCTTCTGGGGCTGTTGAAATTTTGGACCCAAGTGATGGGAGAACCTTGAAAGTAAATGGTCAGAGGCTCAAACCATGCATTGAAAATATTCTGGAGCCTGTACTGACCATCTATCATCAAGAACCTCCCCAAATCTGATGATAAACAACTGTATAATATGTATTTTACCTATGTTTGTTTTGCAGTTTTTTGTAAATTTTCTGTCTCTCTGTTTTTAGTCATGTTTACTCTCAATGCGAGAAGTTTATAATATGTGAGAAATTAATTCGCAAAGAATAAAAATTCATTTCGAAAAGTTCAATTCCCTTTTCGAAAAGAATTTGGACCTGTAACTAACTGCTTGAAAAGAAGGATTTGTTGTTTGTTCGAAGAGATGGTTCTGAAGCCTTTTTCTTTTCGAAAAGTTGTTTCTGAAGCCATTTGCTTTTCGAATGACACTGATGCTACTCCCCTTTGTAAAAAGGACTGTTTTGAACTTTCCGAAAACTTTAAAGATACTTTGCGAAACTCGTTTTAAGCATATTTAAACCCTTTCGAAGCAGGGGTTTCATATTCGAAAGCCTTCCACAGTGTCTGTTCACGAAAACCCATTTTCGTTCCATCTCTGTGTACTTTTAAAGTTCAGATCCAATTTGTTTCATATTTGTTCCACTAATTAAGCTTGAAGAGAGGGACATTTTGCTTCTGATTCTGGTGGATTCCATCAAGCGATCAACTAGTTCAACCAAAACCCTAGATTTCGGTATTTTTCTGCGCATTGCCTCTGTTTGTGTTTTGCAAAGTTCAATTTGATATCAGCATTCATTGTGGGAGATTCAAACAAAGTTTTGAAATGGGGAAAGCGGAAAAATCACTGGCTGCAATGTTCCCTAAATCTTCTCCTAAGAAAATTAGCAAACCCACCACAAAAGGAAAGGCCAAAACCTCAGCCAAGAGATAACTTTCGATGGATAAAGCTGATAGAATTGAGAAGGGGAAGAAGGTTAGACATGAGGAACCCATCCCAACAGCTGACCCTAATCCTGAGCCTGAGCTTCCTCCTCTCCCTATGCATTTGGTACTGCCAAACCCATTCATTGAAGCTTAGAAGCTGATCCCAGAGCTTATCGTGGATGAAACTTTTTTCTCAACCAAACCTGAATGTTAGCTATCCTTGAAATACATCAGGGATGCTTCTCTGAGCAATATCCTAACCCCTCTTTCAGAGAAAATTTATCCACGAATGGTGAGATTATGGTACCAAAACTTGGTAAAAGTGACAGAGAAAGATGCTGATGTCCCTACTCTTGTAATTTTCATTGATGATTGCAATTTAACTATCACTTATAAGACATTGGAAATGCTTTGGGGATACCATTTCAATATGACCCTGCTGGTCCATTAGCTGCACCAGAAACAGCTTCTTTTAGAGAAATGGTTGCCCATCTAACAAAAGGCATAGTTGGAAGTGGACAGTCCATCATGAGGAGAGACTTAGAACTCTACTATTTGCTGATGGATTCCATTTTGAGAGGGTGTTTCTATGTCACTGGGCACAGCTAGGAAAGACGAACACCAATTTTGGAGACCCTCTTTCATTTCTCTAAGGGGCAATTCTTCAATGCCCCTATGCTCATTTTTGAAGCCATGGTACATCATTAGCCAAGATGAAAAGGAGAAAATAGTCGGCATACCATTTGGAAGGCTGATCACATACCATGTTAAGAGCCAAATTTGATATTGATGAGCAAGAGTCATTTGATTATTTCCCTCATGCATTTGGGAAGAGGGCTTGGACCACAAGCCAAACCATGTTGAATAAAATGAGGAAGAGGTGAACCAGCCCTGCGGTGACATTGAACCCGCCATTCTTGAACTAGCCCTTGCAATTGTGCCCAAGAAGGCTTTACTGCACTGTGGTGACCAGCTCTTTAAATTGCACCTATTTCCTTGTGATATTGAACAAGTTGTCCCTCGAGGTGCCCAGCCACTTTTACTCATTGTTGAAGGGGTCATCATCCACCCACTTCACCTGACCCCATCCTTCACCTATTCCAACTGCTCCATCACTCATACCCCCATCATCCCAATTGCACTCTCCTCTACACCAACCACACCAATCACTCTTACACCACCGTTCCCTACCAATTTCCCAAGTATGGCCACAGAGTTTTTGGAACAATCTCCTAGCACTCCCCTTATCCCAAGCTTCCCTGATTCACCAGCTGCTTCAACTCATACACCTGAAATAACTCAAACCCTTGAACCTGAGATGTTGACAACAGAGGCCTATTCATCATTGATGGGAGCTATCTTGGAGAACATTGGACTTGAATCTGCACCTATACCTGACCCTCCTCATTTCACCCATGTGGCTACTTCCCCCTTCACAACCATCTCACCCATTGACCCTCAACAATCTACATCAATTTTACCAGTCGCTACTTTGCATACCACACCCACACATGACACAATTAGCCAAATATTCACCTTTCTCCAAACCATCCAAACACAACTACAAGTCAACATGACATAATCAAACCAGAATAAATGCCCTTCTCCAAACCTTAGCCTCCACATCCCACACAACCACCTTAGCCACTGTGCCTGCTGTTGCTGACCATGCTACCCAAACAGACCTTGAGGTAGTATTTGTAGATCCACCCATCCTCACCACTGCTGACAAGGCTACCCAAACAGACCCTGAGGTAGTATTTGTAGATCCACCCATCCTCACCACTGCTGACAATGTTACCCAAACAGAACCTGAGGTAGTACTTTTGGAGTCCCCTTCAACTTTCCTCAATTTCTCTGATCAAGCTACTAAAACTGACCCTGAGGTCATACTTTTGGACTCCTCTTCTCCCACTGCTGGGATACCTTTGGTCCCCTACCACTCCATTCCCATTCCTAGATTTGCCACTCTCAAAAGGGCTATGGAAGAGAACCCTTATATCTGTCGCGATGTCCTCAAGGGGTTAGCTTATCTGCAAGCTTACATTAGAACCCCTTATGAAGACCAGATTCAAAAATTGGAGTTGTTCATGAAATTTGAGAGAGAGAAGATGAAGGACCTGCTGGGTCAAACTTTTCAGATGGTTAGGAGTGAGCAGCACAAGGTTACCATGTTGCAAGCACAGCTTGAACAGGAAAAATTGAGGACTACTAGACTTGAAAAGTATCTTGGCCTCACCAAAAAGATCAAAGCTGAGGAATACACCGAGCTGCAAGCCACAATCCAGGAGAAGGCCAAATCGAGTTCAGACTCCATTACTGACTCAAGTTCTGACTCTAACAGTGATTCTAGTTCTGATTCCATTGAACCAACTTATGACACTGATTTTGACCCCAGTTATTAGAATATATTGTACATGTTTGTTTTGTGAATCTGTAATATGTAATTCCTATTTTCTGTTAACTTTTGTTAATTAGTAATTACTGTGATTATAATTTCTTTCTTCTCTGTCATTATAATTTCTGTTTGATTGTTTTCTTTTCTTTGCTTATGCACCTCAGACCAGTGAGGACACTGCTCATCATAGGTTTGGGGGTGATATAGCAGAATTACCAATAATTTAGTTAAAATCAGTGCAACTTATGATCACAGCAGAATTTTTGAAGATAAAGTAATTTCACACCTGTTGTTTTGAAAAATGAGGAAGTTAAATTTTTTTTAAAAAACTGATTTTTAGAGTAATTCCAATACCTTCATGAAGTGAATGTCAGAAAATTTTCAAAATAAAATTGATGTTTTAGTAAACCTAAAAAAGGTGATGATATACCTCAGAATTTGATTGAAAACTACACCAAGTGAGACTTGGGCGAAATGTATTCTTTGGAGATATGAATTGGCAATTTTTACGCTCTAGGAATTTGTTTGAACACCTTACTATCACTAGAAGTTACACATATTCAAATTGAAATAACTTGACAGCAATCATGATATTAAAGACATGATGTAAGGCCTCCTTTTGGACAGTTTGAACTTCAAAAAGCCCCACCTTTGGGAACGGCCTTTGATACACACCAGTTGAGCTTTATAAATCCAAGATTTCTTTGTAACCTCATCAACCAACCTAATCAACCTCATTGAGCCTAACCCTCGCTCTGAAAATTCAGAAGGTAAAGGAAAGGAAGCTGAAGAAAGGAGAGTTGGGTAACAGTTTGGTAAAAGAAGAAGAAAAATAATTGAAGGCAATGATGCATCAACAAAAGAAATGTGGCACTCCAGTCAATGTTGCTCTGAAAAGAAAAAAAGTCAGAAAAAGTCATTTCATTGGAAATTTGAAAAAAGAAAGAGAAAAAGATGGCCACTTTGGCTCTGAAAATTCAAAGAAGAAGATGAAATTGTCCTGAAATAAAGAAGATGTGTCTACCACCTCCTGACCTTGACTGACTTCTCAATTTTGAACTCCATTCCACCTCTTTATTCTTGATAAATTTCACCCATAAGCCACATTACAACCCAAGTTAAAGTCCTTATTGATCAATGATGGATTGTGTTGTCAAATGGAGATAAGGATTTGTGTAATCTATGGTGAAAAGAGCAGTAAATTCAGAACTGAAAAGCAATGTCTATGCTCTTGGTTACAGTCCTATTTGAGGACTGTAATTGCTCTTGAGCTGTGTGAAATAGTACGACCCTCATATCTACATGGTGAGTGAAAACCACAGTGAGAGTTGAGTTTGAAATCAAATTATTTGGGGTAACATCAAAACTGAATTTTCAAATAAAAGGCAAGCTTTTCATTAATTTTCTTATAAAACTTTTTACACCAACCGAGTGAATGGTAAAAGGAATTACTGAATTTTAGTTTTGAACTAATGTTTTCTTGAAGATCTTTTACTGACTTGACCGATGCAGTGTGAATAACTTTGTTGGATAAAAGTCCGCTTTAATGTAATCGCATTGATATTAAGCGATTTATTGGAGAAGTTTGTGGTACCTTCACCGAAAACTCTCAGAGACTTCACCTCCACCGGGATCACCTAGGGGTTTAAAAGGCTTGTTGCATATGCTAAATGCAACTGTGTTCCCTACAAAAGTGGCTTTTCATTCTATTTTTAATTTTATCTTTGCTCAGGGACTAGCAAAGCTTAGGTTTGGGGGTGTGTTGAGAACTAGAAAATACCATTTTCCACACTTTAACCTGGGTCTTGATAGACCTTTGAGAGAACTAAATAAGTGTTTTAAGTGTTTGTTTCACAGCTAACAATAAAGGCAGGCTTAACCATGAAAGTAGCCTAAAAGTGCCAAAAAGATGATAATCCATGTTGATCCGAAGGAAGAAGGAGAAGGGACAACCTCACTAACTGTCAAAATGCCTAGACTAAAGAGGACAAAGGCCTGGTTTCAACCTGGAAAGAGGTGTGGAGCTATTCGAGCAAAAGAATGCATTACAGATTGCTTTTTGAAAAGAATTTGAACTTTTCAAAAAGAATCTGAACTTTCCGAAAAGAACTTGAACTTTGCGAAAAGAACTCAAAGCTCTAGAAGTAGTTTTCGAAGAGCACCTGAACTCTTCGAAAAGATTTCTGACCTATTCGAAAAGACGAGAACTCTATGTAACAACACCGAATCAGGTGAAAAGAGCTTCAGAAGTCACAGTACCTTGTGAAAAGTTCTCCAAACTATGTGAAATGGTATTCTGAAGACCCCCAGAATCTGCAAGGGTAATTCAGTAATCTTTGCACGCGCCCCAATGCATTTAAAAACACAGGGACATTCCAAAAGATTTTGAGCACGAACCAAAGGCATATTCCACCCCATGTGAACACCCGAAGATGAAATCACTTGGCGGGAACTTCTAGAAGCTCTAACAGATTTTTGAAATACATAACAAAATTGATACTTCACATCCGATTATCGAACCAGATCAAGCCGACACAAAATAGATCTGGATCCTTGTACTCGATTCCTATTAGTTGACACAGATCTAACCAATTCTGATTGGTTGATACACATCTGAGCTAGACTTGGGGAAAACTATAAATAGATGAACTATTTGCCTAATTTGGGTATCAAGACTTCGAGTTTCATTTCCATTGCCTCATTTCCAATTCAGATAGCTTGTCTGAAACTCCTTTAATAGCCTAGCTTTTATTTGTAATTGAGAGCTGTGAGATACTTCTGTAATTCAAAAGAGAATTGTATTTAAGACTACAAATCCGAGAGCTGTTTAAGTTGTGCTCTGTAATTGTAATGGTGAATTTGAAAAGGTTGTCAGAATCGTGACGCTCAATTGGATTTGTGTTGAGGGTTCCCTGGGATCTCCTTATTGCACTAGACTCCTTTAGATTTACTATTTTTTAAGCAATTTCCCTTAATTCATTATCCCTGTGAGAATCTGTGTTTGTAATCTAATCTCTCACAGCATTTGTAGTGGTGTTTCTCGTTCTGAATTAAGGGTTCAGATTAAAGACTATTGGATGGTCTGTGGCCATTGAAGTGGACAGACCATAACCATAAGTTTAACTCTAATCCTTGAGTTAGATTACTTTCTCTTGCATCTGTGCTTGTAGCCAGATGAAGATTGGATCATATCTCATTTGATCTACATTTATTCTCATTTTGCATCAAGGACCAAATCAAAGTTAGATATTATTTCTCCATTCTTATTAATTTACATCAAAATCTCCCCAACTCAGATCTGGATCATTTAGGTTAATTTTTGCTTTTATCATTTAGTTAACGTGACAAATTCAACCTCTCATCTTATGTACCTTGTATATAGGATCAGCGGTCAGATTTGGTAGCTCAGATCTGAAGGTTTATCTTAAATTTTAAATCAATTCCCTGTGGACGATCTTTTACTCACTTACATTTAAAACTTGCTACAATTGGCCCTGATCTTGCAGGCTAATTTACTTCTCTCTGTGCTGATATTTCTTTATTCTTTTTAATTTTTCAAATTCAGTATAATTCATCATTTGTAAATCTATTTTCAAAATACAAATAAATCATGCACACTTAAAGAAACAACAAGTTTTTGGCGCCGCTATCGGGGAATTTATTTTAAAATTGGTAGACCTAAGTTTTTATTTTTTATTTTTTATTACATCAGTGCTAACTGTTCTATTGTTTAAATCTGTGCAGTTATTCCTATACACTTTGAGCGTGAAACATACTTTGAAAGGAATACTGAAGGTTTGCTGTGCATAATTTGATTCTCTGTTTCTGTGTTGTATGTTTGGTAGGAGGACTCTCAATCCTGAGATTGTCCCTCTGAATTTAGAAGTTGAAAGGCTACTAAGAACTAGACAAACATCACAGAATTTTGCTGAGACTACTACTATGGGTGAAGAACCTAGACTTTTGAGGGATTACTTTGCACCTGGTGCATATAATTCTCCATTTTGCATTCAATTTCCTACTGTTAAAGGAAATTATGAGAGCAAATCATCAACTATCCAGATGCTTCCTTCCTTCCATGGTTTAAGTAAGGAAGATCCATACAAGCATGTGGATGAGTTCCTATCTCTTTGTACCACATTCAACATAGCTGGACTGGGTCCAGAGGCAACCAAGCTTAGGCTCTTTCTTTTTTCATTAAAGGACAAAGCTAGAGCATGGCTGTCTATGTTGGCACCAAATAGTATCACTTCTTGGAATGATTTGCAGTGTCAATTTTTAGCCAAATACTTCCCTATGTCTAAGACCAGCCAATTGAGATAAAATATTATTTCCTTTTCACAACACTCAACTGAAACTTTTCATGAAGCATGGGAAAGATTTAAAGAACTTTTGAGGCAATGTCCTCATCATCAAATTTCCCGATGGGAGCTTGTTCAAAGCTTCTATCAAGGAATTGATCAAAAGGGCAAGAATATGGTAGATGCTTCCTGTGGAGGCACCTACTTGCAAAAAATAGTTGAGGAGGTCTGGAATTTATTTGAAGTAATTGGTGAAAATTCAACTCAACCGGAATCTTTGTCAAGAGACATTGAGAATCCTGCTCGGTTGAACAATCAGCAAACCACCAAAGGAAAGATTTATGAGGTGAATGAGTTGGAAAGGAAGATGAATAATTTAACCATAAAGTTTGATAGATTGATGGACTCACTTAAATATCCAATGGTTGCAAGAGTAGAGGAGGCATGTCTGATATGCCAATCCTCTACTCATCCTCTTGATCAATGTCCAGCTGCACCACAGTTCCCAGATTTAGTGGTGGAGCAAGCTCATGCTGCCCAATCATTTGGACAGATGCAGTCAAATGAATATGCATAGAGAGGGCACCCCAATTTAAGGTGGAGCCAGGGCAATTATCAAACACAACAGCTGCAGCAACCAAAGAACCAAGTACCTTTCAAAACTGCTCAACCCTATCAGCAGAATTTTTATACCAAGCTAAATTTTCAGCAGCCCATTCCACAACAACCTGTACAGCAATCTGCTCCAGTTCAAACCCCTTCCAGATCCCCTTCTTTTGAAGACCAAATTCACTCCAGAATTTAGGGTCTTTAATTCAGACTGTAAACTTTCACAGTCAGAGCATAAAGAAAATTGAAGAAACATTGGGTCAACTTTCAAATACTTTGGCCAAAAGAGAGGAAGGCAGGTTACCCAGCCAACCTTTGAATAATCCCAAAGGACAGTTCATGGTTGGAGAGGTTTCTGTTTCACATGAAGAAGTAAAAGTTGTCACTATTTTGAGAAGTGGAAGAATTGTAAATAACAATGTGGGTACTGAAAAGGAAGAAGAAAAAATTGAGGAAACTGTTAGAGATATGCAGCAGGAACAACATGATGTTAGCATTGGGGGTGCTGATGTACCTCAGAAAAATCAAAAAAATGAAAAACAGAAAAATCAAAAATATTCTAATGAAGATTCTAAAGCTGTAAATAATGGACTAGTTCCTCATTTACCATTTCCCCATGCCATGAAATCTGCTTCCCCTTTTGATAAAGGGAATACAAAAATAGATGAATGATGGAGACTTTCAAGCAAGTTAAGATAAATTTACCTTTGCTTGATGCAATCAAACAAGTCCCAACATATGCAAAATTTTTGAAAGATATTTGCACTCACAAAAGACAATCTAGGATACAGTTATCCAAGAAGGTCTTTGCTGTGGAAAGAGTTAATCAGGTTTTGTCCATTCCCACACCTCAAAAACTCCAAGATCTTGGAATCCCCACAATCTCTTGCATTATTGGGGAACATACCATTGAAAAGGCTTTATTAGATTTGGGTGCTAGTGTCAACCTGCTTCCATATTCTATATATGAGAAACTAGGTTTGGGAGAGTTAAAACCCACTCATGTGGTGTTACAACTAGCAGACAGATCTGAAAGAAAGCCAGTTGGGGTGATTGAGGATGTGTTGGTAGGGGTAGATAAGTTATTCTACCCTGCTGATTTTCTGGTATTGGACATGGAACCTACAAAAAGCAAAACTTCCATCCCTGTCATTTTGGGGAGACCATTCCTGGCTACAGCCAATGCTTGCATTCAATGCAGATCTGGTATTATGGAAGTGACTTTTAGAAATATGAAGGTAAAGTTAAATGTCTACAATGCAGTTACACAGCCTCAATTCAGTTCTGAGGAATGTTTTCTTATTGATTTGTTGGATGAACTGGTAGAAGAAACTTTACCACAGTTTTTACAGTGTGAAGATTTAACCACAGATTTTAAAGATGCTTGGAGAAATGCTGAGGAAGAAACATTTTGTACCTCAAAGTTTGAGGAAGTAAATGCTGTGCAAGGAACTCATGATCAATCAGCAAGGTTCTCTTCATGGAAACCTGCTATTCTTCCCCTTCCACAAATAGCTAAGGTACCTTTGTTACCTTCTTTTCTCAAATACGATGTAGAGTCAAATTGTCAGAAAATTTGGAATATGTATTTTTAGGAGACCATAAAACATTGCCTGTGATTATTTCTTCCTCCCTCACTGAGGAGCAGGAGGAAGAGTTGTTGATTGTATTGAAATAGCATAAGAGGGCAATTGGCTGGACTATTGCTGATTTGGGAGAAATCAGTCCAGCTGTTTGCATGCATAAAATTCATTTGGAAGAAGATGCAAAGCCTTCTAGGGAAATACAGAGGAGGCTGAATCCTCATATGCAAGATGTGGTCATGAAGGAGGTTGTTAAGTTATTGGATGCAGGGGTCATTTACCCCATCTCAGATTCAGCTTGGGTGGCACCTACACAGGTGGTACCTAAGAAATCTGGGATCACTGTGGTAACCTCAGATTCTGGTGAGCTCATTTCAACCAGACAAACCACTGGTTGGAGGGTCTGTATTGATTATAGAAAACTAAATACAATGACCAGAAAAGACCATTTTCCTCTTCCATTCATTGATCAAATTTTAGATAAGCTAGCAGGAAAAGCTTATTATTGTTTTCTTGATGGTTACTCTGGTTACAACCAGATTCTTGTATATCCACAAGATCAGGAAAAGACTACATTCACTTGCCCCTTTGGCACTTTTGCCTATAGGAGAATGCCTTTTGGTCTTTGTAATGCTCCTGCTACCTTTTTAAGATGCATGTACTTCATTTTCTCTGATATGATTGACCAATTTATGGAGATTTTTATGGATGATTTTTCAATATATGGAGATAGTTTTGCCCAGTGTTTACATCATCTCAACTTAGTGTTACAAAGATGTGAAGAAACCAATCTAGTTTTGAGCTGGGAGAAGAGCCATTTCATGGTCACCCAAGGCATTGTCCTTGGCCATGTTGTCTCCCACAAGGGCATTGAGGTGGACAGAGCAAACATTGATTTAATTGCACATTTGCCACCCCCCAAAACTATTAAACAAATCAGAAGTTTTCTGGGGCATGTTGGATTTTACAGGAGGTTCATTAAGGACTTCAGTAAAATATCCAAGCCTCTTTGTCATTTATTGTGCTAAGATGTCTCTTTTGTTTTTAACAATGAATGCTTGAAGGCATTTGAATTCTTAAAAAATTGTTTGATTTCAGCTCCAATACTACAGTCTCCAGACTATTCACTACCTTTTGAGCTGATGTGTGATGTGTGATGCATCAGATGATGCTTTGAGAGCTGTTCTTGGGCAGAGAAAGGATAAGCTGCCTCATGTCATAGCTTATGCTAGTAGATCAATGATTGATGCACAACTCAATTACACAACAACTGAGAAGGAGCTGCTGGCAATTGTTTTTTGTTTTGGAGAAATTTAGGTCATATGTTTTGGGTTCACAGATAGTGGTGTTCACTAACCACTCAGCCTTGAAATACCTTCTGTCTAAGAAGGATACTAAACCAAGATTAATCAGGTGGATCCTCCTATTACAGGAATTTGATTTGCAGATTAAAGATAAAAAGGGTGTGGAAAATGTGGTGACTGACCACCTGTCTAGAATTCTAACTGTTGAGATTGATAGGCTGCCTATCAATGAATCTTTCCCTGATGAGCAACTTTTTGCTATCAGTGTACACACCCCTTGGTTTGCAAATATAGTCAACTTTTTGGCTACTGAAAGAATTCCTCAACACTGGAATAGAATGGATAGAAATCTTTTCTTCTCAAAGGTTAAACATTTTATTTGGGAGGATCCTTATCTGTTCAAGATTTGTGCAGACCAAATAATTAGAAGATGTGTCCCTGAAGAAGACTTTCATAGCAAACTTTCCATGTGTCATGAACAGGCCTGTGGAGGCCATTTTAGTGGAAACAAAACTGCTACAAAGGTTTTGCAGTGTGGATTTTATTGGCCTACACTTTTCAAAGATGCACTGCAGCACTGTAAGTCTTGTCAGAACTGCCAGAGATTGGGCAACATTTCCAAGAGAAACTCAATGCCTTTACAGCCCATTTTGGTAGTTGAATTGTTTGATATTTGGGGGATAGATTTTATGGGTCCCTTTCTTCCTTCAAATGGCTGTAATTTCATCTTAGTAGCTATGGATTATGTATCCAAATGGGTTGAAGCCACAGCCACTAAAACCAATAATCATAGAGTTGTCTTGAAATTTTTAAAAGACAACATTTTTTCCAGGTTTGGTTCCCCCAGAGCTATTATCAGTGATGGGGGAAGCCATTTTTGTAATAAGCATTTTGACGCTCTATTGAAAAAGTACTCTGTGACTCATAGAGTAGCTACTCCATATCATCCACAGACCAGTGGACAAGTGGAGATTTCCAATAGTGAAATTAAACATATACTGGAAAAGACTGTGAAGAAGGACAGAAAGGATTGGTCCTTTAAGCTGAATGATGCATTATGGGCATATAGGACAGCCTATAAAACCCCAATTGGCATGTCCCCATTCAGATTGGTCTATGGCAAAGCATGCCATTTACCAGTGGAGTTAGAATATAAGGCCTTTTTGGCTATTAAAACCTTGAACATGGATCTTACTACTGCTGGTAATCACAGGAAACTGCAGCTTGCTGAGTTAGAGGAGCTGAGAATGGATGCATACACCAATGCAAGATCTTACAAAGAAAAAGTTAAAGCTTTCTATGATAAAAATCTGCTGAGAAGAGAGTTCATAGCTGGCTCTAAGGTATGGCTATTTAACTCAAAACTTAAGTTTTTTCCTGGAAAGCTGAGATCCAGATGAGAAGGGCCATATACTGTCATTCATGCATCTCCTTCTGGGGCTATTGAAATTTTGGACCCAAGTGATGGGAGAACCTTGGAAGTAAATGGTCAAAGGCTCAAACCATGCATTGAAAATATTCTGGAGCCTGTACTGACCATCTTTCATCAAGAACCTCCCCAAATCTGATGTTAAACAACTGTATAATATGTATTTTACCTATCTTTGTTTTGTAGTTTTTTGCAAATTTTCTGTCTCTCTGTTTTTAGTCATGTTTACTCTCAATGCGAGAAGTTTATAATATGTGAAAAATTAATTTGCAAAGAATAAAAATTCATTTCGAAAAGTTCAATTCCCTTTTCGAAAAGAATTTGGACCTGTAACTAACTGCTTGGAAAGAAGGATTTGTTGTTCGAAGAGATGGTTCTGAAGCCTTTTTCTTTTCGAAAAGTTGTTTCTGAAGCCATTTGCTTTTCGAATGACACTGATGCTACTCCCCTTTGTAAAAAGGACTGTTTTGAACTTTCCGAAAACTTTAAAGATACTTTGTGAAACTCGTTTTAAGCATATTTAAACCCTTTCGAAGCAGGGGTTTCATATTCGAAAGCCTTCCCTGAGTGTCCTGTTTCACAGAAAACCCATTTTCGTTCCATCTCTGTGTACTTTTAAAGTTCAGATCCAATTTGTTTCATATTTGTTCCACTAATTAAGCTTGAAGAGAGGGACATTTTGCTTCTGATTCTGGTGGATTCCATCAAGCGATCAACTAGTTCAACCAAAACCCTAGATTTCGGTATTTTTTTGCGCAATGCCTCTGTTTGTGTTTTGCAAAGTTCAATTTGATATTAGCATTCATTGTGGGAGATTCAAACAAAGTTTTGAAATGGGGAAAGCTGAAAAATCACTGGCTGCAATGTTCCCTAAATCTTCTGCTAAGAAAATTAGCAAACCCACCACAAAAGGAAAGGCCACAACCTCAGCCAAGAGAAAACTTTCGATGGATAAAGCTGATAGAATTGAGAAGGGGAAGAAGGTTAGACATGAGGAATCCATCCCAGCAGCTGACCCTAGTCCTGAGCCTGAGCTTCCTACTCTCCCTATGCATTTGGTACTGCCAAACCCATTCATTGAAGCTTAGAAGCTGATCCCAGAGCTTATCGTGGATGAAACTTTTTTCCCAACCAAACCTGAATGTCAGCTATCCTTGAAATACATCAGGGATGCTTCTCTGAGCAATATCCTAACCCCTCTTTCAGAGAAAATTTATCCACGAATGGTGAGATTATGGTACCAAAACTTGGTAAAAGTGACAGAGAAAGATGCTGATGTCCCTACTCTTGTAATTTTCATTGATGATTGCGATTTAACTGTCACTTATGAATACATTGGAGATGCTTTGGGGATACCATTTCAATATGACCCTACTGGTCCATTAGCTTCACCAGAAACAGCTTCTTTTAGAGAAATGGCTGCCCATCTAACAAAAGGCATAGTTGGAAGTGGACAGTCCATCATGAGGAGAGACTTAGAACCCCACTATTTGCTGATGGGTTCCATTTTGAGAGGGTGTTTCTATGTCACTGGGCACAGCTAGGAAAGAAGAACACCAATTTTGGAGACCCTCTTTCATTTCTCTAAGGGGCAATTCTTCAATGCCCCTATGCTCATTTTTGAAGCCATGGCTGACATCAGTGCCAAGATGAAAAAGGAACAGAAAATAGTTGGCATACCATTTGGAAGGCTGATCACAGCCATGTTAAGAGCCAAATTTGATATTGATGAGCAAGAGCCATTCGAGATTATTTCCCCTCATGCATTTGGGAAGAGGGCTTGGACCACAAGCCAAACCATGTTGAATAAAATGAGGGAAGAGGCTGAACCAGCCCCTGCATCTGACATTGAACCTGCCATTGCTGAACCAGCCCTTGCAGCTGCCCAAGAAGCTGCTTTACCAGACCCTGTGGTGACCAGCTCTTTAGCTGCACCTATTTCCCTTGCAACTGATATTGAACAAGTTGTCCCTCCTGAGGTGCCCAGCTTTTCAGCTGCACCCATTGTTGAAGGGGTCATCATCCGACCCACTTCACCTGTCACAGCCCCCATCCCTTCACCTATTCCAACTGTTCCATCACTCATACCCCCCATCATCCCAATTGCAGACTCTCCCTCTACACCAACCACACCAATCACTCTTACACCACCAGTTTCCCCTACCAATTTCCCAAGTATGGCCACAGAGTTTTTGGAACAATCTCCTAGCACTCCCCTTATCCCAAGCTTCCCTGATTCACCAGCTGCTTCAACTCATACACCTGAAATAACTCAAACCCTTGAACCTGAGATGTTGACAACAGAGGCCTATTCATCATTGATGGGAGCTATCTTGGAGAACATTGGACTTGAATCTGCACCTATACCTGACCCTCCTCATTTCACCCATGTGGCTACTTCCCCCTTCACAACCATCTCACCCATTGACCCTCAACAATCTACATCAATTTTACCAGTCGCTACTTTGCATACCACACCCACACATGACACAATTAGCCAAATATTCACCTTTCTCCAAACCATCCAAACACAACTACAAGTCAACACAGCATAATCATCAGAACAATGCACTTCTCCAAACCTTAGCCTCCACATCCCACACAACCACCTTAGCCATCACTGCTTGTGACCATGCTACCCAAATGCACCGAGGTAGTATTTGTAGATCCACCCATCCTCACGGCCGACAATGTTACCCAAATGTAACCCGAGGTAGTACTTTTGGAGTCCCTTCAACTTTCCTCAATTTCTCGATCAAGCTTAGTAAATCGACCACGAGGTCATACTTTTGGACTCCTCTTCTCCCACTGCTGGGATACCTTTGGTCCCCTACCACTCCATTCCCATTCCCAGATTTGCCACTCTCAAAAGGGCTATGGAAGAGAACCCTTATATCTGTCACGATGTCCTCAAGGGGTTAGCTGATCTGCAAGCTTACATTAGAACCCCTTATGAAGACCAGATTCAAAAATTGGAGTTGTTTATGAAATTTGAGAGAGAAGATGAAGGACCTGCTGGGTCAAACTTTTCAGATGGTTAGGAGTGAGCAACACAAGGTTACCATGTTGCAAGCACAGCTTGAACAGGAAAATTTGAGGACTACTAGACTTGAAAAGTATATTGGCCTCACCAAAAAGATCAAAGCTGAGGAATACACCGAGCTGCAAGCCACAATCCAGGAGAAGGCCAAATCGAGTTCAGACTCCAATACTTACTCAAGTTTTGACTCTAACAGTGATTCTAGTTCTGATCCCATTGAACCAACTTATGATACTGATTTTGACCCCAGTTATTAGAATACATTGTACATGTTTGTTTTGTGGATCTGTAATATGTAATTCCTGTTTTCTGTTAACTTTTGTTAATTAGTAATTACTGTGATTATAATTTCTTTCTTCTCTGTGATTATAATTTTTGTTTGATTGTTTTCTTTTCTTTGCTTTTGCACCTCGGACCAGTGAGGACACTGGTCATCATAGGTTTGGGGGTGATGTAGCAGAATTACCAATAATTTAGTTAAAATCAGTGCAGCTTATGATCACAGCAGAATTTTTAAAGATAATGTAATTTCACACCTGTTGTTTTGAAAAATGAGGAAGTTAATTTTTTATAACTGATTTTTAGAGTAATTCCAATACCTTCATGAAGTGAATGCCTGAAAATTTTCAAAATAAAATTGATGTTTTAGTAAACCTAAAAAGAGAGAAAACAGTGATGATATACCTCAGAAATTTGATTGAAAACTACACTCAGTGAGACTTGGGCCTGAAATGTATTCTTTGGAGATATGAATTGGCAATTTTTCTGCTCTAGGGACTGTTTGAACCTGCTTACTATCACTAGAAGTTACACATATTCAAATTGAAATAACTTGACAGCAATCATAATATTAAAGACATGATGTAAGGCCTCCTTTTGGACAGTTTTAACTTCAAAAAGCCCCACCTTTGGAAACTGCCTTTGATACACACGAGTTGAGCTTTATAAATCCAGGATTTCTTTGTAACCTCATCAACCAACCTAATCAACCTCATTGAGCCTAACCCTCACTCTGAAAATTCAGAAGGTAAAGGAAAGGAAGCTGAAGAAAGGAGAGTTGGGTAACAGTTTGGTAAAAGAAGAAGAAAAATAATTGAAGGCAATGATGTATCAACAAAAGAAATGTGGCACTCCAGTCAATGTTGCTTTGAAAAGGAAAAAAGTCAGAAAAAGTCATTTCATTGGAAATTTGAAAAAAGAAAGAGAAAAAGATGGCCACTTTGGCTCTAAAAATTCAAAGAAGAAGATGAAATTGTGCTGAAATAAAGAAGATGTGTCTACCACCTCCTAACCTTGACTGACTTCTCAATTTTGAACTCCATTCCACCTCTTTATTCTTGATAAATTTCACCCATAAGCCACATTACAACCCAAGTTAAAGTCCTTATTGATCAATGATGGATTGTGTTGTCAAATGGAGATAAGGATTTGTGTAATCTATGGTGAAAAGAGCAGTAAATTCAGAACTGAAAAGCAATGTCTATGCTCTTGGTTACAGTCCTATTTGAGGACTGTAATTGCTCTTGAGCTGTGTGAAATAGTACGACCCTCATATCTACATGGTGAGTGAAAACCCTGGTGAGAGTTGAGTTTGAAATCAAATTATTTGGGGTAACATCAAAACTGAATTTTCAAATAAAAGGCAAGCTTTTCATTAATTTTTCTTATAAAAACTTTTTTACACCAACTGAGTGAATGGTAAAAGGAATTACAGCTGAATTTTAGTTTTAAACTAATGTTTTCTTCAAGATCTTTTTACAGCTTAACTGATGCAGGTGTGAATAATCTGACTGGATAAAAGTCTGCTTTAACAGAACTGCATTGATATTAACTGATTTATTGGAGAAGTTTATGGGTACCTTCACTGAAAACTCTCAGGAGACTTCACTCTTCCACTGGGGATCACCTAGGGGTTTAAAAGGCTTGTTGCATATGCTAAATGCAACTGTGTTCCCTACAAAAGTGGCTTTTCATTCTGTTTTTAATTGTCTTTGCTCAGGGACTAGCAAAGCTTAGGTTTGGGGGTGTGTTGAGAACTAGAAAATACCATTTTTCACCCTTTAACCTGGGTCTTGATAGACCTTTGGGAGAATTAAATAAGTGTTTTAAGTGTTTGTTTCACAGCTAACAATAAAGGCAGGCTTAACTATGAAAGTAGTCTAAAAGTGCTAAGAAGATGATAATCCATGTTGATCCGAAGGAAGAAGGAGAAGGGACAACCTCACTAACTGTCAAAATGCCTAGACTAATGAGGACAAAGGCCTGGTTTTAACCTGGAAAGAGGTGTGGAGCTATTCGAGCAGAAGAATGCATTACAGATTGCTTTTTGAAAAGAATCTGAACTTTTCGAAAAGAATCTGAACTTTTCGAAAAGAACTTGAACTTTGTGAAAAGAACTCAAAGCTCCAGAAGTAGTTTTCGAAGAGCACCTGAACTCTTCGAAAAGATTTCTGACCTATTCGAAAAGACGAGAACTCCTTGCGAACAACACCTGAACTGTGCGAAAAGAGCTTCAGAAGTCACAGTACCTTGCGAAAAGTTCTCCAAACTATGCGAAATGGTATTCTGAAGACCCCCAGAATCTGTAAGGGTAATTCAGTAATCTTTGCACGTGCCCCAATACATTTAAAAACCCAGGGACATTCCAAAAGATTCTGAGCACGAACCAAAGGCATATTCCACCCCATGTGAACACCCGAAGATGAAATCACTTGGTGGGAACTTCTAGAAGCTCTAACAGATTTTTGAAATACATAACAGAATTGATACTTCTATCATCTGATTGGTTGAACCAGATCAAGCAGTTATGATTGGCCAAAATAGATCTGGATCCTTGTACTCGATTCCTATTGGTTGATACAGATCTAACCAATTCTGATTGGTTGATACACTTCTGAGATAGACTTGGGGAAAACTTTAAATAGATGAACTATTTGCCCAATTTGGGTATCCAGATTTTGAGTTTCATTTCTATTGCCTCATTTCCAATTCAGATAGCTTGTCTGAAACTCCTGTAATAGTCTAGCTTTTATTTGTAATTGAGAGCTGTGAGATACTTCTGTAATTCAAAAGAGAATTGTATTCAAGACTACAAATCCGAGAGCTGTTTAAGTTGTGCTCTGTAATTGTAATGGTGAATTTGAAAAGGTTGCTGTAAATCGTACGTTCTCAATTGGATTTGTGTTGAGGGTTCCCTGGGATCTCCTTATTGCACTAGACTCCTTTAGATTTACTATTTTTTAAGCAATTTCCCTTAATTCATTATCCCTGTGAGAATTTGTGTTTGTAACCTAATCTCTCACAGCATTTGTAGTGGTGTTTCTCGTTCTGAATTAAGGGTTCAGATTAAAGACTATTGGATGGTCTGTGGCCATTGAAGTGGACAGACCATAACCATAAGTTTAACTCTAATCCTTGAGTTAGATTACTTTCTCTTGCATCTGTGCTTGTAGCCAGATGAAGATTGGATCATATCTCATTTGATCTACATTTATTCTCATTTTGCATCAAGGACCAAATCAAAGTTAGATATTATTTCTCCATTCTTATTAATTTACATCAAAATCTCCCCAACTCAGATCTGGATCATTTAGGTTAATTTTTGCTTTTATCATTTAGTTAACGTGACAAATTCAACCTCTCATCTTATATACCTTGTATATAGGATCAGCGGTCCGATCTGGTAGCTCAGATCTGAAGGTTTATCTTAAATTTTAAATCAATTCCTTGTGGATGATCTTTTACTCACTTACATTTAAAACTTGCTACAATTGGCCCTGATCTTGCAGGGTATTTTACTTCTCTCTGTGCTGATATTTCTTTATTCTTTTTAGTTTTCCAAATTCAGTATAATTCATCATTTGCAAATCTGTTTTCAGAACACAAATAAATCATGCACACTTAAAGAAGCAACACCGCTCACATACGTAGAGGATGGGACTTCAAGACCGCCAATCCTAGAAGATGTTAGTTTTCAGGATATTGTAGCCATTGTGACCCACGGTGCGACTACCACACGTAAATCTAATACACAAGTCCAGTTACTAGAACAAATGTGGCCCCTAGATATCATATTTCGAAAGAATTTGTTCCCCTTGGGCCACGAGCAAGAGCGATGGGACCCATTTTTACAAGCAATTTATGCGGCTCCTCAGGGTAGGTGGTTCAATGCACCTATTCTGGTTAGAAAAGTAATTAAGCATGCCCATAAATGGAACAAACCTGGTGGTATTCCTGAACCTATGAATCCGCTACCTTGCGCCCGATTGATTTCCCAACTTTTTGAATTACGTGATGGGATCGATGGTTTTGAGATCCAAGCCCATGAGCCCATACTTACCGATAACATCCACCCATATCGAGCCAAGGAACTATCCCAAAGTCTTAAAAGCCTTCAAAACAGTGTTAAGAGAAAAAGAGAGAGACAGATAGCACAACAGGCACAACAATAACCCCCTCATCCTGGACCGGTACCACACCCGACTACCCACACTAGTGTGCCACCTCCACCCTAGCAAGTGCGTAGTAGTCAAGATGATATGCTCCGTGAACTACTACTACAAACCCATGAGATTAGGCTACTTCAGCAGTTTCAGGAGGCCGATAGTATGGATTTGATGCGCCAGACCTACCCATAGACCTATCAGGAGCGCCTTGTTGTGCTGCAGGATACGATTTTGGTGCTTCCAGCTCAGGCACGACTGCCGACGCTGAGGCTACTAAGAAGGATGTCGATGATGACGACGATGAGGACGCCGAGGATGAGTCCAGTTTAGAAGAGGACTCTGGAGAGGAGTATGATGATGGTGATGTTGATTAGAGATAGCGGTTGGTGGCGACCATGGAGGTCGTTTTGAGGAAATTTTCAAATTTTGAAATTTAATGAGCGAAATTAATTATAATTTTGATGTATCAGTTTTAAACTATCGTGACATGGCTATCACAGTTGGGGAATTGTTGACATTTTGATGTAGGTGTTTTTTTTTATGTCATGTGAATGGTTTACTGTTTCAATTAAATAGTTTGCATTTAAAATGCACATGGTTAACTTTATTGTGAATGGGTTCATTAGTATATAAATGTTTTCCGTTTATGCCTAGTATGTTAAATGTTTAGTCTTGGACAACACTATCGAAATATGTGGATTATGTAGAATAGGTATGGAATGTGCATGGTTATGGTTTCAATTTTAGGTGTTTGCATGATTAAATTTTTAAGACAGGTTAGTTTAATGTGCTTGGAATGGTAGTCTGACATGGTGGAAATTCCTATTTTTATGCTGGATGTGTGTGGTGTATTATGTGTGTGTTTTCGTTATGCACATATAAGTGCCACATAAATGTGTATTGTAATATATGTATTTGCAAGTAGATCACATTGATATTTGTGAGTGGCCTGCCACCAATGGGTAGTTATTTTTGCACTAGTGCATACCTTCATGTCTCATGTGTGGGGATTGGTTTGAAAGACTTAGGTCAATTTTTGAGACCAAAATTTTTATAAGGTGGGGTAAATGTAATAACCCCAAATTCAATAAACCGTCTAAGTCATGTGATGTATGTGTATGAATATGGTGTGTATGGTTCACGAGGGAACCCATACAATTTAACACACTTCTATGTGTATGTGTCTCACACTAAGGAGTTAGTGGATAAGTGTAACACAACTCATGTGTTTGTGTTTAGCATGATAGAAAAGTTATTTGCTAGGATAGGGAGGGGTCTCACACGTGAGACCCATTTGTTGGGTTTGAGATTTCAAGTTAGAGAGAAAGAAAGGAAGAAAGAGTTTGAAGAGAAGACAAAGGAGCTTTTCTTGAATCCATATGTTAGATTCACTTGATCGTAGTGAGGTTGTGCGAAGTATATGTATGTGTGAAGGATCGCTTGTTGGTTGCTTTTAGAATTGCTTGATTATTATTAGAAATGTGTGGTAAAAAATATGGTGGCAAAAATAAATCAAAAAGTGGAGTGAAATGGATAAAAACAACAATCTAAAATATACACACAGTCCTGCAAGATCCAGGGCCTATTGTAGCAAGTTTTTATAAGAAAGGGTTGTCCCATATGAATAATTGATCTAGACCCACAAGAGTTGTTTAGTATATCTCTATATCTGAGTACAGATTTGGCAATCCTAAAGAAAGGGAGTTTATTGTCACAGCTAAAATTAGAATAAACATAAAATAAAGCTACAATCCTATGCTATGAGAAAGGGTTTAGAGAAGGTGAAAATGGATTTGAAAATTAAAATAGAAAATGGTGAGAAGTAATAAAATAGGAACTATTATTTTGGACTGAAACAGAGGCTGCAGAAGCCTATTACAGGATGGATCTACATCTACCCTTCATTTGCCCACAACTCAAATGCAAGGAGGAATAATCCAACCCAACCAAGAGTTATGGGCTAGTATTAGGGCTATGATCTATCCACGGTGTGGTCACAGATCATCCCAGAGATATAGCTCAGACAAAGGATTAAAATCAAAACAATAAGTACTACTGCAACTGCTATGGATGCCTGGTTACAAGCTCATGAATCCATAGGAGCATACATTCAATAAAAATCCTATTGACAAGTACAAGGAGATCACATATTGTATGTCATTAAAACTAGCTTGCATTAATTACAAATACTTACAATGTAGCTCTCCCAGCTGCAGCTAATGAAGATTCTACCCCTTTACAACCTCTTACAGCCTTGCTAATAGCATAAAAGAACAGTCTTAGCTATTACAAAGATCTTAGCCAACAAGTGTTGGGCTAAGGAGAGAAGAAAAGCTAAAAAAAGATGACCTAACCCTAGCCCTAAATGACCTAAGCACTCTCGAGCTCACAACCAAATTAGGTTAAGGGGAAGATGCATATTTCTTCTATGAACACAACTTATATACAAAGTCTCTCACTGCCTTGGCCAATAAGAAAACAAAAGAGAAAAACCCTAGCTCTTGCTTCAAGACGTGGCCCAATTGTGACCCTTGGATGCCTCGAGAAGTGGGAAATAGATTAGAACCTCGAGGTGTGTGCCCTAGTAGGGAAATTCCCAAAGTGTCCTTGTGTATGAACTAAGAAGGTAGGAACCCGAGCTTCGTGAGGATGAGTGCTACATTTTGGCCCCTCATGAGGATGTCATGTGGATATACTTGTAGTTAAACGAGCCTTGCGAGGTCCCTTTTGTATTGAGTATCATAGCTTGCGCAAATGGTTCTCCAGGTGGCTCAAGTCGCGAGGATCTCGCTGGGCTGAATTGTGTCTCTCAAGGCTGTCGCGAGGATAAGCTTTAAGCTGCGCGGGGTTGATCACCAGGATGGGATGCACTACTCGCTTGGCTGACTTTGTCTTTAAAGCGCGCTGGGTCTGTGCGAGAGCTTCGCAACAATATTTTCTGGGGCTCTCTCTCCTCTTGAGCTGCACAAGATGTGTGCGAGCTTTGAGTTTGCTACAGTGCACTGCACAAGCTCTTTAAGTGCTGCAGGCTGGAGCTTCGCGAGATCCTTGTGAGGTGACTTTCCAGGCAATTAGAACTGCACGAGGGCCCTTCTTTGCCTCTCTATTGCTATGCACATCCTGCTGTAGCAGTCTGCTTTGTTTGGGTCCATCTTCCTTTCATCCATCTGACTTTTAGGGCCCACTTCAGCAACCAAAATGGTCACCATGGTGTGTACCACCATGGTGTATCCTATGTTCTTCCATCAACTGCAATCCTTGACTTTAAATCTCTCTCTTCTTAGCCTCAAAATGGGAACCATTGCACTAAGCTACATTTTTATTACTAACTATAAAATACACTCAAAATACAATTATTAGATGGCTCCAAGGTATAGTAAAGGCTAGGTTAAGAGGTGAAAAATAGTATTTTTCAGTGCTTAACACACCCCCAAAGCTAATCTTTGCTAGTCCTAGAGCAAAGGAAAAATTAAACAACTACTCTAAAAATTTAAATGCCACTTTCGTAGGGAGCACAAATGCATTTAGCTTATGCATCAAGCCTTTTAAACCCCTAGGTGATCCCTAGTGGAGGAGTGAAGTCTCCTGATGGTTTTCAGTGAAGATACCTATAAACTTTTCAATGAACACAGTTAAACACAGTGCAAACAGTGGCTAATCAGTTTGTAAATAATAAAGTTTCATTCCACCGTTGCTCTATTAAAATTAAATGAGTTCCAAAATAGTATATGCAAATAATTTAACACATCATTCATGCATGCATGCTAATCACATCCAATCAACTGACACCAAGAAAACAATATGTGCAAAATAGTACTAAACTTACAAGTAAATCAAAATTTAGGTTCAAACAATGCCTCAATGATTCCAATCTCAGACCCAATGCTTACCAAGGCTTTCTCTTTCAAATGAATTTAAGGGTGTACCATTTCACACAAGCTCAAGAGCAATTACAGTCCCCAAATGGGTCTGTAAGCATGAGCATAGGCATTTTCTCCTTATTTTTGACATCAGCACACACTTCTCACCATAGATCAAACATTCCTTTGTCTCCACATGACAACTCACTTCACTTAGGATCAAGGTCTTTTTGATGGATTATAATGTGGCTTATGGTTGAGGTTTATGAAGAATGGAAGGGATAAAGGGGATTCAAAACTGAGAAATCAGCAGGTGTAGGAGGTGACTCATGACCTCACCTTCTTGTATTCAGTATACTTCATCTTCATTGACATTTTTCAGATGCAAAGTGGCCAGCATTCTTCTCTTCAATTTTCAGATGAAGTTATCCTCTTGACTTCTTATTTCCTTTTTTATTTTTATTTTTATTTATTTATATATTTTTTTTATGAGACACCACACTATCCCACAGATACACTGTTGTCCATATCTTGCTTCTCTCCTTCATTCACCAAATGTTGAACCCAGCTTATCTACCTTCATCTCCTTCTCCTTTACCTTCTGAATTCTCAGAGTGAGGGTAAGGTTAATTAGGTCTACAGGTTTAGGTACAAGTACTCTGGTGTATCTTGAAGAAAAATTGATTTGAAGGCTCAAATAATATATGCAAAAAGGGCAGTTGAATGGGTTAGAATTTTAAGGCTCAAACTGTCCAAATGAAGGCCTTGATCCTTTCCATAGTGTCATGATTAATGTCAAAAGTTTCAACTTGGGGTGCTTAACTTCTAGTGCAAAGAGATTGAATCTGTCAGTCCTTAAAGCAGAATAAGTTTTCAAAGACACTCCTAAAAAAAAAATTTACAGGCTCAAAGCTCACTGGGTATAATCTTCAATTAAACTCATGGTTATGTTCTCACCTTTTACTCTCATAACTGGTTCACTAAGCACTGATTGTGAAAGGTTTCTCTTGATGCTCACCTCATGGAAGTGTTTAATTTTCTAATGGAATTCAATGTTAAATAGTCTGCATCAGTTTTAAATTTCTTCCTTTTTAACATTGCTTAGGTGGATTCCATTCTATTTATTACACACTTAATCAAAACTGTTGCACTTTGGTTAACTACTTCATTAACCTACCCTGTCATACCCCCAAACCTAAATTAAACAGTGTCCTCACTGTTTCAGAGATAATACATATGGGAGTAGCAGGGTGAAAAAGAACTTGACAAGTAAAAATTAAATTTAAAGATAATGAAAGAAAAATCAAAGTGGCACACACAAAGAAAATTTCATTAAGAAGAACTATATACAACAGTAACAAAACAAAAACCGAAACAAACACATAACCTAAGTACAAACTGAACTACACTATCGCCTAAACTAATCTAAATCTGAGTTTGAGCTCAAGACAAAAGGTGGAGTCCATGAAGATTTTTCTGCATCTTTGTTCTTCTCTTTCTTCACTGTGTCAGCATTGGCAGCACCAGCCTTGGTTCTTTTGGCAGCTGGTTTCTTTGGCTTAGTACTGCTCTGTTGTTTTCCTTGATGGACACTCCTGCTGATGAGGGTGGCTTCGTGACTGAGATGGTTGCTTGGAGGGTGTTTGCAAGATTTGTCAATTGTTCTACCTTCTCCTTGTATACTTCATATAATTTTAGGGCTTTCATCACAGCTTGCTCTAGCTTCCTCTTTTCAACTCTATGGTCCAGCTACAATTGGGCAATCTTAGCTAGTAGAGGCTGCTTTACTCTGGTGTTGAGCTTAGCTACCCCTCTCTTTACATCTCTCATGAGATAGGGGTTTGCTGCCATAGCTCGGGTGAGGGTAGAAAAAGGTGGGATGGGGTTGGAAGCAGCAGAACAATGACCCTTTCAGTAAGGTCCTCAAATATAGGGTAGGAGGTGGATGAGGTTGATGGGATAGATGATGGAGATGGAATGGTGGTGGCCAGCTCCTCCTCACTGGGGTCAGTTTGGGTGTAGGTGGCTGTGAAGATGGGTAACAACTCCTCTACCTCAGGATCAGTTTAGGTGGAGGAATGGTTAGTGGAAGGTGGGATAGGGAGCATGACTGCTGGTTCAGGGTCTGTTTGGGTTGAGGTAGAGGTGAAAGTTAATGGTGGGAGGGGCAGCTCCTCTACCTCAAGATCAGTCTATGTGGAGGTAGAGGCCAGGGTTGGTTGGATAAGGAACAACTCCACAGGTTCAATGTCTGTCTGTGTTGCAGTAGATGATGTATGCACAGTAGGCAGGGTTTGAGGTAAATCTAGAAGGGGGGTGGGCACATGTATAGTTATATGTGTAGGTGGTTGGGTTGGTGGGGTGGAGTAAATGAGAATGTGGGTTGATCTGAGCTGTTAGGGATGGGGATTGTGGGAGGTGTTGTGAATGTTATGGTAGGCATGGGGGAAGGGATGGTGCGTGAGGCTGAACTGGAAGCAGGGATAGTGATGGAAGGTCGAGTGATGGAGATTGGTGCTGGGATGGTGTGTGAGGCAGGTATGGATAGTGGTGGGGGTTGTACTGAGCTAGCAGTAGATGGACCAACTGATGTTGCTTCTGCAGTGGTGGCAGCAGCAGCACTTGCTTCTACCTCTTGAATTGTAGGTGCTGCTTCAGCCCCTTTGTCCTTCCTCTTGTTCATTAGGGTCCTACTGATCCCCCACAGCTTCTCCCTAAACTCAACAGGGGCCAATGTCTCTGTTTCCTCCCTCATCTTCCATGGGTAACCCCCCTTTTTTAGCAGTACTGTAATCAGCCTACCGCATGGTAGTACATGGGGCTTCTGCTTCTTTTGAACCTTCTCAAAAATATCCCTCATCCCTTCAAAGACCAGCTGGGCAGCATTGAAGCAATGCCCCCGAGAGGAGTAGATGGCATCAGCTATGGGTGCCCTTCTCTCCTGCTAGTGTCCAGTCACATAGATGTTCTTTCTCAGAACATGATCCATGAAAAGCAGACTGGGCTCCAAATCTCTCCTCCTGATGGAGTCTCTTGAAGCCTTCTTCCCTTGTGTTATCTTCTCAGCAATCACAGCAATGGGGGCAGTTAATGGGGCCTCTAAGTTACATTTTGGGTTATAGGCAGCTAGTATGCCTAAGGCATGTGCTATTACTGATGGATCCACTAACATCTCAAAATCATCAATCAGTACCAAGAGCACAGGGTGTCCATCACCATCCTTCTTCATTCGGATATTCTAGTAAAACAGCTGAACTAATCTAGGGTACACCAGCTCCAACAATGGCTTAAGCAGGGCCTCTAAGGAGGACTTTGTCAGGAATTCTATGGATGGAGCAGTCAATGATAGTCAATGACTCCTTTTCAAAGAATGCCTTGTCAAAGGTAGTCTCTGCCTCCAATTTGATGGCAGCCATGAAGTCAATGGGAGTGGTCAGTGGGTTAAACTCAGGAACCACCTCCTTACCCTTCTTCTACTTCTTGGATTTTGTAGGGCTCTGGGTAACAGACCTAGACCTCTTCTTTGGTGCATTCTTCTTCTTAGGGTTATCAGCTGGGGGTGTAGGGGCATCAGAGGCCTCCATAATAGAGGATTCAGCAATCCTCACGGATTTCCTAGTGGCAATGGGAAGGTCTATTGGTGGAGGGTTCAACAGAGCATCTAGGTTTTCCAGAAATGGGGATTTGTCAGCCATTTGACAAAATCCAAAGTTACAGCTCTCGAAATTGAAAACTCTAGGTAGCTACAGCTCCACAGATGTGTATCAACAACTAAGTCCTCCCAAATTGCAAATATTACCCATAATCATTAACTGACAAAGAAGCTATGAAAAAGTTTAGAATTTACCCCCGGAACCTAGGGTTTCGCCACAACAGCTCCACAATGGATCAATATGCACTTTGCCAGGTGCAAAATACTCGGTTTCAGCTGGCGATCAAAGTGGCATGTGTGAAATATGGATAGTGGGGAGAGAGGATGGAAGATTTGGTCAGCAATGAGTTTGCGAGTTTTGGCAGAGAATGGAATGGCAGAGCATGGCGAGGGCTTTATAAGTGAGAAGCTCGAGCTTCGCGAAGCTCTCGCGAGGATCTCGCGACAATGAATTCAGTGAAACTGATCCTCGCGCAGTCTTCTTTGATCTGTGCGACATGCTATATTCATGAAAAGTAGGGCCTCGCAAGGCTCTTACGAAGATGGATTGCAAAGAAATGAGCCTCACGAGCAGCTATATACATAGAGCTATCACACATGAGCAGCCAAGCCTACTATCACATGCATCAGCACACAGTTGCCTATCACGGCCCTCTTTTCACCTCAACAAACTAGACATATGCTCAATTCATGGTACATGCATACAAATGATCCAATTATATCACATCAGCAGCCCCTGAATTATAAAATCTCATTATCCCACAATACAGACCACTGGTATCACCAAGAAAATTACAGCATAATGCATAAAGACTAATTTTTCAAAGCTCACCTACACATACAGATTACCCAACCATTTAGGTGAAAACTCATATCCTAGTTCCAGATTCTCTATACACTTAAATATTTACACAAAATCTAACAGCACGGACAAACATATAAGGACATTGAATAACAGAAATATAAAAGCACACACAAAAACAAAACAACTACGGTACACAAGTCACAAGGTTGTGGATCACTTATCAATGGGAGGTTCTTGAAGGTGCATGATTGCAAAGAACTCTATTGAAATTTTCACACACAGCTTGAGTCTCTGACCATTCACTTTCATAATCCTCCCATAAGTGGAGTCCATGATTTCCATAGCCCCAGATGGGGATGCATGAGTCACAATAAAAGGGCCATCCCATCTAATTCTCAACTTCCCTGAGAAGAATTTTAGCTTGGAGTTGAACAATCATACCTTAGCACCAACCTCAAAGTCTTTTCTCAAAGGGCTCTTGTCAAAGAATACCTTAGCTTTCTCCTTATAGATCCTTGAGTTGGCATAAACATCTAACCTTAGCTCCTCCAGCTCAGACAGCTGCAGCTTCTTATGTACACCAGCAGATGTTAGATCCATGTTTAGCCTCCTAATGGCCCAAAAGGCCCTATGCTCTAATTCTACTGGAAGATGACAAGCTTTTTCATAGACTATTTGAAATGGGGACATTCCAATTGCGGTCTTATAGGCAGTCCTATAGGCCCACAATGCATCAGTCAGTTTCATAGCCCAAACCTTCCTGTCAGTCCTCACTGTCTTTTCCAAGATGTGCTTGATTTCCCTATTAGAAATCTCCACTTGCCCACTGGTCTGTGGGTGATATGGAGTAGCAATCTTATGGGTAATAGCATACTTCTTAAGCAAGCTCTCAAAGTTCTGTTACAGAAGTGGCTGCCCCCATCATTGATGATGGCTCTAGGGGTGTCAAATCTAGAAAAAATATTTTCCTTTATAAATTTCAGGGCTACTTTGTGGTCATTGGTCCTTGTGGCAGCTGCTTCCACCCATTTCAAAACATAATCCACAGCCACAAGGATGAAATTATAACCATTGGAAGGAGGAAAGGGTCCCATAAAGTCTATTCTCCAAATATCAAATAGCTCCACAACCAGGATGGGCTGCAATGGCATAGAATTTCTCTTGGAAATGCCACCCATCCTTTGACATTTGACACAAGCCTGACAGTGTATATGGGCATCCATAACAAGGAAGGCCAATAAAATCTGCACTGCAACACCTTAGCCGCTATCTTTTTTCCATTGAAGTGACCCCCACAGGCATTTTCATGGCACATGCTAAGAATACTGGGGAAATCATAATCAGGGGCACACTTCCTTATTATCTGGTCTGCACAATATTTATATAGGCAAGGATCCTCCCAGAAAAAGTACTTGACTTGTGAAAAGAACAAGTCTTTGTCCATCTTGGACCAATGGGAAGGGATCATGCCTGCAGCTAGATAATTAACTATGTTGGCAAACCATGGTACAACAGTCTAGATGGAAAATAATTGCTCATCAGGAAAAACATCTCTAACAGGTGTAGCAGCACATTCATCCAATACAATCCTAGACAGGTGATCAACCACTACTTTTTCTTCTCCCTTCTTGTCTTTGATTTTAAGATCAAACTCCTGCAACAGGAGGATCCATCTAATCAACTTAGGTTTAGCATCTTTCTTTGCTAAAAGGTACTTGAGGGTAGAGTGGTCTGTAAATATAATAATTTTAGACCCAAGTAGGTAAGGGCTAAATTTGTCCATAGCAAAGACAACTGCCAGCAACTCTTACTCGGTTGTGGTATAATTAAGTTGAGCTTCTGCTAATGTCTTCCTGGCATAATATACCACACATGGCATCTTATCCTTTCTCTGTCCTAGGACAACCCCTACAGCCAGGTCTAATGCATCACACATCAGCTCAAATGAGAGAGAGTAGTCTGGGGCTTGGATCACAGGGGCAAAGGTTAAGCAATTTTTTAAGACCTCAAATGCTTCAAGGCACTGAGCAATAAAATTAAATTGCACATCTTGACAAAGCAAGTGGCACAAAGGTTTAGCAATTTTGCTGAAATCCTTGATGAACCTCCTATAGAATCATGCATGATCAAGAAAAACCTGATCTGTTTGATAATTTTTGTAGGGGCAAGTGTGAGATTAAGTCAACTTTGGCTCTATCAACCTCAATGCCTCTATGGGACACCACATGGCCCAATACAATACCTTGTGTTACCATGAAATAGCTTTTTTCTCAGCTCAAGACCAGGTTGGTCTCTTCACATCTTTGAAGAACCAGGTTGAGGTGATGCAAACACTGACTAAAACTGTCCTCAAACACTGAGAAATCATCCATAAAGATTTCCAAAAACATGTCAATCATGTCCGAGAAAATAGCATACATACACCTTTGGAATGTGGCTGGGACATTGCACAATCCAAATGACATTCTTTTATAAGTAAAAGTATCAAATAGACAGGTAAATTTAGTCTTTTCCTGGTCCTGAGGATACACAGGTATCTGATTATGACCTGAGTATCCATCAAGAAAGAAGAAGTATGCTTTCTCAGCCAATTTATCCAAAATCTGACCTATGAAGGGTAAGGGGAAGTGGTCTTTTCTAGTTTTGGAGTTGAGCTTCCTATAATCAATGCAAACCCTCCAACCAGTGGTCTCCCCGATTGGCTTCAACTCTCCAGAATCAAATGTGACAACTGTTATACCAGATTTTTTGGGGACCACCTAGATAGGTGATACCCATTTTGAATATGAAATGGGGTATAAGACCCCAGCATCTAACAATTTCACCACCTCCTTTAAGACCACCTCTTGCATATGAGGATTCAGTTTCCTTTATATTTCCCTTGAGGATTTGGAACCCACTTCTAGATGTATCTTATGTATGCAAACTGATGGATCAATCTCCCCTAAATCAGCTATTGTCCAGCCTATTACTTTTTTATGTCTCCTGAGTACCCACAATAATTCCTCTTCCTGCTCACTAGTGAGAGAGGAAGAGATGATCACAGGAAGTTTGTTGTCCTCCCCCCAAAAAGCAAATTTTAATGTGTCTAGCAGCTATTTAAGCTCCAGATCAGGTGGACTCTCAATAGAAGACAATAAAGGTGCCTTGGAGGTTTGAGGTAGGGGCAATAATATGGGTTTCCAGATGGATTGCTGCACTAGGCCCATTGAAGACTCTATGGTGTTGTTGTCTTCATTACTGTAATTTTGGGCTTCCTCCTGAACCTCAGTCCACATACTTTCAAAATTATCAAAAACTATCCCAATCCAGCAGATTGGATAAATTCTCCTCAACTAGGTCCTCTAGTACATCCACTGTAAAGTAGTCATCATTGTCCAGCTAAGGTTGCTTTGCATCATTGTAGACATTTAATTTGACCTTCATGTTCCCAAAGGTAACCTCCATCGTCCAGACCTGCATTGAATGCAGGCATTGGTTGTGGCCAAGAATGGCCTGCCCAAGATTACAGGAATTGGGGTGCTACTCTTTGAAAGCTCTATGTCTAAGACCAAAAAATTAGTAGGGTAAAAGAACTTGTCTACCCCCACCAGCACATCCTCAACCACACCCATAGGCCTCCTCTCAGACCTGTCAGCCAGTTGGAGCACAATAGGAGTTGGTTTCAGCTCCCCCAAACCTAGCTGCTCATATACTGAATATGGTAGCAGGTTTACATTGGCCTCCATGCCTAAGAGAGCTATGCCAATGGTGTGGCCTCTAATAATATAGGGGATTGTAGGTACGCCTAGGTCTTGCAATTTTGCTAGTGTGTGTTGGGGGATTTCAAGTGCTGATTTCTTGTGTAATGATAAAAGCAAAATAAAATCAAAGTAAAATAGAGGATGGATTCAGCACATCTAAAATATCCTAGACCTGTAAGATACAGAGTCCTTTGTAGCAAGTTTTAATAAGTAAGAGTTTGTCCCACAGGGAGTAGTGATCTAAACCTAGAAGGTGTATAGTAGACCTCTAGATATGGCTACAGATCTCGCAATTCTATGAAAACAGAGAAAAGAAAGAGAGTTTTTCTGTGTCACTAGATCTAATTATTTTATAGAACTACTGGAGATTTTCTAAACTACTGGAGAAATATGAATAAAAGAATGGTTATTTAACTAAAGTGCATAAAAATAAATCCTAATCCTCCTTCAGATTAAGGTCGTCAATATTAGTCCTCAGCTATCGGATATTTATGAAAATAAATAGTACTGTTACACCATATATCAAGTATCCTAGCATTGGTCGTTAATCAAGTCTAAGATCCTATCAATACAGATTTAATCTAATCAACAATCAACCAAAAATTTGGGTGTCAATCAAACTCTAGCAAACTGAAGATGGGAAAGTAGAAACTGTTACACTAATCTGCAAATTCTAACCTGAGTCGTCAATTCAAGTCAAAACTTGGAGATATTTACAAAGCAAATAAAACCAGATCTTAATTCTACAAAATTGAAATAAAACTAAACTAAGAGATGGGGGAAGATGGATGGTAAAATAAAATATAAAATGGAGAGAAATAGACAACTAGGGCCTGGTTTTCATTGTAAAACAAATCAAGATCTGAGGATATGCAGCCATCCTTCATTTAGCTACAAGCACAAATGCAAGGTATAAGAATCTGATCTAGACCGGTGGTTTGGATTCATCTTAAGGCTATGATCTGTCCACTTAAATGGTCACAGATCATCCAATAGATTTCCTCCATCCCTGGTTTAGATTGATCCTATAGCTATGATATGTCCACTTAAATGGTCACATATCATCCAATAGATTTCCTGCATTCTAATGGCTTTGATCAGAACAAGATAATCACTACAGATTATGTGGATGCAAGGCCACAGGCACAGACACCCACAAGCATATCAAATCAAGGGAAATTAGATGGTCATCAAGAGATCTACCAGTTAAGTGGGTGAGTTGATTAACAAACTCCTCTACACAAATCCGAACGAGAATCTAATGGGACCACAAGATCTTTAGATTTAACTAAGCTTTAAAATCAATAATTTATTACTTCAAACAAAATAACTTACAATAAACTTGTTCCCAGATCTGTAGTCTGTGCATCGATCCACATTTCTTCATGCCGAAATTACAATTACAAATCAGATCTAAGCTAATATCTAGATCTAATCCAACAGGCTGGATTAGAGAGAGAAGGGGGAAGAGAAAAAGGAAAATAAAAACCTAAACTAAACCTTAATGAGCTAAGGAGAACTCAGGCTATTCCTTTGTTCCTACTTTCCTTGCTAAAGAAAAATAGTAAAATAGATGGGTATTTATACATATGCATTGATCCTTTTGCCTTGGGTTTCAGCCAATCAGAGAGCAGAGATGATCCCCTTCTGTTGTGCTTCAGTTGCATTTTCGCCAAAAATTAGTTCATACCCATGTGCAGGGTTTCCTATGCATTGGAGTTCCAAATCTGCCCTTGCTTACCAAAAATACTCAGCTACTCATCTTTATACTTGTTGTCCGCAAAATGGACCCAAGCTGCCCCTACTGTCTATTACTCTTTCCAGTTGCACACCTCAAGTGATTGCCCACAAAATAATTATTCTTGGCTGCCCCCAAAATATCCCCAATATACTTCCGCTGTTTGTCACCAAAATAGCCCCAAATGGGCCCCGTTTTACTACACTGCTGATGTTAAATCTCATGGCTACAGCTCGATAGGTTGAAAGAATAAGCTTGAAACATTTCGATAGGGTGAGCTGTAGCCACATGAACCATTCGATGGGTTCTGATTTGCGGTCCAAAGAATCCTTCGATAGGTTGCAATGGGAGGTTGAAGCAAGAAGTATAAATATACAAATGTCTATGCAGCTGCACATAAGACTCCAGGTTTGAAGGGTTTTCTGAGAAATCGATGGGTGGATAGGATCTTGACTGCACATCGGCAGATTTGAAGCAAGTTGCAGGTTGGGCATCTCAACAGATTGAGATATTTAAGCGGTCAAAGGGCTTTATGGTCTGATTTTGCAGTTGAAGTTTGCATGCAAGTTTGCTAGGAGGCTGCTGTATATTGGACCATTCGATAGGTTGCAATTGGGAGTTCTCGACAGGTGCAAGGTTTTTCTTTGTAGCATCCGATAGGTTGAAGGCTGGGGAGCTCCATTTCAATAGGTGCAAGGCTGGTTAATTCAGCAGCTTGATAGGATGGTAGCAGCATCCTCCAAGTGGTCGATAGGTTTGCTTGGCTGCAGCTGGAGAAGATGCATTTCGATAGGATCTCATCCCACCTGGCCGGCTGGTGCAGGCTTGGGGACCTTCCGCATGTTCTCATGGGGATGGGTTGTGTTCAACTTGATGGATCGTAGCTTGGAGGCTGCATCTGCTTAACAAGAGCTGCTACATAGATTTGCACTCCTTGACAGGTTTACATGCAATGGTCGAGAGGATTGGGTGCTGCACTTGCTGCTCGAGATGTTGGCTGAAGCAAGGTGCATGTTGTGAGGTTGAAGATGACGAATGCAAGACCAGGTGTCGGGATGTACGGGATTGCAGCAAGGGTTCTGCTGGTCGAGATGGTCGGATAGGATCTTGAACGCGCATCGAGAGGTTAGAGGAGGGCTGCAGGTTGGGCGTCTCGACAAATTTGGACATTTAAGCAGTCAACAACTGCTATGGTCTGGCGTGCAGCTGGAGCTTTGCATGCAGGGAAGCTAGGAAGCTACTGCTCTTTTAATCTTGAACCATTCGATAGGATGGTAGCTGCATTGCTGCAGCACTAAGGGATCCTATCGACAGGATTGAAAGCTGTAGAGAAGAGCTCAACAAGTTGGGTTTAAATCAAGAACCTGTCGATATGTTAAATTAATGGAGCCTTCGAAAGGTGGGCAAACCCAGCTGATAAACCAATCGACAGGTTCAGCTACATGAAGTGTAAGTCGACAGGTTTAGAGCTTTTAGTAATGAACCATTCGATAGGTTCATAGCTGAAGGAGTAAACTGCTCGAAGAGATTGGAGATCTATTGTGATCTACTCGATAGGTTGCATGCTGGAGTAGATGTAGATAGGTTCATCCACAGCTTCAGCAACCATTCGACAGGTTGACTGAAGCACTCGATATGTTGAATAGCAGCCATTGCTCGAACTCCTCTTCGCTGCAACTGCTGAAGATTATTAGCTGTATAATTTGTAGTTGTTGAAAATGGTGAACCATATGGTTGAGATGCAACTGCTGCCACTTGTACATCCATTCTATTGAATCCCACACTGTTGTAGTTCTTGTGCTTTAGTATGCATATAGCTTGAAATGGTGATAGAGCTATTTATGTGTGCAGCTGATGTGCTCATGGGGTTCAGCTGTCTAGTGTGCAACTGCTGAAATGTGTTGAACCTCTGAGCTTACTGCTGCAACTATTTTGCCCATGTCTGACACAGATGAAGGTTTCAACCAGTCTAGATCTGCTCCACCACCTATATGGTTTTGAAGTTCTTTGAGTCCTCTTGATGGCTGACTGCTTGAGCTGCTCTAAATAATGCTTCTGATGGTGTTCTTGATAACAGCAGCAGATCAAAGTGTTTCTTGACGCTGTTTGCACTTTGATCTGCTATAGATTTCAATAGTGGCAATTCTTCTTCATGATGCATTGGGCTTTGCTTCTCTCAGCTCATGAATGATTCTAGTCCTCCTTTTGGCACTTATTAATTAGATTTCTGTACTACGCTGTAATTTCTTCCTAAACTGCAAAACAAGCTAAAAGTAATTATAAATAGCTCTAAGGCTTAGCAAAAGTTTGGTTTAAAGGTGTAGAAAGTGGCAAAAATCAGTGCTTAACAATGTGGCAATAGACAACACAGATTTCACATTTTCAGCTGCAAAGACCTTCTTGGATAGATAGATTCTTGCTTTCCTCTTTTGTGTGCACAGGTCTTTAAGGAACTTGGCATAGGTAGGGACCTATTTTATGGCATCAAGCAGAGGTAAATTAATCTTAATTTGCTTGAAAGTCTCCATCATTTCTTCTAATTTGTCATTCTCCTTATCTAAAGGGGAAGAACCTTTAAGTGCATGAGGAAATGGCAGTTGTGGTACTGCTGGTACCTCAACTGCATGCCTAGCCACATCATCAAAAAAAATTTGTTTTTTCTTAGCTCATTTTTTTTCTGTTGGGGCTCAACTACAGTCCTCTTATTTTGTTCCTACTGGTCCTCAACAAGGGGTGAGTCATTCCTTTCCTTTCCACTCACATTTTCCTCTTCTACACTCTCATTTGTCTCATTTTCCTCCCTACCCACCTGGTTATCAACCACCCTGCCACTCCTAAGAGTACTAATTGTATTAGCCTCCTCATGAGTTTAGGAGCCTTCTCCAATCATAAATTGCCCTTTGGATCTTTCATGGGTTGACTAGGCAGTCTGCCCTCTTCTCTCTTGGCCAAAGCATTCAAGATTTGACCAAACTGGTCTTTAATTTTCTTTATGATTTGACTGTGAGAGTTCACAGTTTGAGATAAGGATCCAAGGTTTTGCAATGAGGACAAAACCTGCTCCTCAAAAGATGGGGCCTTTGGCTATGGGGGGGGCAATGCCAATTGGTTCTGTTGTGGGGCTATTTGCTGGAAGGTTTGTCTTGGTGCATAGCCCTGGTTATATTATTGTTGTGGTCTATATGGTAATGCCAACTACTGTTGCTGTGGTTGTTGATATGTGTTAAGACCTGAAAAGTACCACTTTTCACCCCTTAACTTAGCCTTTGATTAGACCCTTAGCCATCTAATAAATGCTTGTTAAGTGTTTTCTGTAGGTAATAAACAGCAGGGCAATAAGGCCATGAATCATGCCAAGGAGCCTGTTTTGGCACCAGATGTCCCTCAGAAGAATGAACCATGAATCCAGACCATAGAAGAGCCTCGCGCAGCTGACAAAGCTCCAGAGGATTCAAAAAAATACACTTCACGCAGTCCTCGCAAAGTCCCAAGACTTCACAAATAAGTTCTCGCGCAGTAGAGTGACAGAAGAGCTTCAGAAGCCTTGAGTCGTGCAACTCTCGCAAAGTTTAGAAGTTAAAGGTCGCGCAGCTCCCGCGTAGTTCAAGAAGACCCCTCTCACCCTCGCGCAGTTCGCTCAGAACAGCTGAGAAGAGAGAGCTTCAGGATCCTGCCTCATGTAGCTGTCGCGCAGTAGCCGCGGGATGTAAATATCAAGAGAACCTGTCACGCAGTTTAGAAAAGCCTCATTGCCTCGCGAGGATCCTCGCGAAGATCCATTAAGAAGTGAACTTCTCGCGCAGTTCTCACGCTATTCAGAAAGAAAGCAATCTCGTGAAAGCCAGAATTAGCCTCGCGAAGTGAAGTGGAAAGCTCGCGCAGTTCCCATGCTATTCACAATTAGCAATCCAACTGCGTGAAGCCCAACCCAACGAGAGCTTAACTGTCTACCTCGCGACTGCTCAAAGCATCAAGAAGATGTAACCAGGCGACGTCTGAAGCTTTAATATTAAACTCAACCACGCATAGACTAGAGCTACCACGCGATAAGTCAGAGAATTGACTGTAACCTGGCAAAGCTCTGAACTCCAACTTCCAACATTCTGTAGAGGACTTTCTGGGGATTTCCAAGGATTAGGGTACACACTCTAATGCTCAAATCTTTGTGCACGCACCTCGAGGCATCCAAGGATCATTATTCGGCCACGTGGCATCGTTAAAATTAAGGTTTCCTAACCCTAATGCACCGCCACCCCACTGCTATATAAACCTAAGCCTGGTTTAGGTTTAGGGGGCCGAAAGAGTTTAGTTTTTGCTCTGTTTTGTTTTAGCATTGTAGTCTTGTTTTTCTGTAGCCGTAAGTAGTTTTCTTTTTCTTCTTTTTCTTCTCTCCATGGCTCAGCACTTGCTGGCCATGCCTTTGTATGTCTATTGAGATTAGATTAATGGAGTTGTTGTAATAGGATTTATACTCATATGGGATTTATGTATTTGTGAGCTGCTCTGTGTAAGGCTGCTGCCTTGTGATCCGCCATTGCTTTGGCTGTGTTTCAAAGCCATGGAGGACTGATTCTAAAGATTCACTCAGATCCAAGTGATCTGTGTGTCTGGGCTATCACGGTCCTATACAGCCTTAGCCCCACCACAGGACCCACTAGATCTGAAATTCTCATGGGAGCCTAAGCTGGTAGCCTTGTGACCATGGTGGTAGCAGCAATTAACTTGTTTTATCTTGGGCTCCGTGAGGAGGATAGCCTCTGGGATAGTCTGTGACCATTTAAGTGGACAGGCTATAGCCTTAGGGTGAATCCAATCTGCCGATCCAAGATGGATCTTTCTTCCCCGAGCCTGAGCTGTTAAGCCTGGTAGGAGATTGTACAGAGGCAGACTCCCCATATATTTGTATAGACCCGCCATCAGATGTTAGATCTGATCTGGTTATGGAGATTGTAGGCTTATGACTGGACCATGGCAGCCCCACTCAAGCAATGGAATGCTAGATCTAAGGTGGTACTCAATCTCTTGCTGGTTCTATGTGTCTGGGCTATCATGGTCCTATACAGCCTTAGCCCCACACATAGGGCTTTAGAGGTTGAGGTTCCCTATGGATTCCCTGAGCTTGTAGCTTGGATGAAGTAGTGCCTACAATGATTAAATTGTTTTGACCCATCTCTGGACTGTGGTTCCCCTATGGGATAATCTGTGACCCTTTAAGTGGACAGGTTATAACCTTAAGGGATTAGATCATGGCACAGGGATGCGTTAAATTCTTCCTCCTCTTTGGTGATAATGTAGCCATTGGACAGGATTTATATAACATCAGATCTGAATCTGAGTTACAAAACTCCTCTGATCTAGACTCAATAACCTACTTCTCACCCTTTTATATTTATTTTCCACAATCCATCCATCTTCTCAACCCTTTCTGTAGTTAACTCATTAGGCTATCTTAGAATACTTAGAATAAGTGATCTTAAACTCCCCTCCTTTTAGGACTGCAAGATCTGTAGTCAGATCTGGAGGGACTACTAGAGATGGCTCCTTTGGAGCTGTAGATCACCTTTCCCTGTGGGACAAACTCTTACTTATCAAAACTTGCTACAAATGGACCCTGTATCTTACAGGTCTAGGATTTCTCAGTTGTGCTGATTCCATCCCCTATTTTACTCTTTCTTTGATTTTACCACCAACAAATAAAACAAGCACACTGAGATGTCGTAACAAGTTTTTGGCGCCGCTGTCGGGGATATATGATCTATTAGTAGACCCTAAGTTTTTGTATTTTTAGTATTCTTTGTAAATGTGAATAATTGATACTGCTAATATAATTTTGAATCTTTCATGCAGATCTAGACAACAGCAGAGAAGGACATTGGACTGCATTTGGAGATTAGCTACCTCTGTTTGTACTTCTCTAACCTTTAACACTCAGTCTAGTTTCTTTGAAAATTACATAGCAGTTGTTTAATATAGTTGTAAATGTATGTCTTCTTAAATTAGCTGTAAATTTGTTAAAAAATTATTTGAGTCAAATGCAGTGTGCCTGCAAGGAGTTGTCCCTGCTGGTGGTGTGCTTATATGCTAGGTAGGAGATCTCTTAGTCCTACTTTAGAGCCTTTCAACCCTGAGCTAGAAAGGGGTAGAAGACTTAGAAGGAACAGGCACACCACAGTAGAGCCCCCAATTGAATCTGAGACAGTACTCATGGGTGAAGAACAACCCAAAACTCTCAAAGAGTTGAATGCTCCGAATGACATAACTCTCCATTCAGCATTCAATTCCCTGATGTTCAAGGGAATTATGAGATTAAAACTTCAATCATCCAGATGTTGCCCTCTTTTCATGGGCTCAGCAAGGAGGACCCTTATAAGCATATTGACCAATTTTTGGCCTTGTGCACCACTTTCAATATCACTGGTTTGGGACCTAAGGCTCAGGCTCTTTCCCTTCTATCTGAAGGATAGGGCTAGTACCTGGTTGGCTACTCTTCCCAACAATGGCATCACTACATGGAAAGACCTGCAGACCAAGTTCCTGATAAAGTTCTTCCCTGAGACCAAAACTAGCCAGTTGAGGAAGGAGATTCTTGCTTTTGCCCAATCCCCAACTGAGGACTTTAATAAAGCCTGGGATAGGTTTAAGGAAATGCTCAAACAATGCCCCCACCACAAGATCCCAGACTGGCAGCTTGTACAAAGCTTCTACAATGGGATTGATGAGAAAAATAGAGATATGGTTGATGCCTCTTGTGGTGGAACCTACATGCACAAGACTGCTGATGAGGCATGGGAATTGTTTGAGGTAGTTAGTGAAAATGCTTTTCAAAAACCATCCCTGACAAGAACTAGTCAGGGATCTGAGTCAAAAGTGGGGCCTGCTGCTTTGTCAAGAGGAAAAGTTTATGAGGTGTTTGGGAACAATGACCTGCAGCTGCAGATGGCAAACCTCTCTTTGAAGTTTGACAAATTACTGACTGTGATGCAACCCAGAAGGGCTGCTCAAGTGGTGGATTCATGTCTGATATGTCAGTCCCCACAGCACACAATAGAGGAATGTCCATCTGCAGGGCAGTATCCTGAATTAGTTTTGGAACATGCTGTTGCTGCATAATCTTATGGCCAGCAACAATCTGGTGGCTACAACAGACAGCCATATGGATACCAGCACCAAAATCCTGGTTACCAATGGAGAGACCACCCAAATCTGAGGTGGAGGCAAGACAACTATATGCAGCCCCAGCAGATGTTGGCCTTACCTCAAAGGCCACAGTAGCAGTTCAATCAAGGATATGCCCCTAGGTCCAATTTTCAGCACCAGCAGCATCCCCATCAGCAGGAAAATCAGTTGATCTTACCCCAACCTCAGCCAAGAAATGTTTCCTTCGAGGACCAGGTCTTGACTTCATTGCAAAACCTGGGGTCCTTGGCTCGCATCGACTCTCTGTGAGCATCCATGCCATGGAAGAGCAGATAAGTAAAATTCCAAATGCCTTGGCTAGGGGAGATGAGGAGAGGTTGCCCTACCAGCCGAATGCCAACCCCAAGGGTCAGTTTTTAATTGAAGAAGCTTCCTCAAATTTTGACGGAACCAATGTTGTCACTACCCTAAGGTCTGGCAGGCTGATAGATAACCAGATGGGTAACAGACCAGCAGAGGTCATTTCCACAAATTATTCGAATGAGTGTGATAGAGATGTTGTTGGAACACAGAGCCAAGAATTGCCTACTACCCGACAGCAGGAGAAAAATAAAGAGGCTGTAGTTGAGCCTCAGCAAGGAGAAAAACATGAAAAAAGAAAGAAACAAAAGTTTAGTCATGGGCTAGCAGCTGAGGAACCAGGAGAACCTCAGCTGCCATTTCCTCAAGCTTTGGGTAGTCCGGTCCCTTTTGATAAAGGGAATGCCCAGATGGAGGAAATGATGAAGACCTTCAGGCAGGTGAAAATCAATTTGCCCTTGTTTGAGGATATTAAATAGGTCCCAGCCTATGCAAAGTTCCTGAAAGACCTCTGTACCCAAAAGAGAAAAGCTCGAGGCCATGTGTCCAAAAAAGTCTTTGCAACTGATACAGTGAATTCTGTATTTAACATATCAATGCCTGAGAAGTTGCAAGATCCAGGAATCCCCACTATTCCCTGCATAATTGGAGACCATACAATTGGGAAGGCCCTTTTAGACCTGGGAGCTAGTGTTAACCTGCTGCCATACAGTGTATATCTGCAGCTAGGTTTGGGGGAGCTAAAACCTACCCCCATTGTGCTAATGATGGCTGATAGATCTGAGAGGAGGCCTATGGGAATGATTGAGGATGTCCTGGTAGGGGTCGATAAATTCTTCTATTCTACTGACTTCCTAGTTTTTGACATGGGTTGCAACAAAAGTACTAATCCCATACCTGTTATCTTGGGTAGGCCATTCTTGGCCACTGCCAATGCATGCATTCAGTGCAGGTCTAGAGTTATGGAGGTAACTTTCGGACATATAAAAGTTGAGCTGAATGTGTACAACAGTGCAAAGTACCCTCACGAGGACAATGAGGAGAGCCTTGCAGTGGATGTATTAGATGAAATTGTGGATGAAGAATTGCCCACTCTGCTGGAGTGGAGTAACATTGTCAGGAATTTAGTTAAAGTCTGGGATATGGTGGAGGAAGAAAGCCCAGTTGCGATACCAAAAGACCTGACCACATTGAAGTCTTCTATGGGCTCAGTGCAGCATTCCATTTGGAAACCTACATTACTGCCTCTTCCTCCAACCACCAATGCACCAATGTTGCCATCCACCCAACAAGCCCCTGATCTGGAACTCAAGAAGCTTCCAGAAACATTAAAATATACCTTCCTTGAGAAAGGTGATAAGCTTCCAATGATTATCTCCTCCTCTCTTACCAATGAGCAGGAAGAGGAATTACTAACAGTTTTGAGGAAGCACAAAAGGGCAATTGGCTGGACCATTACAGATCTGGGAGGAATAGATGCATCAATCTACATGCACAGGATTCATCTTGAGGAAGGATCACTTCCCTACAGGGAAATACAGAGGAAGTTAAATCCTCACATGCAGGAAGTGGTCCTCAAGGAAATCATTAAATTGCTAGATGCAGGGGTGATTTACCCCATCTCTGATTCTAACTGGGTGGCACCTATCCAAGTGGTGCTCAAGAAACCTGGCATAACAGTTATTAAAACCGAGTCTGGAGAGTTGAGACCAGCCAGGGAGACCATTGGCTGGAGAGTTTACATTGATTATAGAAAGCTCAACTCTAAGACCAGAAAGGACCACTTCCCTCTCCCCTTCATTGATCAAATTTTGGACAAATTGGCTGGAAAAGCTTTTTACTGTTTTCTTGATGGGTACTCAGGGTACAACCAGATCCCTGTGCATCCTCAAGACCAAGAGAAAACCACCTTCACTTGTCCTTTTGCCACCTTTGCTTACAAAAGGATGCCTTTTGGACTGTGTAATGCGCCAGCCACTTTTCAGAGGTGTATGTATGCCATATTCTTTGATATGATTGACAAGTTTTTGGAGATTTTTATGGATGATTTTTCTGTCTATGGGGACAATTTTGGCCAATGTCTACAACACCTCAGCCTAGTTTTGCAAAGATGTGAGGAGACCAATCTGGTCTTAAGCTGGGAAAAGAGCCACTTCATGGTAACACAAGGCATTGTGTTAGGCCATGTAGTATCTAAAGCAGAGCTTGAGGTAGACAAGGCCAAAGTTGACCTCATTGCCAATATGCCCCCTCCAAAAATAGTCAAACAAATCAGATCTTTCCTTGGACATGCAGGATTCTACAGGAGGTTTATTAAGAACTTCAGCAAAATTGCTAAGCCATTGTGCCACCTGCTCTGCCAGGATGTGCCTTTCGATTTCTCGGCTGAATGTCTAAAGGCTTGTGAGACTTTGAAAATCTGCCTTACCTCTGCCCCTGTACTCCAAACACCAGACTATACCCTGCCATTTGAATTAATGTGTGATGCATCAGATTTGGCAATAGGTGCTGTCTTGGGCCAAAGAAAGGATAAGCTGCCTGTGGCCATTGCTTATGTCAAGTCACTGTCACTTGAGCTCAATTGAATTACACCTGGCGAGAAAGAGCTTCTAGCAGTGGTGTATGTTGTCGACAAGTTTAGATCCTACCTGCTGGGATCTAAAACTATAATCTTCACTGGCCACTCAGCATTGAAGTATCTACTGTCCAAAAAAGATGCTAAGCCCAGGCTAATTAGATGGATACTCCTGCTGCAGGAGTTTGATATCGAAATCAAGGACAAAAAGGGTGTGGAGAATGTGGTGGCTGACCACTTGTCCAGAATTGTGTTGGAGAAATGTCTTGATGGTCCTCCAAATGATGCCTTCCCGGATGAGCAATTATTTGCCATCCAATCCTTGGTCCCCTGGTTTGCACACATTGTGAACTATCTTGTTATAGGAAAGATTCCTGTCCACTGGACCAAATTAGACAAAGACCTATTTTTCTCACAGGTCAAATATTTTTTCTGGGAGGAACCTTGCCTATACAAGTACTGTGCATACCAAATCATCCGAAGATGTGTTCCCGAAAGTGATGTCCCCAGTATTCTGGCCATGTGCCATGAAAATGCCTGTGGAGGCCACTTTAGTGGAAGAAAAATAGTTGACAAGGTCCTGCAGTGTGGGTTTTATTGGCCTTCTTTATTCAAAGATGCATATACACACTGCAAGGCATGTGAGAGATGTCAAAAATTAGGCGGGCTGTCTAAAAGAAATTCCATGCCTTTATAGCCCATCCTTGTCGTAGAATTGTTTGATGTATGGGGTATAGACTTCATGGGCCCTTTTCCTCCTTCTAATGGTTACCTTTTCATCTTAGTGGCAGTGGACTATGTTTCCAAATGGGTAGAAGTCATTGCCACAAGAACCAATGATAATCAGGTGGTCCTCAAATTTGTAAAGCAGAACCTTTTTTCAAGATTTGGAACCCCTAGAGCTATTATCAGTGATGGGGGTAACCATTTCTGCAACAGGAATTTCAAGAGCTTGCTCTAGAAATATTCTGTGACCCATAGGATTGCTACTCCCTACCACCCATAAACAAGTGGGCAAGTTGAAATTTCCAATAGGGAGATCAAGCACATCCTTGAGAAAACAGTGAGGACTGAAAGGAGAGATTGGGCTGATAAGCTCGATGATGCACTGTGGGCTTATCGGACTGCCTATAAGACTCCCATTGGAATGTCCCCATTCAGACTGGTCTATGGCAAGGCTTGCCATCTCCCAGTAGAATTAGAACACAAGGCCTATTGGGTCATTAAAAACTTAAATATGAACCTAACTTCTGCTGGTCATCACAGGTCCTTGCAGCTGTCTGAATTGGACGAGTTGAGGATGGATGCTTACGCCAATGCCAAGATCTACAAGGAACGATCCAAAGCTTTCTTTGATAAGGGCTTACTGAGAAAGAGCTTCATCCCTGGTGGCAAGGTTTGGTTATTTAACTCCAGACTAAAATTCTTTCCTGGCAAATTAAAATCCCGATGGGAAGGTCCCTATATTATTATAAATGTTTCCCCATCTGGTGTTTGGAAGTCAAGGATCCCAAATCTGGGCGGACCTTGAAAGTGAATGGTCAGAGGCTTAAGCCTTGTCTCAAAAAACCTGCCGATCCTATGAACACTATTCATTTTCAAGGGACCCCTTCATCTACATGACCCACAGTTGTGTCCATGTTGTACTATACTACTTTAATTTCTTCAATAGTTTTTAGGAAACTGTAGTGTCTCGATGAGGTCTGAGTCTGTGGGGTCTGATAGAGTTTCGGTGGGGTTGGTATGATTACTTCTTCTGCGATTTGCTGATTTTTGAATTGAATGCTGAACTGCATGAATTGCTCCTTGTTTGGTACTAAGCCTCGCGCATTCCAATTTGAGATTTGGGAAACTCTCGCGCAATTCACAGAGTATTTATTACATTGTCGCGAGCTTCAACAAACACTGCAGAGCCTCTCACGCACTACAAGCTACAACATTCATCATCGCGAGATTTCGTTCCTATCTCGGGACCTCCTTGCCCAGCTGTGCGAGTCAAATGCATTTGTCATTTCCCACGCTGATTGCTGGGACTTGTCACTTCCCAACTCACTCTCAATTAATTGCGGCGACTTAGATGTTATTACACCGTTTCATCTTCCACCATCCTCGTCTTTAAATTCATAGGGAGCCCCTTTCATATTCACCTCATCCTTTCTCCTCTCACCCTAGTGGTCCTTCCCTAGTCCTAACAATGGCAGATGACAAGCCTAATGCGCTGCCTAACAAGTTTTACCCGATGTGGTTGGAACCGCCCCCACCTAAAGAGCCGGACCCCCTACAACCCCTCTGGGATGAATACGAGGAGGTTCAGCAGATCCTGGCTAAGGAGGAGGAGGAAAATCTCCAGCCACAGAAGAAAAAGCAAAAGATAGAACCATCCCCATCCCCTGCCCCCTCCACTCAACCCCTTCCACCACCTTCTCAGCCCCCCATCCTTGATCCCTCTCTCCTTTCTTCTTTCTTTTTGTAATTTTCTTTTTTTTTAGTCTTAATGAAATTTTCTTTTTCTGTTATTCTGTACAGTTCTCTGTTCTTGGTTGTTTTCTTTCTTGCTGTCTCCTGTTATTATGCCATTAATAAATTTGCTGCTCACCCAACTTTGAACCAGTGAGGACACTGCTCCTCCTAGGTTTGGAGGTGTGGCAGGCAGATCCTGCCAATGGAATAGTTAACCTAAGTGCAGCATAATCATGTGAGTAATATGGAAATGGAACCATGGTCATTGGAGAATCAGAAAAATAATGAAATTTAAAATTTTTCCAGACTTTAGACAGTATAAACTTTTAAAATTTTTACATCTCCATGATGTGATCACCAAGGACACTCACTTGTATCAGCACTTAGTGAATCACTAGAGAGAGAAAAAGGTAAGGACATACTTAAGAATTCAAAGGAAGACCATAACCAGTGAGGTTTGGGCCTATACAAAAATTTTTCCTTGAGGAGTGACTAAGGCAATTTCTTTTAGCTCTAAGGACTGGATGAGTCACTATGCTCACTAGAAGTTGGGCAGCTCCAAGTTGAAACAACTGACAGCACTCATGAGACTTAGGAAAGGATCAAGGCCTTCTCTTAGACAGTTTGAACCTAAATAGACCAACCTTAAGCAACTGCCCTTGTCCATACCCCCTTTGAGCCTTAAATCCTAAATTTCTTCAAAAATGCACCAGAGCACATGCACCTGAACCTATGTATCTGATTTAACCTTACCCTCACTCTGAGAATTCAGAAGGTAAAGGAACAAGAGTTGAAGATGGACTAGCTATGGTCAACATCAGGTGAAGAAAGAAGAAGTACCTCAAAGTCTAGCAGTATGGTAACTGAGAAAATGGTGGCATTTCATAAAAGCAAAAACAAAATAAAAAGAAGAAAAATGCATCAAAAAGAAATAAAAATAATAATGAAGAGGAGTAAGAGAGGAGTTAAGAGGGAACTTTCATTGGAAAAATCGAAATCAAGAAGAGAAACTGATCACTTCAAATCTGAAAACCTCAAAGAAGATGAAAGGAGCTGAATCAAAGAAGGTGAAGTCATGAATCACCTCCTTCACCTACTGATTTCTCAATTTTGAACCCCTTTTCAACCTTCCATTCTTTTTAACCCCACTCCATAAGCCACATTGCAGCCCAGTTAAAGCCCTTGTGATCCAAAGTTGAGTGAGCTGTCATATGGAGACAGAGAGTTGTTCAATCTATGGTGAGGATATGTCAATGATGCCAGAACTTCAGAGCTATGCCTATGCTCATGCTTACAGACCCATTTGGGGGATGTAACTGCTCTTGAGCTTGAGAGAAAATGAAACCCTCAACAGTTCTTTATGAGAGTATGCCCTGGAGAGTTTTTGGTCTGATATTGAATGCATTAAGCATGATCTACAACCTAATTTTTGATCCAGTGATGAGCTCAATGTTGACACACATGTGTAGTGTCTTTGGTGTAAATTGATTGGAAATGTTGTGCTTTCATGAGAAGCTTATACTGTTTAAATTTTTGTGCAGCCAATGTGTTTGAATTTCTTATATTTTTAATGATTCAAAGGTGAACTAACTCTGTTCCTTGACTGCTCATCTGATAAATTGCACTTTTGTTAACTGCTTCATTGAGAAGTTTGTGGGTGTCTTCACTGAAAACCCTCAGGAGACTTCACTCCTCCACTAGGGATCACCTAGGGGTTTAAAAGGCTTGATACATATACTAAATGTATCCGTGCTCCCTACGAAAGTGGCATTGAAATTCTATAGTTGATTTAGTGTAGCTTTGCTAAGGGACTAGCAAAGATTAGGTTTGGGGGTGTGTTAAGACCTGAAAAGTAACACTTTTCACCCCTTAACTTAGCCTTTGATTAGACCCTTAGCCATCTAATAAATGCGTGTTAAGTGTTTTCTATAGGTAATAAATAGCAGGGTAATAAGGCCATGAATCATGCTAAGGAGCCTGTTTTGGCACCAGATGTCCCTCAGAAGAATGAACCATGAATCCAGACCATAGAAGAGCCTCGCACAGCTGACAAAGCTCCAGAGGATTCAGAAAAATACACTTCGCGCAATCCTCGCGAAGTCTTAAGACTTCACAAATAAGTTCTCGCGCAGTAGAGTGATAGAAGAGCTTCAGAAGCCTTGAGTCGCGCAGCTCTCACGAAGTTTAGAAGTTAAAGGTCGCGCACCTCCCGCGCAGTTCAAGAAGACCCCTCTCACCCTCGCGCGGTTCGCTCAGAACAACTGAGGAGAGAGAGCTTGAAATCGCACCGATAGTCACGCAGAGTCAGCGAGATGTAAATATCAAGAGAACACATTATGCGATTCAACGCCTCGAGAGGATCCTTGCGAAGATCCATTAAGAAGTGAACTTCTCACGCAGTTCTCATGTTGTTCAGAAAGAAAGCAGTCTCGCGAAAGCCAGAATTAGCCTCGCGAAGTGAAGTGGAAAGCTCGCACAGTTCCCGCGCTATTCACAATTATCAATCCAACTGCGCGAATCCCAACCCAGCGAGAGCTTAACTGTCTACCTCGCGACTGCTCAAAGCATCAAGAAGCTGTAACTAGGCGACGTCTGAAGCTTTAATATTAAACTCAACCACGCATAGACTAGAGCTACCACGCGATAAGTCTGAGAATTGACTGTAACCTGGCAAAGCTCTGAACTCCAACTTCCAACATTCTGTAGAGGACTTTCTGGGGATTTCCAAGGATTAAGGCACGCACTCCCACGCTCAAATCTTTGTGCATGCACCTCGAGGCATCCAAGGATCATTATTCAGCCACGTGGCATCGTTAAAATTAAGGTTTCCTAACCCTAATGCACGCCACCCCACTGCTATATAAACCTAAGCCTGGTTTAGGTTTAGGGGGCCGGAAGAGTTTAGTTTTTGCTCTGTTTTGTTTTAGCATTGTAGTCTTATTTTTCTGTAGCCGTAAGTAGTTTTCTTTTTCTTCTTTTTCTTCTCTCCATGGCTCAGCACTTGCTGGCCATGCCTTTGTATGTCTATTGAGATTAGATTAATGGAGTTGTTGTAATAGGATTTATACTCATATGGGATTTATGTATTTGTGAGCTGCTCTGTGTAAGGCTGCTGCCTTGTGATCCGCCATTGCTTTGGCTGTGTTTCAAAGCCATGGAGGACTGATTCTAAGGATCCACTCAGATCCAAGTGATCTGTGTGTCTGGGCTATCACGGTCCTATACAGCCTTAGCCCCACCACAGGACCCACTAGATCTGAAATTCTCATGGGAGCCTAAGCTGGTAGCCTTGTGACCATGGTGGTTGTAGCAATTAACTTGTTTTGTCTTGGGCTCCGTGAGGAGGATAGCCTCTGGGATAGTCTGTGACCATTTAAGTGGACAGGCTATAGCCTTAGGGTGAATCCAATCCGCCTATCCAAGATGGATCCTTCTTCCCCGAGCCTGAGCTGTTAAGCCTGGTAGGAGATTGTGCAGAGGCAGACTCCCCATATATATATGTATAGACCCGCCATCAGATGTTAGATCTGATCTGGTTATGGAGATTGTAGGCTTGTGACTGGACCATTGCAGCCCCACTCAAGCAATGGACAGCTAGATCTAAGGTGGTACTCAATCTCTTGCTGGTTCTATGTGTCTAGGCTATCATGGTCCTATACAGCCTTAGCCCCACACATAGGGCTTTAGAGGTTGAGGTTCCCTATGGATTCCCTGAGCTTGTAGCCTGGATGAAGTAGTGCCTACAATGATTAAATTGTTTTGACCCATCTCTGGACTGTGGTTCCCCTATGGGATAATCTGTAACCATTTAAGTGGACAAGTTATAACCTTAAGAGATTGGATCATGGCACAGGGATGCATTGAATTCTTCCTCCTCTTTGGTGATAATGTAGCCATTGGACAGGATTTCCATAACATCAGATCTGAATCTGAGTTACAAAACTCCTCTGATCTAGACTCAATAACCTACTTCTCACCCTTTTATATTTATTTTCCACAATCCATCCATCTTCTCAACCCTTTCTGTAGTTAACTCATTAGGCTATCGTAGAATACTTAGAATAAGTGACCTTAAACTCCCCTCCTTTTAGGACTGCCAGATCTGTAGTCAGATCTGGAGGGACTACTAGAGATGGCTCCTTTGGAGCTGTAGATCACCTTTCCCTGTGGGACAAACTCTAACTTATCAAAACTTGCTACAAATGGACCATGTATCTTGCAGGTCTAGGATTTTTCAATTGTGCTGATTCCATCCCCTATTTTACTCTTTCTTTGATTTTACCACCAACAAATAAAACAAGCACACTGAGATGTTGCAACAGGGGGGCAATGCCAATTGGTTCTGTTGTGGGGCTATTTGCTTGAAGGTTTTTCTTGGTGCATAGCCCTGGTTATATTATTATTGTGGTCTATATGGTAATGCCAACTGCTGTTACTATGGTTGCTGATATGTGTCTTGTCTCTATCTCAAATTGGGATGATTTCTCCATTGATACCCAGCAGGTTGCTGCCCAAATGATTGGGCAACAAGGGCATGTTCCATGACTAATTTAGGGTATTGGTTGGCTAATGGACATTCCTCAAGTGAATCTGTGGAAGACTGGCATGTCAGACATGCCTTTTTCACTTGTGCAGTCAATTTAGGCTACATCACATTCATCAATTTGTCAAATTTCAGGCTCAAGTTGTCCACCTTCCTTTCCAAATCATTGGGCGCACTGACTTCATACATCCTTCCTCTAAAAGTAACTTCTTTCCCCATTTTAGCAAGAGTCTCAATGTCATTTCTGGACAGAGACTCTTGTTGTGTGAAATTTTCACTAATAATATTAAAAAGTTCCTAGGCCTCATCAGTTGTCTTGTGGAGGTAAGTACCCCCACATGAGGCATCCACCATATCCCTGCTCTTGGAATCAATTCTTTTTCTTTGGTAGAAGCTCTGGACAAGCTGCCACTCAGAAATTTGGTGGTGGGGACATTGCTTTAATAGCTCTTTAAACCTCTCCCATGCCTGATGGAAATCCTCTGTTGGGGATTGAGCAAAGGAAATTAGGCTCTTTCTCAATTGGCTGGTTTTAGACATAGAGAAAATTTTAGCCAAAAATTAGCATTGGAGATCATTCCATGATTGTATGCTGTTGGTTGGGAGCATGGAGAGCCAAGTTCTGGCTCTGTCCTTTAGTGAAAAAGGGAAGAGCCTCAATTTGGTGGCTTCTTCTCCCAAATCAGCAATATTAAATGTGGTGCATAAAGCAAAGAACTCATCTATGTGCTTATATGGGTCTTCTTTACCTAGCCCATGAAATGAAGGTAGAATTTGGATGATTGATAATTTGATCTCATAATTTCCTTAAACAACAGGGAATTGAATGCAGAAAGGGGATGTATATACCCCTGGTGCATTAAATTCCTTCAAGGTTCTTTGTTGTTCACCCATCTCTGCTGACTAAGTATTATCAGTAGGAGTTTGTGTGGTCAGCCTGGGTCTAAGGGGCCTCTCTATCTCAGGATTTGGAGGTTCTAAATCAGGGTTAAGAGACCTCCTACCCAGCATGCACACACACAAACACAGACCCTTACAGCACACTTAAAGAATAAAAACAACAAGAAAAGAAATTATAGTTAACTATACTATTGAATATGAACTATTGAATATGAATTTTAACAGAAGTATAGCTGAAGTAGGGGGAGGGAAGAAATGCACACTAGGGCCAGCAAAGCTCTAGCTGCAGCTCTAGCTTCTCCCTTTTTTTGGTGTTCCAGATCTGTAAAAACCAATAACAAAAATCAGTAGTACTTTATTCAAAAACTGGCACTGCTATAAAGAATTTGTAAGCATAAAATTTAAAACTCAGATCTACTAATTAGATCAAATATCCCCGGCAGCAGTGCCAAAAACTTGTTGGTGAATTTTTAGAATTGCTTGATTATTATGAGAAATGTGTGGTAAAAAAATGGTGGCAAAAATAAGTCAAAAGGTGGAGTGATATGGATGAAAACAACAATCTAAAATATACACACAGTCCTGCAAGATCCAGGGCCTGTTGTAGCAAGTTTGATAAGAAAGGATTGTCCCAGAGGGATAATTGATCTAAACTCGCAAGGGTTGTTTAGTAGATCTCCAGATCTCAGTACAGATCTAGAAATCCTAAAGAAAGGGAGTTTGTTGTCACAACTAAAACTAGAATAAATGTGAAATAAAACTATAGTCCTATGCTATGAGAAACGGTTTTAGAGAAGCTGAAAATGGCTTTGAAAATTAAAATAGAAAATGGTGAGAAGTAATAAAATAGGAACTATTATTCTGGACTAAAACAGAGGCTGCATAAGCTTATTAAAGGATGGATCTATATCTATCCTTCATTTGGCCACAACTTAAATGTAAGGAGGAATAATCCAAACCCAACCCTGAGTTATGGGCTAGTCTTAGGGCTATGATCTGTCCACTGTGTGGGCGCAGATCATCCTAGAGATATAGCTCAGACAAGGGATTAAAATCAGAATAATAAGTACTACTGCAACTGCTATGGATGTTTGGCTACAAGCTCATGCATTCATAGGAGCATACAATCAATAAAAATCCTATTGACAAGCACAAGGAGATCACAGATTGCATGAATCATTAAAACTAGCTTGCATTGATTAGAAATACTTACAATGTAGCTCTCCCAGTTGCAGCCAATGCAGATTCTTCCCCTTTACAAGCTCTTCCAGTCTTGCTAACAACATAAAAGAACAGTCCTAGCTATTACAAAGATCTTAGCCAACAAGTGTTGAGCTAAGGAGAGAAAAAAAGCTAAAAAAAGGATGACCTAACCCTAACCCTAAATGAACTAAGCACTCTCGAGCTCACAGCCGAATTAGGGTAAGGGGAAGATGCATATTTCTGCTATGAACACAGCTTATATACAAAGTCTCTCACTACCTTAGCCAATAGGAAAACAAAAGAGAAAAACCCTAGCTACTGCTTGAAGACATGGCCCAATCATGACCCTTGGATGCCTCAAAAAGTAGGAAATAGATTAGAACATTGGGGTGTGTGCCCTATAAGTGGGGAAATCCCCAAAGTGTCCATGTGTATGGATTGAGAAGGTAGGAACCCGAGCTTCGCGAGGATGAGTGCTGCATCTTAGCCTCTCGCGAGGCTGTCGTGTGGATATACTTGTAGTTAAACGAGCCTCGTGAGGTCCCTTTTGTATTGAGTAGCATAGCTCACGTAGATGGTTCTTCAGGTGGCTCAAGTCACGAGGATCTCGCTAGGCTGAATTATGTCTCGCAAGGCTCCCAGAGGATAAGCTTTGAGCTGCGCAGGGTTGATCGCCAGGATGGGATGCACTGCTCACGTGGCTGGCTTTGTCTTTGAAGTGCCCGGGGTCTGCGTGAGAGCTTCGCGAGAATATTTTTTGGGGCTCTCTCTCCTCTTGAGCTGTGCGAGATATGTGCAAGCTTTAAGTTTGATGTAGTGCACTGTGCGAGATTTGCGCGAGCTCTTTAACTGCTGCAAGCAGTGAGCTGCGCGAGGGCTTTTTTGTGCTCCTTTCCAAAGTGAGCTGCGTGAGGACTGCGCAAGCTCTTTATGTGCTGCAGGCTGGAGCTTCGCGAGATCCCTGGGAGGTGACTTTCCAGGAAATTAGAATTGCTCGAGGGTCCTTCTTTGCCTCTCTATTGTTGTGCACATCCTGCTGCAGTAGTCGGCTTTGTTTGGGTCCATCTTCCTTTCATCCATCTGACTTTTAGGGACCACCTCAACAACCAAAATGGTCCCCATAGTGTGTACCACCATGGTGTATTCTATGTTCTTCCATCAGCTGCAGCCCTTGAATTTAAATCTCTCTCTTCTTGGCCTCAAAATGGGAACCGTTGCACTAAGCTACACTTTTATTACTAACTACAAAATACACTCAAAATACAATTATTAGATGACTCCAAGGTATAGTAAAGGCTAGGTGAAGAGGTGAAAAATGGTATTTTTCAGTGCTTAACATCGCCTATGATTACATTGGCTTGGTCGTGAACGAGGAGCTCGGTGAGATCGGAGTGGGTTTTGGAAACCCCTATTTATTACAACAAAGAAGACGATCTGATCTATGAGTAAATCATCGAGTTAAAGGTAAGAAAACAATGCCCAATGTATTTAAAGTTTGTTATTAAGTATTTAATGTGATGTGTGAGATGTATAGATGGATCTGAAACATCTCTGATTCCCGCGCGCCCGAGTTCCAAAGCTCGCTCGTGCGAGAAACCTTCGGAAGGTATAAGTAAGCTCGTGAGGCTCAGTGACTCACTCACGCGAGGCCTCACGTGAAAACTACAACAGGTAAAAATCCAGTCAGTCACGCGAGGAATGTCTTGTTGTGGGCTCACACGCCCGAGCTCCAGGGCTCACTCACACGAGAAACAGAGTCAGTTAGGTTTTGTTTCTTTTGTTTGAATTCTTTGAAAATACGTGCCTTTAGGCTTTCTCAAGCATTCCTAAGGGTGTATATGGATATTTTAAAAGTAGGACTAAGCGTTGATCTTATATATAAGTTCACAAGAGAACTACCTATGGAATGACTTGAGCGTGACTTGAGGTAGGGGAATTCAATACCATGACTTCCTATATGATTGTATAAATGACTTGTGAATGAGATAAGCATGTGCGTGCATGTGTGAATGAGATCAGTAATGTGTTAAGCATGATAAGTGTGACAAGTGAATATGTACTTGAATGTGATAAGTGAATGTGAACCATGTGATAAGTAAACGTGAATCATGTGATAAGTAAATGTGTATGTGAACAAAATGTGCAAGCATGTGAAACTCCAAACCTAGCTATAATTGATCACATTGATTCAATTATACGGTGAATAACTATAAGTTAGAATTGCACTATGATTTAAGGTTTTCTTGAAATGAATCCCCATTATGTACACAGCTCGTGGACCGGCTATCGATCATCGTGATGTAAGTGACCCCTGTTAACTAAACTCAGGGGCTTGTAGTTGTGGCTCAAGTGACCCTGTTAACTAAGCTCAGGGGATTGGCAAGTGTATAAATTATTCATTGAGCGACGGTGGTTCAGGGATTTCCATCGGTATTACTTGGGCTCCTAATGCTATATATGCTTGGGAGGTTAATTAAGTTAAGCTTTCAAGTCAAATTTGAAGCATGTGAATCATAAGAAAAAAGAGTTAAATAAGAACATGAGAAACTAAGTAGATGTGTGTACACTTCAATTCAGTCATACATTGCATATGTTTAAAAGGTTCAGTTCTGTAATATGTGCTTCGAATTTCAGTCATATGATCTATACTTTATGATATGCTATGCATGCTAGTGATATTCCTCTATTGTGCTTCGATGTTAGCTCACCCTTCGACTATACGTCACAGGTACAGATACCGAGTTAGGCCCTAAGGATTCGGGTCGTGAGGAAGATCCTGACTATATACTAGAGGAGGAGTCGGATCTTTTGCCAGAAAACTATTTCCCTTAGGGGATAGTTTTGAGATATTTTTGTGAGATCATTGTCCAAGGCTTGGTATGTCCAGCCTTTTTATTTTGTTAGAATAAGAATTCAGTATTTTGTAATGGTTATTGAACCACTGTTGGGATGATGATTGTTCATCATCGTTGGTTCGTTTCGGTTCTGTCGGGCTTTTGGTTTGCATAAGGACAGAACCGTTATTTTGTGTTTTTGGTCTTTTGCTTTCTTATTTGAATTGACTTGTCTTTTGGCCATGTTTGATGACTCTATCAGCATTATTAGAGTTATCTACTTTGTTCTATAAATTGTGGTTGTACCAAGTGTTCTGCATGTTAGGGGATCACTTTAACGAGTGATCTGAGGGTCAGGGTTTCGGGTTAGGAAATTCGGGTTGTCACTGTGCCTAAAGAAAAAAATACAAGAGAAGGCAAGGGTTAATTGTGACGTCCTGGAAAATTACGATTTCCAACAAGTCCGATTACATGTATATTAACCGTTGGATGAGAGACAATACACCTACGTACGGTGTATGGGCTTAACACCCAAAGAATATTGTTAGGTATAAAAGAAAATGGATTAGATAATTCCATTCTTTTGCTTGGTTTGTTGGTGAGAAGAGGAAGAAAGAAGAGCCAACCGTGTGATCATGTCGTATGCGATAAGTTGATGAAGAGTAGTGTGTGAATATGTAGAGATTTGTCATTGGATTCGTTTCGATTCGATCACATGAGGATTCACGATTTTTCCTTCGAAACCCTCCTTAGAAACTACTCTTTAGAAGCGTGAGATCGATCAAATAAAGGTAAGCAAGAATGTGTTAATAGTGTGATTTGTGAATTGGTTAAGCTTTAGTAGAAGTGTGCTTAAAATCTTGAAGTGTAAGATACAATATTGGTTGGCTTAACACCCAAAGAATATTGTTAGGTATAAAAGAAAATGGATTAGATAATTCCATTCTTTTGCTTGGTTTGTTGGTGAGAAGAGGAAGAAAGAAGAGCCAACCGTGTGATCATGTCGTATGCGATAAGTTGATGAAGAGTAGTGTGTGAATATGTAGAGATTTGTCATTGGATTCGTTTCGATTCGATCACATGAGGATCCACGATTTTTCCTTCGAAACCCTCCTTAGAAACTACTCTTTAGAAGCGTGAGATCGATCAAATAAAGGTAAGCAAGAATGTGTTAATAGTGTGATTTGTGAATTGGTTAAGCTTTAGTAGAAGTGTGCTTAAAATCTTGAAGTGTAAGATACAATATTGAGGAAAAATGAGTCAGGGAAGAAGAAGCCAATATGGCTGAGAATCTATTAAAACCGATCGATCGAAATTAGTATCTGATCGATCGATTTTGACAAGACAAAATTGTGAAATATTTCTGGAGAAACTGATCGATCAAAATGAAATTCGATTGATCGATTTAAGAAATCGATCGATTGATTTTGGAGACCGATTGACCGATTTGTGCACTGATCGATTGAATTGTGAAACAGAGAAAGGTAAGTTTTCTGCGATCGAAATGGAATTCAATCGATCGATTTTGATCAGATTATGACAACAAAGATATGTTTATTTTCTTGAGAAACCGATCGATCGAACTGGATTTCGATCGATTGATTTTGAAAATCGATCGATCGATTTGGGATTCAACCGATCAATTTGGTCAGATTATGAGATTTTCTGTTTTTAGTAAGAGGACTGGGGGAGACTTTAGGACTTTCTATTTTTTATCACTTTTGACATATAGGATATAAAATTATTGTATTCTTGGTGTGATCATGGGTATGTAATAGGAGGGCTATCTTGAGGAGAGGAAAATCCTCGTTTTAGCTTCGAGTTAAGGTAGGGAAAATTCTTTACTATGTGCATTTGATACAACTAGCATGAATATCGTGATGTGAAGAATATGAATGTGAAAATCATGAATTTTGTCATTTAACAAGAACGAGCTTTGTACACGAATTCAAAACATGAAAAATGTGTGTGTGTGAACAGTTTGTATGTCGATTCAAACCATGTTATGTGTGTGTGTGAACTCCGAAGGATTTGTTCATGTGTGTATATGTGAACTTCGAGATTTTAACTCCAAAACTAGTTATGAAATATCACATTATACGGTGATAAACTATAAGTTAGATGATTTGAGGTTCATGTGAAACGAACCCCTTGTGCTCTAGTACGGCAGGATATCTGTTCATTCTTATCGATCTGTGGTAAACTTCGTCCAGCACAAGTCTCCTTCATGCGAAGGGGCTTAAGTATCATAAAAATGGTTCATTAAACGACGATGGTTGGAATTCCCATCGATATATGTGTGACTCTCGATGCTATATATGCTCGAGATTTAAGTGATCAGTTTAAGTTTCTTGTGTTATGAAAAAAGATTTAGAAAATTATGTGAATAAGCTTTGATATCAGCATATAAGATATGTGTTGTTTAAACTCAATTGCCTTTAACTTGTGAGTTTTTATTTGAAAAACGTTTTTCGAATTATGTCATGAGATATATGTGTGATATGATGATCTGCATGTTATTGATAATTCCCTATTGAGCTTAGATGTTAGCTCACCCTTCGACTATACGTCACAGGCACAGGTTTAGACGTTGAGACTGAGGACCTCGAGCCTAAGGATTCTAAGTACATTCCAGAGGAGGAGATTGAGCCCCCTCCTGAGGAGTTCTTTTAGTAGACTGTGTTTGTGTTTGTAGGGCTTGGTACGTCCAACCACTTTTGTATTGTATATTGGATTCAGTACAAAGTTCAATATTATTTTGTGAATCATTGTTTACGTGACGGTCGCCCGTCACCGGTGGTTCGGTTCAGTTCTTTTGTCCATATATTTTTGCATGAAATTAGACCCGTCTTGTATCATAGTCATTGATATAGTCATATATAGAATTGAAGATTTAAATTTCCTTATGATGACTCTATCTGCTTAGTTAGATATATCTGTTTTGATTTGTCCACCATGTGTTGGATGTGTCAAGTGTTCGTTTGTTCGGGGATCGGCCTTATCGGTGATCCGACGGCACTGATTTTCGGGTTTGAAAATCCGGGCTGTCTCATTAGTTGCTGGGGTTATAAATAAAAAAAAGAGGTGTTTGTATGGTGGCAAAGGAATTAAAAGAAAGGGAGGAGAGGGATAGGTTGAAATTCTTCTTTCACTTGTGAGGTAAGAGAGTGTGGAGAAAAGTGGAGAAATGGGGCCTCTAGGATCCCTTTATAGAAAAAGATGCACTCGCAAATCCATGCAATTGCCCAAGTGGCAATTGCATGTGACACCTTACACCTTAATTTTTCTTGCACACATACAATATCCCCAGTGAAAATTTCATGCAACATAAACTTATGCAATTACACTATTGGAAATTACATGTAGCACACAGTCCTGCAATTGTTAATGCGGTAATTCGATGAGACACCTAATAAAAATTTAATTAGTTATTTTATTTTGATAAATTATAGAGAGGCTTGGGTGTTGTTACAAAATCTTTCAATTCATATATTTTACACTATATATATATATATATATATTTATTTATTTATTTATTTATTTATTTATTTATATAAATAAATAAAAAATAATATTTACTTAATATATATATATATATATATATATATATATATACATATACATATATATATATGGATATATATCTATTTAAAATAAATATTCTTTTCTTTTTTTTTTCTTTTCTTTTTTTTGTGGAGCTGGGGGGGGGGGAGGTTCTTATGGTGAGAGCCTATAGTGTATAATAGAGACCTGCCAATGGGTTTAATACCCCTGCCTGTATGTAGAGGTTCTTCTCGTGACATATTCTATGATAATTATCAATCACCTCCGCCTATGACATCCTATTTTCAATTACAAGTATACTAAGGGATAATTAAAAGTTACATAATTATGATAAGAAAAATAATTAATCACAACATTCAACACATTGCACTAGACTTATAACAGTCAATTTATATAATATATATTTGTATCAAAAGTACATCATATCCACATATTACAGCCTTAACAAGTACATGTCACATATCATTACGTCTGTATATAAACACACTTTCTTATACTAATACTTAGACATATTTTACACTACATACACCAACATTAGATACAGACATCAAACTAAAACATATCTCCATATGTTCTATACTACATTCACCTGGCCTCCATGGAAGTGTAACGCTATGTAATAATCATTGGGGTCATGCTTTACTCTTGTTTGTATTTATTTATTTTATGATTCTTAATTCCCTCCTCTCTACTTCCTTCATATTTTCCTCTTCTTCCCCCACTTGGTTATCTCCACTTTTACCTTCATCGGACTCCATTATAGGAGCCTTACCCTTACAAGGGTCACATACCAAAGGCTCAAGTTCATCTTTTGAGGACGTAGGTGCATGTTGTTGAGATTGTATACTTTTCTCTATATTTATTCGTCAACACACTCCATATATTCACTAGGGTGACAATTGGAGGCATACTCTTATTCATCACTAATTTTACTTTCAATATTGATGGGTTCATCTAGAAGCAATTTCATTCTTTTCTTCTCATATTCATCATAGGTGTTCTTTTATGTCCAATTCAAGATTTCATTGAAATATGTCAAGTGTTGGTGTCTTACGATAATATTTACTCCCATACTTAGAAAGAACTTTGGGCTTTGATATTGGCTGATTTGGATCCATATTGCTTGTCAAATTCTAATGTCAATTTCATTGTAATAAATAAAATAGTTAATGTATTTCCACGTCTAAGGATTTCATGCTCTAATACCATCACGTCCTGCAATTTCAATCTTGCAAATTCCAGGTCTTGAGGAAAATTCTTATATCTCATAAACATCTAAATAAGAATTTATAAAATTTAGCCTCCATATAAAGTCTCCATTCTTAGATATACAAGTACAAGACTTTCCTATGTATAGTACATATTTAGTCCAAATTCTCAAGTACCCAAAAACTTATAAATACTTACATAAAATTTTAATTTACATAGACATTTATCAAATATCTACAAGTACGTACAACCAATCTTCTCATAAGCTTATATACATTTGATAATAATCCAAAAGTAAACTTCACAACCACCAAAAGGAAGCAAATAACACTTGTCACCCCTACTATGAAATATTAACCATTTAATGAGCAATAATTTAAAAGTTACCCAGTAAAGACTACCAATCTCTATTGTAAGAAAAAAAACATGATGAGATAATCTAAATAAATTTATAGTTAAATATGATAATAATAGAACCATCATAATAAAGTTAGAAATCATACGATATTAATAAAATCATGTAATATTGAGTTTCATAAAAATCTATAATTTCATAAAAACTAATGGATTTTCTATTTTGGACTAACTTTTAGAACTCATTCTTATAAACTCGAAAACTCTTGGACTACTTGCAACTCCTATCTCTCCTACACAAGAGAAGCACACCTAAAATTTTTAATTCTTCACATTGGCCAAGTGAACAGGTTCTGGGTCTTTCACCCACGAGAGTTGCATGTCCTAGTCATTGTTGCTAAGGCCATTCATTAAAGGGACAAGCAATTTCCTAATTATTTTGTCTTGAAGGTTCCTCATCAAGGATAATACCCCGTAAAACGGGCATCCATTGTTCCCAATAACTTATTTTTAGACATTTAATAAAGCTCGTAGATATAAAACTCCAGTCGTCATTACATTACTAACTTTAACAGTTCTCACGTTCGACACATAAATAGGTAATTTAATTAAAATCTATTTTTTTATATGCATTGAACAACATGATATCAATATAAAATATATGCCATAGTATATTCCTAGATATTAAAAAAAAATTATAATCATTGAATAGGAGTTTGATGATCACTAATTGAAAAGACATGGTAAAATAAAATTACAATATCATTGAATAGGATATTCTCTTCTCTCTGATTGGCCAAAGCATAAAGTGCTTTTTGGGTGTGTATAAAAAGAAAAGAAAAACATTTGTAAAGGGAGCCAGCCATGAGGCCTAAGCTCATTTTCATTTCTAGGGTTTAGGTTACTTTTAGGTTTAGGGTTTCCTTCTTTCTCTTTGTTTCTTCTTCTTTCCTTAGCCATCTGCAACCTAGCTAAGTTCTTGCAGTAGTTAGGCTAGTTTTTATTGTGCATTGTCTTGTAATAACATTGTGAAGAGCTTGGAGTCTTGCAGAGACTGTATACGTTGAGGGCAAAATCATTGTAAGTTCCTTTTGGCAATGAAAAGATAATTTTAATATTTCATTGAATCTGTAATCTCTTTTGATTTTCATTAGTTTTCTATGGATTTGATGCACCTATGGATGCATGAGCCTGTAGCCTTGTAGATATAGTGGTTGTAGTTATTTTACTGCTCCATCTTTTACCCCCATAACTTGATCATATCCCTGGGATAGGCTATGACTATTTAAGTGGACAAGCTATAGCCCTAAGATTAGTCAATATCTCAGGGGTGAGTTGGATTCTTCTTCCTTGTATTTGTGCTTGTAGCTAAATGAGGGACTGCTGCAGATCCAAATCTTGCCCTATTTTATATTACTTTATGCACTAAAAATCAGTCCCTAACCGAAAATCAGTCCCTCATTTTCGATTTATTTTCATCAACCCACTTCCATTTTTAGGGCTTAGGTTATTTTCCTTTTTATTTTTCTACTTTCTTTAGCTATCTGCAGTTTGGCTAAGCCTTTATAGTTGTTAAGGTTAGTTTGGATTGTAAAAGGAATTGTAATGGCATTGTGAAGACCTGGAGTCTTGCAGAGACTGCAGACTTGAGGGCAAGTCATTGTCAGTTCATTTTGGGCAATGAAAACCTTATTTTAATGTTCCATTCAATCTGTAATTTCTTGTGATCTTCATTAAGATATTTATGGATATTATGCACCTATGGATGCATGAGCTTGTAGCCTTGCAGACATAGTGTTTGCAGTGATTTTCTTGCTCTAGCTCTAATCCTATGACTGGATGATATCCTTAGGATAGCCTGTGACCATTTAAGTGGACAGGGTATAGCCCTAAGACTAGTCCGTATCTCAGGGTTGAGTTAGATTATTCTACCTTGCATTTGTGATTGTAGCCAAATGAGGGACTGCTGCAGATCCAAATTTTACTCTGCTTTGCAATGATAACTAGTCCCTAGCTACCTATTTCTCCATTTTCTTTTTTTATTTTACCAACCCATCTTCACTCTTCTTTAACCCCTTTCTTTTATTTCTGTTTTAGTTAGTTTTATTTCTGTTTTTAGTTAGTTTTGACAACCCCAAAAACACCCTCTCTTTACCCGGTCTATTAGTTAAGATTGATTAGGACTAGAGTTGCCAGATTTGTAGCAGATCTGGAGATTTACTATTTTTAGATCCATAACTACCTGTGGGACAACTCTTACTTATCTAAAACTTGCTGCAACAGCCCTGTATTTTGCAGGAGGTTTGGATTATTTTCTATTCCATCTTCTTTTTTCCTTTTATTTTATTTTTGCCTTTCTTTATTTTTGTCATATTTTAAGTATTCTTTGTAATAAAAAGAACACAACCCAAAATAAGCCAATAAGTTTTGACGCCATTGCCGGGGAGTTTTTTATCTAAGTAGTAAATCTGAGTTTTCCTTTGTGTTAGGATTCAGTTTCTTTATGTTATGATTTTTTTCTATTTATTGTCTTTGTTGTGTTTGAATAAGTTACTACTGTAGTTTTGTGATTTTTGCAGATTTGAGGCAGTAGCAAAGAGGGGAAACAATAGCTTGCATCTCTTTAGTTTGTATCTCTTTTCCCCCTTGTTATAGGTTTATTTCTGATTTCTTTAATTTCAGCATTAGTGTTTAGTATTTTTTTTTTTGTTTCTATTTGCTGTAAGTTATCTTTTTCTTTGTTGTGTGTGTTGTATGCTTGGAAGAAGGTCCCTCAATCCTGAGATTGAACCTTTGAATCTTGACATTGAGAAGGTCCTTATACCTAGGCCAGCAACACACACCCCTGCTGAAAATTTAGAGGCATTTGAGATGGGTGAGCAGCCTAGACCCCTTAGGGACTATTATGCACGAGGGGCATATTCATCCCCTTTCTGCATTCAATTCCCTATAGTTGAGGGTAATTATGAAATCAAGCCTCAAACCATCCAAATGCTGCCACCTTTTCATTAGCTGAGCAAAGAAGTCCTTTACAAGCACATAGATGAATTTCTTTCTTTATGCACAACCTTTAAAACTGCTGGTCTGGGAGATGGAGCCACTAAGCTGAGATAGTTTCCTTTTTCATTGAAGGATAAAGCTAGAAATTGGCTCAACATGCTCCCAGCAAATAGCATTACATCTTGGAATGACCTACAAAGCAAATTCTTGGCTAAATTCTTCCCAATGAGCAAGACCAGTCAGTTGAGGAAGAGCATTATTTCTTCTACTCAATTCCCAACTAAAAACTACCATGAATCTTGGTAGTCTTTAGTTGAGACAATGCCCACACCACCAAATACCCAAATGGCAGCTTGTTCAAAGCTTTTACCAAGGGTTAGATTCTAAAAGTAGATACATGGTGGATGCATCTTGTGGTGGGACATATCTCAGCAAGATTAATGAAGAAGCTTGGGATTTGTTTGATGTTATAAGTGAAAACTCTATGCAGCAGAAGACTCTGTGTAACATCTCAAAAATTTTGAACCTGAATGTGCCCGATTACATGTACGTGTTCGACATGACGAACAAAGCCACCTTGAACTTTTAGAATAAATAAATTATAAAAATTTAATGTATGTGAAAAAGATAAATTAGAATCATATTTTGACCTTGGATGAAAAGCTGTGCACCAACTCACGGTGTGTCTGCTTTACACCAAAACCAAAACCCTTTTTAAATAAAAAGCAAAGCTTCTTTTGGAAGCTAGTACCCGGTTGCAAGTTTAGAGGGTTTGAATTCTAGAGAGGGAGAAGGGTTTGAAGAAAAGAAAAAGAGATTGCTTGAATCCTTGTGCGAAGATCCACTAGATCTTAGGGGGGTGATACTCACGTGTAAGACCCTTGTTAGGTTTATTCTCTTGTGTGTTGTGAGAGAAATAAGAGAAGGATTTGAAGGGAGAAGAGGAAGAAATTGCTTGAATACTTGTTTTTAGAACCACTAGATCCTGGTGAAATATATGCAAACTCGTGTGTGAAGGATCGCCATATGATTGTGTTGGCGTTGTGGTGATCGAGGAGCTTGGAGAAAGACGATCCGATCTTCGCGTGAATCATTGGATCACCACTAGATCGTTGTGGTGATCGCCATATGATTGCAAGGAAGGAAGACGATCCAATCTTCGCATGAATCATTGGATTTAAGGTGAGAAATCGACAATATAGGTTTGTAAATTTCGTTAATAAATGTTTTAGTATGATCTGTGCGAAGTGTGGAAGAAATATGATGAAGATCGAGTTGAGAAAAAACTCAGATCTGAAACATCTCTTGTTCTCACGCGCCCAAGCTTCAGAGCTCGCTCGCGTGAGAAACCTTCAGAAGGTATAAGTAAGCTCGTGAGGCTCTGAGACTCGCTCGCGTGAGGACTTAAGTGAAATGAGGCTCACTCGCGCGAGGCCTCTCGTGACCATCTGCAACCAGCCAAATTCCAATCGGTCATGCGAGAAAGTGTTTTTCGCTTGAGCTAGAACAGAGTCGAGTCGATTTTGGATTCTTTTTGTGTAAATTCTTTAAAAATATGTATCTTAAGCTTTCTTAAGTATTTCCTAAGGGGTATTTGTACACTCTTAATGTAGGATTAAAGTGTTGAGCTTTCGTGTGAGTTCTCAAGAGAGCTATGTGTGGAAAATGATTAGCACGACTTGAGGTAGGAGATCTTCAATGCAAAATTACATGATTGACTTTGGTTCATAGTTCTTTGATATGATTGAATATGATAAGTTTGACCGTGTTTGAACTTGTATTTAAATTCTTTGAAACTAGAACTGGAATTTTATGAATTTGAATGTGAACTCTGAAAATCTGTAGGAGAAATTCAATGCCTACTTGTACTTGAATCTTGATTTATGTAGATGCATATGATAGTTGCTAGATAAGCTAAGATTTATTTTGTTAAATAAAAATTGAATTCGTTATTTGGAACATGAGGAAATTTCAATGCCAATTTCACTTTTGAATATTATATCATAGATGCCTTGGACATTGTTTTGATTTTTGAACCATACGATGATAGTTAAGTTTCGAAATGATTTTTGAACTCGTATTGATCGCTTTGACTGTATTAGAAAGATGTGAATTATTGATGCCTTTAAATGTCGATTAACTCGGTACTTGGACTTTGACGTGAAACTTGGACTTTAACGTGGAACTTGCATTGTGAATCCTTTGGATTCTTTTGACTGTATCCCTTGGAGCTGGTACGGCGGCATAATCCGTACATACATTCATATATATGCTGCATATGCATCCCTTATAAATATCATTCATCCCTTGGAAATCATGCATCCCTTGGACAATCATTGATAACTTTGACACCTTCGGATACATTGTGACACCCTTGGACACCCTTGTATTGTTTTGGTTATAAATTCAACATTGTTTGCAAATTTGCTTGAACTTGGACACCCTTGGGTACTTCTGACCATTTAATATGTTCCTTTATACACATGGTTTTGATGAAAACCTTGTTTTGAAAGTAAAAGCTTTAAAAGTCTGTTTTGAAATGAAAATGATAAATTCTTCGAAATTCAGTTTTTGGGAGAGATAGTTTTAAACTCTTGTCATTGAATCTATGCTTTCTTATGATAAAATGTAAATTAATACTGAATGTCCTCTACAGAGCTTAGTTGTTAGCACACCCCGAGTATACGTCACAGGCCCAGGTGTAGGTATTGATCGAGAACTTGGCTTTGAGGAATATCCACACTACGTACCAGAAGAAGAGGAGCTTCCGCCTGATTAATTGTACCCCTAGTTATGAGATCGTAGATTGTGGGTTTGGTAAGTTTGGGCTTGGTACGTTCGTACTATTATACATGTATGGTACACCACTATTAGGTATTGGTTGGCCATCATTGGTGGTTTGTTTTAGTTATGAATATTAGAACTGGAGATTTTAATTATGTTATATATTTTATCTACTTTGATTTCCACATGTGTGTGGATGTACCAAGTATTCTGTATTAGATTGTGATCTACAATCTGGCGGTCCGGGCTTTCCCAGTTGGATTTGGTTTAGAGAAGAAAAAAAAAATATCTCAGAAAGTTATGTTGAGAAAATTCGGGATGTCACACTCTGTCAAGAAATGACATTGAGCCATCTGCTAATGTTGAGAAAAAACTACTACTATAGCTGAAAAAAATCCACTTTAAAAGAGAAATTGTATGAACTAAATGTAAACAATAACCTTGAGAGGAAAGTGGATAGTTTGTTACTAAAATTTGATAAATTAATGAGTGAGCTTGGGGAGGCATGTCTGATATGTCATTCCCCAACACACTCCCTTCTAAACTGTCCCTCTACTGGTCAATACCCAAAGCTAGCAATGGAGTGGCATGCTGCCCAATCTTATGGGCAACAACTTGCTGAGTTTGTTTGGAGGAACCACCCTAACTTGAGGTGGAGACAAGACAATTTTTATCAACCCCAACAACAGTAAGCATTACCCTACAAACCTAACCAGCAGTACCCTCAAGAGTATTTCCCAAAACATCAGTTCCCATAGCCAAGTCAATTGACTTTACCACCACCACAAACTAGAGCCCCCTCCTTTAAGGAGTAGGTTTTGTCTTCATTGCAAAACCTCGCCTCCCTATCATGGACAGTGAACTCCCACAACCAAATCATCAAGAAAATAGAGGACCACCTTGGTCAACTCTCAAATGCTCTGACAAAAAGGGAAGAGGGCAGGCTCCCCGAGCCAAACATTGACCAATCCCAAGGGAAAATTATTGATTGGTGAAGCTTCTTCAACTCATGAGAAAGCTATGACCATCAATACCTTCAAGTGTGGTAGAGTGGGGGACAACCAAGGTGGTCTTTGAGTAAAAAGAAGTGTAGAAAGAGAGGTGAATAAAATGGGGCTGCTGTTGAGCCCCAGAAAAAAATTAATTAATTAAAATATATATATTTAAGGCAGCAGATGAGGTACCAGCAGTACCCCCATCTGTCATTTCTTTAAGCTTTTAAAGGGCCTTCCCCTTTTGACAAGGGTAATGCTCGATAGAGGAAATGAGGACTGTTTGCAGTTGATATAAGTGTTGAGATGGTGGAAGAAACCTTGCCCAAACTGCTAGACTGGGATGAGGTCTGTGATGAGTTTGAAGATCTAAAGCACCTTTGTTGCCTTTTGTTGAGTGTCCACCTGCTGTGAAGCTGTTGCAACTCCCAGAATCTCTCAACAAGCTGCATACTTCTTACCTGGAAGAACTTAGGCTGGATGCCTATGCAAAGTTATGATTTTTAAATTCTACATTAAAGTTCTTTCCAGCTGAGTTAAGATCCGATGGAATGGCCATTTACTGTCCTTCATGCATCCCCATCTGGAGTTGTTGAGATCATGGACCCAAATTTTGAAAGGGTCATGAAGGTCAATGGCCAGAGGCTGAAACTATATGTTGAAAATGTTGTGGAGCCTCTGAGACCATCCACTTTCATGAACCTCCCACCTGATATATGATCTCACCTTTGTATCATATGTAACATAGCTGTTAGAATGTTTTAAATTTTTATAAAAATTGTGTTTTTCAATAGGCTGATTTGATAAATATTGATGTGTGTCATAATTGCTGATGTAGTGTTGAGTATGAATATATCTGTTTAGCATTAGGATCACCATGCACCCAATATCGCTGCCATTAATATTGTTTCAAATTCAATCCATTGTTAGGAGTTTTCTATTTTAGGTAGGACTATTTTAGGAGTTTTTTCTGTTTTTGTTTTGTTTATTATTTAGTTGTCATGCTGTCCAGTCTTCTCTTTTGTAAAATCTTTTGTTATAAAATTTTATGTTTCTATGATTATAGTCATTTTGGTTAGTATAATTTTTTCTTTCTTTCCTACAGTATTTTTATTTTCTTCCTTTCATAACCCTGTTGTCCCTAAATATACTTGTTGAAACATTGAGGACAATGTTTATATTAGGTTTGGGGGTATGGAAGGGTAGTCCAATAAAATAGTTAATTGTAGTGCAGCATTATAGTTAAATGGAATAAAATAAAGGCAATTCCCACCTAACTATTTTAGAAAGAGGAAATTAAAACTGTTTAACAACCATTTTAAAACTGAAATCTTTTGAACAACTAACACTTCCAATAAACAAACTTGAAGAAATTTTTCACAATTACTGCTTAGTGAATCAGAAAGGAGAGAAAAAGGTGAGGATATAACCCATGAGTTTACTTAAAGACCATACCCAGTGAGATTTGGGCCTATCAAGCTTTCTTTTGAAGAGTGTCTTGGCAAAAAATTTCAGCTCTAAGGAATGATTGAATCAACACCTTTTCACCAAAAGTTATGCACCCCAAATTAAAACTATTTAGTAGAATACATGACACTAAGGATATAATGTAGGGCCTTAATTTGGACAATTTGAGCCTAAAAATACCTACCCATTGAACTACCCTTTGTACACACTCTTTGAGCCTTAAAAAAATCTATTTTTCTTTGACAAACGCCAGAGTAATTGAAGATGAACCTCATTGACCTGATTCAGCCTTACCCTCACTCTGAGATTTCAGAAGGTAAAGGAGAAGATGTTGAAGAAAGTTGAGTTGGGTTCAACATTTGGTGAAGGGAGAAGAGAACAAATCTATAAAAAGCAGTGTGCAAGTTGTAAATTTGTGGCATCTCATCCATGTTTAAAAAAATAAATAAATAAATAAAATTAAGAAAGAGAAGTCAAGAGAAATACTTCATCTAAAAAATTAAAAAGATGAGAAGAAGTTGGCCACTTCAGATCTGAAAAATATAAAAGAATATGAAGTTGTGATGTAATGAAGAAGGTGAAGTCATGAATCATCTCATCTTAGTTGACTTCTCAGTTTTGAATCCATTTTTGCCTCTTTTATTCTTTTTAAATCTCAACCCTAAGCCACATTATAACCCAACTAAAGGACCTTATTGATCCAAAGTAAAGTGAGCTACTATGTGGAGACAAGGAGATGTATAATCTATGGTGGAAAGGACATAAGGATGTCAGGAATTAGCAGCAATGCCTGCGCTCATGCTTGCAGGCCTATTTGATGTTTGTAATCGATCTTGAGCTTCAGTAACTGTGATTTACTTTAGAATTTCATTTTTGAGTGATAGTCTTGGTGAGGATTGGTTTTGAAATTAAATTCATTAGGGCAATATCTAAACCTAATTTTTAAATTAATGGTGAGCTTAGCACTGATTATTGTTAAGTGGTGAAAAATGCCACTTTTCACCCTTTAACCTGACCATTGACAGACCTATGAGCACACTAATAAGCCTCTGTTGAGTGCCTTTTGTAGATAGCAGTGAAAGCTAGTAATAATATAGAAAACCACTTAAGAATGCCCACAAAGAAGCCATCTCTTAGCACTATGCAGACCCAGCAACAGCACACCAGAGGGCAGCACATCACTGAGCCCTTAGAATGTGTGGCTGCAACAGAACAAAGGAAAGGAAGTGAAGACAGGTCTTAAAACAACCTATCAAAAGGGCGTCTGAAAGACGTCGATAGGAGCTAAAGGATAAAAGAGAAGAATTCGTACAGTTGGAGAAGGGCTCGATAGGATCTGAAGGCAGAAAGAGGAAGACATGTGCTGAAGTGAGGGATTCGACAGGATCCCTGAACCTATCGAACAGATAAATGAAAGAGAAAGCTCATCCTATCGAAATCTTGCCTGAGGAGAAAAGAGAACCTGTCGAAGGCTTCCTGAACCTATCAAAATGAAGATGGTGGAATTCAACCTATCAAAGGATGCTTAAGCCTTTCGATAGGAATGAGAGCCAATCTATCGGGATGATGGCATGCAGAGTTGAACCTATCGAAAAGGACCTCTGGACCTATCGAACTACTCAGCCAACCTATCGAATATTCCAGATAATAGGCTGAGGACCCTGAAGCTTCAAAGAGAAAACTCATCCTATCAGTACCTATCGAAGAGACCAGGAAACCTATCGAAAGGGACTACAAGCTTACTTTTAACCTGTCGGAAGCTTCTCCAACCTGTCAAAATCATGTGCTGAACTCCTCAGAAACTATGCTATGCACACGCTAAGACTTGGTAACCTACTGCATGTAAATCGAGACACTTTGGTGACCGGCACGAGGCTCTAGAGGATGCCCTAGAAAGCCCTAACCGACCCACGTGCTTTAACAGAACTCTAACAAATTCTGACGACCTTCTAGAAGAGATTTTTAGTGGGAAAAACATGGGAGAAAGCTATATATAGAGATCCCCAATTGCCATTGGGGAGGATCAAAATTCTGAACAATTTCTTGGAGATCAGAACTTGCAGCAAGATTCTATTTTCCTTCCTTTAGCCCGACCATGGTTGGCTAATTCCTTAGGAGCAGTAAGGAGTGAGTTAGATCTGTGATTGGGTAACGTTAAGAGTGTTGTTGGGGTTAATTGCTGCACACACTACAGATCTGAGAGCATTTCATTGTAGAGTGAGTTTGATTGCAATGTAAATATTGTTTTCAAATGTTTTAATTAGATCTAAAGCTCTTTTGATTCCTTTTGGTGCTCGATCAAATTTGTGTAGAGGAGTTGCTTGATCAGCTCACCCACTTAACTGGTAGACCTCTTAGATGTCATCTGAATTCCCTAGATCTGATATCCCTATAATTTCTTGTGTCTGTGACATAGAAATTACAGCATCTGTAGTGGTTTTAATTGTTCTAATTGAGGCTCTGGCTTTGTAGGAGATCTCTAGGATGGTCTGTGACCATTAAAGTGGACAGATCATAACCTTAAGGTAAATCTAAGCTCAGGCCTCAATTGGATTCATCTACTGTAATCCATGGATTCGATAAAGTCTATAGGATGGTCTGTGACCATTAAAGTGGACAGATCATAGCCTTAAGACCAAATTTGGATCCGTGATTTGAGTGGAATTTAAATTGCGGTGTGCTTGTGGCCAGCTGAGGGACTTGTGTGCTTTTGAACCCCTGTAATATGCTAAGCTCAACCTGATTGCAGTGAAAATAACTTCCAAGTTGTTCTTCTCCATTTTCTGAGTTTTTAAACCCTCCATCTGCAAGATCTGAGGCTCCAGATTTGATCTAAAATAATCTGCATTTTAATTATAAATTTAGTTTAAGTGACAACTCATTTCAAACCTCTCCCCTGTCTTTTAACTAAAGTAGTGATAGCTAGGGTGCCAGATCTGACTTAGATCTGGAGATTTACCATATTTCTAACCAGCCTCCTTGTAGACATTCCCTTACTTACCATTCTTTTAAAGCTTGCTACAAAGGACCCTGTATCTTGCAGGTCTAGGATATTTTCGATGTGCTGAATTCATTCTCTATTTTATTTTGATTTTATTTTGCTTTTACCATTACACAATAAATCAGCACACTGAAATTACCCCAACAATTATCACACACTATACACTTGTTGTAAGTTAATTGGCTGTGATAGAAATTCATTATGATTTAATTGACTACATGACTATTTTAATTCCTCTGAATTTGAAAAGAATAGGGTGTGGAATGAATCTTTATGTGTTTAAATCTGATTTTTCATATGTTACACTGCACTTAACTATTTTATTGTGAAGTTTGTGCATATCTTCACTGAAAACCCTCAGGAGACTTCACTCCTCCACTAGGGATCACCTAGGGGTTTAAAAGGCTTGTTGTATAGGCTAAATGCATCCGTGCTCCCTACAAAAGTGACATTTAATTTTTAGAATAATTGTTTAATTTTTTTTTTGCTCAAAGACTAGCAAAGATTAGGTTTGGGGTGTGTTGATCACTGAATTATACCACTTTCCACCTCCTAACCTAGCCCTTACTAGAACTTAGAGTTATTTAATAATTGATTTTTAGTTGTATTTTTGTAGTTAGCAATAATATATAAAATGGTGCAGCCATCCATGTAATAAGTGCTAAGAAGAGGAGAATTAAAGTCAAGCATTGGAGCTATTAGAAAAATAAAGATTGAACCACGGTGGTCCCCACCATATGGACTGTTCAGCATGCCTTGGACCCCTAAAAGTTCAACACTGAGAGAAAAGTTTGGCCCATAAATGAAGGAGTGCTGCAGCAGACAAGTCAGGCCAGCTATGAGGTAGAAAATATCATCTCGAGGTGTCTCGAGCAGTTCAGCACCTTCAGCAGTCTCCACTCAAGCAGCTCTCGAGCAGACCACAACCTACAGAAATCCAAGCTCGGGCTCACTCGAGCAGATTTGGAGCAATCTCGAGCAGCTTTGTGCCTTCACTAATCATCATCTCGAGCTACCTTGAGTAGATACACCTTCAAAATATTCAACTCGAGCAGTTCTCGCGCTGTGTCGAGTGCCTTTAGAGCACCTACCGAGCACACTCGAGTAGCTTAGTGTCTACAGCAACCTGTCGAGGTGTCTTGAGCAGTTCAACAGCTTCAGAAGCATCTACTCGAGCAACCTGTCGAGCAAAACAAAGCACTCTAACATGTCGAGCGGTCTACAAACCAGTAGAAGCAGCCTGTCGAGAACCTGTCGAGCAATTCTGAACCTCCTGAAGCTATCCTAGCGAGTTGTCTTCAGAAGCAATTCAACCTGTCGAGAAGATCTGGCTAAAACCTTTATCCACTCGATATCTACTCGAGATTACATGTTTGAAGCCTTTATCCACTCGAGATCTACTCAAGATTTCATTCTGAAGCCTCTACCACTCAAGGCTCGGGATCCAGCTGCTATTTATAAACTTTAGGGGTATTTTTGGAACTGCTGCACACATGGGACACTTGTCCAAGTGTGTAATGCAACCTAGGGCAATACTTGGTTGAGAATAGGCCACAACAGTAGCTCCTCACTATTTAGATTTTCTTTTCTCTCCGATTGGCCAAAGCATAAAGTGCTTTTTAGGTGTGTATAAAAAGAAAAGAAAAACATTTGTAAAGGGAGCCAGCCGTGAGGCCTGGGCTCATTTTCATTTCTAAGGTTTAGGTTACTTTTAGGTTTAGGGTTTCTTTCTTTCTCTTTGTTTCTTCTTCTTTCCTTAGCCATCTGCAGCCTGGATAAGTTCTTGCAGCAGTTAGGTTAGTTTTTATTGTGCATTGTCTTATAATAACATTGTGAAGAGCTTGGAGTCTTGCAGAGAATGCAGACGTTGAGGGAAAAATCATTATAAGTTCCTCTTGGGAATGAAAAGCTAGTGTTAATGTTTCATTGAATCTGTAATCTCTTTTGATTTTTATTAGTTTTCTATGGATTTGATGCTCCTATGGATGCATGACCTTGTACCCTTATAAACATAGTGGCTGCAGTGATTTTACTTCTCCATCTTTTACCCCCATGACTGGATCATATCCCTAGGATAGCCTATGACCATTTAAATGGACAGGTTATAGCCCTAAGATTAGTCCATATCTCAGGGGTGAGTTGAATTCTTCTTCCTTGCATTTGTGCTTATAGCCAAATGAGGGACTGCTGCAGATCCAAATCTTGCTCTGTTTTACATTACTTTGTGCAGTAAAAATCAGTCCATAAATGCTTGCTTCTCCATTTTCTATTTATTTTTATCAACTCACTTCTATTTTTAGGGCTTAGGTTATTTTCCTTCTTGTTTTTCTTCTTTCCTTAGCTATCTGCAGTTTGGCTAAGCCTTTGTCGCTGTTAGGGTTAGTTTGGATTATGAAAGGGATTGTAATGGCATTGTGAAGACTTGGAGTCTTGCAGATATTGCAGACTTGAGGGCAAATCATTTTCAATTCCTTTTGGGCAATGAAAAGCTGATTTTAATGTTCCATTCAATCTGTAATTTCTTGTGATCTTCATTAAGATATTTATGGATTTTATGCACCTATGGATGCATGAGCTTATATCCTTGCGGACATAGTGTCTAGAGTGATTTTCTTGTTCTAGCTCTAATCCTATGACTGGATGATATCCTTAGGATAGCCTGTGACCATTTAAGTGGACAGGAAATAGCCCTAAGACTAGTCCATATCTCAGGGTTGAGTTGGATTATTCTGCCTTGCATTTGTGCTTGTAGCCAACTGAGAGACTGCTGCAGATCTAAATCTTACTCTACTTTGTAATGATAACTAGTCCCTAGCTACCTACTTCATTTTCTTTTTTTATTTTACCAATCCATCTTCACTCTTCTTTAACCCCTTTCTTTTATTTCTATTTTAATTAGTTTTATTTTTGTTTTTAGTTAGTTGTGACAACCCCAAAAACACCCTCTCTTTACCCAGTCTATTAGTTAAGATAGATTAGGACTAGAGTTGCCAGATCTGTAGCAGATCTGGAGATTTACTATTTTTAGATTCATAACTCCCTGTGGGACAACTTTTACTTATCTAAAACTTGCTGTAACAGCCCTGTATCTTGCAAGAGGTTTTGATAGTGTTCTATTCCATCTTCTTTTTCCCTTTTGTTTTATTTTTGCCTTTCTTTATTTATGTCATATTTTGACCAGTCTTTGTAATATAAAGAACACAACCCAAAATAAGAAAAAAATAACATACTCAACCTTAGAAGGATCTATCGAAATTCCCTCTTTTTAAATGATGTGACCCGAGAACGCAACTGTGTCAACCCAAAACATACATTTGGAGGAGTTGCATATAGTCGATGTTCTCTTAAAATTTATAGGATAACCCTCAAGTGATCCTTTTGAGCTTCCCTTATTAGACAATAGATTAGGATAACGTCAATAAACACTACCACTAATTGGTTCAAGTAGGGCCGAAATACTCCATAAATGTACGGAGCATTTGTTAGGCCAAAATTCATAACTTGAAATTTGTAGTGCCATAAGGTGTTTGAAAAGTTTTCTTTGGAATATCCTCTTCTCTAATTCTTAACAGGTAGTATTCGGTACACAAATCAATCTTGGAGAAAAAATTGTGCTCCTTATAGTTGATCGAATAGGTCATCAATTTTGGCAACGAGTATTTATTTTTTATAGTGACCTAGTTCAACCGGTGGTGATCGATAAAAAGTGACTCCCTTCGATTTTTGTTTCCAAAAAATTGAAAAAGATGAGAAAAATAGGAATATCAAGAATCCAGCATGTGATACAATTTTTGGGTTGGTTAAATGGGTACCATCTCAAGCATCAATGTCAGCATAAGTGGTGGTTCTGGTTTTAAATGGTGAAGGATATGGCTGGGAAGTTGGCTTGGTACAGTGAGATAAAAGACAATTTTTTCCTTTATTTTAGAAGTTAACAAACAAGAGGATTTGATCAGCTAGTATCGATAGTGTTTTGGATCGCCGAGATGTTAGGAAAAATAGCAAGATATTCAAACAAGAAATGGACTCTAGTTGGAGCTGTTTTTTGTACATTCATGGAAGTTGTTCAAATAGGGTTGTTAAGTCTTAAGCACAAGGATGAAGAGATGAGAGAGAAATGGCATAGAGAGTAACAAAAATTTGGTATTGCTTTTAATGGCGTCATGTGGTACTTCTTGTAAAATAAGTCCATGAATCAAGCCCATGGAATCAGTAGTTGGCTTTTGGAGTATTTTCCATAATGATCGACCACTAGTAACCTAACTCTCCATCAAAGTGATAGGTAGCTAATTTCACCCACTCACTTTCTGGACATGTCATAATCTGGAATATCCCTTCAACCCTCTTGAGCCAACTGTCTATCCCCGTGTACCAAAGAATGTCAAAAGTTTCATCTACTGAAACCTTTCAATTAGTGGCTTGCTATTTTCGGTTCCTTTGTTTGATTTTATTGTAGTTGTGAATGCCACATCCCGAAATCTGACCTTTCAAAGATCTTGGTGTGTGAACGAATTCAATAGTTAAAGTAGTAAAAAAAGATAGAAAAAATATAATCATTGTTATTTCATTAATCTAAAAAAGGTTACATTACCAATAAGTACAAACCCAAATGTTGTAGACAGATAAAAGTTGTTGGGATTTCTATCACATTCAAAAATTACACCCAATTGACACCACCCAACATATCCTTGAACACATGTAGCTACGAGAAATAAATTGACTAAGCCAACGGGTCTCAAAATGACTCTGTGTGGGAGGGGGACTCCTGTGTTGTGATAATCACTCAATGAAATGACTTAACAACGGGGTGAGTTACAAGCTCAACACATGACCCCCAATAATATCTATATAGTTCCTATATTTTTTACAAAATGAGATATTAGTCATATCAAAGAGAAATAGATATTGTGAGTTTTTTTTTTTTTTCGATAACCTGGGTATCTGAGACTCTTAAAGCACCTGCCTAATCCCAGGGGCACATGCGCACCCCAAATTCAGCACATGTCGGGTCAGCACAGGATATAAAATCCCTAGGGTGGCCTCAGGGGGGGAGGGGATTCGAACTCAGGTCTCCTACTTTTGGAAGCAGGTACCTGGCCAGCTCGCCTAACCACTTGAGGTTAGATTTTGAAATCGATCGATCGATTTGGGAATCGATCGATCAATTTGGGAATCGATCAATCGGATTGTGACAACAGAGATATATGGATTTTCTGAAGAAATCGACTGATCGGACTGGATTTTGATCGATTGAGTTTTGAAACCGATCGATCGGCTTGGGATTCGATTGATAAATTTGGTCAAATTCTGAGATTTTTTGTTTTTAGTAATGGGACTCAGGGAGACTTTAGGACTTCCCGTTTTTCATCACTTTTGATGTATAGGATATAAAATTGTTGTGTTCTAGGTATGATCATGGGTGCGTGATAGGAGGGCTATCTTGAGGAGAGGAAAATCCTCGTTTTGGCTTCAAGTTGAGGTTGGAAAAATTCTATACCATGTGCATTTGATACAACTAGCTTGAATGTTGTGATACGACTAATATGAATGTGAAAATCATGAATTTTGTTATTTAACAAGCACGAGCTTTGTACACGGATTCAAAATGTGAAAAATGTGTGTGTGTGTGTGTGTGTGTGAACAGTTTGTACATGGATTCAAACCATGTTATATGTGTGTGTGTGTGAACTCCAAAGGATTTGTTCATGTGTGTGTGTAAACTTTGAGATTTTAACTTCAAAACTAGTTATGAAATACCACATCACACGATGATAAACTATAAGTTAGATGATTTGAGGTTCATGTGAAACAAATCCCTTGTGCTCCGGTACGACGGGATATCCGTTCATTCTTATCGATCTGCTGTAAACTTCGTTCGCCACAAGTCTCCTTCATGCGAAGGGGCTTGGGCATCATGAAAATGGTTCATTGAACGATGATGGTTGGGGTTCCCATCGGTATATGTGTGGCTCTCGATGCTATATATGCTCGATATTATATTTAAGTGATCATGTTAAGTTTCTAGTGTTATGAGAAAAGATTTAGAAAATCATGTGAATAAGCTTTGATATCAGCATGTAAGTTCTATGTTGCTTAAACTCAATTGCCTTTAACTTATGAGTTTTTATTTGAAAAGCATGTTTCAAATTATGTCATGAGATATATGTGTTATGTGATGATCAACATGTTATTGATAATTCCCTATTAAACTTAGATGTTAGCTCACCCTTCGACTATACATCACAGGCACAGGTTTAGGCGCTGAGACTGAGGACCTCGAGCCTGAGGATTCTGAGTATGTTTCAGAGGAGGAGACTAAGCCCCCTCCTGGGGAGTTCTTTTAGTGCACTGTGTTTGTGTTTGTAGGACTTGGAAAGTCCAACCACTTTTGTATTATATATTAAATTATGTACAAAGTTTATTATTGTTTTGTGAACCATTGTTTAGGTGACGGTCGGCCATCACTGGTGGTTCGGTTCTTTTGTCCATGTATTTTTGCATGGAATTTGTAACACCCCGTAACTTGACCTAACCTACAATGCATCTGATAAAATACGACCAGGCAATTTCAGCTATAAAGGCTGGGTCTTTTGGAACTAGACCCATTGAGGTAATTAGACTTCCTGGGTGAAGCCCTTTAGTCGGAGCAAAAGTGAAGCCCAATAGCAAGCAGCCCAATGTTAGGACCAACATTTTGGGGACCCGAGGCATATGACCCATTTAATCCTAAAGCTATGGCTTGGACCCATTAGTGAAGGCCCTATGCCAAGACCCGATTTGGACCCATCAGGAATCAGAACTAGGAATTCAAGAAGGATCCCAGATCTAAGGCCCTTAAGATATGTTATACACCAACATAAGTGTGTGGCTGCCTCACATGGGAACCCATCCCCATGTAAATTACTCTCATGCACGCATTGTCCCTACATGGAGTTGGTGTGTCAAGTAAGAGGAAACGAAAGGTAAAGCTTTCCTTTCCTCTCATCATCTGAAGCTTGACGAAAACCAGTCGCCGTCTGATCTAGCCATCTCCGGCTAGCTCGACCCGACCCTGCAATGGAGAGATTCTCTTCCGCAATAGCTAATCTCTTGAACTATGAACTCTTTTGGAAGAGGATCAAAACGATCGAGCGCATTCTCGCGAGCGAAAGCACGTGTGAAAGCTCGGAAGCCTGACGTGCAGAAATTTCGTTAAGGTAACCTTGCGATCGTTGTTTTGTAAGCTTGTTGCTCTTAGTCTTAGAGTTGGGAGTTAGGAATCGGACATGTAAGGGTCGTTGTGATCGAGTTCGTGAAGACCAATGCCTCGACTTTCATGCATGCATCAGTGCACAAATGTCTGGGGACTCGATGTATGAAAAATAGAATCGAGTGAATGCATTCTGGCATCGCATGCTTTGAGGCCTCGAAAAATTGAGCATAGATATTATTTAGAACTGTTTAAGCTGATTTTCGCAGCCTTGAACCAAGTGATTTATGTAGTCCAAATATGGCTGAAATCTTAGTTTTAGCAAGTCGTCATATTAAGTGAATAGATTAAATCTTATGGATGGAAACGATACTTTGAATCATCGAATTTTGGCTCAGGGAGCAAAGTTGAAAAGCAGTGAGTCTGTCAGGCTCGCTGCGGCGACTTAGAGCCTCGCCGCGGTGAGATTTCAAGGCTTTTTCCTCTCGGGAAAACTCACCGCGGTGAGATGCTTGTTTCATGTGGCACCTAAAGGACTCGTACCAAGGGTACAAATCTCAAACCCCAACAGAACAGGGCACCTCACCTCGGCGAGATGCCCTGTTCTGTTGGGGTTTGAGATTTGTACCCCTTGGTGTCTTAAGAGTCTGTGTCTTATGACTAGTATGTTTATTAATACATAGAGTATATGCAATACGTGTGCTAGGATATATACGAGAAGCATTGGAAAAGATTTTAGCCTGATTTGCACACGTGGATGCGAGCTATTGACACTTAAGGCAGGAAAGAACATCGTGCCCGACTACTTGTTTTTCTCGATTCTCGTTATTGATGCACATAGCTTATACTGAATATTTTTCTAATTGATATGAGACAACACTTGACATGTTTTGAAGCATTAAGACATGATTTTTGTACATGTTTGTGCATGTTTTGATACAATGCATCTTGTTTATGTAATATATACATGATTCCATAGATTTTGAATTTTGATAATCTGATGCACCTCATTGTCTCCTATTTCACATGCGTGCTTAACCTTGAAATTTTGTCGTGTCTCGGATCAAGTGACCTGTTAACATAGCTCAGGGGCCTGATGGTCTCAGTTCAAGTGACCCTGTTAACTTAGCTCAGGGGCTTGACATTTCGTGTCAAGTGACCTTGTTAACGTAGCTCAAGGGCTTGACTTCTGGGTATCAAGTGACCACGTTAACGTAGGTCAAGGGCTTGATAGTTTGATATGTAACCTTATTTGAAATTCCTTGTCATTTAATCTAGTAACACACTTGTGAATTGTTTGCCTGCTTCCTACACGTTTTATTTATTCTATATGCATTATGTTGAGGAAAAGCCATTTACTGCATACTTGAAAACCTGTCTATGATTTGTACTAAAGAAATTCTGATTGCTTTACTTATTTACGCATATTTTTACTTATCTAAGCATCACGATTTATGAATGAGAAGGATAAATGGTAGCTTTGCATATGTTATTCTTTATTGAGCTTGGATGAAAGCTCACCCCTCGACTATACGTCACTGCTGCAGGGGTAGATTTGGAGCGTGACCCAGAACAAGAGGAGGACCCGGATTACAATCTGAATGAGGAAGAGGATTTACCTGAGAGCCATTTTCCTTAGCGTCTTGAGTGTCTCGGATATTTTGCGGTTTTTGGGTAAATGGTATATGAATAAGTTTTGTAGTTAAATACAAGTATATTTTGATCCACTGTTTAGATGGAGGTCGGCCTCCATCGGTGGATGATCGTTTCTTTTGAGAAAATGTTTACTATGATAGTTAGATCAGTAGTTTATGTTGCTTTTGTTTGTGATATGGCTCTGTATTCGTTTTCCGTTGTGTTTACTTTGTACTCATTTTGTGAGCTTACACAATGACCAGATCCTTCCTATTGATGTAAGTGAGGAAAGATCGAACTGTTGGAATGTGATGCGTACGACAGATACCATAGCATCACTGTAACTCAGATTATGTGTGTGATCCAATAGCATGGGTTTTGTGGTAAGGAAAACTCGGGTTGTCATAGGTTGTATCAAAGCCCTAGGCTGTACGTCGCATGGGCAGTCAAAGCTATGACATAGTAGAAGCAACGATATTAAAGTCTAGTAATACATAGCTTAGATTCTTATAGTCGATCGGTTAATCTGATTTAGTATTGTGTGACATCTCAGGTCAACATGCCCTTGAGAAGAGGAAGACCTAGAATAGTGAACACTAGGGATGGGACCAACAACCAGGGATTTGTCACAGATAACACTCCGCTCAGCAAAAATAACAATACCTCCGAAGTGGGCAACAAGTTGGGAAATGCTCCCAAGACTGAAAGGAATGCTGGAAACAACCAGCAGCTATTGGAGAATGTCGCAAATGTCGTGACCATGCTCATGGAGAGGCACCACCCATCAGGGTTTCCGGAGTTTAGGAGATTGAGACCTCCAAGCTTCTATGGTCAAACGGACCCGTTCGAGGCTGAACAATGGTTGAATCAAGTAGAAAATATCCTTTAGAGGGTTAAGTGCACTGAACAGGAAAAGGTCAGTTGGGCATCATTCCAACTCGAGGGAGAAGCGGACCCGTGGTGGAAGTCCATGGAGAGGACTCGGGCACAGGAAAACCCTTAGACATGGGCTGAGTTTATCGAAGTGTTTAATGAGAAATACTTTCCGGCACCAGAAGGACGACAAATGGAAATACAGTTTGCCAATTTAGTACAAGGTGAAATGACAGTTCGGGAGTATGAAGCGGAGTTCACGAAACTCTTTAGATTCGCACCAGCTTTAGTGGCCACGGACTTGATGAAAACTCAGAAGTTTGAGTACGGCTTGAAGCCGGCTATTAAGGAAAGGATTAAGCAATGACTTATGATCGAGTAGTGAGGTTGGCTCTTATTGCAGGGAAGGATGTTGATAGTATGATCAAGAGACGGAAAGAGAAAAACTAAAATAGAAGGAGTCAGTCTCAAGTACTTAGCGCTGAGCAAGCCAACAAAAGAAAAGATTTTTTATGCCTCCGCCGTCTCACCCTATCACCACGGCAGCACTTTGGCCACCTTACTCAGCAGCTTTGCCACCCTTGCCTCCCAAATATCCAAGGCCCTCTACTACCTCCAATCCTATGACAACCGGAGTATCAAAGGCTCAACCAATGATTTCTCACGCTGCATCTTTCGCACCTCAGATTTCTTGTGCAAACTATGGGAGACCACACAAAATTGAAGAGTGCCGAAAATCCACCAGAGCCTATTTTAAGTGTGGACGAATAGGGCACCGTATCAAAGACTGCCCAGAGATGAAGGGTGTTGCGACCACTACGACACCAAACCTGAGTACTATGTGACCCACAATGCAAGGTCGGGCATATGCAGTCTCCGCACATGATGCCCAAGCTAAAAATCAGGTCATACAAGGTATGATCTTTACTTGAGTTGTCAATTTACTTTTAGCATTTTAGATGAAGTAGGTGCACTAGAATTGCTATACCTCGTAATATAATGTATTATACATGTCATTAATTTTAAAATGTGTATTTAATTTAGGTGTCATTCGCTTGAGCAATCAAAATGATATATGTAACTACAAGGCCCTGGTGTTGATAGATCCGTGGTCTACACACTCATTTATCACGCCAACCTTCATCGGAGAGATCGGCTATACGCCTGAACCCCTAGATTTTGTCTTAGCTATCTCCATGCCAACGAGAAGTTCAGTGAGTACGGATTTAGTATGCCAATCGGTTGTTGTCGCCATGGCACACCGCGAAACTACGACTGACCTAATTCTACTTGAAATGCAAGAAATTGATGCAATACTTGACATGGATTGGCTGCCCAAATTGTGAGCCAAAGTAGATTGCTTAGAGAAAACAATCACTCTCTACCCCAGGAGAGAAAGGTCATTCATATTCATTGGAATTCGACCGACTGTCGTACCCTTTAAATCAGCAATTTGAGTCGAACGACTAATCAGTAAAGTTTGTCAAGGATACCTTGCCTTCATACAAGGAAAAAAGGACGAGAGGATTGACATTGCAAGTATTCTGATTGCCTGTGAGTTTCCCGATGTATTCTCTGAGGAGTTGTCGGGTTTACCACCAGAACGAGAAGTCGAGTTTACAATCAACTTGGTAATCGGTACGGAACCAGTATGGAAGGCTGCATACCGAATGACACCAGCCAGCTGAAGGAGCTACAGGAGCAGTTGCAAGAGTTACTTGATAAAGGATTCATCCGACCAAGCATGTCTCCATGGGGATCAACTGTGTTGTTCTTGAAAAAGAAGGATGGTTCAATGCGACTATGCATAGATTATCGATAATTGAACAAATTAACCATAAAGAACCGGTATCCGCTCCCTAGGATAGATGACCTTTTTGACCAGTTGCAAGGAACAAAATTTTTCTCTAAGATAGACCTACGGTCTGGTAACCATCAGATGAAGGTGAAAGCAGAAGATGTCCCAAAAACAACCTTTCGCACAAGGTATGGTCATTACAAGTTCCTCGTAATGCCATTTGGACTAACCAATGCACCTGCATCCTTCATGGATCTTATGAACCGAGTATTTAAGCCCCGCCTAGACCGATTCATGGTGGTCTTTATTGATGATATACTCATTTATTCCAAGTCAAGGGAAGAGCACGAGCAACATTTGTGGTTAGCACTCCAGATACTACGCGATCATCAGTTATATGCAAAGCTCAGTAAATGTGAATTTTGGTTTGAGCAAGTCAGTTTTCTAGGACACATCATCTCGGAATCGGGTGTAACATTAGACCCCTCCAAAGTCGAGGCTGTAGTGAATTGGGAACAGCCCAAGACCCCTAAGTTTCCTCGATTAAGTGCTTTAGGTAACATGCTTAATTAGATTACTCGCGTCCCATCACGCACGCAATTAGCCCTAATTTTGTTAGGACTAGGGCACCCGCAGAGTAATTCAGCCGGTCCTTCACTGAGTCGATGACCGACTCAAAGCGATTAAGCGTTAGAAAACTGGTGCGTAATTTAATTAAACGCCCGAAAATAGGCACGTAATTGAAGGAAAACCTATAAAAACTCTTTTTCTCGAAGAGAGAGAGAGAGAGAGGCTGTAAAATTTAGAGAGGAGAGACCGTAAATTCCAAAACCAGAGAGTTCCGAGAGCGAACCCCTTAGAGCAAATTAGCCATGATTTTGATATTCGAATTTCGAGATTTCTCTCCGCAACCCCGACCCTAGCAATCCTATTTGCCTAAGGGAGCGTACGGAAGGAACTCGGGAATGAGGCCAATCCTCCTTAGCATAATAGGCCACACTCCCCTTTTTTTGTCTATTTATTTCATTTAATTTTATTTCAATAAAACTAGCATGCTTATTTAAAATCAAAATTTCCATAGAATTGGCATATTTAATTTACTTAGAGTTTTATTCAAATCAGTACAATTCTAATCGGTCATAACATAATTAAGAACGGTTGTATTCCTAGTATAATTAGGGGACTAATATTAATTAGACTTCTAATAGGATTAGGAAACTAAATTAATTAGAGTTCTAATAAGATTAAAGCGTTTAAATTAATTAGACTCCTAGTGGGATTAGGAGACTTAATTAAGTTAGACTCCTAGAAGAATTAGGAGACCCTTTCTTAATCAGACTCCTAATAGGATTAGGAAACTAAATCAACCAGACTCCCAGTAGGATTAAGAGACCAAATTAAATAAAATCCCAGCAGGAATAGGAAAACCAAACCAGTTACATTAAAGGCAACCCACAGCTGCTGACGTTCGCCGACGGACGATTCAGTAAAGGAGTTTAACCTGCAAGCCCCCACTTTCCTTTGAAGCGTGATCAGTGATGTGTTGCAGCATCGAAAAATATCTGCAGCTGGCAATCGCATCTTCTGAGGTATTCTTCATTTAGAATTTGCCTCTTTAATTTCAGCATTTAATATTTCCTAATTTATTACTCCATTGCCATTGCCAAAGTCCACTTAGGACAGAATTGGGCCACTGGTTCTGGGGACCGAAAGGAACCTAGAAAAAGCACGCACCAACAGACTGGCGATTGCGATGGGACTCTTTTTCGCTAAGGTCACCCCGATTTAATTAGTTTGGTTTTCTATTTTCCTTGCTTTGTTTAAGTTGGTTTCTTATTTTTCGCTTTTTATTTTATTTCGCTTTATCACTTTTCTACACACACTTGCACGTGGATAAACCTTTTCAAAAAAAAAAAAATTTTAAAACAAAAAAACAAAAAAAACTAAAGAAAAACTATTTTAAAATGGCCGACATCAGAAAATTGAACTTTAATGATAACGACCCACCCGTATGGGGCTCCCATAGCGACCCCGAGTATAATGTTAGGCCGTCTCCGTGGACAACCCAGCGTCGCACTCGGGTAAACATGGTTAATGAGAGTGGAAAATACCCCTTCACTCCCCGAAATACAAATCATAGTAATAGAATTGAAGAAAGTGGGACTGAGCGAAGCTACCCCGATAGTCAAGTTATGGACCACACTCCCAGTGCACTCACAAAAGGGGGAAAAGAAGTCGACGCATGGCTCCAGTCCCAAAGACAAGTTACTCCGAAGAACAGACAAAAGGAAAGGACGTCGACTCCTCCACATGCTCCAACTCACCCGACACATAACACATATACCCCTCACACCTTCTACAACAACAACTGCCGAGGACAACCCTCCCCCAAGGCATCTAGAAAAGACACCGCGATAAACGTAAACAACCTCCACCAATTTCTAGATGACTACATAGCTAACAAAGAACGCTCCAGTCACACTTTTAGATTCGACAAATTTTGCCGAAACATTGACTTCACTGTACCCACTGGTTTTAAAGCTCCAAAATTTAACAAATATAATGGTAAGGAAAACCCAAAGCACCACTTTGCCCTATTCTGCAATGATTGTCGACCAATCATGGGCTCCTGATCCACTACTTTCAGAGATCTCTAGAAGGAGAAGTCCTTGACTGGTTCATGGCCTTACCTTTAACAGAAATCGAGACATTCAAAGACTTAGCCGACAGATTCCTAGATCAATACCAACACCTGACTCTTTGAGAAATCAGTCTCGCTGACTTGATGCACACAAGACAGGAGGACGGTGAAGACTTCTCAACATTCGCCAACCGTTGGAGAAGACTTGCTGCTCTAACAGGGAATCAAATAAAAGAAAGCGATGCAATAGAAATCGTGATTAGCAATACCCGAGAGCCTCTTCGGAGCATTCTCATCCTAAGCGACTATCATGACCTCACTAGCCTTTATCAACATGCCTCATGCTTAGAACGTCGACTGAAGAATGGAGATCTCAGTCCTCCTACCTTAACCTCCAACGGACCCTCCTCCGACAATTTCGAGACTAACACCCTAAACGAGACTCTAGACTTTAAACAAACTCACACGAACCAAGAACGAAACCAAACAAACCCCCAACCGTACCACCCAAACGACCAAGCTCAAGATCTATGCACAAACCTATACCCTGACCAAAATCAATTATCACAGATAAACCAAGGTCAACACCAAAACCAACCACTATACACCAACCAATACATGAACTCGTACTATGACCAAAACCAGTGCCCCAATGACACGCAAACTAACACCACCTATTACAACTCATTGTTCGATCAAACTCAACTCGCATACGAGACTATACACTCATTCACCCCCGCCCCATTCCACCCAGCTAGCCTGATCTGAAGAATTGGACCTCCCTCAGAGTAAAACCATACTATTCACTTACAGCCAACCAACCCTATCCCACGCACCTATAAACGCAAAGTTACCTTTCGCCTTGGACCGGTTACCAAGATCACTAAAATCCAAACTATCACCAAATCTACCCCTCAGCTAACTCAACCCATCCCCAAACTCATTGTCGAGCTCAACTCGCATATCTCCTAACCAACTCAACCTACCCTTGAATCTGATAACCTACCAACAAATGAATCAATCCTCACACCTCCTAAACAGACCGAACCAATGACGCAAAGTACCCCCGAACAAACTCACGTGCCGATTCTAGGAGTAGCTTTTGAACCGATCAATCGGTATTATACGACGCCATTCATACTTAAACCAATCACAAAACTAAACTCTGAACCTAAATCAGTAATCAAATCTACTCCCAAAATCACTAACCCTCTCGCTTCTAAATCAACTCCAAAACTAACCCCCGAAATCGAACACATTGTCGAACGCATTGCCCCACTAATCTCAAAACCAGCCACTGAATCAATCCCTACACCTGCTTTAAAACTTAAACTCAACAACAAACACATCACCCCACTAACCTCATAATCAACTCTCGAATTAACTTCGATGCCCACTTCGGAACCTAAACTCACTACCACCTCACCAACTTCAAAACAAAATCTCAAGCCCGAATCTATTCCCAAACATACCTCCGAACCACCCATTTCACTCACTTCAGAATCAACCATTGAACCGACCTCAAAACCAACTCATGAATCAACCCCTACAAAACTCGCCACCGAACTTATCATCCCCTTAACTCCGAAACAAGAACTTAAACCCATTATTGATACCGTCCCACCAACCACGAAACTGAACCCCAAACTCAAACCTATTATAAAACCTAAACTTATCATCAAACCTAAACCTAAACCTACTATCAAACCTAAACCTACTATCAAAACTAAACCTATTATCGAATTTAAACCTATTATCAAGCCTAAACCTATCCTCGAATATGAATCTATCACCGAACATAAACCCATGATCGAACTTGAACCTATCATCAAACACGAGACCAAACCGATCATTGAACTTAAACCAATCGTAGAACCTACCGTCGACCCTACACCTATCCACAAGCTCAAACCCTCCATCAAAGGCGAACCCGCCATCAAATCGAACCCATTGTCAAACCTAAACCTATCGTCAAACCTAAACCGATTACCGAATACAAACCTGACATCAAGCCTCCAACTATCAGCGAATCTAAATCGACCCTCAAACCTGAACCTACCGTCAAACCTAAACCAATCACCGAACACAAACCTGTCATCAAACCTCAAACTATCAACAAATCCAAGCCCATCATCAAACTTGAACCCATCATTGAACTCGAGCCTGTTATTGAACACAAACCCGGTACTAAAATCAAGCCTATTCCTACAACGCCAACTCCACTCACCTTTGAGCCTACCACAAAACCTATCAAGGAGTCGATCATTGCTCCCACTTTTGAAATCAAACTAAACCCAAATCTTACGATGCCAATCACCATCCAAATCAACATACCTCAAATCCCATCAGAACACGAAATCAACTTCACAACTAAAATCGCTTCTGATCATCAGACCCAAATCTCCGTGGACCTCACAATCAAAACCTTCACTGAACTCCAATCGGCAACAAAACTACTACGTCAAACTTCTGATTCTCAACCTCCTCGAAAAATTATAAATAAAACTTTAAAGCAACCTCACAATAAACCCAAAGTGTGATTCAAACCAAACAAACATAATCAAACAAAACTGGACCGCCCCACACGTAGGAAAGGCCAACCCTGGCCTACACCTTCGCGTCTCCTCTTCCTACTCTACCTCTGCCTTATCTTCTCACTACCTTTACAACACTACCGTCCCTCTCAACGGTTTCCACTCCAACTTCACTCGCAAACAGCTTTCCAACCACCAGCAAACGACCCCGAAGAACTCTTTAACAACTCTATGCTTCATCTCCACGAGATGCCTCACTCCGTCAAAAAATAAAAGAAGGTCCCTCCCGAAAAGGAGACCCCAGACCCAAAAGACCTATCGAAGAAAGAAATCAAACGACACCACACTTATTTTGATAAACCCTATACCATCCAAAATAAGAACTTAAACATAACCTCACTCTCATCCCTCATCGATCAGATCGAAAGGAATCGAGGGCCCCAAAACAATATTATCTAATTGAACGGTCACTTCGACCATCCAACATGTCCCACCAAGCAGACTTCCTGAGTCAGTCCCCCACCTAAGGAACTGATGTTGTACCGTAACACAATAGTAATAACAAAAAATAATACAAACAAATAAATAAAAAATATAGAAAAGTATAAAAAAAAACTAAAAGTATAAATGCCCAAAACGTAAATACTCGAAAACAAAAATGATCTTCTATGCCCCAAACCCTTCGGACTTATACTCAACCGAGAACTCGAAATCGATGAGCTACTGCTGGGAAAGGTGCCTATACAACCACCTCGCCTGGAGGAAATCAAAACCCACAAGGGAAGTCCTTATATTATCTCGGCAACATGCCCAGGAAACAGCCACAGGGGAAGGACTTTCTGACCCTTGGAATTATAACTCAATGACCATCATGTTTCGTAGCCTAAACAAATATACTTATATACCTATCATCCTCGCAGTCATTACAAGGGATTCGTCAGTCGTAGGTCATTATTTTTTAAACCATTTTGGGTATCATCTGACTCATTGACCACCTTCCTATTCAGGCGAGTTGATCGAAAGGACTAATGGATCATGAAATTCTCTTTTTGAAATATAGAAAACTCTAGATTCTCACACACCCTTCCAGCCATTGGAGTCGATGTTAGAGCAAAAAAAATGAAAATATAAGGTTCCATCAAACCTCGTAATTCTTGCGTGAGTAGGTTATTAAAAATATATATATATATATATATATATATATATATATAATATATATATATATATATATATATATATATGTGTGTGTGTGTGTGTGTGTGTGTGTGGATAAGAAGCACAACCGAGCGAGAGCAATACGACGAATGAACAGTCAATGAATTCAGGGAAGTATAAGCAAATTGTGAGACCATTCCTAGTAATCTTATTAGGAAAGTCTAAGCAAGTCGCGAGGGCATCCCTGACATCTTCACACTACTAGATGTCGTCGTACGGTGGCGGGAGGAGGATAAAACTCCTACTGACTATAGAATTTGATGATTTGATGGTGTTGGACCATGACGGAGAGCTCAATTATGGCACCGCATTATCCACCCAAGAAGAAAGTTGTGGACTACTATTTCAAAATTTGGACGAATAAGAAGCTACCCTCAGATCAATAAACCTTACCTCCTTTTCACCCTTTATTTTCATTTCAGACAATGAGTCAAATGATTTTCAAAATATCTTTCAGAATAAAATCGAAAACTCTCGAATGAGAAGTGATGCAATCACTATTTATCTACCATTACCCTCAATCCTTGTTGAAAATTATGATACATGATGATCGTTCTACACTTATAAAATCAAGCTTGCCATGTGGCTAAAATAATCAAACTACTTCCCAACGTGGGATCATTGTTAATACACTCCAGGGCATCTGTGAGGCTAATGAAACTCCCATCGTCACTTGACACTGGGGCTTTTTTTTTTTAAGAATGCTAACACCTTGGTAGCGATACTCAGGTCACAAGAACAATACCCCAAACTGGGGCATTTTTTATAATTTTTTAATTATTTTAGTTCTTGCTTCCCCACCTTGAATACCCCAAACTGGGGCATGTTTAAAAAAAAATTTTTTTTTTTTTTGGTTCTTACTTTTCCGCTGTGGGACCCTAAAACAAACACCTGAAACAGAACAATAGATATACACTAGAAAAAATAAACACCATACTCTAATACTACTCGTTCCCCTTCTAACGTAACATACAACGACAAACATAAACAAATATAAATGAAACAAACACAATAAAAGAAAAATATCGCTCATTCTCAGCAATAAAGAAAAAAATAATATAATTACAAACCTCTTAGGATTTAATACCTAAGATGCAAAATAAAAAGGCAGAAAATACATTAGAAACTAAAAATGCCCCAAACTTTTAAATCCTAAGTTTGGAAATAAAATTCAAAACAAAACCAAGCCCCTTAGCCTCTATTGATAGCATATACCTCCTAAATCATAAAACAACAAGTGTCACCCTCACAAATATCCTCCACCTAATTAAATCTATGGCAAGCCTAGATAAGCCAATAGGATTCAAACACTTAACACCCATCTAGAAACTTTAAATTAAACCCTAAATTCACACACTTCTAACAAGTGTCATCTCAAATCAAATAAAAGACTAAAACAAAATACTTTAAACTTTAAACAAAAAAAATTTTCTAGAATAAGACCCTGACTTGTTTGGGACCATAAAAGAAATGCCCCCAACAAACCCATCAGAACCAAGTAAACCCTCTAAACAAAACTCAATAAAACAAATTAATCTTGGGATAAACCCTCAATAAATTCAGAGTGAAACCCTAAACTAAATTAAATCCTAAAATAAATCAAATAAATCTAGCTAATCCATCAATAAATTAAATCAATAAACAAGCATAATAAAATAAAAAAATGTCCCTTTATTTATAATTTAAAACTTTACAAATATCACCGGAGGCATACCTCCTGAATATACAACCCAAAATAAAAACCTAAAACCTTAACCTACAACCCAAAACGAAGACTTGGTTGAAAACTGAGACAAAAGAGGAGCAGATTCCATTCGGAGCGTCCAATTAGAGGATTCATGAAGGATTGGTGGGGGAACACATCCCTCCACTTGTAACCCTTTCTCTTCCTCTATCTTCACCTCCTCCACCGCCTCCTCCTCAATGTTGCCTTCACTGCTCCCTAAAAAGGAACGATGTGAAGACTGGCGCCCTCATTCCTAATACTGCGCATCCCAAAAACAATACTGTCCCCAAACATCACCTCAGGGCGAAGGTCATGCAAAATAACGAATATAAGAAGAAACCCCATCCCAATCTGACGGTTAGATCACTCAATATCGCTGAAACATGAATCTCAAAATACCAGAACATTCAGAAAAGTCAACACTCGAGACTAAACCAGAGAATGGGAAACAAATGAAACCTCCCTCGCTTATATAGAGTACGGCCTTAATCACGCACTTAACCACAGGCGCTAAATATGATCAAGTGCCACGCACATTGTGTTCAATCCAAAACCTGTGCTCCTAACCAAGCGTACAATGAGGCTGTCACCTGCGCAAGTGGCATGACCTTCCGATCCCCCGCTAGAGAAAGGCCGCACAATCCGATTAGGTGACTCATTGCCATCGTGCAATTTAAAAGGTCACCTGTACACTGACCTGGTGACACTTCGATCGCGCGCAAGGATTAGAGCGCGCAATCCAATCCCACGCTAGCATTCACACGCGTAAACTGCCCTTTTGGCTTTGGATTGCACGCTTCGAAATAGGCGTGCAATCGGATTGTGCGACCAAAAACAGGCGCGCAATACTTGACTTCGGAAAAAATCTAAACCCTCACACCCTTTGTCCCATCTCGGTCATGATTCTTTTATCACATTGCGCTCATACCCTTTTGTCCCATTGTGTAGCCCTATAGACTGTTCTCGCATAAAAGAAAGACCTATTCACCCATCCTATCATGTACCCTTGCCCCATAGGAAGCGCTAATCATACCCTAGTCCCAACGCGACAAGATATATACCCTTCACCATAATGCACTCACAATCCCCACCAGTGAAGGAGAACCCCATCACGATAACGTGCACACACGTGATATCACCGTGATATCCAACCCCATCACAGAATTAGCCACGCCCTCATGCCCCATCGCGAAAAGCCGAAAGCAAATCTCCCGAAAATGCAAATACATCAAAAAAAAAAAGCCAACACAACGCAACCATGGCGTGGCCTCACATAACCCAAGATCTGCCAATGAAAGAAATAAAACACACTTATTACACAAGTATCCTACCGGCGTCCCCTCACTGACCATGCTTAGCTCACTTCCCATCGCGGACACCACTACCCGAAAAAAATTTCAAACAACACCGGTCGCACTAAAAGAAGAAAGGGAGAAAGCACGAGCACGTCCCATCGCCGAAGTAAAGAGCCTCCTCCCAAAGTGCTCATCACAAACCTACCAGAACGCTACTACAACAAAAAGGCAGGAAGACGTGGGACTCCTCCCATGTCCCATCGCATTTCACTACTGCCAAGCTACAGCACAAACATCCCAGCAATACCTCTCAAATTCCATCACGGTATCGCTACAATCACCAAGACCCCACCACGACATTGCACCCGGAACGTTGCATTACAATGATAGCCACAAAGTCCCGTCGCGACGCTACAATACCGCCAAAGTACCACCGCTACAATATTCCCAAGGTCTCACTGCACAATTCAGGTAAGTATCACTCCCAAGTAAGTACTACCCCTTTTTCAATTACTCGATATTTCTTCTAAACTATAATTATCTATGATTAAGTCAAAATATTTTTTAAACCAGTTTCTCTCAACTCGCAAATTATTGTTGTCCTCCCATAAGAGACAATCATCAGTATTCATTGAGAAGGTTAGATGGAGTATCTAGCATGCTAAGTGTCATCTTGACAACCACATAAATGGTCGAGTCCACAAATCCCGTACCGGTGGATCTGCTCAGCGACATCTCGAAAGCCATGTTTTGCACTATTTTATCACCGAATTGATCTTAAGTTAAAATCCCCAAAATATCAAAACCTCTTACTCATTCTAAAATCTTTTATTTCAAAAATCTTTCTTCTTCTCTTACTTGCAAAAAAGAAAAAAAAATGAAAAAAACAACAAAATGAACAAAATACATAGACGCGGCTCACCTTTCTTTAAATACCACAACCAACTATACTTAGCCTTGACCTTTAATTCCCAAAACCTCTGAACTTGCAATCGAGTGCATACACCATTGCGCAAAATCACTTGTTCACATGCAAAAATAAACAATGACTCCAGATGAATCAAGCGCATATGCCACTGGGCGGAATTCAATTGAGCACACTTTACAAAATTTACCTCAATTACCAGCCCAAATCAGCCATTCCCCTGGGAAGCCAAACAATGAGTATACTCAATCTAAGAACTTATAAATGCCTATTAGAAACAGAATGCCTGACGCGCATTGGTGTGAGAAATGACGCGCCCGGTCTGACATGACTTGCAAAAGGTCTCGATAGTACATACTATTTCATCTCCTTTTGTATTAACGGTCTCTGCACCCTATGGACATTTGATTTACGCCCCGGTACCTCGATTGCATAAAATCCATTTGTTAGCTTGCGCCATGCGACGGGATGCGCCATGCACCCGCAGATCCGGAATGTCCCCTTCAACAGCTACCATTTGCCCTTCAGATGTTCCATTAAAGGTTGTGCTGATAGATAAAAAAGTCAAGCTTGTCATGTCAGCATCACCAATTCACATTTGTAAATTCTCGAGAAACAGGAAGGCACCTCGAATGAGGGGTGTCTACTTCTTCAACGCGTTCTTACTTCGCAAGAGCGCGCCGAAGAGGTGCATCTGTAGACACCCTCATTTCGCCCTCTAGGAGTACACGAATTCATTTGGTCAGCCCTTGACCTTTTTAACCCACCCTCGACACGAGACCATGCAGCAGTATATGGCTGAACACACGCTAAAACAATAGCTCTGTGGCTCAGATCCCAACGTAGGGAGGCTATACACTAAGCAATAGTATATAGTCGGGATGTAGACTGAAACAATAGTCCTGCATTCCATTATAGAGACCATACTTGGACAATCCTGAATTAAGTGCCTGAAAACTCGCACGTAATTTGATCACGCGTAGAACCACAAGCACGCAATCAGTCCCCTTTCAGACCAAACTTCCTTTCACAGACCATTTCGAGACTCGATTACGCTCCTGAAATCGGATGCGCGATCGGATTGAGCGCTACACTATCATCGCGCAATTGGCCTACACCTGACCTAGTCTCCTACCCTTGACCCCTACGTTTCCTCTATTAAGCGCTTTAGGTAACACGCTTAATTGGATTACGCACGTCCCATCATGCGCGCAATTAGCCCTAATTTTGTTAGGACTAGGAAACTCGCTAAGTAATTCAGCTGGTCGCTCACTGAGTCGGTGACCGACTCAAAGCGATTAAGCGCTAGAAAACTGGTGTGTAATTCAATTAAACGCCCAAAAATAGGCGCGTAATTGAAGGAAAACCTATAAAAACTCTTTTTCTCAAAGAGAGAGAGGGAGGCTATGAAATTTAGAGAGGAGAGACCGTAAATTCCAAAACCAGAGAGTTCCGAGAGCGAACCCCCTAGAGCAAATTAGCCATGATTTTGATATTTGAACTTCGAGATTTCTCTCCACAGCCCCGACCCTAGCCATCCGATTTGCCTAAGAGAGCTTACGGAGGGTACTCGGGAATGAGGCCAATCCTCCTTAGCATAACGAGCCACACCCCCCTTTTTCCGTCTATTTATTTCGTATAATTTTATTTCAATAAAACTAGCATGCTTATTTAAAATTAGAATTTCCATAGAATTGGCATATTTAATTTAGTTAGAGTTTTATTCAAATCAATACAATTCTAATCAGTCATAACATAATTAAGAACGGTTGTATTCCTAGTACAATTAGGGGACTAATATTAATTAGACTTCTAATAGGATTAGGAAACTAAATTAAATAAAGCTCTAATAAGATTAAAACGTTTAAATTAATTAGACTCCTAGTGGGATTAGGAGACTTAATTAAATTAGACTCCTAGTAGAATTAGGAGACCCTTTCTTAATCAGACTCCCAGTAGGATTAGGAAACTAAATCAATTACACTCCCAGTAGGATTAGGAGACCAAATTAAATAAAATCCCAGCAAGAATAAGAAGACCAAACTAGTTACACTAAAGGCAACTCATAGCTGCTGATGTTTGCCGGCGGACGATTCAATAAAGGAGTTCAACCTGCAAGCCCTCGCTTCCCTTTAAAGCGTGATCAGTGACGTGTTGCAACGTCGATAAATATCTGCAGCTGGCAATCGCATCTTCTCAGGTATTCTTCATTTAGAATTTGCCTCTTTAATTTCAGTATTTAATATTTCCTAATTTATTTCTCCATCATCGCTATTGCCAGAGTCCACTTAGGACAGAACTGGGCCACTGGTTCTGGGGACTGAAAGGAACCCAGAAAAAGCACGCACCAACACTAAGGAGGGCGAGAAGAGCTTTCAAGAGCTCAAGCAAAGATTGACGTCTGCACTCGTGCTTACCATACCTTATGGCAGTGGTGGATTTGTGGGATTTACCGATGCATCATACACGAGATTAGGCTGCGTGTTAAACCAGCATGAAAAAGTAGTAGCGTATGGGTCAAGACAGCTGAAAGACCATGAAAAAAATTATCCTACTCATGATCTGGAATTAGCTGCGATTATCTTTGCCTTGAAAACTTGGAGACACTACCTATATGGTGAAACTTTCCAAATCTTCACTGATAACAAAAGCGTGAAGTATCTCTTCACACAAAGAGATCTAAACCTGAGACAGAGAAGATGGATGGAGTCATTGAAGGACTATGACTACTCAATACAGTACCATCCAAGAAAGGCAAACGTGTTAGTTGACGCATTAAGCTAGAAATCATCTTCTCAACTTGCACACCTCGTAGCAAGAATGCACATATTGCAGCTATTCAAAGACATAGACTCATGTGACACCACTTTTAAGATGAACGAAGCCGAAGCTCTTGTTGCGAATATCAAGATCAAATCGATTCTATTCGAAAGGATTAGAGAAAGCCAATTAAAAGATTCAGAGTTTGAGGCTATCAGGCAGGGGATATGTAATGGAAGCCAATCAAAATTCTCAGTCCAGGATGACGGTTCCCTATTGTTCAAAGGCCGCCTTTGTGTCTCAGCAGATAGTGAATTAAGGCGGGAGATACTGGATGAAGCCCATAGATCAGCGTAAGCTATTCATCCGGGTAGCACCAAAATGTATCATGATTTGAAGAAAAAATTGTGGAAAGGAATGAAAAGAGATGTGGCAGAATATGTGGCAAAGTGCTTGCTTTGTCAATAGGTGAAGGTCGACCACAGACACTCGACAGGTTTATTACAGCCCTTACCTGTACCTGAGTGGAAATGGGAGGATATTTCCATGGAATTTATTCTCAGTTTGCTGAGAACTCAGAAGGGGCATAACGTAATATGGGTGGTTATTGACCGCTTAACCAAATCAACACATTTCCTTCCATACAGCACGCGCTAGACTGTAAGCAAGCCTGTCGAATTATATTTGAAGGAGATTGTAAGGCTACATGGCATACCTTTGAGCATAGTATCAGATCGGGACCCACTCTATACTTCACAATTCTGACAATGATTCCAGGAAGGCATGGGTTCCAAATTAGAATTCAGCTCAGCATTCCATCCTCAAACTGACGGGCAAACGAAAAGGGTCAATCAAGTCATAGAACATATGCTTCGATCCTGTATGTTAGACTTCCAAGGGTCGTGGGATAAACATTTACCGCTTGTAGAATTTGCCTACAACAACAACTATCAGGCGAGTATCAGTATGGCATCCTTTGAAACACTATATGGCCGCCGATGCAAATCCCCACTTAATTGGGAAGAAGTCGGAGAGCGTCTGATATTAGGCTCGAAAATGATTGAGAGCACTAATGAAATGATTCAACTTATTCGGGAATGTCGAAAAGTCGCTCAGAGACGTCAAAAGAGTTATGCTGATCTTACACGATCAGGCATGCAATTCCAGGTGAAACCTAGCACACAATGCTCCTTTATTTGTCAATATAGTTTATAGGATGCTGACTTTCCATGCTCTCTTCAGGTGGCAGATCATGTGCTAGTAAAAATCTCACCAACAAAGGGTGTGATGCGATTTGGTAAATGAGGAAAACTCAGCCCAAGATATATCCGTCCATTTGAAATATTGGGCCGGGTTGGTGAAGTAGCGTATCGCATCTCTCTGCCGCCACAGTTATCGGCTATCCACGACGTCTTCCACGTATCTATGTTGAGGAAGTTTGTGCGTGATGCGTCACACGTGTTGGACTATCAGCCCATCGAAGTGCAGGAAGACCTGACCATAATCGAAGACCCAGTCAGAATTTTGGATAAGAAGGAACAAATTCTAAGAACCAAATGAATTCTGTTGGTTTTAGTTCAGTGGCATAATCACTCAACCAATGAAGCAATGTGGGAACGGGAAGAGGAAATTAGAGAACAGTACCCAGGACTGTTTGGATAGCCCAGGCACTTTTGTATTGTTGTTAGTGAAGCGTAACTGATTTCATGTATGTTAAACACAATACTAACCAAAATCTTTATATGTTAAACCAAATCAATGTTACTTCTAGCTTTGTCACATAGGTCTATCTTTCAACTCAAATTGATGAACTATTACTCGAAAAGTTCATTTGAAATCTGATCGTGCCCATGGTATGGAATAAATGCACATGAGTACATCACTCTAATGTTTCTCAAATTTAGTACATTGTGGTTCGAATGACCTAATAATCACGTCAAAAATACTCTCAATTTTCACTGTAGTACCTACCACAAACCCACACTATAGCCCATCAGTCAAATCAGCACTGTAAGCCTAGAACCAGCCCAAAAGCATAAACACAACTTCTGTGTTTCTCGCCGCAGTGAGATTGAACCTTGCCGCGATGAGATTTTCTAAAGCTGACTCGTCGCAGCGAGAACTTAAGTCGTCGCGGCAACTGATGAGCTTTATATGGGGCCCGCTAAGCCCTCGTTTTGTCATTTTCGAACATTTCAAGACTTGGGTCCCTCTCTCGTCTCCTCTCCTGCGTGAACCTAGGGTTTTTGTATTCAAATCCTCTGTTTTCTCATGCCAAAGCTCTCCAAACTACCAAATCGACATGCACAAGCTCCGTCAGATCCGATTTTCATCGTTTCGAACCAAATTGTGAGGTAATCCAACCAACCCTCTTTTACTTTCAATTTTTTTTCCTTCCGCATGGCTTCCAAGAAACAATCTACTTCCAAGTTAAATCCCATACTCTCGAAACCATCCAAACAAGCCAAGGGCAAGGCCCCGGCTAGCTCAGAACCCCCACCACCACTTAGGGAATAGCCTGCGAAATGGTGGGCAGATAAAACCTTCGAGCGTGAATGGCGGTTTGAGCCATAAATGTTGCCGACAACACCATCGGCTGGTCGATAGACCACATCAGACGTGCCCACCTTGAACCCCTGCTTCGACCCTTTCAGTCCCACTATCACCCATGTCTGGTTAAATTGTTCTATCAAAATTTCAAGGTCGATGAAATCGATGGAAGTTTTACCACTAAAATCAATGGGAGTAAGTTCCACATGGGCATGTTTGACATTGTCGTGGCCATGCGCTATTCGGCCCAGTAATATAACACTCAGGGCTTACAACTCCCTCGGTCCAAGGAACCCATAATTCACCAAATCGTTGCTGGAATGATGAATGTTCTTCAGGCATTTGGTAAAGCCGTCACCCGAACTCAACTGCTGGAACAAATGTGGTTTTTGGATGTAGTTTTTCGTAGTAACTTGTACCCCCTAGAGCACGAATGAGAGAGGCGGGACTCGTTGCTCCAAGCACTTTTTGCTATTCACGAAGATAGATGGTTTTTTACACCCCGTGTAGTGTTTGAGGGCATCAAGTATGCCAACAAGGAATCACTCAGCTCCGTCGATAAACCCTTGACTGCCCTACCCTATGCTCGACTCATATCCCGACTCCTTGACGGCCATGAAGATGATGAGAATGAAGAACCATAGGAGATCCCGACGGATGAGGAGACTAGGAAGGATAATATTGAGGAATTTTCATGGAAACAATGGAATATGATTCTGAAGAGATGCCGATTGAGTGTGAGGAATAGAGCCTTGTGGCAACCAGCTATCGATGCACAACAAGTAAAGCCTGAGCAAGCCGCACAGCAGCCCCCTCAACCTATGCTAGCTCAGCCCCGCAACCACAGATACCACAGGATCAATGACTAACATTGCCGAAGTTTACTCAGCAGATGGAATTACAACAGCTTCAAATTTCTCAGCCTTTAGAAGCTCAGCATAAGCAGAACAAGGAACAATTTGAACTCCTCCACCAAAACAACTACATTATGCATCAGTGATTGGATTTCCACGATGAGGTCCTACAACTTTGGAAGGCAAACACGTACTCCACTACTCACACTCCTATGGTGGCTCTGTTGTGCTGCCACCTTATAATTATTATATGATTAAAATAGCTAATTAAAAGGCACAAATTACAAATGTATGGGATCAAGGTGAGCAACCAGTCCTATAAGAACCAGGGCTGTTGTAGCAAGTTTTAAGAGGTAAGTAAGGGTATGTCCACAAGGAGATGTGGTTCAACTATAGTAAATCTCCAGATCTATGGTAGATCTGGCACTCTATCCTAATTTAAGTTAAACTAAAACAGGAAAGAGGAGAGGTTTTAGGGTTTTGTCACTTGTACTACAAACTATAAAAGTTAAATGTAATTGATTCAAATCTACTCAAACACAGAGATAAGGGAAGATATAGAAAAGATGAAAATTCAAAAGGGTGAGAACAGCAGCTAGGGGTCTTGGTCTCTTACTGAAAATCAAAGGAATAAAAAGCAGTATAAAGGACTGATTTGCAACAATCCTCTATTCTGGCTCCAAGCTACCCAGGTTCCCCCGACAGACGTGAGGTATAAGAATCCAATCTCCACCAATGGATCAAAGCAATCCTGAGATTAGGATCTGCCCTTCTACAGGATACAGTCCTAAGGTTATGATCTGCCCTTCTACTGGATATAATTCATCCCCGAGTGTGCTCCAATCTATTGATCTTGATTGGAATAGGAAAACTATTGCAAATGTTGCAAATGCCAGGCTACCAAGCTCCCCATTTTTGGCTAGCATTCACAGGAATATCCAATCCAGGGAAATCAAATATGAAGCAGTGAAATATAGATTAGAATCACCTTTAAAAACTATAATTATATTACAAGCTTACAATACTATTGTGCCCAGATCTGTAATCTGTGTAATATACAATCTCTTACAAGCCTCCTAATCTCTCAATTTACAACTCAAAACCTCACCCTAACTACTGAAAAAGAGTTTAGCCACTCATGATTGGGTAAAGAGAGGATGGGAGAAGAAGGAAGAAAGAGGGAGAATTTGGAGGGAAAACTGGATCTCGCACTAAGCTCTGGTTCTCTCAAATTCTGGATGGTTCTTCTATAAAAGCTCTCTTTTATTTATACCTTCTCCCTCTGTCTTAGATCCATTTCAGTCAATCAGAGCCCAAGAGAATAATTCTGTTATTCTAGGCAGCTGATGTGGCTGATTTCTCTTCTAAAAGCTCTTCTCCCATTGGTCCACAATTAGCAAATACACGTGAAGCAGTTAGGGTTTCCAATCGTGTATAGTTGAATACTAAAAATACCCCCATGGGTCGTTGACATGCTTTGGAATGTGTGCACAGGCTTCTAAAATTGATAGCTGCTGAAGAAACGTGTTGAGAAGTTGCCAGTTCGAGTGTCGAGAGGTTCAGGGATCCTCTCGACAAGTTCTGAATTTGCATTGTGTTCACATCGACAGGTTGTAGTGGCTATTGATAGCTTTGTAGACTTCTCGAGAGGTTTGGAGTCTTCTCGACAGGATGAGTGGCACTCGTCGATAAGATTAGAGTAGCTTTCGATATGTTCAGCTTGACTAGTCGACAGGATTGGAGAGCATTCTCACCTTCTGTCCAGTTCTGCATTCATCCTCTCGACAGGTTATAGAAAATCCTGTCGACATCTTTGTGAAGTTCCTGTTTGAGCTTTCGATAGGTTGTCTGAACCTCGCGAGGATGAGCGTCATTTAGCTTCAGGTGAGTTGTCGACAAGTTGTCTTGGACTGCTCGACAGGTTCAGCTGAACCTCTCGAGATGTACTTGGAACCTCTTGACTTCTCCTGTACCTCCAGGTAAGGTGTTGACTGGATCTTTTTGCTGCACTTCCAACCTCTCGACAAGATCTGTCATCCTCTCGATCTCTTTACAGTTTATCCTCAGAACCTCTCAACATGTTATAATTAGCCTTCAAAACTTCTCGAAGGTGCCGGGGAGCTCTCAATAGCTTATTGGCACCTCTCGATACTTGGCTTTCGAGTATCAGAACCTCTCAACAGCTAGACTTAACCTCTCGATAGGTTCTGCCTTGTGCTTCCACAGCTGGCACACGTCTTGGGTGTGTTGTTCTTCATTTGTTCCACACTCAACAGCCTCTTAATAGGTTCAATCTTTATTCCTTACAGCTGGACTTGGCCTCAGGCATTTCTAGTTGGGTCCATGACCTTCTCATGAATCTCTAAGGCTCTTGTGGACTGCTTGATTGGCTGGCCTTTGGACTGTAAGGTCACCTATTGAGCAGCAAATTGCTTCTTTGGCTCGTTTAAGTGAATATTTGTACTAAGCTTGCAATTCATTACTTATCTACAAAATACACTTAAAATATATTATTAGTCAGCTCAAGGGTCCATCAAAGGTCAGGTTAGAAGGTAAAAAATGGTATTTTTCACTGCTTAACACACTCCCAAACCTAAGCTTTGCTAGTCCCTGAGCAAAGGAGAAAATAAAAACAATTATTAAAAATAAAACATGCCACTTTTATAAGGAATACGGATACATTTAGCATATGCATCAAGCCTTTTAAACCCCTAGGTGATCCCTAGTGGAGGAGTGAAGTCTCCTGAGGGTTTACAGTGAAGTTACCCACAAACTTCTCCAATAAAATTAGTTAATATCAGTGCAGCATGTTAAAACAAAATTCAAGCAATATAAAATTCATTTCACACCTTGTCCATTCAGTTTTTGAGGATTCTCAGCAAAAACATGACAGTTTAAAACTAAAATGCTGCTGTAATTCCTGCAAAATCAATCAGCTCATGTCAAGGTATTTTGTATAAAAATTAATGCAAAGCTTACCCTCAAATTGAGATTCATGTTTTGATAATGCCCCCATCAATCTTAATTTCAAACCCAAAGCTTACCAGGGCTGCCACTCTCAATAAAAATAGAAGGGTGTATCAATTCACACAGCTCAAGAGCAGTTACAACCCTCAAATAGGACTGTAAGCATGAGCATAGGCATTGCTCTAACTTCTGAAATTTTCTAACTCTTTTCACCATAGATCAAACAAATCCTTATCTCCACATGACAGCTCAATTAATTTCATATCAGTAAGGACTTTTTATTGGATTGTAATGTGGCTTATGGGTGAAGTTTATAAAGAATAAAAAGATAGAATATGATTCAAAATTGAGAAATCAGTATGGTAAGGAGGTGGTCAAGACACCTTCTTCATTTCAGTATAATTCCATCTACTTCATGAATTTTCAAATTTGAAGTGATCAATTTCTAATCCTCATTCCAATCTTCCAATGAAATGACTTCTCTTTCTTGCTCTTTTGTTTTGCTTTTCTATTTTTCTTTTCTTTTTGTATGCTTTTTCTCTTTTTATTTTTCTCTCTATTTTTCTTTTCATGGGCTGGAATGCCACAACTATACATCACACTTGCCTTCAAATGTATTTTCTTCATTTTTTAACCAAATATCAAACTAGCTCCTTTAGTCTCACTTCTCCTCCTATTTCTTAATTTCTCAGATTGAGGGTGAACTGAAATAGGTCAAGAGGTTTTGGGTTCAAATTTCTGATTTTCATCAAAGAAAACTGGGATTCTTAAGGCTCAAAAGGTGTGTATCAAGGGCAATTCAAAGGTAGGAAGTTTTAAGCTCAAACTGTCCAAGGGATTGCCTTACTTCATGTCCTTCATGTCATGAATGCTGTCAAGCTGTTTCAACTTGGATTTGCCTAACTTCTAGTGAGTACAGGTGAAACCAATCAGTCCTTAGAGCAGAAGAAATTGCAAAACACTCTTCAAGGAAAATTTTTCAGGCCCAAATCTCACTGGGTATGGTCTTCCATCATATTTCTGGGGCATATCCTCACAATTTTCTCTCTTTTCAAGTTTACTAAGCACTAATTTTTGAAAATTCCTGACATTTGCTTCATGAAAATGTTAGAACTATAACATGTTTCAGTTTTAAATGTTTTTTTAATTTCCTCTATTTCAAACAAAAAATTAGGAGAAAAATTATTTTATTTTCTCAATTTATGTTAAAACTTTGCTACACTACCATTAACTATCCATTGGTAAATCTTGCCACACCCCCAAACCTATGAGAAGTAGTGTCCTCACTAATTCAAAGATAGGGGAGTGTGCAGCATGAGAAAAACATATACAGAGAAGCAAGGACAGAAAAAATAAATAAATAAACTGCAGCTAAACAAAGAACATTAATACACAAATTAAATAAGAACTGGTAGTACACAAAACACACAAATGAGGACAAGAAAGCAAACAATAATATAGAAAGAAGGCAAGAAAAGCACAGTAAATAGATGTTGTAGCTTCTTAGTGTGCTTGATTTATTTGTGTTTTGAAAACAGGTTTGCAACTGCTAAGATCAGGGCCAATTGTAACAAGTTTTAAATGTAAGTGAGTAAAAGATCGTCCACAGAGAATTTGTTTAAAATGCAAGATAAACCTCCAGATCTGAGCTACCAGATCTGGCCTCTTATCCTATCTAGAAAGCACATAAGATGGGAGGTTGAATTTGTCACATTAACTAAATGATAAAAGTAAAAGTTAAACTAAATGATCTAGATCCGAGTTGGGGGAATTTTGAGGTAAACTTATAAAAAATGGAGAAGTAATATCTAACTTTGATTTGGTCCTTGAAACACAATGAGAATGACTGCCGATCAACAGAGAAATGATTCAATCTTCATCTAGCTACAAGCACAGATGTAAGAGAAATAAATCTAACTCAAGGATTAGACTTAGGCTTATGGCTATGGTCTGTCCACTTTAATGGCCACAGACCATCCAATAGTCTTTAATCCAAAGCCTTAGTTTAGAACAAGAAGCATCACTACAAATGTCGTGAGAGATTAGGTTACAAACACTAATTCTCACAGGATTAATGAATCAAGGGAAATTGCATGAAAAATAGTAAATCTAAAGGAGTCTAATGCAATAAGGAGATCAGAGGGAACCCTTAACATGAGTCTAATTGAGAATGTATGATTTATAGCAACCTTTTCAAATTCACCATTACAATTACAGAGCACAGCATAAACAGCTCTCAGATTTGTAGTCTTGAATACAACTCTCTTTTGAATTACAGAAGTATCTCACAGCTCTCAATTGCAAGTAAAAGTGAGGCTATTACAGGGATTTCAGACAAACTATCTGGTTTGGAAATGGGGGAATAGGAATGAAACTCAAAATCTAGATCCCCAACTTGGGCAAATGGTTCGTCTATTTATAGTTTTCCCTAAGTCCAGCTCAAATGTGTATCAATCAATCAGAAGGGATCAGATCTGTATTAACCAATGGTAGTCGAGCACAAGGATCCAGATCTGCTCTGGCCAATCAAAATTGCTCGATCTGGTTCAGCCAATCAGGCAAAATAAGCATCAATTCTGTTATGCATTTTGAAAGTTTGTTAGAGTTTCTAGAAGTTCCCGCCAAGTTATTTCATCTCTGGGTGCTCACATGGGGCAGAATATGCCTTCGCTTCATGCTTAGAATCTTCTGGAATGTCCCTAGGTTTTTAAATGCATTGGGACGCGTGAAAAAGATTACTGAATTGCCCTTGCAAAAGCTGAGAATCTCCAGAATACCTTTTCGCATAGTTTAGGGGACTTTTCGCAAGGTGTTGTAACTCCTGAAGCTCTTTTCGCAACGTTCTGGTTCTTTTCGAATGGAGTTCTCTTCTTTTCGAAAAGGTCAATCATCTCTTCGAAGAGTTCAGGTGCTCTTCGAAAGCTAAGCCTAGAGTTTTTAGTTCTTTTTGCAGAGTTCAAGTTCTTTTCGAACAGTTCAGGTTCTTTGCGAAAAGTACTCTGTAGTGCATTTTTCTGTTCGAATTGCTCCATACTTCTTTTTTGGGTTGAGACCAGGTCTTTGCCTCTTCAGTTCAGACCTTTTAACAGCTGATGAGGTTGTCCCTTCTCTTTCTTCCTTTGGATCGACATGGATTATCATCTTTTTGGCACTTTTAAGCTGCTTTTATGGTTAAGCCTGTCTTTATTGTTAGCTGAAACACAAGCACTTAGAACACTTATTTAGTTCTCTCAAAGGTCTATCAAGACTCAGGTTGAGGGGTGAAAAATGGTATTTTCCAGTTCTCAACACACCCCTAAACCTAGGCTTTGCTAGTCCCTGAGCAAAGACAAAATTAAAAACAAAATGTGACCACTTTTGTAGGGAGCACAGTTGCATTTAGCATATGCAACAAGCCTTTTAAACCCCTAGGTGATCCCTAGTGGAGGAGTGAAGTCTCCTGAGGGTTTTCAGTGAAGGTACCCACAAACTTCTTCAATAAATCAGTTAAGATCACTGCAGTTTTGTTACAGCAAACTTTCATCCAATCAGATTATTCACACCTGCATCAGTCATGTTGTAAGAAGATTTTCAAGGAAAACATCAGTTCAAAACTAACATTCTGCTGTAATTCTTGTTACCATTCAGTCAATTTATGTCAAAAGTTATTTACAAGAAAAATGAATGAACAGCTTGCCCTCTATTTAAGAATCCAGCTTTGATGTTACCCCAATGAGTTGATTTCAAACCCAACTCTCACCAGGATTTTCACTCAACATGCAAGTAAGAGGGTTGTACTATTTCACACGGCTCAAGAGCGATTCTGACCCTCAAATAGGATCTGTAAGCATGAGCATAGGCATTGCTTTTAGTTCGAATTCAACGCTCTTTTCACCATAGATTACACAAATTCTTATCTCCATGTGACAGCTCAATCCATCATTGATCAGTAAGGACTTTACTGGGGTTGTAATGTGGCTTATGGGTGAAATTTCTCAAGAATAGAGGGGTGGAATGGTGTTCAAAATTGAGAAGTCAGTCAAGGTAAGGAGGTGCTACACAAACCTTCTTTAATTCAGCATATTTTCATCTTCTTCTTTGAATTTCCAGAGCCAAAGTGGCCATCTTTTTCTCTTTCTTTTTCAAACTTCCAATGAAATGTCTTCTCTCTTTTTGTTTTTCTCAATTTTTTATTTATTTTTTTTTTTTTTCAAATTAGCATTGACTGGAATGCCACATTTCTTCTGCTGATACATCATTGCCTTCAATTTTTTATTCTTCTCTTGTTGTTACTCGATTCTCCTTTCTTCAGCTTCCTTCCCTTTATCTTCTGACTTCTCAGAGTGAGGGTTAGGCTAAATGAAGTTGATGAGGTTATTAGATGAGGTTTCAAAGAAATCTTAGATTTGTAAAGCTCAAATGGTGTGTATCAAGGGCCGTTTCAAAAGGTGGGGCTTTGTAAGATTCAAACTATCCAAAAGGAGGCCTTACATCATGTCTTTAATATCACGAGTGCTGTCAAATTATTTCAATTTGGATATGTGTAACTTCTAGTGCAAGTAAGCAGATTCAATCAATCCCAAAAGCAGAAAAAATTGCCAATTCATACCTCCAACGAATACATTTCAGGCCCAAACCTCACTGGGTGTGGTTTTTTATCAAATTCCTGAGGTGTATCATCACTGTTTTCCCACTTTTTAGGTTTACTAAAACATTAATTTTCTTTTGGAAATTTCCTGACATTCACTTCATGAAAGTATTAGAATTACACTAGAAATTAATTTCAAAAAGTTTTTAACTTCCTCATTTTTTTTTTTTCAAAACAGCGGGTGTGAAATTACTTCATTTTCAACAATTCCACTGATCATAAGCTGTACTGATGTTAACTCAATTATTGATTATTGACATTTCTGTCACACCCCCAAACCAAAGGGGAGCAGGGTCCACACTGGTCCAAAGCAAAGAAGAGACATAAGCAAGAAAAAAAATCATAATGACAAGAGGACAGACAGAAATGCACAATAATTTCACAAGAAAAACCAGAATTTATATTCCAAACTCATAACACAGATAAGTACAAAGTGCTTTAATAACTGGGGTCAAAATCTGTATCATAAGTTGGTTCAATGGGCTAAGAACTGGAGTCACTGTTAGAGTCAGAACTAGAATCAGTATTGGAGTCTGAACTTGATTTAGCTTTCTCCTGGATTGTATTTTGCAACTCAGTGTATTCCTCTGATTTGATCTTTTTGGTGAGGCCAATGTACTTGCCAAGTCTAGTGGTCTTCAGTTTTTCCTGGTCAAGCTGTGCTTGCAACATGGTCACCTTATGCTGCTCACTCCGAACCATCTGGAAAGTTTGCCCCAGCAAGTCCTTCATTTTCTCTCTCTCAAATTTCATAAATAACTCCAATTTTCGAATCTGGTTTTCATAAGGGGTTCTAATGTAGGCTTGTAAATCAGCTAACCCCTTTAGAACATCTCTGCAGATATATGGATTTTCTTCCATGGCTCTTCGGAGGGTGGCAAATCTGGGGAGGGGAATGGAATGGTAGGGGACCAAAGGTATCCCAGCTGTGGGAGTGGGAGAAGAAGTGTTCAGAAGTAGGACTTGTGGTCGGTCCCGAGTGGCTTGCTCAGAGAAAGTGAGGAGTGGTGAAGGGGACGCAACCAGAGGTACTTCAGGTTCAGTTTGGGTAGCATGGGCAGTAGTGGTGGGGGTGGGCAGATCAACCAATACTACCTCTGGTTTAGTTTGGGTAGCATGGACATCAACAGTAGGTACAGGGGTAATGGTGGTTGTGTGGGATGTGGAGGCTAAGGTTTGGAGAAGGTCATTGGTCACAGACAGGTTTTCTGTGTTGAGTTGTAGTTGGGCTTGGATGGATTGGAGGTAGGCAAGTATTTGGTTAATAGATGCAGGTGGGGGAGAGGTGTGCATAGCAGGGACTGGTACAACTGAAGCGGATGGTGGAGGTGAATGGGTGAGATGGCTGTAAAGGGAGAAGTAGGTAAGTGAGTGAAATGATGAGGGTCAGGTATAGGGATAGGTTCAAGCCCCACGGTTTCAAAAATAGATCCCATTAATGAGGAATAAGCCTCTGTAGTGAAAGGCTGTGTCTGTGTATGGGATACTTCAAGTGTGTGGGCTGAATGAGCAGGTGAATTTGAGGGGCTTTGGAGCAGAGGAGTGCAGGGAGATTGAGCAATAAAGTCTGCAGCCAAAACATGGGCATTCGTGGGAGAAATTGGTGGTGTGAGTATGGTTGGAGTGGTTGGTGTAGAGGGGGAATCTACAATTGGGATAATGGAGGGTATGGGAGATGGGACAGCTGGGATAGGTGAAGTGGTTGGACTAGGGAGGAGGGTAAAAGGCCAACTTCCTCAAGAATTGGTGCACCAAGAGCTGGTCACCATGGGAAGGATAGTTCCTTCAAAAATGGGTGCAGCAAAAGAACTGGCCACCACAGGGTCTGGCAGAGCTGCTTCAAGAATTGGTGCAGCTAAAGAGCTGGTCACCTCAGGATCTGGCAAAACTGGTTCTAAGGGAGCTGCAGGGGCAGGTTCATTAACAGGTGCAGGTTCAACTTCCTCTCTCAGTCTTTTCAACATGGCTTGGCTTGTAGTCCAAGCCTTATTTCCAAAATAGTGAGGAGGTATGACTTCAAATGACTCGGTCATCAATGTTAAACTTGGCTCGAGGAGGCCGTGATCAATCTACCAAATGGGAGGCCTAATTTCGCTCCTTTTCAACTTGACACTAATATCACCATGGCTTCAAAAATTAACATAGGGGCATTGAAAAGCGCCTTACATAAATGAAGGAGAGCCTCCAAAATTGGTGTTCTCCTCTCTTGGCTGTGCCCGGTGACATAAAAACTTCCCCTCAAAATGGAATCCATCAATAAAAATTGGGGTGCTAGGTCTCTCCTCATTATGGACTGTCCAGTGCCAACAATTCCTTGGGTTAAATGTGCAGCCATTTCTCTAAAGGAGGCTGCTTCTGGTGCAGCCAATGGACCAGAAGGATCAAATTGGAAGGGTATCCCCAAAGCATTCCCTATGTCTTCATATGTGACAGTTAGATCGCAATCATCAATAAAGATAACCAGGGTAGGGACATCAGCATCTTTTTCAGTGACTTTTACCAGGTTTTGGTACCATAACTTCACCATTCGCGGGAAAATTTTTTCTGGCAGAGGGGTAAGGATATTGCTTAGTGAGGCATCTCTCATGTATCTTAAAGATAGCAGACAATCCGGTTTGTTGACGAAAAAAGTTTCATCCACAATCAGCTCAGGAATTAGCTTCTGAGCTTCAATGAATGGATTTGGCAGTACCAAATGTATAGGCAGAGGAGGAAGCTCAGGCTCAGGACTAGCAGCTGCAGGGATGGGTTCCTCATGTCTCACTTTCTTCCCTTTCTCCACCCTATCCGCTTTATCCATTGATAGTTTTCTTTTGGCTGAAGTTTTGGTTTTTCCTTTTGGGGTAGGTTTGCTAACTTTCTTAGCAGAGGATTTTGGGAACATGGCAGCCAATGATTTCTCCGCTTTTCCCATTCTAAATTTATGTATGAAAATGCCCACAACAGATGCTGACACAAAATCAAAATTTTCAAATGATAAACAGAGGGAATGCGCAGAAAAATACCGAGATCTAGGGTTTTTGATTGAGCGTGTTGCTTGCTTGCTGAAATCCCCCAGACCAGAAGCTAAAATCCTTCTCTGAAAACTCAAATGATCGAACAAAGGTGAAGAAAAGTGTGGCTAGATTCTAAAATCACGCAAGGAAAGAGAGAAATAGGGTTTCTGTGGAACAGGTCGTTCTCAGAAAGCTTTCGAATATGAAACACTTACTTCGAAAGGGTTTAAATATGCTCAGAGTTAATTTCGCAAAGTCCTTTTTAAGTTTTCGAAAAGTTCCAAAATAGACCTTTTTACAACTGTGAATGGCATCAGTACCATTCGAAAAGTTAATAGCTTCAGAAACATCTTTTCGAAAAGAAAATGGCTTCAGAAACATCATTTCGAAAAGAAAATAGCTTCAGAACCAACTATTCGAAAAGCAAATCCTTGCTTTTGAGCAGTTCGTTACAAATCCAGAGTCTTTTCGAAAAGTAAATTAAACTTTGCGAAAAGATAATTTTTACTTTGCGACTTAACTTTTCACATATTTAAACCATGCGAAAAGAGACAAATCATGAATAAAAATAGAGAAAAAGAAACTAAATAAAAGCATATTGAACAGTTGTATACCATCAGATTTGGGGAGGTTCTTGATGATAGATGGGCAGCACAGGCTCCTGGGTATTTTCAATGCATGGTTTGAGCTTCTGACCATTTACTTTCAAGATTCTTCCATTACTTGGATCTAGGATGTCAACAGCTCCAGAAGGAGCTGCCTGAATGACAGTATATGGCCCTTCCCATCTAGATCTCAGCTTCCCAGGAAAAAACTTGAGTTTTGAGTTAAATAACCATACCTTAGAGCCAGCTGTGAACTCTTTTCTCAACAAATTTTTATCATGGAAAGCTTTGGCTTTCTCTTTGTAAACTCTTGAATTTGTGTATGCAACCATTCTCAGTTCCTCCAACTCAGCAAGTTGCAGTTTCCTGTGATTACCAGCAGTAGTTAGATCCATGTTCAATGTTTTAATGGCCCAAAAGGCTTTATATTCTAACTCCATTGGTAAATGGCATGCTTTGCCATAGACCAACCTGAATGGGGACATGCCCACAATGCATCATTCAGCTTAAAGGACCAATCCTTTCTGTCCTTCACAGTCTTTTCCAGTATATGTTTGATTTCTCTATTGGAAATCTCCACTTGTCCACTGGTTTGTGGATGATATGGAGTGGCTACTCTATGAGTCACAGAGTATTTTTTCAATAAAGTTTCAAAATGTTTATTACAAAAATGGCTTCCCCCATCACTGATAATGGCTCTGGAAAAACCAAACCTGGAAAAAATGTGATCCTTTAGAAATTTAAGAACCACTTTGTGATCATTTGTTTTAGTGGTTGTGGCTTCAATCCATTTGGATACATAATCCACAGCTACTAAAATGAAATTATACCCATTGGAAGGAGGAAAGGGACCCATGAAGTCTATCCCCCAAACATCAAACAACTCAACTACCAAAATAGGCTGTAAAGGCATTGAGTTTCTCTTGGAAATGCTGCCCAATTTCTGGCAGTTCTGGCAAGACTTACAGTGCTGCAGAGCATCTTTGAAAAGTGTAGGCCAATAAAATCCACACTGCAAAACCTTTGCAGCAGTTTTGTTTCCACTAAAATGACCTCCACAGGCCTGTTCATGACACATAGAAAGTATTCTATGAGATTCTTGGTCAGGGACACATCTTCTTATTATTTGGTCTGCACAACTCTTAAACAGATAAGGATCTTCCTAGATTAAATGTTTAACCTTTGAGAAGAAAAGATCTTTATCCATTTTATTCCAATGTTGAGGAATTCTTCCAGTAGCCAAAAAGTTGACTATGTTTACAAACCAAGGAGTGTGTACACTAATAGCAAAAAGTTGCTCATCAGGGAAAGATTCATTGATAGGCAGCCTATCAATCTCAGCAGTTAAAATTCTAGACAGGTGGTCAGCCACCACATTCTCCACCCCCTTTTTATCTTTGATCTGTAAATCAAATTCCTGTAATAAGAGAATTCACCTGATTAATCTTGGTTTGGTGTCCTTCTTAGACAGAAGGTATTTAAAGGCAGAGTGGTCAGTGAACACCACTATTTGTGAACCCAAGACATATGACCTAAATTTCTCTAAAGCAAAAACAATTGCCAGCAGCTCCTTCTCAGTTGTTGTATAATTGAGCTGTGCATCAATCATTGATCTATTGGCATAAGCTATGACATGAGGCAGCTTTTCCTTTCTCTGTCCAGGACAGCTCCCAAAGCATAATCTGATGCATCACACATCAGTTCAAAAGGTAGTGAATAATCTGGAGACTGCAATATTGGAGCTGAAATCAAACAATTTTTTAAGAATTCAAATGCCTTCATGCATTCATTATTGAAAACAAAAGGGACATCTTGGCACAACAAATGACAAAGAGGCTTGGTTATTCTACTGAAGTCCTTAATGAACCTTCTGTAAAATCCAGCATGTCCCAGAAAACTTCTGATTTGTTTAACAGTTTTGGGAGGTGGTAAATGTGCAATTAAATCAATTTTTGCTCTGTCCACCTCAATGCCCTTGTGGGAAACAACATGGCCAAGGACAATGCCTTGGGTGACCATGAAATGGCTCTTTCGACTCAAAACTAGATTGGTTTCTTCACATCTCTGTAACACCAATTTGAGATGATGTAAACACCGGGAAAAACTGTCTCTCAGAGATTGAAAAATCATCCATAAAATCTCCATAAATTGGTCAATCATATCGAGAAAATGGAATACATGCATCTTTGAAAGGTAGCAGGGCATTACAAAGACCAAATGGCATTCTCCTATAGGCAAAAGTGCCAAAAGGGCAAGTGAATGTGGTCTTTTCACGATCTTGTGGGTACAGGAATCTGGTTGTAACCAGTAACCATCAAGAAAAGCGGTAATAAGCTTTTCCGCTAGCTTATCTAAAATCTGATCAATGAATGGGAGAGAGGAAATGGTCTTTCGGTCATTGAATTTAATTTTTGTAATCAATAGACCCTCCACCCAGTTGTTTGTCCGGTTGACATAAGCTCACGTCTGAGAGGTTACAACAGTGATCCCAGATTTCTTAGGTACCACCTGTGTAGGTGCCACCCAAGCTGAATCTGAAATGGGGTAAATGACCCCTGCATCCAACAACTTAACAACCTCTTTCATGGCCACTTCTTGCATATGAGGTTCCTCCTTTGCATTTCCCTAGAAGGCTTTGCATCTTCTTCCAAATGGATTTTATGCATGCAAGCAATGGTGATTCCTCCCAAATCAAAGAATAGTCCAGCCAATTGCCCTTCTATGTTCTTTCAAAATAATCAACAGCTCTTCCTCTTGCTCCTTTGTGAGGGAGGAAGAAATAATTGCAGGCAATGATTTATGATCTCCTAAAAACACATATTTCAAATTTTCTGGCAGCTGCTTCAGTTCTAAATTAGGTGGGCTGAGAAAAGAAGGTAACAAAGGTACCTTAGCTGTTTGTGGAAGGGGAAGAGTAGCAGGTTTCCAAGAAGAGAAACTTGCTGATTGATTATGAGTTCCTTGCACAACATTTACTTCCTCATACTTTGAGATACAAACTGTTTCTTCCTCGGAATTTCCCCAAGCATCTTTAGCATCTGTGGTGAAATCTTCACACTGCAGAAACTGTTGTAAAGTCCCTTCTACCAGTTCATCCAATAGATCAACATGAAAACATTCCTCAGAGCTGAATTGAGGCTGTGTGACTGCATTATAAACATTTAATTTTACCTTCATGTTTCCAAAAGAGACTTCCATAATACCAGACCTGCATTGAATGCAAGCATTTGCTGTAGCCAGGAATGGTCTTCCCAAAATGACAGGGATGGAAGTTTTGCTTTTGGTAGGTTCCATGTCCAAAAGTAGAAAATCAGCAGGATAGAAAATTTTATCTACTCCCACCAATACATCTTCAATCATCCCAACTGGCTTCCTTTCAGATCTGTCTGCTAGTTGTAACACCACATGAGTGGATTTTAATTCTCCCAAACCTAGTTTCTCATATACAGAATATGGAAGTAGGTTGACACTAGCACCCAGATGTAATAAAGCCTTTTCAATGGTATGTTCCCCAATAATGCAAGGGATTGTGGGGATTCCAGGATCTTGAAGTTTAGGAGGTGTGGCAATGGATAACACTTGATTAACTCTTTCCACAGCAAAGACCTTCTTGGATAACTGTATCCTAGACTGTCTTTTGTGAGTGCAAACATCTTTCAAAAATTTTGCATATGCTGGAATTTATTTGATTGCCTCAAGCAAAGGTAGATTTATCTTGACTTGCTTGAAAGTCTCCATCATATCATCTATTTTTGTGTTCCCTTTATCAAAAGGGGAAACAGATTTCATTGCATGCGGAAATGGCAAATGAGGAACTAATCCTTCATCTCTGACTTTGAAGCATTTTCGTAAATTTTTTAATTTTTGTTTTCATTTGTTTGATTTTTACTTTGCTATCATTATGCTGCTCTTGCTACATATCTTTATCATTTTCCTCATTTTTTTCTTCTTCAGTACCCACTTTGTTATTTATAATTCTTCCACTTCTCAAAGTTGTGACAGTTTTTACTTCTTCATGTGAAATAGAAGCTTCTCCAACCATGAACTGTCCTTTGGGATTGTTCAAAGGTTGACTGGGTAACTTTCCTTCCTCTCTTTTGGCCAAAGTATTTGAAAGTTGTCCCAATGTTTCTTCAATCTTCTTTATGCTCTGGCTGTGAAAATTCACAGTCTGAGTTAAAGATCCTAAATTCTGGAGTGAATTTAGGACTTGATCTTCAAAAGAAGGGGACCTGGAAGGGGTTTGAATGAGCGATTGCCACGAGTTGTTGTGGAATGAAATTGCTGAAAATTTGGTTTGGCATAAAAATTCTGTTGATAAGGCTGTGCAGTTTTGAAAGGCATTTGGTTTTTTGGTTGCTGCTGCTGTTGTGGTTGATAATTCCCTTGGTTCCATGTCAAATTGGGGTGCCCTCTCCATGGATATTCATTTGACTACATCTGTCCAAATGATTGAGCAGCATGAGCTTGTTCCATCACTAATTGCAGGAGCGTAGTGCGTGAAGACATTGGTCAATTGAATGAGTAGGGGACTGGCATATCAGACATGCCTCCTCTACTCTTGCAACCATTGGATTTTTAAGTGAGTCCATCAATCTATCAAACTTTGTGGTTAAATTTTCCATCTTTCTTTCCAATTCATTCACCTCATAAATCTTTCCTTTGGTGGTTTGCTGATTGTTCAACCTAGCAAGATTTTCAATGTCTCTTGACAGAGATTCCTGTTGAGTTGAGTTTTCACCAATTACTTCAAATAAGTCCCAAACCTCCTCAACTATTTTTTGCAAGTAAGTGCCTCCACAGGAGGCATCCACCATATTTTTGCCTTTTTGATCAATTCCTTGATAGAAGCTTTGAACCAGCTGCCATCTGGGAATTTGATGATGAGGACATTGCCTTAAAAGTTCCTTAAATCTTTCCCATGCTTCATGGAAAGTTTCAGTTGAGTTTTGTGAGAAAGAAATGATACTTTGTCTCAATTGGCTTGTTTTAGACATTGGGAAGTATATGGCTAAAAATTGACACTGCAAATCATTCCAAGAAGTGATACTATTTGGTGCTAACATAGATAACCATGCTCTAGCTTTGTCCTTTAATGAAAAAGGAAAGAGCCTAAGCTTGGTTATCGACCAAGTCGGCTATGTTGAATGTGGTGCAAAGAGCCAAGAATTCATCCACATGTTTATATGGATCTTCCTTACTCAACCCATGGAAGGAAGGAAGCATTTGGATAGTTGATGATTTGATCTCATAATTTCCTTCAACAGTAGGAAATTCAATGCAAAATGGAGAATTATAAGCACCAGGTGCAAAGTAATCCCTCAAAAATCGAGGTTCTTCACCCATAGTAGCTGTTTTAGCAGAATTCTGTGGTGTTTGCCTGGTTCGTAGTAGCCTTTCTACTTCTAAATTTAGAGGGACAATCTCAGGGCTGAGAGTCCTCCTACCAAACATACAACACAGAACAGAGAATTAGATTATGCACAGCAAACCTTCAAAATTCCTTTTAAAGTAGATTCCACTCTTCAAAATGTATATGAATAACTGCACAGATATAAACAATAGAATAGTTTAGCACTGATGTAAAGATAAAAAAAAACAAAATGAAAACTTAGGTCTACCTATTTTAAAACAAATTTCCCTGCAACGGCGCCAAAAACTTGTTGCTTACTCTAATGTGCATGATTTATTTGTGTTTTGAAAATAGATTTGCAAATGCTAAGTTATACTGAATCTGGAAAATTAAAAAGAAATATCAGCACAGAGAGAAGTGAATTAGCCTGCAAGATCAGGGCCAATTGTAGCAAGTTTTAAATGTAAGTGAGTAAAAGATCGTCCACAGAGAATTTGTTTAAAATGCAAGATAAACCTCCAGATCTGAGCTACCAAATCTGGCCTCTTATCCTATCTAGAAAGCACATAAGATGGGAGGTTGAATTTGTCACATTAACTAAATGATAAAAGTAAAAGTTAAACTAAATGATCCAGATCCGAGTTGGGGGAATTTTGAGGTAAACTTATAAAAAATGGAGAAGTAATATCTAACTTTGATTTGGTCCTTGAAACACAATGAGAATGACTACCGATCAACAGAGAAATGATTCAATCTTCATCTAGCAACAAGCACAGATGTAAGAGAAATAAATCTAACTCAAGGATTAGACTTAGGCTTATGGCTATGGTCTGTCCACTTTAATGGCCACAGACCATCCAATAGTCTTTAATCCAAAGCCTTAGTTTAGAACAAGAAGCATCACTACAAATGCCGTGAGAGATTAGGTTACAAACACTAATTCTCACAGGATTAATGAATCAAGGGAAATTGCATGAAAAATAGTAAATCTAAAGGAGTCTAATGCAATAAGGAGATCAGAGGGAACCCTTAACATGAGTCCAATTGAGAATGTACGGTTCTGACAACCTTTTCAAATTCACCATTACAATTCTGAACTTAAAAGCGGCTCTCAGATTTGTAGTCTTGAATACAACTCTCTTTTGAATTACAGAAGTATCTCACAGCTCTCAATTGCAAGTAAAAGTGAGGCTATTACAGGGATTTCAGACAAACTATCTGGTTTGGAAATGGGGGAATAGGAATGAAACTCAAAATCTGGATCCCCAACTTGGGCAAATGGTTCGTCTATTTATAGTTTTCCCTAAGTCCAGCTCAAATGTGTATCAATCAATCAGAAGTGCTCAGATCTGTATCAACCAATGGTAGTCGAGCACAAGGATCCAGATCTGCTCTGGCCAATCAGAATTGCTCGATCTGGTTCAGCCAATCGGCAAAATAAGCATCAATTCTGTTATGCATTTTGAAAGTTTGTTAGAGTTTCTAGAAGTTCCCACCGAGTTATTTCATCTCTGGGTGCTCACATGGGGCAGAATATGCCTTTGCTTCATGCTTAGAATCTTCTGAAATGTCTCCAGGTTTTTAAATGCATTGGGACGCGTGAAAAAGATTACTGAATTGCCCTTGCAAAAGCTGAGAATCTCCAGAATACCTTTTCGCATAGTTTAGGGGACTTTTCGCAAGGTGTTGTAACTCCTGAAGCTCTTTTCGCAACGTTCTGGTTCTTTTCGAATGGAGTTCTCTTCTTTTCGAAAAGGTCAATCATCTCTTCGAAGAGTTCAGGTGCTCTTCGAAAGCTAAGCCTGGAGTTTTTAGTTCTTTTCGCAGAGTTCAGGTTCTTTTCGAACAGTTCAGGTTCTTTGCGAAAAGTACTCTGTAGTGCATTTTTCTGTTCGAATTGCTCCATACTTCTTTTCTGGGTTGAGACCAGGTCTTTGCCTCTTCAGTTCAGACCTTTTAACAGCTAGTGAGGTTGTCCCTTCTCTTTCTTCCTTTGGATCGACATGGATTATCATCTTTTTGGCACTTTTAAGCTGCTTTTATGGTTAAGCCTATCTTTATTGTTAGCTGAAACACAAGCACTTAGAACACTTATTTAGTTCTCTCATAGGTCTGTCAAGACTCAGGTTGAGGGGTGAAAAATGGTATTTTCCAGTTCTCAACAATAGACTAAAGAGAAATTTCATGTATAATACAAAAAGATGGACAAAAATACAAAAGCAACCTAAGCAACTGTAGCAAGCCTACAAAACCAAGTAAAAATCTTTAAAAAACAAGCTTAAACTACTCAGAGTCAGAGGTGAAGATGTCAGCAGGGTCGAATCCTTGTTGAGCAACATAGGCTTTTAACTCAGCTCTCCTCTCAGCCTTGTTCTGCTCTTTGGTAGTAGCTACCTCCTCAGACTGGGTAGCAGTCTCTTTCCCTTTTTCAGCTTGCTTAGAGGGTGAACTTGCAAGAGGGGCAGTGGGTTGTGCAGGTGGGGTTCCAGTTAGTTTAGCCACTCTTCTTTCAAGGATTTCTGCTTTTGTTTCAGCATAGAGAACTCTACTTTCATAGAGTTCCCTTGTGGCCTTGGTGGTCTCTCGAGAGGCAGCTAGCCTTTTCTCAAGTCCATCTGCTCTCAGTTTCTCAGTGGCTGCAATGAGCTTTTCAGCTTCATAGTGGAGTAAAATGCTTTGCCAACCCTTAGATATCTGCATTATCTCATAGTTGTAATCCACAATCATTTGCTCAATCTTTGTTTCATAGGGCGTCTCAATTGATCTGTGGAGGGCAACCATTCCTTGCACAACATCCTTCTTGAGGTAGGGATTCTGTTTTATGACATGGATGATGGTAGAGTATAGAGGAGGTAAGGGAAAGGAAGAGGCAGGGCGTATGGACTGAGGAGATTCAAGTTCAGGATCTGGGTCAGTTTGGGTTGGGTTTGCGAAGGTAGGGATTAGGTCCTCCACATCTATGGCAACATCAGAGGTAGCTACAACAAGTGGGAGAGGGGGTTGGGATTGTGTGAGGAAGATTGGCAGAGGTAGGGGAATAATGGGAGGTGAGATAAGGTTAGGCTGGGGTTCTGGTTCAAGTGTAGTTTGAGTAGAGGCATCCTTATAGGTAGAAGGGATGGCTGGTTGGTTGGAAGGTTGGGTTAAAAGTGTCAAGGTGGAGTGGATGGCTTGGAGGCTATTTGGAAGGGAGGATTGACTTTGGAGTGTGGGGTGCATGGCTTGGAGTGTGGCTTCAATTGATGATTGGGTTTGGTTGTTGGCCATTACTTGGGATTGAAGAGAAAGTAAAAGGTGAAGGATTTGGGGTAAAGGCAGGGGTGACAGGGGCTAAGGGTTGGATTGGTGGAATTGGTTGGAAAGAGGAAGTGTGGGTATGGGTAAAAGGTGGGTGGGTTAGGTGTGTAAATGGGTAGGCTGTGGAGAGTCAGGTAGAGGGGTATATTCATACCCAATTTCCTCCACAATGGATTCAATTAGGGATGAATATCCCTTAGTGGTTATTTGGTCCTTGGTGTGTGGAGGTGATATGGAAAAGGGTGGGTCAATGTGAAAGGACATTGATGATGGGGAAGTGATGGCTGGTTCAGCTGAAGGGGAAAGGTGAAGGCTTGAGGGTTCAGCAGCTGAGATGGATGGCATGGGTAAGGAAGTTGAGGTAAGGATGGGGGCTGTAGTAAGAGTAGTAGATAAAGGTGTGGATGTGGTGATGGTGGAAAGGGAGGCTGAAGTGTTGGGAGGTAGGGACACTGGGATGGAGGGTAAAGGAAATGAGATGGATGGCAGAGAGGCAGCTGGGATGGAAAAAATAGGGATATCAGGCATGGAAGGAACATGGATGGAAGGGATGGAGGGGATGACTGCAGATGATGAGGGAATCAAAGGAGCAGCTGCAGAGCTGACCACTTGAGGTGCCTCCCTTTCAGGACTCTCCACATATTTGCTTTTGCTCTTTCCAATGAGAGTCCTACTAGCAGACCAGGCCCTCTTCCCAAATGATTTAGGGGTCACCTTCTCCACTTCCTCCCCCTCTTTGAAAATAAATTCTTTTCTCTTAAGCAGGGCAGTAATGAGCCTGCTGTAGGGTAGCCCTGGTAAGGCTTGAGCCTTCCTACACTTGTCCTTCACATCCACAATGGCCTCAAACACCAAATGAGCAGCATTTATAAATTGGCGCTTGGAAAAAGAATAGAGTGCATATACTATGGGGACTCTTCTTTCTTGTTGATGCCCACTGACATAAATGTTCTTTCTCAAAATGTAGTCAAAGAAGAGCATGCTGGGGTACAAATCTCTTCTCATTATTGAATCCCCAGACACCACAATGTCTTGAGTGAGGTGCCTGGCCATTGCTTTGAAGGAGACATTCTCAGGTGCAGCCAGGCCATAGACTGAATCAAAAATAGAAGGGACCCCCAATGTTATCCCAATATCTTTGTAGTCCACCACCATCTCCACATGATCAATCAAAATTACAAGGCAGGGCTCAAGTAAATCTGGCTTGGTTTGTTTCCTGAGATTCTGATACCACAACTTAACCAACCTTGGGTAAGATTTTTCATTCAGTGGGCTCAACATGGGTGTCAGGCCTGCCTTCACCAAATAATTCAAAGTATCCTGACACTCCTCTACCTTAGAGAAATAGGGGGTGTCAACAATAGCCTCTGGGATCAAACCTAATGGATCCACAAATTCATTGGGTGTAGATCTAAGCAAAGGGACTTCAGGCTCAGAAATTTCAGGCACAAAGGTAGGTTGTGTCTCAGGGGCCTCCTCAACAATGTCTTCACTGATTTGAGCCTTCTTAGATTTCTTGGCCTTCTTGGATTTCACGATTTTCTCAGCTTGGTCCATGACCAGCTTCCTTTTTGCAGGTGGGGTCTCCTTAGGCTTTGTGGGTTGCCTAGTGGATTTCCTAGTTGCTTTGGTGGTGGATTTGGCAGGTGCTTTGAAAAGGGTAACCAAGTTGTCTTCTTGATCGGACATTGTATACTCAAACAATTGCAATTCACTTCCAATCACCACACAGACCTTTGTTATCAATCAAATTAACCACACCAATTTGCAAATGCAATGCCAAAAGCACAAAGTGGGGTAGAAGAGAAGCTAACTAGCAAAACTGTAGGGTTTCACAGATCTTAAAATGCACAGCACCAAACCAGCTCAGACCAGGTGTAAAGTGTAGCTTTTGATGAATTGAAGCTATGGGGAAAATAGCTAGGAACTTGTTGTAACAGCCAGTGAGATAGAGAGAGAAAAAGAAAAAATGAAAAAATTATCAGAGAAGACTTAAAGCGCAAAGAGAAGCTGTCGAATGGAAAAAATAGTTATCGTTAGGTTTAAAGTAGTGGGAAACAACTTTCGACAGGATTGGGGCAAGGTGTCGACAGGTTGATGCAACCTGTCGAAGAGTAAAAGGTCACTAATCCTCGCGAGAGGTGCATGCAATCCTGTCAAAGAGTTCAAGAAGACAGAAATAATCATTCTGAGAGGTTCACAGAACCTCTCGATAGGTTCTTTGAACTCAATATGCAATCTCTCGATAGGTTCTAGGCTCCAGAAAAGTTACTTCGAGAGGTTCACAGAACCTCTCGATAGGTAGCCTGATCCTGTCGAGAATTCAACCAAAAATCATCAGAACCTGTCGAAATGCTTTTGGATCCTATCGGCAACCATTTTTACACCTTCAGAACCTGTCGAGAATTAGTTCACACCTCTCGACAGCTTCTAAATCTTATCGAAAAGCAGACTGGGAACTCTCAGAACCTGTTGAGATGTTCATAGAACCTATCGACAAGTTATACTTCAGTTTAAACAAGCTTCTAATCAACTCCCAGTTCATTTCCCAACAGATTTGACACTCCAACTCAAGGCACTTCACCAAGTTGACTCATTATCCTACCTCAGGTATAGACATACATGGCAAAAGAAATCATGTACAATGCTAAACAGAAATGAAACAAAAGAAATAGAAATAGCCAACACCTGAGTTATTATACATAGTATACATTGTGGAAACTCAGCCATGTTATGGAGGTTCATGGTAGTGAATGGTCATTATAGGCTCCACCACATTTTCAACCACAAGCTTGAGCCTTTACCCATTCACTTTCGTGGTCCTCCCATCTTTTGGATCCCTAATTTTCACAGCTTCAGATGGGGTTACATGCTTAACTATGTTCATCCGGTGTAGAGGTGCCCATCCGGAAAAAGTTGTTAGGATCCTAGAGGTGCTGATAACAAAGGTGTAGAGGTGCTGATAACCAAGGTCTAGAGGTGCTGATAACAAAAATTTGTTCATCCGGAAATGAGTCATTAACAGGTAGCCCATCAAATTTTCCTGTTAGGATCCTAGACAAGTGGTCTGTAACCACATTTTCAACCCCTTTTTTGTCTTTGATCTCAAGATCAAACTCCTGTAATAGGAGGACCCATCTGATCAATCTAGGCTTTGCATCCTTTGTTGACAAAAAGTATTTTAGGGCTGAGTGGTCTGTGAAAACCACTATCTTGGGTCCCAGCACATAAAACCTGAACTTATCTAAAGTAAAAACAATTGCCAATAGTTCTTTCTCAGTTGTGGTGTAATTTAACTGAGCATCAATCATGATTTTGCTGGCATATGCAATCACACAAGGGGCCTTATCCTTCCTTTGTCCCAAGACTGCACCTATTGCAAAGTCTGATGCATCACACATCAGCTCAAAAGGTATTGAAAAATCAGTTGCTTGAAGGATAGGTGCAGAGGTTAGACAACTTTTCAATAGTTCAAAGGCCATAAAGCATTCATCATTGAAATCAAAGTGAACCTCTTGGCACAACAGGTGGCAAAGAGGTTTTGAGATTATGCTGAAATATTTGATAAATCGCCTATAGAAGCCAGCATGCCCCAAGAATGATCTGACTTATTTCATAATTTTTGGTGGGGGTAAATGTGCAATCAGATCTATTTTAGCCCTGTCTACCTCAATGCCTCTCTGAGAAATCACATGGCCAAAGACAATGCCTTGAGTGACCATAAAATGGCTCTTTTCCCAACTTAAAACCAAGTTGGTTTCCTCACATCTCTATAGCACAAGGTTGAGATGGTGTAGACATTGGCTAAAACTATCCCCAAAAATAGAGAAATCATCCATGAAAATCTCTAGAAACTGCTCAATCATGTCTAGAAAATATAGCATACATGCACCTTTGGAAAGTTGCAGGTGCATTACATAATCCAAATGGCATCCTTCTATAGGCAAAGGTGCCAAATGGGCATATGAAAGTTATCTTTTCTTGGTCTTCTGGATAAGCATGGATTTGGTTATACCTCGAATATCCATCAGGAATATAATAAAAAGACTTTCATGCTAACTTATCCAAGATTTGGTCAATGAAGGACAAAGGGAAATGGTCTTTTCTGGTTTTCAGATTGAGCTTTCGATAGCCTATACACACCCTCCAACCTGTGGTTTCCCTAGTTGGAACAAGTTCACCATCATCAGTTTTAATCACAGTAATTTCAGATTTCTTAGGTACCACCTGAGTAGGTGCCACCCATTCAAAATCTGAAATTGGGTAGATGACTCCAGCATCTAGCAATTTGACTACTACTTTCATCACCACTTCTTGCATGTGGGGATTCAATTTTCTCTGAATTTCTCTAGAGGATTTGAAACCCTCTTCCAGGTGAATTTTATGCATGCACACAGCAAGGCTGATGCCCCCAAGGTCAGCAATGGTCCAGCCAATTGCTCTCTTATGCTTCTGTAAAACACACAACTCTTCCTCTTACTCATCAGTGAGAGAGGAAGAAATAATCACTGGCAATTTCTGGTTTGCCCCCAAAAAAGAATACTTTAGGGTCTTAGGCAGCTGTTTCAACTCCATCTCTGGTGGACATACTAGTGAAGGCAACAAAGGTGCCTTTGATGGTGGTGGAAGAGGCATCACAACTGATTTCCAAGGAAGATACCTTGTTGCTGGCCACACATCAAAAGTTAAGGTTTTCACCTCTTGAACCATGGGTGTGGGGGCATTCTCTTCCACAATCTCACTCCACACATTCTCAAAAATATCACCAAAATTATCACAAGAATCATCACAAAAATCATTACAATATAGCAGCTTGGGCAAAATCTCTTCCACAAGCTCATCCAATACATCAATTGAAAAATAATCCTCACCATTCAAGTGAGGCAGATTTGTTATATTATAAACATTCAATTTAACCTTCATGTTACCAAAAGACACCTCCATTACTCCTGATCTACACTAAATACAAGCATTGGCAGTGGCCAAGAAAGGTCTGCCCAAAATCACAGGAATAGAGGTGGTGCACTTGCTTGGCTCTATGTCAAGAATCAGAAAATCTGCTGGATAGAAAAATTTATCAACTCCAACTAAAACATCCTCTATCATTCCCACAAGCCTCCTTTCAGATCTGTCTGCTAGTTATAGCACCACATGTGTGGGCTTTAATTCTCTCAAGCCTAACTTCTCATAAACAGAATATGAAAGTAGGTTGACATTAGCTCCCAGATCCAATAAGGCCTTCTCAATAGTATGATCCCCAATGATGCAGGAGATTGTGGGAACTCCAGAGGTCTTGAAGCTTGGTTGGAGTTGTAATAGACAGTACTTGGTTCACTTTCTCAGCACAAAAGACCTTCTTGGATAAGTGTATCCTAGACTGTCTTTTGTGTGTGCACAATTCTTTCAAAAATTTTACATAGTTTGAAACTTGCTTGATGGCATCAAGTAAGGGCAAGTTGATCTTTACTTGTTTGAAAGTTTTCATTATCTCCTCAACCTTAGCATTTTCCTTGTCAAAAGGAGAAGTTGCTGTCAATGGATTAGAAAATGGCAAATGGGGAACTATCCTCCCATTTGCAGCCTTAGCAAGTTCATCAGATTTTTCTATGTTTTTGTTTTCAATTTTCTGTTGGGGCACATCATCACCCCCCTTATTTTTTATATGCTGCTCCTGCTGCATATTTTCATGGCTTGTTTCTTCATTTTCTTCACTTGACTCATCAAGCTCAATACCAACTTGGTTATCCACCAGCCTTCCACTTCTCAAGGTGGTGACAGATTTGACTTCTTCATGGGAAAGAGTCTCACCAACCATGTACTGTCCCTTTGGATTGTTCATGGGCTGACTGGGCAGTCTCCCCTCCTCTCTCCTAGCCAAAGAATTGGATAGTTGACCAAGGTGGTCCTCTATCTTCTTGATGCTTTGACTGTGGGAGTTAATAGTTTGAGATAAAGGGCCTAAATTCTACAGTAAAGCCAGAACTTGCTCTTCAAAGGTGAGGGACCTAGAGGGTGCTGGGGCTGGTGCACTTTGATGGACAGGTTGAACCATTGGCTGGGCCATAGGTTGTTGGTATTGGGGCCTTGAAAAATAATTTTTCTGGTATGGTTGGGCATTCCTATAAGGCATGGATTGTTGTGGCTACTGCTGCTGCTAGTTTTGAAAGTTATATTGTCTCCACCTCAAGTTGGGGTGGTTTTTCCAATGATAGTCAGCAGTATGCTGTTGTCCATAGGACTGAGCAGCATTCACATGTTCCGTCACAAAGTCTGAAAATTGGACAGTTGAGGGACATTCCTCAAGGGAGTGAGTGGGGGACTGACATATGACACATGCCTCCACTTTAGCAGCCATAGGAGACTACATTGCTCCCATGAGCTTATCAAAGTTTTGAGTCAAGCTGTCCACTTTCCTCTCCAAATCATTATGTCCACTCACCTCATACATTTTCTCTCTGGTAGTATTTTCTCTCACCACTCTAGGGGTCTCAACTTCTCTTGCCCAGGTTTCCCTTTTATGGAGTTTTCACTGATGATATCAAACAACTCTCAAGCCTTATCTGTTGTCTTATGAAAGTATGTACCACCACAAGAGGCATCAACCATATCCCTGCTTTTAGAATCAATTCCTTGATAGAAACTTTTGACAAGCTGCCATTCAGGAATTTGGTGATGGGGATATTGCTTCAAAAGTTCTTTAAATCTCTCCTAGGCTTGGTGAAAGTCTTCAGTTGGGGCTTGAGCAAATGAGATAATGCTCTTCCTCAGCTGACTTGTTTTGGACATGGGAAAAAACTTGGCCAAAAACTGACATTAAAGGTTATTTCAGGACTGAATACTGTTGGTTGGGAGCATGGACAACCAAGTTCTAGCTTTATCCTTTAGTGAAAAAGGAAAGAGTCTCAACCTGATTGCTTCTTCCCCCAAACCTACAATATTGAAGATAGTGCACAGTCCTAGAAATTCATCAATATGCTTGTATGGGTCTTCTTTGCTCAAGCCATGGTATGAAGGTAATATCTGTATGATAAAAGACTTGATCTCATAGTTCCCTTGGACAGCATGGAATTGAATGCAGAAGGGAGAATTGTAAACCCCTGGTGCATTGAATTCCTTTAAAGTCTTAGGTTGCTCACCCATTGCAGCAATTTCATAATCAACTAAAGGTGTGTGTGTGGTTTGCTTAGGTCTGAGAAGTCTTTCAACTTCAAGATCTAAGGGAGCAATCTCAGGATTAAGAGATCTCCTCCCAAGCATACACACAGCAAAAACCAAATTCAAAACAGAAAATTACAGCACAAAATTCAATCAAAATAATCACAAAATACACAACTAACACTGCAGATCTACAAAGCTACAGATCTAGAAATATAAACAGAGTTAGGAAATGCAAACTTAAGCAAATCTTGCTCCTCCAATTGGTACAATGCTCTTTTCAACACCACAGATCCAGATCAGAAACAGATAGTTAAACTACAAAAAACTACAGCAATAATTAGTCAAACACTAATCAAGCAATTAAAAATCTAATTCTAAAAATGAGAACAACTTAGATCTATCAAGTTAAAAATACAGTTCCCCGGAAGCGGCGCCAAAAACTTGTTGTGCTGCCACCTTGCAATTATTATATGATTAAAACAGCCAATTAAAAGGCATAAATTACAGATATATGGGATCAAGGTGAGCAACCAGTCCTGTAAGAACCAGAGCTATTGTAGCAAGTTTTAAGAGATAAGTAAGGGTATGTCCACAGGGAGATGTGGTTCAACTATAGTAAATCTCTAGATCTATGGTAGATCTGGCACTCTATCCTAATTTAAGTTAAACTAAAGTAGGAAAGAGGAGAGGTTTTAGGGTTTTGTCACTTTTACTATAAACTACAAAAGTTAAATGCAATTGATCCAAATTTAATCAAACACAGAGATAAGGGGAGATATAGAAAAGATAAAATTTTAAAAGGGTGAGAACAGCAGCTAGGGGTCTTGGTGTCTTACTGAAAATCAAAGGAATCAAAAGCAGTGTAGAGGACTGATTTGCAACAATCCTCTATTCTGGCTCCAAGCTACCCAAGTTCCCCCGACTGAGGTGAGGTATAAAAATTCAATCTCCACCAATTGATCAAAGCAATCCTGAGGTTAGGATCTGCCCTTCTACTGGATACAGTCCTAAGGTTATGATCTGCCCTTCTACTGGATATAGTTAATCCCCGAGATTGCTCCAATCTATTTATCTTGATTGGAATAGGAAAACTATTGCAGATGCTGCGAGTGTCAGGCTACCAAGCTCCCCATTTCTGGCTGGCATCTACAGGAATATCCAATCCAGAGAAATTAAATATGAAGAAGTGAAATGTATATTAGAATTATCTTTAAAAACCATAATTATATTACAAGCTTACAATACTATTATACCCATATTTGTAATCTGTGCAATATATAATCTTTACAAGCCTCCAAATCTCTCAATTTACAGTTCAAGACCTCACCCTAACTATTGAAAAGAGTTTAGCCACTCATGATTGGCTAAAGAGAGGATGGGAGAAAAAAGAAGAACGAGGGAGAATTTGGAGGGAAAAATGGATCTCGCACTAAGCTCTGGTTCTCTCAAATTCTGGATGGTTCTTCTATAAAACCTTTCTTCTATATATACCTTATCCCTCTGTCTCAGATTCGTTTAAGCCAATCAGAGCCCAAGAGAATAATTCTGTTATTCTGGACTGCTGATGTGGCTGATTTCTCTTCTAGAAGCTCTTCTCCCATTGGTCCACAATTAGTAAATACACGTGAAGTAGTTAGGGTTTCCAATCATGCATAGTTGAATGCCAAAAATACCCCCAGGGTCGCTGACGTGCTTTCGGATGTGTGCACAGGCTTCTGAAATTGGCAGCTGCTGAAGAAACGTGCTGAGAAGTTGCCAGTTCGAGTGTCGAGAGGTTCAGGGATCATCTTGATAGGTTCTGAATTTGCATTGTGTTCACATCGACAGGTTGTAGTGGCTATCGATAGCTTTGTCAACTTCTCGAGAGGTTTGGAGTCTTCTCGACAGGATGAGTGGCACTTATCGATAGGATTAGAGTAGCTCTCAATATGTTTAGCTTGACTAATCGACAGGATTGAAGAGTATTCTCACCCTCTGTCCAGTTCCGCATTCATCCTCTCGACAGGTTATAGAAAATCCTATCGACATCTTTGTGAAGTTCTGTTTGAGCTTTCGACAGGTTGTCTGAACCTCGTGAGGATGAGAGTCATTTAGCTTCAGGTTAGTTATCGACAGGTTGTCTTGGACTGCTCCACAGGTTCAATTGAACCTCTCGAGATGTACTTGGAACCTCTCGACTTCTCCTGCACCTTCAGGTAAGGTGTCGACAGGATCTTTTTGCTGCACTTCCAACCTTTCGATAGGATCTGTCATCCTCTCGATCTCTTTACAGTTTCTCCTCAGAACCTCTCAACATGTTATAATTAGCCTTCAGAACTTCTCAACAAGTGCTGGGGAGCTCTCGACAGCTTATTGGCACCTCTCGGTACTTGGCTTTCGAGCATCAAAACCTCTCGACAGCTAGAGTTAACCTCTCGATAGGTTCTGCCTTGTGCTTCCACAGCTGGCACACGTCTTGGGTGTGTTGTTCTTCATTTGTTACACACTCAGCAGCCTCTTAGTAGGTTCAATATTTATTCTTTGCAGCTGGACTTGGTCCCAGGCATTTCCAGTTTAGTCCATGACCTTCTCATGAATCTCTAAGGCTCTTGTGGACTGCTTGATTGGCTGGCCTTTGGACTGTAAGGTCACCTATTAAGCAGCAAATTGCTTCTTTGGCTCTTTCAAGTGAATATCTATACTAAGCTTGCAATTCATTGCTTATCTACAAAATACACTTAAAACACATTATTAGTCAGCTCAAGGGTCCACCAAAGGTCAGGTTAGGAGGTGAAAAATGGTATTTTTCACTGCTTAACAGGCTCAGGCACGCCTAGTTGTCTTGGATTACACCAAGAACGCAGCTCGTGCAAGAGTTGGTCCTTCTGGTACTGCAACTCAATGACGTCACAAACAACCTGCTGACCAAGCAGCAAAACAACATGGTGAGCATGCAAATCAATAACTGCTCTGAAAATTGGTAATCATTTCACACAAACTCCTTTCATTTAGAATATCAATTACAAATGTTAGAATTCATAAATGTGATGTCAATATACCATATTTTAAGACACATTTTGTATACCTTTGCAGTGCTTTAAAACAGCTAATGAATACTCCACATCTTGTCAAACTTAGATTCACAACAGGTTGAATCTCAACACTATCAGTCAAATAGTTTAAATCCCTCATTAGGAATAACACTGACTTTTACATGCTATGCACACATGACTAATGTTCAGTAGCTTTCCATACATTATTCATATTCACTAGTAGAAGTAAATCATTTGGTTAAATCGTGACTATCTCCAAAAATTTTAAGATCTGTATTTCTATCATAGATGTGAAACTAAACTTCTTTAATCTGATGACACTCGTTCAAACTGGTTGGAAGGGATTTTCCCCATACACCCTCGTCCCATCCTTGTGAAATGCTTTTAACTGCATGGTCTTATAAAACGATAATACGATCGTAGTCTTTCTTCACCTTTACAGTCTTCAATTTTTGAGGACGAAAATTTATTTAAGGGGGTGAGGATGTAACACCCCGTAACTCGACCTGACCCACAATGCATCTGATAAAATACGCAATTTCATCTATAAAGGCTGGGTCTTTTGGAACGAGACCGATTGAGGAAATTAAACTTCCTGGGTGAAGCCCTTTAGTTAGAGCCAAAGTGAAGCCCAATATCTAGCAACCCAATGTTAGGACCAATATGTTGGGGACCCCGAAGCATAAAACCCATTTAATCCTAAAGCTATTGCTTGGACCCATTAGTGAAGGCCCTATACCAAGACCCGATTTGGACCCATTAGGAATCAGAACTAGGAATTCAAGAGGGATCCCAGATCTAAGGCCCTTAAGACATGATATACGACAACATAAGAGTGTGGCTGCCTCACATGGGAACCCATCCCCGTTTAAATTACTCTCATGCATGCATAGTCCCTGCATGGAGTTGGTGTGTCGGGTACGAGGAAATGAAAGACAGAGCTCTCCTTTCCTCTCATCATCTCAAGCTTGACGAAAAACCAGCCACCGTCTGATCTATCCATCTCCGGCTACCTCGACCTGACCTTGCAACGAAGAGATTCTCTTCCACAACAGCTAATCTCTTGAACCATGAACTCTTTCAGACAGGGATCGAAACGATCGAGCACATTCTTGCAAGCAAAAGCGCGTATGAATGCTCGGAATCCTCGCGTGTAGAAATCTCATTAAGGTAACCTTGCGATCGCTGTTTCGTAAGCTTGTTGTTCTTAGTCTTAGAGTTGGGAGTTAGGAATCGGACATGCAAGGGTCGTTGTGACCTAGTTCGTGAAGACCAATGCCTCGACTTTTGCACATGCATCAACGCACGAATGTCCAGGGACTCGATGTAGGAAAAAAGACTCGAGTGAATACGTACTAGCATCGCATGCTTCGAAGCCTTGAAAAATGGGGCATAGATATGATTTATAACCGTTTAAGCCGATTTTCGAAGCCTTGAACCAAGTGATTCGTGTAGTGTGAATATGGCTGAAAGATTAGTTTTAGCAGGTCATCATGTTAAGTGAATAGATTAAGTCTTGTGGATGGAAACGATACACCGAATCATCGAATTTTGGCTCAAGGGGCAAAGTAGAAAAGCAGCGAATCTGTCGGGCTCACCGCGACGACTTAGAGCCTCGCCACGGCGAGCAAGCACCAGAAGGCCTCGTCGCGACGAGATTTCAGGCTTTTTCCTCTCAGGAAAAACTTGTCGCGGCAAGATGCTTGTTTCATGTGGCACCTGAAGGACTCATCGCGACGACCCTGCACCTCGCCGCCCTGTTCTGTTGGGGTTTGAGATTTGTACCCCTTGGTGTCTTAAGAGTCTGTGTCTTATGAATAGTATATTTATTAACACGTAGAGTATATATAATACGTGTGCTAGGATATATACGAGAAGCATTGGAAAAGAATTTAGCCTGATTTGCACACGTGGATGTGAACTATTGACACTTAAGGTAGGGAAGAACATCGTGCCCAACTACTTGTTTTTCTCGAATTCTCGTTATTGATGCGCATAGCTTATACTGAATATTTTTCTAAAATTGATATGAGACAACACTTGACATGTTTTAAAGTATTAAGACCTGATTTTTGTACATGTTTTTGCATGTTTTGATACAATGCATCTTGTTTATGTAATATATACATGATTCTATAAATTTCCAATTTTGATAATCCAATGCACCTCATTGTCTCCTATTTCACATGCGTGCTTGACCTTGAAATTTCGTCGTTTCTTAGATCAAGTGACCCTGTTAATGTAGCTCAGGGGCTTGATGGTCTCAGTTCAAGTGACCCTATTAACTTAGCTCAGGGGCTTGACGTTTCGTGTCAAGTGACCTTGTTAACGTAGCTCAAGGGCTTGACTTCTGGGTACAAGTGACCCTGTTAACGTATCTCAGGGGCTTGACCTGTCTCGTGTTGAGTGACCCTGTTAACGTAGCTCAGGGGCTTAACAGTTTGATATGTAACTTTATTTGAAATTCTTCGCCATTTAATCTAGTAACACACTTATGAATTGCTTACCTGTTTCCTACACATTTTATTGATTCTATATGCATTATGTTGAGGAAAAGCCATTTACTTCATACTTGAAAACCTGTCTATGATTTGTACTAAAGAAATTCTGATACATTTTTCTTATTTACGCATGTTTTTACTTATCTAAGTATCAAGATTCATGAATGAGAAGGATAAATGGTAGCTTTCCATACGTTATTCCCTATTGAGCTTGGATGAATGCTCACCCCTCGACTATATGTCATAGCTGTAGGGGTAGATTTGGAGCGTGACCGGAACAAGAGGAGGACTCGGATTACAATCCAGACGAGGAAGTGGATTTACCTGAGAGCCATTTTCCTTAGCGTCTTGAGTGGCTTGGATATTTTGTGGTTTTTGGGCAAACGGTATATGAACAAATTTTTTAGTTAAATACAAGTATATTTTGATCCACTGTTTAGATGGAGGTCGGCCTCCATCGATGGATGATTGTTTCTTTTGAGACAATATTTACTATCATAGTTAGATCAGTAGTTTATGTTGCTTTTGTTTGTGATATAGCTCTGTATTCGTTTTCACTGTGCTTACTTTGTACTCGTTTTGTGAGCTTACCATCATACGATGACCCGATCCTTCTTATTGATGTAAGTGAGGAAAGATCGAGTTGTTGGAATGTGATGCGTACGACAGATACCATAGCATCACTATAGCTCGGATCATGTGTGCGATCCGACGGTACGGGTTTTGTGGTAAGGAAAACTCGGGTTGTCACAAAATTAGAGCATGAAATTAGAACCGTCTATTATTATGGTCTTTGATATAGTCATATATAGAATTGGAGATTTAAATTTTCTTATGATGACTCTATCTACTTAGTTAGATATATTTTTTTTTATTTTTCCACTATGTGTTGGATGTGTCAAGTGTTCGTTTGTTCGGGGATCGGCCTTATTGGCGATACGACGGCACGGATTTCCGGGTTCAAAAATCTGGGCTGTCTCATTAGTTGTTGGGGCTATAAATAAAAAAAAGAGGTGTTGGTATGGTGGCAATGGGTTGCAATTAAAATAAAGGGAGGAGAGGGATAGGCTGAAATTCTTCTTTCACATGTGAGGTAAGAGAGTGTGGAGAAAAGTGGAGAAATGAGGTCTCCAGGATCCCTTTATAGAAAAAGATGCACTCGCAAATCCATGGAAGTGGCCAAGTGGAAATTGCATGTGACACCTTACACCTTCATTTTTCTTGCACGCATACAATTGCCCCAGTGAAAATTCCATGCAACATACACTTATGCAATTATACAATTGGAAATTACATGCAACACACATTCATGCAATTGTTAAAGTGGCAATTCCATGAGACACCTAATAAAAATTTAATTAGTTATTTTATTTTGATAAATTATAGAGAGGCTTGGGTGTTGGTACAAATCTTTCAATTCATATATTTTACACTATATATATATAATATATGTATTATGTATATTTATATAAATAAATAAATAATAATATGTATTTAATATATATATATATATATATATATATATTGATATATATATATTTAAAATAAATATTATTTTCCTTTTTTTGTAGGGGGAGAGGTTCTTACGGTGACGGTGAGAGCCTATAGTGTATAATAGAGACCCGACAATGGGTCTAATACCCCTGCCTATTTGTAGAGGTTCTTTAGATGTCTACCTCTTCCTCGTGACATATTCTATGATAATTATCAATCACCTCTGCCTATGACATATCCTATTTTCAATTACAAGTCTACTAAGGGATAATTAAAAGTTACATAATTATGATAAGTAAAATAATTAATCACAACATTCAACACATTGCACAAAACTTATAACAGTCAATTTATACAGTATATCTTTGTATAAAAAGTACATCATATCCACATATTACAGCCTTAACAAGTACATGTCACATATCATTATGTCTGTATATAAACACACTTTTTTATACTAATACTTAGACATACTTTACACTACATACACCAATATTGGATACAAACATCTAAACTAAAACATATCTCCACATGTTCTATACTACATTCACCTAGCCTCCATGGAAGTGTAACACTATGTAATAATCATTGGGGTCATGCTTTACTCTTGTTTGTATTTATTTATTTTATGATTCTTAATTCCCTCCTCTCTACTTCCTTCACATTTTCCTCTTCTTCCTCCACTTGGTTATCTCCACTTTTACCTTCATCGGACTCCATTATAGGAGCCTTACCCTTACAAGGGTCACATACCAAAGGCTCAAGTTCATCTTTTGAGGAGGTAGGTGTATGTTGTTGAGATGGTATACTTTTCTCTATCTTTATTCGTCAACACTCTCCATATATTCACTAGGGTTACAATTGGAGCTATACTCTAATTCATCACTAATTTTACTTTCAATATTGATGGGTTCATCTAGAACCACTTTCATTCTTTTCTTCTCATATTCATCATAGGTATTCTTTTATGTCCAATTCAAGATTTCGTTGAAATATGTCAAGTGTGGGTGTCTTACGATAATATTTACTCCCATACTTAGAAAGAACTTCGGGCTTTGATATTGGCTGATTTGGATCCATATTGCCTATCAAATTCAAATGTCAATTTCATTGTAATAAATAAAGTAGTTATCGTATTTCCACGTCTAAGGATTTCATGCTCTGATACCATCACGTCTTGCAATTCTAGTCTAGCATCACGTCCTGCAATTTCAATCTTGCAAATTACAGGTCTTGAGGAAAATTCTTATATCTCATAAACATCTAAACAAGAATTTATAAAATTAAGCCTCCATATAAAGTCTCTAGTCTTAGATATATGAATACAAGACTTTCCTATGTATAGTCCATATATAGTCCACTTTCACAAGTACCCAAAAACTTATAAATACTTACATAAAATTTTAATTTACATAAACATTTATCAAATATTTACAAGTAAGTACAACCAATCTTCTCATCAGCTTATATACATTTGATAATAATCCAAAAGTAAACTTCACAATTACCAAAAGGAAGCAAATAACAATGATCACCTCTACTATGAAATACTAACCATTTAATGAGCAATAATTTAAAAGTTACCTGGTAAAGACTACCAATCTCTATTGTAAGAACAAAAACATGATGAGATAAACTAAATAAATTTATAGTTAGATATGATAATGATAGAACCATCATAATAAAGTTAGAAATCATATGATATTAATAAAAATCATGTAATATTGAGTTTCATAAAAATCTATAATTTCACAAAAACTAATGGATTTTCTATTTTGGACTAACTGTTAGAACTCATTCTTATAAAATCAGAAACTTTGGGACTACCTGCAACTCGTATCTCTCCTAGTGTACAGTTGCATGTCTTAGTCATTGTTGTTCGGGCAATCCATTAAAGGGACAAGCAATTTCCTAATTATTTTTGTCTTGAAGGTTCCTCACCGAGGATAATACCTCATAAAACGGGCATCCATAGTTCCCAATAACTTATTTTTAGACATTTAATAAATCTCATAGATATAAAACTCAAGTCGCCATTACATTACTAACTTTAACAGTTCTCAAATTCAACACATAAACAGGTAATTCTTAATTACTTAAAATCTATTTTTTATATGCATTGAACAACATGATATCAATATAAAATATTTGTCATATTATATTTCTAGATATTAAAAAAAAAAATTATAATCATTGAATTGGAGTTTGGTGATCACTAATTGATAAGACCTGGTAAAACAATATTTTGATCAAGCAATTCAACACTGCTAGCGCAATCCATCTAAATTCTATATGAACCATTCTTATTTTTATCAAATCAGGCTAATGGTGAGTACATACTAACCTTGTGACCAAATCCGAACACAAAATCCTAGCATCCTGCCTTTAGGGTTTTCAGTCATTTTTTGAAAATCGAGTAAAATTTAGCTTATAATATGCCCGACTAAGCTTAAAATTTCATGCTTTTGCAAAAGGCCACCATATATAAGATCAAGTTATGATAACCTAATAATTTAATATAAAATTATTCCATATCCTAAAAATCTGAATTTTCTATAAATTCATGGTAAAATGGTAAAATTATATTTTTTTTGTATTGTTTAAACACACACGTGTTATGCAACTTACATGTTCAAATCCGAATAGCATACTTCTATATAATAAATTCATTATAGAAGAAGTAAAACAATGAACAAATATAGAATAACTAAATTTAGGTAAGAGATAAAAGCCGCTTAAAAAGTCACTCAAATACAGCAAATTCGTCAATTCGGCGTACGATTCACATTTAGTTTTAAACAACTTTTTATCCTCACATTCAACTATGAAAAAGCTAATCTAAGAGGGTTGCTACAACACATAAAATTTAAAAATTATAAATTAGGGTTCAAATTAAATAGAAAATTGTATCAAATTAAAATTTTAGACTAAAAATTGGTTAAGGTTTGATGGAACTTTATAACTCTCTTTCTCTCAATATTTTTAACTTTCTTTGCCATCTTTTATAGGATTTAACTCATTTTTCGTTGTTCATGGTGAGTCATCTCACACATGTCTCTCTCCCCTTTCTCTTTCTTTATACAAGTCATATTTATATCTATCACTATTCTAAAAGAGAAAATGGGAGTTAAGAATACATGAGGAAAACTTTCTAATAGGATAAAATTATCCTTATAATTTAAATAAATTTTATTCTTATTAAATAATTAATATCATCAAATAAGAATTTTAAGGGACAAAATAGAATACGCAAGCCAATATTAGGTATTATTATCATTAAATAAATGCTTTAAGTACTATTAAATATAGTTATTAAGTGTTATTAACTTTTTATATTCCTAAAGGTAAATGCTTTAAGTGCTATTAAATATTATTATTAAGTGTTATATAGTTTATACCTGAATTTAAAAAAATAAAATTATAAATTTCTCACTTATTTACTTTTTTCTATAATTTATATAGGAAAATATTATATCACTGAATTCATTTATTTTAAATTATCTATTATATTATTACTACTCTAAAAGATAAGATTCGTGATGAAAACTTTGAATTAGGACGAGAAAGTCCCTATAATTTACGTAAATGTTATTTTGAATCTTTGATTACAAAATATGGTTATTTCAAATGATAAGCTTAATGGTCATTCAAAGGAAGTTATACATAAAATGTAAATAACCTTATAAATACCCCTCAAGATTTACATATGCTTTTTGTTTTTCTTTTATTGTCTTTTTTGCTTTTAACAAAGTCTAAAATGCAACTAATTAAGAAAAAAATTAAGCCATCTTAAATGACTTTTTCTTTCAACATGAAAACACTCATAACTACAAAAGAGAGCCCCTACGTTTCCCAATTAAAAGCTAATGAATTTGCATTTGATATAAAAAACATGCAGCAAGATCAGTATATGAGTCAATCTCCCTCCATCAAAATGGTCAAATGGTGGACTGCATATAAATATTTATGATCCCTAAATTTATGAAGGGTAAAGGTAGCCTGGTACCAAAGACCAGGCAACTTATATAGTCCCACATTAGTATATTGTCACGTAGCATCCAATCCAGTGATCAAGTGCCACGTAAAAGAATGACTCAATGATTATAATACTGTTTTGAGACAAAATTAAAATAAGTCATGACGTGCAGTCAATAGAGTCAATTGTAGGGTAAAATCACATTTGGTTTCACCTTTCATTTTTCCCATGCTTGACACCATTGATAGTAGAGATTGATATATTATTATTTTTTTTTTTTTTCTTTTTTTCTTTTTTTTCTTATTTTTTTTTCAATTATTTTGACAATCCTTAAGACCATCGAGTTTATGCTTTTCTTGCCATTTGATCATGTTCTTGGGTTCCACATTGCATCTAAGTAATGTAGGATTAGGTAAGTTTGTCTGATCAGCAAACTAAGCCCATGAAGGATTTGCATGGATTTTCCACCATGATATGGTCAAAACATATAATATTATTCATACATAAAAGCTTATATTAGGTACTGGATTTATCTAACACGGTTGTTTATAAATTAATCTTCTTGCACTAATGGTCTCTTACGGTTTGACTCATTTGGCCATGGTAGCCTAAAAGGTGTTGGTCAAATAATATGATGTTAGATAAAGGGTTAGAGATCCCAGGTATTGAACCCATACAACTTAATATTAAAAGTTTAAAATTTGAAATTATAAAGAAGCATCTCCTTTAAACATCTCCTTTTACCATCAATAAAATTTATGAAAAGATGCAAAAAAGAAAGAGTCAATTAAATAATGCTGGTGTTACTATCACACCACTTTATGTTACAGCCACCACACATGAACAAAGGAAAAAATTGTTAGACTGCTTCAAATCAGATGATGGAGATCATTTTTCACCCCAATCTCCCACACAATTGATCTTGAGATCATAAGCCTACCATCAGACGGCTAGATCTTGATTTCAGTAGCACAAATCCCAAAATTTGAACCTGAACCATCATACATTGTTCACATTCAGTTTTTGGGATGTTTCCCACACGGGATCAACATCTGACCGTCAGATAGTGAGCCTATGACCTCAAGATCAATTGTGTGAAAGATTGGGATGAAAAATGATCTCATAGTCTAATTTGAAGTAATCAACGGTATTTTTCCTTTGTTTTAGTGAAGTGGCTGTAACATAAAGTGGAGTGATAGTAACACCAGCCTTATTTAATTGACTCTTTATTTTTTTCATCTTTTCATAAATTTTTCCCCTTATCTTCTTACCAGACGATTAGGCGGAGGGTAATAAATGCATTTATTTACAACATCTGGGGTTTCAATTCAATTCTGTTGTTTTTTATAGGTTACCGTTCCTAATGTTATCTACTCTACTAATTTAATCCCATTGTAGGTAACTTTGGCCTGTCCAACAACCATGCGGTAGAATCTTCTTAGAGGACTGGATGTTTTGGTTTGGGGACTATGCTTTTAGAGACTACGACACACAAAGAGCCTTGATTTTGGTTGAACCATAAGCAGATACACATGATTTTAAATATTGCCCTCCAAGTCAGATATACTGTCAAATATAAGGACAAATCAGTTCAAATATCGGGCCTCATATTGGGTCATTTTTGCCCATATCACCATATCATATCCGCATATATGCATCCAAAATGAATTGGTGTTCTCTGTGGAGGGAGATTGAACTGTGTACTTTCTTTGGTGCTACCATTTCAGTATTCATTAACAACTGACAAAAGAAAGTGTGGTATTAGTTGTAGGGCTGTCAAAGAACGGGTCATGTTCGGGTTGGGTTTCTGGTGGGCCCAATTAAATTTTATCGTAAAAAATTAAGCTTGAACATGGCATGAGATAGAATTTCGGGAAGGGCTAGGTCTGAATTTTTTCCGGGCTCAGGAATTTTTATTTAAGCCAAAACCCAAACCGAACCAGGTTTAGGCCGACCGGATTCATGCCAACCTGAACTTACCCTTTAATTTAGTTAGGCTTGGTCAGGCCGGCTATGACAGGTTTTGGCTGGCCCGTTTATTTTTAACTTAAGAATTAGGCAGCACGTGACCTAAGATACACTATCGTGTTAGACTTGGCCTAAGTCTATTCATGATTGGGCTTTTATTTAAGCACAAATCTGACCCAAACCAGGGCAGGCTCAGGCTGAGTACGGTCAATTGATAACCATAATTAGCTGTAAAAAAATGTTACAAAGGTTTGTGTACGGGTCAATCTCCTCCCTCGTAAAGGACAAAGTTTATGCAGTGTACTGCGCATCTTGGACTTGGTAAGGTCGATGCACAGTACACTGTGCCATCTTGGACTTGGTAAGGTCGATGCATGTGTGTAGTGACAAGTGAGCATGTGGGATTGAGTGGGTGTAAGGTGTGGTGTGTGTGTGGTTCACATGGGAACCAAGGAACATAACACACAGGTGTATGTGTTCCACACCAAACACATTAGGTGGATAGGAACAAACATATGTGTGTGAGTATGTGTGCTTCACAAGGAAGAAACCCACTTTTAGATAAGTGATCGGTGACCTCACGTGCACAAACCCCTTTGCTATTATTTCCCTTGCTTTGTTTGCTTAGAGAGAGAAAGAGTGAGAAAACGGTTGTGGGTGTGAAGAAGAGATCCGCCGGATTCGCGTACTCTGATGCTCCTAACCTTGATGTTCTTCCGCGATCTGCTCAAAGGAGTGATTACCATCGATTGCGATGTTGAGGAGGTTGGGGCATGAAGCATTACCGAATGGGTTTAAAAGCTATTGTTTAGCTCCGATTCGTGCTTACATATCATGCACCTCGCTAAATTAGAAGGTAAAAAATCAAAAGATAAAGGTGTTTAGATTATAGATTTAAATGTGTGTGGATTTGTGTGAAATATGTGGGTGAAAGTGGCGAAGAATCGTGAGAGAAATGAGTTCTGAAAACTCATAACCCAAAGAAATTTTCAAACTCGCGCACTCGAGACCGACTCTCGCGCGCACGAGCAGCCTTCATAAGGGCATCTTAGAGCCTCGCACACCTGAGAAATGAAGCTCCAGTGAGCTTCTGATTCTCGCGCGCCCGAGCTAAGTGTGCCATTAGAACTCGAGTGCCCGAGCTTCAATGCTTGCTCACGCGGGAAGCCTTCAGAAAGGCTGGATTGAGTCTCGCACACCCGAAGAATGAGGCTCCAGTGAGCCTCAGTGCCTCGCGCACCTAAGGAGGATGAGTGCCATATGACTCATGCGCTCGGCCCTGTATCTCGCACGCGCGAGATACAGAGTTAGGCATTTTGGCTTGTTTTCTTGAGAGCCCTTCGCAAACTATTCATTAGGCATTTTTAGACACTTCTAAAGGTTCTTTGGATGATTTGAGATATAGGTTAAGGTTGTGATTATACACGTGGAGCCTAAGACCGCTTCGCGTTGGATTTGCGTGTGAATCGTGTTTAAGGTAGGAAAAATTTCATACCATGTGCATTTGATACAACTAGTATGAATGATGTGATATGATGAATAAAAGTGTGTAATTTATAAGTTTGTATATGGATTCAATACATGACAGTGTGTGTGTGAACTTCGAAAGAAATTGTTTGTGCATGTGTGTGTGAACTTCGAGATTCTAAACTCCAAATCTAGTTATAAAATACCACATTGTACGGTGATAAACTATAAGTTAGAATTGACACTATGATTTAAGATTCACGTGAAACAAATCCTTTGTGCTCCGATACGGCGGGATATCCGTTCATTCTTACCGATCTGCGATAAATTTTGTTCGGCACAAGTATCATATGAAGGGACTTGGCATCATGAAAATGATTCATTGAATGACGATGGTTAGGATTTCATCGGTAAATGTGTGACTCTCGATACTATATATGCTCGAGATTGTATTTAAGTGATCAACTTAAGTTTCCTATTTGTGTTATGAGAAAAGTTTAGAATCATGTGAACAAGACTTTGAATTCTGCATTTAAGATGAATTTTAATTCGATTCAATTGCCTTTAAATCGTGAGTCCGTATTTGAAAAGCATATTTGAATTATGTCATGAGATATATGTATGATGTGATAATATGCATACTATTGATGATTCCCTATTGAGCTTAAGTTATTAGCTCATCCCTCGACTATACATCACAGGTACAGGTGTAGATGCGAGTACTGAGGATCTTGATCTTGAGGACTCAGAATGCATTCCGGAAGAGGAGACTAAGCCCCCTCCATAGGAGATTTTCTGATAGTTTGGGAGATCAGTCAGGATAGATTTTTCTGTTTTTGTGTGATCAGGCTTGGTATATCCAGTCAGCTTTTGTTAGAAATTTGAAATTTATGTAAATACAATATACATTGTTTTGTGAACCATCGATTACGATGTTGAGGAGGTTGGGGCATGAAGCATTACCGAATGGGTTTAAAAGCTATTGTTTAGCTTCGATTCGTGCTTACGTATCGTGCGTCTCGCTAAATTAGAAGGTAAAAAAATTGAAAGATAAAGGTGTTTAGATTATAGATTTAAATGTGTCTGGATTTGTGTGAAAGATGTGGGTGAAAGTGGCAAAGAATCGCGAGAGAAATGAATTATGAAAACTCTGAACCCAAAGAAATTTTGAAACTCGCGCGCCCAAGACTGACTCTCGCGCGCACAAGCAGCCTTCAGAAGGGATTCTGAGAGCCTCGCGCACCCAAGAAATGAAGCTCCAGTGAGCTTCTGATTCTCTTGCGCCCAAGCTGAGTGTGCCATTGGAACTCGCGCGCCCGAGCTTCAATGCTCGCTCGCGTTAGAAGCCTTTGGAAAGGCTGGATTGAGTCTCACGCACCCGAGGAATGAGGCTCCAGTGAGCCTCTGTGCCTTGCACACTCGAAGAGGATGAGTGCCATATGACTCACGCGCCCGAGATACAGAGTTAGGCATTTTTGGCTTATTTTCTTCAGCACTTTGGAGACTTTGTTCATTAGGCATTTTTAGACACTTCTAAAGGTTCTTTGTATGATTTGGGATGTAGGTTAAGGTTGTGATTATACGCGTGGAGCCTAAGACCGCTTCGCATTAGATTTGCATGCGAATCGTGTTTAAGGTAGGGAAAATTTCATACCATGTGCATTTAATACAACTAGCAAAAATTTTGTCATATGATGAATAAAAGCGTGTAATTTTTGAGTTTGTATATGGATTCAAAACATGAGAATGTGTGTGTGTGAACTTCAAAAGAAATTGTGTGTGTGTGTGAACTTCGAGATTCTAAACTCCGAATCTAATTATAAAATATCATATTGCACGGTGATAAACTATAAGTTAGAATTTGCACTATGATTTAAGGTTCACGTTAAATGAATCCTTTGTGCTCTAGTACGATGGGATATTCGATCCTTCTTACCGATTTGTGGTAAATTTCGTTTGGCACAAATATCCTCATACGAAGGGACTTGGCATCATGATAATGGCTTATTGCCTTTAAATCATGAGTCCTTATTTGAAAAGCATATTTGAATTATATCATGAGATATATGTGTGATATGATAATATGCATACTATTGATGATTCCCTATTGAGCTTAAGCTGTTAGCTCATCCATCGACTATACATCACAGGTACAGGTGTAGATGCGAGTACTGAGAATCTTGATCATGAGGACTCAGAATGTTTTCCGGAAGAGGAGAATGAGCCCCCTCCATAGGAGTTTTTATGATAGTTTGGGAGATCAGTCAGGATAGATTTTTGTGTATTTGTGTGATCAGGCTTGGTATATCCAGTCAGCCTTTGTTAGAAATTCGGAATTTATGTAAATATAATATACATTGTTTTGTGAACCATTATTTTAGGTGATGTTTGGCCATCACCGGTGGTTCGTTTCGGTTCTTTTGTCCATGTATCCTTACATAGAATTAGGACTGTTGTTTTTATATATTTTGAATATAGAAATGGAGATTTAAATTGTCGTATATGATTACTCTATCTGCTTAGCTAGAGATATCTACTTGCTTTCCGCTATATGTGTAGATATACCAAGTGTTTCATTCGGGGATCGTTATTATTGGCTATCTGACGATCCGTGTTTCGTGTTTAGGAAATTTGGACTGTCACAGTTGGTATCAAAGCTATGGCATTAGAAATTTCTAATAGAACTTAGACTCAGAATAGATGAATAAGGTTTTGTTGGAGTAGGGAACATCTATTGATGAAACTGTGATTTCATGTTTACATATCAAAATGTACGCTAAAGGTAGAGGTCGACCAAGAGGTAGTCGCATACGGAATACTAGGACTGGTGAAGGATTCACCACGGGTACAAACAGGGCCCCAATTGGGGAGAGAGGTCCAACTAAGGAGGAAAACCATGGAGGAAATGAAAGTGAAAGAATGACACAGGCCATGAAATCCATGGCTAATACTATGGCTCAACAGATGGAATTGTTGGCTGCGAACAATGCCAATAACCATCAGCAACCACCTCCCCCTACTCCATCAACATTTATAGAGTTTAAGAGATTGCGACCTCATTGTTTTTACGGTCAGACTGATCCGTGTACTGAGGAAAAGGTGAGTTGGGCTTCTTTCAGTTTGAAGGAGAAGCTGACCCTTGGTGGAAGTCGGTATTGAGAATCAGGGAGTAGGAAAATCCCGATGGGGTATGGACTTGGGAGGAATTCGTTGAAGTGTTCAACAAAGAATACTTTTTCAAGCAAGTAAGAAATTAGATGGCAGCTAAGTTCATGAAATTGGAGCAAGAGGGGATGTCCGTACGAGAGGACGGTATGGAGTTTACGAGGTTGTCAAGGTTTGCTCCGCAATACGTGGCCACAAAATTGATAAAGGCCAATATATTCGAAAGTGACTTAAGGCCGAATATACGTGATAGAATATCGGTGTTAGAGTTAGAAACTTACAGAACAGTGATGAGTAAAGCGTTGGTTGCCGAGAAAGATATAGAGGATATGTATAAAAAAGGGACTAGCAGAATGAGAACAAAGCAGGTTAAGGGAGATCGAGTAACTATGAATCGGCAAATTAAAACCGAGATTTGCAGTACTAGTTCCAAGATAACCTAACCAAACCAATTATTCTAGGCCACCTATGCCTACTTCTGTTAGACCTTTCCGCTATGAGGGCTCTGCTACTACTACAGGAGTATCATCTACTCAGGGATTCTCTAGGGCAGCATCATCTACTCCACAGGAGAAGTGTGCCCGTTGTGGCAAGTCGCATAAGATCGCAAACTGTAGACATAGGGTACAGGAGAACGTTTCAAATGCGGTAAGGTGGAGCATATGATCAAGGATTTCCCAGAATTGAGGAAAGAGAGAACAACATCAGTTGCTACGCCTAGGCTTATACGGACCATGAGGCCTACTGTGCAAGGGCGTGCGTATGCCGTCACTGCACAGGATGCCCAACCCAACAATGATATAATCCAAGGTATAAATGCCTATTTAAATTCGGTATTTTATTAGTTGAAATTTAAGATGAAAAAGATGCATAAAATTAAAAGCAGTCTTTTAAATTCCTAAGTTTGAGTGTTTAACTTCTTGATGCATATCTAATTGCTTAAGTGTATATAATATAGGTACCTTACAAATGTATAGTAAGGACGATTATTGTTGTTCTGAAGCACGAGTTTTGATAGACCCGCCCAGGGTCTATTCACTTGTTTGTCATGCTACAGCTTGCAAGGAAAGTGAAGGGCGTTCTCGAGACCTTAGAATTTATTTTGGCAGTATCAGTCCCAACGGGAAATTCAGTTAGTACCGATATAGTATGTCGATCAGTTATAGTCGCCATAAGGGATTATGAAGATCATGAGCTAATGGTTGATTTGATCCTATTGGATTTGTAAGGATTCGATATAATCCTTGGCATGGACTGGTTATCCACGCATGACGCAAAGGTCGATTACCGACGAAAAATAGTTACTTTTCGATCGAAAGGAAATATAGATCATTCAGATTTTTTGGTATGCGGCCGACTATCGTACCATTTATCTCTGCGATACAAGCAGAGTGTTTGATGAGGAACGGATGCAGTGGATGCCTCGCTCTTCTGCAAGAGCAAGGGAAAGAGAAGAACATCATAACCGATATTTCGATTGCTTGCGAGTTTCAAGATGTGTTCCTAGACGAGTTGTCAGGATTGCCACCAGATCGAGAGGTGGAGTTCGCCATCGACTAAGCACCAGGCACAGAGCCAGTATCTAAAGCACCCTATCGGATGGGTCCAGCAGAATTGAAGGAGTTGAAGGACCAGTTGCACGAACTCTTAGACAAAGGATTTATAAGACCCAGTGTGTCTCCTTGGGGAGCACCAGTCTTATTTGTTAAGAAGAAGGATGGGTCAATGAGATTGTACATTGACTATCGTTAATTGAATAAGTTGATCATCAAGAATCGATACCCTCTACCAAGAATTGATGATCTCTTTGATCAATTACAAGGGGCAAGGTTATTTTCCAAGATCGACTTGAGATCTGGTTACCATAAGCTGAAGGTCAAGGTCGAGGATATTCAGAAGACGATGTTCAGAACAGGATATGGGCATTACGAGTTATTGGTGATGCCTTTTGGCTTGACTAATGCACCAGTTTCATTCATGGATCTCATGAATAGGGTGTTCAAACTACATCTTGATACTTGTGTGGTTGTGTTTGTGGACGATATTCTCGTCTACTCCAAGTCCAGGGAAGAGCACAAGCAGCATCTAAGGATAGCTCTACAGATGCTACATGAATACTAACTTTATGCAAAGCTCAGCAAGTATGAGTTATGGCTAGAGCAAGTGACCTTCTTGGGACATGTTGTTTCTAAGGCAGGTGTCACAGTGGATCTAACAAAGATCGAGGCTGTAGTAGGATAGAAACAACCAAAGACTGTGACTGAGATTCATAGTTTCCTCGATATAGTTGGGTATTATAGAAGGTTTATGAATGGATTTTCAAAGATTTCAGGACCACTCACAAGACTCACAAGGAAATATATTAAATTTGAGTGGATCGAGGCATGTGAGAAGTGTTTCCAAGAACTCAAGAGAAGACTTACCTCTGCACCAGTGTTAGCTATTTCATCAGGGAGTGGAGGTTTCATTGTGTACAGTGACGCGTCACACAGTGGTTTAGGTTGTGTGCTTAACCATAATCAAAATGTTATTTCTTATGGGTCGAGACAGCTTAAGGACCATGAAAATAATTATCCAACGCATGATTTGAAACTAGCAGCAGTGATCTTTGCGTTGAAAATATGGAGACATTACATGTATGGAGAAACCTTTGAGATCTTTACGGATCATAAGAGCCTCAGGTACCTGTTTACATAGAAAGAATTAAATATGAGGCAACGGAGATGGATTGAATTTCTCAAAGACTACGATTTCTCTATTCAATATCACCCTGGCAAAGCTAATGTCAGATGCCTTGAGTTGGAAGAGTTTGACTCAGCTATCCAGCCTTATTATGGGAATCCGTAGATGGAAACTGTTGGAAGACATTTCACTGTATGACATGAAGATCAAGGTGCAAGATTCGGGCACCTTGTTGGAAAATATCACAATCCAACCGACGATCTTTGATCAAGTCTATGAACTTTAGAGGAAAGATGCAGAGTTGTTGAAAATCATACAAGAGTTGACGGATGGCACCAAGCCAGATTTCTCCATAACAGAGGATGGGTCACTATTGTTTAAAGGGCGTCTATGTATATTGACTGATGTCGATCTCCAACAAACTATTATAGACAAGGCCTACAAGTCTAAGTACGCTATCCATCCTGGTGGTACCAAGATCTGAAGAAGAATTATTGGTGGAGAAGTTTAAAATAGGATGTCGTTGAATACATTTCTAAGTGTTTAGCATGTCAACAAGTGAAGGTGGATCACAGACATCCATCAGGCTTATTACAACCTCTACCAATACCAAAATGGAAGTGGGAATCCATTTCTATGAATTTTATCTTGGGATTACCACAGACCGTGAAGAAGCATAACGTCATTTGGGTAGTCGTAGATAGACTAACTAAATCAACTCATTTCTTGTCATACAACACGACGTATACGGCAAGTAGGCTGGCAGATATATATATGAAAGAGATCGTCCGATTGCATGGTATTCCAATGAGCATTGTCTTAGATCGTGACCCGTTGTATACTTCCCAATTTTGGCATAAGTTTCAAGAGGGAATGGGTACGAGATTATACTTCAGTTCAGCGTTTCACCCACAGACAGATGAATAAACCGAGAGGGTGAATCAGATCATTGAAGATATGCTCAGAACATATATGCTTGATTTTCAAGGATCATGGGATCAACACTTACCATTGATCGACTTTGCATACAATAATAGCTTTTAGACGAGTATCGATATGGCCCCCTACGAGGCACTATATTGGTATGGCCCCCTACGAGGCACTATATGGTCGAAGATGTAGATCTCCGATTAATTGGGAAGAAATAGGGAAAAAGTTCGTATTGGGTCTAGAGATTATTGAGACCACCACCGAAGCCGTTCGTCTGATTCGTGAGAGGTTAAGGGTCGCACAAAACCGACAAAAGAGCTATTCTTACCTTAAAAGAATAAGCATTGAGTTTCAGGTAAACTTAATGCCTTAGTTGTAATGCAAACTTCGATAAAAATGTCCATATAGTTGCTGTAATAATCCTAATTATATTCATTGGCATTGAGTCATTGACTCTTGAGGAGAATATCACTACGTATGTTCAGACCTGTGAAATATCCATACCTTTTTGAAGTAGGCACGTCAATTTTTAATGACGAAAATTCTTTAAAGTGGAAAGAATGTAACAACCCAAAATTTTTGAAAATGTTGAATCATTGACCTTTGACGAATTTCAATTTTTTGATTGATTTGACCCGAGTCAAACATTTGCCCTAAGTAACGTGGCCTCAAACCCCACTTGTAATGGTTGGAGTTACACGCCAAATACAATAAATTCTAACTGTACCTATGAGAGTGTATGTGTGTTTGTGCATGTTGCACACGAACTCGAGCCCAATAACCCAACCTGTCATGTGGCACCCAAACTCAAATATGAGTTTATATGTATTTTGTGTGAAAAGTGTGTGCAACCTAGAGACAAATTTCTTTTAAGATATAATATTAATAAGGCATTATAATAATTAAAACTAATTAGGCCAATTATTTGAGCCAACTTTGGGCCTTTGGTAAGTGAGCTAAGACTTAACTTGGGTGTGCTAGATCCACACCAGACCAAAAGTCTTTTTGAATGGAAAATAACACCTTACTTAGGTGTATCCATTTCACGCGGAAACTAAATTCTTTGGATAAGAACTAACACCCAAATGGGAGTAAATGCTTCACATGGATTCCCTCTCATTTTCCTTCTTCTTCGATCAATTGCCGCAAGGGAACGTCAATCATCGACATGGGGACGATTTGAAGGCAAGGGGAGCCCATTCTTCCCAAACCCTCTTTTGTTTTCTTTGAAACCCAAATCCTCATCGATCTCAATTAAAACTCTTTTTCTTCGCTCAAGAGATCTTTGGGTTGTCGTGTATATCGCAAGGATTCGATCTACGACTCTGCCCGATTGCAAGGAAGGAAGGGGTTTTGGTTTCAAACCCTTAGAGAAGCATGGAAACCATGTTTTTTATACGATGGTTGAGAACATTTCATCCCTGATTTAAAGAGGTAAATAGCGCAATTCTTTAATGTATTAAACTAAAAATAGGTTACTTAGATGTGTGCAAAAGATTAAGATAAAAAAGATTGTATTTTTATATAAAAATGGGTTTTAAAAAGCCAAAAATGCACAAAATCGCACACAGTCGCGCGCCCGAACTAGAACTCGCGCGCGCAATATCAAAAATCAGGCCAAAAAGTTCTGAATGAAACACGCTCGCCCGACCTGGGAGCTCACTCACGTGACTATGCAAATTCGCGCGCGCGACTAACGCAATCTCGGAATTTTGGCCATAACGTTTTGCTCTGAACTCAAAATTACACGATTTTTGGAGCGTTAGAAAGAAAACAATGAGATCTATAACTTTTGTGAATTAGAAAATTTATGAATAAAAATATTTAAAGATTAAAATTGAGTGAGAAGTTGGGTCAAATTCTAGGTTAGCACGAACTTGCCCATTTTCGTCTCAATTTTTAGAAAATACTTAAATATGTCTAAGTTATTAGTGATTAGAGTCAATCCTTGATGCATCATTATGTGCTTGTGATGTAGATTGAAAGGGGGAAGCCATCGATAGAACTTTGCTTGGCTTAACGCAACTTCGAGGTTAAGGTAGGGGAAATTCAACACACAATTTTATCTTCGTCTTTGATTCATAGACTCTCATGATATGATTTAAATGTATTAGAACTTGTGACTGACCGTATTTGAAAAATTGAAATCTTTGAATGATTAGTGTGCTTTGGAACTTTTGAAATAATGAACCTTTTGAAATAAAAATGAACTTCGAATATGAACTTCGAAAATGAACTTTGAATGTAAATTGGAATATGAACTCCTAAGAAGAACTTTGTATCTTTCATCGAAATTGAACTTCGAACGTGATCTTTCAATACTAATCTTAAAATTAAGACATTGATTGTGAAACCATTGAATCTTTGAATAAGAAACTTCGAAACTAAGAACTTTGAATTCGACCGGTACGGCAGTTTATCCGTAATTTAAACCTTCTGAATTTAGAATCTGAACTTTGAACATAAGAACCATAATTTGATCGGTACGATGGGTTATCCGTAATTTGAATCAATACGGCGGGATATTCATAATTTGAAACGGTACAGTGGGATATCCGTAATTTGAACCGATGCGACAGGACATCTGTAATTTGAACTGGTACAATAATTTATTTGTTATTTGTTATTAGTATCGCTCTTTGAAATTCAAACATTGAATCTAAAACTTCGAACTTCGAATTTTGAACTATTGAATATGAAACTTTAAATTTGAAACCTTGAATCTGAACTTGACTTTTGAACTCTGAACACGAACTTCGAAAAGGAACCCTTTAGACTCTGAATGTGAATTTTAAATTAGAACCCTATGAACCTTGAAATTGAGACATGAATATGAACATCAAATCTGTGAACTTTAGATCTGAACTATGAAAATGAATTAAGAACCGCAAATCACTGAATATGAATTCCGAACTTTGAGCATTGAATATGAATTTTGAACCTAGAAAATAAACTTTGATCTTTGAAATTGAACTTGGAATTTGACGTTTTTCGGATTTTGGTTTTGATATGAAATTGCCCTTGAAAAATTCTGTCATTGAATATGTCCATTGATTAAGGAGGTGTACATTGGTATTGATTTCTCCCTATTAAGCTTAGATTGTTAGCTCACCCCAACTATACGTCACAAGCACAGGTGTAGGTATTGATCAAGATCTTGGCTTTGAGGAAGATTCAGACTACATACCGAAAGAAGAATATCTTCCGCCTGAGGATTTGTACCCCTAGTTCAAGGATTGTAGATTGAGTACATTATGGATTTTGGTAAGTTTGAGCTTGGTACATTCATACTATTATACACATATTGTACACCACTGTTAGGTGATAGTCGGCTATCACTAGTGGTTTGTTTTAGTTACTGTTTATGTTAGATATTAGAACTGGAGATTTTAATTATATCATATGTATTATCTACTTTGATTTCCGCATGTGTGTGGATGTACCAAGTATTCTGTATCAGATTGTGATCTACGATCTGGCAGTCTAGTTTTCTTGAAGATCCGTATTCAAAAAAAAAATTAGTCAGGAAAATCAGGCTGTCACAGTTGCATTATTAATGCAATACATTTCTTTCAGGCTGGAGACAATGTCTTTATTAAGATTTTGCCTACTAAGGGCGTAGTGCGCTTCGAAAAGCATGGAAAGTTGAGCCCCCATTATGTGGGACCTTTTGAGGTTTTGGGACGCGTCGGAGAGGCGGCACATCGGATCGCTTTACCTCCATAGCTCTCAAACATGCATAACGTGTTTCACATGTTAATGATACGGAGATATGTGAAGGATCCGACTCACGTCATCGATTACCAACCAATTGAGATTCAGGAGGATTTGACAGTTAGAGAAGAGCCTATACAAATTCTTGATCGGAAGGAACAAGTACTGTGCACTAAGAAGATACCAGTAGTACTTGTCAGATGATGGAACTATTCATCGAAAGAAGCTACTTGGGAACGCGAGTCGGATGTGCGCGATGTGTGCCCTCAGCTGTTTGAGTAAACCATGTATAAATTTGAAATTATTGTATTATGAACTACTAATTCAAGTTGATGTGAAATTCATGTTTAATTAGTGATGAACCTAATGCGAGAATTGGTTAAATAAGAGATAATTGTAGTGTCAAATTGTGTGCAGGTAAAGTCCAAGGAGTAACTTGAAGTTGGGGAATGGAAACCCAAAACAGAAAGCAAGGAAAAATGAGGTACCAGTGTTCTCGCACTCTCGAGCTTCAAAGCTCGCTCACGTGAGTCACTCAAAAGGAAAAAAAGTAAGGGGGGAATTCGACCCTAGGGAGTAACTGAGGCTCACGCGCCCGAGTATCGAGCTATATACGGGTTTTTAACCCTTTTCTCTCCATTTCATCCAAAAATCAAAGAGGACTTAGGGTTTTTTTCTTCTTCTTTGCCAGGGCTAACTGATTTTGAGTCCAAATCGATCAATCCCAACACCATTCATCGGATTTTAATCGTGAAAGAGGTAAGATTTATCATTTTGGACAATTCATTTCATTTATACAAAACCTAGAAAAAAAAATGAGCGTTTGGAAGAAATTAGCAAAAGAACCGCCTAGTTCTAGTCGTCGTAAGGCTACTACTCTGCCTAGACCACAAACTCAAATCGCCGGTTGGTGGGAGACTAAAATCTTTGTGACAGAGTGGTCAATTCACACCGACATTTTCAAAGATGAACCAGCAACCCAATGGACGCTTAATTACCTCAAAGCGAATGGGATGACATCGCTTTTGGCACCATTCCATAGCAATTACTACCCACGATTAGTCAAACTCTTTTACCAAAATTTTGAAACCGATGAAACCAATACCAAGTTGATTGTCATTGTCGATGAACAGGCGTTCATCTTTTATCACAAGGACATTTCGAGGGCGATGGGTTGTCCTTGGAAATATGTGAACAATGGGGGGTTCGAAGTCCCCAATTCATGAAATTGTGAACTTTATGACATTGCAACCCAAATTACTAAGGAAGCATGGGAAAATCTGCCACACGTACCCAATTACCAGAAAACCTATGGTCCTTAGACATCATATTTCGAAAAAACCTTTTTCCCATGGGACATGAATAGGAAAGGTTCCTACAAGCTATTTTTGCGGCATACCAAAGTAGGTGGTTTAACGCACCTATATTGGTAAGGGAAGGCATTAAGCACGCCTTTTTACATAACAAACCCGAGGCTGTTCCAGCACCCATAAACTGTTTACCGTATGCCCATTTGATATCTCAACTGATTGAGCAGTGCGAGGGAAATGATGGATTTTAGATTAACCCAAATGAACCTATATTTGTGGATAATGTCAAGACATACCGGCTTTCGGATTTGAGACTCACTTACATCGGCTTAAATAGCAGTGTGAAAAGGAAGAGAGAGAGTGAGATAGCACAACATGCACAGCAACACAGCAACCACATCCTGAGCCTGATTAGACGGCTCAACAACCAATCCTACCACATCACGTTCCGAAGCAACCACAAGTCCCTCAATATGGTGGTATGTATTTTGTCGTCGAATTATTCTGGCGCATGGACCTGCAGGACCTTACGCTCCAGAGAGCGGAGGACAAATGTGATCGAATTTTGTGCCAGCAGTATTACCATGAGGCGATGCTGGCTAAGACGATGAGGCACTTGTACCCAGCGGACTACCTACAGCGTATGGCGGCCGCACAGGCATACGTGCCTGAGGCTTCTAGTTCTGGAGCGAGAGGCCCTGATGATATGGATGAGCAGCCTGGGGATGCTGAGGACTAATGAGAGAGTTCGGCTTATAGGGATTATTTTGGGGGAATTTTTTTTGGGGAAATTTGTTTTGGGAATGTAGAGGAATGTTCATTTTGTATAAGTCCAGAAACTATGGTGGCATGGGTGCCACATGGAAATGGTTTAAATTGTTCTCTATGAATTTAAAGGAATTTTTTGTTTTAATGTGAATGGTTACATTTTGATGTAAATGGTTTAATTGGTGGTTTGGTTACCACATGTACATGGTTCAATTTTAGTGTGTGAATCTTGAGACTATTGTGGTATGATTGCCACCTATAGATAGTTTAAATTTTCAATGTCGATGGTTTCATAGGATTAACTTAGTTTATGAAAAAAAAAAAAAAATTGTGAATGGGCACTTTTCTTTATGAGTTGAATTATAGCCATTGTGCTTATTTGAATGTTTTTAGATTTGCATGCTTCTACAAGTGGAAAATTGAACTTTCGCATGCATTAATTTGGTTGCAAATTTTCTTAAGTCGATGTGTCGATTGTGAGTTCTCTGTGGACGTACAATTGTAAACTCAAATTTGACCAAGTGTTGCTTGGATGAGTGATCCAATTATGTTCCAGTTATTTTTCTAGAAGTGTATAGTAATTGCTTAGTAACTGTTTGGATGTTGTGGATGGGAAAGTGTGTAGATTGTAAATGGACTTTTTGTGCAAGTTCGATGTTCGCATTAGCTGTGGCTAATTCCACCACTCGTGGGTAGGTAAATGTGTTTTCATGCAGGGTTTGGATCATTGTTTTGTATGGTTTTAGTGTCAGTTTCCAAAAATTTTCATTTAGATGTGTATCGTTTCGTTTTGATATATGATATGGTATGCATGTTCATGATCACATGAATTAGGTCAATTTTCGGGGACGAAAATTTTTAAAAGTAGGGACCCAACCTCTCGAGTTGCACCAACTATTCTCCAAGCTGTCGACAGCTTTAGCTTCATTTGCAGCTCCTTTCCCATCGAGCAGCAGCCTTGAAACCCCCCTCAAACCTCTCAACTACAAGCTCCTCAATCCTATTGACACCTTGTTGCTCAAACCTCTCGAGATCCCCAAGCCTTTGCACTCTTAAACCTGTCGTCATTTGAAGCTCCTTACCTTCAGATCCTCACGACTTGCACTCCCTTGCGCCTCTCGAGCAGCAACAGCTCCAACCCCTCAAACCTATCGAGCAGATGAAGAGCTCCTCAACCTGTCGACCATGCCCAATCAGCAAACTGTCAACCTTTGAATGCTGGAACCTATCGACACCTTGCTGTAACTTTTTCCTCAAGACTCTCAACAGCCGCCTTGTGCTCCATCTCCCAATCAAGCCTGTCGAGAGATAAAGACCTCCCATTGCAACCCATCGAACAGATCTGTAGTCCAGCTTCAACAACTCCATGCAGCAGATACCTCTCGACTTCTGCATGCAGCTACTCCAAAACCTCACGACAGCTTTGAATAGCAGCATCCTCACCAATCCTGTCGACTAGATAGCAGCAGCCCCACCTTTGAATCCCAGCGATTTGTAGCTTCATCCCTGCACATCAATCCTCACAACATGCAAAGCTTCAAAGCCCCCATTCTGCTACCTGTCGACTTGTAGCTGAAGACCTCAGCCAATTGCTCGAGCAGTACCAAACTCCAAAGCCCATCCTCTCGACTGCATCCTTGCACCAAACCACCAACCTCTCGACTACTTATAGCTTCAATCCTATCGCGGTATACTTCCATGCACATAGCCTAACCTCGCGAACTTCATCTTCCCCGCCTCACAGAGGAAACTGCAGTTGGCCCACATTTCTGAAATTAATCCGGCTCGGGCCCTATCTACATTGAGTTGTAGCCATGAGATTTAATATCAGTAGTTTAGTAAAATGGGGCCCATTTGGGGCTGTTTTGGTGACAAACAGCAGAAGTACATTGGGCTATTTAGAAATAATTAGAAACAATTATAGCAGGGGTATTTTGGGGCAGCCAAATAGAATGATTTCTACGGGGCATTCCCAGCAGCTGGGTTCAATCACTTGAGGTGTGCAGCTGGGTATTTTTTAGGTGGCAAGGGCAGATTTGGAACTTCAATGCACAGGAAATTATGCACATGGGTGTGAACTAATTTTTGGCGGGAATGCAAGTTAGTTTCAGCTGGGCACAAACAAAACTAGATCCCTATCTCTTCTCTGATTGGTTGGAATGCTTAAGCAGGGATTAGGCATCAAATCCTCTCCTATGATTGGCTGCAATTCAAAGCACACGGATCACTGCTAATGTATAAATAGAACTCCTTGCTGCTGTAATTTCTCAGCAAGGAATTCATAGAATAACTTTGGTTCTCCTTAGCTCATTTAGGTTTAGGTTTTATTTTTCCTTTTTCTCTTCCCCCTCTCTCCCTAATCCAACATGTTGGATTAGATTGAGATAAGCAGTCCAGATCTATTTTTTAATTATATTTTGAAGGCTTCAAAGCTTTGGGAATAGATTGATGTTACACAGATTACAAATCCGAGCACAGTAATTGTGGGTTTTAAAGGTGATTCTGATCTATATTTCACTTCTTCATATTTGATTTTCCTAGATTGGATACTCTTGTGGGCCAGCCAGAAATGGGGAGCTTGTAGCGTGGCATTCACAGCATCTGTAATGATTAACCTATTCTAATCGAGACCATTGGCTCAGGACAATCTCTGGGATGGTCTGTCACCATTAAAGTGGATAGATCATAGCCTTAGGATTGTTTCAATTCTCTGGTTGAGGTTGGATTCTTTTACCATGCATCTGTTGGGGTTGAACCTGGGGAGCTTGTAGCCAGATGAAGGACTTGTAGCAAATTAGATCTATACAATGCCTTTGATTCAATTGATTTACAATAAGAACCAGGTCATGGCTGCCTATTTCTCACCATTTGATATTTATTTTACCATCCATCTTCCTCCATTCTTTAGACTTAATTTTACATTTCTGTTTTGTAGAGTAATTAGATCTAGTGACGCCCGAAAATCTCTCTTCTTAAAATTACCAGATCTCTAGCCAAATCTGGAGGTCTACTATACACCTTCTAGGTTTAAATCACTACACCCTATGGGACAAACTCTTACTTATCAATACTTGCTACAATGGAACCTGTATCTTACAGGTCTAGGATATTTTAGTTGTACTGAATCCATCCTTTATTTTACTTTGATTTTATTTTGCTTTTACCTTTACACAATAAATCGGCATACTAAAAAGTTCCCAACATGTTTTTGGCGCCGTTGCCGGGGAGTTTTGATCTAGATAGTAGATCTGAGTTTTTCATTTTGTAGATTTAATTTTTTCAGTTTTTATTACTGTTTTGATTTAGTTTTCCTTATTGTATTCCACCTGTTTGATCTAATGTTTGCTACAGTTTTTGTATAGAAAATCAGTTTTAAACTGCAACAACTCTATTTTTCTCTGAGTTTTTATTCTTTATCTTCTAGCTATTTGAATAAATGATGTTGTCACTCTTTTGTCCTTTAGCAAAAATGAGGCAGTGGCCTGAGTTTTTCTTTTTGTTTTTGGCAATATCCTTGAATAAGGTACTGCTGCAGTTGTTGGATTTTTGTAGATCTGGAGCAGCTGCCAAACAAGGATCATCTGGATTGCAACAGGAGCAGATCTGCCTGAGTTTGCATCCCTTTCTCCTTTGCATTTATTTTTCAATTTTTAAACTCTTGATAACCAACAGTTTTGCTGTGCTTGATGTGATTATATTTTTGCTGTCATTTAAGGCATGCTGATTTATTTTTTCTCTATAACAAAACCAAATACAAAAATAATAGAAAATGTAAACACAAATAGAAAGTTTCTGATTTGTTTCTTATTATTTTTCGGCAGTAGTAAATAAGGGCTCTTGTGGAGCCCAGGCTGATCAAAAATACATAAAAACGTAAAAAATTATAAAATCATAAAAATTTTCTCCAGATGAGCTGTTTTCCTTTGCCTTTATTCATTTTCTCCCATCTGGAATTGCTGAGATCATGGTTTTAATTTTGAGGATTCATGAAGGATAAAGAGCAATAGATCATAATTTGTTCAGAAAATTTAATGGAGCCATTAATTTTATTTTCCTTCAAGATTTTTCACCATTAATAGATCTCGGCTGTGTATGAATCCTGTTTTTCTCTGTGTACATCCATGCTTCATCATTTTAAAATTCATATTGATTCATATACATTCTCAGCAATTTCTCAGTTCAAACAATCCTTGCTTCAAGCCAGCCTATGAAGGCTTTGTTTTACTGATATATGAAGCCTATGAAGGCTTTGTTTTACTGATATATGAAGCCTATGAAAAAATAGCCAGTCTTAGGTTAATTTGTGTCCTAGTTTTACTGTTTTTCTTCAACTTTTGTAGTTTGTTTTTAGTTTTTTTACCTTTGCTTTGCGGTTTTTTCTATTATTCCAGTTATTTTTCTGCACTTGTACACTATTCTTTTCTATTTTTCTGCTTACATACTTAGTTTTACTGATTTTCTGCATTTTGGTAGTTTGCTATTAAGTTCCTAACTTTGTTTTCCTATTTTTATATCTACATTTTTCTATTTTTAGAGTTTTGTATTCAGTTCTTTACTGTATTTTTGCTGATTTTCTATTACTAGCATTAGTTTCCTTTCATTTCCATCACAGTTCTTTTATTTTTCTATTCACATATTCAATTTTTTTTTATTTGTAGCAGTTCTAGATTTGTTTTGCTGATTTTTCTGTTTCATCAGTAATTTCCTGCATTTGTATATCATTTTTTGCATTTTCCTGTTCATGTATTCAGTTTTGTATTTTTATTTTTGTGGCATATAGTTTAGATTTTTCCTGCTGCCCCTAGTTTCTCATTGTCTAGAACATTGAGGACAATGTTTATCTTAGGTTTGGGGGTATAGCAGGTGTGCCAATGAAATAAGTTAATGCTAGTGCAGCTATGTTGAAAAAAGTTTATGAAAATAAAATGATTTCCCACCTGATTGTTGGAAAAAGAGGAAATTAAAAACTTTTTGAAATTGAAATGAGCTATAGTCTTTACATTTTTCACAAAGCAAATGTTAAGAATTTCCAAAAAATTGATGTTTAATGAACCTGAAATGAGAGAAAACTGTGAGGATACCCCTCGAAAAATTTGATGGAAGGTCATACCTAGTGAGATTTGGGCCTGAAAAAATTTTTTTGAAGAGTGTTTTGGCAATTTTTCTGCTCTAAGAACTGATTGGATCTAGTTTTGATCACAAGAAGTTAGGCAAATCCAAGTTGAAACAGCTTAACAGCATTCATGACATTGAGGACATGAAGGAAGGACATCCTTTGGACAGTTTGAGCTTAAAACATCCTTACCCTTTGAACTGCCTTTGATACACACCAGTTGAGCCCTGAAATTCAAGCTTTTCTTTGATAAAAAATAAGAAATTTTGAACCCAACACCTCAATGACATGATGCAGCCTGACCCTCACTCTGAGATTTCAGAAGGTATAGGTGAAGGAATTGAAGAGGTTAGAGGAGCAAGGTTTGACAATTTGGTAAAAGAAGAAGAAAATATATATGAAGGCAAGAGTGATGCGTAATTGTGGCATGCCAGCCCATAAAAAGAAAAATGGAGAAAAACACAAAAGAAAGGCATACAAAAAGAAAAGAAAAATAGAAAAGCAAAACAAAAGAGTGAGAGAGAAGTCATTTCATCAGATATTTTGAAAAAGAAGAGAAGAAGTTGGCCAAAGAACTTTGGCTCTGAAAATTCAAAAAGAAGATGGAATTATGCTGAAATGAAGGTTGTGAAGTTGCAAATTACCTCCTTACCTTACTAATTTTTAACATTTAAATCCTTTCATTCTCTTTTATTCTTTATAAATTTCACCCATAAGCCACATTACAACCCAATAAAAATACCTTACTGATCTGAAATTGATTGAGCTGTCATGTGGAGATGAGAATCTGTTTGATCTATGGTGAAAAGAGTTAGAAATTTTTAGAAATTAGAGCAATGCCCATGCTCATGCTTACAGTTCTCTTTGAGGGCTGTAACTGCTCTGGAGCTGTGAGAAATGATGCACCCTTCGATTTTTTTTTATTTTTTATTTTTTTTGCAGTGAACAGCCCTGGTAAGACTTGGGTCTGAAATTCAATTTGTTTAGGGAATTATCAAAATAGAATTCTTAAATTAAAGGTGACCTTTACATGAATTTTCAGGCACAAGGCCTTGACTTGAGCTGATTGAGAATGAAGGAATTATAGCGACATTTCAATTTTAAACTAATGTTTTTCTGCTGAGAATCTTCTAAAAAAATGAATGAACATGGTGTGAAATTTATTTTATATTCTTGAACTCTGTTTTTAGCATGAGTCATTGGTGTTAACTAATTTTATTGGAGAAGTTTGGGGGTACCTTCACTGAAAACCCTCAGGAGACTCCACTCCTCCACAAGGGATTACCTAGTGGGTTCAAAAGGCTTGGTGCATGTGCCAAATGCACCCATGTTCCCTACGAAATTTGCATTTAATTTCATAGGTTAGTTGTTTTAAAATTTACTTTGCTCGAGGACTAGCAAAGGTTAGGTTTGGGGTGTGTTAAGCTCTGATTTTTGCCACTTTCTACACCTTTAAACCTGGCTTTTACTAGGACCTAGAGTGTTTAATACTTGTTTTTAGTATTATTTTGAAGCCAAGAGTTAATTTTGTCCTTCGTGCAATTTTATGTTAAAAAGCGCCAATAAGGAGAGTTTTTGAATCTATCCACAGCAGAGAATGAGAAATGAATGGAATGGCTCTTAGGCACATTGAAGGTGCTTTGAGGGTCACATACAGCAGCTGCACCTTGCGGATTGGTGCTGAAACAGAAGCACCATTGATTTATTTAGAAGCTGGGTTCAACACCTATTACAAGCAAGAGCACTTGGGGTCATCACTTCAACAACACTTTCTTGGACCTGATATGCCACAGCAGTGGATGCATCCCAACTACACAACAGCTCTACATCAAGAAGCTAATGGTAGCAGCGCAAGTGCAGCATGTGTATTCAAATGAGTTGCACACATGAGCCTTGGAACAGCAGTACATAGGTTCACCAACAAGCAGATAACAGAAGCTCCCATTCCTCTCAAACTGCAGCTACAAATCTAGACTTCAACAATTCCAAATGGATAGCAGCTACCTTCACCAACCTATCAGGCAAACCATGCAACCATCGAGCTGAAGTCCAATCCTTGCAACCCTTCAAAGTGCAGCAGCATTGCTGCAGCCTAAGGAAGAAGAAGAGCAGTCGCAATGGGAGCACTAAAACTGCAGTAGCATTTGAAGAATGGATTGTGCACCCTTCAGCAGCACTTCAAGCTTAGAGCTTGCCGACAACAATACACTTCAAGCTCCCATGCATTGGCACAGCATCGAGTCAAGTGGAGCCTCAGCAGATTCAAGCTAGTAAAATACAGTTGCATACTTGTGACGACCCGACTTTTCCAATCCTTACGGTATAGGAAAGGCCGGTTCATCAACTTATTGATTTCTCAATAAGCCGTATTCAAACAGAGGCCGACACATAACAATGATCTAAAACAGAGGCAAAGCAGAGATAATTCATAATTCAAAAGCTTGTAATAACAAATCTATCACGATGAGGAACCAAAAGGAACCACCGGTGATGGCCAATCCAACACCTAAACTAATGGTTCCCGATGATGGTTCCTCAAGTGATATCAAAAAGAACAAAATAAGGCCTAGGGCCCAATATTCAAAACAATATTCAGACAAAATACCAAAATACAGGATCTAAAGGTCAAGGGAAGAACTCCTCAGCAGGCAAGTCTAATTCCTCCTCAGGAATATAATCAGAATCCTCCAAATTCTCAGATCCCAAATCGCCTCAAGAGCGTATATAGTCGAGGGTGAGCTAACAGCAAAGCCCAATAGAGGAAACAAATCTATTTGCATTTCATTATAAGTAAAGGTTTTCAAAAGATAGAATTCGGATCAAATATGGTTTTCAAATGATGCTTTACAAACGAAATCTCCAGTTCTAATCTTGAGTTAAAACTGAATACATAAATCTGATGTGTTCAAAAATCTTCTGAATTAGTATGCTTCTTGTCTTAAATTTATAACTTAATTACATCTCTCAAATTCCTATAGCATGAGAGCAAAGTGTATACCGATGGGAAGACCCTACTGACCATCGTCGTTCATGAACCCTTTTTCTGAATGCAACAAGCCCCTACGCTATGAGGGAAACTTGCGCCAAAGTTATACCGTCAACACGGTTGGTAGAATCTAGGGCATCGTTCTGACGTACCTCAAATCAAATGCAAATGCTAACACATATCAAGGCTTATTATTCATATCATATACTGATTTTTTTCAAAGTTCTGATTCAAAGGTCTGATTCAAAGATTAACTGAGGTTCTGAGGTTCGAATTACAAAGTTCTTAATTTTGGCAAAGTATCCAAATTTTTAGATTTGTGTCATATACTCTGAGTTTTTTTTTTTTTTTTTTTTTTACTTCTGATGTCCATAACAGATTTCAAATACATGCTGATGTTAATAACAGATTTCAAATACATGCTTCTCAAGCGAAATAGTCAAAACAGTCCCTACTTATAATAGAATACAAATAATGTGTAGGGTTCCCCTACCTTAACAAAGAGCTTCAAAAATCACGCATAAACAGTCCTCACCAAGGACTCCCAACAGTCAAAACCTACATATATTAACACTTTCAGTGTTAATATAAGACCAAAAAATCAAACTAAAACTTGCGGATTAAAAATCCAATAAAAATTCTGAATGCCAAAAACAGATGTAAAAGAATTTGTGGGTCAAATCTGAAATTCGATGGTCGAATTCAATTTCGACCCTTGAATTCAAAATCACATCCCCCAAAAATGGGAAAAATCGCACATCGATGCATGGCCATCGATTTTAGATTGAACCACAGCCATGTCTTCTTTAATTCTAAACAAAACATAAACAAAATAACACAAGGAGGTTTCATCAACCTACCTCTTGTAGTTTAAATCGATTCCAATAAAAATCCAATAAAAATTCTGAATGCCAAAAACAGGACAGAAACAGAATTTGTGGGTCAAATCTGAAATTCGATGGTCGAATTCAATTTCGACCCTTGAATTCAAAACTGCACATCAGTCCCAAAAATGGGAATAATCTGCACATCAGTCTGTGGCCATCAGATTTTAGATTGAACCTGACCATGTCTTCTTTAATTCTAAACAAAACATAAACAAAATAACACAAGGAGGTTTCATCAACCTACCTCTTGTAGTTTAAACCGTCGATTCCAATAAAATCCAATAAAATTGAATGCCAAAACAGATGTAAATGTAATTTGTGGGTCAAATCTGAAATTCGATGGTCGAATTCAATTTCGACCATTGAATTCAAAACTGCACATCAGTCCCAAAAATGGGAATAATCTGCACATCAGTCTGTGGCCATCAGATTTTAGATTGAACCACAGCCATGTCTTCTTTAATTCTAAACAAAACATAAACAAAATAACACAAGGAGGTTTCATCAACCTACCTCTTGTAGTTTAAACCGTCGATTCCAATAAAAATCCAATAAAAATTCTGAATGCCAAAAACAGGACAGAAACAGAATTTGTGGGTCAAATCTGAAATTCGATGGTCGAATTCAATTTCGACCCTTGAATTCAAAATCGCATCGCCCCAAAATGGGAAAATCGACATCATCGTGCCATGTTTTAGATTGAACCACAGCCATGTCTTCTTTAATTCTAAACAAAACATAAACAAAATAACACAAGGAGGTTTCATCAGCCTACCTCTTGTAGTTTAAACCGTCGATTCCAATAAAAATCCAATAAAAATTCTGAATGCCAAAACAGATGAAAATGAAATTTGTGGGTCAAATCGAAATTCGATGGTCAATTCAATTTCGACCCTTGAATTCAAAAGCGCACATCATCCCAAAATGGGAAAAATCGACATCGATCTGTGGCCATCAGATTTTAGATTGAACCACAGCCATGTCTTCTTTAATTCTAAACAAAACATAAACAAAATAACACAAGGAGGTTTCATCAACCTACCTCTTGTAGTTTAAATCGTCGATTCCAATAAAAATCCAATAAAAATTTTGAATGCCAAAAACAGGACAGAAACAGAATTTGTGGGTCAAATCTGAAATTCGATGGTCGAATTCAATTTCGACCCTTGAATTCAAAACTGCACATCAGTCCCAAAAATGGGAAAAATCTGCACATCAGTCTGTGGCCATCAGATTTTAGATTGAACCACAGCCATGTCTTCTTTAATTCTAAACAAAACATAAACAAAATAACACAAGGAGGTTTCATCAACCTACCTCTTGTAGTTTAAACCGTCGATTCCAATAAAAATCCAATAAAAATTCTGAATGCCAAAAACAGGACAGAAACAGAATTTGTGGGTCAAATCTGAAATTCGATGGTCGAATTCAATTTCGACCATTGAATTCAAAATCGCATATCGGTCCCAAAATGGGAATAATCGCACATCATGGCCAGATTTTAGATTGAACCACAGCCATGTCTTCTTTAATTCTAAACAAAACATAAACAAAATAACACAAGGAGGTTTCATCAACCTACCTCTTGTAGTTTAAACCGTCGATTCCAATAAAAATCCAATAAAAATTCTGAATGCCAAAAACAGGAAAAGCGAATTTGTGGTCAAATTGAAATTGATGGTCAATTCAGATTTGAATTAAATTCACATCATCCCAAAATGGGAAAAATCGCACATCACCGTGGCCATCGATTTTAGATTGAACCAACCATGTCTTCTTTAATTCTAAACAAAACATAAACAAAATAACACAAGGAGGTTTCATCACCTACCTCTTGTAGTTTAAACGATTCCAATAAAATCCAATAAAAATTCAATGCCAAAACAGATGAAATTTGTGGGTCAAATCTGAAATTCGATGGTCAATTCAATTTCGACCCTTGAATTCAAATCACATCATCCCAAAATGGGAAAATCACATCTGACTGTGGCCATGATTTTAGATTGAACCACCATGTCTTCTTTAATTCTAAACAAAACATAAACAAAATAACACAAGGAGGTTTCATCAACCTACCTCTTGTAGTTTAAACCGCGATTCCAATAAAAATCCAATAAAAATTTTGAATGCCAAAACATGTAAAGCAGAATTTGTGGGTCAAATCTGAAATTGATGGTAATTCAATTTCGACCCTTGAATTCAAAAGCGCACATCAGGTCCAAAATGGAAAAAATCGCACATCATGTGGCCATGATTTTAGATTGAACCTACCATGTCTTCTTTAATTCTAAACAAAACATAAACAAAATAACACAAGGAGGTTTCATCAACCTACCTCTTGTAGTTTAAACCGTCGATTCCAATAAAAATCCAATAAAAATTCTGAATGCCAAAAACAGGACAGAAACAGAATTTGTGGGTCAAATCTGAAATTCGATGGTCGAATTCAATTTCGACCCTTGAATTCAAAACTGCACATCAGTCCCAAAAATGGGAAAATCGCACATCGATGGCCATGATTTTAGATTGAACCACAGCCATGTCTTCTTTAATTCTAAACAAAACATAAACAAAATAACACAAGGAGGTTTCATCAACCTACCTCTTGTAGTTTAAACCGTCGATTCCAATAAAAATCCAATAAAAATTACAATGCCAAAAGCAGATGTGAAAATGTAATTTGTGGGTCAAATCTGAAATTGATGGTAATTCAATTTCGACCCTTGAATTCAAAATCGCACATCATCCCAAAATGGGAAAATCGCACATCGATGCGGGCCATGATTTTAGATTGAACCATGACCATGTCTTCTTTAATTCTAAACAAAACATAAACAAAATAACACAAGGAGGTTTCATCAACCTACCTCTTGTAGTTTAAACCGTCGATTCCAATAAAATCCAATAAAAATTAATGCCAAAACAGAATGTAAAATGAAATTTGTGGGTCAAATCTGAAATTCGATGGTGAATTCAATTTCACCCTTGAATTCAAAATCGCACATCAGTCCCAAAATGGGAAAATCACACATCGATGTGGCCATGATTTTAGATTGAACCACTGACCATGTCTTCTTTAATTCTAAACAAACCTTAGACAAAATAACACAAGGAGGTTTCATCGGCCTACCTCTTGTAGTTTAAACCGTCGATTCCAAGCTCCAAGCTCCAAGTTCCATGGTTCAGATTTTCACTTCAGTCCATCATAAAGAAACGACCACAGCCATCAGATCACACAGATTTTCTCACTCTCCACATCACTCTTCTCTTTCAATATATCAAACTGATCCTAAGACAATTTCAAAGCTAATCAATGGTTGAGATGTGAAGAGGAGGTCTCAATCTCTCTAGATCTAGGATCAAACGAGCAAGGTCTTTAGAAGCTTAAATTCCAACGAGAGCGGGAGAGTTAATCTTCTCTTGCACTCTCTCTCTCTTATAACCAAACCTAAGCAACTATAATATCTAGATTTTTGTATTTGCAAATTATCCACTTAAGTTGAGAACATATCGGGTGTTAACCACCAACACCAACCCAATAGTATAAGTCATCGATTTCATGACTTGCACACCTCTCGAGACCAAATCCTTTGGCCATTAGTCTTACCAAAGCCTTAGCTTACCAAAAGTCCAAAAATATTCTACAAGATTTTTCCACGCTATAATGAGGTAAACGAAAATATGCCAAAATATCGTGGATATTACATTCACCCCTCCTTAGGAATTTTCGTCCTCGAAAATTGAAGACAACACACACCACAAAAAGGAAACGAAACAGAAACAAGGTGCACAGTGCGATGGTCTCACAGGGCACGCAAGTCAAGGGATGAAATCCGTAGTAACATGGATGTACTACATGTGGCACCTGAAGAATAGTGGGTTGCATCCGTATATGGATACCCACCGAGTGTCACGTCGGAAACCGTCACACCATGACGTAGAAAAGCAACACACAAAAAGAACTAAACAAACAAGGATCTCACCACAAAATAGATATAGAACTGAAGGGACAGGCCCACACACGGAAATGTAACAGGCCAACAAAGAGCCAGAAGGTGCTAACAGAAGTCATAGCCAACAGTGTACTCACCGAACAAACAAAACTAGCAAAACAGAGCCAAAACAGAAAATATAGATGGAAAGGCAAAAGTTAGAACCACCAGGTTGCAAGATAATGCATGCAATAAGAAAATAAATACATACCCCAAAAATGATGGGGTTGCTCCAGATTGGAGGGGACACAAGTCAGAAAGTGGGTGTGGGGGTGGTGGAGCCAACTGAGTAGGTGGCTGTGCGGCTTGTGGGGCGGGCTGCGTAGAGTGGGCAGAAAAACCAGGCTGTATATAAAAAATACAAGCCCAAAAACCCAACAAAGAGAGTCAAGAAATCGACAACCCCGCTGAGCTAAAAAGCCCCCTCATGAAATGAAAAGGTCACATGAGCTTAAAACACCGACCTTAAGTAGAGTTTAAACCTCGAATTTTGAGTAATCACCCATGATGTAACCTCTCGCTATAAATGAAGTGCATTAACCCTATCATTTGTGGTCAAATCGCCACAAATGTTTCGCATTATAAATCCACTTACCCCTGAATTCTGGCAATGTTTCTCAGGCATAAAGTGTTGGCTGAAAAAGCCTATGACAGTTTAGGAAAATAAACCAACAATGTGCTCAGGCTGAAAAAAATTTGCAACACACCTGAAATTTTTAACACACCTAAAATTTTAACACACCTAAATTGTTTTAACACACCTGAAATTTTTTATTTTTTTTTTTGACACACCTGAAATTTTAACACACATGAAATTTTAATACACCTGAAATTTTTTTTTTTTTTTTTTTTTTTTGGCTGAGAAAATTTTAACACACCTGAGTATGTTTAACACATCGGAAATTTTCAAAATGGACAAAAATTTTGAAATCTATAATTGATCTGTGGGTCTAAATGGACCTAGTTTGAGCCCGTTGTATCCCAATCATGAACTCAGATCATGACAGCAGTAGCAAGGGCAAATGGCAGCAGATCAGATCATGACAGCAGATTTTGATCATAACAGCAGATTTTGATCATGACAGACCATAACACACCAGAATTTGGTCTAAGGTCCCAAAAATTATTCTGATGTCCATAAGTGAGGGACTTTTATACGGACCGACGCAGAAAATAACGTGATCAGCCACAAGTTCTCACAGAAATAATTTTATATTTCTATATAAAACCAATAATGACAGTAATATTGATATATATAACCAAATGATTACATATAACTGGAAAATATCATACAGTCCACACAAAATGAAAAAAAATTCAAGCAAATAGGCTCGAAAATTGGTCCCGGAGCTCAGCTTCACGCTCCCAAGTGGCTTCCTCCGGTGTGTGATTCCGCCATTGTACAAGAACCAAAGGAATCCTTTTAGTGCGTAGGATCTGCTCCTTACGATCCAAAATCTAAATCGGGTCCTCAATCACCTTCAAACCATCCTGAAGCTCGATGGGTTGGTAATCAAGCACGTGAGTCGGGTCACGTATGTATCGACGGAGCATCGAAACATGAAAGACATTGTGCATGCTAGACAATTGCGGCGGTAGCGCCACTCGATATGCAACCTCTCCGACTCGGCCTAAAATTTCAAAAGGTCCAACGCACTAGGACTCAACTTCCTCGCTTCCAACCTCATAACGCTTTCAGAGGCGAATCCAACAAAGACATTCGCGCCCACCTGAAAAATTAATTATTAGTGTAAATCAGCACATGGACTATATACCAAGTGAAAAATACATTTTAAGGTAGTTAACTACCTCAAAATCCACGTGTCGCCTCTTGAGATCAGCGGAGCCCTTTTGACGACTCGAAGCTACTCAGTAGTCGCCGCGTATCAATCAACCGAACTGCCTCTTGGCCAGCGCTCAACTATCTCAGTCCAATAATGAGCTTCTCACCCACTTCTTCCAGGTTTAACGATCGACACCATCTCCCATATAAAGCCTCAAACGAGCCATACCAATGCTAGCCCGAAAGCTATTGTTGTGGCGAATTCAATCAAAGGCAAGTGTTGGTCCCATGACCCGTGAAAATCCAACATGCAAGCTCTCAACATGTCCTCAATAATCTGATTCACTCGCTCAGTCTGGCCATCCGTCTGTGGGTGAAATGCAGAACTAAACTCAAGACGAGAACCCATTCCTCCTCAAATTTCTGCCAAAAGTGTGAAGTAAACAACGGTCTCTGCGACACAATACTAGCCGGTATCCCATGCGCCTAACAATCTCCTTCAAGTATAATTCTCGCAAGTCTACTAGTCAGATACGAGGTATTGTATGGCGTGAAATGAGCGATTTGGTCACCGATCGACAATAACCCAAATGGCATTGTTTTTCCTCGGTGTTTTCGGCAAACCTAAGATGAAGTCCATCGAAATGGCTTCCCATTTCCATTCGTGCATGTGTAAAGTAATAACCTGCCGGATTCTCGATGATCAACCTTAACTCAGCCGACAAACCAGCACCGCGACACGTATCGGACGTCGCGTTTCAAACCTCGCCACCAGAAACTCTTCATCAAGTCCTGATACATCTTGGTGCTACCAGGATGTATGGCATACATGGATTTGTGAGCCTCTTCTAGAATAGTGTCCCGAAGCTCTGAGCTTGTCGGTACACATACACGGTCACGAAACAACAAGGTTCCATCTGCTCGAATGGAGAAATCCTTCTTGCTGCCATTCTCGACATCTCGTCTAATCGCCATCAACTCATCATCGGTCATCTGAAGTTTTCTAATATTCTCGAAGAGCGTAGGGCGTAGTACAAGAGTAGCCATCAATGCTCCCGAGCCTTTTACATCAAACCGTGAGCTGCCCAAAGCCATATCTTCCAATAGCTTCCATCACGAATCCGCTCACAAGATGTGATAATCGGTCAAGACCTTCTCTTCGAGAGCATCAGCAACGACATTTGCCTTTCCTGGATGGTACTGAATCGAGCAATCATAATCTTTCAAAAACTCCATCCATCGTCGTTGCCTCATGTTCAAGTCCTTCTGAGTGAACAGGTACTTGAGACTCTTATGATCGGTGAATATATCAAATATCTCACCGTGGAGGTAATGTCGCCAGATCTTGAGAGCGAATATAATCTGCTAACTCGAGATCATCGTCGGATAATTTCTCTCATGGTCCTTCAACTGCTAGAACCATAAGCAATAACCCGCCGTGTTGATTAAACACGCACTAATCCGCCATAAGAAGCATCACCGCACGCGAAGCCTCCACTACCGGAAGGTATAGCAAGTACCGTCTTTGTAGTCAAGCGACGCTCAACTCCTCAAAACTCGCCACCCGCTCTGCCCAATCGAACTTTGCATTCTTTCTTGTAAGCCGTGTAAGCGGACGTATAATTTCGAGAAACCCTCGACAAATCTCTCGATAGTACTGCAAACCAAGAAAACTCCGGACTTCAGAATCACGTAGGTCGCTCAGCTCACCATGAATCGATCTTTGTAGGATCCACTGAAATGCCTGACTCCTAGACAACATGGCCTAAGAAACTGACCTGATCTAGCCAAAACTCACACTTGCTGAGTTTGGCATATAACTGATGATCCCTGAGTGTTTGAAGAGCCATCTTCAGATGCTGTACATGCTCCTCTCGGTTTTGAATAAATGAGGATGTCATCTACGAAAACTACCACATTTATCAAGATGTGGTTTGAACACCTGCTCATCGTGTCCATGAAAGATGCAAAGATTCGTCAATCCAAATGGCATCACTAGAAACTCATAGTGGCCATATAACGCCGTCAAACGCAGCTTTGGATATATCTTCCGCCTTTGATCTTGAGTTGGTGATAGCGACCTCGAGATCAATCTTGAAAAGAACCTTGCACCTGCAATTGATCAAACAAGTCGTCTATCCATGAAGAGGATAACGATTCTTAATTGTCATCTTGTTGAGAGCCTATAATCGATACACGTATCGCGTCGATCCATCCTTCTTTTCACAAATAGAACCGTGCACCCCAAGGAGAGACGCCGATCGTATAAAGCCTTTGTCTAATGTACCCGGTCGCTCTTGAGCTCTTTCAACTCAGCAGACGCCATCCGATATGGAGCTTTAGATAACGGTTCTGTACCAGGCGCTAGCTCAATCGCAAACTCAATCTCTCGGTCAGGTGGTAATCCAGGTAAGTCCTCTGGAAAGACATCAGGATAATCGCAAACCACCTTGATAAGAGCCAAGTCGTTCTTCTTCTCCGTAGAATCTTGCAAATAGGCCAGATACCCATCAAACCATTCTTCATCATACGCCACTTTAATGGTCAAACCAACGGCGCAACCTTTGATTTGACTCCACAGAATCGGAAGGATTTTCGCTTTGGCGGTCGGAAGGTCACTATCTTCCGAAGACAGTCCACGCTCGCGTGATAAGCTGCCAACCAATCCATTCCGAGAATGACGTCGAACCCTTCCATGCTCAACGTAATCATGTCGGTCAATGTCTCGTGCTCATCAATCATCACGATGACTGACTGACATGCCGTATCAGTGCATACCGAACTCCCCGTAGGAATCTTGACATCTAGAATGAAAGCGAGGGATTCAGGAGTAATCCCCAACTTCTCTGAGAAGGAAGGAGTAATAAACGAGTGTGTAGACCCAGGGTCTATAAGTACTCGTGCTTCAATTTTATCCACGTCGTCTCGACTACTCATCATAAGTGTACCTTTAGTTAAAAAGTTTGTTAATTATATGCAATGATTCCTATGTATTTTAACATAATTGACTTGTATGTAGATTTAAACAATAATAATTGAATCAATGCATAATTGACGCTCAACTTTAATGATACCTTGAATGACGCGTCATTCGACGTTTGGGCATCTGTGCGATCACCGATAAGCCCGACCTTGAAAAGTCGAGGTCGATTGCGTGAGACCGTCAGAAGTCCGTCCTTTCTCAATAGTAGGACAATCCTTGATCATGTGACCAACTTTGTCCACACAAGCATCCTCCTGTTCCGCCTACAATCCTCCGTCCCTATGTGGTTTCTACATCTTGCACACACCGGGTAGAAACAGAGTAACAACCGATCCTCTCGTTGAACCTCGAGCCACGAAGCTCCACTGCAGTAGTGCTCCGGCTCAAAGGTCGTCCCGGTGGACGTACTCGAGGTCTCTCACGATAGGAAGACGCCACCGTCTCAAGCAACGGTCTAGAATATGGTGGTGACTAGGGTAGGGAGGAGGTTTAGAGAACCTCGGCTTTTTGTTCACTCCGCTCAAGCACTCACTGCTTCTGCCAAACCTATTTTTATTACCTGCCTCGCCTCAAGTATCTGCTTTTGAATATCTTCCTCGCAATGAGGGCCTTGGACATCACGCTCAAGATATCGCCTCCATTTCCCACATCGACACCCTCTCCTCAATGTTCTCAAACCTCTTCAAATTTCTCGAGCTCTCATCACCGGTGGCCACATGTAAGGGTGCAAATCGGGAAAGTCTATCAAATTCGCGCCATACTACAAGACCGACATCTCATTCTCGATAAATTGGACCTCCCATTGATTACGTACGATCCTCGGAAAGTACTGATCGTTGAACGTCTCCACGAACTCTGCCCAAGTCCATGGAGTATTGGGGTAGTCCTACTCTCTCATCCTGGAAACAGACTTCCACCACGGGCTGGCCTCGCCCAAAAGTTTGAAAGATGCCCAGCGTACTTTCTCGACATCGGTACACTGCAACACTTCAAATATTTTCTCTATCTCATCCAGCCATGCCTCGACTTCCATAAGATCCGTCTGCCCTGAGAATGTAGGAGGTCTCATCCTCCAAAACTCTGCGAATCCTCCTGGCTGATGTCTCTCGCCAAGATCTCGGTTTGTTTGGTCAATGGTCAATTAGTAGCCAAGGCTGCCAACACCTCGTCTACATTCCCTCTGTCTTGCCTAGCAGCTCCCAAAGGCTCTGCATTAGGGCCAGAAGCAACTCGCCCTCTGCCATATGAGGTGCCTATGCCCTCATCAATCTCCTCAATGCGAGCTGTACGAGGTCCCTCTATACCTCGGCCTCTGCCTCTAAACCGTGGAGGCATGCTGATCTGTCATTGTTAAACAAACAATAACAATTAGATCAGTAATTAATTGTTGGAAAAAAAATCTAACCCCTAGTCCTAAGACTTTGAACCTAGAGCCTTGCTCTGATACCAACTGTGACGACCCGACTTTTCCAATCCTTACGGTATAGGAAAGGCCGGTTCATCAACTTATTGATTTCTCAATAAGCCGTATTCAAACAGAGGCCGGCACATAACAATGATCTAAAACAGAGGCAAAGCAGAGATAATTCATAATTCAAAAGCTTGTAATAACAAATCTATCACGATGAGGAACCAAAGGAACCACCGGTGATGGCCAATCCAACACCTAAACTAATGGTTCCATGATGGTTCCTCAAGTGATATCAAAAGAACAAAATAAGGCCTAGGGCCCAATATTCAAAACAATATTCGCATAAAATACCAAAATACAGGATCTAAAGGTCAAGGAAGAACTCCTCAAGTAAGTCTAATTCCTCCTCAGAATATAATCGTAATCCTCTAAATCCTCGATCCCAAATCACCTCAAAGACTGTGGACGATAGTCGAGGGTGAGCTAACAAGAAAGCCCAATAGAGGAAACAAATCTATTTGCATTTCATTATAAGTAAAGGTTTTCAAAAGATGTAATTCGGATCAAATATGGTTTTCAAATGATGCTTTTGCAAACGAAATCTCCAGCTTCTAATCTTGAGTTAAAACCTAATACATAAATCTAATGTGTTCAAAATCTTCCAATTAGTATGCTTCTTGTCTTAAATTTATAACTTAATTATATCTCTCAAATTCCTATAGCATGAGAGCAAAGTGTATACCGATGGGAAGACCCCTACCACCATCGCTGCTCATGAACCCTTTTTCTGAATGCAACAAGCCCCTACGCTATGAGGGAAACTTGCGCCAAAGTTATACCGTCAACACGGTTGGAAGAATCTAGGGCATCGTTCTGACGTACCTGAAATCAAATGCAAATGCTAACAAATATCAAGGCTTATTATTCATATCATATACTGATTTTTTTCAAAGTTCTGATTCAAAGGTCTGATTCAAAGATTAACTGAGGTTCTGAGGTTCGAATTACAAAGTTCTTAATTTTGGCAAAGTATCCAAATTTTTAGATTTGTGTCATATACTCTGAGTTTTTTTTTTTTTTTTTCTTCTGATGTCCATAACAGATTTCAAATACATCGATGTTAATATGATTTCAAATACATGCTTCTCAGCGAAATAGTCAAAACAGTCCCTACTTATAATAGAATACAAATAATGTGTAGGGTTCCCTACCTTAACAAAGAGCTTCAAAATCACGCATAAGCTCCTCACCAAGGACTCCAACAAATAAACCTACATATATTAACACTTTCTGTTAATATAAGACCAAAATCAAACTAAAACTTCATGGATTAAAATCCAATAAAATTTCAATGCCAAAACCAGATGTAAAACAGAATTTGTGGGTCAAATCTGAATTCGATGGTCGAATTCAATTTCACCCTTGAATTCAAAATCGCACATCATCCCCAAAATGGGAAAAATCAAGACATCATGGCCATCAGATTTTAGATTGAACCACAGCCATGTCTTCTTTAATTCTAAACAAAACATAAACAAAATAACACAAGGAGGTTTCATCAACCTACCTCTTGTAGTTTAAACCGTCGATTCCAATAAAAATCCAATAAAAATTCTGAATGCCAAAACAGATGTAAAATTTGTGGGTCAAATCGAATTGATGGTCGAATTCAATTTCAACCCTTGAATTCAAAATCGCACATCACCCCAAAATGGGAATAATCACATCATGCGGGCCGATTTAGATTGAACCACAGCCATGTCTTCTTTAATTCTAAACAAAACATAAACAAAATAACACAAGGAGGTTTCATCAACCTACCTCTTGTAGTTTAAACCGTCGATTCCAATAAAAATTCTGAATGCCAAAAACAGGACAGAAACAGAATTTGTGGGTCAAATCTGAAATTCGATGGTCGAATTCAATTTCGACCCTTGAATTCAAAACTGCACATCATCCCAAAATGGGAAAAATCACATCGATGCTGTGGCCATCAGATTTTAGATTGAACCACAGCCATGTCTTCTTTAATTCTAAACAAAACATAAACAAAATAACACAAGGAGATTTCATCAACCTACCTCTTGTAGTTTAAACCGTCGATTCCAATAAAAATTCTGAATGCCAAAAACAGGACAGAAACAGAATTTGTGGGTCAAATCTGAAATTCGATGGTCGAATTCAATTTTACCCTTGAATTCAAAAATCACATCATCCCAAAATGGGAATAATCTGCACATCAGTCTGTGGCCATCAGATTTTAGATTGAACCACAGCCATGTCTTCTTTAATTCTAAACAAAACATAAACAAAATAACACAAGGAGGTTTCATCAACCTACCTCTTGTAGTTTAAACCGTCGATTCCAATAAAAATTTTGAATGCCAAAAACAGGACAGAAACAGAATTTGTGGGTCAAATCTGAAATTCGATGGTCGAATTCAATTTCGACCCTTGAATTCAAAACTGCACATCAGTCCCAAAAATGGGAAAAATCTGCACATCAGTCTGTGGCCATCAGATTTTAGATTGAACCACAGCCATGTCTTCTTTAATTCTAAACAAAACATAAACAAAATAACACAAGGAGATTTCATCAACCTACCTCTTGTAGTTTAAACCGTCGATTCCAATAAAAATCCAATAAAATTCGAATGCCAAAACAGATGTAAAAGAATTTGTGGGTCAAATCGAATTGATGGTCGAATTCAATTTCGACCCTTGAATTTAAAAGCACATCATCCCAAAATGGGAAAAATCGCACATCACCATGGCCATCAGATTTTAGATTGAACCACAGCCATGTCTTCTTTAATTCTAAACAAAACATAAACAAAATAACACAAGGAGGTTTCATCGGCCTACCTCTTGTAGTTTAAACCGTCGATTCCAAGCTCCAAGCTCCAAGTTCCATGGTTCAAATTTTCACTTCAGTCCATCATAAAGAAACGACCACAGCCATCAGATCACACAGATTTTCTCACTCTCCACATCACTCTTCTCTTTCAATATATCAAGCTGATCCTAAGACAATTTCAAAGCTAATCAATGGTTGAGATGTGAAGAGGAGGTCTCAATCTCTCTAGATCTAGGATCAAACGAGCAAGGTCTTTAGAAGCTTAAATTCCAACGAGAGCGGGAGAGTTAATCTTCTCTTGCACTCTCTCTCTCTTATAACCAAACCTAAGCAACTATAATATCTAGATTTTTTTGTATTTGCAAATTATCCACTTAAGTTGAGAACATATCTGGTGTTAACCACCAACACCAACCCAATAGTATAAGTCATCGATTTCATGACTTGCACACCTCTCGAGACCAAATCCTTCGGCCATTAGTCTTACCATAGCCTTAGCTTACCAAAAGTCCAAAAATATTTTACAGTATTTTCTGGGCACGCTTACCGAGGTAAACGAAAATATGCCGAAAATATCAGGGATATTATAATACTCCAGCCTATCAACCATTTCCTCAAAACTTTATACTTATCGGGGAGTCCCTTGCATGCAAACCTCACTTCAAACCTGTAGACATCCAAAGCTTCTGCTGCAAATCAGACCATAGAACCTGTTGACCACTTAAATATCTAAATCTGTCGAGATTCCCAAGCTGCAGCCTTCTTCTAATCCTGTTGATGTGCAACCAAGATTCTATCCAACCTGTCGATTAGAACTCCAAAGCTTCCAATCCTGTCAACCATTGGAGGAGGTGCCCAACCTCTCGAGTTGCACCAACTATTCTCCAAGTTGTCAACCGCTTCAGCTTTATTTGCAGCTCCCTTCCCATCGAGCAGCGGCCTTGAAACCCCCCTCAAACCTCTCGACTATAAGCTCCTCAATCCTGTCAACACCTTGTTGCCAAAACCACTCGAGATCGCCAAGCCTTTGCACTCTTGAACATGTCGACATTTGAAGATCCTTACCTTCAGATCCTATCGAGCAGATGAAGAGCTCCTCAAACTGTCGACCATGCCCAATAAGCAAACTGTCGTCCTTTGAATGTTGGAACCTATCGACACCTTGCTACAGCTTTTTCCTCAAGCATCTCAACAGCCGCCTTATGCTCCATCTCCCATTCAAACCTGTCGAGAGATAATGACCTCCCATTGCAACTTATCGAGCAGATCTGCAGTCCAGCTTCAACATCTCCATGCAGTAGAAACCTCTCGACTTCTGCATGCAGCTACTCCCAAACCTCACGACAGCTTTGAATGGCAGCATCCTCACCAATCCTGTCGACTAGATAACAACAGCCCCACCTTTGAATCCCAGCGACTTATAGCTTCAGCCCTGCACATCAATCCTCACGACATGCAAAGCTTCAAAGCCCCCATTCTTCTATCTGTCGACTTGTAGCTGAAGACCTCAGCCAATTGCTCGAGCAGCACCAAACTCCAAAGCCCATCCTCTCGACTGCATCCTTGCACCAAACCCCCAACCTCTCGACTACATATAGCTTCAATCCTGTCGAGGTATACTTCCATGCACTTAGCCTAACCTCGCGAACTTCATCTTCCCCGCCTCACAGAGGAAACTGCAATTGGCCCACATTTCTAAAATTAATCCGGCTCAGGCCCCATCTACATTGAGCTGCAACCATGAGATTTAATATCACCAATTTAGTAAAATGGGGCCCATTTGGGGCTGTTTTGGTGACAAATAGCAGAAGTACATTGGGATGTTTAGAAATAATTGGAAATAATTACAGCTGCGGTATTTTGGGGCAGCCAAATAGAATGATTTCTCTGGGGCATTCTCAACAGCTGGGAGCAATCACTTGAGGTGTGCAGGTGGGTATTTTTTAGGTGGCAAGGGCATATTTGGAACTTCAATGCACATGCAATTATGAACATGGGTGTGAACTAATTTGTGCTAGGAATGCAAGTTAGTTTCAGCTGGGCACAAACAAAACCAGATTACGATCTCTTCTCTGATTGGTTGGAATGCTTAAACAGGGATTAAGCAGCAAATCCTCTCCTCTGATTGACTGCAATTCAATCCACACGGATCACTGTTAATGTATAAATAGAACACCTTGCTGCTGTAATTTCTCAGCAAGGAATTCATAGAATAACTTTGGTTCTCCTTAGCTCATTTAGGTTTAGGTTTTATTTTTCCTTTTTTTTTCCCCCTTCTCTCCCTAATTCAACATGTTGGATTAGATCTAGATAAGCAGTCCAGATCTTTTTTCTAATTGTATTTTGAAGGCTTCAAAGCTTTGGGAGTAGATTGATGTTGCACAGATTACAGATCCAAGCACAGTAATTGTAGGTTTTAAATGTGATTCTGATCTATATTTCACTTCTTCGTATTTGATTTCCCTAGATTGGATACTCCTGTGGGCCAGCCAGAATGGAGAGCTAATAGCCTGGCATTCACAGCATCTGTAATGATTAATCTGTTCTAATCGAGACCATTGACTCGGGACAATCTTTGGGATGATCTGTGACCATTAAAGTGGATAGATCATAGCCTTAGGATTACTTCAATTCTCTAGTTGAGATTAGATTCTTATACCATGCATCTGCTGGGGTTGAACCTGGGGAGCTTGTAGACAGATGAAGAACTTGTAGCAAATCAGATCTATACAATGCCTTTGATTCAATTTATTTACAATAAGAACCAGGTCATGGCTGCCTATTTCTCACCATTTGATCTTTATTTTACCATCCATCTTCCTCCATTCTTTAGACTTAGTTTTACATTTCTGTTTTGTAGATTAATTAGATCTAGTGACGTCCGAAAAGCTCTCTTTCTTCTTAGAATTATCATATCCGTAGCCAGATCTGGAGGTCTACTATATACCTTCTAGGTTTATATCACTGCTCCCTGTGGGACAAACTCTTACTTATCAAAACTTGCTATAATGGATCCTGTATCTTGCAGGTCTAAGATATTTTAGTTGTGCTGAATCCATCCTTTATTTTACTTTAATTTTATTTTGCTTTTACCATTACATAATAAATCGGCACACTAAAAAATCCCCAACAAGTTTTTGACGCCGTTGCCGGGGAGTTTTAATCTAGATAGTAGATCTGAGTTTTTCATTTTATAGATCAAATTATTTTAGTTTTTATTGCTGTTTTGATTTAGTTTTCCTTATTGCATTCCACCGGTTTGATCTAATGTTTGCTACAGTTTTTGTATAGAAAACCAATTTTAAACTGCAACAACTCTATTTTTCTCTAAGTTTTTATTTTTTATTTTCTAGCTATTTGAATAAATGTTGCTATCACACTTTTGTCCTTTTGCAAAAATGAGGCAGTGGCCTGAGTTTTCTTTTTATTTTTGTAAATATCCTTGAATAAGGTACTGCTGCAGTTGTTGGATTTTTACAGATCTGGAACATCTGCCAAACAAGGATCATCTAGATTGCAGCATGAGCAGATCTGCCTGAGTTTGCATCCCTTTCTCCTTTGCATTTATTTTTTAATTTTTAAACTCTTGAGAACCAGCAGTTTTGCTGTGTTTGATGTGATTATGATTTTTGCTGTCATTTAAGGCATGCTGATTTTTTTTTCTCTATAACAAAACCAAATACAAAAATAATAGAAAATTTAAACACAAATAGAAATTTTTTGATTTGTTTCTTATTATTTTTCAGCAGTAGTAAATAAGGGCTCTTCTAGAGCCCAAGCTGATCAAAAACACATAAAAACGTAAAAAATTATAAAATCATAAAAAATTTCTCCATATGGGCTATTTTCCTTTGCCTTTATTCATTTTCTCCCATCTGGAACTGTTGAGATCATAGTTTTAATTTTGAAGATTCATGAAGGATAATGAGCAATGGATCATAATTTGTTCAGAAAATTTAACGGAGCCAGTGATTTTATTTTCCTTTAAGATTTTTCACCATTGATAGATCTTGGCTGTGTATGAATCCTGTTTTTCTTTGTGTACATCCCTGCTTCATCATTTTAAAATTCATACTGATTTATATACATTCTCAGCAATTTTTCAGTTCAAACAGTCCTTGCTTCAAGCCAGCCTGTGAAGGCATTGTTTTACGGATATATGAAGCCTATGAAAAAATAGCCAGTCTTAGGTTAATTTGTGTCCTAGTTTTACTATTTTTCTTCAACTTTTGTAGTTTGTTTTTAGATTTTTTACCTTTGCTTTGTGGTTTTTTCTGTTATTGCAGATATTTTTCTACACTTGTAAACTATTCTTTTCCATTTTTCTGCTTACATACTTAGTTTTACTTATTTTCTGTATTTTGGTAGTTTGGTATTCAGTTACTAACTTTGTTTTCCTATTTTTATATCTGCATTTTTCTGTTTTTAGAGTTTTGTATTCAGTTCTTTACTTTGTTTTTGCTGATTTTCTATTATTAGCATTAGTTTCCTTTCATTTCCATCGCAAATCTTTTATTTTTCTATTCACATATTCAGTTTTTTTTTATTTGTAGCAGTTCTAGATTTGTTTTGCTGATTTTTCTGTTTCATCAGTAATTTCCTGCATTTGTATATCATTTTTTCCATTTTCCTATTCATGTATTCAGTTTTGCATTTTTATATTTGCTGTAAATAGTTTAGATTTTTTCCTGTTGCCCCAGTTTCTCATTGTCTAGAACATTGAGGACAATGTTCATCTTAGGTTTGGGGGTATGGCAGGTGTGCCAATGAAATAAGTTAATGCTAGTGCAGCTATGTTGAAAAAAAAAATTCAAAATAAAATGATTTCCCACCTGATTTTTGGAAAAAGAGGAAATTGAGAACTTTTTGGAACTGAAATGAGCTGTAGTCGTAACATTTTTCACGAAGCAAATGTCAAGAATTTCCAAAAAATTGATGTTTAGTGAACCTGAAATAAGAGAAAACTGTGAGGATACCCCCAGAAAATTTGATGGAAGGTCATACCTAGTGAGATTTGCGCCTGAAAGATTTTCTTTGAAGACTGTCATGACAATTTTTCTGCTCTAAGAACTGATTGGATCTAGTTTTGATCACTAGAAGTTAAGCACATCCAAGTTGAAACAGCTTGACAGCATTCTTGATATTGAGGACATGAAGTAAGGCCATCCTTTGGACTGTTTGAGCTTAAAATATCCGTACCCTTTGAACTGCCCTTGATACATACCATTTGAGCCTTGAAATTCAAGCTTTTCTTTGATAAAAAAATCCGAAAGTTTGAACCCGACACCTCAATGACATGATGCAGCCTGACCCTCACTCTGAGATTTCAGAAGATATAGGTGGAGGAATTGAAGAGGTTAGAGGAGCAAGGTTTGATAATTTGGTAAAAGAAGAAGAAAATACATATGAAGGCAAGAGTGATGTGTAATTGTGGCATGCCAGCCCATAAAAAGAAAAATTGAGAAAAACACAAAAGAAAGGCATACAAAAAGAAAAGAAAAACATAAAAGCAAAAGAAAAGAGTGAGTGAGAAGTCATTTCATCATATATTTTGAAAAAGAAGAGAAAAAGTTGGCCATTTTGGCTCTAAAAAATAAAAAAGAAGATGGAATTATGCTGAAATGAAGGTTGTGAAGTTGCAAATCACCTCCTTACCTTAGTGATTTCTCACATTTGAATCCTTTCATTCCCTTTTATTCTTTATAAATTAGACCCATAAGCCACATTACAACCCAATAAAAAGTCCTTACTGATCTGAAATTGATTGAGCTGTCATGTCGAGATGAGAATCTGTTCGATCTATGGTAAAAAGAGTTAAAAAATTTCAGAAATTAGAGCAATGCCCACGCTCATGCTTGCAGTACTATTTGAGGGCTGTAACTACTCTTGAGCTGTGAGAAATGATGCACCCTTCAATTTTATTTTATTTTTTATTTTTTGTTGTGAGTGAACAACCCTTGTAAGACTTGAGTCTGAAATCTAATTTGTTTGGGGCATTATCAAAAAAGAATTCTTAAATTAAAGGTAAGCTCTGCATTAATTTTCAGGCACAAGGCCTTGACTTGAGCTGATTGAGAATGAAGGAATTACAACAGCATTTCAGTTTTAAACTGATGTTTTTCTGCTGAGAATCTTCTAAAAAATGAATGAACATGATATGGAATTTATTTCATTTTCTTGAACTCTGTTTTCAGCATGTATCATTGGTATTAACTATTTTTATTGGATAAGTTTGGGGGTACCATCACTGAAAACCCTCAGGAGACTCCACTCCTCTACTAGGGATCACCTAGGGGTTCAAAAGGCTTCGTGCATGTGCCAAATGCACCCGTGTTCCCTACGAAAGTGGCATTTAATTTCATAGGTTAGTTGTTTTAAAATTTACTTTGCTCGAGGACTAGCAAAGGCTAGGTTTGGGGGTGTGTTAAGCACTGATTTTTGACACATTCCACACCTTTAAACCTAGCTTTTACTAGGACCTAGAGTGTTTAATATTGTTTTGCAGCAAGGAGTTAATTTCGTCCTTAGTGCCGTTTTCCGTTAAAAAGTGCCAATAAGGAGAGTTTTGGAATCTATCCACAGCAGAGAATGAGAAATGAATGGGATGGCTCTTAGGCACACTGAAGGTGCTTTGAGGGTCGCATACAACACCTGCACCTTGTGGATTGGTGCTGAAATAGAAGCACCATTGATTTGTTTCGAAGCTAGGTTCAACACCTACTACAAGCAAGAGCCCATGGGGTCATCACTTCAGCAGCACTTTCTTGGACCTGATATGCCACACCAGTGGATGCACCCCAACTACACAACAGCTCCACATCAAGAAGCTAATGGAAGCAGTGCAAGTGCAGCATGTGTGTTCACATGAGTTGCACACATGTGCCTTGGAACAGCAGTACATAGGTTCACCAACATGTAGATAACAGAAGCTCCCATTCCTCTCAAACTGCAGCTACAAATCTGGACTTCAACAATTCCAAATGGACAACAGCTACCTTGGCCAACCTATCAAGCAAACCATGCAACCATCAGGCTGCAGTCCAAACCTTACAACCCTTCAAAGTGCAGCGGCATTGCTGCAGCCTAAGGAAGAAGAAGAGCAGTCGCAATGGGTGCACTAAAACTGCAGCAGCATTTGAAGAATGGATTGTGCACCCTTCAGCAGCACTTCAAGCTTAAAGCTTGCCGACAACAATACACTTCAAGCTCCCATGTATTGGCACAGCATCGAGTCAAGTGGAGCCTCAGCAGATTCAAGCTAGTAAAATACAGTTGCATACTCCAGCCTATCAACCATTTCCTCAAAACTTTATACTTATCGGGGAGTCCCTTGCATGCAAACCTCACTTCAAACCTGTCGACAAGCAAAGATTCTGCTGTAAATCAGACCATAGAACCTGTTGACCACTTAAATATCTAAATCTGTCGAGATTCCCATGCTGTAGCCTTCTTCTAATCCGGTCGATGTGCAACTAAGATTCAATCCAACCTGTCGATTAGAACTCCAAAGCTTCTGATCTTGTCAACCATTGGAGGAGGTGCCCAACCTCTCGAGTTGCTCAAACTATTCTCCAAGTTGTCAACAGCTTCAGCTTCATTTCCAGCTCCCTTCCCATCAAGCAACGGCCTTGAAACCCCCCTCAAACCTCTCAACTGTAAGCTCCTCAATCCTGTCAACACCTTGTTGCTGAAACCACTCGAGATCACCAAGCCTTTGCACTCTAGAACAAGTCGACATTCGAAGATCCTTACCTTCAGATCCTCACAACTTGCACTCCCTTGCACCTCTCGAGCAGCAGCAGCTCCAACCCCTCAAACCTATCGAGCAGATGAAGAGCTCCTCAACCTGTCGACCATGCCCAATCAGCAAACTGTCGACCTTTGAATATTGGAACCTATCGACACCTTGCTGCAGCTTTTTCCTCAAGCCTCTCAACAGCCGCCTTGTGCTCCACCTCCCATTCAAACCTGTCGAGAGATAAAGACCTCCCATTGCAACCTATCGAACAGATCTGCAGTTCAGCTTCAACATCTCCATTGCAGCAGAAACCTCTCGACTTCTGCATGCAGCTACTCCCAAACCTCACGACAGCTTTGAATAGCAACATCCTCACCAATCCTGTCGACTAGATAGTAGCAGCCCCACCTTTGAATCCCAGCGACTTGTAGCTTCAGCCCTGCACATCAATCCTCATGACATGCGAAGCTTCAAAGCCCCCATTCTGCTACCTGTCGACTTGTAGCTGAAGACCTCAGCCAATTGCTCGAGCAATACCAAACTCCAAGCCCTTCCTCTCGACTGCATCCTTGCACCAAACCACCAACCTCTCGACTACATATAGCTTCAATCTTGTCGAGGTATACTTCCATGCACTTAGCCTAACCTCGCGAACTTCATCTTCCCCGCCTCACAGAGGAAACTGCAGTTGGCCCACATTTCTAAAATTAATCTGGCTCGGGCCCCATCTACATTAAGCTGCAGCCATGAGATTTAATATCAGCAGTTTAGTAAAACAAGGCCCATTTGGGGCTATTTTGGTGACAAACAGTAGAAGTACGTTGGGCTATTTAGAAATAATTGGAAATAATTACATCAGGGGTATTTTTGGGCTGCCAGATAGAATGATTTCTCTGGGGCATTCTCAGAGTGGGTATTTTTTAGGTGGCAAGGGCAGATTTGAAACTTCAATGCACAGGCAATTCTGCACATGGGTGTAAACTAATTTTAGGCGGGAATGTAAGTTAGTTTCAGCTGGGCATAAATAAAACCAGAGCCCTATCTCTTCTCTGAATGGTTGGAATGCTTAAACAGGGATAAAGCATCAAATCCTCTCCTCTGATTGGCTGCAATTCAAAGCACCCGGATCACTGCTAATGTGTAAATAGAACTCCTTGCTGTTGTAATTTCTCAGCAAGGACTTCATAGAATAACTTTGGTTCTCCTTATCTCATTTAGGTATTGGATTTATTTTTTCTTTTTCTCTTCCCCCTTCTCTCCCTAATCCAACATGTTAGATTAGATCTAGATAAGCAGACCAGATTTATTTTGTAATTGTATTTTGAATGCTTCAAAGTTTGGGGAATAGATTGATGTTGCACAAATTACAAATCCAAGCACAGTAATTGTGGGTTTTAAAGTTAATTCTGATCTATATTTCACTTCTTCATATTTGATTTCCCTAGATTGGATACTCCTGCAGGCCTGTCAGAAATGGGGAGCCTGTAGCCTGGCATTCATAGCATCTGTAATAATTAACCTGTTCTAATCGAGACCATTGGCTCGGGACAATCTCTGGGATGGTTTGTGACCATTAAAGTGGATAGATCATAGCCTTAGGATTGCTTCAATTCTCTAGATGAGATTGGATTCTTATACCATGCATCTACTGGGGTTGAACCTGGGGAGCTTGTAGCCAGATGAAGGACTTATAGCAAATCAAATCTATACAATGCCTTTGATTCAATTGATTTACAATAAGAATCAGGTCATGGCTGCCTATTTCTCACAATTTGATCTTTATTTTACTATCCATCTTCCTCCATTCTTTAGACTTAGGTTTACATTTCTGTTTTGTAGATTAATTAGATCTAGTGACTCCCGAAAAGCTCTCTTTCTTCTTAGAATTACCAGATCTGAAGGTCTACCATACACTTTCTTGGTTTAGATCACTACTCCCTGTGGGACAAACTCTTACTTATCAAAACTTTCTACAATGGACCCTGTATCTTGTAGGTCTAGGATATTTTAGTTCTGCTGAATCCATCCTTTATTTTACTTTGATTTTATTTTGCTTTCACCATTACACAATAAATCGGCACACTAAAAAATCTCCAACAAGTTTTTGGCGCCGTTGCCAGGGAGTTTTGATCTAGATAGTAGATCTGAGTTTTTCATTTTCTAGATCAAATTTTTTTAGTTTTTATTGTTGTTTTGATTTAGTTTTCCTTGTTGCATTCCACCTGTCTAATCTAATGTTTGCTACAGTTTTTGTATAGAAAACCAGTTTTAAACTGCAATAACTCTATTTTTCTCTGAGTTTTTATTCTTTGTCTTCTAGCTATTTGAATAAATGTTGTTGTCACTCTTTTGTCCGTTTGCAAAAATAAAGCAGTGGCCTGAGTTTTTCTTTTTGTTTTTGCCAATATCCTTGAATAAGGTACTGCTGCAGTTGTTGGATTTTTGCAGATCTGGAGCATCTACCAAACAAGGATCATTTGGATTACAGCAGGAGCTGATCTGCCTGATTTTGCATCCCTTTCTCCTTTGCATTTATTTTTCAATTTTTAAACTCTTGAGAACCAGCAGTTTTCGTGTGTTTGATGTGATTATAATTTTTGTTGTCATTTAAGGCATGCTAATTTTTTTTTTCTCTATAACAAAACCAAATACAAAAATAATAGAAAATGTAACAAATAGAAAATTTCTTATTTGTTTCTTATTATTTTTTAGCAGTAGTAAATAAGGACTCTTGTGGAGCCCAGGATGATCAAAAATACATAAAAACGTAAAAAATTATAAAATCATAAAAACTTTCTCCAGATGGGTTGTTTTACTTTACCTTTATTCATTTTCTCCCATCTGGAACTGTTGAAATCATGGTTTTAATTTTGAGGATTCATGAAGGATAATGAGCAACGAATCATAATTTGTTCAGAAAATTTAATGGAGCCATAGATTTTATTTTCCTTCAAGATTAATCACCATTAATAGATCTCGACTGTGAATGAATCCTATTTTTCTCTGTGTACATCCATGCTTCATCATTTTAAAATTCATATTGATTCATATACATTCTCAGCAATTTCTCAGTTCAAACAGTCCTTGCTTTAAGCCAGCCTATGAAGGCTTTGTTTTACTGATATATGAAGCCTATGAAAATCTAGCCAGTCTTGGGTTAATTTGTGTCCTAGTTTTACTGCTTTTCTTCAACTTTTGTAGTTTGTTTTTAGTTTTTTTACCTTTGCTTTGCTGTTTTTTCTATTATTGCAGTTATTTTTCTCCACTTGTACACTATTCTTTTCCATTTTTCTGCTTACATACTTAGTTTTACTGATTTTCTGCATTTTGGTAGTTTGGTATCTAGTTACTAACTTTGTTTCCTGTTTTTATATCCGCATTTTACTGGTTTTAGAGTTTCGTATTCAGTTCTTTACTTTTTTTGCTGATTTTCTATTATTAGCATTAGTTTCCTTTCATTTCCATCGCATTTCTTTTATTTTTCTATTCACTTATTCAATTTTTTTTTATTTGTAGCAATTCTAGATTTATTTTGCTGATTTTTCCGTTTCATTAGTAATTTCCTGCATTTTTTCCATTTTCTTGTTCATGTATTCAGTTTTGGATTTTTATTTTTGCTGCATATAATTTAGATTTTTCATGCTGCCCCTAGTTTCTCATTGTCCAGAACATTGAGGACAAAGTTCATCTTAGGTTTGAGGGTATGGCAGGCGTGCCAATGAAATAAGTTAATGCTAGTGCAGCTATGTTGAAAAAAGTTTTTGAAAATAAAATAATTTCCCGCCTGCTTTTTGGAAAACGAGAAAATTAAAAACTTTTTGGAACTGAAATGAGCTATAGTCTTAACATTTTTCATGAAGCAAATGTCAAGAATTTCCAAAAAATTGATGTTTAGTGAACCAGAAATTAGATAAAACTGTGAGGACACCCCCCAGAAAATTTGATGGAAAGTCATACTTAGTGAGATTTGGACCTGAAAATTTTTCTTTGAAGAGTGTCTTGGCAATTTTTCTGTTCTAAGAACTGATTGGATGTAGTTTTGATCACTAGAAGTTAGGCAAATCCAAGTTGAAATAGCTTGACAGCATTCTTGACATTGAAGACATGAAGTAAGGTCATCCTCTAGACAGTTTGAGCTTAAAATATCCTTACCCTTTGAATTGCCCTTGATACACACCATTTGAGCCTTGAAATTCATTCTTTTCTTTGATAAAAAATCAGAAAATTTGAACCCAACACCTCAATGACATGATGTAGCCTGGCCCTCACTCTAAGATTTCAGAAGGTATAGGTGAAGGAATTGAAGAGGTTAGAGGAGCAAGGTTTGATAATTTGATAAAAGAAGAAGAAAATGCATATGAAGGCAAGAGTGATGTGTAATTGTGGCATGCCAGCCCATAAAAAGAAAAATGGAGAAAAACACAATAAAAAAGGCATACAAAAAGAAAAGAAAAATATAAAAGTGAAAGAAAAGTGAGAGAGAGAAGTCATTTCATCAAATATTTTGAAAAAGAAGAGAAGAAGCTGGCCACTTTGGCTCTGAAAATTCAAAAAGAAGATTAAATTATACTGAAATGAAGGTTGTGAAGTAGCAAATCACCTCCTTACCTTACTAATCTCTCATATTTGAATCCTTTCATTCCCTTTTATTCTTCATAAATTTCACCTATAAGCCACATTACAACCCAATAAAAAGTCCTTACTGATCTGAAAATGATTGAGCTGTCATGTGGAGATGAGAATCTGTTTGATCTATGGTGAAAAGAGTTAAAAAAATTTAGAAATTAGAGCAATGCCCATGCTCATGGTTACAGTCCTATTTTAGGGTTGTAACTGCTCTTGAGCAGTGAGAAATGATGCACCCTTCTATTATTTATTTTTATTTTTTTGTGAGTGAACAGCCTTGGTAAGACTTGAGTCTGAAATCCAATTTGCTTGGGGCATTATCAAAACAGAATTCTTAAATTAAAGGTGAGCTCTGCATGAATTTTCAGGCACAAGGCCTTGACTTGAGCTGATTGAGAATGAAGGAATTACCGCAGCATTTCAGTTTAAATTGATGTTTTTCTGCTGAGAATCTTCTAAAAAATGAATGAACATGATGTGGAATTTATTTTATTTTCTTGAACTTTTTGTTTAGCATATGTCATTGGTATTAACTAATTTTATTGGAGAAGTTTTGGGGTACCTTCAATGAAAACCCTCAGGAGACTCCACTCCTCCACTAGGGATTGTTGCTGTTCTAAATGTGCATGATTTATTTGTGTTTTGAAAACAGACTTACAGATGATGAATTGTACTGAATTTGGAAAATTAAAAAGAATAAGAAAATATCAGCACAGAGAGAACTTAATTAGCCTGCAAGATCAGGGCCAATTGTAGCAAGTTTTAAATGTAAGTGAGTAAAAGATCGTCCACAGGAAATTGATTTAAAATGTAAGATAAACCTTCAGATCTGAGCTACCAGATCTGACCTCTGATCCTATTTATAAAGCACATAAGATGGGAGGTTGAATTTGTCACATTAACTACATGATAAAAGTAAAAATTAAACTAAATGATCCAGATCCGAGTTGGGGAGATTTGATGTAAATTAGTAAGAATGGAGAAATAATATCTAACTTTGATTTAGTACTTGGTGTAAAATGAGACTAAATGTAGATCAAATGAGATATGATCCAATCTTCATCTAGCTACAAGCACAGATGTAAGAGAAAGTAATCTAAGTCAAGGATTAGAGTTAAGCTTATGGCTATGGTCTGTCCACTTTAATGGACACAAACCATCCAATAGTCTTTAATTTGGACCCTCAATTCAGAACGAGAATATCACTACAAATGCTGTGAAAAAGTTAGGTTACAAGCGTTAATTTTCACAGGAGTAATGAATTAAGGGAAATTGTTTGAAAAACAGTAAATCTAAAGGAGTCTAGTGCAATCAGGAGATCACAGGGAACCCTTAACATAAATCCAATTGAGAACATACGGTTCACAACAACCTTTTCAAATTCACCATTACAATTACAAAGCTCAGCTTAACAGCTCTCAGATTTGTAGTCTTGAACACAATTCTCTCTTGAATTACAGAATTATCTCATTGCTCTAAATTACAAATAAAAGCTAGGCTATTACAGGAGTTTCAGACAAGCTATCTGAAATGAAAATGGGGGAATAGAAATGAAACTCAAAATCTGGATACCCAAATTGGGCAAATGGTTTATCTATTTATAGTTTTCCCCAAGTCTAGCTCAGATGTGTATCAACCAATCAAAATTGGTTGGATCTGTATCCACCAATAGGAGTCGAGCGCAAGGATCCAGATCTGTTTTGTGTCAACGCTTGATCCGTTCACCAATCAGTGTGAAGCATCAATTCTGTTATGTAATTCAAAAATCAGTTAGAGCTTCTAGAAGTTCCCGCCAAGTAATCTCATTTTCGGGTGTTCACATGGGGTGGAATATGCCTTTGGTTCGTGCTCAAAATCTTCTGAAATGTCCCTGAGTTTTTAAATGCATTAGGCGCATGCGAGATCTTGAATTACTACAGGCGAGATCGGGAATCTTCATAATACCATTTATACAGATTTGGAGAACTTTCGCAAAGTTTTGTGGCTGAAGCTCTTTTTCAGTGCGGTGCTATTCGTAAGGGGTTCTCTTCTTTTTGAAAAATTCAGAAATCCTTTCGAAGAGTTCAGATTCTCTTCGAAAACTAAACCTTGAGCTTTTAGTACTTTTCGCAGATTTCAGGTTCTTTTCGAAAAGTTCAGGTTCTTTTCGAAAAGCAATTTGTACTGCCTTCTGCTTTTCGAATAGCTTCCAATCCTCCTTCCAGGTTGAGATTAGGCCTTTGTCCTCTTTGGTTTATGCATCTTGCCAGCCAGTGAGTTTGCCCCTTCTCTTTCTTCCATTAGTTTCACCGGAGTTCTCATCTTTTTGGCACTTTTAGGCTGCTTTCAGGGTTAAGCCTGCCTTTATTGTTAGCTGTGAAATAAGTACTTAAAACACTTATTTAGTTCTCTCAAAGGTCCATCAAGACCCAGGTTAAGCGGTAGAAAATGGTATTTTCCAGTTCTTAACAGGGATCACCTAGTGGGTTCAAAAGGCTTGGTGCATGTGCCAAATGCACCCGTGCTCCCTACGAAAGTGGCATTTAATTTCATAGGTTAGTTGTTTAAAAATTTACTTTACTCGAGGACTAACAAAGGTTAGGTTTGGGGGTGTGTTAAGCACTAATTTTTGCCACTTTCTTCACCATTAAACCTGGCTTTTACTAGAACCTAGAGTGTTTAATACTTGTTTTTAGTATTGTTTTGCAGCAAGGAGTTCATTTCGTCCTTACTGCAGTTTTTCGTTAAAAAGCGCCATTAAGGAGAGTTTTTGAATCTATCCACAGCAGAGAATGAGAATGAATGGAATGGCTCTTAGGCACATTGAAGGTGCTTTGAGGATCGCATACAGCACCTGCACCTTGCGGATTGGTGCTGAAACAGAAGCACCATTGATTTGTTTAGAAGCTGGGTTCAACACCTATTACAAGCAAGAGCACTTGGGGTCATCACTTCAGCAGCACTTTCTTGGACCTAATATGCCACAGCAGTGGATGCACCCCAACTACACAACAGCTCTACATCAAGAAGCTAATGGTAGCAGCACAAGTGCAGCATGTGTATTCACATGAGTTGCACACATGAGCCTTGGAACAGCAGTACATAGGTTCACTGACATGCTGATAATAGAAGCTCCCATTCCTCTTAAACTGCAGCTTCAAATCTGGACTTCAACAATTCCAAATGGATAGCAGCTACCTTGGCCAACCTATCAAGTAAACCATGCAACCATCGAGCTACAATCCAAACCTTGGAACCCTTCAAAGTGCAGCGGCATTGCTGCAGCTTAAGGAAGAAGAAGAGCAATCGTAATGGGTGCACTAAAACTGCAGCAGCATTTGAAGAATGGATTGTGCACCCTTCAGCAGCACTTCAAGCTTAGAGCCTGCCAACAACAATACACTTCAAGCTCCCATGCATTGGCTTAGCATCGGGTCAGTGGAGCCTCAGCAAATTCAAGCTAGTAAACTTAAGTAGCATATTCAAGCCTATCGACCATTTCCTCCAAACTTTATACCTATAAAGGAGTCCCTTGCATGCAAACCTTACTTCAAACCTGTCGACATTCAAAGCTTCAGCTGCAAATCAGACCGTAGAACCTGTTGACCACTTAAATATCTAAATCTGTCGAGATTCCCATGCTGCAGCATTCATCCAATCCTGTCGATGTGCACCCAGGAGTCTATCCAATCTGTCGATTAGAACTCCAAAGCTTCTGATCCTGTCAACCATTCGAGGAGGTGCCCAACCTCTCAAGTTGCACCAACTATTCTCCAAGCTGTCGACAGCTTCAGCTTCATTTGCAGCTCCCATCCCATCGAGCAGTGGCCTTTAAACCCCCCTTAAACCTCTCGACTGCAAGCTCCTCAATCCTTCCGACACCTTGTTGCTCAAACCTCTTGAGATCCCCAAGCCTTTGCACTCTTAAACCTGTCGACATTTGAATCTCCTTACCTTCAGATCCTCACGACTTGCACTCCCTTGCACCTCTCGAGCAGCAGCAGCTCCAACCCCTCAAACCTATCGAGCAGATGAAGAGCTCCTCAACCTGTCAACCATGCCCAACCAGCAAACTGTCGACCTTTGAATGCTGGAACCTATCGACACCTTGCTGCAGCTTTTTGCTCAAGCCTCTGAACAGCCGCCTTGTGCTCCATCTCCCATTCAAACCTGTCGAGAGATAAAGACCTCCCATTGCAACCTATCGAACAATTTTGCAGTCCAGCTTCAACATCTCCGTGCAGCAGAAACCTCTCGACTTCGGCATGCAGCTACTCCCAAACCTCACGACGGCTTTGAATAGCAGCATCCTCACCAATCTTGTCGACTAGATAGCAGTAGCCCCACCTTTGAATCCCAGTGACTTGTAGCTTCAGCCCTGCATATCAATCCTCACGACATGCAAAGCTTCAAAGCCCCCATTCTGCTACCTGTCGACTTGTAGCTGAAGACCTCAGCCAATTGCTCGAGCAGTACCAAACTCCAAAGCCCATCCTCTCGACTGCATCCTTGCAGCAAACCACCAACCTCTCGACTACATATAGCTTCAATCCTGTCGAGGTATACTTCCATGCACTTAGCCTAACCTCGCGAACTTCATCTTCCCTGCCTCAAAGAGGAAACAGCAGTTGGCCCACATTTCTAAAATTAATCCGGCTCGGGCTCCATCTACATTGAGCTACAGCCATGAGATTTAATATCAACAGTTTAGTAAAATGAGGTCCATTTGGGGCTGTTTTGGTGACAAACAGCGAAAGTACATTGGGCTGTTTAGAAATAATTGGAAATAATTACTACAGGGGTATTTAAGGGCAGCCAAATAGAATGATTTCTCTGGGGCATTCTCAACAGCTGGGTGCAATCACCTGAGGTGTGCAGTTGGGTGTTTTTTAGGTGGCAAGGGCAGATTTGGAACTTCAATGCCCATGAAATTCTGCACATAGGTGTGAACTAATTTTTGGCGAATACCCGATCCCTATCTCTTCTCAGATTGGTTGGAATGCTTAAACAAGGATTAAGCATCAAATCCTCTCCTCTTATTGGCTGCATTTCAAAGCACACGGATCACTGCTAATGTATAAATAGAACTCCTTCCTGCTGTAATTTCTCAACAAGAAATTCATAAAATAACTTTGGTTCTCCTTAGCCCATTTAGGTTTAGGTTTTATTTTTCCTTTCTCTCTTCCCCCTTCTCTCCCTAATCCAACATGTTGGATTAGAACTAGATAAGCAGTCCAGATCTGTTTTGTAATTATATTTTGAAGGCTTCAAAGCTTTGGGATTAGATTGATGTTGCATAGATTACAGATCCGAGCACAGTAATTGTGGGTTTTAAAGGAGATTCTGATCTATATTTTCCTAGATTAGATATTGTTGTGGGCCAGCTAGAAATGGGGAGCTTGTAGCCTGGGATTCACAGCATTTGTAATGATTAACCTGTTCTAATCGAGACCATTGGCTCGGGACAATCTCTGAGATGGTCTGTGACCATTAAAGTGGACAGATCGTAGCCTTAGGATTGCTTCAATTCTCTGGTTAGGATTGGATTCTTATTCCATGCATCTGCTGGGGTTGAACCTGGGGAGCTTGTAGCCAGATGAAGGACTTGTAGAAAATTAGATCTATACAATGCCTTTGATTCAATCGATTTACAATAAGAACCAGGTCATGGCTGCCTATTTCTCACCATTTGATCTTTATTTTACCATCCATCTTCCTCCAATCTTTAGACTTAGTTTTATATTTCTGTTTTGTAGATTAATTAGATCTAGTGACTCCCGAAAAACGCTCTTTCTTCTTAGAATTACAAGATTTATAGCCAGATCTAAAAGTCTAATATACACCTTCTAGGTTTAGATCACTACTCCCTGTGGGACAAACTCTTATTTATCAAAACTTGGTACAATGGACCATGTATCTTGCAGGTCTAGGATATTTTAGTTGTGCTGAATCCATCCTTTATTTTACTTTGATTTTATTTTAGTTTTACCATTACACAATAAATCGGCACACTAAAAAATCCCCAGCAAGTTTTTGGCGCCGTTGTCGGGGAGTTTTGATCTAGATAGTAGATCTAAGGTTTTCATTTTGTAGATCTAATTTCTTTAGTTTTTATTGCTATTTTGATTTAGTTTTCTTTATTGCATTCCACCTGTTTGTTCTAATGTTTGCTACAGTTTTTGTATAAAAAACCAGTTTTAAACTGCAACAACTCTATTTTTCTCTAGGTTTTTATTCTGTCTTCTAACTATTTGAATAAATGTTGTTATCACTCTTTTGTCCTTTTGCAAAAATGAGGCAGTGGCCTGAGTTTTTCTTTTTGTTTTTATCAATATCCTTGAATAAGGTACTGCTGTAATTGTTGGATATTTGCATATCTGGAGCAGCTGCCAAACAAGGATCATCTGGATTGCAGCAGGAGCAGATCTGCATGAGTTTGCATCCCTTTCTCCTTTGCATTTATTTTTCAATTTTTCAACTCTTGAGAACCAGTAGTTTTGCTGTGTTTGATGTGATTATGATTTTTGCTGTCATTTAAGGCATGCTGATTTGTTTTTTCTCTATAACAAAACCAAATACAAAAATAATAGAAAATGTAAACACAAGTAGAAATTTTTTTATTTGTTTCTTATTATTTTTTCGCAGTAGTAAATAAGGGCTCTTGTGGAGCCCAGGTTGATCAAAAACACATAAAAACATAAAAAAATTATAAAATCATAAAAAATTTCTCCCGATGGGCTGTTTTCCTTTGCCTTTATTCATTTTCTCCCATCTGGAACTGCTATGATCATGGATTTAATTTTGAGGATTCATGAAGGATAATGAGCAATGGATCATAATTTGTTCCTAAAATTTAATGGAGCCATTGATTTTATTTTCCTTCAAGATTTTTCACCATTAATAGATCTCGGCTGTGTATGAATCCTGTTTTTCTCTGTGTACATCCATGCTTCATCATTTTAAAATTCATATTGATTCATATACATTCTCAACAATTTCTCAGTTCAAACAGTCCTTGCTTCAAGCCAGCCTATGAAGGCTTTGTTTTACTGATATATGAAGCGTATGAAAAACTAGCCAGTCTTAGGTTAATTTGTGTCCTAGTTTTACTGTTTTCCTTCAACTTTTGTAGTTTGTTTTTAGTTTTTTTAGCTTTGCTTTGCGATTTTTTCTATTATTGCAGTTATTTTTCTACACTTGTACACTATTCTTTTCCATTTTTCTGCTTACATAATTAGTTTTACTGATTTTCTGCATTTTGGTAGTTTGGTATTCAGTTACTAACTTTGTTTTCCTGTTTTTATATCCGCATTTTACTGTTTTTAGAGTTTCGTATTCAGTTTTTTACTTTGTTTTTGCTGATTTTCTATTATAAGCATAAGTTTCCTTTCAATTCCATCGCAGTTCTTTTATTTTTTTGTTCACATATTCAGTTTTTTTTATTTGTAGCAGTTCTAGATTTGTTTTGCTAATTTTTCTGTTTCATCAGTAATTTCCTGCATTTGTATATCATTTTTTTCATTTTCCTGTTCATGTATTCAGTTTTACATTTTTATTTTTGTTGCATATAGTTTAGATTTTTCATGCTGCCCCTAGTTTCTCATTGTCTAGAACATTGAGGACAATGTTCATCTTAGGTTTGGGGGTATAGCAGGTGTGCTAATGATATAAGTTAATGCTAGTGCAACTATGTTGAAAAAAGTTTTTGAAAATAAAATGATTTCTCACCTAATTGTTGGAAAAAGAGGAAATTGAAATTTTTTTGGAACTGAAATGAGCTGTAGTCTTAACATTTTTCACGAAGCAAATGTCAAGAATTTCCAAAAAATTGATGTTTAGTGAACCGGAAATGAGAGAAAACTATGAGGATACCCCCCAAAAAATTTGATAGAAGGTTATACCTAGTGAGATTTGGGCCTGAAAAATTTTCATTGAAGTGTGTCTTGGCAATTTTTCTACTCTAAGAACTGATTGAATCTAGTTTTGATCACTAGAAGTTAGGCAAATCCAAATTGAAATAGCTTGACAGCATTCTTGACATTGAGGACATGAAGTAAGGTCATCCTTTGGACAGTTTGAGCTTAAAATATCCTTACCCTTTGAGCTGCCCTTGATACATACCATTTGATCCTTTAAATTCAAGCTTTTCTTTGATAAAAAATCAAAAAATTTGAACCCAACACCTCAATGACATGATGCAGCCTGACCCTCACTCTGAGATTTCAGAAGGTATAGGTGAAAGAATTGAAGAAGTTAGAGGAGCAAGGTTTGATAATTTGATAAAAGAAGAAGAAAATACATATGAAGGCAAGAGTGATGTGTAATTGTGGCATGTCAGCCCATAAAAAGAAAACTAGAGAAAAATACAAAAGAGAGGCATACAAAAAGAAAAGAAAAACAGAAAAGCAAACCAAAAGAGAGAGAGAAGTCATTTCATCAGATATTTTGAAAAAGAAGAGAAGAAACTGGCCACTTTGGCTCTGAAAATTCAAAAAGAAGATGGAATTATGCTGAAATGAAGGTTGTGAAGTTGCAAATCACCTCCTTACCTTACTGATTTCTCACATTTGAATCCTTTCATTCCCTTTTATTCTTTTTAAATTTTACTCATAAGCCACATTACAACTCAAAAAAAAGTTCTTATTGATCTGAAATTGATTGAGTTGTCATGTGGAGATGAGAATCTGTTTGATTTATGGTGAAAAGAGTTAGAAAATTTCATAAATTAGAGCAATGCCCATGTTCATGCTTGCAGTCCTATTTGAGCGCTGTAACTGCTCTTGAGCTGTGAGAAATGATGCACCCTTCTATTTTTTATTTTTATTTTTGTGAGTGAACAGCCCTGGTAAGACTTGAGTCTGAAATCCTATTTGTTTGGGGCATTATCAAAACAGAATTCTTAAATTAAAGGTGAGCTTTGCATGAATTTTCAGGCTAAGGCCTTGACTTGAGTTGATTGAGAATGAAGGAATTACAGCAGCATTTCAATTTTAAATTGATGTTTTTCTGCTGTGAATCTTCTAAAATATGAATGAACATGGTGTGGAATTTATTTTATTTTCTTGAACTCTATTTTTGGCATATTGCATTGGTATTATCTAATTTTATTGGAGAAGTTTTGGAGTACCTTCACTGAAAACCCTCAGGAGACTCCACTCCTCCACTATGGATCGCCTAGGGGTTCAAAAGGCTTGGTGCATGTGCCAAATGTACCCGTGTTCCCTATAAAAGTGGCAATTAATTTCATAGGCTTAGTATTTTTAAATTTACTTTGCTCGAGGACTAGCAAAGGTTAGGTTTGGGAGTGTGTTAAGCACTGATTTTTGTCACTTTCTACACCTTTAAACCTGGCTTTTACTAGGACCTAGAGCATTTAATACTTGTTTTTAGTATTGTTTTGCAGCAAGGAGTTCATTTTGTCCTTAGGGCAGTTTTCCGTTAAAAAGTGTCAATAAGGAGAGTTTTTGAATCTATCCACAACAGAGAATGAGAAATGAATGGAATGGCTCTTAGGCACATGGAAGGTGCTTTGAGGGTCACATATAGCAGCTGCACCTTGCAGATTGGTGCTGAAACGGAAGCACCATTGATTTGTTTAAAAGCTAGGTTCAACACCAATTACAAGCAAGAGCACTTGGGGTCATCACTTCAGCAGCACTTTCTTGGACCTGATATGCCACACCAGTGGATGCACCCCAACTACACAACAGCTCTACATAAGAAGCTAATGGTAGTAGCACAAGTGCAGCATGTGTATTCACATGAGTTGCACACATGAGCCTTGGAACAGCAGTACATAGGTTCACCAACATGTAGATAACAGAAGCCCCCATTCCTCTCAAACTGCAGCCACAAATCTGAACTTCAACAATTCCAAATGGACAGCAGCTACCTTGGCCAACCTCTAAAGCAAACCATGCAACCATCGAGCTGCAGTCCAAAGCTTGCAACCTTGCAAAGTGCAGCAGCATTGCTGCAGCCTAAGGAAGAAGAAGAGTAGTCGTAATGGGTGCACTAAAATTGCAGCAGCATTTGAAGAATGGATTGTGCACACTTCAGCAGCATTTCAAGCTTAGAGCCTGCCGACCACAATACACTTCAAGCTCCCATGCATTGGCACAACATTGGGTCAAGTGGAGCCTCAACAGATTCAAGCTAGTAAACTACATCTGCATACTCCAGCCTATCGACCATTTCCTCCAAACTTTATACCCATCGAGGAGTCCCTTGCATGCAAACCTCACTTCAAACCTGTCAACATGGAAAGCTTCAGCTGCAAATCAGACCATAGAACCTGTTGACCACTTAAATATCTAAATCTGTCGAGAATCCCAAGCTGCAACCCTCTTCTAATCCTGTCGATGTGCATCCAAGATTCTATCTAACCTGTCGATTAGAACTACAAAGCTTCCGATCCTGTCGACCATTGGAGGAGGTGCCCAACCTCTCGAGTTGCACCAACTATTCTCCAAGCTGTCGATAGCTTCAACTTCATTTGCAGCTCCCTTCCCATCGAGCAGCAACCTTGAAACCCCCCTCAAACCTCTCGACTGCAAGCTCCTCAATCCTGTCGACACCTTGTTGCTCAAACCTCTCGAGATCCCCAAGCCTTTGCACTCATAAACCTGTCGACATTTGAAGCTCCTTACCTTCAGATCCTCACGACTTGCACTCCCTTGCACCTCTCGAGCAGCAGCAGCTCCAACCCCTCAAACCTATCGAGCAAATGAAGAGATCCTCAACCTGTCGACCATGCCCAATAAGCAAACTGTCGACCTTTGAATACTGGAACCTATCGACACCTTGCTGCAGCTTTTTCCTCAAGCCTCTCAACAGCCGCCTTGTGCTCCACCTCCCATTCAAACCTGTCGAGAGATAAAGACCTCCCATTGCAACCTATCGAACAGATCTGCAGTCCAACTTCAACATCTCCATGCAGCAGAAACCTCTCGACTTCTGCATGCAGCTACTCCCAAACCTCACGACAGCTTTGAATGGCAGCATCCTCACATATCTTGTCAACTAGATGGCAGCAGCCCCACCTTTGAATCCCAGCGACTTGTAGCTTCAGCCCTGCACATCAATCCTCACGACATGCAAAGCTTCAAAGCCCCCATTCTGCTACCTATCGACTTGTAGCTGAAGACCTCAGCTAATTGCTCGAGCAGTACCAAACTCCAAAGCCCATCCTCTCGATTGTATCCTTGCACCAAACCACCAACCTCTCGACTACTTATAGCTTCAATCCTGTCGAGGTATACTTCCATGCACTTAGCCTAACCTCGCGAACTTCATCTTCCCCGCCTCACAGAGGAAACTGCAGTTGGCCCGAATTTCTGAAATTAATCTGGCCCCATCTACATTAAGCTGCAACCATGAGTTTTAATATCAGCAGTTGAGTAAAACAAGGCCCATTTGGGGCTATTTTGGTGGCAAATAGCAGAAGTACGTTGGGCTGCTTAGAAATAATTGGAAATAATTACATCAGGGGTATTTTTGGGCTGCCAAATAGAATGATTTCTCTGGGGCATTCTCAGCAGCTAGGTGTAATTACTTGAGGTGTGCAGCTAGGTATTTTTTAGGTGGCAAGGACAGATTTGGATCTTCAATGCACAGGAAATTCTGTACATGAGTGTGAACTAATTTTTGGTGGGAATGCAAGTTAGTTTCAGCTGGGCACAAACAAAACCAGATCCCTATCTTTTCTCTGATTGGTTGGAATGCTTAAATAGGGATTAAGCATCAAATCCTCTCCTCTGATTGGCTGCAATTCAAACCACATGAATCACTGCTAATGTATAAATAGAACTCCTTGCTGCTGTAATTTCTCAGCGAGGAATTCATAGAATAACTTTGGTTCTCCTTAGCTCATTTAGGTTTAGACTTTATTTTTCCTTTTTCTCTTCCCCCTTCTCTCCCTAATCAAACATGTTGGATTAGATCTAGATAAGCAGTCCAAATCTATTTTGTAATTGTATTTTGAAGGCTTCAAAGCTTTGGGAATAGATTGATGTTGAGCAGATTACAGATCCGAGCACACTAATTATGGGTTTTAAAGGTGATTCTGATCCATATTTCACTTCTTCGTATTTGATTTCCCTAGATTGGATACTCCTGTGGGCCAGCCAGAAATGGAAAGCTTATAGCCTGGCATTCACAGCATCTGTAATGATTAACCTGTTCTAATCGAGACCATTGGCTCGGGACAATCTCTGGGATGGTTTGTGACAATTAAAGTGGACAGATCATAGCCTTAAGATTGCTTCAATTCTCTGATTGAGATTGGATTCTTATACCATGCATCTGCTGGGGTTGAACCTGGAGAGCTTGTAGCCAGATGAAGGACTTGTAGCAAATCAAATCTATACAGTGCCTTTGATTCAATTGATTTATAATAAGAACCAGGTCATGGCTGCCTATTTCTCACCATTTGATCTTTATTTTACCATCCATCTTCCTCTATTCTTTAGACTTAGTTTTACATTTCTGTTTTGTAGATTAATTAGATCTAGTGACACCCGAAAAGCTCTTTTTCTTCCTAGAATTACCAGATCTGTAGCCAGATCTAGAGGTCTACTATACACCTTCTTGATTTAGATCACTACCTGTGGAATAAACTCTTACTTATCAAAACTTGCTACAATGGACCCTGTATTTTACAGGTCTAAGATATTTTAGTTGTGCTGAATCCATCCTTTATTTTACTTTGATTTTATTTTGTTTTTACCATTACACAATAAATTGACACACTAAAAAATCCCCAATAGTCCTCAAGCCAAAAAAAAGTAAATTTTTCCTTGCGTATATAATATATACGCAAGTGTAAATTCCTACATCTTTCCGCATTTTTCAAAATGTCATAACTTTTGATCTACAAATCGGAATGAGGCGATTCTTAGCTCGTTGGAAAGCTAGGAAACTCTACTTTCCAATGTTATAGGTCTCAAATCTAGCAAAGGTCTATATAAACTTTGTAACTCCTCTTTCCAACCACTATTCTGGTTGGGCTTTCTAAGGGTCTGGGAAGGGTTTTAAGGGTTCAGGTTGATTCCTAAGATATTCGCATGATTCTGAAGGGTTTTGGGATAATTCCTAAGGGTTTAGGAAATGCTTTTGGATGCTCGGGGTATGCCTTTCTTGAAGTACAGGTCAATTGAGCCTTGAGCCAATTTTCAGTGTCTACAGATGCCCTTCTTTGGTATCCGATCACTAATGATCGAATGCCAAAGACAGACATTCGAAGTGGCAAACGCCATCGGGTCTGTTGTATTCAAATTAAATCTCAAGCATAAAAAAAGTAAAAAATATGAAGAGTGACGTAAGCCCAACACTTGGGAAAATGTTCGTCACTCGCGATGGATTGTAGCGGAAGCCAAATACTTGGGAAAACGTTCGTTCTTCAAGACTATCGGTCCCCAAGAGCATAGTGACATTACTGGGCATAATCGAGATGGTGAGACTGATAATGTATAATGTTCAAGTTTCATTCTGAATAAAACATCCCTGCAAGCAGGAGGGTAACCGACCCATACTTAAAGATTGGCGTAAAACAATGACGCGAAGATCCAACGGTTTGTACCCAATCTCATGAGGAATTGGTTGCCCCACTTTGATCGGTCACAGGTGCCCCTACGCAAGGTAGAGTTCGAGATCTTTGAGCGAACTCATCAACCTCGAAGTTAATTTAGCACAACTGTTCGAGCGGAGCGAATATTGATGTCGCAATATTTTTTGGGAATATGTGCAACTTTTGATGACGAACTTACAAATAGATCAAATATGCAAAAGCATGGACCCATTAGGGGCAATACACAACAAGGCAATTGTAGACACCTAAATTTGGCCCAGGGCCCGATCAACTTACACTTCGAGAAAGGCGTACCCGCCGAGCTTCTGAGAGCACTTTTCGAATCCTTAGAACTTAATCCAAACCCTTAGAACCCTATCCCTGATCCTTAGGAATCAACCCTAACCTGTAGAACCCCTCCCAAACTAGTTTTAAACCCTCTCGGGTAGTGGTTGGAAAGAAGAATGCCATAATTTACACAGACCTCTGCTAGAGCTGAGACATATACCATTAGAAAAAGGATCTTTTCAACGAGCCAAGAATCGCCTCAATCCGAGCTGTAGATCAAAAGTTACGGCAATTTGAAATTCGAGAAAAACTGCTAAAATTTTGCCTAACGTATGTAATATATACGCTAGGAAAACTTGACCTTTCTGTGGACCCTACAGCGGGTTCTGAACCTCTAGGTTTCTCAGAAACACTATTCCTATAACTAGTGTATGTAATACATACGCTAGGCTTAGGAACAGTATTTTTGGGATTTTTACCAGATTTCAAAATTGGGGTTTGACTTGTTGACCTCCCCATCCATTAAGGTTGGTTTTATTTGGACTGCTGCACTCACATTTGTCTTATTTGCAACCCTTTTGCCCTTTAAAGCCCCCCTTAACACCTACCATTAAAACCTAATTCACACCTATCTAAACCCTTGAAAAACTCAAAAACCTTAGATCTAAGATTACCTAGTTGCTATCCCAATTAGGACTTTAACCCTCACTAATCCCCCTCTATTCTATAAATAGAGAGCCCCCCCCTCCCTCTTGGATTAGAGGCTTGCAAAAATTTCCAAAAGAGAAAAGTCTAGGGAGCTCCTCCTCCATTTGCAAACACCCATCTTCCATATAAATTCTAGATTTGAAAATCATCCCTTAGACCCCATCTTCCATCATAAATCTCTTAGGTTGGCCTGGTTAAAAGCCTTAGCCTACCTCTCCTACCCTCTATTCCTCTACCTTCTTTGCTTTTCCCCTGTTCTTGAACTTGCGCCCTTACGCTGCCGAAATTTCGATGATTGCGGGGGGTGTAAGTAGGATCGGAGTGCCTTCGGGCAAAGGGAGAGTACTGTTTTATTTTTATTTGTTCTTTTTATTTGGCTATAAGTAGAGACTGCTTACGAGAGGATTGATCGGGTGCCTAACCCCTTCCTGATCGATAACCAAAGCCCCTACCCAAGAGCCTTGGGCGTGAATCGGTAAATTAGAGTTATATTTTTGCATTTCGGTGCTTTCAATATTGGTTTGGGTTTTCCGAAACACCAAAAGCTATGGGTGGCGACTATATTTTTAGAAAAGATCAAATCATCACGACGAACTCGCGAGAGCACACGGTTTCACAGATGGTGACTCTAGTGGGGAGAGCTTGTAGAGCTTCCCCTTGAAGTTTTAACCAATTCTTATTTATTTAGTTTTCTTGTTTACTAATCCTTTTTGCTTCATTTCGTTGATACTTACTCCTACTTTTCAGTCATTCTTACTTACCCCTACTTTTCCGTCATTTAAGCGCCTTAGCCAATTGGCGGGCCTGCTTGAGCACTATTTTTACTTACCCTTACTTTTTCTATCATTTGCATGCCTTAGCCGATTGGTAGGCTTACTTGCGTATTTTATCACCTTAGCCATTAGGCAGGCCTACGTGAGCATTTAATTTATTGCAATCAGGTACCAACAGTGAATGTCGGCCCGTAGAGGCGGCATGGGATTGGCGCAACCCATTTTTAAACATTAAGCAAACTCCCTTAAAACTGAATTTAAAATTGAACCAACAAGGGACTTATTCCACTTTTTTACGTTGGGTAGATTTTAAAAAGGGTGGGAATCTAGGCAGCGATACAAACGTCCTGGTTCTTAGTACGGTGGTAGCCCCTAGTGGTGATGATTCGAAAAAGCGTCACCCCATCAAGTATCTGAGAAAGCGCTTGCGCTAGAGGTATATCAGGTGGGAAACCAAGCTTAAGAAAAAGCCCTAAAACCCTAGGGGAGTGCGTTAGTTGTCCCGAATCGACCTTGTATCCTTAGGTGCGGTGAGGAGGGAGCTGAAATAACAAAGAAAAATAGCCTTTGGAAGCACTACTTCCCGAAAACCAAAAAATATATATAGTCGAAGTCGGTCTTCCTGCTACTATCAAAACACATAAATATATATCTCTAGAAATTGTGTTCTGGATCAGCCATGTACCATTATTAGTTCTACAAATTTGGTTTAGTGTCCTTGGAGTTGCTAAAAATTGAACTAGCAGTATTATCATTCTGCCAATTGAATTAGTAAATAACTGCTCCTGACCATCTGTGATACCATCAATCTTAAAGTTCATTTGATAATAGCTAAAAGTCAGTTAGTTTGGACTATGACCCTCGCAGAGTCCACATTGAATTTGAAGCTTTTAGATTTTCTTACCGATAAAAAAAGAAGTAAAAGCTTTTAGATTTTAAATCTTGTCACAAGCAGTTTGCCATTACACTTACAAGAACAAGTGGGTTTGTATTCTTTGGATCAGTCATGTATGATAATTAGTTCAACAAAATTTGTTTTTTGATTTTAATCTCCTTGAATTTACTAACAATCAACATACTCATTCTACAAAGTATTATTGCTAGAATATTTGCTCCTGACCATCTTAGATACCCTGAAATTTTTAATAATTTTTTGAAAAAACCCCTACATTTTAAGCTGTTAAATCAGGGCCATATATGTGAAGTTGAAAATTCAAAAGAGATTGGATTATCTTTAGAGGGACACGTCCACTTGGCACAATGTGCCATATAAATCAATGAACACAAGCTCAGAATCCACAAGAAGATAAAAGAAAATTGCAATAGCAGAATCTTTAATACTGCTTTTATAGAAAAATTAGATCGTTAATATTTTATCAGTTCTCTAATTTGGAAGACTAAAACTACACCATAGCTCAATACTACCATGCAAAAGTTAAAAAAGTAAATACATTGAAATATGATCCACAATCAGATATTGAAATTGATAGCAAAAAAAATTAAACCTGGACATTGTGATCTGTCCAAAATGAAGGATCTTCAGTGAGGTCAAAATGCAGAATTTCAACAGACGGCCAAGAAACCACATCAAATTTCCCTTTCGTAGCCCTAAAAAAGCTCCCTCCTTTAGCTCCAATATGTTGAGGATGCCAACTTTCGTTATAAGATCCCGACATCCCGCAATTAGAAACCTTAGAGCTGCTCTTCACCAGAGTACTCTGAACCAGAGTTCGGCTCCGAATGAGATTTCCCCTGTGCTGCAGCTTTCGGAGTCTAATAATTCAAAATTTTCGAAGCTTCTGCATTTCCCCTCGAAAATCGACCGATTTGATTCCCTTTGAGCCTAAGCTTAGAATTTGATTCCTCCTCTACAACTTCTTAGAATCTTTGATTTCAAGTTTCAACAAAAAGAGAGCAGAGAAAATGTCCTGCCCAATCAACGGTTGGAACTGTTGAGTGAGAAACCTCAGAATCCTAGAATCTACAAATTACTTCTTTGAGAAATAATTCTCTCCACCGCCATTGCCAAATTACCAGAAAATATCAAAATTATCAAAGAATCTAAACTAAAGATAATGAGGAAAATAAACAAAATCCTCGCCTCTACAAATTCTAATTGAAGATCTGAATATATACAAACGGTGGAGATTTCGAGGTCGAATTAAAATAGAAGAGATTAGGGTTTGGTGATTGTAATTGGGGAATGGCGAGAGCGGAACGACGAGAGGTGATGGGGGATTCGCGAGAAGAGGTTAGGGTTTGGTGATTGGAATTGGGAAACGGCGAGAGGTGATCACAAAGCGAGGGCTCCAAAGCTCGATTTCCATATGCCAAATGGTGAAACGACGGCTCCAAAACTCGATCTCGATCAAAAGAAAACCTTTAACGCCGATCTCTGCTTCAATGGCATCGTCTCCAAACTTCAACTCATATCTCCGCTTCAATGGCATCGTCTCCAACTTTCAACACAAATCTCCTTTGAGATTCTGCAATTTAAATCTCTAGCTAGGGTTTGGAAGAGGGAGATGGAGGCTAAGGGTCGAAGAGGGAGATGGAGCGAGAGAGAGAGGGGGAGACGACAATTTTGTTAGCAAGATAAAGAGTGAAAAGAGTTGCAAGATAAAAGAGAGAATTAGGGTCAGGGTCCCGATAGTTTTGCACGTGACGAGAGGATGAAGTGCACGTGATATGAGAGTTAGGAATAAAACCACTGTCTTAACTTAATAAACAATGGATTTTGGCAGTAGATTATTATCACAGCTTGAGCAGTGATTCTTTTTTATATTACAAAAATGAGTTTCTTATCATTTTGATGTAGTGAGAGAGAGGTTGTGATGGCGAAGGTTTTCTCAGAAGAAGAAATGAATAAGAGACAACTAAGTTTCTTAAAAAGAAAAAGATTAGAGATATTTCCGGAGTTGAGATTCTAAAAGATAGCAAGGACGTAAGTTACGTAAAATTAATTGAGATTTCTAAAAGGAGGTGGGTTCCAATGTGGGGTGCTAACATTGTATATAGTGTTTTGCTACAGCTAACACTAATGAATGAAATTAAGAAATTCTTGGTTGTTAGAGTTCATGATCAGCGTTAAGACTTGACCTGAGTTGCCATATTTGATGCAAGGTTTATATGGAAGTGCTTGGATTTGATGGTATGGGAGATAGACTCTTGGGCTGGACAAAAGAATTGTGCTATGTACTTCTGGGATCAATTAAAATTGTGTACCACTTGACATCAAACATATATATATATAAATATATATATATAGAGAGAGAGAGAGAGAGAGAGAGAGAGAGAGAGAGAGAGAGAGAGAGAGAGAGAGAGAGGGACCCAACTCGTCAGGTCCGGCCCAACCGGACTTGACGAGTGAAGAGCTATATGCGTGACCAACCTAATCTAACTTGACCCGATGAGCATTCACTCGCTTTGACTCGATCGCTTAAGAGCATGCGTGAATCTCGACCTGATTAAAAACTCCTCTAAATTTCCCTACTCACTCTATATTATTGTAGGAAAAAATATAAGAATTTGGTATCAACCCGACCCAGTTGTCTCGATCCAACCCAACCTTAGTTCTACCTGACCCAACCAAAAGATTGGGTTAGATTGTTTGTGCCCGACCTGACGACGCGATCCAATGAGTGCAGTTCCGTACAGGACCCGGTCTGAAAGGGGTTTACCCGACACGTTGACAGCCCTAGTGAATACTTTCTTTGAGATGGAAAAGAAGACACCTTCCATTTTCTACGAGGGAGAGGAGAGAGAGAGAGAGAGAGAGAGAGAGGAGAAGAAGAAGGTTAAAAAAATGCATTCGTTCGGTTACAGAGCGAACGCTGTGGTAACGTTCGCGTTGACGATTCTCGCTGTGATGTGCGGAATGGCATCTCTCTCCGACAATCTCAACTCCCCATCTCCCACTGCCCAAGTCAAGGTACTTACTTCTTTTCTAATCCTCTCCATGATTGATAGTTCGCTTCAAGTCGATCCCCAGCCGTCTGATCGAAGAAATACGTTTATCGGACGGTTGTGACCGTACGATTGCTTTCTCGATTAGCATATTACATATACTTCATCTTTGTGTTCTGATTAGGGGTTTTTGATCATTATAATAGTTTTGTAGTTTTACAGATTAGATATGATATTTTTATGAGTAAAAGAGGAAAGGAGAAAGCCCTAGAACAAGGATCAGCAGAAATTAGGTTATGAGTCAATGGTTTGTTTGTTTGGTTGTGCAGAGTGGATTTGTTGACAATTCTAATGTCGTATTTATAGTGATCATATAGAACTACGATACTAGCCAAAAAATTCATTCGCAGAATTGGTGCACAAATCAGCTCCTTTTTATTTAGACAAATTGGTAGACTATGAGTGAACCTGTTCGGTAAATCTACCCCGACTAAAACGAGAGTCTGCATTTGTTACGACTTCAAAGTATTAAGGGCTTAACTTTCTGCTCCGCTAACACCTATGCATTTTTGGAGTATTGTTAGGTAGGTCCTTAACTAATGGTATCAGAGCCAACTAATGGTATCTCAAGTTCGTTCTATGAAAGGGGATCTGAGGAAAGGGCTATCTGGGGGTACCAGAGTGAGAGCCGCCATGGAGTCCCATAAAGGCCAACCTAGGGATACCTGGGGGCCCACAGAGTTGGCCGTGGCGGATATTGTCTGCAGAGTGTGGTGGTGTGTTGCGACTCCAAACTAGTAAGGACCAAACTTTCCTCTTCACTAACTTCTAGGAATTTTTGGAGTATTGCTTGGGTCTTTAACAACATCAAAGAATTTTTGGCTTTTGATCGGTTATCTTTATTAAAAATAAAATTAGAACACAAAGGGAAGGGTGAAGAAACTAAAATTCGACATGTGTCATGGGGCACCGAAGTAGAAATCAATCGATCAAAGTCTTGATAGCCATTAATCTTAAAATCCGTTGACCGCTTTGCATTGCAAGACGAAGACGGTTTTTCATCCCAATCTTATATAACATAGATGTCTAGATCATATCAGTCTTCTAACACACTGCACACATGATGAAACCATGTGCCGCAAATCCCAAAAAGTCACCTATGAGCCAAGTCACTTGCTGCTTGGGTTAGGTACCTAGTACCAACTCTTTAATACGTTGTCATTTTACCATATGTAGAAAATCTTTCACCTTGCCAAGAGATGCTGAGTTTTTAGGAATACACGAAATTTGTAGTGACCATTTATTGTTGGGACAACCCCAGCACCATCATCTTGTTCCATGTCCCATCTTTGTGGGGTCAGCTTTACAAGTTCCAATGGTCCACTCTAAGTTTAGGGCTAAACTCTCTGTCACTTCTCACTATTAACCTACAAGTCCTTATTAGTCTTCCCTTTCTCCTACTTGTTTCTTGTGTTGTAGATGGAGTTGGGACAACATGCCAGGTCCAAATTCAAATATGCAATGAGCTGGAAAATGATGATAAATGAAATAGTCATTATGAAAATAGATTGCAATGTGCTGTGTGTGTGATAATTTATATATTTTTCCATCATGGAATATTCAAACCAAGGATCAAAATACCGGATTCGGTTTTGGTCCCAACCGAAACTGAAAATTTCGGCCGAAATCTTGTGGGCCAGAGGCTGAAATTTCGGTGCTCAATTTTTATTTATTTATTTATTTTTTTTAAACTCAAAATTATCGGCCTTCAAATTATCGGCCGATAACTTCAAATTATAAGCCGATAATTTGCTGGTTCGATATTTTTCCCGAAAACTTCGGAATTTCGCCTTGGTGGGGTTCGAAAGCGATGCGTTTCAGCTGAAATTTTGATCCATGGTTCAAACTGAACAAACTTGGCATCCACACATACAAATGATATAACATCTGGCCGTATGACCTTAAGATATGAAAGCCTTCCAACCAACGTCGGCAAACATGTTGCCTTGACATTGAACTCATGAAGGCTAAAAATATATTTTAATAAATCAGAAATCAAATTGAGACGTCTACCAGTTTCTTCAATTTTTATAGCAGATGAGTTAACCTGGATGATATAATTGAGTTCGTTGGCTCAAAAAGCTACTTACTGATTCCAAACAATTTTGATTTACATGTATTTTGTGATCAAGATAAAAGATAAACTTACATTAATGATTAAAATAGAATTAATTTCAAAGAACTGAAAGAACAAGATGAAAAGGAGGGGAATATCAAAGACAACAATACTGTCCTACAATGTAGGGCACCATTATAGTTCCCTGTTTCTTATGTATTAAACATATAGTATTATTTCTCATTAGGTTTCATTTTACAATGTAGACCTACTTAAGCAACAATTCTGGTAGTCATAGGAGGATCAACCATCCCAAGTACCATTTTGATGTAAGGCAACTATTCCTTGATCTATAGCCTCCCTCCACTTTAGTTCAATAAGTTCATCTTTTACACATGATGGTATTGGAATGGAAGAGATGGATGAAGTGAAGGCCTTAAAGTGGGAGATGTGTGTGATAGGACTTAAATCTAGGGCTGTAATGTAGAATAAGATTATCAGTGGGAGAAGAAGATAAGAGAGATGGAAAATTAGGCTTAGGCATCCAATACCGTACACCCCAATTCTATTACTACCTCAAAAGGAATACAAATGGCCAACTAAATTCATTTCCTATAAATGACCAAACTATCCCTAATAGTATTATACACATAAGCTCCCCTTCAAGTTGGAGCATAGATATCAACCATGCCCAAGTTGGATACCAAGTCATCTAGTTTTAATTTTTTGACAACCTTCGTAAGCGTATTTGCCGACTCCTCTTGAGAATTAATAAGCTATCTTTTCTTAATAAAACAAAAATCACCCTCTATGTGCTTGGTTCTTTCGTGGTACAAAGGATTAAATGCAATGTGACTGGCAGCTGGATTGTCCCCATACAATTTCATAGGCATCGTGACCTTGACACAAGGACAACAAATATAAACTTCACCCATAGTCCTTCACATGCACCATGAGCGCCCATTGCGCTAAGTCACCTAACGATACCAAGTCGTCGAGGCGTCGCCTTCGGCCTTACTAACCCACGCGGTGCCTCGCTATCGCATGCAACGAAACCAACCAATCTTCTCATCAGCTCTGATACCACCCGCCTAGAGGGCGGGAACTCCCCCAACGTGGTTACCTCTGTTTCGCGGCCTACCACCCAACATATCGTGCCCCTTACGACACGCTCATTTGTACCACAGTGTTAAACTTGACCTGCTCAAGCTTCACCCTGTGCACTGCACTAGTACCTCGCTTCGCAACAGTCTTGGCATGCAGCTCCCCATGCCATCATGTCTTGCCCACATGCCGAACCAAGCCCACAATCTCGTGCCTACTCATGCTGCCTTGCTCAATGGAGTCCCACGCAGCGCTCGTGCTAGCGTGCTCTACTGAGTCCCACGCAGCGCTCTGGTGTTCTCACGAGGTTGACCAGCCGTATGCACCACGACGCATAGTCCGGGGCCATACTTCAACCTCACCTTGGGTGCCACACGACATCGTTGTGTCGACGTCCTAGGCCCACCCTTTCAGGCCTAGGAGACACTTGCGCCCCTCTGGCAACGCAAGGCCTCGTGTGGGTGGAAGGTAACTCTCCAACTCCTCTCCCACATAGAAGGGTAAAACAGTCATTCGGCCAGAATGGCAGGAGAACCTCAAACCCCTTGGTTTGACATACCGCAATGCCTTCGCATCGGTAGCCCAGCTTGGCTATGTCACGTTCGTGTCGCGTCCGCATCACTCCCGCATCTTACCCCCCCATGTGACCATGTCGTGTCCTCGCAACGCGACCACGTCGCCAGGCCATCTTGGCCCCCATGTCGCGTGCCCTCCTGGCACCACATGTCGTGCAGTCCCGACACCCAGATGTCGCGTGCCTATCTTGGCACCACATCGCGTGCCCAAGGCACCATGCGGCAAGCTCGAGTGTTGACCCCTTCACACATGGCCGAATACTTGGCTTTTGTGCTAGAATGAGCCACAACATGTTGTATTTTACTCTTCCAGAATACTAGATTGTCTCCAATAAATATAAGATAGCCTATCTGTATGTGATCCTGTTCAGTCAACGTAGTATATATCTCGACATCACAATGCCCATGATCGCTATATAGAATACGTTTTTAGAACTGGACTTCAAATACCTAAGAATCATATAAATTCCATCTAGATGACTTTTGCAGGGAGAGTGCATATACTGGTTGACAATCCTAACTACATACACCATGCCAGGCTGTGTGATAGTGAGATATATGAGTTTTCCAACCAGCCGCTGGTAAAGACCTAAATCTTCAAGAGGTTCACTTTCTTTAACATCTATTATATAGTTAGGTTTCCTGGTGATTCAGCTGGCCTAGCTCCTAACACACCCTCCTCATTGAGTGGGTCTATAGTATACTTCCTCCGAGATATGACAATCCAATTCTTTGATCTAGCCGCTTCTATCCCCAAAAATACTTCAGAGGCTCCAAGGCTTTTATGTCAAACACTCTACTCAGGTGTATTTTTTAGGTTGCGATCTCCAGAAAATCATCACCTGTAATGAACATATCATCCACATCTACGATAAACGCAGCTATATGCTTCCTTTTTTTAACAAATAGAGTGTGATCATGATAGCTTCTCCTATATCTAATCTTCATCCCGACTTTACTGAAATTTTCAAGTCTGTAATTAAAAAACTGGGAGGAAGAGCCACATATACCTCTTGTTGAAGATCATCATGTAGGATGGTATTTTTGACGTCTCACTGGTGTAGAGGCCATCTTCTAGGAGCAGTCAGAGAAAGGAGCACCCGGATTGAATTTAACTTTGCAACAGGATCAAAAATCTCATTGTAATCAATCTCATTAGACTGAGTGTACTCCTTTGCAACCAACTGAGCCTTATACCTATCCACTGATCCATTAGGCTTGTATTTTAATGGTGTACACCCACCTCCAACCCACCTTTCCGTCACCTCTCATGTATTGTTGTGTTCATGTTCTTTCATCTCCTCAATCATAGTACCGTTTTCCTGAGGCTATAAGATAGCTTCATAGACATTAGATGGGATTTCAATGCAAGACATAGAGGAAACAAAAGAGCCATATGAGGATGATAGAGCATGATAGGACATAAATTTACTAATGGGATGAGAGGTACATGATTTATGCCCTTCGTGCATCGTGATAGGTAAATCCAGATCGTTTAAAGGTGGCACTAAAGCGGATTCAATACCTGCCTCTGGGGTTCCACTTGGTTGATCCATCGCCCGAGGAGTAGTGGGTACACTGATGCGGGGCAAATGCTAAAATCCTAAATATGTGAGTTGGGATTAACTTTAGATTAAATTGAATAGCGGAAATATTTGAAATCACCCAAACACATAAAATAATTTAATGAATTCAATTAAAAACAATTAGAATAATTTCATTTTAGCTATCACATGCATTAAAATTTCCGATCTAGAAAAACGGATCCGATGAAGGACTCGAGTTTCGATCTAGTTTAGGGCACTAATCGACAATTATGATATCGCCTCTTGACTCCTCTAGGGTTTGGAAAAAACGAAAGGCTCAAGGGATTAATTCAATCAAAAGGGTAGATCAAAAGATATAAATTAATAAGGGTATGGGGTTTGGGATTTTATTAAAGCAAATAGGGGAGATATTATTGGACAATAATTAGAGAAAATGATAGAAGAGGAAATAGGGTTCCACGGTTTCACATCACGGATTTCGAAGCTTCTCACCAAGACTGTACGTCGGCTTCGCACCAAGTCGCACGAGAAATGAAGATTCACTCCTCAGGTTTTGAAAGATTGACTCTTTCGATCGAAAACTTTTCACAAGTCTTCTATGGTTTGCATAAAAGCAAGTTCTCAAATTTTCATTAATTAATCAACTATTACAAAGTTGATAAGGAACTTATATAGTAGGCCTAAAAAAAAAAAATCAACTATTACATAAGCACTAAAAAGGACAAGTTTGCCCCCAAAATTAAAATTTCGTCTTTTGGCGGATCCCACTTACGCGACAAATCGATCGATCGATGTATAAATTTATAAATCGCATAAAGTCTTTGTTCACATTCGATCGATTGAAAATGATCTATCGACTGAGAAAAGAAATTCGCCAAAATCTCTGAAGCCTCTGGCCTTAATCGATCGATCGATCACAACACGCCCAAAATCTTCAGTTTTTTCCAGTTCTTTAATTTCGACTCCCCTTCCGCTTCTTCCGACGCTGGAGAATCTTTTTTGGCCCAAATCCGATGCTCTCGATCTTGATGTCCCCATCAATTCTCCCCGGGTGGGAGAACTCATCCCTGATGAGTTGTAGAACCCACGCATGCTACACTTTGGGTGCTCAGCTCCCGCTCCCGGCTTGCCTTTCCATGTTGTGAGATACGCCTGATGTTTATCCGTATTGATAGTGAATTTTGAAAACTCTAGAACCTCATTATTCAACCTTTTCTCATATTACACAGTTAGAGTACGGGTTATGAATTGGTTGAATGGGCTTGGCTCGATTGTTTGGGTAACAAGGAATGAGTCAAAAGACAGTTGCAAGACATAGAATAGGTGTAAGATCTTCCACCGCAACTATTAGATGATTACCCTTGTCCAGAGGAAAACCTAGACTGCCATCATTACCTCTTTTCAAGGTCGAAAAAAGTTTCACATGCACAGGACTATCATGAATTAACACAAAATTGTCATTATTAAACTCATGAAACAAATTCATTGTGTTAGTGACATTCTGCATATTTTCTTCATTCAATAAAATCTTATCGTTAATCCCATGCAAGATAGAGTGCTGACACGTTCCTACCGACTCTAACAATTCATGCGGTATGGACACACTATCACCACTTTCTTCGGGGATAGAAACTTTCCTAATACAACCTACGGTTTTCATAGGAATTTTATCCTCCTTGTCACTTGACATTTCAATAGGTTCGTACACTTTTCTTTTAACTCATTGTCCTCTTTCTCGGGATACTCCTGAATAATCAAGGTTTGGGTTTTACTGGGACCTTGTGATGCGAAGTGTCCAAAGCCTTGACACTTATAATACTGTTGTGGTGCGCGCCTAGAATTTTTGATTAGTTGTCCTTTACCCTTGTCAATCTGAGGATTCACGGGTTTTGAGGATTGACTGTAGGTATGATTCGCCTTTTCAGTAGGATTAGATTGAAAATTGGGATTAGAGGTTATAGATTGATCACTAATTGGAGTGTTGAGATACCTCTCTAACTCTAGCACTTTGGCATAACACTCTCCTAAGTCTTCAACAGGGTGAGGGATGAGTTCTTTTCGTAACTCCGGACGTAGGCCAATGCAAAATCTAGATAAGGTGACATGCGGACTCTCTAGGCATTAGCCCGAAGTAAATACTCTTCAAACTTATTGATATACTCTTCAACAGACATGTGTCCTTGTTTCAAACCATGCCACTGATCCATGATTTGTTGGTTGTAGGACAGAGAAATACATATATCATGAAGTTTCTTTCATGTTCGCCCATGTGGCGATGGATTCGCGTTCGAGAGCTTCTCGCGCTGTTCCACACTTGTCCAATACAGTTTGGCTTGTACCACAAGTTTCATTTTGACAAACCGCACTTTTTGCTCATCCTACATTTCATACCATTCGAAGTAATGGTCCATGGCGGCTGCCCAATCTATATAGATTTTGAGGCCCATCTTTCCTTTTGAAAGTAGGAGCATCAATCTTAACCGACTTTGTGATTCTCTTGTCCGGGTCGGGACGATTTTCACGCCTAGGAGGATCCCTCCTCTCATCAAAATTAACTTTATGATGTTCACCATGAGTCGATCTAGATAACTCTTGGAGTTGCGCTGCTAAATCAACCTGTTTGGCTTGTTGATTTTGCAATTGGGCCTGTATGACAGCTATTTGGGTTTTAAAACTTTTCATGAAAGCGGCTAATTGCTCCGGATTCATTGTGATCACGACTTACTAACAAGGGTTCTAAAATGGCATGCAATTATGAACCAACAAAGGATGAGGACTTTTACCAAACACTAAACGTGCACACCGATGAACACAAATGAAATAAAATTCAATGAAATTAAAATGACATGCAAATATGCCCTAACCTAGAACCTAGGCTCTGATACCAAATCTGATGCGGGACAAACGCTAAAACCTAATTAATGCGAGTTGAGATTAACTTTAGATTAAATTTAATAGCAGAAATATTCAAAATCACCCAAACACATAAAATAATTTAATGAGGTCAATTAAAAACAACTAGAATAATTCCATTTTAGCGTTCACATGCATTAAATTTTCTGATCTAGAAAAAACGGATCCGATGAAGGACTCAAGTTTCGATCTAGTTTAGTGCACCAAGCGACAATTTCGATATCGTTTCTCGACTTCTCTAGGGTTTGGAAAAAAAACGAAGGCTCAAGGGATTAATTCAATCAAAAGGATAGATTAAAAGATATAAATTAATAAGGGTTTGGGGTTTGGGATTTTATTAAAGCAAATAGGAGAGATATTACTAGATAATAATTAGAGAAAATGATAGAAGAGGAAGATAGGGTTCCACGGCTTCACACTACGGATTTCGAGGCTTCTCTCCATGGTCAAAATACTGGAAAAACGATACGTATTGTCCTGACCTCCAGGACGATACATATCGGGCATCGCCCGATACATTCAATGTATCGACGATACATTGAATGTATTGGTTTGATACATTGAATTTTTTTTTTCAAAAAAATCCCGAAAAATACTAAAAAAATCAGGAAGAATAAGTTTAATGATTTTCTATTTATTTCAACTTTTTTAAAATTTATTTAAGGCTTATTTGATGCATATTTCATAATTTTATCAACACATAACCTAAATTACATCGTACATGACTCGTGATTAAAATTAAAAGGTATATTGTACATGAAAAACTTATTTTAAAGCCACATTAAATTTCATGGTAGTTCTTGGCCCTCGTGATCATCACCATCGATGCACGAGCTTTTCCTATAATGTTGGCCATATTGATACCCATGATCATATGTGCCCCCTTGAAACTGAGGCATTGGCGATGAATGTGGCTCAGTGTAATAGGTAAAGGTCGGTCCTTCAAAAATATGACTAATGAAGTCATATGGCCCGGGTTAGGTTGGTTGAGGCCGGTAGTATGGGTTACTGGTTGTTGAATCTTCGGTGTTTTGCAAACTAAATCTCTCGAAGGTAGAAGTCATATAACCCACATTATCTTGTGGACCTTGTGGTGGTGGTGGTATTTGGTAAGATTCTGACGCCCCTCTTCCTTCAACCCCTTTACCTCTAAACGTTGGAGTGTCATACATTGTTACCGGCTCATCATCCCATGCGGCAATATCTCCATAAGAATAAGAGCGATCAACATCATCCCCTGCACCACTAGTGGCAACGTGGGTTTCATCGCCTCTACCATCACCGGCATCATCGTCATTATCACTACCGGACTGCGTTTCGTCATTAGATCCAACCACTGAATGACAATTCAATCTTTTTTTTCGCCTCGGTGGTTGGAAAGCCTGCTCCTCCTCTACTCTTTCAGCATTGTCCAACAATGCAGTGCTCTCAGTATCATGGATCAAAATATTGTCCGATACCGATACGTATCGGACGATACGTATCGGTATCAGACTTGGACGATACGGTATATTCAATGTATCGTATCGCCATTATGTATGTAAATGCCCGGATGATACATTCAATGTATCGTCCGATATTTTACTATTCCGATACGTATCGGTTTTGAGCTCGGACGATACGTATTCGATACCCGAAATTTTGACCCATGCTCAGTATTCAACACTGGCTCTTCTCTCTCTTCGATCCACTGATTCAAAGGGTCATCCTCCGTGAATATATAATCCAACTGGATGGGATCAAAATATTCACTATCTGTAAGGTAGAATATGATAGATGAATTAGTATATGCCTCATCAATTAGATCAAATAAAAATTGTATGAACTAAGACTTCATATAATTGCTTATCATGGTTGGTCCTTTGCATATTCCTGACCTTTAATCGCATGTTGTAGTGGCAGTAGACTAACTTTTCCAATCGTTCCATAGTTAACCTATTCCTTGTCTTCGTGTGAATGAGAGAGAAGGTGCTCTAATTCCGCTCACAGTTAGAGGAACATGTTTGCGATAAAACCCTCATTGTAGCCCGCTTCAGTATCAGACCATCACCTCCATAGTGCATCCACCAATCAGCGGGTTTATCGTGCTTGATTTGGGATTGCGCCAACAGGGTCCCAAATGACCCATGTCTCTTGCAAAACATGTCAATCTATAAAAATGAAATACAATAACCCACATATCAATAAACAAATCATATGACATTTGACTTATTAGTTATAAGGTATGATTACTCACATCTCTGATGGCTTGACCTTGGTTTGCCAACTCAGGGAACATTCATTGGATCACATTGGGCAAACCGCTGTACACTTCATTAGCCTTACTCAACTTGAAGCGTCGCGTATACTGGAAGGCCGGATTCAAGTAGTGTGCTATACATCAAATATGAACAATCTTATTAGTATATGGAAACAGTGAATAATATGAAAAATAATAAATAAATAAAGATCACTACATGTTAATGCAAGTACTAATGGAATTGTGCATCTTACCTCTTGTCGATAATCGCCCAATATCGTTTATATTTTGTAGATCATTAGGTTTTAATAGCCAATTTTGCCTTATCCATTGACTCGTAAACGTACCCATCGTTGTTTTCTCATCACCATCTACAACCTCAACACTTGCACCAATGAGATAGTGACGGCGATCAGGTGGTCAACATCTGCCCAAAACTGGGGGCTGTAGATCAGGTCACCAACTTCATTCAAAGCAGGTCTCTTTGATTGTGGGAGCTCTAACTCACATTTTCTCCATTCTTCGGAGTTGACCATGCTTTTCAGCTCACGACTATATCTAGCTAAGCTCTGTAGGGCTAGAAATTGTGTCGCAAATCGTATAATCGCTGGCCGGAACAGCTCGTTCTTAGTGAAGTCTCTTATTAGATTCACCAACTTGTCACTGTTGTACAAGTAGGAAATAATCGTTCTTTGCCTGTGCCTTGTTTTCTTTCCCAAATCCTTAAGAATGAGGTCCACGCAATGAGCGGCACACGGAATCCAGTACAAGTGACGTCTCTTCAACATTAACTGTCTTCCTACGGCTTTGTAATTGGCGGCTTTGTCTATTACCACCTGCACAACCCGCTTCTCTCCAACCTCTTCAACTACCTTATCCATTAGTTGGAAGAGGCAATCAACTGTCTTCGTGTGTTTAGAAGCATCAACTGATTTTAAAACTACTGTCCCGACATCGCTGTAGACCAAAAAGTTGATCAAACTCTTTCTTGTGGGACCGATCTATCCATCGCATATAAATATGCAACCTCTCTCATCCCATACTTCGTGGAAGCTATCCACGTAAGCTCTTATCTCCTTGTACTCATCTAGTAAGGGTTCAGATACCTCATATGCAGGAGGCTTTTTAACTCCTGGATCAGTTTCTGCACTTGTATCAATCATACTTTTAAAGTACGACGACTCCACAACCTGGCTCGGAATGTGGTTGTATATAAGGAATTTTGCAATGGATTTTCCAAGCTTCTTATCCAATTTTTTTAGTGACATTGCACTCAATTTAGTTTGTTTGGAGCTTTCTGTCCGATACATGAACGGATCCATGGGACTTATAGTACGGCCTGGTCTCCCTCACAGATGCTGATCTACGCAACTCGGCAGTCTCCTGAATATCCTCATCATCATAAACAACATGTGGCCTATGACTAGATCCACCACCAGCAGCATGCATGGATGAGCCCCTCAACCTGGACTGAAACCGATAATCGACTTCTTCCTGATCTCGTCGCTGTCGTGCTTCTCTAGCACTATCCCTCATGACTCTCTTTGTTTGCTCATCCTTATCCTCAGCATCCTCAGGTCCAGGTGCAGGAAACTCTAGATCTCCCCCCTTTATTTTCTCATACATTTCTCTATCTCCGTCGGCTTCTGCTTTTTTCTTTCCCTTTGCCGCTTGTAAATTGGCTCTGACAGCTTTTCTCACCTCTCTGGGTACATTGGGACATCCTTTTGTCTCTCCTTTAACGTGTCCCAAATGCTCCTTCAACCGTGTGATACCTCCTCCCAGCAATTTTTTTCCACAAAGTTTGCGTTCTATTCGGAGTCTATCACCATCTATTGCTGTATCATATTGCCAGGCTGGATCTTGTCCACGTACCATATTTATTTATTTCACCTGCATAAATGAGCAAACGATTGGATTAAATTAAAACATTTAGATTACACTTAAAAATCAAATTTATTTGATATTATTCTAATTTTGAAAAACTTTAGATTATATTTGAAAATTTATTTCATATTATTCTTATTTTTAAAATATTAGATTATATTTTATCAAATTTATTTGATATTATTCTAATTTTTAAAAATTTTAGATTACATTTGAAAATTTATTTGATATTATTCGTATTTTTAAAATATTAGATTATATTTTACCATATTTATTTCATATTATTCAAAAAAATTTGAAAATTTTAGATTACATTTGAAAATAGTATTTAGTTGATATTGTTCTAATTTTGAAAATATTAGAAAATCATATTATTCTAATTTTTAAAATATTTGAAAATCATATTTATTTGAAATTGATGTGTCACATGCATCATGGATATGTGTGACATGTGTAATTGATGTGTCACATACCCCATGACACATGCGACACATGTGACACATGTGTAATTGATGTGTCATGGGGTATGTGTCACATGTGCCACATACCCCATGCGACACATGTGACACATGTGTAATTGATGTATCATGGGATATGTGTCACATGTGTGACACATGTGACATGTGACACATCAATTACATGTGTCGCGTCACATGTGACACATGTGTAATTGATGTGTCACATACCCCATGACACATGCACATACCCCATGACACATGCAAATGTGATACATGTGTAATTGATGTGTCATGGGGTATGTGCCACATGTGACACATCAATTATATGTGTCTTGAGGTATGTGACACACATAAACCCCATAATAATTATCAAATTGACCCACATAAATCCCATAGTTAGAAATTGACCCATATATTATTATTTAATAAATAATTTTATAAATTGACCCACATAATCCTCAAAGTTTGACCCATTATAGGCTCAAATTAGGGTGATTTAACGTAAAACCCCCTACTTTAGGCTTAAAAATTCAAGATCTACCATATTTAAGGGTAGATCTTAAATAAATGAATCCCCCAAACTATAGATTTAGTGGGTAGATCTAGTTTTCACTAGATCTACTACATTAATGGGTAGATCTAGTATTCCGAGCTTTCCGGGCGGTCCTTAGGCTAACTTTTGCTCTTCCGGTTGTAAGGTAGAGGAAGAAGAAGATGCAGCTGAGAAAGAAGAGAACTGGCAGAAAAATGGGGTTGAAATCACATAAACCCCCCCCCCCCACACACACACAGATCCGTGGGTCTAAAGTGGCTGGGCACACAGCCAAAAATTGAAATTATCGGACGATAATTTCAAATTACGGTCAAATAATTTCAATTTCTCGGACGATACGGGCGATAATTTACTCGCATCCTCCGATAATTTGAAGGTTTTAAGGGGCTTCAGAAAATGCTGAAATTATCGGACGATAACTTGAAATTATCATCCGATAATTTCAATTTATCGTCTGATACGGGCGATAAATTACCCGTATCGGACAATAATTACATAGTTTAAGGGGCATACGATTCAAAGCCATTGTATCGTATCGCCCAGGTCTAAAACCGATACGGATCGGACGATACGTATCGGTATCGAACGATATTTTGACCCCTGCTTCTCACCAAGGTTGTACGTCGGCTTCGCACCAAGTCACACGAGAAGTGAAGATTCACTCCTCAGGTTTTGAAAGATTCACTCTTTTAATCGAAAACTCTTAACAAAACTTCTAGGGTTTGCACAAAAGCAAGCTCTCAATTTTTCATTAATTAATCAACTATTACAAAGTTAATAAGGTCCTTATATAGTAGGCCTCAAACAAAAGAAAACTCTAAAACAAATAAGCACTAAAAAGGACAAGTTTGCCCCCAAAACTAAAATTCAGTCTTTTGACGGATCCCACTTACACGACAAATCGATCAATCGATTTATAAAATTATAAATCGCATAAAGTCTCTGTTCACATTCAATCGATCGAAAATAGGGACTCGATCGATCGATTGAGAAGTGAAATTCGCCAAAATCTCTGAAGCCTCCGGCCTCAATTGATCGATCGAGTCTCTGGGATCGATTGATCGACCACAACATGCCCAAAATCTTCAGTTTCTTCCAATTCTTTAATTCCGACATCCCTTCCGCTTCTTCCGACGTTGGAGAATCTTTTGCGGCCCAAATCCGACGCTCTTGATCTTGATGTTCCAATCGCACACACTTCTTTCGAATAACCTAGCCTTGATTCCACTTCAAATCGACATTAGAAAGTCGAGTATCTATTCTTCTATTGTGAGTTCACCAAATATGTTTTTAGAAATACTTTTCAGGCTTGTTTGGCATCTCGGTGGGACACATAAATCAGATTATTTCAATATCTAAGTGGTGCAAGAAAAAGATCTCTACCCAATTTGACCATGTAAGGAATTCCATTCCTTGGTTTTTGTGTTGGGAAATCTGGTTACTTAGGGATTCACTGCGACATGGTGGTGTAATTTATCCTGAAAAAACAGTCATTAAGAAAATAAAAAGTGGTTAAGGGAAGGCGCTCCCCTTAAGATTCCTCATCGCCAATGTAGCAACAATCAGCTGGATGCCCTTTCTTGCCTCAATATTTCTCAAGCTCTTGGGAAGGCTCCAAAAATAACACCGTTTTCTTGGGAAGCTTCCCCTGAAACTTACCTCTAATTAAATACTGATGGGTCATCTAATGATGACAATTATCCACGGTATATGGATAATATTGTGAAACGATGCTTTGATATCCTCTCTAGATTCTCTTGGTCGACTTCTCATGTTCCTAGACAAGGAAACACTACTGCAGATGCTTTGGCGAATGGGGCTGTATCTTCTTAGCAGAATGCATTGTTTCAATGGTATGTGCATCTTCCTTGAAGCATCAAAATGTGTTTTGTTGGGGTCTTTTATTGACTCTCTTAATCCACTGCAATTGGGTTCTATATTGTACTTATTTCTTATTTTCATTAATAAAGTTCGCTTATTCTTCATATTTTATATATCATTCCCTTACACTAAGACTCTGTTTGATTACTTGGAATTCAGCTCTTGAAATGAATTTGCAATTCCATGCTCACTTCCTTGAAATTGAATTCCCCTGGACATGGCACTACTCTTGTTTTATTATGTTGTGTGGGAAATGACTTTCCTAGAATTGCAATTCCATTGCTTGATTAGATTCTTTGGGAAATAAATTCCTGTGGAATTGAAAAAGGGTATTTTTGGCAAATGCAAATAAATAACAAACCAGGATTTTAAGATACTCCCTTGCATTTGAATACCTAGACTACATAAACCATATAATATCAACAAGTAAATATTAAAATGAGGTACAATTATCCAATGATCAGGTCAGCTTCTACAAATTTTGTGCTAAAAAAATGTCCACTGCATGAGTACTCCTTTGATCATCCCCACATTGCACAAGTACCTTACTAGTAAGCATTACAAGTACAATTGGTCAACTAGTAAGCATTACAAGTAGGGTTGTCAAAGGGTTCGGGTCACACTGATACTTGGCCTGCCTGACCCAGATTTTTTTACCTATTTGGGCACATAAACTTGACTTGTCGATTTGAGTCGGGCATGAGGCGTCTGATCAACCTGGGCAAAAATTGGATCGGGTCAACCCGGCCCGACCAGATATTTTATACATAAAATAAAAAAGGAAACAAGTAGGGGTGTTATCGGGTCCGTTCGGGTTGGTTTTGGGGCAAAACTGAAACCGAACCGATAACTATCGGTTTCTATTTTATGAAACTGAAACCGAACCGATAAGGTTCAAAACCGAAACCGAACCGATAGTTATCGGTTCGGTCAGTTTTCGGTTTTTAAACCTCAATTTTCAACTTTTTTTTATTAGGAAGCCAATTAGGTTGCCAATTCATAAGAAAGTGTGTGAACTAATTTTGCAAGATCTTACCAGGGTAATTGTGCATTGCTTGCATTTCAGATCTTAGCAGTTCCTCTTCAGCATAGAAAGCATGATTGTGAATATTATCTTTCTCCCGCTCTTCAACTCTAACATTCACCTCAACTACCTACAAAATTCAGGGATAGTTGTTGACAACATATGATGAATAGGAATATCCACTATCAACACTTACATCATAATAAGCAATAGAGAGTATGATCAAATTCAGGGTACTGACTACTGAGCCACAGGCAAAATCCGAACTTTGAGTGCTCTATCTCCATATATATAGGCAATAGATTTTTAAAGAAGCAGCCATGATTTTACAACATATAAAGGAAAATAGGAAATATATGTTTAAGCAATTTCCTCTAGAAATTTAATAGGAAATGATACAATTATGAATAATTAACTCCTGTTTACACAGAAAATAAACTGATAAAAAAGATTAGAAAAGCTAGTAGAAGGCATTTGAATAGTGTAATCTAACTAAACTAAAGAAATATATGTTGAAGCAAATACTAAATAGTATAATCTAAATAAACTATAAATCACCAAAGAAATAATTAAAGTCGACACAAGACCACCTATTAAATTATAAATCAAAGAAGGTTTAACTAATACTTTCATATAGTCTATATCCCATCTATTTGAATCACAAAAACAAGAGCAAAAAACAAAGTCACGAAACACAACATAAGTATTCTATTAAACCCATCACAGAAGATCTAGAGGGAGAAAATAATCCCAAAACAAATCATCTTCTCCTCTTAAAAGATTGAGAAAATAATCCCAAAACAAAGCATCTTCTCCTGCTAAAAGAGTGAAATCTAATTATCTATACTCTCTAGTCTCTACTCTTCAGAGGCCAAATGCCTAGGCACCAACTGTTCACTTTCTCTGTTTTTTTGTGGGCCTACAAAGTAAAAAAATGACATATAATAAGATGGAATGTGCAAATTTATAAATAATTAAATATATAAAACAAAAGTAAAATATATCTTACACTTACATTCCTGTGGACCTGAGACAGGGTTATATTCTTGAACCAGACAGACATCGATAAGAGTATCGATCGATCCTTTTTACCTGCGGCCTCCGAGCTTGCTTAGTCGCTCTTCTTCTTCTGTCCACCTGCAATGGGACTTCTTTCTTTACCAGCTCGATAAGCTTCATGCTAAGAGTTTCCCACGCTAGCTTTTTTATCAACTACAACTGAAAGGATCGTCTTCCTACCTTTTCTTTTTTCCTTTCGAAAGTCAGTTAATATACGAGTAGGCAATTCTCCTTTCCTGTGTGAAGAATAAAGCTATGAGCACTGCAGTAGTCAAATAAAAGAAAGAAGACTAGTTCGGGCAAAGCTACTTGTAACTGATCCCTTGGATTGGAACTCTTACCTTGAATACTTGAATAGCCGTTCTGTCGGGAAGCGTCATCCGTAAGGTTAGGTACTTTTCTTGATGCTGACCTGAGGGTTAGTCGCTTCGCTCCTTAGGGATGTCTCCGCGAATACAAGGTTCCATGCCTGTAAGTGTAAGCTTATTTCCTCGAATATGAGGTTTTTCTTTGAGTGAGTCGAGCCACTAGATCTAATTGCCAACCAACGTTCTAGTTCTAGATTTCTATTTAGAGATGCAATTGAGTCTAAGGTGTGAAAGGTCCCATTGCAGAGAGAGAGGGAAGCTATTCGGGTAAGATATTCTACTTATAATCCTTTTTGATAGGCGCAAAAGAATCTAGATGAACTTAAAGATAAAGAAGCTCAGTCAGGATCAACATACTTTCCTCGATTACTGAATTAAGAGTTTTCTGCGAATGTTAGGCTTTCTTTCTTTTTTCATGTGGAAAGGCAGGTCAAGGGCAAGGGGAAGAGAGAAGGAGCTTTAAAAGAGAACTAAACTGGTTCAACTAATCCCAATGTAAGCCCTTTTGCAAGAGTAGGAAAGGGACAAAGTGACTCGACTGAAGGGAGAGGGATGAGAGAGCAAGAGCTTATTTTTAAGCTTCTTCAACAAATGCAATTCTCTCTCCTTCCGTACCTGTTCAGCCGTGAACCACTTGGCTTCTGTGGCGAGAACATTTCCCACCCTACTATGTAGAGAGAGCTTAGTTCCTCTTCTTCGGGCTCTCTTTAGTTTGGCCGGTCTTCGGTTTGGCTGTCGATCAGGAATGAGGTAGTCGATCTCCAACTCAACCTCAGGTTCAGCCGCCTCATCCAAGATGGAGGGCTCTTTCAATCTCAGCTGATCAACATTGAAGACGGGGTGGCGGGCAGTTCGTTTTTGAACGCATTCTCCCCGACCTTCTCTTGCAGAGTGAACGGTCCCGCAATGGTTTATGCGGTTTGGTACCCTCCTTCCTTAGGCAACTTTAACCACACTCGATCTCCCACCTGGAACTTATGATCGGTTCCGTGTCGGTCGTGCCTTTGCTTCTGCTGCCTCTGCGTTTTCTCCAGAGTATCAGCAACCTGCCGGTGGTACCGCCGTTCTCCAGGAAACTAACGGCTCGCTGCTGTTCAGCCGCTTCTCTAGGAGATGTGCCGCTGACTGGGTTCAGGACACAACCATCGTCCGAACCGTCTGCTACCAAGTCCATGGGGGCCTTTGGTTGGAACCCATAACAAACTGAAAAAGCACTTCTGCCGGTCGACGAATGCGTGCTCCGGTTGTAGCAGTGTTGAATGAACGGCAGGGACTCATCCCAGACACTTGGGTGGTCCCGATGTTAGATTCTCAACATTTGAACCAAGGTTCTATTGGTGTCCTTCGTCTGGCCATCGGTCTGCGGGTGCAGTGCTCCTCTTCATTTGTTCCCGTTAACGACCACAAAGTCTGCCAGATGAGAGAAACCGCTCGATCTGAGATGATTGAAGATGGCAGTCCGTAGTAGACCACTACATTTTGGAAGCAGAATTCGGCCAGCGCATCGACCTGGTACAAAATTTCCATCTTACTGAATCCGAAGGGTTTACTACGACAAAAACTAAGTTCTTCCCCCGTAGGCAATTGTCCTACGAAATAAATGGATATGCTTTCCCATGGCCAGGAAGGTATTGGGCTGATAAAGCCCCAACTTCCTGTTGGACGGCTTCGACGTGCTGCATAGAGCACACACAACCCATCACCGTTGGACATCTGCTTCCATCCTGGGCCAATAAGAGTGCCTTTCCAGGCGTTTTATCCACTCCAAAGTGTAATCCAACTCTGGCATCATGAAGGACCGCGAGACGCCTTTCTTTGCCCGACATACTCTGCCGTCTTTGTAGAGTAAGCCGTCTAGCCGGCTGTAGCCATCTGCCGTCTGCAGTCGGGCCGGCTTCTCCCAGACACCTTTCGACGTCCCTCCGAGTACTCCGCCGTAAAGTCCCCGAAGTCCAATAAAGTGGTAGAAACAGCAGGGGGTCTGGACAGAAAATCTGCAACCTTGTTGGCCTAGGATGTACTTTATCACCAACTCGAACTGTTGCAGGAACTGAAACTCACTTCATATGACGCTCCTGAAGCTTGAACTGCGTCTGTAGATACTGAAGGGGCTTTTATCAGAGTGGCCTATTCGTAAAGCGTCTCCTTCCTGAGCAAATAGTGCCTCCAGTGTTTCACAGCCAGCACTATCGTGTACATCTCCTTATCGTACGTGGGATAGTTTGAGACGGCTGTATTGAACGTCTCACTGTGGTATGCGACCACTCGGCCGTCTTGCCATAAAATGGCTCCTAAAGCATGAGCAGGAGCGTCCGTCTCGATTTCGAACGACTTCTGAGCGTCTGGCATGGCAAGAACCGGTGCTTCGCAGACTTTATCCTTAAGTCCCTGGAACGCACGCTATTGATCCTCTCCCCATCGAAACGGATCTTTCTTTTCTGGGCCTCGAGTCAGATCAACCGGGAGTAGTTCTTTATGAATCTTTAGTGCGGAGGTAGTTGTAGTTGGTCACGCCGAGGAAACTCCTTACCTCCGTCAGCGACTTGGGGGTTGGCCATTCCCGGACAGACTTCGTCTTCTCAGGATCTATCTTTACTCCTCCTGAGCTGATGATGTGCCCCAAGTATACCAGCTCAGCTCCCTCATCCCGAACAGGCTCTTCTCCGTGTGGGCTTTCAGCTGGTGCTCACGCAGAGCTTCTAGAACAGTCTCTACGTGTTGTGTTTCAGATGCTCCTCAAAGGTCTTGCTATAAACCAGATGTCGTCATGCCTCTTGATATCAGCACATCCTATGTTTCTTTGGCGGTTTCTTCATCTGCATCCATATAAGGCCTAAGAACATCGTTCGTCAGCCGCATAAAGGTTGCAGGTGCATTGGTCAGACTGAATGGCATGACGATCCATTCATATAACCCTTGCCTTGTCTTTAACGCGGGTCTTCCAACGCCTTCCACCACTTTTGGTGGTATCCCGACTTCAAGTCTATCTTGGTGAAGTAACGGGCTCCCTCAACTAGTAAAATGGGAATCAGACATCTATCCTTGGCAAAGGATAGCGATTCTTTACTGTGATCTTGTTAAGGGCGCGATCATCCTAATCCACGCACATGCGCCACGAGCCTTCTTTGGCACCAAGACCACAGACGAGGCACAAGAGGATGTACTGGGCCTTACATGACCCTTTTCGAGCAGCTCTTTCAACTGCCGCCTAATCTCCTCATTGGCCAATGTCGACGTCCTGTAACGCCGTTGGGTAAGACAGCTCCCTGTGTTAGTTCCATCGAGTGTGCTCCAAGCTGCTACAGGCTTTCAATCCAAATCAGTTACAGCCAACGGTAGGTTATTAATGACCTCATAATTGATGAGACCACAAGCTATAGGATAGCTCACTCACGACGATGATGCCTCGGCAAGAAGGGTACCTACATATGTCATGACGGCGAATAGAGTAGGCAATCGACCTTCTCTATGTAAGGGGAGATTGGTCATATCCTGTGCCTTGTCTCTATGTGCTGGCCCTCATAATCACAACAATTTCTTCCTCTACGGATAGAGGAAGACATAGAGTTGAACATAGTCAAATAAGAATCGACCCTCTATTGTTTATGAGCTGTCATTTATTATCACCGTAGAGAATAAATGACCGGCTTATTTGACACGTAAGCAATGTCTATTGACATCATGTGATTGAGTAGACCATCCACGTCAAAGACTATAGAGACATATCCTTCTGTACATTCCATGTATGCTAATGATTACCGTCAAAGACTACCTGCCTCACGTCTCACGTCTAGTAAGGTACATCAAAATAACCTGCTGCATTCACGTCTTGAGGGCCCCCGAGAACCATGTTTCCACGTGAGGCAGGTTAGAACATCCCGCATGCATATGCTACCATGGTCTCAATTAGATTGTTTGACGTCCAATACTGGATGGCACTTACGTGTCAATCTCTCTAACCAAGACAGGTACTTACGTAATCGTGTATATATATCTAAATGTACCCAATACCCAATACGTATGATGCAGGCCCGCCCTCTCGAAGTGCCATTAGCAATCTTTCCACTATGGATTGGACCTTTCTTTTAAATTCAATCCATTGATATAGATTACCATCCCGGCTAGGATTTACAGATACTTAAGGGGTAGATCTACCCAATGCAGCTCGTTCATTTTGATACTTCTCACTTACGTGTATGGCACAGATGGATGGCCCCACTCAATACTTTTCATTTTTTGTGAACATCCTTGACTCTACTCTAAGCATTATCTTTGCGTAGACCGTCTTCTCCTCCTACTTTTGATCCCTATTCTCCTTCGGCTGGCCCAATATGTGTATATTGGGCTGATGATTTGGAGTTCCCCTTCTTCTATGTGAGGTGGGGCGAGCTAAGGTTACATCTATTGTAGTTTCCACCTGACGCGCATTTTCTTTTAAAGGTTAACGCCATATGACCAATACATATGGCAGTTGAAGGAGATTAGGGAAAATCTCCTAGCCTTCTCAGGCCATTAATAACTTATATAGAGACACGTCATGTATTACGTGTCCCTTCGCACCCGGAAATTGTAGAAGTCAGGGTAAGCATATGACGGCAGGTTATTAATATGACCAATCCATGTACCTACATATGTCATGACGTGTAGGTACATGGATGATTACCGTTGGCAGGTTATTATGACCAATACGTGGATAGCTCACTCACGATGGCAGGTTATTATAGGTTCGATCGTAAGATGACTCTATCATCCATTCCGAATCTATGGACTACTCACGAATTAATAACCTACCTGACGATCATTATAGGTTATTATAGGACGTGTCTCATTTACAAATAAAAAAGAAAAAGAATAATGGGAATAACCGAACCACTTCTACAAAATGCTAGTACCATGCAGCTGCTTCAAAGCCAAACCTGACTAAATCACACTAATGGAAATAAATAATAGCAGTTGAAAGATAACAATTAGGTAGTGGAACTTCCCTAGACAGATGCTAAAATCACCTGTCTCTACCAAAAAAAACCTAGTTCACTCGCTAAGAGAAGCATCCATGGCGCTTAATGGTTACAACATTGGCTGGCAAATTGAGTAGGTTCGATTCCTGCTGGATGCACTTGGAACGTTCAATAATCGTTACGTCTCGTCTTGCTCAGAACTCACTGCAGCTTAGTCTAAGCTCGGTTTGAGTAGAGGCGGTACGATCTAAAACGATTCCACATTCCAGAAAGAACCGGACCCCTTGGCTATATAGAGTCTTTAGTCTAGTATCTATAACTCATGCTATCGCTTCCGGCTCCCATACAGGAATGGGATAGTGTTTGAGTGGTTCTAATAGTAGGTACAGGTTCTAGTGGTGGTTCTGGTACTAGTTATAGGTACTGTTATAGTAGTTCTAGTAGGCTAAAGGCGAGTCAAGTAGCAGTAGGAACAGGTCCTTTTGTTAGTGGATAAAGGCTAGTTATAATCCATAGTGAAGCAAGGTTCTTTCTAGTCTATAGGGACTATCCTTCCCCGAATATCCAGTAGTAAGGAAGGGGCCCCTATGAAACAAGACTGATATCATATCCATAAGGGGAAGGCTCTCGGGGCGGTTCATTAATACAGGCTCGAGTTGAGTTCCGTTTTCGGGAAGACCTATTTCAAGAGTCGATCTCGTGAGTAGGAACAGACTCGAGCTCGTTAGTAGGCCTTTTCGTGTTCTGGTTCTCGCTCCCGCTCCCGTCCAGGAACGGATTATTAGGGTAGACACAGGTGATAGGAACTCGCTTTGAGGTACTGGTTCTCCCCGTGCTGGTACTAGTTACGGTACTAGTTCAAGTAGTAAGTTCGGTTACAGGAATTAGGTTGGTTATAGGAGACAGTCTCTAGTAGTGGAGTTTCAAGCTCCTGCTTGTTTTGTTGCCTACCCGTTTTTCATAGGTAATGTGATATCTATCATCACATCACAAAACAATAGCTAAAAAAGGCAAACTTTTTTAGTGCTGGAGGGAGTTTCCTCCTCCCCGGCACTGGATCAGTCACTAAGCGGGTGTGCAACTATCACACCATCCGTTTTTCGATTCGGTGTGTGTTCAGCAGGCCAACTAAGCTATCATATTAGACAAGAAGTTCCTCCCCGCTTAGACGTTCCTCAATCAAAGAGGAACGTCCACATTCCTTAGCAGGTGCCAGGCCGAAAGGCCATTCATTTCTGCCCCGTCCCGTAGACCAGATCCCGGCTATACTGCACTGCGGTATACGTCCTCGACCTCTGCGGGAGTGTTGGAGTGCTTTGTGTTATGGTCGTTCAAGGTCCAGACTTTGTCATCTGTGGTGTGGTATTCGTCTGTCTTCAAGACACTCCTTACCGGTTAACCGGTGTTAATAGCTTCCGGTGCTTCAAAAAACCTCGCCCTGAAACTCGCCTACCTGACCCCTGAGTTCAAGCAGTCCGGATTATGGCCCCAAGAAACGGACGACTTCCGACGCTTGAATAAGGAGGTTTTTTCATTGCCTATGCGAATTCCGTGGACTTTCGCCACCATAATGAATACAAACACAGCAGCGGTAGTAACAGGCCGCTTTCGGTTAGCTGTGCCTTTCGGATAAGGTGGGACAGATAATGTGATGTGGTGTCTGTCTCTTCCGTAGCAATCCAAAATAAAGGAACCCGATCGGTCAGTTCTGAAATGACGTATTCGTTAGGCAGTCAACATAGATTGAGTTCTGGCCAGTCTAAGTTCTCTAGGGCTTATGCACTAAAGGGACGAGCTGGCTCTCGGCTTCTTGCTTTGGTGCCACTGCCAGGCAAAATAGATTGCTTGATACAAACCACTAATAAGCGGTGGAGCCTAGACGGCTCCGGGCAGTATCCTGTGGACCTGAGACTGGATATATACAAACCACTTATTAGTAAATCTATATATCCAAATCCATATCCTCACCAACTATGGGTGTGAGATTGGATCCACTTGCTTTCTCTAAAAGTTCTACAAGAGAACCAAAAAGAGAACAAAAGAGATTAATAAGCACTAAAGCAAGACAAAATGCTAAACTAAATAAATAAATGACACACAATAAATTAAAATATACCTGACGCGAATTTATCATATTCTTCTACCTCATCCATCGCATTCTGAAGGCTTATCGGAGAAGAAGACGAGCAAATCCAATTTTGCCCACATATGAGGGCTTCAACCATTGTTGGGGGATAGGGAACTCCGAAAAGGCTCAAGAATGCGACCAGCAGTGCTAAATACCGACTCGGAGGCAACAGTAGATACAGGGATAGCAAGAACGTGTCGTGCAAGTTTGGAGAGCACACGATACTTAGTGGAGTTAATCTTCTACCAACTTAGTATATCAAAACGATCAATTTCTTCCTCACAACCCTCTGCTATATATCTTTCTACTTCGGATTTATTTTCCATTGAATTCCCTTCTTGTAAGTGTCTCCTAAATTGAGACATCCTCGACAATCTCACAAATGTAGAACCACTACTAGCATTCGTTCCCTCCGATTGTTGACTACCCCTTTGCTCTTCTTTGTTTGTTTCATTTTCCACGTAATACTCATATAGACGAACAAATGCATTTTTTACTTTCGCAATCATTTCTGTCACCTTCTCATGAGAATACATTCCTTCGAAACAAAAGGAAAGGCATCCTAATTTATATCGCGGGTCAAGAATCAATGCGACAAACAATAACAAATTCATGTTATTTATATTTTCCCAATATTTTTCAAACATACTTTTCATATCTTCTGTCATTCTTTTTAGAAGAAAAGAGTCTTCATTACGGCTACACTCTTCATTGAGGGTGTCTTGGATTGTAGTTAACTCATTGAAGAAAGAATTGGTAGTGACATGATTGGATCCTGAGAAATGTAAGGTCTCTTTATAAAAGAGATGAAGAAATTTTGAAAATAACCTTACTTTGTCCCAATCATCGGAATCGGGTGGCCCCAAAGCTTTTTTAGTTGCTCTCTTTCCTCTTCCGTCATTCCCATCCTCATTCTCAATCTCCTCCTCTGTAAGGGTTCTTAAAAATTGTGGATCTTCTTCCTCTAAGCGTTCAAAAGCCTTTTGATATTTTTCAACCCTCTATAACATATGATATGTAGAATTCCACCTTGTTACATCAAGTGCTACATGATGTTCATACTTAATTTTTTCTAACCCCACACAATGCTTAAATATTCTCGCTCTTTGTGGAGAGGATCTAACATATCTGACCACATTCCTCACCTTGGTTATAGAATCGTCTACATCTTTTAGCCCTTCACGCACAACGAGGTTCAAAATATGAGCACAACATCTCATATGTAAGAACTTATGCTCCAAAATCGTTCATTTTCTATTCTTTGTCTTTCTCTTTATAAATTGAATCAACCCATTATTAGAGCTCGCATTATCAACGGTTGTAGTAAGAATTTTATCGATTCCCCAATCAAGCAAGCATGCCTCAACTTCCTTCCCTAGAATCTCACCCTTGTGACTTTCTACTTGAATGAAATTGAGGATTCTTTTGTGCATTTTCCACTCACTATTTATAAAATGAGCTGTTAGACACATGTAGTTGATATTCTACAAGGAAGTCCACGTATCCGTAGGAAGGCAAATTCGATCTGCTTTGAGGGAATTCTTCAATTTTTTTTTTCTCACTGAAAAAGACATTAAGACACTCTCTCGCAATCATGGCGCGATAAGGGATTTTTGTCCACTTAGGGCAAGCAAGGAGCATAAACCTTCTAAACCCCTCTCCCTCTACGAATCTAAAGGGTAATTCATCCATAATCAACATTTCTGCCAATGACTTTTTAAGATCATCGGCCTTAAAAGCAACCACCACTATCTCCTTCCCTTTGCTCTCTCTATTTTCATCCTTTATAGAATTGAATGCTAGAGTGGATTGATTCTTATCCACGGGTTTATGGGGAAACATATCACAATGCTTTAACAAGTGATTCTTCATTGTCCCGGTCCCATTTGCCTTAGAATGACATGCAAAGTCTTTTCGACACCAATTACATTTAGCTTTTAGAGGAACCTCTTCTAACTCATCTTCATATTCTATAATTGTGAAGTTTTTCCAAACGATTGACCTTTTTTTTCTAGTAATCTTAGATATCTTTGGTTTCACAGACGGAAGATTTTGGATGCTTCCACTTGCATCCTCATTTCGATCGATCATACTTGTAGTATCCATTTGGAGATAAAAAAATATTACAACAAAACATATAACATCATTGCTAAAGTAAGTTTTACTTTGGAAGTTTCAGGACCCAACAAAAAAAAACAAAAAATCAAACAAGAGATATGGAAAAATAGCTATCATAAAGGAATATTGAAAGCACTGAAAAAAGAATCTCGACTACATAAAATTGGAACCTGTGAAAGTTAAAATTCTCTATTATTTAATGAATTCAAATAGGGCTTATTTGATTGCACGTATCAGCGAAACACGTTTCAGGCTCAATACACATTAGGCCTGTATTGGTACTACGTGCAACAACCCATTGTTTGATAGCGCAAAAGGCCAAACCTGTATTGCCCTAAAACGTGTTTTCAAGTTGTTTGCTAGTGCAAGCTTGTAATAGCTGCACTTAGGTATTGCTTAAGTAGTTAAGTTTTAAATTATATCCGTAGTGTGCTTGCATTCATACAATATTGATCAATGGTCTAAATTCCATCGAAATTAACTAGCATCTAAGTTTTATCATATAAAACATTTGTAACAATCATTATTTTTTCACTGCATGTTGATTGCTATCAAGGTGTCAACTTGGGTATAGGTATCGGTCCATGGAGGACCAATATGAATCGGCCGATACTGATACGTATTGCCGATACGCATCGATATCGGCCGATATTTGATACCTTGATTGCTCTTAAATAAGCACACTGATTACTGTTCAATCCAAGATTTGTCTTCTCAACTCAGATTTCAAGTGCTAAAATTGTTGACTGGTTTGAATCAGACGATGGAGATCGTTTTTCTTCCCAATCTTCCACGCAATGGATCTTGAGATCATGGCCCTTAATCTCGAGATCCATTGAAGAATGGGAGCAAAAAACCAACTCCATCCTCTGATTCATTGTAGACTTGTAGTCAACGATTTAAACATGTGAAACTCAAGTTGGGAGGAAAGGCAGAATCCTGGGTTGTAAATAAAGGTTATCTTTGGACTAATTATTCCCAAAATAGCGACAATTTTCAGTTACGCCTTTCCCATTTTTTCAGGGCTTTACGAAGATTAAGAGCTCAATGAATGGAAAGTTGATAAATGTAGGATTAGATTGAACATCTTCAAGTGAAAATCCTATAGATTGAATATTTTAAAGGTTTAACAAAGATCTGGCAAATTGACAATATTTCAGAATTGTACGATTATATTGAGTCTTGAAACTTCAGATTGAATTTTCGTATGGTTTTTTCAAAGATCAAGAACTTAAATTAATGGCATTTTGAGACCCTAAAAAATTGAGCTATATTTTGGGATTTTAGAATGATAGAGAGAATCATGTGTAAAATTGCAGCTAGATTGATTCTAAAGACCCTAAAAACAAATTTGCAGGATTTTTTGAAGATCAATAGCACAAATGAATGCCATTTCGGTAAAATGGTAAAATAGTATCGGCATCTGAATTCTGAAATGGTGAGTGACAATACTGCCCCATGTAAAAAAATGATGATTCATTCATTTTCAATCTTGAACTAGTCAAGAAGAAGGTGAAACGAACCAGCAATCACTCTCTTGCTTCCTTCTTCTCTCTCCCATTTAAAATGAAAGAATAGCATAGAGAGAGAGAGGAACATATAGAGACTAGAGAGGAAGAGAGAGATCTAGACAGAGAAATAGAGAGTAGAGTACTAACCTGTGGGCTGTGGTGGAGACTGGAGAGTGCAGTCTTTGGAGTGTGGCGGCGCGGCGTTGGAGACAGACGACGATGGACGTTGGAGAAGAAGGAAAGCTCAAAGCTGAATAGGGTTTAGTCGTCGGCGCTTTGTAGAAGGCAATAGATTTAGGGCTTTTCCCTTTTGTACTTAAAATTTTAAAACAGGATTTTTTGTCTAGTACCTAATTTTTTCAGTTTTTGTATGCAGCACCACTATCGGTTTCTTATCGGTTCGGTTTCGGTTTTTTAAAGTTAAAACCGAAACCGAACCGATAACTATTGGTTTCTATTTTTCAAAACCGAAACTGAACCGATATGTCTCAAAACCGAAACCGAACTGAAATTCGGGTCGGTTTCGGTCGGTTCGGGTCGGTTTCTGCACAGCCCTAGAAACGAGTGTTTTTTCCAGGGGTAGGTCGAGGGTACTTATACCCTCGACCTCTCTATTGGGTCGAGTCGACTAAAAGGTCGGGTTGGGAAAAAATCAGGTCGGGTTGGGAAAGTAGGAGGCTTTTACCAAGTCAGGTTGGTTTTCGGGTAGGGCGTCGGGTCAGGTCTGCTTTTCGGGTCGAGTTGACCCAATATTTTTATATATAGAATCAAAGAACAATAGGACGTTTTTACCAAGTCGGGTCGGGTTTTCTGGTTGGGAATATGCCCTTGACCAGCTGGGTCGGGTCAAGCATATGCCACTATTCTATTGAATAACCAAAATTTTGGCCCAATCCGACACGTTGAGAGCCCTAATTACAAGTACAACTATTAAAGGAAGCCAATTAGGAAGAATAAGAAGTACTCAGCTCTTATACTCAAAAGTGAGAGGGCAGCAGCCCATTGCATGTAAACTTGATTTACTCATGATGGGAAACACTGGAGGGAACTCATGTACACTGAAAGTTGATTATTTTCAGCACTTTTGACAAAAAGGATATGAAAGATTAGTGTGTAAAACAGATCTCAATCTGGAATCAGTTATTGGAACAAAAGTTGATAGCAATTTATAAACTAAACTCGACATTGAAAACAGATAAAATTTAATATGATCACATATTAAATTGTATTAGAACACTGGTTAGGGAAGAGGGAAAAGAACAAGAAGTGAGATTTAATTATATAATAAATAAAGGCTCTATTCCAGCGTGAATTTTAGACAAGCATGAAAAATTTGCATTGATATAGCTGCTTGCATGCTCATTGATTGAAACCATCCAATAGGAAGGAAATGTCTTGATTGAATTGTGGGCCAAAATCTGCATTGACTAGAAAAAGTTGTGATCGGACGGTGCTTCAGCAATATGGAGGAAGATGAACATCTTGGAAATGCAGGGGGTTGTAGACGATGGAGGTGCGGAGGCATGGAGACGTTTCTGTTTTGTGGGGACGGCTGAAGAGATGACTAGGGTTTTTAGCAAAAGCCCAATTATTTTGTAATGACTATTTTGCCCTAGAATTGGCACTTCAACTGATTTATGTGTGGAATTGAAAAATAACTACGATGGAATTGGTGCATGGAAGTGAATTCCACGTGTGGCTCTCACATCATTCACTTCCTCACCCCTTTTCCTATCAAACAAAAAACGTTAAATTGCCACTTCCAGGTTCTCAAGCAGAGTCTAAAGCAGAATAATAAAACTACCCTTTAAGTGTAGGGCATATATGAACAATTGAATTCATGTCCAGGCTAGAGTCACAGCCTGCAAGGAACCTAAGTCAATAGACAAAACCACTATCTTTGCATTTACGTCTTAGTGGACCAGCATAATAGTAGTTCTTCTCTCCATGCTTGTAAATGGATATCCTGCCAGCCCCTGCAGGCTTGAAATTCTCTTTGTTTCTCTCATCAAAATTGACTTAATCCATCAGTGATGAGATGCCACTACTCATGTCATAGCAATTGTGGCAATGTTTTGGTATTTGTGACAAATTTCTTTCCATTCCTATAACAATCTGTATAATGAATTCCCTCAAAGCTTTTGGCATGAGTAGTGGCTATTGCTAGTCTGTTTTGGGTTCTGTAATGCTATTGTATGTTCGTATTGTAATTAATTCACCTATTATTTTTATTTTCTGTGGGCCAAAATATGAATACAATCAAATTACATTGCGTCCTCTGTTTTATTTACATGCATGTCAGAATTGTATATTTGGATTCTCAGGTTTCTTATGAGCACTGAGTTTTTAAATGGATATCTGTACATTGAGAATGCTTGTGGAGTCCTTTTTTTTTCACTGTCTGAAAGAATATTGTTTTCTTGTCCAAGATTTTCTTGATTACAAGCATTGACCTATTTGTTGGTCTGATCAATCTTATGTATTATCTTGAAGGTACTTAATATTAATTGGTTCCAGAAACAGCCAAATGGAAATGATGAGGTGATGCTCTGCTCTCATTAATTAATTTATTATTATTATTTGTATTTCTATTTTTTGTGCAACTATATTGTAAGTTGTGATTCTTGGTCATCATACTGGTCCTGCAGCTCATTCAGAAATCTCACACAGGCATGTTTCTTTTGTTGCACACATTCTTCACTTTAACTGTTTAAGTTCTGTAACTCTGAGCAATATGAATTAAGTCTAACTTTTTTATAAATTTTCTATGCATAGTAATTAAATCAAGCCAATGCCTTTTTTTCTTTTGATAGGTAAATCAAGCCAATGCCTGAATGGTTTAGAAGTTTTATAAATAAAATTCTTACCCTTTCATTTGACCTCTAACCCATTTTAACTGTGTTATGGAACTACTTTTTGAGGTCAACTTTTAGATTTCTTCTGGCTCTAGGATTAATGAAAACCTCATTCCCATGGAAATCCCCCCCACCATCTCTCTTCCCCCCTCTTTGGTTTCAACGGAAAATCAATGGCGGGATATTAATATAATTGGCTTATCCACTGCTTAAATTTAAGGTGCAGGCAGGTTTTGAACCCAGGTCTATTCTTTTGCAATTGCTGACCTTACCAACTTTGCAGACATGAGTTGTGCTATTTCCTATGGAACTCTCCTTGGATAGTTCAAGTGGACATCTGTCGGAGAAAAATTGTCCAAACAAATAATTGTCGAAATGGAATAATGATCATCTAAACAAGAAGGATCTCCATACAAGGAACTTAATATTGTTTGATGTGATATATGGTGTTTGGATGGAAGATACGAAAAATCCATGTCTATCACCTATATGTCTACACACACACACACACACACACACACACACAACATACACACACACACACACACACACACACATACATACATACATACATACATACATGTATGCTCAGTAATTAATATAATACTTCTTATTTCTTTTTCTGCTCTCCTCAAAAAGTTTGCATCATATTATTGTTATGTATCAGTATGGTATTGGCAATACCTATCACAAGTGACCACTATGAGTATCCTTAGCATTTAGTCTTGAGAAATTTACTACACGTCTGGCTAAGGGAAAAAGTCAAAAGTGAGTGAACATCTTGTGATATAATTACAAATAAGGGAACAATCTCCCTTACACAAAATGGATTTTGTTTGTTGATTGTGGATATTCTTCTAGGAGTTAGGCTGAGCTGTGGTTCTGAAATACAGGAGAAGCCGTCTTAATGCATCTAAGATCATCTAAATGTTGCAAAACACACAAAACTGTAAGCAAATAAAAAATATTTTAAGACTCCTTCCTATGAACCACCATTTGCTGGAAAACCCGTACCATAATGATGCGGGAACTTACTAAATGCAATGCTAGGGCTGAGATTAAAATTAAAATTAATTCAAACAATTTAAAATAACAATTTCTCCACACGATTATTACATACATGTTCAATAAATTCAATTAGATAATTAAATTCCGGCCGACAATAGCGTAAATTTTCGCGTACATTCCCTATCGGATCGAGAAGACTAGGGTTCTTATGAACGGCTAGATTTCCGATAGTGTTAGGCCATCGAACGAACTCGCAAGCGGGTACACTCGATATCGTACAATATTGAAAGGCAAATACTGATTTAATGAAGAACGGGTAATTTGATTTTAGATTTTTATGGATAAATAGGCTAGATCTAGGATTTAATTGATAAATAATTAACGAGGGTTACGCTACTTAAGCAAATCGTAGATCTAAAGAAGATAGAGATGTAAGAAGAGTTGGCCTCGCACTAAACTGCACGCGAGATCGAAGAATCGCTCTCCGTTTTGAGAGAATTACACCCTCACGAAAGTTTAGAACTCTCAAGTTTGCAAAGGCAATTTTAATTAATAAAAAACTAATAATAAAATTGTTTACAAGCCTTTACATAGGCTAACCATAACCCTAATACGAAATTAGAAAACTCCTAATGCAAATAAAGCGCAAAATGACAACTTTTAACCAACATAATAAATTTCCGCCAAAATCCGCGCAACTGGTCGATCGATCGATTGACTAAGAAATTAATTAACTCGTCTGACGCCACTACTTTAAATCGATCGATCAAAATTTTCTGCTCGATTGATCGATTGATAAGAAAAATTTCGCCTCAGCAACTCTGTCCACTGTCCATTCTCGATCGATCGATCGACTGAGCAAATTTCAATTTTCCGAATTTGAGCTGTTTTCTTTTCTTCCGTTTCTGTTCTTCCGCCTTCCGTATGTTACTGGCGGATGCTTGAATTTGATGTCCCCATCAACTCTCCCCGGGTTAGACTGATTCATCCTTGATGAATATTGGCTGCGATAGAGGTCCAAGCAGTGTTGTCAAGGCGACGCCATGGCTTGCCATATATGCCCTAATGGCGAGAGGTTAGCAAATGGCGATGCCATGCGCCATGGCGTCGCCATATTAAAAATATATAATTATAATTTTTTTTTTGAGAGATAACTTTTAATTATAACTTTATAATAACTTTATAAGCTATTATATTATAATACTTGTAAAATGGGGAATTTTACCTCTTTATATACTACAAATCCTCGACATTTTATTTCTGGAGGATGAGATAGCTGAAGGAAGAATGAAGGAAAAAGAAGAAAGAAGAAGAAAGAAGAAAGAAGAAAGAAGAAGAAGAAGAAAGAAAAAAAAAGAAGAAGAACAAAGAAAAAAAAAGAAGGAAGAAGAAGAAAAAAAAAAGAAGAAGAAGAATGACGAAGACCGGTAAGCCCTAAAGCCCTAAAATCTGTTTTCTTTTTCTTTTTGCCCTGAAATTTGTGTTTTTTTTGCCACAGCTGCCTTATAATATATATATATCTGTTATTTATTTATTTTATTTTTTTTCCACTTTATATTAGCCACAGGTGCCGTGTGTGTGTGTGTATATATATATATATATATATATATATATATATATATATATATATATATATATATATCTGATTTTTTTTTTTGCCACAGCTGCCTTATAAAATCAGATTTTAAGTCACAGGTGCCTTAAAATCTGATTTTTATAATTTTTTCCACTTTATATTAGCCATAGGTGCCGTATATATATATATATATGTTTTTTGTTTTGCCACAACTGTCTTATAATATATATATACATTTGCTCTCTATTTATTGATATTTGTTTATGCCTGATTAATTAGTTGATTTTTTTTTCTTCCTCTAGAAAAAATATATGTATTAAAAAATAGTAAAAAATTAAAAAAATAATAATATTAATGATTAATAAATAAAAATAAAATTATTAATATTTAAAAAAAAAAATTATAAATGGCTTCTCCATGACCTCGCTACAACGCCTTAACTACCTTGAGTCCAGGAGATCCGAGTCAATCTGCTGAAATTCTTCCTTTGTGATCCACGTATTCTCTGAATCAGCCTTGTTCTTTCACTTCACCAAATACTTCTGAAGTCTCTCTTGGTTGGTGGACACAATCTGATCATGCAACACATCTTCGATGATCTCACGAATTTGCCTAGTAGGCGGAGGTAATGGTGTGGTTAAGGGAATAATTGGGGCATCTGATATAGAAGGCTCAAAGGGGTTAGTAGAGATGGTTGAGTGGTCATAGAACGAAACGAGGTTCTCCACGTTGAAGGTCGTGCTAATCCCCAATTCCGGCGGTAGATCTAAGATGTAAGTATTAGAACCGACACACTTCAAGATCTTATAGGGTCCAACACCATGAGCTTGTAACTTCTTTGCAACTCCTTGCCGCAATCGCTCACGTCTATTCCGAACCATCACAAATCACCCTCTTGAAATTCTTTGAATCGTCTATGGGAATCTGCAGAAAACTTGTATTTTTCATTGTTCACATTGATTCTTTTCTTAATCTCAGCATGTAACTCATGAATGCGATGCGCAAATGTGGATGCAGACTATGATGACCTTTGATGAATGGACATGGGAATGAGATCTACAGGTGTCCTAGGTTTATACCCATGCACAATTTGTAACAGACTCATGCTTGTGGTTCTATTAAGCGAATTGCTATATGCAAACTCAGCGATAGGTAAGATGGAATCCCAACTCCTAATGTGCTCACCTACTAGACACCATAACAAATTACCTAGACTCTTATTGACAACCTCGGTTTGTCCATCAGTTTGGGGATGATATGCAGAGGAAAATTGAAGCCGGGTCCCCATTTTGTGCTGCAGTGTCTTCCAAAAATAACTGACAAATATAACATTGCGGTTGGACACTATAGTCTTATGCAAACCGTGTAGACGAATGACCTCGTAGAAGAACAAGGTAGCAAAATTACTTGCATCGGAGGTCTTTGAACATGCAATGAAGTGGGCCATTTTTTTTTTTTTTTTGATAACCTGGGTATCCGGGCCTCTTAGAGCGTCCGCCTAATCCCAGGGGCACATGCGCACCCCAAATTCAGCACATGCCGGGTCAGCACAAGATATAAATCCCTAGGGTGGCCTCAAGGGGGGAGGGAATTCAAACTCAGATCTCCTGCTTTTGGAAGCAGGTACCTGGCCAGCTCACCTAACCCCTTGAGATTTCGTGGGCCATTTTTGAGAAATGGTCCACAACAATGAACATTGAGTCATGTTTTTGGAGGGTTTTGGGGAGGCCTAACACGAAATCCATAGACAGGTCTTGCCATGGGGTATGTGGCACCGGTAAAGGTGTGTATAATCCGGTGTTTTGCTTCTTTTGCTTTTCTAGTTGGCAAACACGACATTGGCTGATAATTTGGACATCTCGGGTGAGATTGGGCCAATAAAATCGGTTCTCCACCAATGCAACAGTTTTGTTGCGACCAAAATGGCCGACAACCCCTCCAGCGTGTAATTCCCAAACAAGAAAGTCTCGTAGAGAAGTGCGGGGAATACACAATCGGTGTTTTAAGAACAAGTACCCTTCCTGTAGGGTGTACTTACTTTCTCTAATGGGTTGTCCACTCAAAAGTGAGGTGTACTCTTCACCAAAATCCGGACATGTGGGATAATCCTCCACGAGGTGATCGAATTCGGTTACCTCGACGCTTAATGAGTGCAATGTTGCCAATCTACGATTAAGCACATCAGGAGTTCGATTATCTATACCAGCCCTATGTTTTAGTACAAAGGTGAACCCTTGAAGTTGTTCAACCTATTCTTTTGGGAACTAAAAAATTGTAGGGCTTCGTGATCAGAGAATAAGACGAATTCATGTGGTAGCAAATAGTGTTTCCAATATTTAAAAGATTGCACTACCGCATAGAACTCTTTGTCGTAGGTAGAGTACTTTTGCCTGACCCCATTTAGTTTTTCACTGAAATAAGTTATTGGATGACCCTGTTGGTTCAATACTCCTCCAATACCTACACCTGACGCATTACATGCTACTTCAAAGTCCTTCGAAAAGTCGGGAAGGCGCATGCCAGGAGCTTTCGTCATTCGATACTTGATCTCCGTACAAGCTTTAGCAGCGGTAGGTGTCCATTTAAACTCCCCCTTTTTGATGCAATTGGTGATAGGGGAAGTTACCCTACTGAAGTTACAGATGAACCACCTGTAGAATGTGGCTAACCCATGGAAGCTACGGACCTCGTGAATGTTTGGAGGTTCGGGCCAATCTATGATAGCTTTGACCTTTTCCGAGTCCGCAGTAATTCCTTCAGAGGTAACGACAAACCTTAAGAAGACAACTCTTTGTGACATGAATGTGCACTTCTTCAGGTTCGCGTATAACTCCTCTCCCATGAGAGTCATGCAAACTTGCCTTAAATGGCCTAGGTGTTGTTCCTTGTTGTGGTTATAGATAAGGATGTCGTCGAAATATACCACAAAGAACTTGCCTATGAAAGGCCTTAACACTTGTGTCATGATACCCATGAATGTACTCGGGACGTTTGAAAGCCCGAATGGCATGACAAACCACTTATACAAACCATCTTTGGTTTTGAAGGTAGTTTTCCATTTGTCCCCGGGACGAACTCGGATCTGATGGTACCCACTATTCAAATCGATCTTCGAAAATATTGTGGCACCAACCATCATGTCCAACATATCGTCCAGTCTCGGTATAGGGAATCGATACTTGATCGTGATCTTGTTAATAGCGCGGCTATCCACACACATCCTCCAAGTCTCATCTTTCTTGGGTGTGAGCAGCGCTGGCACGACACATGGACTCAAGCTTTCCTTTATGAACCCCTTTTGGAGAAGTTCAGCAACTTGCCTCTTTAACTCCGAGTGCTCGGATGGATTCATACGATAGTGGGGCAAGTTCGGCAAGGTAGCTCTAGGGACCAAATCAATGGCGTGTTGGATGTCCCGTAGAGGTGGTAATTCATTTGGAAGGTCTTCAGGAAAGACATCCCGAAACTCATTCATTATTGGTTCATCCTCTTTTGGAACCTCAACGCCTGACACTTTTGATTTCTCAACTGTGACAAGGACATAGATGATGTCCTTTGTCTTAGCGCCTCGTTCAAACTCAAGAGGGCTAACGATGTAAACGACCTTAGATGTTTTTTTTTCTCTCTCTCTCTACTAGGCCTTTATCGCTTGACTTGGTTGATAAATGATTGATCTTTATTGTGTTCCTGTTATGAGTGAATGAACACAGTCGATTTCCCGAACAGTGTAACGTCCATGTCATATAACCACGACCTCTCAAGGATGGTATGCCCCGCATCCACAGGCACAACATCGCACCACAAGGTCCTTATACGAACCGAATTGTATAGGAACTTGACACCTTTGTGAAACAGGGATGGATGATGAGTTGACCCACACGATTTTGTAGGGTCGTGGGTGAGTTATGGGCGCAAGCCTTAAACGAGAAATTGTGGTCTCGAAAATCACACAGGTGCAGCTTCCACTATCGACGATGACTCGACAGGCTTTCTCTCCACACTTGGCTATGGTATAGAAGATATTTTCCGTCGCCAATCATCACTCTCCTTTGACTGGGCTAGAGCACATCTAACCACAAGAGCCTGCTAGGTGTTATTCTCCTCAACGGGGTAGGAGATATCCCTTAGACAAGCCATAGTTCGTTCCCCTACACAATCTTCTTCGTCACTAGAGAACGACTCAGGCTCGTAAACATCAACTGTACCCTCGTCATGTTCATTTTCAGTGCCCTCGGCTATAAACAGGTTTCGGGATGGGCATTGTGTTGCAAAATGCCCGATGCTGTGACACTTATAATATTTATTTTGACCACCACTCTTGGGGCTTTCGAGCATTAGGCTTTTACTCTTATCGACTCTGGTGACTGGTGTAGTAACTGGGCTGGGCCTAGCAGGCGGGGCACTAGTGTTGGGTTTTGACTTGGGAAGGTTGGTCCTATAGCTAGATCTATAACTAGACGGAGTACTAGTCTTGAGGTATTGCTTTAACTCCTCGACCCTAGCGAAACATTCCTCTAGGTCGACAATAGGGTATGGAATGAGTTCCCTTTGCAGTTCTGGGCGAAGGCCCATTCGAAATCGGGATAGGGTAACCCTTTTCGGCTCATCCACATCGGCCTTGGTCTTTAGGTTTTCGAATCTATCGATGTATTCTGTGACTGCGGAATTCCCTTGGCGCAATGAATGCCACTGATCGAGAATACGTTCATCATAGGATAGAGGAACATATTTCTCGTTCAACTGGGTCTTCATCTCTCCCTAAGTAGAAATGGGAGGAAGACCCTGGGCTCGCCTACGACGCTCTAACCCCATCCAATAAAGTTGAGATTGTCCCGTAAGTTTGACCTTAGCAAATTGGACTTTTCACTCCTCGGATATGGTGTACCACTCGAAGTAGTTCTCCATGCCGGTGACCCACTCGAGAAAGACCTTAGGTTGTCTTTTCTAGTTGAAGGGTGGGGCGCCTATTTTCACAAATTTCATGATTTTATCGTTCTGATCTGTTTGAACTTCACGATAATGAGGTCTTTCCCTCCTACGCTCATTTGTGTTGGCTCTATTGTAATTTTTAGTGTTAAAATCGTGTAGTTCTTCAACACGGGTTCCAAAGTTTCATGCCGGGCTTGTTGGTCACGCAACTGTTGTTGCAATTGATTGTGATTTTCAGCCATCTCGACTTGAAGGGCGGACAACTTAGACCTAGGGTTTCTAATTAGGGCTTCCATCTTAAGGGACTCCATGATAATGCAAGACAATTTATATGATGCAAAATAAATCTGAAATAATGAAAGACAAATATGAAATGATGCAAAATAAACAATAAAAGAAATAAATCCTAAAACCTATATGAACATTGAAACCGTAAAACTAAAACTGATGCTTTGATATTAATTTGATGCGAGAACTTACTAAATGCAATGCTAGGGCTGAGATTAAAATTAAAATTAATTTAAACAATTTAAAATAACAATTTCTCCACATGATTATCATATAAATGTTCAATAAATTTATTTAGATAATTAAATTCCAGCCCACAATAGCATTACTTTTCGTGTACGTTCCCCATCGGATCTAGAAGACTAGGGTTCTTATGAACGACTAGATTTTCGATAGTTTTAGGGCGTCGAACAAACTCGCAAGCGGGTTTTCTCGATACCGTACAAAATTAAAAGGCAAATAATGATTTAATGAAGATTGGGTAATTTGATTTTGGATTTTTATGGATAAATAGGCTAGACCTGGGATTTAATTGATAAATAATTAACGAGGGTTACGCTACTTACGCAAATCGTAGATATAAAGAAGATAGAGATGAAAAAAAGTTGGCCTCGCACCAAACCGCATGCGGGATCGAAGAATCACTCTTCATTTTGAGAGAATCACACCCTCACGAAAGTTTAGAACTCTCAAGTTTGCAAAAGCAATTTTAATTAACCAAAAACTAATAATAAAGTTGTTTACAAGCCTTTAAATAGGCTAACCATAACTCGAATACGAAATTAGAAAACTCCTAATGCAAATAAAACACAAAATGACAACTTTTAACCAAAATAATAAATTTCCGCCAAAATCCGCGCAATTGGTCGATCGATCGATGCTTGGGGTCGATCGATCGACTGATAAGAATAATTTTGCCTCAACAACTCTGTGCGCTGTCCATTCTCGATTGATCGAAGCATGGGGTCGATCGATCGACCGAGTGAATTTCAATTTTTCGAATTTGAGCTATTTTCTTCTCTTCCGTTTCTGCTGTTCTTCTTCCGCCTTCGGTATGTCACTGGCGGATGCTTGAATCTGATGTTCCCATCGCATAACCAAGAGCCTTTGAATGGCAACAATAATCGCCCTAATTACCACGACTTGCTAAATATTTATTAATGTAAATCCTATAATATATCCTGATAAACTCATCGTTTCTAGGGGTGTTTATATATTTTTTGTGGCAAAAATAATTACCATGTTATTTTAGGTAATTTAACTTGTCATTTACAATGATCTACTAGAAATTAATGACTACTTGCGTTGTTGAAAGTTCTCAAGAAGATGTGTACCCATCTCTAATTTGAAACTTTCTTATTATGCTATGTGATGCGTATTTTAGATCCGCTTGTTTGAATCGTGATCGGATAAAGAAGATATGTCAAAAGAGAAAGTGGACCCACGAATGGTTTTTTAAAAAAAGGCTCGTTAAAGCTCGTTTGATCAGAAAGGAGAAAATCTAAAATTTATTAGGGTCTTTAACTTTTATTCCCGTCACTTTTATATTTGGCCTATTTTTGAAGTGTCAAACGAAGTTGGATTGATACAAAATTGGTTATATTTGAAAGCTTATCGAAGTAGCTTTCCAACGAGCCAAAATTTGAGCAGTTCCGACAAGTATTGAAGAAGTTATTGTCAGTTTTCGGAAGCTGGACATAAAGTGTGGAATTTCAAGAATCCTAATTGAATTAGGATTAGTATCTTTTATTATTTTATTTTAGAAAGTAAGAGTTGCTTCTTTTATTAGAAATATGATTAGTTTCTTTATTGTTTTAGAAGAATTAGGATATTTCTTTTATTTGAATTAGGAATTGGAGTTATAATAGGATTTTTAATTTTATGCATTGGCTAGCCTATTTAAAGGCTTGTAAACACTTTTATTATTACTTTTTGGTTAATGAAAATTGCTTATGCAAAATTGAGAGTTTTTAAACTTTCGTGAGGGTGTAATTCTTTCAAAATGGAGAGCGATTCTTCGATTCCCGCTATGGTTTAGTGCCAAAATAACTTCTTCCATCTCTATCTTCTTTAGATCTACGGTTTGCGTAAGTAGCGTAATCCTAATTATTTTATTGATCTCATAAAAGCCTCAAATCAATATTTTGTTCATCATTAATTTTATTAACCTTTTATTTTCGTTTGGTATCGAGAGAATCCGCTTGCGAGTTCGTTCGATGCCCTAAAACTATTGGAGATCTAGTCGTTTATAAAAACCCTAGTCTTCTAGATCCGCGATAGAGAACGTACACGAAAGTATCACTATTTTGGGCCGAAATTAAATCACCTAATTGAATTTCTAGAATTTTCGTGATAATTTGTTATGAGAAATTGTTATTTTAATTGATTAAATTAATTTTAATCTTAATCTCAGCCCTAACATTGCATTTTGTAAGTTCCCGCATCAAATTGGTTTTAGGTTTTATTTTTTATTTTTTTAGGTTTAAAAATTAAAAAAATAAAATAAAATCTAGCTTTTGTCTATAAAAAAATTTGCTAGCTTTTGTCTGAAAATTTTTCGTCTAGTTTTTGTCTGAAAAATTGTCTACCTTTTTGTCTATAATTTCTGTTTGGCTTTGCCTAAAAAAATTTGTCTGGTTTTTGTCTGTAATTTTTGTTTGTCTTTTGTCTGAAAATTTTAGTCTAGCTTTTTGTCTGTATTTACAAAAAATATTTTTTAAAGCTTTCGTCTAAGTTTTTTTTGTCTAGCTTTCGTCTAGCCTTTGTCTAACTTTTGTTTTACATCACTTAGACACATAATTGCATGTCATTTCAATCTTATTGCATTTTATTTCATTAGTGTTCATTAATGTGCACGTCTAGTGTTTGACAAAAGTCCTTATCCATTATTGGTTCATAGTGTGTCTTTTTAGTATTGTGTCTGAATTGTGTGTGTCAAGCATCATGTATGAGTCACTTACACGTCACCGTAAATTCCTTACCCGTCATGAAAGGGTACTAGCCAAACAAGGAAACCACTACACTCCAAATTCTTGGTAAAGTCCCAAAAGTCGTGATGAGACTAGAGTTAGGGGATACCCTCATCATTGTGAACCCAAGTACGACCCTGCCGAGAAGTTTATTAAATCTATTCGGAATGAGGTTTCAAGTTTTGAGGGATGGTTAAACCCTAAAACCTTCGTGGAGTGGTTGTCTAGTGTAGAGGAATATTTTGATTGGTATGGCGTACCAAAGGAGTACAAAATTAGGATAGCAAAAATAAAGTTGGAGGGTAATGCCAAAATTTTTTGAACTCGCGTAGAACGTTGTACTGAATCTCTTCAAAATAAACACATCTCCACATGGGAGGACATGAAGGTGAGACTTATTGAAAAGTATGTTCCTTTAATACACCATCACCTTCTTCGGGGTTTGAAAACTAAGACGGATAAGTATGCTGATTGCCTTAAGTGTCAAGGGTTTGGACACTTTGCATACCAATGCCCCACGAAATTTCTCACTATGAATTTATTGACTAAAAGAGTGAGTCCTAAGGAGCCGGAGAATAGAGAAGTGAAAGAAGTGTACGACCCTAGTACCGTGCTGAGTGAAGAGGAGATAGAAGAAGCAAATGAAAGCCTAATTTGTGTTAAAGAGACTTCTATTGTGAGTAGTGATTGAATCACCCACACGTGAACCAATCGAGCCACTTGCCTATGAGTCATTGGTACCCGTAGAGTTGGGCGCACACAACTTGTTGGTGCCCATTGAGTCGAATACATGTGAGTCTATCGAATTGGGTACACAAAAACCATTAGTGTCAATTGAATCGAGTACCCCAGAGTCTTTGGTTTTGGTTGAAGCGAGTACACACGAGTTAATCAAGTTGAGTGTAGTTGCACGTACACCTTTTTTAGGCCCAACAACAAATCCTTTAGACCCATTCCTGGATGCCCATCCACCTGAGCCCAATCCTATCTACTCATTGATTTCCAAATACCCGCCTGAACAATATGTGAAGTGGTTAGATGGAAAATTTTTGGGAGATCCATATTTTGTTACTAAGGTAAAGACACACCAAGCATATCGAGAGTATCTTCTTAAATGGAAAGGTAAACCGAAAATTGACAACACTTGGACTGCAAGGAGAACACAATTTGAGAAACATCAGGCATACCTCATCCAGTGGAAGGGTAAGCTGAATACTAGAACACACAGAGTTTCTCCTAATGTCCATTCATCAAAGGTCATCAGAGTTTGCATCCACTTTTGCATATCACATTCATGAGTTGCATGTTGCGATTAAGAAAATAATTAATTTAAAGAATGAAAAATACAAGTTCTCTGCAGATTCTCATAGACGGTTCAAAGAATTTCAAGAGGGTGATTTTGTGATAGTTTGAAATAGACCCGAGCGATTCCTGCAAGGAGTTGCAAAGAAGTTACGAGCTCGTAGTGCTGGACCCTATCAGATCTTGAAGCGTGCCGGTTTTAATGCTTACATCTTAGATCTTCCACCATAATTGGGGATTAGCACGACTTTTAATGTGGAGGACCTTGTTCCATTCGATGGCCCTTCAACCATCCCTGCCAACCCCTTTGAGCCTTCTACATCCGATGATCCAATTATTCTCCTTCCTACACCGTTACCCCCACCTACTCGGCAAATCCGTGAGATCATCGAAGATGTGTTGGAAGATTAGATTATGTGCACCAACCACGGGGGACTTCAGAAGTATTTGGGCAAGTGGAAGAACAAGGCCGACAAAGAGAATACTTGGATTACACAGGAGGAATTTCAGCAGGTTGATCCAAATCTTTTGGATCTTTATCACAACGAGTATTCATCGGGAATGCATCTTTCTAACCCGGAGAGAGTTGATGGGGACGTTCGATTCAAGCCGCTTCCGATCGAGGTTCCCTATATATTATCTGTGATTGCGACTGTGAAAATCCATGCCAACCAAAGTTCGAGGTCGAACTTTTTCAAAGAAGAGGGAATTGATGCGTATTTTAGATCCGCCTGTTTGAATCGTGATCGGATAAAGAAGAGATGTCAAAAGAGAAAGTGGACCCACGAAGGGGTTTTTAAAAAAAGGCCTGTTAAAGACTCGTTTGATCAGAAAGAAGAAAACCCAAAATTTATTAGGGTCTTTAACTTTTAATCCCGTCACTTTGATATTTGGCCTATTTTGAAGTGTCAAACGAAGTCGGATTGATACAAAATTGGTCATATTTGAAAACTTATCGAAGTAGCTTTCCAATGAGCTAAAATTTGAGCAATTCTGACAAGTATTGAAGAAGTTATTGTCAGTTTTCGGAAGCTGGACATAAAGTGACGGATTTCAAGAATCCTAATTGAATTAGGATTAGTATATTTTATTATTTTATTTTAGAAAGTAAAAGTTGCTTATTTTATTAGAAATATGATTAGTTTCTTTATTGTTTTAGGACTTTATTGTTTTAGAAAAATTAGGATATTTCTTTTATTTGAGTTAGGAATTAGAGTTATAATAGGATTTCTAATTTTATGCATTGGCTAGCCTATTTAAAGGCTTGTAAACACTTCTATTATTACTTTTTGGTTAATAAAAATTGCTTATGCAAAATTGAGAGTTTTTAACTTTTGTGAGGGTGTGATTCTCTCAAAACGGAGAACGATTTTTCGATTCCCGCTTGCGGTTTGGTGCGTGACCAACTCTTCTTCCATCTCTATCTTCTTTAGATCTACGGTTTGCGGAAGTAGCGTAATCCTAATTATTTTATTGATCTCATAAAAGTCTCAAATCAATATTTTGTTCATCATTAATTTTATTAGCCTTTTATTTTCGTTTGGTATCGAGAGAATCTGCTTGTGAGTTCGTTCGACGCCCTAAAACTATTGGAGATCTAGCCGTTTATAAGAACCCTAATCTTCTAGATCCGCGATAGGGAACGTACACGAAAGTAATACTATTTTGAGCTGAAATTAAATCACCTAATTAAATTTCTAGAATTTTCGTGATAATTTGTTATGAGAAATTGTTATTTTAATTGATTAAATTAATTTTAATTCTAATCTCAGCCCTAACATTGCATTTAGTAAGTTCCTGCATCACTATGCATCCACCCCAGCATACACATCTTAGCCAACTTTGTTTTCTAGTCGCTTCTTTGTAGCCCAATTCTTTGCACCATACAATAATGCAGGTTTTACAGTCTTTTCGGTTTTTTACAGGTTAGATGGGCTTGAACCTGCGACCTTGAGGTTGCAATATTGTCAACCTACCTTGGTGCTACACATAGCGCACCACTTGCTTTCTTTGCTTTCCTACCTTGCATTGTTCTTGTCTGGATGTCCTCCGTGAAGACTAGAACCCACTCTTAAGTTGTACCATAGAACCCAGATACCAACATTGGTGACGTTGTAGCACTAACTGATTTTCTATTTTGACCAATCACCCTCCATACCTGTGGTCGCTAAACTTGCACCCTTGTGTTCTGTTTTTACTCTGCTCATTTTTAAGCCCCTTGACTCTAAGCCCTCTCTCCAAAGTTCCAACTATCATTTACTTCATGTCAATTATCTACTAGTGGATACCCGATAACTTTCTATATATTCAGAATGCATTTCCTTCTCATCCACTAGATTATCCATCTTAGCACCCTATCATAGGCTCTCTCCAAATCGATAAAACTCATATATGAACTTTTCATCTTCTCTCTTTAACATTTCCACCTGTTGCCTCTACAAGAAAATAACTTCAATTATTAATTTGACTGGCATAAATCCAAATTGGTTTATAGAATTATTTGATTCTTGTCTTAGACGTTGCTCCACTACTCTCTCTTAGTGTTTCAATATATGACTCATAAATATAGTACTTAAATAACTAGCACAATTTTGGATATGCCTTTATTCCTATGCTCTTTCTTCGCTCTTTCTCAAAAGTCTCAATTTCAGATCTGTTAGTCATGACCTGCTATTTCTATTTTATATATGTAATTTTAAAATATGTTTTTCGTATTCCTGATTTACTGTTTCTATCTCAAATCTATTTACTGTATTTTGCTTTGCTTTTTCTTTTGTCAGTTAGGTTTTTTCTGATATCAGATTTGTGTTCAAATCTTGTCCAGCGTTCTCTCGATTTTTATGCCTTTGTTTTCTGAATTTAGGTTGTATTCATAGTTTTTCATGTTGCGTAAACCCATGATTTTATCTCGAGAATGGCATTGATTTTTTAAGGGTGAATGCATTTTTGTGCTTTTACTTGTTGCAAGACTAGGTTTAAATTTTCTGTTGTTTGATGTTTTTTGTTTGTTAGAAGTGACTTCTTAGATTCCGAGGTTCATATGATATGCCCACTTAGATCATGGCCGTACCAATGTTATGCTCATGATGCTGTCTCATTTGCTCACTTAGATCATTTGCATATTGACAATGGTGTGGTTGTGTGAATGCTGATCATTCTGGAAAATATTTTCGGTGTAATTATCATCTTTGTTGTATTAGAATTAAAAGTTGTCCGGAGCCAATTTGCAAGCCATGGATCACGATTCAGTACTTGAGGGATGCAAGGAGTCGGTTTCGGTCATGATTCAGTGCACTTTTTCCCTCATCATTTAAAATCCCAACCTGAATTTCGTCACTACCCAGGGAAATATTACGCATTCATATGTTCTTATTATCATCTTAGTGATGTCCTGTGATTATTATTCTGTTTGATAAGTTTTTTCAATTGTCAAACCTCAAATAATATAAATGGTATTATTGGTTTGGAGTCAATTTCTGAAGTTACAGTTCTTACTCTTATGTTCTGCAGGTCAGCTTGACGTTGAATATATCAGCAGACCTACAGTCAATGTTCACATGGAATACAAAACAGGTCCCACCAATTCACAAAATGTTTAATTTACTGTTCATGTTATGTTGTCTCTGTTGAATGAATTTTTTTGATAGTCATCATTTTTCTCTGCATTCCAGATACTTGTATGCTCAAATAATCTTCCTTCATAATACTATTCAGTGACTTACCTTCTAGGCTGAAAACATGGATCATTGACATGATAAAACTCTGTAGTCGGCAACCTTTTCACTGAATTCATGCCCTTTCTATTTCTTGGTTAATGGAACTGTTGTTTGCTATTTTCCATTAATGAAACTACTACTGTGTAGACACCTAACAGGAAGAGCTATAAATACAAAAATAGTGATTGGAAACTAGCTCTTAACACTCCCCTCAAGTTGAGCATAGATTTCATTGATGCCCAACTTGGAAAAGACGTGATCCAATTGATTTTGATTTTTGCCTAGGTGCCTTAGTAAATATGTTGCTTTCTTGCATTATAATTTCGTCTTTTAATGGAATACTGGATTGTTGGCAATATGAGATACAACTTTATTGTCATAATACAAACTAGTAAAAAAACCTGTGCCATGCACGGGGAGGAAAAGCGTAGTAATAGAGGACAAAAAAGGAAAAAAAGAAGAAATACTTGAACAATGGAGTGATACTTATCATTTAGAAAAATATTTTGCTTTCTAATTAGGCATATAAAAAAATAAAGGACAATGGAGGTTTTAATATTAGGTTACAACGTAGATTAAGAAAACTAATATGTAACTTTACTTTGAATTATATAAACCCGTCAATATCCAAGTATCAATATTTTGGAAACCTTTGTTATGGGAAAACAACATTTAAGCCTTCAAATTTAAAGGCCAAGATCCAAAGCTCTTTGGTGCAAAACATTCATACGAAACATCTTGTCTATCATATTATTAAGTGCAGTCAAACGTTGAATCAAATGATGGCCTTTGACTGCATTGAGTCACATGATAAAAATTGTGCTAGGTGCCAATCTTTGAACCAAATATACTTTTAGATCTTAGACGGCTTAAATCGGGTTTCGACATTAGAAAGGACCACAAAATACGAATATTGCTTTTAAATTATGTTAAGATTTGATAGTAGGCTACTGATTGGTTGGATCGATTAGATATATACCCTACACCGATCAAGGTCGTGAGTTCAAGTAGCGCCCCTCTTTTGCAATAACATGAGCATGGTTGTCAAGGCGAGGTCATGACGTCGCCATTGCAACGCCATGACGAAAGAGGAGGCAAATCGTCATATGAACTTATATGACAAGAATGAATATATGACAACGCCATGGTAGAGTGGCGCAATGGCGCTGCCATTACCGCTATTTTGAATTTTCTTCTGTAACTTATAAGTTATAAATTATAACTTTAACCATATAAATTATAACTTATAAATTATAAAACTTATAGGTTATAAGTTATATTTGTAAGTTTATAAGTTATATTTGTATTATAGCTTATGTTTGATAAGTTATATCCATGATATTTAATGGTTTAAGTGAAACCCCTAGTCTTTATTGCAATCACTCTCTCTCGCTCTCTCGTCTCTTTCTCTCTCTCAACGCATGTTTGTACATTTTGTGGGGGCTGCTATTAATCCCCCACCATATGCTGAATATTCCCTATAAGATACAATTGGCCGTTGACACTTTGAATAGGACTGACAGAGTTTGTTTTTTGTTCCAATCTTCCCCACAACTGATCCTGAAATCATGAAAATATCATAAGATGGTCATTCTAATCTTTCCCCATAGCTGATCTACTAGATTAATTGGTTAAATTTTTTTCGTCCTCTATAAAAAATAAAAAAATAAAAAGTTAGTAGAAAATTAAAATATATATTAATGATTAATAAATAATAAAAATTATTAATATAAATTAATATATGGCCTTGCCATGGCGTGGTGAGCCTCTTCGCCATGACCTCGCCACACCGCCTTAACTACCTTGAACATGATACTTTCTAAGGTGCGTAATCCGTGAAATACTTGTAGCGTGGTGGGAGCGAGGGCATTCCTTAGGGATTAGTCCAAGCATAAGCATGGGATTAGGGCTCTCAATGGGCCGGGCTGGGGTTCGACCCGACCCTAACCTACCCGGGCCGGGTTCCCAAAATTTTCAGCTTGGCCCTAATCCAGGCTGCTGTATATTCAGCCCAAGCCCGGCCCCTACTGGGCTGGGTCGGGCTTGGGGGTTTTTCCGGGCTTTTTTTCCGCTGTTTTTTTCTAATACAATTTGGTTAAGCTAATTTTTCTAATAAAATTGGTTGGGCGGCTTTTTTTTGGGCTGTTTTTTTTAATAAAAGTTTGAAGAAGGTTAAAAATTTAATTAAATAATTATATTAACATTATAGAGGCTCAGGTACATGCTTTTATTCAAATAATTTATTTTAGTTTGTTGCACAATGGTTATAACGGACAACGGTTGCTTGAAAATCTATTAACAACCCATCCAAGTTGTGTAGCTAAAAAGCTATGCAACGGCTGCTTGAAAATGAATTAAACCATCCAAAAAATATATGCACAAACATTCATTATCATTGCCTCAAATCAATATATAAGAAAATAATAAGTGAAAAGAAAACATAATTTTAGAAATATAACTAATTAACAATGCTTTTCCCTTTATCATCCTCAATCTACTTCAAACAACTCCTAATCTTACTAACTACTTTTTCTCCAACACTAAATGAAGACTTTGAAGCAATAGTTGTTACCGGAACCGCTAAAATATTACGTGCTATTTGTCCTAAAATTGGAAACCTATGACTACTTGAATTGACTTTCCACCAATTTAAAATATTGAAGTCTTGAGTAGTTGATTGAGTCACATTTTTCTCTAATGGTTCTTTTAAATATTTTTCTAATTTCATGATCTCCATAATCATTGGAGCTATGGTTCGTTATTCCATCAATTGAGCAAACACGTCTATTTCTTCCACCATACTAACAGTAGTTGCATCACTTGTTTGATGATTTAATTTAGTCTTATTTATTACACCAATTGTACACCATTTACTCTTTATACTCACTATAAAGCTTAGAGAGAATGCTCTTGATACTTGCAATACGTAAGGATGCTTGATCCCCATATAAGGCCTCAATAACTATTCGTAATCTAACTAGTTTATATCTAGGGTTAAAATATTTAGCTAATTCTAACACTATAGTAGAAGTAGTAGTCGTCTCCTTGCAATACTCATCAAAATTTTCTTGCATTTTTATAGCCATGTGTCTACATGCTTGACATTGGTCATTTTTCATTTTATTCAAATTAAGTTTTATTTTAGCCACTTCAATTAAAATTTTTTTGCTAGTTGGAGTCTTACTCACACAAAAAGTAATTGTTATGTGATAAAATATTTTCAAAAAATCACATAAAATTAAAACATCTTCCCATTCTTTATCTGAAGGCATAAATTTATAGTTTGTATCTTTATATCCTAACGATTTAAATGCTTCTCTGTAAGGTAGTGCGGAATCTAGCATAGAAATGTTGAGTTCCAATGTGTTGGGACATCTAAGCATAATCCTTTTGCTTGTATAAAAATATTACTAACAATCTCATTAAATTTTTGCAAGCGAGATGATGTTGATTTTGCAAATTTCACGCTCTCTCTAACTTTATAAATGGTTTCTCCTAAATTCTCAAGGCCCTTTTTAACTATTAGGTTCAAAACATGTGATGCATAACGTACATGAAATAAATCGCCTCCTAATGGGAGGCCATCTTTTCGAACAAAATAAGATTCTAGAGTTCTTTACACCACATCATTTGCAGCGGCCTTATCTAATGTAATTGATTCCACTTTTTTTTTTATCAAATTTCCATATCAATATAGATGTCTTATTTCCTTCGATAATATTGTTCCCGGTATGAGGTGAGGGAAAGTTGTTAAAAGTTATTATACTTTTTTGTAACTTCCAATTAAAGTCAATAAAATGGGCAGTAACAGCCATATATCTTAAAGTTTGGATAGATGTCCAAGTATTGGATGTAAAACTTACTTTACCACTATTATTTTCAAATTTACTAGCTAAATTATTTTTCTCTTTCTTATATACATTAAAACATTCTTTTCTAATAGTGTTTTGTGACGACATCTTAAATTTAGGTTCTAAACTACTACAAATCCTCTTAAATCCAATGTGTTCTATGATTTTAAATAGATATTCGTGAAGGATAATAGCCCCTGCTATTTCCTCCCGAACTACCGCTTCACTAAATACGAAGTTCTTAAGGGAAGGTAACTCGGACAATATTTGTTGCCTTTTATCCACTTGTGGTTTTTGTTTACCTGATTCCTTAAGATGTCGTTTTAGGGTTGTAGTTCCAGTCTTATAACTATAAGCATATTCCTTTTTGTATTGAATACGTTGGGAATTTTTCTTGCCTCTTTTGTCACCAACACCATCTCATCCCAAACAGAGGATCTCTTACGCTTTCCTAATGGGGAATGCAGTTGGGAAAAAGAGGCATCAGGGGCAGTAGATACTGTAGAGCCAGGACTAGGAGTTGGTAAATTTCCTTGAATGCTACTAAGATTAGGATTAACATTCACACTATCACCAGTGTTGTTACTACTTGATTGAATATCAGACATCTTAACAATTAAAAAACAATGACCAACACTCCACAGTTATATAAATAATGATAAAAAAATTAGCAATGATATAAGTATATAAAAATACAGTGATCAACACTCAACAATGCTATAAATAATGATAAAAAATTAGCAATGATACTATAATTAAAAAATAGTGATCAACACACAACAATGTTATAAATAATGACAAAAATAGCAATGATATAAAAAAACAGTAATGAGTAATGAGTAATGAAAAAAATTGGGTAATAAGTAATGGAAAAATAAGGGTAGACTGGCAGTGATTAGAAACTGATAAATATAGAAAAAAAAAATAATGAAAATAATCAGCAATGCTTTTGGTATCACTGGAAGCTGATAAATAATAAAAAAATAAAAAAAAAAATTGGTTACTAATTAGGGATGAGAGAATGGGGTTAGGGAAGACTCACATTGATTAGAGATTAGGGTAATTGAGTTTATTGACTAGGGTTAGGGCAGTGATTAGGGTTGGTTTCAATTCGGGTTAGGATTAGGGAATAGAGATTGATTAGGGTTAGGGTTAGGGTTTCAATTAGGCAGTGATCTTCAAAAAAAAAAAAAACAAACACACCTGATCACTGAGCAAGCGGTGGGTCGGTGGCCAACGATGGCGCTGTGGTGAGAGTAGAAGAGGGAGAGGTGGTGGTGGTGCCATGAATCGCAGTGCGAGTGGTGAGCTAGGAACAAAGATGTCGTCGACCCGTGGTGCAAGTGCCGTTAGCGGGTTTGTGGGAAGCAAAGAGGGGTTTCTGACCATCGACCCAAGGCGGGAGAGGTGAGACGCAGTCTTGGAGAGAGAGAGAGAGAGAGAGAGAGAGAGAGAGAGAGAGAGAGAGAGGCTGTTGTGCACTTGTGCGCCTCTGCCAGCCTGCGGGGTTGACGATAGAGTGAGAGATTTAGGATATGAGGTAGCGTAGAGAGTAGTAGAGAGATGTAGCTTAGTTCTTAAGAGAGTAGACAAGAAAAGACTTAAGAGATGCATTAAATTGAACCCTAACTTAAGCCCCTATTTATTGAATGAATTTGCAGTGTGCCTTTTTTACTTAAATGCCCCTAAGTTTAAACCGTTCAACGGTTTAATCTCAGGGCATTTAAGTAAATTATATTTAGTTAAAAGGAATTTTTTTTATAACTTTAAAAGGATATATATATATATATATATATATATATATATATATATATATATATATATATATATATATATACGAGCCGGGTGTTTGAACACTCAACCCAAGCCCGACAAGGATTGATCCGGGTTGCAACATGTTTAGCCCGGTCCGGGTGCAAGCCAAAATCTGGCCTGACCAATCTCAAGCCTACTTGGGATACCTTACATTATTAAAAACAAAAAAGATATCTAGCGTAGACTGTTTGGCCTGCCAGTTTTTGATTTCATGTTGCACACATCCTAAAAAGTGACCTAAAAATCAGTTTAGGTTGATGAGTTCCACGTGATGTTAAGGTCACTTTTTCTGGGTTGTGTGCCACGTGAAATAAAGATGACCATCTGATGGTATGCCTATGATCTCATGATCCATAGTGTGAAAGATTGGGACGAAAATTGATTTTTATTGCATGGGTCAAAATCTCGGTTTCCCGAGACGACGATACATTGAATGTATCTGCTTGGTACATTTAAAAAAAAAAAAAAAAAATCCCAAAAAAAACTCTAAAATTCCGAAAAATTATATTTAATGGTTTTCTATTTATTTCAATTTTTTTAAAAATTATTTAAGGCTTATTTGATGCATATTTGGGAATTTTATCAACTCAGAACCTGAATTACATTGTACATGAATGCTTTAAAAGTTACGTTGTACATGAAAAACTTATATTAAAGCCACATTGAATTCCTTGGTGGTTCTTCGTCCTCATGTTCATCATCATCATTAGTGCGCTAGCTTTGCCTATAGTGTTGGCCATATTGATACCCATGATCATATGTCCTCCCTTCAAACTGAGGCATTAGCCTAGAGTATGGGTTAGTGTAAAAGGGAAATGTCGATGTCGGTCCTCTAAATATTTGACCAATGAAGTCTTCATGTTGGGGGTAGGTTGGTTGAGGGATTAGGTATGGGTTATTGGTTGCTGAATCTTTGGTGTTTTGCAAACTAAATCCCCCGAAGCTAGATATAGTATAACCCAAATCATCTTGTGGACCTTGTGGTGGTTGGTAAGATTCCGAAACTCCTCTCCCTTCAACCCCTCCACCTCTAAATGTAGGAGCCTCAAATATTGTTATCGATTCATCATCCCATGCTACAGTACCTCCATAAGAATAAGAGGGGTCAACATCATCGTCTCCACCACTAGTACCCCCATAAGAATAAGAGGGACCAACATCATCGTCTCTACCACTAGTGCCAACGTGGGTTCCATTGCCTCCACAATCACCCCCACCACCCCCATCATCATCATCATCATCATCATCATCATTATCATCATCATCCCCCTTATCACTACCAAGCTACGTTTTGTCATTAGATCCAACCACTGAATGACAATGCAATCTTCTTTTTCGCCTAGGTTGTTGGGAAGCTGGTTCCTCTGCTATTCTTTCTGCATCGTCCAATCATGCAGTGCTCTCACTATCCAACATTGACGCTTCTATCTCTTTAATCCACTGATTCAAAGGGTCATCCTCCGCGAATATATAATCCAACTCGATGAGATTAAAATATTCACTATCTGTAAGGTAGAATATGATAGATGAATTAGTATATGCCTCATCAATTACATCAAATGAAAAATGTATGAACTAAGACGTCAAATAATTGCTTACCACGACTGGTCCTCTGCATATTCCTGACCCTTAATCAGATGTTGTAATGACAGTAGACTAACTTTTCCAATCGACTCATAATTAGCCTATTCCTTGTTTTCGTGTGAATGAGAGAGATGGTACTCTAATTCTGCTTATAGTTGGATGAGGAACATGTTTGCGATAAAATCATAAAACGCGCATGACAATTCGCCTCAGTATTGGACCATCATGTCCATACTGCCTCCACCAATCAGCCGGTTTATCGTGTTGGATTTGGGATTGTGCTAATTTCGTCCCAAATGACCCATGTTTCTTGTGGAACATATCAATCTACAAAGATGAAATACAATAACCCATATATCAATAAACATATCATATGTCATCTGACGTATGAGTTATGTCTACTCACGTCTCTTATGGCTTAACCTTGGTTCGCCAACTCAGGCTCCATTCGTTGGATGACATTGAGCAAACCACTGTACAGTTCATCGGCCTCAATCAACTCGAAGCGTCGCGTATACTGGAAGGCTAAATTCAAGTAGTGTGCTATCCATAACATATGAGCAATCTCATCCATGGATCAAAATATCGTCCGATATCGATGCGTATCGGTATCGGAGGTGGACGATACGGTACATTAAATGTACCGTATCGCCCATTTATATGGCTAATACCGGACGATACATTCAATGTATCGTCTCGGTTATCGCTCGCACGATCGTGTCGACACGCACTTGATCTCATCAGTATATGGAAATAGTGAATAATATGAAAAATAATAAATAAATACAAATCACTACACAAGCAATTTAGCATGTTTTACCTGCGGCATGCAAGTACTGGTGAAATTATTTATCCCACCTCTTATCGATAACTGCCCAATATCGTTTATATTTTGTAGGGCATTTGGTTTTGATAGCCAATTTCGCCTTGTCCATTGACTCGTAAACATACCCCAATCATTGATTTCTAATTACCATCATCAACCAACCTCAACACTCGTACTAAAATTGGGTGCTGTAGATCAAGTCAGCAACTTCATTGTAAGCAAGTCTCTTTGATTGTGACAGTTCTGATTCATATTTTTCCCATTCTTCGGATGACACCTTGCTTTTCAGCTCACGCCTATATCTAGCCAAGCTCTGTAGGGTAAAAATTGTGTGGTAAACCGTGTAATTCCAGGCCAGAGCAACTGGTTCTTAGTGAACCCCCCCTCATTAAATTGACCAACTTGTTACTGTTGTATAAAAAAGAAGTAATCATTCTACCCTTCTGAATAGTTGCCTGTGCCTTGGTCCTCTTTCTCAAATCCTTAAGAATGGGGTCCACACAGTGGGCGGCACACGGAGTCCAATACAAGTGAGGCCTCTTAACATTAATTTTGTACCAGCGGCTCTATAATTGGCGATATTGTCTGTTACTATCTGCAGAACCTGCTTCTCTCCAACCACTTCAATTACCTTATCCATTAGTTGAAAGAGGTAATCAGCCATCTTCACATGTTTAGAAACATTGACTGATTTCAGAAATACTGTACTGACATCACTGTAGACAAAAAAGTTTATCAAACTCTTCCTTGTCGGATCGGTTCATCCATGGCACATAATTGTGCAACTTCTCTCATCCCATACTTTCTCAAAGTTTTTCACGTACGCTCTGATCTCCGCGTACTCATCATCCAGTAGGGGCTTAGATACTTTGTATGCAGAAGGCTTTTGAACTCTTGGACCAACTTTTGCCCTAGTGGCAATCATACTTTTGAAGTACGGCGATTCCACAACTTGACTCGGAATGTGGTTGAATACCACGAATTTTGTAATGGCCTTTCCAAGCTTCTTCCACCAGGTTTTCAGTAAGGTTGCGCTCAATTTTGTTTGTTTCGAACTCTCTGTCCAATACATGAATGCATCAATGGGACCTGTAGTACGACCTATAGTAGGTCTCCAGGACTCCCTCACGGTTGCTGACCTGCGCAACCCCGCAGTCTCCTCAATGTCCTCATCATCATCGAGATCATATGGCCTCTGACTAGACCCACCACTACCAACACCCATGGATGGGCCCTTCAAGTTGGACCGAAACTGATAATCGGCCTCTTCCTTATCTCGTTGAGCTCGTGCTTCTCTAGCACTCTCCCTCATCACTCTGGCTGTCACCGTATCAACATCCTCATCGTTCCCTATTCCCTCAGGTCTAGGTGCAGGAAAGTTGGATCCCCCCTTCTGATTCTCTCATACATGTCCGTATCTCGGTTAGCTTCTGCTTTTTTTTTCCCCTTAGCTGCCTTCAAGGTGGATCTCATGGCTAGCATAACCTCTTTCGGAACATGCTCACTTCCTTTAATCTCCCTCTTAATGTGAGCCAAATGCTCCTTCAATCGTGCTATACCTCCTCCCTGCATTTTCTTCTCATAGACCTTACATTTGATTTGGAGCCTATTGCCATCTATTGCTTTGCCGAATTGCCAGTCTGGATCTTGCCTACGTACCATTTTTATTTATTTCACCTGCATAAATTACCAGAATATAGGATGTTAATTACAAGCAGCTAAACATCAATGATATGTTCCTAATTGCATGTGACAAATGATGTGTCACATGTAATTAATGACATGTGACACATTTCTTTAATTACATGTGATGCGTCACATGTAATTAATGACTTGTGACACATCATCAAATGACGTGTCACACCCATGACATGTGTGACATGTCATTAATTGCATGTGACACATCACATGCAATTAATGACATATGACACATGTCATTGATGATATATTAATTAATGATAATATATAAATTAATTTTTGAAAGAGTAATTAATATATGTTAGTAAATAATTAATATAGGTTAATTTTCTTAAATAGATAAATCCATATAAAAAAGTAAATAATAATTTATTATCTATGTGAGTAACTAATTAACCAAATATTTTGATTTATTTTAGGAAAAAAAATAAACCTAAGTTGGTAGATCTAGGCTAGGTTAGCTCTAGGTCACAAACCTTAAAATAAACCCAATTTAGGACTTATTAGAGACACTATAGGCTCAAATTAGGAGAGTTTAACACAAAACCCTCAAATTTGGGCCTAAAATTTTAAGATCTACCATATTTATAGATAGATCTTGAATAAATAAATGTGAAAATGTAAGAAATAGAGAAAAAATAACCTTAAATGGTAGAACACGTACCTTATATTCGATCTCCAGCGAGACGACGGCGATCTTGCGTGTTTCGGGTGGTGTTAAAAGCCTAAAATGGTCTCCGGTGCTCCCTTGATGGAAGAAGAGGAATAAGAGAGAAAATAAGGAAAAAAAGAAGAGAAAAAGAGTTTAAAACTGAAACCCCGTGTTTCAGCTCGGTGGAGGGCCCCACGAAAAAATAGTTCAAATTATTGGACGATAATTTGAATTTATCGTCCGATACGGGATATAAATTGCCTGTATCGGACGATAATTTGATGCTTTTAAGGGGTGCCCGATAAATACCCATTTTACCGTATCGGGCACCCCCCAGAACGATACGTATCGGTATCGTTCGAGATTTTGATCCATGCTCCATTGTCCGATCCAAAGCAGTCAAGGGGTTTTCAGTGTGGGTGAACTCAAAGATTCGCTGGGTGAATTAAAGATGCCCATTTGGAATTATCTTTCTTTAAGGATGTATAGCTTAGAGAGAGAATAAAAAAGGTACCATTTACACCTTGTGAAATTGTGATATTGTTTCCTCACCCCATTTCTTCCAACTGCCATACATTGACCTCTTTACACCAGATGATAGAGATCAATTCTCATCCCATTTTTTCATACAATGGATCTTGAGATAATGGAGTATCATTGGATGGCCAATTTTTTATCCCACGTGGCACACATTCCAAAAAGTGATCCTAAAATAACTATTGAACGTTATGTGTGCCATGTGATTTTAGGATCACTTTTTTGGATGTGTCCCCCGTGGAATAAAAAAACTAACTGTTTGATGGTACACCATGATCTTAAGATCCATGTTGTGTAAGATTGCAATGAAAAAGATCTCCGTCGTCTTATTCAAAGTGGTCAATGCATGACGGGTGGAGGAGATGGGCTAAGGTGACAGTTTTATGGTTTGTACATAATGGTGCCCGATAAAGAACAACCTTGTATATAGGCACTACAGCCCCTACACCTCTCTACTTGACTACGCCCATATGTGTAGCTCTGTGTGTGTGTGTGTGTGTGTGTGAGAGAGAGAGAGAGAGAGAGAGAGAGAGAGAGAGAGAGAGCAGTTTAGATAATGGGAAAGCATGTAGAGACTGAAAGACTTTTTATGAAGTTAGAAAAGTGATGGAGAAAGAGGAGTGTGATGAGGTAAATAAGGTGGTTATGTGAAGTTCGTGAACCAAACGGTTTCAGAACTATCTTTTACACTCTAGAGAGATATGGGAGACATGTGTGTAGTATTGAACCATATAAGAGAGAGATTGGTGAACAAAAAGAAGATGTGGGATATGAAAAGGGTAGTTGTATTGCAACTGAACATTCTTTTGACGCGACTGATGGTTTCGCCGTTCACTCTATTGACTGCCTTGAATCAGATGATGGAGTTTTTTTTTTCGTCCCAATCTTTCCCACACGTTAGATCTTGAGATCATGGCCCAACTATTAGACGGTTAGATTTTAATTCCATGTGGAAGACATCCTCAAAAGTTACTCAAGAACTCTTCTCATGGCACACCACGATAAGGGACGTATGCCACGCGGAACCAACAATTGACCGTCTGATAGGTGGGTCATGACATCATGATCTATTGTTTAAAATATAGGGACTAAAAACGATCTTCATCATCTGATAAGGCAATCAACGGTGTGAATAGTGGAACCATCAGTTGCGTCAAAAGAATGTTCAGTTGCAAATACAGCTACCCTAGCAAAAAAACATGTTAAGCGAGGACTGGATTTGAGAGAGTTACTGGTTACAAATGACTATAGCTGAGACTGAAATTTATGATGCACTAAATGTATATTTATAAGAAAATATAAATTAGAAAATTCGACCTCAGCACCTAAAGTAACCGATTCCCTCAACATATATATAGATTCATAGGCTCATTGACCTTGAGCCAATTTCTGCCGTAAAAATCTTCAGAGTAGCGCAGATGTAGTATACGCCATGATCCTTTATGGCCACGACACTCACTTTCTTATTATTGCAGGTAACAAGATTACCTACCACAGATGTGCAGGAACCATATTGAGATCCTGACGGGGAACGTCAAGAGAAAAAAAAATAAAAATAAATTTACTGTTCATGATGAACAGTGACGGACGTCCGTGAAACACTGACGGACGTCTGTGATTTTGCCCCTTCACTGTCCGTAGGTCACGGACGTCCGTGGGGCACTACGGACGTCCGTGGACGTCGTGACGGGCTTCCGAATTATGAGTTTTTTTTGGCGAAAACTTGCCTTTTTTGTGTTTTATTTCTATTAGAACTCTTTATTTCAAATTTTAATTATTGGTGGCCTATATATAGAGGCTTGTAAAGACTTTTTAATTAGTTATTGAATATTTTGAATGCTTTTAAGCTTGAATATTCTTTGCCTGAGATGAGTTTGGTGTGAGGCCAAGGGAGTGATTCCCAAAAGCCATTGCTATTTTCTCTATTATCTATCACTGTCTTCTTTGGATTTTTGCCTTATTGATCCCTGCTTGTTTCTCCTACATCTTAACCTATTGATTTCTTGATCCCTAAAATCATAAATCCCTTTCAGAATCTCAAATCAAACAGAGCCCAAAACCCTTTTCTAAGCCATAAATCAAACCATAAGCCCATTACAAAATCATACACCTATTTTCAAAGCCCTAGTTAGAGCCTGCGAATCTACATCGGATCGAAGACGAACGCCCAAGCCTGGAAAAAGCTAGAGTTCTATCTCTAGGCCGATCTCGCCTCAAATCTAAAAGTACTTGTGCATCGGACTGGACCCTACCTGGATCTCGTTGATCTACTCATCAAAATTCTCCAACCCTAAGGTATCTTAAGATAGTTTTGTGATTAAACTTGAATTACTTTATTTAATTTCGGCCAAATTGCATAAAAAAATCATATTCCGCATTTTAGGGTTATCGTCCCGAGTCAGTTTTGATATCAGAGCAAGGTTTTCTAGGTTAGGGCATTTTGTTTGTCATATTTATTTTATTGCATTATTTTCTTTTTGTGAGTCCATATTGCATGCCATATTAGAACCCTAATAGACCTTGTGATCACCATGGCTTCGGATGAGATTCTTAATACTCTTAGAGCTATGCGAGAAGAATTGGGTGCGATTAGTGCACGTTTGAATACCATTGAGCAAGCCCAAACATCCCTAGGAGTTGGTAATGATAGATTACGTGATCGAATCAACCAACTGGAAGCGATGGATGGGCTGGAAAATCAACACCAAGAGCGTGAATGTTCCCACTTTGAACGTAATGGTCGCCAAGACAATCAGAACCGTAGGGATCATCGTAGAGATGACTATGACCCCGTAGTTCAACTCCTTAAGAACGTTCGAGTTGAGATTCCGACTTTCGATGGAAGAATGGACCCTACCGTCTTCCTCGATTGGCTTTCCGACATGGACCAACACTTTGATTGGTATGCCATGAATGACGACCGTTGCGTTAGACTCGCAAAAATGAAGTTGGTTGGTCAGGCTTGGCTTTTCTGGCTCAATGTTGAGCGCATTAGAGTGAACGCGGGTTGTCCTCCCATTACCCGTTGGGACGACATGAAGGAACGACTTACTGAGAAGTATGTTCCTTTATCATACCACCAACGCCTCCTCGACCAGTGGCAAAATTTATGCCAAGGTGGTATGCCCGTGACCGATTACATTGCCAAATTTGAAGAGTTCATGATGAGAGCAAAAGTATCGGAGGACCCTGAAATCACTCTTTCTAGATTCCGCACCGGATTACGACTTAATTTGCAGAAAGAGTTGATTTCTCACCCCGTAGAAACTCTTGAAAGATGCTATGCCGTTGTGCAAGATCTCGAACGGTATTTGAAAACTACGGTGGTGAAGAGGACCGAGTCCCAATATAGTAACCAACGATCCAGTGAGGGACGATTCAATCCTCCTCCCAAACCTACACAACCCGCCCCTACCAATTCTAGGTTTGAAAAGGGAAAAGGTGTAGGCGGAGAATCCTCAAGGGTTAATTCTCAAGTAAAATGCTATAAATGTCATGGGATGGGACACTTTGCCGCCCAATGCCCTACGAAAGAACCCCAAAGGACTCTCTTCATTGAGGGAGAGGAGGATGATGATGAGGTAGTGGTTGAAGAGGAAGTATTTGAACCGGTTAGTACACCCAGTGATGAGGAGGGTGATGCTATTGGTCATGCTTTAGTTGTGAGGTGTGCTCTTGCACAGCCTCGACGGGATGAAAAGGATGACTGGCGTAGGAAAAACATCTTCCACACCTATGCCAGATTTTGTGAAAAGAATTGTAGGGTCATCGTGGATAGCGGTAGTTGCACTAATGTTATATCCCCTCATGCCGTACGTCGCTTAGGGCTTACACCCGAAGCCCACCCGAGACCATATAAAGTCGCATGGGTCAATTTTTCATCCATTCCCGTGTCGAAAAGGTGTCGTGTACCGATTCAATTAGATTCTTATTCGGACACCTTATGGTGCGATGTGGTGCCGATGGATGTGGGCCATATCATTTTGGGACGGCCGTGGCTCTACGACATGGACGCGACTCTTTCTGGTCGAACAAACATATGCACGTTCATGCACAAGGGCAAAAAGATCACTTTACACCCTTTGCCTCCCAAAACACCATCGACCAACACCGTCGAAAAGAAGGGCGAGTCTTTTAAATCCATTAATATTGTGAGCCCTTCTGAGTTCGAGAAAGCATCGAAAGATGAGAGTGTGGTGTACGTAGTTGTCACCGTAGAGAGTGCTCCCGAGTCGGTGAGCGAGTGTCCCCAGGAGGTTGAGCCGATTTTAAAAGAGTTTACGGATGTCTTCCCTGAAGACTTACCAAACGAACTCCCTCCTTTGCGTGATATCCAACACGCAATAGACTTGGTTCCCGGATCTACCTTACCGAACCCGCCCCACTATAGGTTGAATCCGGTTGAGCATGCCGAGTTGACTCGGCAAGTCAATGAGCTCCTTCAGAAGGGGTTCATCCAAGAGAGTCTGAGTGTGCAGCCTCACTCGCCCTAAGAAAGATGGTACGTGGCGCATGTGTGTGGATAGTCAAGCGATCAATAAGATTACTGCTTTTCCATACCAAGGCTCGATGACATGCTCCACATGATGGTTGGTGCCACTATCTTTTCAAAGATAGACCTTAAGAGTGGCTACCATCAAGTCCGCATCCGTCCCGGTGATGAGTAGAAAACTGCCTTTAAGACTAAAGATGGTCTTTATGAGTGGATGGTCATGCCTTTTGGGCTTTCTAATGCCCCGAGTACTTTCATGCGACTCATGACCCAAGTGTTGAGGCCGTTTCTAGGCAAATTCCTTTTTGTTTATTTCGATGACATCTTGATCTATAGTAACGACAAGGATCAACACTTGATCCACCTTAGGCTGGTTTGTGAAACCCTCAAGGGCGAGAAGTTGTTTGCCAATCTCAAGAAGTGCACTTTCATGCAACATTCTGTTGTCTTCTTGGGATTCATTATCTCGGCTAATGGAATGGTCGCAGACCTTGAAAAGGTGAGAGCCATTGTGGAGTGGCCCGAACCTAAGAACATACACGATGTCCGCAGCTTCTATGGCTTGGCTACTTTCTATCGTCGTTTTATCAGAAGCTTTAGCACGATTATGGCCCCAATTACAGATTGCATGAAAAAAGGGGATTTTAAATGGGGCAAAGCGGCGACAAAAGCCTTTGCCGAGATCAAACAACGAATGAGTAGCGCACCCGTCATGCGATTGCCGGACTTTTCCAAAGTCTTTGAAGTTGCATGCGACGCATCGGGTGTTGGCATAGGAGGAGTGCTTAGCCAAGAGGGTCACCCTGTGGCCTATTTTAGCGAAAAACTTAACGAGGCGAAGCAAAAATACTCCACCTATGACAAGGAATTCTATGCGGTCGTTTGATCTCTTTGGTATTGGAAACATTACCTTAGACCGTAGGAATTTGTGCTGTTCTCTGACCATGAAGCCTTACGCTTTCTTGCTTCACAGAAGAAGTTGAACCCAAGGCACGCGAAGTGGGTTGAGTACCTTCAAGGGTTCACATTCGTGTTAAAGCATAAGGCTGGTGCTGAAAATAGGGCCGCTGATGCACTTAGTCGGCGAGTGGTGACTTTGCGCACAATGAGCACCGAGGTCGTCGGGTTCGAAAAGTTAAAGGATGAGTACCCCGAGTGCCCAGATTTTGGGGTTGAGTACACTACTCTCTTTAGTAACCCAACCAGCACACTTCGTGTACACCATCCAAGATGGGTACTTGTTTAAAGGCAATCGCCTTTGCATCCCTCGCACTTCATTGCGTGACTTTCTTATTTGGGAGTTACATGCTGGAGGGATGGCCGGGCATTTCATGTAATAAACTGCTATGTCAGAGAGGATAGGTTCTTTTGGCCTAGCCTGATGAGGGATGTCGCTCGGGTTGTCAAACATTGTCCTACTTGCTAAGTGTCAAAACAGACCAAACAAAATACCGGCTTGTACACTCCTTTATCCGTGCCACACACACCGTGGCAAGACCTTTCTATGGATTTCGTGTTTGGACTTCCTAAGACTCCTAGGAAGCACGACTCCATCTATGTCGTAGTGGACCGATTTTCCAAAATGGCACACTTCATTCCTTGTTTCAAAACCTCCGATGCATCTCATATTGCTACACTATTTTTCGCGGAGGTAGTCCGTCTTCATGGGTTGCCCAAAGCCATTGTGTTTGATAGGGATGTTAAATTTACGAGTTATTTTTGGAAGACCCTTTGGTACATGATGGGCACATTGCTCCAATTCTCAACAGCTTACCACCCTCAAACGGATGGTCAAACCGAAAGCACCAATAGGAGCCTTGGGAATCTCCTTCGTAGTCTTGTCGGTGATCATGTTAGGACCTGGGATACCATCTTACCCACAGCTGAGTTTGCATATAATAATTCTGTCAATCGGTCCATAGGCATGAGTCCTTTTAAGGTAGTGCATGGTCATAGGCCTAGGACCCCATTAGATTTGATCCCCATGTCTGTATCACATAGAGTGTCAGAGTCTGCCGATGCATTTGCACAACATATTCATAGCTTGCATGCCGAAATTAAACAGAAAATTGATTCAAGCAACAATCAATATAAATTATCTGCAGATGCTCACAGGCATTCTAAAGAATTTAACGTGGGTGATTATGTGATGGTCCGGGTTAAGCCTAAGCGGTTCCCATCGGGATCTGCAAAGAAACTCCAATCTCGAGGTGCGGGGCCTTTTAGAATTTTGGCTAAGAGTGGTCCTAATGCAGACAGAGATCAGATGAGATAGAAGATATAATCAACGATCATGCCGTCTCTACATAGGACGGGGGATTCCAGAAATACTTGGTTAAATGGGTCAGCAAACCGGAGTCCCAAAACACTTGGGTCCACGAGAATGAAGTTCTCCGCTTGAACCCCGACCTGCTAGACATCTACCACGAGCGCGTTTCATCGGTGATGAAACCTTTTTGGTCCAGGGGAATTGATGGCGACGCCACATACATGGACATTAGATTCGGATCACATCGTTTCTACTGGCGTCGAAAGAAGAGGAGAGGGAGCCCGAGCCCGAGTACAACATGCGTGTTTCATCGGTGATGAAACATTTTGAGTGGAGGAGAATGACAGGGAACGTCAAGAATAAAAAAAAAAAAAAAAATTTACTGTTCACGATGAACAGTGACGGACGTCCGTGATGAACAGTGATGGACGTCCGTGAAACACTGACGGACGTCCGTGATTTTGCCCCTTCACTGTCTGTAGGTCACGGACGTTCGTGGGGCACTACGGACGTCCGTGGACGTCGTGAGGGGCTTCCGAATTATGAGTTTTTTTTGGCTAAAACTTACCTTTTTTGTGTTTTATTTCTATTAGAACTATTTATTTCGAATTTTAATTATTGGTGACCTATATATAGAGGCTTGTAAAGACTTTTTAATTAGTTATTGAATATTTTGAATGCTTTTAAGCTTGAATATTCTTTGCCTGAGATGGGTTTGGTGTGAGGCCAAGGGAGTGATTCCCAAAAGCCATTGCTATTTTCTCTATTATCTATCACTGTATTCTTTGGATTTTTGCCTTATTGATTCTTGCTTGTTTCTCCTACATCTTAACCTATTGATTTCTTGATCCCTAAAATCATAAATCCCTTTCAGAATCTCAAATCAAACAGAGCCCAAAACCCTTTTCTAAGCCATAAATCAAACTATAAGCCCATTACAAAATCATACACCTATTTCCAAAGCCCTAGTTAGAGCCTGCGAATCTACATCGGATCGAAGACGAACGCCCAAGCCTGGAAAAAGCTAGAGTTCTATCTCTAGGCCGATCTCGCCTCAAATCTAAAAGTACTTGCGCATCGGACTGGACCCTACCTGGATCTCGTGTGATCTACTCATCAAAATTCTCCAACCCTAAGGTATCGTAAGATAGTTTTGTGATTAAACTTGAATTACTTTATTTAATTTCGGCCAAATTGCATAAAAAAATCATATTCCGCATTTTAGGGTTATCGTCCCACGTCAGATCCTTCCCATTAACCCTTCCTCCCTAAGGTGTCCATTAGGGTTATATGACAGACCATGACCTACCTTTTAGGTACTTCAAAATACAGTTCACCTATGTCCATATGAGAGACACGAGGAGTCTTCATGAATCTGCTCACAACACTAACAACATAAATATATGGATGGCTGATAGTGAGGTAAACGAGTTTGCCTATCAATCTGAGGTATCATCTAGGGTCCTTGACACTCTTTCATTGGTTAGCAATCAACTTGATTTCTCCGCTGTGACAAATTGATTTCTCCTTTAGACCTGAAAATTTCAATCCCAAGGAGGTTCTATAATTGTCCAAGAGCTTTAGTGTAAAAATGTTTCTCTAAATATCGCTTGAGGTGGTGGAGTGACTAAGAAATTTTCCCAAGAGAGACGATAATACAAAGGGAGTTCAACTTAGCCACGGGAGAAAGGTTTCAAAGTAGTCATTGGTACCATACGATTGAGAGTATCCTTTCGCCCAAAAAACACAACTTTCCTCTTTAGCATGATCAACGAGGTCCCATGCGTGATTGGAATGAAGAGCGGTCATCTGCTCAGTCACAGACTTTGTCCAGCCAGTATGAAAAAGAGCAATTATAGATATTGAGGAACAGAAAAAGAATGCAAAGCAAGAGCAAAATGGCGATAGGATGGAGATAAAGCAAGCAAAGTTATGAAATGGGGTGAGCAGTGCAAGTATGTTTACCTTTTCATAAACCTTTTTGAAGCTTTAGAGAGGAAGGACATCAAACTTCAATATGAGTGGACTCAGGTGGATTGTTCAACAGGTCTGGCTGAGAGACGATGTCAACCTGTTGATCTTTTCGTTTTTTGAGAATAGATCTTCCTAGGGGGCTTGGTTGAGATAGTTGGAGTAAATTTCTCTAAGGGACATGAATAGTAAATGGAGGGGACATAGAAGCAACTAATGTTCTGCTTTGACAAGAAAGTAGGGAGTGCCCTAAAAAAAGTGACATCTACAAAAACAAATGTTTACGCTTCTTGGGACTATAACATCAGTATCCTCGTTGAGATTGCCCGAGGAAGATACAATTCATGAATACACATGGAGGTAAAGAGAACGGTCAGGAATTGGAAATCATGACTTAAAAATTGTGAACCTCCACCAAAGAATGGACTGATGTAAAGAGGGCACTGGCTACAACTACCATGAAGGACTGATGTAAAGAGGGCAGATTGATTGACAGTGCCAACCATGGTTTTAAAATGGGAAAACTCGACTCGAAAGTCAGTTGAGTCGAGTTAACTCGAAGAAGACGGATAAATTCTACTCGCTCCAACTCGATAATTTAGCATATATTTAAAAAAATATATATCTTCTCAAAATGAAATAAAAATTATGTCACAAGGAATAAGGTTGAAAGATATGTTGAGAAAAGGGTACTTTAAAAAGATCGGGTATCTCAAGCCTTATCTCATGAAAATATTTTATATGTAAGGGTAACACTGATTGCATCATCCTAGTAAAATCTTGGCTCAACTCAGACTGAACTCGAAATCCCAGCGAGTCGAGTAACTCGGCCGTGTTAATTCGTTGACTCGCCGAGTTTTAGAACTATGGTGCCAACTTTTACACTCTTACCAATAGACACTGTATACGAGCATAAACTTCTGTAATTGATGGAGTAGAATGACCTCTTAAAATCTGTGCCCAATCTGGTTCACACTCGGAAGGAAGACTAGATACCAACTAGACTGCCATTCACATTCATGTTGTTGTCTTTGCTTCTCAATATCAGAGGTAAGGGGCTGGTTAGACATTTAACTCCTCCGACATTCCAACTAATTTGGAATAGCAATAGTGCTCTCTGCTTTGGCGCATAGCACTTTAGTATGGGACCGTGTTTGGTTGTAAGTGCTTTTAGCTCTTTTGTAGAGTGAAAAGAGCTGAATTTGGGTCTCTTTGAAAGAGAAATTTAAACCTGCTCTTATAAGTGGCTGCTCTTTGATTCAAAAGAGCACTCCCAAACACAGCCTTAGCTTCTTTCTTGATAGAAGATCGTATCAAAAGAATTAGTTAACATCGAGGAGAAGACTAGATAACAACTTGACTACCTTCCACACTTCATTTGACTCTGCCAATGTTCCAAATAGTTTGGAATGATTCTCACCGAAAGTATTCTCTTCTTTCTTTGGGGAGAACTCCTAAACCCGAGAAATATCTCTCAGGAGAAGACATATCACAAAAGATTTTCCAAATGGCCTTAGCGGAATTAAGAAACATAACATTTGAACTTGTAGAGTGTTCCATGCTCTTTCAAAACCCTGTCATGCTTTGAGCATGATCTCTAACCTCCCATGCTTGATAGGTGGGATCATTATTCGGCAGCATCTCAGAGGTATGAAAGTGATTCTTCACTTTAGCCATGAGAAACACAAACAAACTTCACCCATTGATGGTAATCGAGGCCATTTCAAAGAAGTAAACGGCCCACTTTAAAGAGTGAATGAGGGTGAAATACCTGCCTTTGAATCCATTTTATGCAAAGAGAAATAATCTTAAAAAAAAATCTTATGCGAGGGATGAAGTCACATGGTCTGGCTAATCACTTCACTCCTCTTTTGTGACACTCCCACTCCCCCCCACCAAAAAAAAAAAAAAAAAAAACGAAAATTGCTCACCACTTCCTTCATGGTTCCCTCTATCCCAGCCAAGATGGGTAGGGAAGAGGTCCATTTCAGTGCCACATGGCACCGCCCCACCAACCATCAGGGTTCACCACTCCCTTCTTGTTTTCCCTCTACCTCAGCCAAGACGGTCCATTTCAGTGCCACATGCCCCCTCCTCACACACAAACAACCAAAAGGGTTCACCACTCCCTTCGTGGTTTTAAAAGTATATAATATGTATATCACCGCGATCAATGGTGATAAAACTGAGCGATGAAAAGTATTTGTTTCACTGTTCATTTTTAAAACAGTTAACCACTGATTGGTGAATGATGGTCATTTGATTATTATTATTATTATTAACTATTTAGATTGATCCTCCTTCTGTCCATGTGGAACCTAAGCACGTGTTTGGGGTACCACGTAAACAAAATGACCATTCCCCACCCATTTTGGCTGGGGAAGAGGTGCAGGTTACACCTCCTCCTACAGATCAGCTAACTGGGACACTATATATATGTACCTGCTTTGGAATCCAAAAACTACCCATGTGGGTCCACGTGGCACCAAAACATTGATTGGGTGCCATGTAGAGCAAGGGGGCATTGTATCAATATTTTTAAAATCGGACCAGCAGTTGGACTACGGTCCAGCTTTGACCACTCCTACTTATGGACCTATCCATTATTTTTATGGTTTGGGGCATAGAGCTGTGTGAATCCGCTTAACCGCCCAGATAGGCCGAGGTATCACTCATCTATTTTCAGGATTTCAACTGGAAATTGCTGAACTTTCTCAGCAATTTCGGCAACTTCAGAGGGAGGAGGGAGGTGTGGAGGGTGGGATTTTTAGTGTCAAAAAATGAATGATTCAAATATGTTTGCTGTAATCGTCCATTTTTTTTCACTGAAAATCAGACAGCAGAGATCTGTTATTTATTTATTTTTGTAAACATGTTTTATGCACGCCCCCTAGCTCTACATAGCACCCAAACAATGTTTGGGGTAGTACATGTTAGTATGTTACTGTTTTGGAGGTCAGGCATATGCCTACTCCTATGCAGCATATAACTGGGCCTCGGAGTGTGAGTATGTATACAACGCCTTGACGCTGCTCACATCCCACTTGGGTGTCATGTGACACCCAATGCGAGGATCGGGTGACACGCCAACATCAATAAGCTTCTATAAAAAAAAATTAAGAAGGATGTTTTTCCACTACAGGTTTTGGGGTCAAAGTTGAAAATTTCAATGCACCATGTTTGGCTGGCAAACCATAACATTTGACCTGTGATTGAAGGACAAAAAAGTCCAAAAATGAATTATTTCTGTTTAAAATCATAGGGGACCAGGTGAACCCTTAGAGGATTGGTGTACCATTCTATCACATGGCACATATTCTGGCATTGGAGTGCAGCACCAAAACGCTGCACTCAAATGCACCATCCCCCTCTCTCTCTCTCTCGCTCTCTCTCTCTCTCTCTATATATATATACATATATAAAGGTTGTCAAATCATGTATCGTCTTCTAGAATTATCATATCAGTATCGTGTATTGTAAATAAATAAAAAGTAGAGAAATTTATACAAAAGATATTTGAAAATTAGAAAATGAAATATATAACAATCTATGATCTCTTGAGTGTCAAACATTCATTTCATAATATGTAACGTTGGAAATTAGAATTTAGGTTAAATAAATTGATCAAAATAAAACACTTCATCAAAGGTTCAATATACTTGTATCATATATTTGCAAGATGTGTCTTTCAATTTCCAACTTCTAAGTTTGTTACATCACCCACCCTCCACCCCCCACCCCCCAAAAAATAGAAAACAAGAAGTAAATAAACAAATAAAAAAAGAGTGCCAAAATGCTTGATTTGACTCCGGTGTATTGGTCTAGGCCAATGGTTGTCTATAAGGACTTTGGTTACCGATTGGGAAGGTATGAGGCCCAATCCGCCCACTCTGCGAAGTATGACCAAAAATAAATATGGAATTATGACCACCCCTCCCCCAAAGGCAAATCCTTCTTTTGTAGGTCCTTTTTGTTATTGGAGAAAATGTACTATAGAAGCTTTGAAGAGAAAAAAAGATAGATTTTGACTGCACTTCCCATTTCCCAAAAGCACTTGGACCCTTTCCTTGCACTCAAGGAAACTGAAAAAAAGAAGTGAGGTAGCGTTGAGATTTCACAACACCGTTGACTCCTTTCAACAATCACATAGGCATATTTCCAATGGTATGTGAGGAGGATTGGACGGTTAGGGATGATTGGTTAGGAGGCTTGAGCTAGAAGGCTAAAGGTTGAGGGACAATTTCTAGAGTTTTTTCTTGCAAAATGGGTTAGGATTTTTGAAAGAGGGTGGGGGTTCTCTATTTATAGGGAAGGATGGTGATTAAGAGGCTTCTATAAGCTTAGGAACCTAATAGATGGGTTAGGTTAAGCTAAATGGGCTTAATAAGGGATTCGGGGTTTTCATTGCCCGGGAGAAGACGAAGATAGGATGTACTGGTGGATACCACTTAAATGGCAAAAGGGTAAATTTGGACACCTAGGGGCATAATAAGAATGTTCAAAACTTATTTTGGAGATTGAGAAAGTACACAAGTCAAACAAACCATTGGGTGAAACTTTTGTCTGAAATGGAGGAATTATAACATGCGTGGATATTATTCACACATGGTATAGCCCTCTTCTCAAAATCTGAGAAGTTAAATTCCAATAATTGGAGCCTTGTATCATGCGAACATATTATGTACGCATGACTTAAGGTCTTAATTTTGAGCCCTATAGGGCAACATCCCATGGATTAGCTCACTTGTGATCCTCCGGAGGTTGGGCAGCTGGGTGTAGGGTTGAGTTTCTAGGTTTTCAAAGGTTCTATGGGGGATAAACGGGATACCATCGGAAGCCTTAGATCATGGTGAACTCGGATGCTCCACTCTCGACGTCACAGGAAGTATTAGCCCAAATTGGGGTGTCTACATATCGTTTTGTATTGTATCGTGTATCGTATGATCTGGATAATCATGGGCGTGTGTGTATATGTGTATGTGTGATGAAGGAACTTACAAAATGCAATGCTAGGGCTGAGATTAGGATTAAAATTAATTTAATCAACTAAAAAATAACAATTTCTCATAACAAATTACCACGAAAATTCTAGAAATTCAATTAGGTGATTTAATTCCGGCCCAAAATAGTGTTACTTTAGTGTGCGTTCCCTATCGCGGATTTAGAAGACTAGGGTTCTTATGAACGGCTAGATTTTCGATAGTTTTAGGGCGTCGAACGAACTCGCAAGCAGGTTCTCTCGATACCTAACGAAAATAAAAGGCGAATAAAATTAATGATAAACAAAATATTGATTTTGGGCTTTTATGAGATCAATAAAATAATTAGGATTACGCTACTTACGCAAACCGTAAATTTAAAGAAGATAGAGATGGAAGAAGAGTTGACCTCACGCCAAACCGCAAGCGGGAATCGAAGAATCGCTCTCCGTTTTGAGAAAATCACACCCTCACGAAAGTTTAGAACTCTCAATTTTGCATAAACAATTTTCATTAACCAAAACTAATAATAAAAGTGTTTACAAGCATTTAAATAGGCAAACTAATGCATAAAATTAGAAATCCTAGTATAACTCTAATTCCTAATTCAAATAAAAGAAATATCCTAATTCTTCTAAAATAATAAAGTCTTAAAACAGTAAGGAAACTAATCCTATTTCTAATAAAAGAAACAATTCTTACTTTCTAAAATAAAATAATAAAAGAGACTAATCCTAATTCAATTAGGATTTTTGAAATTCGTCACTTTATGTGCAACTTTCGAAAACTGACCATAACTTTTTCAATACTTGTCAGAATTGCACGTTATTTGGCTTGTTGGAAAGCTACTTCGATAACTTTTCAAATATGACCAATTTTGCATCAATCCGACTTCGTTTGACACTTCAAAATAGGCCAAACATAAAAGTGACGGGATTGAAAGTTGAAGACCTTAATAAATTTTAGATTTTCTTCTTTCTGATCAAATGGGCCTTTTACGGGCCTTTTTTAAAAAACCCATTCGTGGGTCCACTTTCTCTTTTGACATCTCCTCTTTATCCGACCACGATTCAAACTGGCTGATATAAAATACGCATCAATCCCCTCTACTTTGAAAAAGTTCGACCTCGAACTTTGGTTGGCATGAATTTTCACAGTCGCTATCACAGACAATATATAGGAAACCTCGATCGGAAGTGGCTTGAATCGGACGTCTCCATCAACTCTCCCCGAGTTAAAAGGATGCATTCTCGATGAATACTAGTTGTGATAGAGCTCCAAGAGATCCGGGTCAATCTGTTGAAACTCTTGTGTAATCCACGTGTTCTCTGAATCACTCTTGTTCTTCCACTTGACCAAATACTTTTGAAGTCCCTCTTGGTTGGTGGACACAATCTGATCTTCCAGTACATCTTTGATGATCTCACGAGTTTGTCAAGTAGGTGGGGGTAGTGGTGTGGGTAGGGGAATTGTTGGTTCATCAGATGTAGAAGGATCAGAGGGGTTGGCGGGGATGGTTGAAGGGCCATGGAATGGAACAAGGTCCTCCACGTTGAAAGTCGTGCTAATCCCCAAATTCGGTGGAAGGTCTAAGATGTAAGCATTAGAACCAGCACGCTTCAAGATCTGATAGGGTCCAACACCGCGAGCTTGTAACTTCTTTGCAACTCCTTACGGGAATCGCTCGGGTCTATTCCGAACCATCACAAAATCACCCGCTTGGAATTCTTTGAATCGTCTCTGTGAAAATCTGCAGAGAACTAGTGTTTCTCATTCTTTAAATTAATTCTTTTCTTAATCTCAGCATGCAACTCATTAATGCAATATGCAAAAGTGGATGCAGGCTCTGATGACCTTTGATGAATGGACATTGGGAGAAAATCTACATGTGTTCTAGTATTCGACTTACCCTTCCACTGGATGAGGTATGCCTGATGTTTCTCAGATTGCATTCTCCTTGCAGTCTATGTGTTGTCAATTTTCGGTTTACCTTTCCACTTAAGAAGATACTTTCGATATGCTTGGTGTGTCTTTACCTTAGTAACAAAATATGGATCTCCCAAAACTTTTCCATCTAACCTTTTCACATATTGTTCAGGCGGGTATTTGGAAATTAATGAGTAGATAGGATTGGGCTCAGGTGGATGGGCCTCAAAGAATGGGTCTGAAGGTTTTGTTATTAGGCCTAAAAAAGGTGTACGTGCATCTACAAACTTTGTAGGCTCATGTGTAAGCGACACTACTGACACTAACGACTCTTGTGTAATCGATTCAACTGATAATAACGATTCATGTGTGATCGACTCAACTGATACTAACGATTCATGTGTGATCGACTCAACTGATACTAACAACTCATGTACACTGGACTTGATTAACTCGTGTGTACTTGCTTCAACCAAAACCAAAGACTTTGGGGTGCTCGATTCAAGGGGCACCAACAAGTCGTGTGCACCGAACTCTACGGATATCAATGACTCATAGGCAAGGGACTCGATTGGTTCGTGTGCACTTGACTCTACAAACAACAAGAACTCCTGCACAACTGACTCTACGGACACTAATAAATCGTGCATATGTGACTCAATCGAATGGTGCGTGGGTGATTCGGTTGGCTCACGTGCGGGTGACTCAACATCACTACTCATAAGGGAAATAGAAGTCTCTTTAACACAATCTAGACTTTCATCAACTTCTTCTATCTCATCGTCACTCATCACGGTATTAGGGTCATACACAATTTCTTTCATGCTCACATTTCCCGACTCCCTAGGTTTCTCTCTTTTAATCAATAAATTTTGAGCGAGAAATTTTGTGGGGCATTGATAAGCAAAGCATCCAAATTCGTGACACTTGTAACATTTTTTGCGACCACTAGTTTTTGGGCTCTCAATAATTGCTATTTTCCCTTGATCAATTTGGAGCCTCGTAGGAGTACTCGTGGGTTTCAATGGTGGAACATCGAAATTAGAGCTCTCTTTAGAGTAGATGCTCATTGACTCTAGTTGGGTGTGTTTATGACACTTATCCACCTTAGCTTCCAAACACTATAGAAGGTGGAGGTGCGTGAAAGGAACATATTGGTTGATGAGTCGTTCCTTCATGTTTGCCCATCGTGTGATGGGCTTAATTCGAGCTAACTTGCATTGAAACTCCACACTATCCCAATATTTCTTTGCATGGTGCACTAACCTCGTTTTGGCGAGCCTAACCTTACACTCTTCCGACATGTCATACGAGTCAAATACTCCTCTATGCTAGACAACCATCTCACGAAGGTCTTAGGGTTCGTCATACCCTCAAAAGTTGGGACTTCAATTTGAATAGACTTTAGGGATTCACTATCAAGATCATATTTGGGCTCACAATGATGGGAGTATCCCTTAACTCCAATCTCATCGCGACTTTTGGGACTTTGCCAAGAGTTTGGAGTGTAGCAGTTTCCTCCTTCGGCTAGTACCCTTTCATGACGGGTAAGGAATTCACGGTAACGTGTAAGTGACTCATTCATGATGCTTGACACAAACACAACTCAGACATGATACTAGAAAAGACACACTATGAACCAACAATGGATGAGGACTTTTGTCAACCACTAGACGTGCACACTAATGAAATAAAATGCAATAAGATTGAAATGACATGCAATTATGAAACTAAGTGATGTAAGGCAAAATTAGACAGGCTAGATGGGAAAATAAACCCCTCGAACAAAAGCTAGACGAAAATAAACCCCTCGAACAAAATTAGACAGGCTAGATGGGAAAATAAACTAAGTGATGTAAGGCCTATAAGAAATTTCTAGAAAAAATTTCAGACTAAAGCTAGATAAAAAAAAGTTAGACAAAATCTAGACAAAAAGTTTCAGACAAAAAGCTAGACCAAAATTTCTGATAGGCCAGACGAAAATTCCAGACAAAAGCTAGATGAAAAATTTCAGACGGAAGTCAGGTGAAAAATTTCGGACAAAAGCTAGACAGATATAAAATAATGATATATATTTTTTTGTTTCTTTTTTTTGAAATAAACCCTAAAGCCTATATGAACACTGAGACCCTAAAACTAAATTGACTCTTTAATACCAATTTGATGCGGGAACTTACAAAATGCAATGCTAGGGCTGAGATTAGGATTAAAATTAATTTAATCAACTAAAAAATAATAATTTCTCATAACAAATTACCACAAAAATTCTAGAAATTCAATTAGGTGATTTAATTACGGCTCAAAGTAGTGTTACTTTAGTGTGCGTTCCCTATCGCGGATCTAAAAGACTAGGGTTCTTATGAACGGCTAGATCTTCGATAGTTTTAGGGCATCGAACGAACTCGCAAGCGGGTTTTCTCGATACTAAACGAAAATAAAAGGCTAATAAAATTAATGATGAACAAAATATTGATTTTGAGCTTTTATGAGATCAATAAAATAATTAAGATTACGTTACTTACGCAAACCGTAAATTTAAAGAAGATAGAGATGGAAGAAGAGTTGGCCTCGCACCAAACTGCAAGCGAAAATCGAAGAATCGCTCACCGTTTTGAGAGAATCACACCCTCACGAAAGTTTAGAACTCTCAATTTTGCATAAAAAATTTTCATTAACCAAAAACTAATAATAAAGTGTTTACAAGCCTTTAAATAGGCTAACTAATGCATAAAATTAGAAATCCTAGTATAACTCTAATTCCTAATTCAAATAAAAGAAATATCCTTATTCTTCTAAAACAATAAAGTCCTAAAACAATAAGGAAACTAATCCCATTTCTACTAAAAGAAACAACTCTTACTTTCTAAAATAAAATAATAAAAGAGACTAATCCTAATTCAATTAGGATTCTTGAAATTCGTCACTTTATGTGCAGCTTCCGAGACCCTAACTTCTTCAATACCTATTAGAATTGCACGTTTTTTGGCTTGTTGGAAAGCTACTTCGATAAGCTTTCAAATATGACCAATTTCGCATCAATCCGACTTCGTTTGACACTTCAAAATAGGCCAAACATAAAAGTGACGGGATTGAAAGTTGAAGATCCTAATAAATTTTGAATTTTCTTCTTTCTGATCAAACGGGTCTTTTTTTAAAAACCCATTCGTGGGTCCACTTTCTCTTTTGACATCTCCTTTTTATCCGATCACGATTCAAAATGGCGGATCTAAAATATGCATCAGTGTGTCTACATATCGTTTTCTGGTCTTTGATGAACATGTCTACAGCATGGTCGTCAATCTCTTAACATGATACGATACACGATATTATAGAAAACAATACGTATCTATGATGTTTCTTTTTATTTGTATCTTATGATACATGATACAATACATTACAATACGTTGCAATACACGATACGAACGATACATGCGATTTCAAAAGAAGAATTATAACTAGTTTTTAATTTAAAAAAATTATCACTTATTTATCCCAACTCTAATCTAAAAAAAAAAATATAATATATAAAAAATGACATGAATAAAGCAAGGAGAGGAAGAGGTCTACAAGAAGGAAAAAAAAATAAATTTAATTGCTAACGAAGATGTTGGTGTTGATATGGGGGATAGAGATGAAGAATGAAGGCTTGAGATTCTTTTTATATATTTTTTTTAAATTTTGGGATGACAAACTGGTAATGTCAAGGAACAAGTATACAAAAAATTTAAAGTAGAAGTTGAGACTTGAAAGACACATCATATATATAAATAATACCATTATACGATACACACCACACTTATCCTTCTGTAGCTATAAATTTTTTTTTTTTTATATGTGAAAAATTAAAAAAAGTTCATGATTTTATGTGACTGGTTTTTATCTCCACTTCATAAATCAAGCCAATGAAATATTTTATTCCATTATTTGATTTAAATTCTAATTTACAGATAGTGGAATGAGTGTCTTTGACACTTAGCATTTAAAAAATGATCATAGATTGATATATATATATATATATATATATATATATATATTTATTTATTTATACTATTTTCTTATTTATAGATTTTTTTTGTATATGCTTTTATATTTATAAAAATCTAAGCGTATCTTACGATACGATATGCGATACAAAAATTCTTCATTAGGTAGGATACACGATTGGACAACTATGTCCAAACCACCTCATATTTTGTAATATTTTCCATTATAGGTGCACGCTCAAAGTTCCTCTTATGTACTCGTTTCAAATTTTTTTTCTTTTTTGGCTCCACACATCCTTCTCAAACATATGCATCTCAGTGACATGTACTCTATCTTCTTGTCGCTTTTTCGAGGCCAATTCTGCGCCCTATAATATAGCAGGTTTGTCTGCCGTCTTATAAAAATGTTCCTTTAAACGAAATGGAACTCTTGGGTCACACAATACTCTGGTTGCTTTATATTTATAGCTTAAGAAATTTTATTGGCTTGAACACATAATTGCATCATTCCACTTTTTTTTTTTATTTTTAAAATTTTTTAAAATTTATCTTTTTGCTTTCTAGTTTGTTCTCTTATCTGTTTAATACAACATGACACTTAACATTTGCATGGTTGAGTTTTAAGAAATTTATTGGCCATTTTATCTCCATCAAATACTGCAGGTTTTTGCCTTTGTAGCAGCCGAGTATGAGACCCCACAGAATTCCCTGAATCAGGTTATCTTTAGTGCATCAAACTTTAGATATTTGGCAACTCTATTCTATTTCTTGTTTTGTATGGCTCGCCTGGGCTGGAACTTGAAGTTAGTGTGGCAAAGTATGGCTCCATAGCATTGAGTGGTTTGTCATTAATCAAGTTTACTTATTCTCTGTAGAAATTCTCATTAATTTTATTTTCATTTCAATATAAAGGGATACATTTTTCATATTTGGTTTGGGTTGTGCCTCGAACCAGCTTGTCATTCACTGTTTCACATGTTCACCATCACTCTTTATTTTTTTCCTTTTTTTTTTATTTGGGAGGAGGGGGGAGTTGAGATGTCCTAATGTTTCTTGTTTATAATTGTTAGTAACTAAGCGGGGCCCGCTTCCTGGCTCCACCTAGCACCTTTAACAATAATGATTGGGTCAAAAAGTAAACTGTTGTGAAATTCCTGAAACTGTTTGTACCCTCCTGAAAACTTCTTTAATATTTTCTTCAGTTCCTGGCTACTGGCGTGTGTATTACGCACACCAGGATTATTATGCATTGCGCAAGTCATGCCCCACACCAAGCATAAAATTGCATTAAAAAACAATCGATGCAGCCCCCTCTAGTGAGCTGCACCAGCGGGGACGACTTTCCGTGGCTGTTTTTTTTACTTGAGGGTTTCTTGGTGATCCTATTCCGATGAAGAAATGTTACATCACTGAGGTTTGAGAGGAAAGTTCCCTTCATGAATGGTGAGATGTCTACAATAAGATATTTTTCCAGTTGAAGTTCTAATTTTCTATTATAAGAGACAAACAGTTGCCTGGGTTATTTCTTTTGAGGTTTGACTTGAGAAATTGAGTTTCAACTTCTCAGTTTTTGGAATTCGTCTCCCCCTCAAAAAAAAAGAAGAGAAACAAACAAACAAACAAAACCGTTTTTGGTAATTCTTGCATATTTATCACTATTTTATACTAGCGTTTTGTGTTATCAACCATCCATGAAATTAAAGATTAACAAGCTAAAAACATACCAGCAAGTATTAGATTATCAAAACATGGGGACTGAAAGTTCTGGAAGGAGATAATAAGCCCACACAAATCAATCAGTTAAGACTGGTAGGGAAACCTGTGTGCAGATCTTAGACTGTGGAAGAAAATGAATTATTCTTGCTGGCAGTTCATCCTGTTTGCTGTTGAGATTTCACCTAAAAAATAACATAATATATTTGTTCTTTACGGAAATTTTGTATGCATGGTCAAGGGAGTTAAGTTAATTGATTTAAGAAACATGAACCTAAAAGAGTAACCCCAACTAATATGGTGGTTCCTAACCCTATATCAAGAGTTCATTACATACTTCGAGAGGCAGTTTGCTCTAAGAATCTGAAATGTCCAAATGATTCGATGCTGGATATGCCGCATCCATTACTTGCGATACCATTATTAATATTTACATAAGTTTGTCTATGAAGCATATGGATTTGTTGGTCACTAGTTATATTTCATCGTCATCATCACTGCCTTATCCCATCAATATGGACTGCATTTCGTATTTAGGCCACTGCTATTTCAGATTTTAATGCAATGAAATCACTTCCAATGCTTTTTACTGGATTTTAACTTTTTTTCATCGAACAGGTGTCACTTTGGGATGGTATTATTCCATCAAAAGAGCAGGCAAAATTCTGGATTCACACCACAAACAAGTACCGTCTTATTGATCAGGTTGGCATCTAATCCCTCTATATGCTGTTACGCACGGAATGTGCATCTAAATCCCTCTAATCAATATCAGCACTATGTACACGTTTTCTCTAAATAAATATGTACACAATATGAGCCTAACTTTTTATTATTTATTATTTATTTTTCCTGAATTTTACTGGAATTTCCTGACTTTTCCCCATGCTGAATTATTGCTGGAGCCCGACTTGTGAGTATGACTGTCCATCCATCTACATCTAACTCATGCATGTGTTAAAATTCAGTAGGTGTGATGGATTCATTGATTTCACCTCTAGGAATAGGATAATATTATGTACCTGGGACTTTGGAACAAGTGAGTCTGAATCTCATGTTCCTGTGAAGTTGAAAATGTGGTATTGTCGTTAGTATTACGGACCTCCCTAAGAAAGCTGAAGACTGTTTAGAAAAACTACTTGTTTTTTACTGCTGGCCTATCCCATCAAGCGTGATGCTATAACTGGAAAAGGTGATCTCTTCTATTATTATACAAAACTATGCTTGATGCTATAACCATAAGATTTTACCTTTCCTAATAATGTAGAAAGACAACGGTTACCCCTACCGTCTCAACAATTTAGAGCTGTTTAATCTCTCATGGTTTGTTTTTCATCCATAATTTTACTATTCCTTAACCCTTCAATGGTGTATTAAATTCAGAGTGACTGTTACAAAAAATGGCCATACATTAAATATATAAATTTTGTTACCTGTTACCTCTATACTGCGGTGGCTGGTGTTATTTTTCTCTGTATTGAACACAGATTTTGTCATCGCCTATATCAATAATAACAATACCATTCTGTTTTCTACCAAAAACAATAAGTCCATGCTGTCTTGAGATCGCAGATTCATTCCCTGCTTACCTATGGAAAAAAATGAATTTTTCCCCCTTTTTTTTCATTAAGCTTGGGGTTGAAGAGTCCCACCTTTTTTAATTAAAAATGAGAAGATTACATCCATCTATATATACAGAGGAAATATTTTCTTAAGAGATAGTGAAAAGAATCAGTCCCCATATTAAACTGCCGTCGTATTATTGCCGATTCATCTGGCCTTTTCTTTGCTAGGAAATCTGCAACGCTATTTGTCTCCCTGGATATATGCCTAACTTGAATTTTCTTTTGAGCCAATTTATTTCTGACTCAACTCAATCACGTTTCTTTCAATAACATCCTCAAGGGCAAGTTTGAGACTGTATAATATCAATCAGACCATGATAACTAGCAGTGTGTATTCCCATCAATTTCTAATAACTCCTCCAATCTCAGCCCCTTTTTTCGCTCTTATAATCATCTTTGTTGAGTTTAGAGCTTCCCAACTCGGGTCTGGTTCAAGAACACTGAATCGACTTTGAATTTGTTGATTCAGTTTGATATTCCATTTTGAAGGAACCTGAGAATCCTACAATTTCACCTTTTTCAGAAATAGTATTGTTTTCCATCTTGAATCTGATATCATCAGTGATATTACTCAAGATTCTATTCTTATGAGGATTCACCCTGAAAATTCCCATCTCCTCAAATTTCCCTAAGTACTATTTGTCTATGTTTTATTCCCTATAGACGTGACAGCAAGAATTGAGTCAATGATGAAGAGGTTTTTGTCGATTGGGTGTGCGGAGGAGAAAATTCATCTTATAAGCTGGGACATTGGGTTCTTTTATAAAAAAGAAAGGGGGAGTAGACATCAGAAGAATCGGCCAAGTCAATAAAGCTCTCGTTGTGAAGTGGCTTTGGCAGTTCAGCGATGATCCAACCAATTATGAGCATCAATCCTTAACACTAAACGTCGATAGAAATGGATCAGATATTAGTTCAGTGGGTCTATAGAATGCATCGGGTTGGTGGAGAGGGGCGATGATCATGAGGGACATCGTCCAAAGGAGTACGAGTTTTATGGTGGGCAAGGGGGATATGATAAAATTCTGGAAGGACATTTGGATTGGCAAGGAAGCATTATGTGAAAGATATAACAGCAGGTCTGGATAGCAGCAGAGCAAATGCTAGTTGGGACATAATATTAAGGCGAGACATCGGGGATCAGGAAGCTGCAAAGTTTTCTGACCTTCTTGGGGTGTCGCAATGGGTTAATCTCTCTAATGTCAATCTAGATAGGCAGCTCTGGTCCTGGAGTAAGAGTTGTAAGTTTTCTGTGAGATCTTTGTTCGATGTTATTGAGAGCGGACCTTTATTCACTCAATCTTGGATGGATATATGGAACCTCTGTCCCTAAGAGAGTTGTGGTATACAACTAGTGTGTTGCTTGGGGCGTATTTCTACAGTGGATAATCTAAATCGGAGAAGAATTGCCATATCCAATAGATGCATTTTATGTCTCCAAGATTCAAACCGGTGGAGCACATTTTCCTACATTGTTATTTTAATAAGCTGATTTGGAACCACTTCAGTAGTATTTGCTGCGACTATGGGTTCTCGCTGCTACAGTGCAAGGACCAAATGGCTAAATGAAGACAGCTCAGCTCATAGGGCATCACAGAGACATTTTGTGGAGAATGTTGGTCGTTGCTATCTATTAGAGTCTCTAGATGAAAGAAACAACAAGATTTTCAAAGGAAAGAAGCAGATCTAGTAGCTATATCATTGCCTCGGTGACTTCTATTTGAGTGGGCTTCCCTCTCGTGGCTATTTAAAAACTGGTTTCTAGAATAATGGTTTCTAGAATAATTATCTCACTGCTTGATCACATTCGAGGATGTTCCTTCTAAGGCCCTCGTAGTTGTTGTTTTGTTGTTCTCCCCTTTGTTTTTGGTTTGGTTTCCTCTTGGCGCCTCCTCGGTGTGGCCAAGCATGTCGCTTGGCTTTTCGTTGCAAGTTCCTTTTTTTCTTATAATGAATTTCCTTATTTCCTGACAAAAAAAGCCCTTCAATAAATGCACATAATCATAACTTGTCTATGGACCTGACTGAATCACCTTTAATCCACTAGCTGGAACATTAAGAGTTGACTCCACGTCTTAGTTTGTCCATCTGTACTGTTTTTGTGTCATAAACTCCCGAAGGATTGAAATCTTTTTATCATGGACTCACCTTTTGAAACCAGTTGACTCTGTTGATGGTCCATCAAAATCCTAGCTTAAGAAAAAATTGTTAATGACCATGGCTTTGAGGCTTCTGATTCTGTACAGACGTGTCCTTGTGCATTCAGGTTGTCATTCTTCCATGAAATTTATAAATCTACATTTTAAGTGACATGGCGACTATGATTTCTCATCATGGTTCAAAATATTCGCCAATACCGGTATGTATCGTCCGATACGTATCAGTTTTTTGGCCTACCAGAGCAGTACATTGGCATGTATCGACCTGTATATGTATCATTCACCATCAACCAATACAATAAAATTATCGTCCATATCAGACGATAATTTGAAAATACCATATTATCGGCCAATAATTTTATAATGCAACCTTTTACTGTTGCACTACTTTTCAGCCATTAAATGTTATCTTAGACTATTTACTCTTTTATTTCTTAACCTCTCTTCTTTCTCTTCCCTTCCCCTAAACTCCCCCACCTTTTGAACCAGTTTAATACTCGATTTAATCACCTGGAAGGTCGAAACATGAAATTATTCACGGTTTTCACAAAAAGGTTAGTATTATGACTTTTTTATTTAATTTTTTAACCATTTACGTGGCATTTGTATAAAAATGGTTAAATCCAAGGTAGTTAAAGCGGTGTGGCGAGGTCATGGCGAAGAGGCTCGCTACGCCATGGCGTGACCATAGCGAAGTCATGGTGAGGCTATTTATTATTGTAATTAAAAAAAAATTATTTTATCTATTAATTAATAGTATTCTTTTTATATATATTTTTTATATATAAAATATATAGGAAGAAAAAATTCAACTACTAAAGCATCATACTTTCATTCTAATATTGAGGATTTCATGCTCTAAAAATAAACAAATATCAATAAATACAAATCAAATATAAAACATCAACAAATTTGCAATATGATAAATATAAATAAATAAATATGAAATATTAAGTACACATACGGTAGTGTCGCCGATACTAAGGTTTTGGCGACGCTGGTGTTGGTAGATGCTGTGACGAGAGAGAGAGAGAGAGAGAGAGAGAGAGAGAGAGAGAGAGAGAGAGTCGAGGATTTTGTAACTTCTAAGTTGAGATTTTGTGACTAGTAAGTTAACTTGTAACTTATATATTATAAAAATGTCATAACTTATAAGTATTATACATTATTATCCAAAAAATAAAATAGCGTGCATAGCGACACCATAATGCTATTCAGTCATGGCGATGCTATGGCGTCACTATTTAGCCGTCATGGCTATTTGGTTATATATGGCGTTTCCTATCTCCATTCACTATGGCGAGGCCATAGCGTGGCCTTGACAACCATAGTTAAATCTAACTATAGACAACAATACATCATCAATACATGTCTTATATATCTAAAATACAAAAATTGACGGGGGATGTCAAAAATCGGGAGCATTGGAATTGGGCCGCAACAGAATTTTCAGCTTCAGAAAGGCATAAAAGAGCACACAAATGAGTGCACAGTCGATCGATCGATGCCATGCTTTGATCGATTGTGGCCAATGGGAATTTAGTTTTGGTGAAGTTCTATTTTTTAGTCGATCGATCAACGGTAGTTTTATACTCAATCGATCGAGCCTATGCTTCGATCGATCAATTTTTCGCGAAAGTGAACTCTGCCAAAACACGAAATTTGGTTTTTAGAGGCAAACTTGTCTTTTCTTTGAGTTTATTTGTTTTAGGGTTTTCTTTTGTGAGGCCTCCTATATAAGGTCTCTAAATAAACAATGTAATTAATTTTTTTGATTAATGAATGAAAGCTATTTTTGCTTCTGCTTGGGATGAGCCATTGTTGAAGAACGATTCTTCTTCCCGAGATGGGTTTGGTGTGAAGCCAAGGGTGTGATGCCCATAAATTTATCTTTTTTCCTTATCTTTTGCTATCTATTCTTTGCTTGATTTTGTTCCCATAAATTCTAAATTCAGCCACTCTTTCAAATACCCCGAGATCATAAACCCTACCTTTCATCTAAATTGTTGAATCGACCCGATTCAATAACCCCTAGATCTCACCTGAGCGATTAAACCATTCCGCATCAAAATACTCTGAGAAAACTAGCGATCTCATTTTTGATCAAAGAGCGACGCCCTAATCTGGAAGCAGCTAGAGTTCTATCTCTAGGATCTTTCTTCCGCGAGGCTAACCAATCTAGCGCACAGACTGAACCTTACCCAAACCTACACGATCATCCATGCAGAAAACCATGGCCCTTAAGGTATCGCTATTACGCTATTATGTGTTGATTTTTGCTTAACTAATTTAGTTTAATTTCAGCAAAATATTCATTTCATTATCATTCACATAGTTTAGGGTCGTTGTCTCGCGTCAGTTTTGGTATCAATTATCAAAGCCTAGGTTCTAGGTTAGGGCATATTTATGTGACATTTTACTTTATTGCATTTCGATTTTCATTGCCTTTTATCTCATTTGTGTTCAAAAGTATGCACGTCTATTGTTTGACAAAATTTCTCATCCATTGTTGGTTCATATTTGCATGTCATTTAGAACTCGTGTGATAAGCCGTATTTACCATGAGCATGAGCGAGGCTGTCGATGCCCTTAGGGACATCGAAGCTGAATTGCATGAGATTAAGAATAGGAGCCGCTACACTCCAAATTCTTGGCAAGTCTCAAAAGTCGTGATGAGACTAGAGTTAAGGGATACCCCCAACATCATGAATCCGTGTGCGATCTCGCCGAGAAGTTTCTAAAATCTATTCGGGATGAAGTTCTAAATTTTGAGGGATGGATGAATCCTAAGACCTTCGTGGAATGGTTGTCTAGTGGAGAAGACTATTTTGATTGGTATGACGTACCGAATGAGTACAAAATTAGGCTAGTGAAAACAAAGTTGGAGGGTAATGCCAAAATTTTTTGGACTCGCATAGAATGTCGTATTGATTCTCTTCGGAAAAAATTCATCTCCACATGAGAGGACATGAAGGTGGAACTTATCAAAATGTATGTTCCTTTAACACACCGTCACCTTCTACGGAGTTTGAAAACCATGACAGATAAGAGTCTTGATTGTTCCAAGTGTCCTGAATTTGGACACTTTGTTTACTAATGCCCCACAAAATTTCCCACTCCGAATTTATTGACTAAAAGAGAGTCTTAAGGAGCCGGAAAATAGGAAAGTGGAAGAAGTGTATGACCCTCGTGCCGTGATGAGTGAAGAGGAGATAGAAGCAGCTGAAGAAAGTCTAGTTTGTATTAAAGAAGCTTCTATTTCCCCTGTGAGTAGTGATGTTGAGTCGCTCACACGTGAGTCAACCGAGTTACCCATGCGCGATTCGACCGAGTCACGTACGCACGATTTGTTGTTGGTAGAGTTGAATGCACTTGAGTCTTTGAAGATTGTCAAGCCGAGTACCCACGAGTCAATCAAGTCACTTACCCATGAGTCCTTCGAATTCGTTGAGTCGAGTCCACATGAGCCACTAGTGTCACTTGATTTGATCACACACGAGTCACTAGCGTTGGTAGAGTGCACTACACATGAGTCACTTGTGTCCAAAGAGCCCACTACATGTGAGTCGTTAGCGTCACATGCACATGAGAGTATCGAGTCCATGTATACACATACACATCATAGTCTCGAGTTGCATACCGCTTCACATTTCGAGTCTTATTGTGAGTCAAGTTTTGAGTCTCATTCCGCATCGCATGCCTAAATTGCGCTTAAAATTAATTTGTGCAATGAAACTCTCAAGTTATTGATGCATTTTCCTAAGACTTTTATGGAATTCCAATTAAATGATCATGCGATGGTTCGGATTGGGTCTGAACGATTCCCATCGGGAGTCGCAAAGAAGCTCTAGATCCGTAACGTTGGACCTTTTGGAACTGTGGCAAGGTGTGGTCTTAATGTGTATGTTCTTAAGCTTCCTCCAGATACAAAGATTAACTCAACGTTCAATGTGGAGGACCTAGTTCCTTCTCTGGGCTTAACCCCACCTCCTTGCAATCCTTTCCAAACGCCCCTTATTCACTACCTCATCCCAACTATGCAGTCGATACCCCTTCCCTCCCCAAGTAGCCAGAGAAAAGAGGTAATTGAGAAAATTTAGATGATCTTGTGACATTCACCTGCGGCAGAGAGTTTCTGGTTTTTGAGGTGCAAAGCTGGTAAGTCGACTACGGAGAGTGCATGGGCTAGTCATGAGAGTTCGTCGCTTGAGTTCCTATATTCCTGACCGATATCGCGATCACACTTCATCAGGGATGAATTCCTTCGGGTCCGAGAGAGTTGATAAAAAACTACAAAAATATTTGGTAGAGTGGGTTGGTGAGTCGGGTTATTGGGTTCGTCAAGGAGAGGTTTATCGAGTGCGTCCCGCTACAATCAACCGAGATGATGATCATACGTCACTAGGTGTAGAGATTATTTGGGCTAGCTACAAGGAGTTCCACCGTTCGGGTCCCGATACACTTGATCAGAGCTACATGCATGTTTCGTCGGTGATGAAACATTTTGGGTATGGGAGAATGATGGGGGACGTCAAGATCGAGAGCATTGAAATTGGGTCGCAACAGAATTTTCAGCTTCAGAAAGGCGTAAAAGAGCACACAAAGGAGTGCACAGTTGATCGATCGATGCCATGCTTCGATTGATTGATTGTGGCCAGTGGGAATTTAGTTTTGGCGAAGTTTTATTTCTCAGTTGATCGATCGACAATAGTTTTCGATCGATCGAATGGAGACGAGATAGAATGCAATTACATATATATATATATATATATATATATATATATATATATATATATATATATACTCGATCGATCGAGCCTATGCTTCGATCGATCGATTTTTTGCGAAAGTCAACTCTGCCAAAACATGAAATTTGGGGGAAACTTGTCTTTGCTTTGAGTTTATCTGTTTTAGGGTTTTCTTTTGTGAGGTCTCCTATATAAGGTCTCTAAATAAACAATGTAATTAGTTTTTCTTTTATTAATGAATGAAAGCTATTTTTGCTTCTGCTTGAGATGAGCCATTGTTGAATGGTGATTCTTCTTCCTGTGATGGGTTTGGTGTGAGGCCAAGGGTGTGATGCCCATAATTTTATCTTTTATCCTCGTCTTTTGCTATCTATTCTCTAGATTTTGTTCCTATAAATCCTAAATTCAGCTATTACTCTTTCAAATACCCCAAGATCATAAACCCTAGCTTTCATCTAAACCGTTGAATCGACCTGACTCAATAACCCTAGATTTCACCTGAGCCATTAAACCATTCTGCATCAAAACACCTTGAGAAAACTAGCGATCCTATTTTTGATCGAAGAGCGACGCCCTAATCGGAAAACGGCTAGAGTTCTATCTCTAGGATCCTCCTTCCGCGAGACTAACAGATCTAGCTCACAGACTGGACCCTACCCAAACCTACACGATCATCCATGCGGAAAACCATGAACCTTAAGGTATCGCTATTATGTGTTGGTTTTTGCTTAATTCATTTAGTCTAATCTCGGCAAACTATTCATCTCATTATCATTCACGTAGTTTAGGGTTGTTGTCTCGTGTAAAAAATATAAAGCTAGATCTAACTTATGTATTTGATTAATTATGGATTTTATTATAAAACACTAATTAAGGTCATAAGTTGGGGCTTTTCTCCCTAACGATCTGGAATGGTTAAATTAGGCTCATACATCTTCAACTATATCTAATGAGATTATTGTTTTTTAAAAATTTAGAAAATTAATCTCATTTCTTAATATTTTTTCTAAACATATTAATATTGTAAATGTTAATTACAATTACGAATTTTGAGACAATTAGTAGTAAAGATTCGAAATTATTTTATTTATAATTCATAATATTGGTGAATTTCAATAACTCGAAGTTGAACTTTATTTTTAATATTAATTTTTTGAAATTAATTAGGGATTTGTATTAAAGTAGGAGTTTTTTATTAAATGAGGTTGAATATCAAATTGAGCCTAAGAATCCTACCTCTACCGATACATCCCTTACTCTAGGTACCGCCTCTCCGTCCCCCCCCATTGGTTCGATATCAAGCCCTCATATCCAGATGGGTTGGTGTGGCTCCAATAAAACCTAAGTCTCCCTTGCTTTCATTAGCTCAGTGCTTAACTACCTGACTACTCTAATTCGTTCGATTAGGTTATTCAATTCTGGATTCCCAACTTTGAATTGATTTGGTACCGTTTGCAAGGAGATCAAAAATGAACTTTTAAGCAGGGATTCTCCTCCAATGTTGGGCCAAGTAAGGTGAGGGGGAAGCTACTAAATGGAAGGCTTTGCTGCTGAGCAGCTATCGGATGCTTTACTTTTTTTACTACAATGGAGGGTTTTTAAAATTTTAGGATCATAATTTTTTTTAATGTTTATTTATTAATATATTAGTATTTTTTAATAAATATATATTAAAAATCATATTAATATTTAAATTAAAAAAAATTTAGAATAATCTTTTTTAGATGTTGAGGTCTTTTATTTCGTTTATAGAGTTATGTTGATACAAATTGCTTAAGTATATAATTCTAAAGTAAAAATGTTGTTTAAGTTTTTGGAACTGCTCTCTAATAAACATAATTAGTTATTGAAGGACTTGGGGATTTAATTTGAAGTATGTGTAATTACATATAAAAGTACTTATTTAGGATTTCTATCTATTAACAATGTTATTCCTATCTTCCTCATGCATCATGGAGGTTAACTGGCTAAACATGGTTCTCGAGCAAGATCCAACTTGGCAGTATGACAAGGGGAGATGACATCTAAGTTAAAAGAGAATGTAATTTTTTTTAGAAGAAGATGAAGGGTGGAGGAGCACCTAGGTCATATAAAGGGAGAGATTGCAATATGTGAAAGTGCATTGAGAGAAATAAGGTTAAGCGTGAGAGAGCAAATAAATACAACAAAGGGAAGGAAAATAGCAGATGACAAAATGGATAGAAAATTTATGTCTAGGCTTAGGTTACCTGAGTGTGTATCTCCTAGAGATTTGGATGTTGATGATGAAGATCAAGACCTTAGTAGAGCATGGAGAGATAGAGTATTGTGGTAAGGAGAAGACGATTTGATAAAATGCAGCTCATAGGTTTATGGCCAGCTTGAGTGGCCATCTATGGGGGCAAGTGGGGGGTGGGTCTAGTCAACCCTCATATACCATTGATAATGACACGAAGAATAGGAAGATACCTAGAGGTTTGCGTAGGTCAGCAACGGCAAGGGAGTGAAAATGTGAGACTTCTTGTGGGTCTTATGGATCCTTATTGTACAAGCAGCAGAGTGCTAAACAGAGAAAGCTGAGCAAGACTTTATTGAAGACCTGGGGAAGAAATTAGGGAAAACAATCACCAAATTCATAGTTTTTAACACATTTCATCTCATGTAGTAAGAGTCCTATTTTAAGACTTTGTTGGATACTATACCAGTGTTGAGGCAGGCTCGGGAATTAACCTCCCTACTGATTTCCGAAATGACACTTGAATTTTCTGATTCAGTTTGATGTTCCATTTTGAAGCAATCTGAGAATCCTCCAAGTTCTCATCTCCAGAAACAGTATTGTTTTCGTTCTTGAATCTGATTTCATCAATGATGTTTTTCAAGGTTCTTTTCTTATTAATATTCACCCTAAAAAATGTTAGATATTCCATATCATTGATGCAAATTAGGTTCGTCAGCAATAGAGCCCTCACCTTTTTATTTATTTTGCAAGAAAGTCCAACTGTTCATCAACATTTCCAATCCTACATTTCACCTAATGTAGATCTCCAAATCCAGCTTATAAAATGAGCATGTGATCATTAATCTTGCAAGCGGTACAACGTAGGACACATCTTCACTTGACAATGACTCTTCTTCTTCCAAAGGAGTAGGAGAAGAGGAGAAGAAGAAACATATATTATTTAATACATGAAATATATATTTTATATATTTTTCATATGAAATGTTTATTTTTATAATGAGGCCCGGGACTATGCGCCTGGTTGTAGAGATATCTTTGCGCCTATTGATATGGGCGTGACACGTAGCACCTTTTTGTGAAACAACTGGTGTTGCCTTATAATCATTTAATCACATTTTAACTAGGGTTTCCTTTGTTTTTAAAAAAAGTAGATAACCTTTTTGAAATACCTTGTGCCTGACCACCTGGGTGTCAGAACCCCACTAGCCTACCGCTTTTCGACTACCGGGGTGCTAGCACCTCGCTATCAAGGTGTCTGCTTTCCCGGTGCCAAAGACTTCGCCGGTCAGCGCCACTGCGGATGCCGCCCCGCGCATCGGGGTCTCCCGAGGTGCCAGCTGTGACGGGGTCATGCAACGTGGCCATCCGGGTCAGCCGTAGGGCCACTTATTCCTTGTGTTGATGGGGGCATGTGGCCATCCGAGCCAGCTGTAGGGCCACTTGTGCACTTGTGCTCCGCGTGGGGGCGCTGCTGGATTGAAGCGGGAGCATCGTGGGCGCGTCACTAAGCCATGAGGGTTGTGCCATAGATGGGCTCTGAGTGTGTTGGTTATGGTGCCAGGAGGGCAAGCAATGTGGTCGCGACACGGACGTGACATGGTCGCATGGGGGAAGAAGCCAGGCGTATTGGGCGTTGTGGTGTGGAGGATGGCACTGTGTGCCACGGGCGATGACCGTGTGCCGTGATGGTATGCCAAACTAATGCCTTTAAGGTCCTCCCGTCCCTTGGCCCCCGATGGTGTTTAATCCTTATATAGGGGGACATGAGCTGGAGTTTCCCACCCACACATACGACATCCTCGTGAGCTTTAGTTCGTGCATCCGGGCCTTGCTTGGTGCTTGGTCGCTCTAGTCGCGTCGCGTGTACTAGGGCTATCGTGTTTGGGTGGTTTCCAATCATCCCCGTGGTGCGGGTCTACCCCCAATGGGGGGTTGTCCCTCTACTCATCGCTGCCCATCTCATTCTCCGTCGTCTCTAACCTACTGCATTGCTTCGCAGGCTTGGGAGTTGAATTAGGCTGACCTAGCTTGGGGAACTAGATACTGCACATGAGTTCACATCGCAATGAGTGATTCCGTGACAGTTGGTATCAAAGCCAAGTTGTGATGGCTGAGGTGGAAGGAACAAGTGAAGATACGAGACAACGTACGACAAGGGAGCGATTAGAGGATCTGAAAGCTCAGACGGAACAATTGGATTCAGTGGTGTCAGCTGTAACAGCCCAAGGTGATCAACTGAACAGGAACGAGCCGCACGAGAGAAACTACACCACCTTGATCCAGACTGTAGCGCAGTTGTCCGTAGAAGTGCGGGAGGTAAAGTCACGTTGGAAGAAATACTTAACGACATGAATGTTTTGAAGAAGCTCATACTCACAATGCCGGTAGGGACGCCAACACCCCGGTTCAAGTTCCCCGAGCCAGAAACATTTAAGGGCTCTTGTGAGGTGAAAGACCTCGGGAACTTTATTTGGGACGTAGATGAATACCTCGAATCTCTGGGGGACCTCGATGGGAAAATCAAGCTGAGGATTGCATCGAGATACTTGGTTGGAGATGCCAAGTTGTGGAGGAGGCATCGTATGCCAGACGCCAGTCTGGGCTAGGGGGCAGTTGAGTCGTGGGCTGATTTGAAGGAGTTGTAGGCTCAATTTCTACCTACCAACGCTGGATGGATTGAAACACATTGGAACGTTGCATGAGTATATCAAGACCTTTACGAGCCTGATGTTAGACATTGACGATATGAGCGAGAAGGATGGGGTCTTCTATATCATTGACAGATTGGCGCCATGGGCACAACACGAGTTGACTCATAGAGGATTGAATAACCTGGATGAGACGTTGGTTGATGCCGAGCGGCTAACCGAGCACTGCCAAGAGCGAGAGAAGGTGGACTAGGCGCCCATAGACAATGTGGACAAGCAGGTGAGGGAGCTGATTGAGAACGGGCTTGAGCGGTTCGGTCAGGAGAGGGGTAGATATGAGAGGAAGGGGGGACAAACCGAAGACAAAGAGCTGCTTCTTATGTGGTGGGCCGCATCTAGTGCGGGAGTGCCCATAGAAGGCTGCTCTGAACGCTATGGTCGCGGAAAAGGAGTAAAATGAAGGAAGTTGATGATGAGGAGTTCGTCCCTAGGGTAGGGGCGCTTCGGCTAATTAACTGCTGAGAAGTGAGTGGAACACCTCGGTCTTGTTGGCGTGGGCCGTGGGAAGACTTAGACACCACTAGTGTATAGTTTTGCTACTCAGAGTGAAGGCGGGGGTTGATGAGGGACAAAGGCAGTATTTTGTGTTTTGGGATTAATACTCCAGGTGAAAGCTTCATTGTAGAGGGACTAGAGCAGCGTTGTTCATTTTGCGAGTGCATGTAGTGAAGACTTGAGTTCGGAGATTGCAGCATGAGGGGGAGGGCATGTTCTTGTGGAGGAGTGCCTTGGCGTCAACGAGGACGTTGATGGTTTTAAGTGGGGGAGGATGTGACAGGGTCATGCAGCGTGGCCATCCGGGTTAGCCGTAGGTCCACTTCTTCCCTGCATTGATGGGGGCATGCGGCGTGGCCATCCGGGCCAGTCGTAGGGCCACTTGTTCACTTGTGTTTCGCGTGGGGGCACTGCTGGATTTAAGCCAGAGCATCGTGGGAGCGTCACTAAGCCATGAGGGCTGCGCCATAGATGGGCTCTGAGTGTGTTGGTTATAGTGCCAGGAGGGCATGCGATGCGGTTGCGACACGGACGCGACATGGTCGCATGGGGGAAGAAACCAAACGTTGTGGGCGTTGTGGTGTGGAGGATGGCATTGTGTGCCACGGGCGAGGACCGTGTGCCATGGTGGTATGTTAAACCAAATACCTTTGAGGTCCTCCCAGCCCTTGGCCCCCGATGGTGTTTAACCCTTATATAGAGAGACATGAGCTGGAGTCCCCCACCCACATGTACGATAGCCTCATGGGCTTGAGTTCGTGCATCCGAGCCTTGTTTAGTACTTGGTCGCTCTAGTCGCGTCGTGTGTACTAGGGCCATCGTGTTTGGGGTGGTTTCCAACCACCCCCGTGGGAATGAACAAACTGCAGGAATCTTATAGGAAAAACGGAGGATGCTCCAAGCAATCGGTGCAATGGTAAAGTTTTTGGTGATGGCTATAAAAATCCCCATTGGGGTAGATGCGCACCGCGGGGGTGGTTGGAAACCACCCCAAACACGATGGCCCTAGCACACACGACGCAACTAGAGCAACCAAAAACATCCCCTGTAGTGAGCAAGAATAAAATTGTCCATCATCATGGAGGGGCCTACCAAATGCAACTCCATGCATGCTTCATTCATTTTGTAATTTGCAAGGAAGACTTCAATATGAGCATTTGATATAGTAATGTCTAAAACATGAGCATCTTCAGAAATAAAAGTTTGATACATAAGGTGCCTACCAAAAGATTGCAAAAGGAACCCTTCTTCAATCCAGGGTCGTAAACCATTATGGTTATGGTCTTTGCCAATGCACATTAATTTTCTTAGTGGCAACTGCACAAATCCTCGTGATGCCTTTGATGGCCCACAAGCATGTCTCTTGGAAGAGTGAAGACTGTCCAAAAATGCCTTGAAATTCTGATATAACTTTCAGACATTATCTTAGTGTAATTCTAGAACAATCTAGTAAGACCTGTATTATGCTAGTCTTTGAACTTTCGAACCTTCAAATGGCCGCCTTCTGTGTGTTTTCATACACGACTCCAACTCATTGGATGTAGTGAACAAGCAACTTCTGAGGAATAATCACAAAAGATATTGTTGATCTTATTAAGAAATTTTCTTGAAAGAAGAGAAGTTCCAGTCCAATAGAATTGAAAGCTGTTGAGATTTGTTTTAATCTAACCTTCTACTGTCCCAACATAGGTAAGGAACTTTCCAGTATTTGAATTTTTCTTAAAGGAATGCACAAGGATGCAACATTCTAGCCAAGAGGAGAGAGGAAGGCCAAGGTACTAAATCCAAAAACATCCCCTGTAGTGAGCAAGAATAAAATTGTCCATCATCATCATCTATTTGGGGAAGGACTTGTACTTGGGATTTGATGCGGATTTTTATAGCCAGCTAACTTGATGCCAAACCTCCTTTCTCACCCTGGCTTGGAACTGGCAATGACAGAATTCATGAAAGATCTAATTTCTGTAGCACTATCTTCTTTGCTATGCAAAAAGGAGCAAATCTTCTGCTAACTCTTGTGGTCAACATAGCCCCAATGTGCTTGCAATAAACCCCTTATTCTAACTCTTAAACCTGTTTCCAATCTGTGGCATCAACATGTTCTATTTTACCGTCTTCAGTCATCACGAATGGTAGCGGCCATAGTCATCAAGACAGTATCGGAATATAACGGTAAGGGAAAAATTCGGAAAAGAAGGCAAAAAATGGGAAGTACAGGAAAAAAGGATATATATATATATATATATATATATATATATATATATATATATATATATATATATATATATGTATGTATGTATATATACACAAAAAATATATAATTATTAAAATAAAAATTTAATTAAACCTTTTTTCCGTTTAAAACGCATTTAAAAGTGAAAAATACATGTTTTATACATTTTACCATAACAACAAAAAAACAATCTTTATATGTTTCTTGAAAAAACACGTTTTGTATGGATTTTTTTTCCAGAAAACTGTCATTTTTTGACTATGGTTGGCGCAACCTGATATAAGCAGGTTGAGAGGACTCAAAATCTAATGTGGCCCAACTATCTACTTTTTTCTGTTGTGAGGCCGAGGTTGTAGCCCAAAAGGATCTACTACCTTAATAAGACAGGATACCTTCAAATGCCATGGCATCATGAGTCTGAACACTGTTAATCACACGACATTGGTGTTTAAATCAGAAGTAATATATGATTAGGTGTTTATTCCCTACAGTCTACTACTTAACTTCTTTTCCCTTTCTGTTGTGTATTGATGTGCAGGGAAGCAATCTCCGAGGGAAAGAATTCAACTTGACGCTGCATTGGCATGTCATGCCCAAGACTGGAAAAATGTTTGCAGATAAAATAGTTATGACCGGATACCGCCTGCCGGAGGACTACAGATAAGGAGGATCTTTTGTTTTGCTCTCTAGAATTTTGTCTATCTCATCATCTCAGGAGTATTAGGTAGCTCCAAAGAAAGCAAAAGCAGGAAAATTTCTAATGGGGATCACTTGGTTTTCTATAAATGGTTGTGTACTGCCTTCACATTTTAATGCCACCCTTCTTGACTTACATCATATTATGACACTTGTTTCCATTAAAAAAGTTAGGTTTTTTTCCCAAGCATTCTCATAGTTAAGTCGTAGATTTAATTGTCCTTCTATTCTGCGTTATTTCACAAGTTCTTTGAAATGTCTGCTCTTAGAGCGTTTTCAAGAGGTATCCCACATCTAGGTGTTTGATGACATGGACTCCCAAAGGGCTAGTTTTGGGTTATAGATCCAACAATGAGCAAGTCCAACTGTTTTCCCAATTCTACTTGTAAATGGGATACCGATTTGGTATCCCAAATTTGGGATACCGCTATTCATATCCCAAATCTATAATAAATGTATATTTTATTCAATTAACTAGTTTCTTTTCTTTTAAATATCTATATCTTTTCGCTATTATATTTTATTCAATTTATCAAAATTATATTTTATTTGATTTGGGATATATTGTTGTTGGAGTTCACGTGTATCTCATTTTTGCATATGCAAAACTGGGATACTACCTTTGGGATACCTCTTGGAGATGCTCTTAAAACCAAGAAATCCATTGGTGTTAGAGCAAAGAAAAACGCTGCTCACAGGGCCAATAGCATTAGGCATAGCTCAATTATGAAAACTTGCAAGTACATTCAAATTGGTTACTGTACATAGTATCCGTTTGTTGTGCTATTATTATTAGTATGGCAGTGACACATCAGAACGCATTTGCACAGATGGTGCCATGACGATTCACTTTTCTGTCAGGTGGTGCGCATGTTTGATCAATCGAACCATTCCAATAAGCAACTCATCATTCCCACAGATCTCAGCCACAAACTCATGCAGATTTGAACCATCTCATTGATGCACTATAATTTTGACCATTAAAAAAAAAGAGTAATAGTCTATTTTGGAGTGCATAGATTGGATGGTTCACAAAAAAAAAAAAAAAAAAAATCGCCCCTGATGAGTCTTTTTTGTGCCCGGTGTAGTTTAATGCATGGGATGACTTTTGATTGCTCAAAAACATGTGTCAAGTGGTCTAATATTTGGATGGTCACACAGTGGAACAGAACTAGTCGGGCAGAGATAGGTATAAATTTTAGGTCCTCTAGGTTAATAGGCTTAGGTTAATAGGCATAATTAATCTCTGTCAGCCCGGATTAATAATCCATAATAGAGTAGTGTCTCCCAAATTTGAAGGCCAACATATAACGATCATCTGTAGGCAATCAAAACACTATTATAAGCCGACGGCTAAGATCCAGCAGCATGGGCACGATTATGAACCTTGGCACATGTTTTTGAGGATCTAGTTATTTGATACATTTTTTGCAACCACCTAAGGACATTTTTGGGATTACGCGTAAGGATATGTGTAAGAAGCCACACCCCTTCGAGTTGAGAAAGAACTCAAAAAGAGGCGTTTTCTTAGCTTTTCTCTTGTTCGTGAGTTTTTCTGGAAATCCATATTTTCTGCACTTTTTTGAGTGAAAGTGACTTACTCATTTCCTAGGAAAACACTCAGAAGCTCAGATTCTAAGCTCAATGGGCTGAACGTAAAATACCCCTCTAAATCAGGAATTTGAGAACTCAAGAACACATGAATTTGAGTTTTCTCGGAAAAGCAAAAAAAAATCAGAATTTGACCAAACTCAAGAACACATCTTAGAAAATCTAGGAATCTCAGGTAGCTCAAATGCTTTCAAGGTTTTGAGCTAATAAGATTTCAAGCTTTATGGGAAAGCTCAGATTCACCTGAACGAGCTATAGGGCTATTATCATGGGTCAAAAAATTGTCCGATATCGATACGTATCGTCCGATACGTATCAGTTTTGGACTTGGGCGGTACGATACAAAGGCATTGTATCATACCCCCTTTAAAATAATGTACTTATCGTCCAATACGAGCAATGTATCGCCCGTATCGGACGATACATTGAAATTATCGGACGATAATTTTAATATATCATCCGATAATATGTATATATATATTTTTTCTAATTGTCCATACAATCGATGACGACTGTGTAGACAATCGCCATCGATTGTGTAGACAATCGAAAAAAAAAAAATCTTTTTTTCCGATTTTCTACACAATCGATGGCGACTGTGTAGACACTCATGTAGACAATGAGAAAAAAAAAGTTTTTTTTTTTTTTTTTCGATTGTCTACACAATTGATGGCGACTATGTAGACAATCGCCATCGATTGTGTAGACAATCGAAAATTTTATTTATTTATTATTATTTTTTTTCTCACGAATAAGCTAAATAAAAATTTAAAAAAGTAAAAAGAAATAGAAAATCATTAAATTTATTTTTCTTAATTTTTAAAGTATTTTTTGAAAAAAATAAAATAAAATTCAATGTATCAAACCGATACATTCAATGTATCGTTATCACTCGATACGATCGTCTCGAGGTCGTGATTTATACGACGGTTGGCTATTATCTTATGCATAAAGGTCAAGCTAACATGTTAGTTGGATTCGAGGTTTCTAATCACACAAACTTTTGCTACTTGCACCTCACTAATTAAAAATTGATGATACTATATTTTCCTTTCTCGTGGCTAACAACTTTTCCTTATTATTGTGCCCCTTTTTCGAAATAAAATAACTTTTTCTATGGGCACACCAATCTTTGCTATATGTTAATCACTTTAGTCAATATTTCGATCGGTTTGATTCCACCGCTAAATGAGATTACATATCAAACAATTATGTTCAAACATGGATACAGAAGAGATTTTTTTCCCTTGATTTTTTCTTGGTTGCAGGCTTAAAACCTGCACTGTATCCCTTAGATAGGCGCCATGCGTCTGGGTATCCGTTTGATGGTCGTTTGTTCCCATAAATTATACCCGGACAGGATCTGGGTCAGGACTTCCATCGCCTTGCTTCTATTTGCTCCTAATGAGTCCATATTTTTACATAATTGGTCTGTTGTAAGATTGTCGTCAAAAGTGGCACATACTCCCAAAAAGCGTTGTGCCATCAACATTCGCTCCGCTCGGATAGTTGTACTAAATTATCTTCGAGAATGATGGGTTCACCCAAAGATCTCGAACTCTACCTCATGTAGGGGTACCCATGGCCTATTAAATGGGGCAATCAATGCCTCATGAGATTAGGCAAAAACTGTGGATCTTTGCTTTATTGTTTTACGTCAATCTTTAAGTATGGGTCAATCACTCTCCCGCTTACGGGGCAGTCTTGTTCTAAATGAATCTCAAACATTATGCATTTTTAATTACACCATCATAGTTTTTCCAGTAATGTCGCTAAGCACACAGACCGGTAGCCTGGAGGAACGGTCGTTTTCCCAAGTGTTGGGCTTCTGCTACTCTCGAGTGATGCACGTTTTCCCAAGTGTTGGGCTTACGCCACTCTCTATTTAGTTGTTTTTCTTTTACTTTTTATGTTTGAGGTTCACTTTGAATATACTGACCCATTAGCATGCCTTGGGCCTCTTCGGACGTCTCTTTCTTTAGCATTCGATCATTAGTGATCGGATACCAAAGATGACATCCAAATTTAGCCCAAGGCTTAATCGATCCGTACTACGAGAAAGACGTACTCCCGAACTTCCGAAAGCACCTCCCAAACCCTTAGAACTTAATCCAAACCTTTAAAACCATTCTCAAGCCCTTAGGAATCAACCCTAACCTTGTCAAACCATTAGAAAGGAAAATCGGCCCACAGAGCCAGTTTCGAACCAACCAAAACAGCTGATGAAAAGAGGAGTGTCAAAGTTTGTATAGACAGTTTCCCAATCTGAAGCCTATACCCTTAGAAAGTAGAGATTTCCAGCTTTTCAACAAGCTAAGAATTGCCTAATTCGGAGTTGTACATAAAAAATTTTGATAAATGAAGATCGCAGATCTGTGCAGGAAATTGTAAAATCTAGCCGGGCCCCAGCAGGTCTTCAACTTTCAACAGTTTGGGCCTGATTTTCCTTCAAAAAATGGCTAAAATTTACATTGGGGCTTTGACTTGTGGACCATCTCAAATTCTGGGGTGTGTTTCTTTAGGACCCTAGTGACCCTATTAGCTTAAGTTATCACCCTTTTGTCATTCAAGTCATTACCCTATTATCTACCATTAAACTCAAATTTCTCTTCTCCAAGCTCTAGAAAACATAAAAAACTTTAGATTGCTCATTACCTAATTTCTAAACCCATTAGTGATTAACGCTTCACTGATCACCTCAACCTCTATAAATAGAGAGCCACCTCCCTTGCTTAAGGGCTTGAAAAATTTCTAAAAGAGAGAAAAATCTTGAGTACTCCCTCTCCATTTTCAAACACCATTCCTCCGTACAAATTTCAGATTTGAGTTTTGTCTTTTAGATCCTATCTTTCATCTCCAAACCTTGAGAGTTAGCTAAAACTACCTTTTAGCCTACCTCTCTTACCCTCTAGCTCTCTAGCCTTGGAGGTTCAAATGCATTCCTCAACCCATTTGCTATCGGAAGCTCACCGGAAGCGCATCAACACGAGGTCAACAACGGTGCTATAAGGGCCCGAGAGCTCTGACTCTCTCTTCTACTCCTCTACCTCCTTTGCTTTTCCTCTATTCTAGAATTGAGACGTTACGCTGTTCAAATTTTGGTAAGCGGGAATGGCTCAATAGGATCGGTGTGCCTTCAGGCAAGAGGAAGTACCGTCCATTTTATTTCTTTTTCTCTCTCTCTCTCTCTCTGTCTCTCTCTCTCTCTCTGTCTCTCTCTCTCTCTATATATATATTATATAAAATAGCTAACACATAGTCCTAGCCATAGTAGAAATTGCTTATGAGCGGGTCGATCGGGTGTCTAACACCTTTCCGATTGATAACTAAAGCCCTTATCCAAGAGCCTTTGGCAAAGACTGGTAAATCGGAGTCATATTTTTACACTTTGGTGCTTGTATATCGATTTTGAGGTATCCCGGGTTACCAAAAGCTCCAAGTGGCGACTCCATCATTGAGCGCATCATCGCGACGGATTGAAAAAATCCACGATTGCACAAAAAGCAATTAAATATCAAAACAATATTTGAAGAATCTTAGGTTCAAAATCACATAATTTGAAATTGAGTTTCAATTGATATTAGATAGTGTCATTTATTGGTTTCACAATGATTTCTATTTACTTGTTCATTTTCACATTTATATGCAGCTTCTTAATTCATGTATGACTTAAATCCATAACTTAAATATCTCCAACGCAAATATAGCGTTAGGAGTCTATAACCGATGGGAATCCCCTCCTAACCATCACCGTTCAATGAATAATTTTCTAAGTGCCCAAGCCCATGCGTTGTGATGTACTTGTGCAGTTCAAATACCGTCGAAACGGTCCAAAAGTGTCGAAGCACAGGATTCATTCACATAAACCTCAAATCAAATGTAAGTTCTAACACATGGTAAAGTTTTATTCATTTATAGATAATTCTCATTCTGTTATAAATTCAAAGTTCGAAAGATTCAAATGCTCAAATTAGTACTTGATTCAAAGATCGATATTTCAAAAGATTCAAATGCAATTTCATATTTCAAGGATTTCAAATGTTCAAATGCAGCCAGATTTAACAAGTTCTAATTCAAATTCTAATTATCACAATTTTATTCAGTTATATCATGAAGACCTATGAATCAAAGTAAAAAATGTAATTGTGCATTGAATTTCCCTCACCTCAGTTCTAGTGCCGTGAGAAGGCAATGAAATAGTCCTTATTGACGGCCTGCGGCTCTCATTCTATATCACATTCACAAGTGGTGGGTCAGTGACTGACCAAGATTATAACAAATTCGAAGTTCCTTAAGTTCTACGGAAAAGGGTGTCAAATTTGTTCTAATTCGCTCGAGCGACTTGTTATGTATTCACTACCTCGCTCGAGTGACAACCAACATCGCTCGAGTGAGTTTCACCAGAGCATTTTTACCTTCTTTTTGAGGGGATCTCACTCGAGCAACATGGCAATTTCGCTCGAGCGAAATCGTGAGATTTTACATTTGAGCCCCCTTTTCACCTGAATTCGAAATCCCTAAATTTTTTTATATAATGCTACTAAGCCATGCTACAAAGTCTGACTTTTAAAAACGAACCCATACTACTAATCTACGATGATTACCTTCTTTAGTTGTACATGCAGAGTCTACGATGGTAGGTATCGAGGGAGACCGGCGCCTAAACTTCTCGTTCGTCTAATGCTCCGATTTCTTTCTCTCTTCAATCTTAATGGTGTCAAAGATTGATGGTTGCTTGAGGACGAATCGGAAAAAAATCTTCTTGAGTGAAGAAGGAATTAAGGGGGAGATCTAATGGTGAAGATTGAGATTTTTCCTCACAACTCTTCTTTCTTAAGATGAATTTCTCGAGAGTAAAAGAATTTGGTTTTCTACGTATCTTTTCTTTATAACTTACAGGAGTTTAATTCGATGTTAAACAGACACACCAAGAATAGGTGTATAGGCCTCTATCACAAGGTCCAAAAATAGAGTTTAAAACCCACTCAACCAAGTTTGATCCCTAAACCTCTTGTTTACCAACCAAGCTTCTAACCATTGTCCCATCACGTGGCTTGCGTAACTATTCATGCAATATATATAAGCCTTTTTATACCAAGATGTATATCTTTAAAATAAAATGTTTGGGGATTGATAGCGTGCAGTGTGCACCTTGTTAGACACAAACACTTAATTGGGCATATTTGGGTTTGGAATTTCAAGATGTTACATTCTTCCCTCCTTAAAGGAATTTTTGTCCTCAAAAATTCATTACGTGACTTTTGGTGTGCCTAACGCCGTAGATGTTTGATATCAAAGCCAAACATGTTGAAGAGAAATATGAAGGTCGCATTGGTTTGTTTTATGAACAGTACGTCAATTTCATTTAATATCAAACGACGATCATCCAAGAGTTTAACGATTAATAACACACATCCACAACTAACTAGTAAAGGACATATCCACAACCAATTAGTGAAACACAACCACAACAAATTAGTAGGAGATATCCACAACTAATAATTCTGATAATCACCCAAAATTCCAATAATCATCTAAATGTAACAGTAAAAACAAAAGTAGTGTTTTCATGACCCAAGAGTTTTCATGATCAAACCAAAAAGGTACCCAAAGTTCTCAAAACCAAACAAAAAATACTTAGAGTTTTCAAAACCAAACCAAAAAGATCACCAGACGAGATCTTTCGCTAATCCATCTCCTCTGTCCGATCAACCTCCTCTTGGACACCTTACCGGCCGCTGAGCTAGATGCGCCAGTGGTATAAGCTCGAGCCTTGGAGATGCGTAGTGCGGAGTCGGCAGGAAACATGTCCCGCATCATCTCCATGAGCATCATTTCTTGGAAGTCCATCCTACGATCAAACTCCTCTTGGGTGACTACATTACCGTGTGAAGTGGGTGGCAACTGAGATGGGAATGGTTGGCATGGAGGCATCTGGGGTGGGGCGGTAGGCTTGGGTTGTGCCGGTTCATTTTGTGCATGCTTTGCAATACACTGATAACGTCAATCTTGCACGCTTTTGATTAATTTTTGATAATTTAGACTCCAATCGTCTACTTCATACCTTTTAACGTTATCAGTCCGTCGCTCCTCATTAGGCGGCATTTCATAGTCATCCTCCTCATCTTCGTATTCATCGATGAATCGGGATATCAAGCGAGCGATGACATTGAGCTTAGTGGTTTCTTCTTCGATTTCAACATTTGATCGCGAGCGTAAATTAGCCCATCCCAAACAACTTCCGGAGCATTGAACCAACGATGTTCAAAAATTGAGTATGACGCTTGCAAGAGTACCCCTACCCTTTCTTGTTCGTGTCTCAAGGGGTATAGATTCTTCCTGAATACGATGTCAAATAGCCATACATTTACCGACAGTTGCGACCTCTTCACAGATTGTCCAGAGCCATGCTCTCCGTGGGTCATTCTCGCAAGGATGCGGTGAAAGGGTACTGGTTCGAGGTTCGGTGGTAGTAGACCCCTATTCTGTAGAAATATCGTGGAGCTACCCATCGTGGTAGCAATGTGACTCATGTCGAATTGGAACACTTTGCCATCTATCTTCGTATACAGCTTACCGTCATTCTTGTTAAGATGAAGATTATGATAAAATAGTTTTACCAATCGTGGGTAGTAGTGCTCATGGAAAGGTCTGAGCAACATTTTCAAGTTGGCTCTAGTGAGGTAGTTAAACGACCATTGGGTCATTTGTTGGTTCTGGAAAAAGTCTTGATCGAAAAACCATTCCGTTTCAAAAGTTTTTGTATCCCACCATGGAGAGGGCTGGTCCTGCCTTGGTGGAGGATCGGTTTTGGGTCACTTTGAAGATGTGGTTTTCAAAGTCGGGGTTTTCGAAGAAGTTTTCTTCTTAAGCGCCATAGAAAGAAGTTCAAATAATCCAAACAAGAAGGATAAGTATTACCTTTGGTGCGAAGGAGAAAATGGAACGAGTTTTCAAGGAAGGAGCACGTGCGTGTTTTTGAAGAAGACTGGTGAGCTCTCGCGGGAGAAGAAGGGAGCGGGAAGGTCTCTTTCCACTTGAAATCATGAATGAAGAGAAGTGGGCGTTTAGCCCATATATACTGTAACGATCGCTCGAGGAGATGTTGGTTATCGCTCGAGTGATCCAAAAATTACACATGGCCACTTTGTGAACCGCTCGAGCGACAACCAAATGTCGCTCGAGCGAGTTGTGCCAGTACTATTTTGAGGGGGTTTCTGAAGGTATCGCTCGAGCAAATTTATTCAGTAGGTCTGTTGACTGTTCTTTGGCTTTAATGTCTCCTTTTCCACTTTTACCTGCACTTAAAATTTTCATTCCTACACACATACTGTAACGACCCTGAATTTTCCAACATTGAATCGTTGACCTTCGATGATAACACAATCGTTTAGATCGGTTTGACTTTGGTTAAAGCTTTTGATAACTGTGACGAGGCCTCTGGCCCATCTATCCTAAATTGGATAAATTCACCCAATACATAAATCCGTAAACTTGGTCCTAATTTGAGCAATAAATTTGAAACTTGAACCCTTATGCGAAGTGTGTGTGTGTGTTACATACGACTCGAACCCCGAGATCAGACCAAGTTAGAACCCACTTTTTCAGGCACTATAATATTAACACAAGGGATTAATTAATTATTATTAATGAATAAATTAAAACGAGGAGAACGGTATGCGCGGGATCAGGTGAGCCCTAGGTACGAACCTAACCTGAGCCAATAACCCAAATTATTATGTGTCAATATGTACAGATGTACATTGTCTAGGTATGATAAATATTAACCAAGCCCCCTTTTTGCACACCCGACTTCGTGTAAGTGCCAGTGAGATATACGGTACACGTCTTGAAGTTTCAGGATTTATTTCTAAGTGTTCATATAGTTATTTGTGTGAACCATTACGCAAGCCATGTGATGGCACAATGGTAAGAGACTTGGTTTGTGAACAAGAGGTCTAGGTATCAAGTTGTACTAAGGGAACCTTATGTAACATCTCGAAAATTTTTGAACCCAAACATGCCGATCGAGTACACATGTTTAATGCCGTAGATGATCTACGCTTAGGATTTAACAATAATTATTTAAATTAATTTAGAATGTGTACCTTTGTACTAAGGTATATGTATTCAATTGTGTAAAGAATTATACAAGCTTCGTGAGAGCACCACTGGTGAAGAATTTGGTTTGTAAACACAAGGTCTTGGTATCAAAACCTGTTATGGGCATTGGACCTTTTTTTGACTTTTATTATAAAGGCATGTACACCATCTTAGGCATGCCAGTGTTACACTGAATCTGACCCCATAAATTAAGAGAGAACCACTCCACGCAGTAATAAAATTTCTGTGAAAAATCCATGTGAAGAGAAACCGAGTGAAGAAGAAGAGAAATAGAAGTGTACGTACCAATTTCGGTGTGTCAGTTATACACCAAATCAGTTCCCGCGCTTATAAACCCAAAACACCCATTCACGCAGATTTCACTTTGTGAAATCTGCAAGAGAACTAGTTTGAGAGAAGAGCTGGGTGAGGAAGAGGAGAAACCATCTTCCCTCTTCAAATTATTTTGAACCCAGCCATTCGATTTCTGCTCCAACCATCATCTTATGCGAGAAGATCTCTGCCATTCCGACCATTGCAACACCGTTGTGATCAGAGATCGAGTCATTGGGCGGACACAAAGCTACGCCCAATTTAGTTCGACACCGACGATTGCAAACTCCGCATGCGCGATCCAAGAAGGTAAACCTCAAAATCGAATTGTGTGAATCTTGATTTCTGAAATTAGTATTGATTAATATATCCTTGGATCGCATGCAAGGATTTCGAGGATTGGATGCTTGAGAAATGGGAACACCGATTTCTCCGATAATCGGTCACCAAAATCATTGCATGCATGTAATTTGCAGATGGAATTACTAATTTGATGAAATAGGATAGACTTGGTTTTGTTGGTGTATGAATTGAACATTTTATGCCTTAGATTTTAGGAATTTTTTGGATTTGGCAAAGAAGAAGAAGATGAAATCTGAGACACAATCGCTTCAGCAAGGTACTGCAGCTCGCTAGAGTGAGGTTCCTTCTGAACCACTCACTGGAGCAAGGTATCGTAGCTCGCTGGAGTGAGGTACTGTAGCTAGAGCGAGTGCACCGAGGAGTTTGTGGCTAAAATAGTTTGGGTAATACTTGCTGCAGTGAGTTAGAGTGAGGTGCCGACACATGCTCGATATTTTGGTCATAACTCTTTACGCCAGACTCCGATTGACGCGATTTTTATGGCATTCGAAAGAAGACAATGAGCTCTATAGCCTTGTGTGAAATATAAATGTCGCGAATTTGATGTTTAAGAGTCAAAATTGGGTGGCAAGTGGGATAAGTTCTACATGATCCAAAATTTGCAAGAACTTGTCCATTTTGCTGCCTATCTAAACTTTTCCTTGACAAAGCTTGAGGAACCTTGACTTATTCGATTTCTTTGACACATAACACATAGTTTATGAACCTTTCATGATATAGATTGAGAACGGGAAGCAATTGGTAAGGACCTTGCCTTGCCTTGCACAACTTCGAGATTAATGTAGGGAAACTTTCAATGCAAGGTTATATTTTAATGTCGATTCGTAGTCATTCATGATTATTTTATATGAGCCTGTGATTTCGAAAACCTATTGCATCTACATAATTGAATAATTTTCAATGATTAATGATTTGTAGGAAATTTCACTACAAGGTTATATCTTTGATTGTGATTCATGGACATCATGATAATTCTGACTACATCTGAGCTTGTATTTGAACTCATTGTTAAAACTTTTTGAATCTGGATTTTTGTAAGGAAAAGTCATTGTCAAATGACATTTTTGAATTGTTTCATGAATGTCATGATAAGTTTTAAATTTGGATTTTTGAAACCTTTTGCGCTTCGTTATATGATAAATCCGCCCTTATTGAAGAAGAAACTAAACTCTTTGAGTTTGGACACTTTGAAACCTGATTTTTTGGAAATGTAAAGCCTAAATACGCAAATGAACATGAACATGAACATTAATCCGACTCCTTGACTTCTGGACTCTGACGTTAGCACTATGCTTCTGTACATTAACTCTGCTTCTATATATGAAGGCTATTGTAACATATGAACTCGATTTTCGCATATGAACTAGGTACTATGTCCTTAAATACTATTTTGACATGACTCCTGCAACCCTGTTTTGAATATGAATAGAACTGGTACGACAGTGAAATTGTGAATCAAACTTTTGAATATAAAGAGAACCGGCACGGTGGTGAACCGGTGAATCGAACCGGCACAGCGACATATCCGTGAATCGATCTTGAATGTGAATTTTGAATTATGCATGTGAACTTTGAATATAAATCCGTGAATTGAACTGGTACGGCAGTTAATCCGTGAATCAAACTGGTACGACAGTTAATTCATGAATCGAACTGGTATCGCAATGTATCCGTGAATCAAACCGGCACGATGATGTATTTGTATTTGAAATTTGCATTCTGAGCTCTGAAATATCTGAACTCTGAAACCCCTGAAGCTTGAACTCTGAAAACGTGAACTCTGGCTTCCATAAATTCAGAACTCTGACATTCGAACCTTGCACCCGGAGCTCTAAAGACTCTGATAATTTAGACTCCGAACTCGTGAACTCTGAAACCGTGAACTCTTACATTTTGGATTGCAATTTGTATATGAACACTGAAATACTAATGTCTGAACTGTGAATCCCAAATATGAGAAAGAAAGAATGACATCTGAAATCAGTTTTCTGCTTGACATGAAAATGATCTTTCAAATATATTTATGCTTTGATAGGATTCTTGAATTACTGTTGATGCAGAAAATTCTTCCGTTTCGATATGAAAATATTTTCCATTTTGTTATGACTCTGATTATTGCATTAAAATTCAGTTTTGCAATGCTCTTGAATATTGTCATCAAACCCATGCTTCGTTATGATAAAATGTGAAATTGTACTAAAAATTTTTCCCACTAAGCTTAGACTGTTAGCTCACTTCGACTGTACGCCACAAGTACAGGTCTTGATTTGGATCCGAAGCTTGAGGCGCATCTTCTACCATAATTTGGGATTGGTACGTCCAATCATCTTGTAGACTGGTAGAATTAGATTTTTTGATGTACATACGTTTTGTGTACCAGTGTTCAGGTGATGGCCAACCATCACCGATGGTTTATTTTAGGTAGTTTCGTTCACATGTTTGGTAAGAAAGAAAATTTTAGCTATGTCATTTATCATATATGTTCATTTATGTGATATCTATTTTGATTTTCGCATTAAGCCAATGACGGTTCGATTTTTCTGAAAGTCCGTGTGGGCTTTCCCTTAAATCTGTGAAGGAAAATCAGGCTGTCACACCTTAGAAGGAAAATCAGGCTATCACACCTTAGACCTTATTTTTAGACCTTTTAATAAAGACCAATATGCCGTCTTAAGTATACCGGCTTCACACCAAATCAGACCCATCTGTTATAAGGGAAATAACGTGCGCAAGAATTCCATTTGCAAATCCCATTTGAGTTTTTGAGAAAGGAAGGAGTTGAGAGAGAGAAGAGAGAAACCTCCATCTCTTTTGCCCATTTGAAAACCAAAATCACCATGGATCCCATCTCAAGTTTCTTCTTCTTTTTCTTCTTGAGGATCATTGGCTAAGGAGAGGAGTAGAGGAAGGAAGAAGACCTCCATTCCTCATTTTCTTTGAAACCCTAGCCTTTGGATCTCTCATCTCAAGTTTCTCTCTTCATTCAAGATCTATACAGATTCTTTTCTCAAGAACACCGATCTTCGACACCGTTATGATTGGAGAGAAGAAGTCGAGCCATCAAAGGAGCAAGAGGGCTTGATGCCAATTTCCTTTCGCTATCAATCATCGTAGGTGCGCATACGCGAAATTAGAAGGTAAGATTTAATTTAATAGTGTAGAATTAGTTTTGAGTTTGATTTATGGGTGATTGGGATGCATGAAATGAGCTTTGGGGAAAGTCGAATTGGGGAAGAAGAGTCTCAATCCCGTACAGAATCAGATAAATTCTCTCGAGCGAATCTGGAAATCGCTCGAGCGAATTTTCCTCAGAAAGCAAGCGAAAATTTTCTGGAAAAACTCGCTTGCGCGAATTTTGTGTGCCACATAGAATCTAACAAATTCGCTCGAACGAATTTGGAAATTACTCGAGCGAATTGGAGTGAGGTGCTGAGACTATCTCGGTATTTTAGCCATAACGTTTTACTCCAAACTCGGATTGACGTAATTTTTATGGCATTGTAAAAAACACAACGAGCGTTATAACTTTGTATGAAATAGAAATTTCACAAATCAAGTGTTTTAAAGGTCAAAATTGAGTGGAAAGTTGGGACAAGTTCTATATGATCCAAAGTTAACAGGAACTTGTCCATTCCACCTCGATTTTGAGAAAATACTTATGTACGTTGAAGATATTAGTGATTAAAATTAATCCTTAATACATCATCATATGTGTAGATGAAGGAATCGGTCGCCATCGATAAGGGTCATCTCACACCTTCTTGTGACGTTAGGAATCGAGGTAGGGAAAACTCAATGCACAATTGCATTTGAGATGATTCATAGACTTCTATGGCATGATTGAACAAAAATGTGATTAATTTAAATTGAATTAGAATTTGTTGAATTTGGCTACATTCGAATATTTGAGAACTTTGAATAATTGACTGGCAATATAAATCTTCGAACCTTGAATCTGAATAATCGAACTGTGAACATTGAATACATTCGAATCCATTCGAATCCTTCAAACTGTGAATCCCTTGAAACTTGAAGATGAGTTGGAATTTGGACCCTTTGAATTGTCGAAATTCATAGATCGAACATGGGCTTTGAACCTTTGAACTTGATTATTAAATTCGCGAACTGTGAACCATGAAATCTGAACTTGAACATTTAGTCCCTGAAACTGTGAATTTCGAATCTTAGAAATTTGAGCTTGAATCTCCAAACTTGAATCTTTGAACTGGGAATTTGAAACGTAGGGGAATTTCAATGCATGGTTATGTTTTAAAATTGAATCATAAGCTTTAATGATAATTGTGAATTGAAATCATGCCTTTAGAAATGGAATTCGATTTCATTGAATTTTGCATTTGAATACTTGAAGTTCTTTTGGCTATTAAGAAATCTGATTTCATCTAAACCTTTGAATTTTAGTTAGCATTGAACTTCTGTCACTGAACTCTATATCGTGAACTCTGAACTCTGAAATCATGGGGCAAAGAGGAGTAGAGGTGCCAAGAGAGGGGTGGAGTCTCCGGGGTTACGACCTTGTTTCCGCTATGGAATGCTCTGTTCCCGCTATGGGATGCTTTGGTTATACACTTTTGCAAAGAGGAGTAGAGGCTCCAAGAGAGGGGTGGAGTCCCCAGGGTTACGACCATGTTTTCGTTACAAAATGCTCTGTTCCCGCTATGGGATGCTTGGACCTAATGCTTTATTTCCGTTCTGATATGTTTCTGTTTTATTTCTATTTCCATTTCGTTTCTTTTTCCGTTTCCTGATACGACACGTTCTGTTTCCGTTTCCTGATATGGCGCATTTTAGATTTTGTGATTTCGAACTCAATAATTTCTTAATCTAAACTTTGAAACTAAGAACTTTAAATTTCATTTTTATATGAAGAGAGATTTAAGTTAATGTTTTAAGTCATGCATTAATTATGAAGTTGCATGTAAATGGGAATATGAATAAGTGAATTCAAAATTAGAACTCTGAATCTGAAAGTTTGAACCTGAATCCGATAAATGAAATCTGAATTCGATAAGTGAACTCTGAATCTAAAATCCGAATGTAAATCTTGAATCACATGAACTCTGAATGTGAAATCTGAAAAAGAAATCCGAATGTGAATTTTGATCTTGAATATGAACTCTGAATCCGAATTTGAACTCTGACATTGAACTCAGAAGTAGAACTCTGACATTGAATTCTGATTTGAGAACTCTGATTTAACTCTGATTGTGAAGTTAAGAACTCATGAATTTCTGCCTTAGATATGACGATGCTTTTGAAAATTAGTCATGTTTGCGCTACGAAAATGCCTTCGAAAATTAGTCATTTTGTTTTTCGTGTGATACAAGAAAATGCTTCTGTCATTTAGTCTCAGTCTCTTTTATGAATATACCATTGAAACTTAGTTTTCTATTTTTGATTCGAATATGCTTTTGAATTATAGTCAGTGGATCTATGCATTGATTGATAGGATGTACATTGGTATTGATCTGTTCTCTACTGAGCTTAGATTGTTAGCTCATCCCGACACCTTGTGTCACAGGTGTAGATAGTAGTCAGGTCACTGAACTTGAGAACGATCCTGCTCATGTGTCGGAAGTAACAAAAGAGCTTTTGCCTGTAGACTCTTGTCCATAGACAGTAGATTTGTGGACTTCGTATATGTTTAGACTCTTGTGCACTTAGACTCAATACACTTTAGATATGTTGTAACTAGCACCACTATTTAGGTGACAGTCGGCTATCACCGGTGGTACCTTTGGTTCTTGGTTTATGTTCTGTAAGTATTGGAAATCTCTTTGTAAATGCCATAGTCATTGTTATATGACATATGATATCTTTGATCTTTCGTATTTATGTTTATGATATCTGTGTGTTCTGATTTTCGTATCGCATAGGTTGATCCAGTTTTCCAGAGATTCCGTCTAGGGCAAAATCGGGTCGTCACACATACATATATAGAAGATGGATCAGGTGTTGTTGTTGGAAAACACAAAGAAGTTTATTGTAACTCACAACAAAGATTCTGCAGTCCAAAATTCATGTATTTAATCACTCTTATTATTCTCCAACATCATTTTGATTATGGAAGAAAACCTCATGAATCCTATATATCCAGCTGCCATGTCAATTTCCTAAAGGCGGTGTGGATTAGTCACATGCTTCAGATCTGCTCCCCTCTGCAATATTGTAGACACCCCAATTTTTCCCTCTCAGAGTATACAAACCTATTCGGTCAACCTTTGACCCTTCCCACGATCTCCAGAAGAGGATTGACTTCTCCGAAGACCTTAAAACCCTAAATACGGGGACCGTTACTGAAATAATAGTATATAGTTGAAACCCAGGTTGAAATAATAGCCCTGTAGTTTGGACCCGATCCAACCCGAGAAGATCTCAAATTCCGTGCACTGACGGATGCGCGAAATTTGATTGTACGCGTGGATACACACACGCAATTGGTCCCACTTGGACAAGCTCGCTCTTCCCGCGGACCGCCTTAGGATCCAAATTACGTGTAAGCTACTTTGCGCTTAATTCAATTACACAGCCTGCTCTGTGAGTAATTAGTCCCACTGGGACTGGGCATAGGCTTCCGTGCACCCCCTAAAGTCCATGATTCCACGTATACACTCCTCCACGGAATCGATTCCACGTGTGGGACCACACGTGGAATCAATCCAGAACTGGACTGGGACTCTGTTTCCCAAGACCGTCCGAACTCCACAATCTTGCGCATACTTTAGTGCACAAAATTAGATTCCACACAAAGCTACCTGCGCAGAATTGGTTCCAAGCCCTAATGAAACTGGGGCACCCGGTCAAGCAGCCACTCCCGAGTCAGTGATTGATTCAAAGTGAATTAAGCGTCTTGTACTATGCATGAGATTCAATCGAGTGCGGCCGGTCTTGCACATAATTAATCAATTACGCACATGTCCTCACATGTAGAATTAACCCGATATCTATAAAAAGACCCCCCCTACCACATCCAAACACACAATTTCAATAGCAGTCTCTTCTCTCTCAAGCTCAGGCCTCTCCCAAGCTTGAGTCTTTTCTCTCTGCAGCACTGGAAGAAGGAAGAAGCGCTTAGCTTCAGGTTATCTCTTTTTGATTCTTAATTTATAGTTCTAACTCTTAGGTTTTTAATTCTAGCTCTTAATTTCTAGTTGTAGTCCTCAAAATTTCAATCTTAGTTCTAGTCCTTAATTCTTACTTCTAGTTCATAGTCCTCAGTTCTAGTTTTAATTTCCTAATCTTTGAATTCCCTAATTTCAATCCTTAAATCCTTAATCTTTAATTCAAACTCAGTTTTTGACCTCTAATATTTCCAAGATAGCCCTTAGCCAACCGATTTGCCTAAGAGAACTTACGGAGGGTACCCGGGAACGGGGCCGATCCTCCTTAGCATAACGGGCCACAACTCCCATTGTTTTTCCTTGTCAGAATAGTATTAGGAGACTAAATTAATTAGAATCAGAGTAGTATTAGGAGACTAAATTAATTAGAATCAGAGTAGCATTAGGAGACCGAATCAATTAGAGTTAGAGTAGCAGTAGGAAACTCAGCTAGTCAGAATTAGAGTAGTATTAGGAAACCCATAACCAATCAAACCTAGAGTAGGATAAGGAGATAAAGCTAATTATACATAGAGCAAGATTAGAAAGTTAGGCAAGATAGACTACAGCTGTTGGAGTAGGCCGACCGACGTTCAGCAAAGGAGTTAACCCACACCCCCCGTAAAGCATGAATAGTGACGTGTTACAGCATTGATAAATATCTACAGCTAGCGTTCGCATCAACTTAAGTACTTCTTTAGAATTTACCTCTTTTACTTTTTGCATTACATAGTTTATTACTCTATCGTCCCTAGCCAGAGTCCACAGGACCGAATTGGGCCACTTCTTTTGGGGATCGAAAGGAACCCAGAAAAAGTGCGTACCAACAAACTGGCGATCACAATGGGACTCTTTTTCACTAAAGTAGTTCCTGTCTAGTTTAACTTCATTTTCTGCTGTATTTCTTTACTCTACTTCGTTTAGTTTTATTTTTTATTTTGCTACACATTCTCACCCTCTCAAGAGCTCCCCGAGAGTTTATGTAACATCCCCAAAATCTTGGGTTTTGAATAGTGTCCTCGAGATATGTGCCGACTGGTCATAAGTTGGACCAAGAGAAAGTCAACTTAATAATTTAGCTAGACTAGACTTGAGGTAAAGAGTACACTTGGGTGTGTGGTGTGGATCTTTTGATAAGGCCACATATACCTATTGTGGGTGTATGTGTTTTGCACCAAAAAATATGAAATGAGTTAAATAGCTTAAAGGAAAAAGAGAAGTCAATTCTCTTAAATTTTGGTGGTTAGGGATTTATGAATAGAGAGAGAGTTTAGAGAGAAAGAGAGAGTAAATGCTAAAGGATTTCGTGTGGATTTCGAATTGAAGATGTGCTTGAGCATTATTTTCGGAGGCAACGGGTATGAGTTCGTGGAATCAAAGCTAAGAGCCCTAGCTTTTGGAGCCGAACCCTTAAACCATTCATACTTGGAATTGACGTAAGATCCTTGTAAATGATGATGTGAGTAATTTAGTGATTTTATTATTGAGCTATTGAAGAATTAAAGAAATAGAAAAAGGAGAAATTTGAGAGAGAGCAAAGCTAGAGGAGATGCCAGAAGAGGGCTGAGTTTCTGTCAAAATCGATTAATCGATTTTTGACAGAAAGTAAATTTGGGCACTGATGCCCGAAATCAATTAATCGAAATGAATTCGATTAATCGATTTTTGGTTTTTGATTAATCGATTTGAAATTGATTAATCATCTGAGTACTCCCAGTGGCTGGAAAATGAGGAGTTTGGGAAAATTGATTAATCGATTTTAGAATTTCGATTAATCGATTTTGGGATCGATTAATCGATTTTAGAATTTCGATTAATCAATATGGGGATCAATTAATCGATTTTGATAGTTTCTGAGTGAGTTTTGTTTTGGACCTTGGAGTTCTGGGAAGGCTTCGTACCTTCTTTTGCACATTGTTCTTGATACTTTGCCTGTGATATGATGTAATTTAGGTTGAACGCTTGAATGCGAGCATGGGAAACCACTATGGACCTTGACACTTGGGGATTTAAGCATTGTGAGGTAGGGAATACCTTGAACATATACTTTAATTACAATAGCATGTATGTAGTGATATGAAAATGAATAGTGATGCGTTGAGAGCATAGAGATGTGCATGTTTTTCTTGAAAAGAAGTTGAATATGTGAAATTAAAGTGTAAGGGCATCTAAGTGATGCATATGAGCTGTTTACATCCCAGGGATGTATGAAAAATCGTGAACATCCGAGTAATGTGAAGTTAATTAAACAAGAATTGAACGGACCTAAAATACTATGTTTAGCACAATCACACGGTGAATAACTATATGTAGTTGCACATTTGATTTATGGTTTGATGAATATCCCACCAACACGGCGGTATACTCGTGATTGACTCGGCAGGATATCCGTGACCGGTACGACGGCCAATCCGTACGCCAATATGACATCCCAGGGATGTATGTGAGCTTTATGCCCCGTCGCCTATGAGGAAGGGACCTGGGTAGTATTACATGAATGAAAAGAATAGTCTGATTGGATGACGATGGTGGGTATTCCATCGGGGCTCGAGGCTATAGTGCATCGAGGATTATTTAAGTTATTGATTTACGTTTTGAGGCCGATCTTTGTCTTTTGTGAATAAGTTGAAAATAAGTAAACACATGTAGAGTAACAGATGCATTCAGTTCATGCTTACAGGAACTCAAACTATTTTTCTAGCTATTTTTATTAATAAATCATGTTTCTAATGTCATGAAATGTATATGAGTAAAATAGATTTATATGTTCACTCTGTTGTTTCCCTATTGAGTTATGATATAGCTCACTCTTTAGACTATATGTCACAGGTCCAGTGTTAGCTGCTGCTTCGGAAGACGTTGATCTGGAGGATTCGGATTACGTGCCTGGGGAGGAATCAGAGCCCTCTCCTGAGGATTTCTTCTAGAGGACCCTCTGCGTACTTTGATAGATTTTGTGAGAAAAGTTTTACGGCTTGGTATGTCCAGCCCTATTTTGAGAAAATGTAATATAAAATGAGACATTCTTTTGGCGAACCACCCCGGTGGCTGTTGAGTCATCACTGATGGTTTGGGTTGGTTCTCTTGCTCATGCAGTATCATGAGATCAGAACTACCTTTTTGAGTTACGTGTTCTGACTTATACTATAGAACTGGTGATTTAATTCTATAATTGCTTTAGGATATGTTTTATTTTAAAAAATATGTGGATATACCAATGTTCCATTCTTATGTATGGGGCTCGACCTTGAGGGTTGTACCACAATAACCTCATATATGACATCGACCCAACCTACAATTCACCCCCATGTCATCTCGAGATTAACATGACTGGCGACCAAGAACACCCCTTTACTCCCCCGAGCATCAGCAATGACAACAGTGGGAAAGACAACAGTATCAGACAGAACTTCACCACCCAACAACTTGTTGAGCTTAGTATCCAAAAATTATAAAAAGGAGGCGATGAAGCTGAAGAACTGCTCCGAGGCGTGGTTGTCACATATGAAACGATCAAAGATAAGCAAGACAGGGAAGACTGAGAATGACAAAAAGAGGAGAGGTTGCGCCAATTCTGAGCACGGTATCAGCACATGTATCACTGCTGAGGTGAACCACTTGCACCCTTTTTGATGATAATCGCTAAGATAGGGTTCACTCGCGGACTACCCAGAAACGCGCCACTGTAAGAGTAGAGAATCTCCCCAAGATGCTTGATGAATACATGGCTAAGAGAAATCACCCTGGCTTATCGTTCTGGTTTGATAGGTTCTGTCGGGATCTCGAGTTTAGCCTACCTGCGGGGGTTTAAACACTTCACAAGATTGGCATGTTCGACGATCTGGTTGGTCAATTTCTAGATCAGTACAAGCACTTGATACAAGAAGCAGTCAGTCTCAGTGACCTAATGATGACGAAACAAGAACCTGAGGAGGACTGTTGAGAACTAGAAAATACCATTTTCCACCCTTTAACCTGGGCCTTGATAGACCCTTGAGAGAACTAAATAAGTGTTTTAAGTGCTTGTGTTACAGCTAACAATAAAGACAGGCTTAACCATGAAAGCAGCCTAAAAGTGCCAAAAAGATGATAATCCATGTTGATCCAAAGGAAGAAAGAGAAGGGACAACCTCACTAGCTGTCAAAATGCCTGAACTGAAGGGGCAAAGACCTGGTCTCAACCCAGAAAAGAAATATGGAGCAATTCGAACAGAAGAATGCATTACAGAGTGCTTTTCGAAAAGAAGAGAACACTTTGCGAAAAGAACCTGAACTTTGCGAAAAGAACTAAAAGCTCCAGGCTTAGTTTTCGAAGAGCACCTGAACTCTTCGAAAGGATGTTTGACCTGTTCAAAAAGAAGAGAACACTTGACAGACACGAACTTTGCGAAAAGAGCTTGGTGGATTACGATTACCTTGCGAAAAGTTCCCTAAATTATGCGAAATGGTATTCTGGAGATTCCTAGCTTCTGCAAGGGTAATTCAGTAATCTTTTGCATGCACCCCAATGCATTTAAAAACCCAGGTACATTCCAAAAGATTCTAAGCACGAAGCAAAGGCATATTCCACCCCATGTGAGCGCTCGAAGATGAAATCACTTGGCGGGAACTTCTAGAAGCTCTAACAGACTTTCAAATTGCATAACAGAATTGATGCTTCTGTCGCCTGATTGGATGAACCAGATCGAGCAATTCTAATTGGCCAGAACAGATCTGGATCCTTGTGCTTGACTCCTATTGGCTGATATGGATCTAACCAATTCTGATTGGTTGATGCACATCTGATATGAACTCAGGGAAAACTATAAATAGATGAACTATTTGCCCAATTTGGGTATCCAGATTTTGAGTTTCATTTCTATTCCCCCATTTCCAAATCAACTAGCTTGTCTGAAACCCTTGTAATAGCCTAACTTTTACTTACAATTGAGAGCTGTGAGAGACCTCTGTAATTCAAAAGAGAATTGTATTCAAGACTACAAATCTGAGAGTTGTTTAAGCTGTGCTCTGTAATTGTAAATGTGAATTTGAAAAGGTTGCTGTAAACTGTACGTTCTCAATTGGATTCGTGTTAAGGGTTCCCTCTGATCTCCTTATTGCACTAGACTCCTTTAGATGTACTATTTTTCATACAACTTCCCTTGATTCATTAACCCTGTGGGAATTAGTGTTTGTAACCTAATCTCTCACAGTATTTGTAGTGATATTTCTTGTTCTGAATTAAGGGTTTAAATTAAAGACTATTGGATGGTCTGTGGCCATTGAAGTGGACAGACCATAGCCATAAGCCTAAATTTAATCCTTGAGTTAGATTTATTTCTCTTGCATCTGTGCTTGCAGCCAGATGAAGATTGGATCATCTCTCATTTGATCTGCAGTCGTTCTCATTGTGTTTCAAGGACCAAATCAAAGTTAGATATTATTTCTCCATTTTTATAAGTTTACATCAAAATCTCCCCAACTCAGATCTGGATCATTTATTTTAACTTTTACTTTTATCATTTAGTTAACGTGACAAATTCAACCTCCCATCTTATGTGCTTTGTAGATAGGATAAGAGGCCATCGTTGGGACCAGACACCCCTTATATTTATAGCCAAAGAGTCCTATCCCATTAAGGACTGAAATTGCTAATTGGAGTGTGATTAGAAATCACAATCATACCTTAACTGAAAGACTCAACAATCAGTTGCCTATTATCTTTAAACTCACCAGAATCGCAATTGTACATCTTAAGGTTGATCTTATACCATTCATCGGTCAACGGGTTTGACCATAGTGATGGCCACCAAAATAGGAACTTCTAACAGTCTCCCACTTGGCCAAACTATGTCAATAAACTCCGATTACCCAATGTTAGCTAACTTTCTTTGAATGGTAAGTCACAATCAATCTCAATCAAAGTCTTTATTATCAGTCCGGTTCAGTGAGAATTTCAACACAGAATCAATGTAGTCAATATATTATATCATCGATATATGACCGCTCATTAGTCACTATATTGGAAGTCATCATCGACATGGATTCCAACTAGTATGATTTCACATAGATTGTAAGTTTACAAACTGAATGGTGATTACATGTAAACTCAATCTAATATTGGTCCTACTTTATTGCCATCTACTGGCACCATATGTTCCAAGGAGTTATTTGCATAAAAATGGAAAAACAAATAAATAAATTTTATTTCTGAATCAATTAAACAAATGTATTCACTCGCATATATCCACTCTCCAAGGCTATCAAAATTATCCGTTAACCCCATGCGCGCAACATGCTCCAAAAGGAGCTTGGGAGGTAAACCTTTTGTGAGAGGGTCAGCCAACATGAGTGTCGTACTTATCTTTTCAACAGATATAATTTGATTCTGAACTTTCTCCCTGACAACAAGATATTTTATATCAATATATTTGGAACCCCCACTAATCTTGTTGTTATTGGAGATAGCAATCGCAGCGGAATTGTCACAAAAGATTCTCAGTGGCTTTGAAATAGTATCAACAATTCGAAGCCCTGAGATAAAATTTCTCAACCATATCGCCTCACATGTTGCCTCAAAACATGCAGAATTGCCTTCCATAGTGGAAGTAAGTGCATTTGTTTAACGCTCTTCCAAGATATAGGTCCACCCGCAAGCATAAAAATATAATCCGATGTGGACCTACGAGTGTCTTGACACCCAGCATAGTCAGCATCGGAATAACCAATAACTTCAAGGTTATTCGACCTTTTGTATGTGAGCATGTGTCGTTTAGTCCCTTGTAACTAGCGAAAAACCTTCTTAGCTGCTTTCCAATGATCCAAACCAGGATTACATTGGTACCTGCCAAGCATGCCAACTATATACGCTATATTTGGACGAGTACAGACTTGTGCATACATGAGACTCTAACCGCCGATGATGCATAGGGAATTGTCTCCATCTGTTTTCTCTCCAGATCGATCCTGGGACTTTGAAGTAGACTAAATTTATCACCCTTAATGACAGGGGCAACAGTAGCAGAACAATTGTACATGTTAAACCTTTTAAGAACTTTATCAATATAAGCTCTTTGAGACAATCCCAATATGCCACGGGCTCTATCTCGATGAATCTCAATTCCTATCACGTAGGAAGCTTCACCAAGATCTTTCATATCAAAACTTTTTGATAAAAAGTTCTTTGTCTCATATAACATGCCCAAATTGCTACTCGCAAGTAAGATATCATCAACGTATAAAACAAGGATGATAAACTTACTCCCACTGATTTTAAGATATATGCATTGATCCACAGTATTTTCTTTAAAACTAAAATTTGAAATGACTTCGTGAAATTTTAAGTACCATTGTCGAGATGCCTGCTTTAAACCATATAGAGACCTTTTGAGTCTACAAACTAAATGACTCTCCCCCTCAACTTGAAAACCTTCAGGTTGTGTCATAAAGACATCTTCATGCAATTCGCCATTCAGAAAAGCAGTTTTAACATCCATTTGATGCAATTCTAAGTCAAAATGAGCTACTAATGCCATGACTATCCGAAAGGATTCCTTTCTAGAGACAGGAGAAAATGTCTCTTTATAGTCTATTCCCTTTTTTTGAGTGAAACCTTTAGCGACTAACCTGGCCTTGTATCTTTCTATATTACCTTTGGAATCTTGCTTGGTTTTAAATACCCATTTACACCATGTGCTTAACTCCATTAGTAACTCAAAGAAGATCCTGCACGGAGTTATGTTTTCATCATTCCAACCATCTTTTTCATGGCTTCGAGCCATTGAGTGGATTTGTCGCTCTTCATGGCTTGGCTAAAGGAAACAGGATCTGATTCCTTTCCAAAATCAAATTCACTCTCATTTAGGTGAACTATATAGTCATCAGAAATGGCAGGCTTCTTTGCTCTCTCTGATCTACGCAATGGTAGTCATTGGCAGTCGCCATGGGAGCAAGAGCCTCCTCAATGTGGGGTGTGTCAATAGGTATAGCCACAGGTGCATCAACACTGGCTTGAATAACTGGTGTTGGTGCCACTCTTTCTTGGATAAAAGGGATAGGAATTATAACCCGATTCTCCTCAAAAGTGATTTTCCTAAGCTCTATACTCCCACTGATCTCACGATCCTCAAAGAATTGTGCATGTCTAGTCTCAACAATCCGAGTACTATGAGTGGGGCAATAAAATCTGTAGCCTTTTGATCTATCAGGGTAACCAATGAAATGACAACTTATAGTTTTAGGGTCCAATTTTCCTAATTGTGGGTTGTACACTTTTGATTCAGCGAAACAGCCCCAAATGTGTAAATATCCTAAAGTCTGTTTTCTTCCTACCCATAGCTCATAAGTAGTCTTGGGAACTGCCTTACTAGGAACTCGATTTAGGATATGCACCACTATTTTCAAGGCTTCTCCCCACAAGAACGTAGGCAACGTAGAGTTGCATAACATGCTTCTCACCATATCCATAAGAGTACGATTTCGTCACTCAGCTACACCGTTCTGTTCAGGTGTTCCCGGCATGGTGTATTGAGCGACAATGCCATGCTCTTGTAGATACAGGGCGAAGGGTCCTGGATTGCGACCTGTTTCAGAGTATCTACCATAGTACTCTCCGCCTCTATCAGATCTCACAATTTTAATCTTCGAATTGAGTTGTAACTCAACTTCGGCTTTATAGATTTTAAACATATCCAGGGCCTCAGATTTCTCGTGAATGAGAAATATATAACCAAAATGAGAATAATCATCAGTGAAGGTAATAAAATACTTTTGACCACCAATAGCGGGAGTTGGAAACGGTCCACAAATATCAGTGTGGACTATTTCCAGCAAACTCGTGCTTCTGAGAGCCCCTTTCTTATTAGTCTTTGTGAGTTTCCCTTTAATGCAATCAACACAAGTATTGAAATCAGAGAAATCGAGCGCATCGATTATATCATCTTTAATTAACCTCTCCATTCTATCCTTAAATATATGGCCTAAACGTTTATTCCATAAAATGGAGGAGTTATCGAGTGCTCGTTTTTGTTTCTTACTTATTTTATCATTCACATGCATAGAAACTAAAGATTGGGCGTAAGATGAATCCAAGTTCAACTGATAAAGATTACCCACTAATGAGCCACCACCCACAATATCGGAATTAAATAATAGAGTAAACATATTATGTCCAAATTTAAATTCAAAACCTAATGAATCCAATTTAGAAATTGAGATAAGGTTTCTAGTGATACTGGAAACATAAATAGTATCAACTAAATCCAAAATGAAACCACTATCTAAAATGAGACGGAGAGTCCCAATGGCCTCCACGTCTGCTTCTACTCCATTCCCGAGTTTGATGGTACGTTCGCCTTTAGTTAGCTTCCTACTGGATCGAAATCCCTGCATTGAATTACTTATGTGAATAGTTGCACCAGAATCTATCCACCAAGTATTGCGTGGAGCATCAATATAAAGTGATTCAAAACACACAAAAGCAAGGTCATTACCTTTCTTAACTAGCCAATCTCTGTATTTCTGACAATTCTTCTTAATGTGTCCCTTCTTCTTACAGAAGTGACACTTGATGCCAGAAGTAGATGTGCTAGCTTCTCCTTGTTTGGTTTCCGGTGGAGGAGCTTTCACGTTCTTTCCTTTATATTGTCCCGATTTTCGCTTGAAATTTCGTTTCGATGGGCCAAGAGCGGCGTAATGGGCACTTTCAGGTTTTTCAGCCCGAAGTCGTTCTTCTTCTTGGACGCAGTGAGCAGTTAGCTCGTTCATCTTCCACTTCTCTTTCTGCGTGTTATAATTGATCTTGAATGGGCCAAATTGTGCAGGAAGGGAAGTCATAATGAAGTGAACAAGATAACCCTCAGAAAAACCCATGTCCAGTTCTTTCAATTGAGTTGCCATGCCACTCATTTTCATAATGTGCTCCCGGACGCCGCTATGACCATCATATTTCATGGTTCCCATTTTAACAATTAGACTACTGGCAAGGGCTTTAGAAGTCCCTTGAAATTGTTCCTTAATGGCTTGCATGTATTCCTTTGCAGTGTGCGAGTCAGGAATACCTCCCCGAATCGCATCAGCAATAGAACTCTTGATGATCATGAGGCTCATATGATTTGATCTATCTCATTTTTCTAAATTCGTATGGTTCACTGTCAGATCCTCAGCCAAGGCATCAGCGGTGAGCACCTTGGGTTTATCAGATCGTATAGCATAGTCAAGATCCATGCAGCCTAGAACAATTGCAACTTGTTCTTTCCATTTCTTATAATTTGATCCACTCAAAAGTTCAATTACACCAATCATACTGGTTATGATAGATGGGTTCAATGCTGCACAATAATTAAGGGCTTTATTATGTCCACATCAAATCGAAATAACTATCAATTCCACAAGGTTATAATTATAGTATGTGACGTGAAAATTAAAATATGTCAAGGAATATAAAAATTAAAACCAATGTGGTTTTATTGAGAAACGATTTGTGTCATTATAACCCTCTGTTGGGTCAAGCCATAACACACTAGTCGCTTCCTCAATCTATATTAATGATTGTGGTACTAATTGCGTCTTTATGACCCTCCGTTGGGTCGAGTCACAACACACGAGCAGTACCCACACACACAAAATAATGAATAGTGAAACACAACCATCATATAACATTAAGTGATTCATCACCGTTGGGCAGAAGAATCCCTTATGTTGTAACACCAACGTTCACTACACACTTTCACTGGATTTGTAACACGGTCTTGGATAAAATTAAACCTCACTATGAAAACCACGACACTAGGAAAGGCCATCACCGTTGGGCAGAAGAATCTTTCCAAGCCATGTTTTCAAATTAGGTTTGATAATATTTTAGAAGATCACAAATCGTGTTATGAGGAGGTGTCAAAATAGACAATAAACGAACATTATAATGTGTAAGTACCAGCCATGGTGGTGGAGCACAACCTCCACTACCCATTTCTAATGAATGATACTTGAACAAAAATTGATTACACAATTAAAAAATAGAAAAAATAACATCAGGTAATGAAAATATCATAATAGAGAGCTCATTGTTAAAAATAGACCTCAAAAATGGATCACGAATATCTGAGATAGTCAAAATGCATATATAATGTCCGAAAATCGGACCTGTAAATAGCCCAGAAAAGGCCCGAAAAGAATAAGAAATTCAAAAGATCATAATTGGGCCGGGTATCGGGCCGGGCCATGGGCCTTAGTGGCCGAGTGGGCCTCCGCCAGTGGACCCTGTGGTCAGGTTGCAGGTCGGGCCATGGGCCAAAAGTCCGAGTGGGCCTAGGGCCCTGTAGATCGGGTCATGGGCCAAAAGCCGATTGGGCCAGGGGCACAGCGGGTCTGGCCAAGGCTATGCGGATCGGGCCATGGTCCAAAGGGCCAGACGGGTCCATGCGGGTTGGGCCATATGCCAAAATAGGCCAGACGGGCCAGGGGCTAAAACGGGTTGGGTGGGTCGAAGAGGCCCAGTAGGGTTGGGCCGGTCGGTCGGGCCAAATAGGCCCAGACGGGTCGTGCCGGTCAGGCGGGTCGGGCCGTGGTCCAAAGGGCCAGACGGGTCCATGGGCCATATAGGCTCAGGGGGGCTGGCGGGTCGGGTGAGCCAAGGTGGCCAGGCGGGTCTGATGGGCCAAGTAGGCCCGACGGGTCAGGTGAGCCAAGGTGGCCAGGCGGGTCTTGCCAAGGGCCAAATAGACCCAAAAGGGCTAGGCCGGTCGGGCAGTGGGCCGGAAGCGGACCTGCCCCAAATCCCCTTTCTTCTTCTTCTTCCTCTTCTTCAGAATTTTTTTTTTTTTTTTTTTGAAGTTACAACAGCCGCCCCCATGGGCTTAATCACACCCTCACTTGGACTGACCCGGATGCAGTGGGTCGGCCATCCGATCGGCCACGACGGCCTTATCAGTGTCAATCCAAACCCGTAGATCTGGAGGTTTATCTTACATTTTAAATAAATTCTCTGTGGACGATCTTTTACCCACTTACATTTAAAACTTGCTACAATTGGCCCTGATCTTGCAGGCTAATTCACTTCTCTCTGTGCTGATATTTCTTTTTAATTTTCCAGATTCAGTATAACTTAGCATTTGCAAATCTGTTTTCAAAACACAAATAAATCATGCACATTAGAGTAAGCAACAAGTTTTTGGCGCCGTTGCCGGGGAATTTGTTTTAAAATAGGTAGACCTAAGTTTTCATTTTGTTTTTTTTTATCTTTACATCAGTGCTAAACTATTCTATTGTTTATATCTGTGCAGCTATTCATATACATTTTGAAGAGTGGAATCTACTTTAAAAGGAATTTTGAAGGTTTGCTGTGCATAATCTGATTCTCTGTTCTGTGTTGTATGTTTGGTAGGAGGACTCTCAGCCCTGAGATTGTCCCTCTAAATTTAGAAGTAGAAAGGCTACTACGAACCAGGCAAACACCATAGAATTCTGCTAAAAGAGCTACTATGGGTGAAGAACCTCGACTTTTGAGGGATTACTTTGCACCTGGTGCTTATAATTCTCCATTTTGCATTGAATTTCCTACTGTTGAAGGAAATTATGAGATCAAATCATCAACTATCCAAATGCTTCCTTCCTTCCATGGGTTGAGTAAGGAAGATCCATACAAACATGTGGATGAATTCTTGTCTCTTTGCACCACATTCAACATAGCTGGACTTGGTCCAGAAGCAACCAAGCTTAGGCTCTTTCCATTTTCATTAAAGGACAAAGCTAGAGCATGATTGTCTATGTTAGCATCAAATAGTATCACTTCTTGGAATGATTTGCAGTGTCAATTTTTAGCCAAATACTTCCCTATGTCTAAAACAAGCCAATTGAGACAATGTATTATTTCCTTCTCACAAAACTCAACTGAAACTTTCCATGAAGCATGGGAAAGGTTTAAGGAACTTTTAAGGCAATGTCCTCATCATCAAATCCCCCGATGGCAGCTTGTTCAAAGCTTCTATCAAGGAATTAATCAAAAGGGCAAGAATATGGTAGATGCTTCCTGTGGAGGTACCTATTTGCAAAAAACAGTTGAGGAGGTTTGGGACTTATTTGGAGTAATTGGTAAAAATTCAACTCAACAGGAATCTTTGTCAAGAGATATTGAGAATCCTGCTCGGGTGAACAATCAGCAAACCACCAAAGGAAAGATTTATGAGGTGAATGAGTTGGAAAGAAAAATGGATAATTTAACCACAAAGTCTGATAGATTGATGGACTCACTTAAAAATCCAATGGTTGCAAGAGTAGAGGAGGCATGTCTGATATGCCAGTCCCCTACTCATTCACTTGACCAATGTCCTGCTGCACCACAGTTCTCAGATCTAGTGGTGGAACAAGCTCATGTTACCCAATCATTTGGACAGATGCAGTCAAATGAATATCCATGGAGAGGGCACCCCAATTTGAGGTGGAGCCAGGGGAATTATCAATCACAACACCAGCAGCAACCAAAGAACCAAATGCTTTTCAAAACTGCTCAGCCTTATCAGCAGAATTTTTATGCCAAGCCAAATTTTCAGCAGCCCATTCCACAACAACCTGTACAGCAATCTGCTCCAGTTCAAGTCCCTTCCAGGTTCCCTTCTTTTGAAGATCAAGTTCTAAATTCACTCCAAAATTTAGGGTCTTTAACTCAGACTGTGAACTTTCACAGTCAGGGCATAAAGAAGATTGAAGAAACATTGGGTCAACTTTCAAATACTTTGGCCAAAAGAGAGGAAGGTTATCCAGCCAACCTTTGAACAATCCCAAAGGACAGTTCATGGTTGAAGAGGCTTCTATTTCTCATGAAGAAGTAAAAACTGTCACAACTTTGAGAAGTGGAAGAATTATAAATAACAAAGTGGGTACTGACAAGGAAGAAGAAAAAATTAAGGAAAATGATAAAATATGCGCAGAGGAGCGATAATGTTAGCGATAAGTCTTGATGTACCTCAGAAAAATCAAAAAAATGAAAAACAAAAAAATCAAAAAGATTCTGATAATGCTTCTAAAGCTGTAGATGAAGGACTAGTTCCTCATTTACCATTTTCTCATGCCATGAAATCTGTATCCCCTTTTGATGAAGGGAACACAAAAATAGATGAAATGATGGAGACTTTCAAGCAAGTCAAGATAAATCTACCTTTGCTTGATGCAATCAAATAAATTCCAGCATATGCAAAATTTTTGAAAGATATTTGGACTCACAAAAGATAGTCTAGGATACAGTTATCCAAGAAGGTCTTTGCTGTGGAAAGAGTTAATCAGGTGTTGTCCATTACCACACCTCATAAACTTCAAGATCCTGGAATCCCCACAATCCCTTGCATTATTGGAGAACATACCATTGAAAAGGCTTTAGTAGATTTGGGTGCTAGTGTCAACCTGCTTCCATATTCAGTTTATGAGAAACTAGGTTTGGGAGAATTAAAACCCACTCATGTGGTGTTACAACTAGTGACATGATCCGAAGAAAGCCGCTTGGGATGATTGAGGATGTATTGGTAGGAGTAGATAAGTTTTCTATCCTGCTGATTTTACGGTTTTAGACATGGAACCTACAAAAGCAAAACTTCCATCCCTCATTTTGGGAGACCATTCCCCTACAAATGCTTGCATTCAATGCAGTCCGTATTATGGAAGTCTCTTTTGGAAATATGAAGGTGAAATTAAATGTTTATAATGCGTCCTGACCTCAATTCAGTTATGAGGAATGTTTTCATGTTGATCTATTGGATGAACTGGTGGAAGAGACTTTACCACAGTTTTTGCAGTGTGAAGATTTAACCACAGATTTTAAAGATGCTTGGGGAAATTTTGAGGAAGAAACATTTTGTACCTCAAAGTCTGAGGAAGTAAATGCTGTGCAAGAAACTCATAATCAATCAGTAAGGTTCTCTTCATGGAAACCTGCTATTCTTCCCCTTCCACAAACAGCTAAGGTACCTTTGCTACCTTCTTTTCTCAGCCCACCGGATGTAGAGCTAAAGCAGTTGCCAAAAAATTTGAAATATGTGTTTTTAGGAGACCATAAATCATTGCCTGAGATTATTTCTTCCTCCCTCACAAAAGAGCAGAAGGAAGAGCTGTTGATTGTATTGAAACAACATAAAAGAGAAATTGGCTGGACTATTGCTGATTTGGGAGGAATCAGTCTAGCTGTTTGCATGCATAAAATCCATTTGAAAGAAGATGCAAAGCCTTCTAGGGAAATGCAAAGGAGGTTGAATCCTCATATGCAAGAAGTGGTCATGAAAGAGGTTGTTAAGTTGTTGGATGCAGGGGTCATTTACCCCATTTCAGATTCAGCTTGGGTGGCACCTACATAGGTGGTACCTAAGAAATCTGGGATCACTATTGTAACCTCAGATTCTGGTGAGCTTATGTCAACCAGACAAACAACTGGTTGGAGGGTCTATATTGATTACAGAAAATTAAATTCAATGACCAGAAAAGACCATTTCCCTCTCCCATTCATTGATCAAATCTTAGATAAGCTAGCTGGAAAAGCCTATTACTGTTTTCTTGATGGTTACTCTGGTTACAACCAGATTCCTGTGTATCCACAAGATCAGGAAAAGACCACATTCACTTACCCTTTTGGCACTTTTGCCTATAGGAGAATGCCTTTTGGCCTTTGTAATGCTCCTGCTACCTTTCAAAGATGCATGTACTCCATTTTCTCTGATATGATTGACCAATTTATGGAGATTTTTATGGATGATTTTTCAATCTATGGAGACAGTTTTGCCTAGTGTTTACATCATCTCAAATTGGTGTTACAGAGATGTGAAGAAACCAATCTAGTTTTGAGCTGGGAGAAGAGCCATTTCATGGTCACCCAAGGCATTGTCCTTGGCCATGTTGTCTCCCACAAAGGCATTGAGGTGGACAAAGCAAAAATCGATTTAATTGCACATTTACCACCTCCCAAAACTGTTAAATAGATCAGAAGTTTTCTGGGACATGCTGGATTCTACAGAAGGTTCATTAAGGACTTCAGTAAAATAACCAAGCCTCTTTGTCATTTATTGTGCCAAGATGTCCCTTTTGTTTTCAATAATGAATGCATGAAGGCATTTGAATTCTTAAAAAACTGTTTGATTTCAGCTCCAATATTACAGTCTCCAGATTATTCAGTGCCTTTTGAACTGATGTGTGATGCATCAGATTATGCTTTGGGAGCTGTTCTTGGACAGAGAAAGGATAAGCTGCCTCATGTCATAGCTTATGCCAGTAGATCAATGATTGATGCACAACTCAATTATACAACAACTGAGAAGGAGCTGCTGGCAATTGTTTTTGCTTTAGAGAAATTCAGGTCATATGTTTTGGGTTCACAAATAGTGGTGTTCACTGACCACTCAGCCCTGAAATACCTTTTGTCTAAGAAGGACACCAAACCAAGATTAATCAGGTGGATCCTCCTATTACAGGAGTTTGATTTACAAATCAAAGATAAAAAGGGTGTGAAGAATGTGGTGGCTGATCACCTGTCTAGAATTTTAACTGCTGAGATTGATAGGCTGCCTGTCAATGAATCTTTCCCTGATGAGCAACTTTTTGCTATCAGTATACACACCCCTTGGTTTGCAAACATAGTCAACTTTTTGGCTACTGGAAGAATTCCTCAACATTGGAATAAAATGGATAAAGATCTTTTCTTCTCAAAGGTTAAACATTTTATTTGGGAAGATCCTTATCTGTTTAAGATATGTTGCAGACCAAATAATAAGAAGATGTGTCCCTGAAGAAGACTTTCATAGCATACTTTCTATGTGTTATGAACAGGCCTGTGGAGGTCATTTTAGTGGAAACAAAACTGCTGCAAAGGTTTTACAGTGTGGATTTTATTGGCCTACACTTTTCAAAGATGCTCTACAACACTGTAAGTCTTGCCAGAACTGCAAGAAATTGGGCAGCATTTTCAAGAGAAACTCAATGCCTTTACAGCCCATTTTGGTAGTTGAATTGTTTGATATTTGGGGGATAGACTTCATGGGTCCTTTCCCTCCTTCCAATGGGTGTAATTTCATCTTAGTAGCTGTGGATTATGTATCCAAATGGGTTGAAGCCACAGCCACTAAAACCAATGATCACAGGGTGGTTCTGAAATTTTTAAAGGATAACATTTTTTCCAGGTTTGGTTTTCCCAGAGCTATTATCAGTGATGGGGGAAGCCATTTTTGTAATAAACATTTTGAAGCTTTATTGAAAAAATACTCTGTGACTCATAGAGTAGCTACTCCATATCATCCACAAACCAGTGGACAAGTGGAGATTTCCAATAGAGAAATTAAACATATACTGGAAAAGACTGTGAAGAAGGACAGAAAGGATTGGTCCTTTAAGCTGAATGATGCATTGTGAGCATATAGAACAGCTTACAAAACCCCAATTGGTATGTCTCCATTCAGATTGGTCTATGGCAAAGCATGCCATTTACCAGTGGAGTTAGAATATAAAGCCTTTTGGGCTATTAAAACATTGAACATGGATCTGACTACTGCTGGTAATCACAGGAAATTGCAACTTGCTGAGTTGGAGGAGCTGAGAATGGATGCATACACCAATTCAAGATCTTACAAAGAGAAAGTCAAAGCCTTCCATGATAAAAATTTGTTGAGAACTAGAAAATACCATTTTCCACCCTTTAACCTGGGCCTTGATAGACCCTTGAGAGAACTAAATAAGTGTTTTAAGTGCTTGTGTTACAGCTAACAATAAAGACAGGCTTAACCATGAAAGCAGCCTAAAAGTGCCAAAAAGATGATAATCCATGTTGATCCAAAGGAAGAAAGAGAAGGGACAACCTCACTAGCTGTCAAAATGCCTGAACTGAAGGGGCAAAGACCTGGTCTCAACCTAGAAAAGAAATATGGAGCAATTCGAACAGAAGAATGCATTACAGAGTGCCTTTCAAAAAGAAGAGAACACTTTGCGAAAAGAACCTGAACTTTGTGAAAAGAACTAAAAGCTTCAGGCTTAGTTTTCGAATAGCACCTGAACTCTTCGAAAGGATGTTTGACCTGTTCGAAAAGAAGAGAACACTTTGCGAACAGAACCTGAACTTTGCGAAAAGAGCTTCAGAAGTCACAGTACCTTGTGAAAAGTTTCCTAAACTATGCGAAATGGTATTTTGGAGATTCCTAGCTTCTGCAAGGGTAATTCAGTAATCTTTTGCATGCGCCCCAATGCATTTAAAAACCCAGGGACATTCCAGAAGATTCTAAGCACAAAGCAAAGGCATATTCCACCCCATGTGAGCGCTCGAAGATGAAATCACTTGGCGGGAACTTCTAGAAGCTCTAACAGACTTTCAAATTGCATAACAGAATTGATGCTTCTGTCGCCTGATTGGCTGAACCAGATCGAGCAATTCTGATTGGCCAGAACAGATCTGGATCCTTGTGCTTGACTCCTATTGGCTGATATGGATCTAACCAATTCTGATTGGTTGATGCACATCTGATATGAACTCAGGGAAAACTATAAATAGATGAACTATTTGCCCAATTTGGGTATCCAGATTTTGAGTTTCATTTCTATTCCCCCATTTTCAAATCAGCTAACTTGTCTGAAACCTTGTAATAGCCTAACTTTTACTTACAATTGAGAGCTGTGAGAGACCTCTGTAATTCAAAAGAGAATTGTATTCAAGACTATAAATTTGAGAGCTATTTAAGTTGTGCTCTGTAATTGTAAATGTGAATTTGAAAAGGTTGCTGTAAACCATACGTTCTCAATTGGATTCGTGTTAAGGGTTCCCTCTGATCTCCTTATTGCACTAGACTCCTTTAGATGTACTGTTTTTCATGCAACTTCCCTTGATTCATTAACCCTGTGGGAATTAGTGTTTGTAACCTAATCTCTCACAGCATTTGTAGTGATATTTCTTGTTCTGAATTAAGGGTTTAGATTAAAGACTATTGGATGGTCTGTGGCCATTGAAGTGGACAGATCATAGCCATAATCCTAAATTTAATCCTTGAGTTAGATTTATTTCTCTTGCATCTGTGCTTGTAGCCAGATGAAGATTGGATCATCTCTCATTTGATCTGCAGTCGTTCTCATTGTGTTTCAAGGACCAAATCAAAGTTAGATATTATTTCTCCATTTTTATAAGTTTACATCAAAATCCCCCCAACTCAGATCTGGATCATTTAATTTAACTTTTACTTTTATCATTTAGTTAACGTGACAAATTCAACCTCCCGTCTTATGTGCTTTGTAGATAGGATAAGAGGCCAGATCTGGTAGCTCAGATCTGGAGGTTTATCTTACATTTTAAACAAATTCTCTGTGGGCGATCTTTTACTCACTTACATTTAAAACTTGCTACAATTGGCCCTGATCTTGCAGGCTAATTCACTTCTCTCTGTGCTGATATTTCTTTTTAATTTTCCAGATTCAGTATAACTTAGCATTTGCAAATCTGTTTTCAAAACACAAATAAATCATGCACATTAGAGTAAGCAACAAGGACTTCACAGATTTCGTAGCACGTTGGAGGAAACTGACCAGTCACATAATTTACCAATTTATCACCCTTAACTTTGTGGTGCTAGGACTTAGTTTGCTACTAATAAGATACTAACGTGCATATATTAAAGATTAACAGTAAATCAGAGCTTAAATGTTAATCTTTGTCAAAATGAACTCCAAAAGCAACAAGAAAAGTGATTGAGCGAAAAAGACAATTTGTCGCTACTGAAAGTCAGAAAATCGTAATTTACGATTCTTTAAAGGAGACAAAAAGAGAAAAGTGATAAAGCGTAATCCAGAAAATCGTCAACTATGAGGAAGCTTACTAAAAATAAAAAGTCATGATTAACGATTTTCCAGAGAAGAAGCTATGAAAGAAGGAATCACTATTTATGATTTCCTAAGAATAGAAGATTTCCTACTATTGTTGCTATTACTGATCACATGAGAACTATCACTGCCATATTCAGAATTAGAAGACTCCTGCAATTAGAAGTCTGATGAACCACGAATCTGAGAAGATTGATAAAGATCTAATTCGAAGGATTCTACTGCTGCTCGATAAAGAACACTTTAGAAGCGCATCAACTGAAGGAAGCAAGGAATGATAAAATTAGTAATTAGAGTTATATTAGGATACTTTTATTTTTAGTAGTTTCTTTTATTAGAATTAGATCTCTGTAAATCAACCCCTTATGATCTATAAATAAGAGGGCTCGGCATAAGAATAAACATCGAAGAATTTCAGCATCAATTGATGCTTGAGGTTAGATTTTCTTTCGATCAGTAGTGTATACTAGTTAGAGTAGATTAGATATTAGAGGTTTCTCAAGAGCAATTGACGACTACAATTGAGTGCTGAAGATTAGTGTAGATATCTATAATTTCTCAGGAGCAATTGACGACTGCGGCTAAGGGGTGAAGGATATATTTTACTTTGCTTTCTAGATTAGATTTTCTTTGCTTTGTAAATATCTCTAAGTTTTAATTTGAATTGACGACTCAGGTTAGAATTTATAGATTAGTGTAACGGTTTTTACATTTCCATCTTCAGTTTGCTAGAGTTTGATTGATGCCCAAATTTATGGTAAATTATTGATTAGATTAAATCTGTGTTGATAGGATTTTAAACTTGATTGACGACCAATGCTAAGAGACTAGAAATATGGTGTAATAGTACTGTTTATTTTCATAAATATCCGATAGCTGAAGATTGAGATTGATGATCTTAAGTTAAAGAAGGAGGATTACCATTTATTTTTATGCACTTTAGTTTAGAAACCCATTCTTTTATTTATATTTCTCTAGTAGATTAGAAAAATTTAAAGATAAATAGAAGTTTTTACGATAAGGATTTAGATAGAAGATAGAAATAGGAATTAATAAGATAATGAACTTCCTCGTGGGAACGATCCTATGCTAGTACTATAATTTTCATTGTGCGCATGCAATAGGTTAAGACTTAAATTTAATATGATTATAATACACAATAACAGCCAAGTCAAGTTTTTGGCACCGCTGTCGGGGAAGCGGATTTATCTAATTCTTTCAAATTTTTATCCTTTTAGAAACTAATATTTATCTTTCTCTTTTTATATTTTATTTTTCTTTGATCACTTCTTAATCTTTTACTGATTTATTCGAAGCAACAGACTAGACTTTCAACACTTCTACGGGCCCCAGAAATTAGAAACTCAGATTTGTCTCTCCCTGCTTTTTAAAATAAAATAAAAAATTACAAAAATTTAAAACAAAAATAGAAAAATTCAGTTTTAAAATGATGGGGGAACATTATAATTTAACACCTCTTGCACCTCCCCCATGTATACAAATAACCCCTATGACTGATAATGAGACTTTTAAAATTACGCCAAGAATATTTCAAACACTTCCAATTTTTCGTGGGTTAAGGGATGAAAACCCTTATATACATTTAAGACAGTTCATAGAAGTGTGCAATCTTATCAAAATCTTGAATTTGCCAGATACATCTCTGCGTCTAAGGCTATTTTCATATTCTCTTAGAGATGAAGCAAAACAGTGGATCCACTCCTTGCCTCATGATTTGTTCACCAATTGGGAGGACTTGGAACGAAGATTTCTCATAAAATACTTCTCGATGCACAGAACGAATCATATCCAGCATCTGATTAGAAATTTAAAAAAATCTCTGGATGAGTCTCTTCAAGAGGGTGGACACGCCTTAACGATCTTTTATATGGGTATCCTCACCATGAGATACCCCATTGGAAAATAGTCCTCACTTTCTATGAAGGTCTGATGATTAAAATCGGCACATAGTTGATATTGCCTATGGGGAGATATTCCACACCATGTCTACTGAGGTTGCTTGAGATTTTTTTGAGAACTTTAGCGAGGAACCAGTGCAATGCCAAGCACCGGGTGAGATTGAACCTGAGACTTCAAGGAGTATACCTCTTAGGCAGAGAGGTTTATACAAATTAAATTCAATGATGAATTGACTTCCAAAGTTAAAACTATAGAAGACAAAAATTCTATATCTGGGGGGTGTAAAATCGCACCCAACATCTCAACAAGTTAAAGCCGTGGGATCTAATTGCGGCTTAAATCAGAAAATTCCTCGGCATTCTGCTATACTTTGCCCCACACAGACCCAAGACCACACTAACATTAAGGAAGCCTTGCCGCAATTGGCCGAAAGTTGGCTGCAACATGGCCAAATTCAAACACACCTACTCAATAATCTCTTGGAATCCATTACACGGTTAGAAACTCAAGTTGAGCAATTAACCATTCTGGTTAACTCGAGAGAGAGTAACTATTTTTCCCATGGCCAGTTGGCACCTTAGGAGGAAATACTTTTATGAGAGGGACATCAACTCCCCTTGGTTGCCATTGAATTTCTCATGAATTTGTCGAGCCACCGGCTCACCTCTAGCAAACATGTAATATATGTAAATATAAATACTTTTAAAATGACTCCTTACGATTTATGACATATTACTAGTCGTAAATGTCTCTTTCTTTCTTTTTTTTTTTTAAAATATTTTTTTATCACTTGAAATGCAGGGATTTGTGATTCTCGTGAATATAGAATTAAATCGTAGCAAGTACAATTTTCTAGTCTAGATTCTCATGAACGTTATCCAGAATTTCAAACGACAATTCTGGGGAACAGGAGAACCTAGTGATCAGTCTTTCTGGGTGCATTGGAAGTAAGGCCTACTTAAAATTATATAGGAAACGGACATGAAATGCATTCAAAACCACCACTTCCCAACCACCCTAGCCTAGGAACCTACACAGAGACATTTACTCGAAGTGACAGTTCAAAGCTGAGCCTTTCCCTATGAATCCATATAAATCCATTAACAAAAACCAGTTTATAACCTTTCTTCTTCTTCCATTTTTACCCTACACCCCATGACAGAAGAACATAACCAGAACGACTTCAACAAAATACTCGACAAAATTTTAGAAAAATATAGAGCTGAGCTCCTGGCTGCACAACAGAAAGTAGAAGATCTGAAGCACCAGTGATGTCTTTAATGCTAAATCATCCACCGAGACTACCATGGACCCTAAACTTAACCCAAATCCGAAAATATATACTAGGAACCCATCTTGTAACGTCCCGAAAATTTTATACTTAATAGTGCACCTCAAGATGCGAACCGACTGGTCAAATGTTTGACCGGGTCAACATTGACTCAGTTGAATTAGTCGAACGTATGGAGGTAATGGAGCTAAGTGAAACAAGGGTGATTGTATGTGTGAGTACATACACTTAGTTAATTGTATGTGCTTTACACCAAATTGTAAGAACATATGTTATAAAGAAAAAGGGGGAGAGAAAAGTTAATTTCTCTTTAGTTGAGTGGTTGAGAGGAGTTAAGAGAGAGAGAGAGAGAGAGAGAGGGAGAGTAAATGCATGGGTGATTGTTGTGAAATGAAGAGTGAAGCAATTAATGCAAGTCATTGATATTGGCTCGCAAAGTCTAACGGATCAAGCTTAGGATCGAGGAGAGATTTAGGTTGGAGGGTTTGGGAAAACCCTAGTGAAGGAGATCCAACCGGTCAATTGGGGTAAGAATTGCAAATCCATGTTTTATTTAAACTATTAGCTAGAGGAATTAGAATTTGTTGTGTGTTATTTAAATGTACGATTAATAGGAGAGATGATGAGGATAGATGATGAAGAGATGAGAAGAAGGGTGTTGGATCTGGAATTGGGTGAAACCGATTGAACGAAATTATATTTAGTTCAATCGATTTTGAACAAAGAAAGGATAAGGAAGAAAGTAATGGGGTTCTGAGGGGAATCGTTGGAACGAATTGTGAAATCGTTCGATCGATTCGAACTCTAAAGAAAACCGATTGATCGATTGGTTGGAACCTGTGTGAACAAATTTAAATTCGTTCAGTCGGCCTTGTTAACTGACAAAGGCATGTTAGAATGGCTAATGGTGGGATCGAACGAACGAAATAGAATTCGTTCGATTTTAAAGTTTTGTTCGATCGATTTAAATTTCGTTTGAACGATTCTAAGAATCGTTCGATCGATTTGGATTCGTGCGATCAATTTGAAAATCGTTCGACCGATTCTGAAATCGTTATATCAAATTGGATGAAACTCAGTTTTTGAATGTGAATAGTTGTGTATTGGTGTTAAGCTTATAACCCAATGTTCTTACACTGGTAATGATGAAAGATATGTATTTGGTTAGGTCTAGATCAAACCGAACTTTGTGATGGTAGAGTTCTAACATGGATTAGAGAATCTGAGTGTGTAAACGCAAGTGAGGTAGGAGAATATCTAAACGAGTACACTTTATTACGAGCATTTACGTAGTGATAGAATGTTGTTGCATGATCTTTTAAATATGGTTTTCATTTATTATTAATGCAATAAGTAGAGAAATGGAAATAGTGTGCGTGTTTACACAAAATTCATGAGAAAACTTGTTAAGTAGGAATAAAATCATCCTAGGGATGTAAGAACACATTCGGCATCGCAGAGATGCATTAGATGAAGTGACATCCCAGGGATGTATGGTGGATGTAAAGATCCACGTCAAGAAGTAAACAGTAAACATAATTGCAAGGGCTGTGAGTTACTATGTATTAGCACAATCACACGGTGAATAACTATATGTATTGCACAATTTGATTTAAGGTTCAGAGAATACCTAACCGACGCGGCGGGATAACCGTGACTGACTCGACAGGATATCCGTGACTGGTACGACGGCTAATCCGTACACCAGTAGACATCCCAGGGATGTGTAGTAGTAGTATGCCCGTCGCCTACGAGATAGGGACGAGGAGGATTTCATTGAAAAATAGTCTGATTAGACAACCATGGAGGGTATTCCATCGGGGCTCGATGCTATATTGCTCAGGGATTATTTAAGTTAAGATTTAAGTCATGGTCTTAGCCTGGTTACAACTAAGTAGAGTAACAAATGCAGTCAAATTATTTTATCGCATCTTAAATTTACTTTTCAAGAAATGATATATCTATGAGTTCATGTTTATTCCTGTCATGAAATATATGTTTGTAAGAAGGATATACTTGTTGTGATATTGCCCCTATTGAGCTAGGATGTAGCTCATCCCCCTTTGACTATATGTCACAGGTGACAATTTTGGAATTGATGATAACTTAGGAGTTGCTACTGGTGAGGGCGATCTTGGAGATTCAGAGTACTTTCCAAGGGAGGAGTCTGAGCCTCCTCCGGAGAGATTCTTTTAGAAGACTTGCTGCATACTTTGATAGTGTTTTGTAAGGAGATAGAGATTTACGGTTTGGTACGTCCAGCCTTGTTTTTGTAAGAACAAATACATCTATAATATTCTTTTGCCGAACCATTGAATGTGATCGGAGCCACGACATTAATGGTTCGGGTTGGTTCTTTTGTTCATGCTGAGTCATGAAATTAGAACTATCTTTTGGATTGGTGTTTTGGATTAGCGTATAGTAGAATTGGAGAATTATTTTACATTAATTTCTTGTGCTTGCATATTGTGAATGGGATGTACCAAGTGTTCCGCACGTACATTATGGGGCATGGCCCCGAGGGCTGTGCTAATGGCACGGGTTTAGGGGTGTTGAAATCCGGGCTGTCATAGTTGGTATCAGAGCCATTCGTTAGGATTTCTAACAAGTCTAAGATTTTTGTCAGAGTGAGGGAATCTTCTGCTAATGAAACTTTGGGTTCATGTGCAGAGCGCTATATCTTCTGGAAGAAGGGGTCGATCGAGAGGTACCCAGAATAGGACCCAGAGAGGTGAAGAGGGTTTCCATGTAGGGTCTAGTAGTAGAGACCAAGTGAATTCTCGTGAAGAGGATTGGAGGGGTGGAACGATAGATCGTATCGCGTTGGCCATGGAGACAATGGCCGCTGCGATGGCTCAGCAGACGCAACAGATTACGGTACTGGCTGAGCAGATGACACTATTGGCAGCTAATAATGTCAATAACGCCAGTAGTCATCAGCCACCACCACCGCCTCCTCTAGCATTGTTGCCTTCGTCGTTTGTAGATTTTAAGAGATTGAGACCTCCTAGCTTCTATGGGCAGACGGGTCTGTTAGAAGTAGAGAAATGGCTGAACCAAATAGAGAAGCTTCTAGACAGGCTACGGAGTACAGAAAGTGAGAAGGTGGGATGGGCTTCCTTCCAGTTGGAGGGAGATGCCGATCCATGGTGGAAGTCCGTGCTGAGGAAGAGGGAAGTAGAGGACCCGCATCGACGATGGACTTGGGCGGACTTTGTGAGAGAATTCAATAGGGAATATTTCCCTAAACAAGTACGAGTACAGATGAGAAGGGAGTTTGCAAATCTTTAGCAAAGGGGTATGTCCGTGCGAGAGTACTGTGTAGAGTTTACTCGATTGTCCCGGTTTGCACCGGAGTTAGTATCCACGAAAGTTATGAAAGCAGCCAAATTTGAAGAGGGCCTTCGACCAAACATCCGTGAAAGAGTGTCAATTTTCGAGCTCGAGCGTTATGCAGATGTAATGGGAAAGGCAATTGTGGCTGAGAGGGATATTTACAGTGTATACAAGAGAAGAGATCAGCCGGACACAGTACGGTCAGACCATGGGAGGTTGGGTGAGTATGACTCGGGGAACAAAAAGCTAAGATTTATGGTACCAACACCACTCCCTAGGCAGATGACATATACAAATTTTTCCAGACCAGCTGGATCTGCATTGGCGAGACCCATCAGGTATGAGAACTCTACAGCCACCACCAGAGTATCCGCAAGCCAAGGTTTCTCAAGGGCAGCCTCTTCTACACCAAAGGAGACTTGTGCCAAGTGTGGCAAGCCTCATAGGACGGTTGATTATAGACGGGGTATGCAAGGATGTTATCGATGTGGAAAGATCGGCCACATCATCCAAGATTGTCCTGAGATGGCAAAGGGCAGAACGACTTCTGCGCCTGCACCGAGACCAATCCAATCTAAGAAGCCGGTCAAGCATGGAAGAGCCTATGCGATTACGGCCCAGGACGCTCAAAACTCCAACGATATCATACAGGGTGAGTTTTTACTTAGATTGATTTTTGTCATATTAGATACCTCGAAAATGTGATTTTGGTTTGTTTTGTTTCAAGAAGCATTCACCTAGTTAATATGCATGTTGCATGAGTGTGTGTTGCATGAATGGAATGCTGAACTAGGTATACCTTATAGGTACCTTGCAAGTGTATGGAAGAGGAAGTAATGTCGCGTATATAGCAAGAGCGCTAATGGACCCGAGATCTACCCATTCATATGTCACACCTCGATTTACGAAAAAGATGAAAACTTTGGATTTTGTCTTGGCAGTGTCCATTTTGACGGGAAAATCGGTGGATACAGACATAGTCTGCAAGTCAATGGTTGTAGCTATTAAAGATGAGGATATTTATGGGGAAGTTTTTGAGTTGCCAGTAGATTTGATTTTACTCGACATGCAAGGATTCGACGTGATCCTTGGCATGGACTGGTTGTCACAACACTGTGCAACAGTCGATTGTAAGAACAAAGTGGTCACCTTTAGGCCAAACACGAGACGTTCTTTTAAATTTGTAGGAGTGAGGACGAAGTTTCTACCACTCGTGTCAGCTATCAAAGCGGAACGTTTGATCAGAAGTGTATGTAAGGGCTATTTGGCTTTCCTAAAGGATGACAAGGACGGGAAAAATGTTGCTTCAGAGATTTCGGTAGTATGTGAGTTTGATGACGTCTTTCCAGACGAATTGCCAGGACTACCTCCAGAAAGAGAGGTTGAGTTTGCTATCGAATTGGCACCAGGAATGGAACCGGTTTCTAAAGCACCGTATCGAATGGCTCCGGCCGAGTTGAAGGAGTTGAAGGAGAAACTACAGGAGCTATTAGACAAGGGGTTTGTGAGACCGAGTGTATCTCCTTGGGGTGCTCCGGTCTTGTTTGTCAAGAAGGACGGGTCAATGAGATTGTGCATTGACTACCGTCAGTTGAATAAGCTCACTATAAAGAACAGGTATCCATTACCAAGGATAGACGATCTGTTTGACCAACTACAGGGGGCAAAATATTTCTCTAAGATCGACTTAAGATCGGGATATCATCAACTTAGAGTCAAGGCAGAGGATGTTCAAAAGACTGCTTTTAGGACGAGATACGGACACTATGAGTTTTAGTGATATCGTTTGGATTGACGAATGCGCCGACGTCGTTTATGGACCTAATGAACCGGGTGTTTAAACCACACCTGGACTTCTTAGTCGTTGTGCTCGTCGACGATATCTTCATCAACTCTAAATCGAAGCAAGAGCATGAAGTGCATTTGAGAACCGCTCTACAAACACTGTGTGAACACCAGTTGTACGCCAAACTCAGTAAGTGTGAGTTTTGGTTGGAAGAAGTAAGCTTTTTAGGGCACGTGGTCTCGAAGGAAGGTGTCACGGTGGATCCAGCAAAGATCGAAGCTGTAGTGCAATGGGAACAGCCTAAGACAGTGACTGATATACACAGCTTCCTTGGTCTAGCTAGGTATTATCGACGCTTTGTGGAGGGATTTTCAGCAATATCGGGGCCACTAATGAGGCTCACACGGAAGGATGTGAGATTTGAGTGGACTAAAGCTTGTGAGAAGAGCTTCCAAGAGCTTAAAATGTGCCTCACGTTAGCTCCAGTACTTGCAATTCCAACAGGCAGTGGGGGTTTTGCAGTCTATAGTGACGCTTCGCATTATGGTTTAGGCTCTGTGCTTAACCAGTATAAGAAAGTGATTGCGTATGGGTCAAGGCAGTTGAAAGAACATGAGAAGAATTACCCAATGCATGACCTTGAATTAGCCACAGTTATTTTTGCGTTAAAAATTTGGAGGCACTATTGGTATGGAGAAACTTTCGAAATCTTCCCTGACCATAAAAGCCTTCGATATTTATTCACACAGAAGGAGCTAAACATGCGACGACGGAGATGGATGGAGTTTCTCAAAGATTATGACTGCTCCATCCAATATCACCCAGGTAAAAAAAATGTGGTCGCAGATGCTTTGAGTCGGAAGGGTTCGACTCAATTGGCTAACCTGATATTGGGAACGCACAGGTGGAAATTGTTTGAAGACCTGTCATTGTATGATGCGATGATTGAGGTACAAGCTTCAGGCACTCTGTTGGCCAATATTTCAGTTTGACCGATAATTTTTGAGCACGTACACGAGCTACAGATGAGAGACTCTGAGTTAGTCAAGATTCGAATGGAAGTAGGGGTAGGTACTAGACTGGACTTCTCTATAAGGGAGGATGGTTCCTTGTTGTTCAGAGGATGCCTCTGTATTCCAACCGATGCCGGTCTAAAACAAATCATTTTGGATGAAGCTCACAAGTCTCAGTATGCGATCCATCCTGGCAGTACCAAGATGTATCAAGACTTGTGTAAGAACTACTGGTGGAGAGGTCTGAAACACGATGTAGCGAAATACGTGTCAAAATATTTAACGTGTCAACAGGTGAAAGTCGATCATTGACACCCTGCTGGATTATTGCAACCTCTACCCATACCAGAGTGGAAATGGGAGTCGATATCCATGGATTTCATTGTAGGGTTGCCGCGGACGGTGAAGAGGCGCAATGCTATATGGGTTGTTGTCGATAGACTGACGAAGTCAGCTCATTTCTTACCCTACAATACGATGTATACTGCTGGACGACTTGTGGAACTTTATATGAAGGAGATAGTGTGAGTGCACAGCATTCCAAGCAACATTGTATCTGATCGTGACCCATTATATACCTCAAAATTTTGGCAAAAATTTCAAGAAGGTATGGGCACTCGATTAGATTTTAGTACGACATTTTACCCGCAGACTGACGGGTAGACGAAACGAGTGAATCAAGTGATCGAAGACATGCTTAGGGCGTTTATGCTTGAATTACAAGGCTCCTGGGATCAACATCTACCACTGATCGAATTTGTGTATAATAATAGTTTTCAAGCAAGCATCGAAATGGCACCGTATGAAGCTCTATATGGGAGACGGTGCCGATCGCCCATCAACTGGGAAGAAACCGAAGAAAAATTTGTGTTGGGTCCGAAAATCCTTGAGGACAATCCTATGTTTGTACGGATGATTAGAGATAGGCTTAAAGCAGCCCAGAGCCGGCAAAAGAGCTATGCTGATCTTAAGAGAACAAGCCTCGATTTTGCCATTGGCGATCACGTCTTTGTGAAAGTATCACCCACGAAGGGTGTGATGCGGTTTGGAAAGAAGGGGAAGTTAAGTCCTCGTTATATTGGACCCTTTGAAGTTTTGGGTCGAGTGGGTGAAGTAGCCTATCGCATTGGTTTACCTCCGATGTTTAATAGCGTCCACAATGTTTTTCACATTTCAATGCTCCAGAAGTATGTGAAGGACTCCACGCACATTTTGGGCAGTCAGCCGATAGAACTACATGAGGATATGACTACAGTTGAGGATGCTACTCAAATTTTGGATCGAAAGGACAAGACTCTCCGAACTAAAGTCATTCCAATAGTACTCAAGTGGGGTACTCATTCGGTTGAGGAAGCCACTTGGGAATTGGAGGCCGAAATCAAAGAATTGTATCCTCATCTGTTTGGACAGTAGAGTGTGAGTGCTAGTCTTAATATTCTGTTTTGTAATTCACAGTGGGAACTCGAATTGGTATAGATGAATATATGTGCATTAGTCTTTTGTTTAGATGGTATTTCATATCGATACATGCTAATGTCTTATATTCCGGTCTAAGTGTCCATCTATTTAGGGTTGAACTATGAATAAGTTAGCGACGTTGAGCTGCTACCTTGTGGGTGAAGCTAAGTTCGAGATGATTAGCTCACACAACAACCATGGATAATGGGGTGTGTCAAAATACTCTCAAAGAAGAAATTTTGAAAATTTGTTCGATCGAAAATAAAATCGTTCGATCGAACTTTTGTAGCCTAAAACCATTGGAGTCTTCTTTGAAAATTCGTTCGATCGAAATTAAGACTGTTCGATCAAATTTTTATAGCCTAAAAACCATTGGAGTGTTGCCAGAAAATCGTTTGAACGAAATGTGCAACCAGTAAGTGTCTCAGCTGTTGCTAGTAACCGTTCGATCAATTTTTCAAATCGATCGAATGAAATGGGTTGGCCAGTGGAGTACAATGTGACTTTAAAAATTGTTCAGAAAATCGTTCGATCGAATTTTAAAACTGATCGAACAAAATTTTAGAGGGTATTTTAAAAACGGCAATTCGTTTGATCAAAATAAAATTTGTTCGATCAAATTTCATAGCTGCCATTTATACTTTTGGAAACCGATCGAACGAAATTAAATTCGTTCGATCGATTTAAAACCATATATATCTAGCGTGTGAAAATATTTGCCATTTCACTTGCATTCGACCAATTTTCTTTTCTTCCTTCGAAGGACTGTGTTGGGACTGTGTACACTGCCGGTTTTCATCAACTCCGGCCACCTCCAACTGGGTTCTTTCTTCATCACAGGTAACCTTAAACTTCTTTTAGGGTTACTGTCTTTTTCAAGAGGGATCCATTTCCCTATTTTGCTAGCATTTGACCTAGATTAGACTTAAACCCAAATTTTTATTTTGCCCACAATGCCACCTAAGACTCGCCAAGCATCGGCGAGTGCGGCACCCAAGAAGACCGCTCCGGGTTCCTCTTCCCAACAGCCACCGAAGAAACCCCCTACGGGTTCTTCTTCGGCACCACCTACGCAAGTGCCACCCACATGTGAGCGACCAAATGAGTGGTGGTCTGAAAAAGATTTTGAACCCGAGTGGATAATAGACCCGAAATTTTTTGCCAAGCGAGATGAGACCCGGTGGGCCTTCGACTATATCTCTACCGCGGGTTTGACGGGCATCATTTGCCCTTGCCATGATACTTTTTATCTTAGGATTGTTCGATTGTTCTACTAGAACATGGAGCTGGTTAAGGACACTCTACCGCGGGTTTGACGGGCATCATTCGCCCTTGCCATGATACTTTTTATCTTAGGATTGTTCGATTGTTCTACTAGAAAATGGAGCTGGTTAAGGACACGACAATCCTTAAAACAAAAATTGATAACCGACCATACACGTTTACTTTCGATGATGTGGCGGACACGTTGGAGTGTTTTCATACGTATAATCACGAGGATATAGCCCTGGCTGAACCTTTTCCGGCCCCATTGGATTATAAGTATGTCGCTGCTCAAATGACCCATGGCCGGACGGGTTCAGGACATTCGATTAAATGGGTTGACTTGCCTCGCGACCATTGGATGCTCGATTCTATAATACAATGCAATTTATATCCGTTACGCCATAAAACCGAAAGAATCGGTGAGGTCCAAATGGCGCTATTTTCGGCTTTTAGCGGTCGTTGGTTTAACACACCGAAGATGGTACTCAAGGGAATGAAGTATGCTCACAAGAAGATGCTTGAGGGTGCCAAGAAACCAATTGATGTTATGCCGTATGCCCGACTTATTTCTTTAATGGTCGAGGATTATGCGGGGGATGACACCTACACCCTCTCTGCGAGTGAACACAAATTGACCGGTAATGCCCAACCATTCACCATGGTGGATTGGAACTGAACATATGTTAAATTGACCAAGAAGCCCTTGGTTGTGGAACCGCCAGCCCCTGAACAACAACCTACGGACCAGCCATAAGCTCCTGACCTGCCAGCCCATGATACTCCATTATATGATGAACCTCCTCGACATCTAGCACCTAAGTACATATCACCACCTTACGGAGGCGTTCCTACGCCGACCGTCGCCGATCTCTATGCGTTGTTAGAAGCCAATACACGTTAGATGGCGGAGAACAATCGTCTTCTCAACTGCCGGCTTGATTATTACGACGCATTGCACGCCGAGCAGATGCGTTTCATGTACCCTGACGACTACCTCCAGCGGATGGCGGCAGTGCAGGCTTGGGTCCGGGATGCTTCGACGTCGAGTACGGGCTCTCGTGGCAGTGACGGTGCTCAGCCCGATGTTGGTACTGATCCTCCTAGTGATGAGGAGTCTTGAGGGTTCTTTTCATTTTTGAAAAATGTAATTATGGGTGTATTTTGGGGCGGGTTTGGAGAAATTTTTTGAGATGTACATGCTTATACAGGTGCTTAGGGACTGCTGTCCTTTTTGAACAATCATGGCATGGCTGCCACTTACTATTAATTCCTTATTTTTCATGCTACATATGTATTTTTATGTTCATGTGGGTCATGCTTCGTAGTTTGTGTTCTATGATTTATGGTGTGGCTATTGGTTTGCAACTGAGTTCTTGTAGGATGTGTGTTTACATAGTTCTAGTGTATGCGATGTATGTATGTGTATATATGCCAGTTTATTCTTGTTGAGCCTCTATGGAAATTCGTAGTTCTATGGTATGGGGGGCACTCCCATCCCGGTGTGTGTGGGGGAGGGGACGGTCCCTAAGTATAATTTTCGGGGACGAAAATTCCCAAGGAGGGGAGAATGTAACGTCCCGGAAATTTTATACATAATAGTGCACCTCGGGATGCGAATCGATTGGTCAAATGTTTGATCAGGTCAACATTGACTCAGTTGACTTAGTCGAACATATGGAGGTAATGGAATTAAGTGAAACAAGGGTGATTGTATGTGTGAGTACATACACTTAGTTAATTGTATGTGCTTTACACCAAATTGTAAGAACATATGTTATAAAGAAAAAGGGGGAGAGAAAAGTTAATTTCTCTTTAGTTGAGTGGTTGAGAGGAGTTAAGAGAGAGAGAGAGAGAGAGGGAGAGTAAATGCATGAGTGATTGTTGTGAAATGAAGAGTGAAGCAATTAATGCAAGTCATTGATCTTGGCTCGCAAAGTCTAACGGATCGAGCTCGGGATCGAGGAGAGATTTAGGTTGGAGGATTTGGGAAAATCCTAGTGAAGGAGATCCAACCGGTCAATTGGGGTAAAAATTGCAAATCCATGTTTTATTTAAACTATTAGCTAGAGGAATTAGAATTTGTTGTGTGTTATTTAAATGTACGATTAATAGGAGAGATGATGAGGATAGATGATGAAGAGATGAGAAGAAGGGTGTTGGATCTGGAATTGGGTGAAACTGATTGAACGAAATTACATTTAGTTCAATCAATTTTGAACAAAGAAAGGATAGGGAAGAAAGCAATGGGGTTCTGAGGGGAATCGTTGGAACGAATTGTGAAATCGTTCGATCGATTCGAACTCCAAAGAAAACCGATCGATCGATTTAGAAATTGCTCGATCGATTGGTTGGAACCTGTGTGAACAAATTTAAATTCGTTCAGTCGACTTTGTTAACTGACAAAGGCATGTTAGAACGGCTAATGGTGGGATCGATCGAATGAAATAGAATTCGTTCGATCGATTTTAAAGTTTCGTTCGATCGATTTAAATTTCGTTCGAACGATTCTAAGAATCGTTCGATCGATTTGGATTCGTTCGATCGATTTGAAAATTGTTCGATCGATTCTGAAATCGTTCGATATAATTGGATGAAACTCAGTTTTTGTTCAGTTTTTGAATGTGAATTGTTGTGTATTGGTGTTAAGCTTATAACCCAATGTTCTTACACTGGTAATGATGAAAGATATGTGTTTGGTCAGGTCTAGATCGAACCGAACTTTGTGATGGTAGAGTGCTAACATGGATTAGAGAATCCGAGTGTGTAAACGCAAGTGAGGTAGGGGAATATCTAAATGAGTACACTTTATTACGACCATTTACGTAGTGATAGAATGTTGTTGCATGATCTTTTAAACATGGTTTTCATTTATTATTAATGCAATAAGTAGAGAAATGGAAATAGTGTGCGTGTTTACACAAAATTCATGAGAAAACTTGTTAAGTAGGAATAAAATCATCCCAGGGATGTAAGAACACATTCGGCATCGCAGAGATGCATTAGATGAAGTGACATCCTAGGGATGTATGGTGGATGTAAAGATCCACGTCAAGAAGTAAACAGTAAACATAATTGCAAGGGCTGTGAGTTACTATGTATTAGTACAATCACACGGTGAATAACTATATGTATTGCACAATTTGATTTAAGGTTCAGAGAATACCCAACCGACGTGACGAGATAACCGTGACTGACTCGACAGGATATCCGTGACCGGTACGGCGGCTAATCCATACACCAGCAGACATCCCAGGGATGTGTAGTAGTAGTATGCCCGTCGCCTACGAGATAGGGACGAGGAGGATTTCATTGATAAATAGTCTGATTAGACCACCATGGAGGGTATTCCATCGGGGATCGATGCTATATTGCTCGGGGATTATTTAAGTTAAGATTTAAGTCATGGTCTCGGCCTGGTTGCAACTAAGGGAACTAGTAGTCATTGAAAAAAATATATGAGTAGAGTAACAAATGCAGTCAAATTATTTTATCGCATCTTAAATTTACTTTTCAAGAAATGACATATCTATGAGTTCATGTTTATTCCTGTCATGAAATATATGTTTGTAAGAAGGATATACTTGTTGTGATATTGCCCCTATTGAGCTAGGATGTAGCTCACCCCCCTTTGACTATATATCACAGGTGACGATTTTGGAATTGATGATAACTTAGGAGTTGCAACTGGCGAGGGCGATCCTGGAGATTCAGAGTACTTTCCAAGGGAGGAGTCTGAGCCTCCTTCGGAGAGATTCTTTTAGAAGACTTGCTGCATACTTTGATAGTGTTTTGTAAGGAGATAGAGATTTACGGCTTGGTACGTCCAGGCTTATTTTTGTAAGAATAAATACATCTGTAATATTCTTTTGTCGAACCATTGAATGTGACCGGAGCTACGACACTGATGGTTCGGGTTGGTTCTTTTGTTCATGCTGAGTCATGAAAGTAGAACTATCTTTTGGATTGGTGTTTTAGATTAGCATATAGTAGAATTGGAGATTTATTTTGCATTAATTTCTTGTGCTTGCATATTGTGAATCGGATGTACCAATTGTTCCACATGTACATTATGGGGCACGACCTCGAGGGCTGTGCTGATGGCACGGGTTTCAGGGTGTTGAAATCTGGGCTGTCACACATCTTCCCCCACTTTCTAAACTTTACTCCATCACACCCCACCCAGAATGTAACTTTCTATATAATAAGGATGGGTTGTAATTTCCAGTATCATTTCCCATCCCATACTTGATCTCCTCACCACCCCTCTCCATTACTCATCTTCTCCCTTAGCTGTATTAACGGTGCAGTCGATGAATTATGGAGGGATTTGAAAGGGCAGGTGGGAGTGATTCGACAGCTCTTAGAGTAGCAACTCTCCAAAGGTTGGAGCTCCTCTTGTTGGAAGGGATGCGAGACTTTGATTGAAGGTAGTTAGAAGCCAAGGACTGATCTTTATTGAAGAATCCTTCGTTCGGACGTTGCTGCCAGTGTCATAGTTTAGTGTGTGTCTAGATTTTTCTTAGGTTTATACACTTTTAGGTAATTAGTTTTTATATTAGATTTTAGTTATTTTTCCTTCTGTTCATTGCAAATATTCTGATATATATATAATATTCTTTTTACTACCTCTGCAATTTTTTTACTAACAGCGTGCGTTACTAACATTATTAACATATTTTTTTTCTAATTTTTTTAGTTTCATAAAATCGGAAGTATTTTTCTCTTAAGTTTGGGGGAAAGATTTTTGATTGTTTTTGCAGATTATATACCCGGTTACTAACATAGTAAATAAAATAGGTAAATTTTTTCTGCATGTCCCCTGTTTTGCACAATAAGGACATTGTTCCATTTATGTTTGGGGGTGGGGATACAAAATTTTGTTAGTTTAGTTTTTGTCCCCTGTTGAAAATTTCTTATTTTACAAAAGGATTTTTTTTTTTAGTGAATCATTTTATGAAAATTTATGAAAAATATAAAAATATGAATTTCTTAACAAAACATCATAGTAGTAGTTAAAAAATAAAAAAAAAGATAGTTACAATTCAAAGTTAAGCATCTCTAGAACATTGTATTAGAGAATGTTTGAAACTATACGATTGATCTGAACTGCATTTATTTTAGATTATAGTTTCAAAATTATATAACCAGTGAGCTATAGAGCGTATTTCTTTATTCTGAGAGAAAGACTGTTTTTATTCATGCCTAAATTTTTTTTAAACTTCTCTACTATCTGAAGTCTTATATTGCTAAATTTAGAATCAATATATTCTATGATTATGATAATTTATTTGTTTAGAACTGTCTATTAAATATATCAAAGCAATAAAACATTCATATTAATAAATCGTGAAAATGACCGAAGGTCATCTTTTTTCTAACCAAAGCTAAAAAGTCGAAATCCTAGAATATTTTATCATTTGACCCATATTAGAAGCCTAAAGACTAAATTTTATACCAGATTTTATAAACCCTTAACCATATGTACTACCCAAAACTTTCTATCCTTAACCCTTATAATTTCTGAGAATCTAGTAGAGATATATGAGATAGATACTATGAATAAATAAAGAAATTATATGAAAAGAATTGATTATCTTTTCCATGAGATTTATCTCTTTAGCTGATTGTCCTTTGAATTTCACAAACATATCATATTATGAGAACCTAAAATTTCAATTATTTTTGAGAGTATGCCGATAAGTGAGAGTTTGGATGAAAATATTTTCTAAAATTTACAGTTTAGAAAAATCTATGATGAATAAACTTTTCACTGATATGCACACACTCCATGCTATACAAGAATTGAAATTATTGAGTTCTGATCAAGGATAATTGCGATGATTGGAAGCTAAGAATAAAAAGGATAAAAGATTTAAAATAATGAACATATAATGACTAATTGACTAATTAGTAATATAAAAAAAAAAAATAATAATTAAGTTTATATTTTAAATTTGTAGTTTTAAAAAATATTTTGAAAAATCTAAAAATATTTGAAGTTTGTAGGTAACTCCTCCACTAGGTATCACCTAGGGGTATAAAGGCTTGTTGCATCTACTAAATACAATCGTGCTCCCTACAAAAGTAGCATTTAAATTTAAGTTTTAAATATTTTATGTTTCCTTACTTGTTAGAGACTAGCAAAACTTAAGTTTGGGGATATGATCAGTCACATAATTTATCATTTTATCACCCTTAACTTAGTGGTGCTAGGACTTAGTTTGCTACTAACAAGATACTGATGTACAGATATTAAAGATAAGCAATAAATCAGAGCCTAAATGTTAATCTTTATCAAAATAAACTCAAAAAATAATAAGAAAAATGATTGAGTGAAAAAGACGATTTGTCGCTACTGAAAGTCAGAAAATCGTAATTTACGATTCTTCAAAAGAGACAAAAAGAGAAAAGTGATAAAGCATAATCCAGAGAGTCGTCAACTATTAGGAAGCTTACTGAAAAGTAGAAAGTCGTGATTAACGATTTTCCAGAGAAGAAGCTATGAAAGAAGGAATTACTATTTACAATTTCCTAAGAATAAAAGCTTTCCTATTATTGTTGTTATTACTGATTATGTGAGAACTATCACCGCCATATCTAGAATTAGAAGACTCCTACAATTAGAAGTTTGATGAACCACAAATTTGAGAAGATTGATAAATATCTAATCCAAAGGACTTTGCTGCTGCTCGATAAGGAATACTCTAGAAGCACATCAACTAAATGAAGCAAAGAAAGATAAATTAGTAATTAGAGTTATATTAGGATACTTTTGTTTTTAGTAGTTTCTTTTATTAAAACTAGATCTCTATAAACCGACCCCTTATAATCTATAAATAAGAGGGCTCGACATACGAATAAGCATCGAAGAATTTCAACATTAATTGATGCCTAAGGTTGGATTTTCTTTCGATTAGTAGTGTATACTAGTTAGAGTAGATTAGATATCAGAGATTTCTCAAGAGCAATTGACGACTGCAATTGAGTGCTGAAGATTAGTGTTATATCTGTAATTTCTCAGGAGCAATTGACGACTGCGGCTAAGGAGTGAAGGATATATTTTACTTTACTTTCTAGATTAGATTTTCTTTGCTTTGAAAATATCTCCAAGTTTTAATTTGAATTGACGACTCAGGTTAAAATTTGCAGATTAGTGTAACGATTTTTACTTTTCTATCTTCAGTTTGCTAGAGATTGATTGACGCCCAAATTTATGATTAATTATTGATTAGATTAAATCTGTGTTGATAGGATCTTAGACTTGATTGACGACCAATGTTTGGAGACTAGAAATATGGTGTAATGGTACTATTTATTTTCATAAATATCCGAAAGCTGAAGATTGAGGTTGACGACCTTAATTTGAAGGAGGATTAGGATTTATTTTTATGCACTTTAGTTTAGAAGCCCATTATTTTATTTATATTTCTCCAGTAGATTAGGAAATCTTAAAGATAAACAAAAGTTTTTAAGATAAGGATTTAGATAGAAGATAGAAATAGGAATTAATAAGGTAATAAACTTCCTCGTGGGAACGATCCTATGCTAGTACTATAATTTCCATTGTGCACTTGCAATAGGTTAAGACTTGAATTTAATATAATTATAATACACAATAACAGATAAGTCAAAAATTTGCTGCTTGCACCGGAAGCCAGATGAAGGAGAATGACGCAATCACCATCATCATAAACAACATCAAAGAGCCTCTCCGAAGAGCTCTTATTATAAGCGATTGCTCAAACTTCGCTACCCTTCACCTACGTGCCAACCACATCCAACGACATATTAAGGGAGGAGACCTCACCTACTAAATAGTTGCATCAAAAGTCGCCACTTCCAGTGACTCGAAGCCGAAAAACAACAAGAAAGCCTCCAACTCCGAGCAGGTCAACATGATTGCCAACCAGGGATAGAACTTCGGAAATGGGAATTACCAGTCAAGGAATTCTGGTTGCAATCAATACTAGAACTAGAATCAACAATGGTACTCTAATCAGAATCAGAACTAATACCAAAATCAGAACCAATATTCTTACCAAAATACCCATCAGAACCAGAATGCCACCCAAAATCGGCCAGTTAATCCTCAGAGTTATAACAACGTACCCTCACGCTAGAACTTCAATCAGCAAACTTGGAGCCCTTACCAACTGAAACGCGAGCACTATCCTCCATTGCCTGACACCATCCCCACCATATTCCTCCTCAGTAATTAAATTCTCATCCGGTTCCCAATGGAACGACCTCGACCCTGGCCCATGAACCTTGACTATAGTAAGTTCTGTGCTTTTCATTGATTCACATGACATAACTTGGAAGACTGTTGGGTTTTACGGGATATGATCTATGACATGAATGATCAGAACTAGATCGACTAAGAATCCCTCTGATTTTCAACCAGAATAACAATTAGCCGCCACAAAACTTAGGGATCATCAATAATCCCATGCCCAACCACAACCAGGGGCCGGTCGCCCACATCACTACAATGGATCTCTTGGGTCGACCCCCTTTCTACCCTTCTACCCTCATTACCCGCATCAGTCCTTTGGATACTCCAGCTAATCCAGTTGATCCTCTGAGACCTCCCACTGTCCACCCACACCCTTCATCTTTGACCACCCAAATCGCTCGTTCGAATCCTCCACCCTATCCAACTTTCACTCGAATCCGAGTCCAGTCATTCAAAACTCGAAGAACAAACTTTCAACCTACATAACCCTCAACTCCCCTAAATTCTGAGATAACTCCACCATCGGTTCCCCTATGTGACTTCAAACCTGAGAATGAAGACAACGTCCTTCAAACCACCTCCCAAATCTCAGCATGGGTAGACAGCCTCTCTCAAAACCCTTCAAGTTGAGGATACGAGACCGCAGTTGAACATCAGCTAGATGCATAAACGAGCCAACAAATGAAAGAACCCAGTAAGGAGGAGGCATTGATCTCCACTTTCTTAAAAGAGGAATAATATACACAGTATCTTCCACCATGGAATGACATAGCTCCGGTGCGTATCCTGTTTTCAAATTTCACCCCCTTTATGAAAAATGCTTCAACGAGCTCGTCAATCTCCGACACAGCATGGCTCAAGGATCAACAGCCAACATGTCCAATCCTTAAATTAGGGACCAATTATCCACCGCCACCAATCCCTCGAGAGAAGCAGAACATCGATGTTTAATCATCAGAAAGAATAACAAGAGAAAGGGAAGCAAACTTGCCTCCCCCGCCTCACATAATCCCTTCGCCTCTAGCTCCAGTACCGGTGCCTCAGTCACCTCAATCGAACATGACTAAAGCCCACATGCCCGACAAGGAGTCAGCCCTGAAAATAGGCCATGAATATGATCTCCTTCGGCACCTTGGGAAAATACCAGTGCAGATATTAATACTCGAGCTTATCAAGAAGTCGCCAGAACATCACCGATTGTTGGTAAAGATGATGGATGAAACACACGTGGATGAGGATACCACCCTAGACGAGCTGCACAAGATTGCTTCGATTATGGCTCAACCTATAGCACTTACCTTCACAGATGCCGACATGCCAAAAGAATCACTGCGCGGAAGCTCAACATCCATATACTTGATAGTTATAATAAGAGGATTCTTAGTCCCTCATGCATTGGTTGACACCAGAGTGGGACTCAACATTTGCTCGATAACGATGTTGAAGACACTCAAGTATACTGAGCAGGACATAAGGCCTTCGTCCTTATCCCTTATTGTGTACGATGGCTCTCGACATTTCGTCAAAGGGACTATCAAGCTCCAGGACCGCCTCGGGCTGGTAACCAAAGACGTTACATTTTTGACTCTTCTAGTACCTATAACCTAATCCTAGGAAGGAAGTGGTTAGAATCCATGAAGGCTGTCGCGTCTACATATCACCAATGTGTCAAGTTCCCCCATGAGGACTCTATCGTCAGGATATATGCTGATGCACCTCTACAGGAAATAGATACCGACTATGCGGCAAGAATTTCAATAGCACATGACTCTGTGCTAAATACTGGACACATCAAAAGGGTAGAGACTCCCGACAATGCATCGGTAGCAGAAATCAGCGATCCCTCATCCCTCCCAACCTGCCAATAAAAATTAACAAAGAGAGCAGCAGGCCCTGACCTCACATGCCTGTACAATATAAATCTAACTGCAATGAAGGGTTGGGACCTTATGTATCAACTAGGATACGTCCCGCATACAGGACTCTATAAGAATAAGCAAGGGCGCATAGGCCCCGTCTTCTGAAGAAGGTCCTTAAGCACACCGGGTTGGGCTACCAATCAGATAGTAAACATGCTGACCACTTCCTGAATTCGCCTAAGTGGTCACTCTTTGGTCACTTTGTATATGAAACCACTGAGAAGGCCGATGTGCTAAAGAGAACAGAAGCGTCCTTCACTAAGCCACAATTTACGTAGAATTAATAGATGGCTGAAACCTTCTCTGATCTAACCAAATTAAATCAAGATGACGATGATATAGATAGACCACTCGAAGGAGTTAGACCATTGTTCAAGTCTGAGGAACCCTCCGCTAAAGATAGAAGTCTCCAAAACCTGAGCCATATATAGAGGACTGGGAGTCAACCAATGAAGAAGACTTCCATATCGCATCCATAGGGCTTAGGAGAGGACCGGAATTAGACACTCCCCCATCTCTATAGTTGTCCCAACCTCAATCACCCACAGAAGGACTGGTCGTCAATATTAAGTGAGGAGGAAGACTATTGGGCAAACCTTCCCATCATAGAATTGCAAGATCACCTGAGAGCAGATTATCTGAAATGGTTAAAAAAAAACCCTACTGCAGCCTGTGCATGACTATGATGCTACGATGGCAGAAGGCTATCATGGATGAAATCTGGTGAACGACTGACTCAGAAGATTCTCATATTGCCACCATAGAAGTTGAAGAGGAACTAGAGTTGGACACTCCTCAATGCTCAGAAGCACCTCAGCTGCAGATAGTCTGGAGGTCATTAGAGGAAGAATGGAAACCTCTGCCAAGTGACGATGAAGACTACTCGATAGATCTCCCTGTGCTCGAGTTGGTAGAGAAATTGAATCAAGGCCTCTAAAGGTTATCCGACGGAGAAGACTCTTACAATGGCGACCCAGGCCCCAATCCTGAAGGATTGGAATGCCCCTGGGGTTGTGTTATTCACTGAAAAGTACCACTTTTCACCTCTAAACCTAGCCCTTGCAAGACCTTGAAGCTGACTAATAGCTCCTTTTTAGCTTGTTTTGTAGTTAGTAATAAATTATGCAACTTAACATAAAGCCTATGCTTTTGATGCCAAGAAGAGAGATAATTCAAGCAAAAGATAACAGCTGAACTAGAAAGTGATGGAACACCATAGTAGTACACACCATGGTGACTATTTTGCATATCACAATGGACCAAGACAGTCCAGTAAATGAACCAAGTATAGGTGAGAGTGGAGGAAGCTGCAACAGAAGCATTTGCATAGCAGCAGAGGAGCCAATGACCTATCTCGCATAGTTGAGGTGCTGCCTTACGCTGTTTAATTCACTGGAAAAACTCCCTTGCGCAGCTAAGACATGCAGCATATTAGAGCTCACGAAGAAGTTGTGTAGCTCAATGAAGGGGTTTTCACAAAGCAACCTCTCATGTAGTAGTCGCACACTTCAGCTATAATCAACATATGAAGAAACTCAGAGCTCTCGTGCACTAAGCCTCCAAAAATATAGCTTGCAAAGTTCTCACGAGGATCAAGTATTAATGCAGCCACGCGCACTACCTCGGGAGACCAATTGACATGAACAATAGCAAAGACCTCACAAAGTTCTCGTGTGGCTCTGGAAGAGAGAGACGCCCAGAAGTCCTCTCGCGCAACTCTCGCGAACCTAGAAGCTTAACCCTGAACCAAGCGAGATGCAAAGTCATCTGCGCGAGTACCTTGTGAAAGAAAAATTATGAAGCTCTACTGTGCGAGTGCATTCAAAGCTAAAGCAGCTACGCGATCATCCAAAGTCCTACTATACGAGACAGTAATATTCAAAACCAAACTCTACCTCACAAACACTCTGTAGCTGCTCGACAGAAGTGATACATAGGAGCTATCCTTGTGAAGCTCGAGCTCTCCACTTCTCAATCTTAACTCAAGGACCTTTTAGGGATTTTTCCAGGTCTAGGGCATGCATCTTGAGACATAAATTCTGATGCACATATTCTAAGACATCCAAGGGTTGTAACAGTGCCACATCTTCTTGAAAAATTAGGGTTTACTCTCCTCTCAGCCACAATATTAGGACTAAGTATATAAGCTATGCTTGTAACTTAGAAATGATCAATTACTCTCTCCTTCAACCTCTGTCGGCTGAGAGCTCAAGCAGATTAGGGTTAGGGTTAGGGTTTGATCACCTCTTTTTTTTATTTTTTCTTCTCTCTTAGCCCAACACTTGTTGGCTAAATCTTTGGTAAGCATTTAGGTGTAATTCCATTTTAGTTTTGTAATAGGTCATTTAAACATTCAGATTTTTGTGAAGAGCTATTGTGCACAAGGATGCTGCCTTGAGAGATTTCATTGTTGCTAACATTAGATCAATGGAATTTGTGCTTTAAATGCTTACTTAATCTGTTATTTTCCTATTTGCCCATAGTTTTATCCAGGCTATAACATACATTTAGGATTTGAGCTTATTGAAAGGCCCATGGAAGCTTGAGGTTGTAGCCCTGGGACCATGGTGGCAGCAACAATTTACATATTCTATCTCATCATTTATGGGTAAGGGAGCCTCTGTGGATAACCTGTGACCATTAGACTGGACAGACTATAACCCTAGGGAAATCTTGGTCACAGATCTGAGATGGATTCTTTTTCTCTGCACTTGAGCTTGTAGCCTCGTAAGAGATTGTGGAGGAACACGCTCCCCTCTGTTTCACTTGACCACTATTAGATGTTAGATCTGGCTTCTCTATAGTGATTGCAGACTTGGGGGGCTAGGTCATTGCAGGCCTTTTGTAGCAATGATTAGCTGAATCTAAGTCCTTATTCAACCTGTTGCTTTTCCTGTGTTAGCTCATTGTGCTAATGGCCTTTGACAAACACATAGGATTTTATATCCTTTGAATGTCTGTCAAATCTGTACACAGATTTGAGGAGCTTGTAACCTGGCAAACATAGTGTCTGTAATGGTATTCATGGCTTGATTTGATTCATTGGATTAGGTTTGATCAGCCCACTCCTTTGGGTTAGGTTAGCTTTTCTGACTCAATCAATGGGATTTGACAGACTCTATTGGATAGTCTGTGGCCATTTAAGTGAAAAGATTATAGCCTTAAGAGTAGTCTAAATGGCATGGGTTAAGTTGGATTCTTCTACCTTGCTGAGGTTATTGATAGCACTTTAGTAAGGATTTGCTGTAGAGACAACCCTAAATCTGAGTTACATAACTGAATGAACTTTAGCCTAAACTGCTTACTTCCCATCCTTTTATCTTTATTTTAGCACACCATCACCACCTTCTTCATAACCCTTTCTTAGGATATGACTGTACTTTATTTATTTATTTTTTATAGGTAATTTAGTATAGTTGTGACACCCAACTCCCTTTCTGTAGGATTGTCAGATCTGTAGCCAGATCTGGAGGCCTACTATGATAACCCATTTTGGATTCTAGATCAATTTCTCTATGGGATAAACTCTTACTTATCAAAACTCACTACAATAGCCCTCTATTTTGCAAGCTTAGGATTATTTTAGTTGTGTTATTTCCATCTTTTATTTTACATTGATTTTTAATTTGTTCTCACCACACAATAAAATCAAGCACACTGGAATTTCCACAATAGGTTATCCCTGCATCTCCCAACCATAGCAGCCCCGCTGCTGGGCATGCATATTCATCCTAACATACTACGAAGTCCAAGGGAGAGAGCCCACAAGTCAGGGAGAAGAGCATTCAGGCTTACTTAAAGAGGACGAACTTCAGCAATTAGACTCTAGCTCCGACAGAAGTAACTCAGAAAGCCTGCCCAGAGGATGGGGAGCCCCATCGGATTGCCCCTGCATCGTCCAATCATATCGGCCCCATTGCAGATCATTCACCATTGTACTACAGTATCTCAAGCCCAAAAATGGATATAACCTTTATGTCCCTTGGAGAAAAGGCCCAATTCCCGAACCATCGCAAGTAGAGTTCGACAGTGAAGTTGATTCAGAATCAACTACTCCTTACCCCAACAGTGAACCCGACAAGGGATGCGTTTGGTCATTCACTTACGAAATCCTCCAAACCAACACTCCATGTGAAAAAATGTATCTCCGTAATGACCCCCTGGCCGAAGGAAGAAAGCCCAAACTTGTCACTCTTTAAGCAATTCAAAGTTTTCTCTCTCCATCAGGGACGCTCCCAATGAGGCTTGTGCTCCATGTATCAAGACCAACCTCTCTGCAGGGCATTTGACTTTATACTGCAAAATCACAACCCATGAAGACAAAAACCCTCCATGCTACCAGCAAGTTTATCGAGACAGAAGAAGAGGAATGAGAAGGCTATCTAGCTAATATAGAGAGTGAAGCAATCCACACGATGCAAGAAGCCGGAGCACTAGCCCGATTGCCACCTTTGTCGCTCATCCAGAAGATTACACCAGACAAGGATTACAAAAAAATGCCAAATTCAGAATGAGTCCACATCATTCGAAGACTCACACGAGTGGCTCCAACAACTGTCACACTTCCTCAACTGAGAGGAGCACCCCTGTTGATTCTTCCCCAAGAAATCGACCCTGTACCATACCTATTATCGAAAATAAAAAAAATAGAAAATCCTAAAACCACTATAAATCTAAAAATAGAAAAACCAAAAAAATCAGAAAACTTTGAAAAAGAGAGGGAACCCTTCATCCCAGACCCATTCAGCGACGTACGAGGAGGCCCTTCTCTTAAGGCTACAAGTGAGGGTTACATCGACGGGGTCAAGGAATAACCAACTGATATATCCGCAGAAGGCCGTACTACCGCTTTTGACACCACAGAGTTGCACCGTGAGCCTGCTCGACGCAACCTTACCACTGCCCCTCATCAAAGCGTAGGGCATCTCGACGAAACAACAAACCAGTCATCATGCCCGACGAGATACTCCACGATTTTGAGAGGAGGATGAACAACACTGATCTACACCTCACCAAAGATGTCGTAATTATCAATTGCACCGATGAAGGGTTATCTCTTACAAAACTAACCCCCCAGTATAGTGATTTTGCAGTTTATGAGCTTACAGATGATGAAGAAGGATAAGCCGCTGAGGAGACACAGGACTTCCAACGGATCATCAAACGCTTCGATGAGCAAACTCAAGCTGCCGTGGAACCCATAGAAGAAATCAACTTCGACACCAAAGAAAAGCCCAAACAGCTACTGATCAGTGCAACGCTTAGCCCCAAGGAACAACAACAGATTATCCAAGTCCTTCAAGATCAGGTCAACTCTTTTGCATGGTCCTATGAAGACATTCCTAGTTTGGACCCGAGTTTAGTAGAACATTGTTTGGTCCTGGAGCCTGATGTGAAATCTGTCAAGCAGAAACTTAGGAGAATGCATGCGCAGACAACGCTACAAGTCAAAGAGGAAGTCGACAACCTACACAAGGTAAAATTCATCCGAGTCGTCCTCTACCCTAAGTGGGTCACAAATATAGTACCAATTGCCAAGAAAGATGGTAGAGTAAGGGTGTGCATTGACTTCTGAAATCTCAACCAGGCATGCCTAAAAGATGACTTCCCACTCCCACACATTGACACTCTAGTCGACAATACTACCGGACACGAGATGTTGTCCTTCATGGATGGTTTCTTTGGATACAACCAAATTAGATTAGCAGAATCAGACCAGGAGAAGACTTCCTTCACCATGCCATGGGGAACCTACTGCTACGTCGTCATGCCTTTCGACCTCAAGAATGCAGGAGACACATATCAAAGCGGCATGATGGCTATATTTCGTGATATGATGCACAAGTGTGTAGAAGTCTACGTCGACGACATACTAGTGAAGTGCCAAAAGTGAGCAGGACATGCTAAAGCCCTCCGACTTGTGCTATAATCATTCGAAAAGTATCAACTGAAGATGAATCTGAAGAAATGCATGTTCGGAGTGACCTTCGAAAAACTACTGGGATTCATAGTCAGCAAGCGAGGAATCAAAGTTGATCTTGTGAAAGTTAAGACCATCCTTAAGATGCTGCCTCCCAACATCATCAAAGAATTACGAGGCCTGATAGGAAGATTGCAATTCATCAGGAGATTCATCTCCCAACACTCAGACAGATGCGACCCTTTCTACAGACTACTCAAAGGAGGAGCCGAATACATATGGGAAGCCTTCGACAATATTAAGAAATACCTCCTCAATCCTTCGATATTATCACCACCAATCCCTGGAAAACCCTTGATCCTCTATGTCTTGGCCAACGAGAAAGTAATGGGGGTAATCCTGGGCCAGCATGATGAAGACGGAAAGAAGAGAAGGCCATCTACTACCACAGTTGGACGATGGTCGAGTACGAGCAAAAGTACACTGCAATGGAGAAGACTTTCCTAACACTAGTATGAGCTTCAACAAAACTATGACACTACTCCGGAGCGCATAAGACAATGGTACAAGCACGCGTGGACCCTCTGAAGTACATCTTCGAGAAGCCTGCACATCTGGGAAGATCGCTCGATGACATATGCTACTACAAGAGTTCGACATCACCTACATCACCAAGAAGTCAATCAAAGGACAGGCAATTGCCGATTACTGATCAGTCACATAATATACCATTTTACCACCCTTAACTTATGGATGCTAGGACTTAGTTTGCTACTAATAAGTTACTAATGTGCAGATATTAGGGAAAAATAACAAAGGAGAACGAAAGTGTTAATATTCATCAAAATAAACTCATAAAGCAATAAAAAGATAATTGAACCAAAAGACGAATCATCACCTACTGAAAAGATAAAAAATCATGCTTTACGATTTTGCGGAATAATGTAAAAGAAAGTGAAAAATCGTAATTTATGATTTTGCAAGAGAAGTCTTTCAAAAGAGTACGATATAAGAAAAAGTGATGAATCGTAATTAAGAATCGTAAATAGGAAGCTGTGTAAAAAGAAATAAAATCATGATTGATGATTTTCTAGAGAAAGTTACAATAAAAGAAGAAAATCGTGATTTATGATTTTCCAAAAAAGAACACCTTCCAAAGCTGTTGATCACGTGAAGATTAACACTGCCATGCATAAAATTAGAAGAATTCTTGACTTAGAAGTCTGGCCAATCATGGATCTATGAAGATTGACGAAGAAGACTCAAAAAGGATTCTGTCACTAAAATAAAGGAAGCAGTCTAGAAGTACATCAACATATTGAAAGCAAGGAAAGAAAATATTAGAAGTAGAGTTATATTAGGATAGTTTTGTTTTAGCAATTTCTTTTATTAGAATTAAGAATTTTATAAACTGACCCTTATGATCTATAAATAAGAGGCTCGGCATATAGGAATAACCATCGAAGAATTTTACAACAACAATTGGCAACTGAGGTTTGTGTTTTCTCCCGATCAAAGTAGTTTAGGATTTACAAAGTACCATCATCCACAGTTCTCTAAGGTCTTGCCTGACAACCAAGGCTGAGGAAGCTGAAAGATCAACCCTTAGGATGGTTCTATTTTTGCTTTCTAGTTTTGATTTATTTTATTACAATTTACTACTTTGTAAACATCTTCAGATTTTGATTTGAATTGATGGCTCAGGTTGGAATTTACAGATTATTGTAATGGTTTTTATTTTCCTTCTTTAATTTTCTAGAGTTTGATTGACACCCAAATTTTGGTAGATTAGAGATTAGTATAAATCTATATTAAAGGATGCTAGTTTTTGATTGACGCCCAAATTCTAGAAGACTGAAATATAGTGTAATGGTATTTTAAAATTGTAAACATCCGATAGCTGAAGACTGTGATTGACGACCATAATCTGAAGTAGGAGGATTTAGGATTTACTTTATGTAATATAGTTTAAAAAACCATTCTTTATTCTTTATTCATATTTCTCCAGTAGTTTAGGAACTTAAAAGAGAAGTATAAGTTTTCAAAAAATTAATATATATATACACATTCCTATAAACCTATCTTCGTGGGAACAATCCTTTACTAGCTCTACAATTTTCATTGTGCACTTGCAATATGTTAAGACTTAATTAGAGATACATATAATCGACAACGATCAAGTTTTTGGCGCCGTTGTCGGGGATAACGTTTTAGGTTGTATTTATATTAGTTTTAGAAAATAAGTATTTATCTTTCTCTTTTTATATTTCTTTATATTTTTAATTTTTTTTGTCACTTCTTAATCTTTTACAGGTTTATTCGGAGTAACGAATTAAGTTTTCAACTTCCCCTGATCAGAGAACCTAGAGGCTAAGATTTCTTTCTCTCCCTGCTTTCTAGAATAAAAATAAGATAAAACTAAAAATAAAATAGATATTTACAATTACTGTCTTAGCCACCCTGCTCTGTGCTAACTCAATTCAGAATGACTGGAAAAGACCAATATGTGGCTAAAGCATTGGTGGAGTATTACGCATTGACACCTCTTACACCTCCCTTATGTATTCAAATACACCCTACAACCGGTAATAGGACTTTTGAAATTATGCCCAATGTCCTTCAAGTACTTCCTACTTTTCATGGGCTAATGGGCGAAGATCCCTATTTGCACTTAAATAAGTTCAAAGAAGTGTGCACCATTATTTGAAATAAGAACTTGATAGAAGCATCCGTACGATTAAGACTGTTTGCATATTCCCTCAGAGGTGAAGCAAAGAGGTGGATAAATTCTTTGCCTCATAATTCGATTGCTAATTGGGAAGGTCTAGAACGTATGTTTCTCACAAAATTCTTTCCAATCTACAGAACGAATAAAATCTGACATCTTATCATTACATTTCACCAAATCCCGGATGAATCTCTGCAGGAATGTTGGAACCGTCTTAAGGATCTTCTACACAAGTGCCCTCACCATGGGGTTACGTGTTGGCAACTTGTGCTCACTTTCTATGAAGGCCTTGAAGATGCAAACCGGCATATGATTGATGTGGCCTGTGATGGAATGTTTCATACATTGACAGCAGAGGGTGCTTGGGAACTATTTGAGACCCTTAGCGAAGAACCGGTGCAACACCACGCATTGGATGAGATTAATTCGAAGACTTTAATAAATATACTTCCTAAGCAAGGAGGATTATATAAATTAAAGTCAATGATGAAAGGTTTTCCAAGGCTGAAGCTGTGGAAAGCAAAAATTCAATCTATGGTGGGTATAAAATCGTACCCAACATTTTAAAGCGGAGAACCTGTGGTCCTAACCATGGCCTAACTCAATCGGTTTCCCAACCTCCAAATGTTTCTCCTTACCCCACAGAGGCCCAAAACCATACTGCTACAGAAGATGCCTTATTATAAACAGCTGATAGCTGGGTGCAACATAGCCGTATCCAGACACAGTTACTCAATCACCTTCGGCATTCTGTTGTTAGGTTAGAAACTCAAATTGAGCAGCTAACTCTTTTTGAAAGAGAGAGTAATGTACTACCTTCACATGCAGTTGGTACATCTAGAGGACATATATTTATGGGAGGCACATCAACTCCTTCTGTTTTAAATTGAATTTCTCTAGCACCTGTCGAGCTACCAACTCACCCATAGCAAACACCTGTAACATATGTATATAATTTAATTTTGAAGAGTATTCTACGATCTACAATGTGCGAAAGTACAAGCAATCATAAAGACTCTTTTGTCTGGTCCTAATCACTTTAAGTGTATGAATTTATGATTTCCTGTGATTCATAGAGTAAAATCGTAGCGAGTATGATTTGAAGCGTCATAGAGTTTCACTTTTGTTTTATAGAATTGCAAATGATAATTCTAGGGAACAAGCGATTCCAGTGATCAATCTTATCGGCTACGTTGGAACTCGAATCCATTTAGTTCATAGAGGAAGTTGACATGCATCGCATTTAATATCTCCACTTTCCAACTACCCAAACCTATGAGCCTATACCTTGACATGTGAACCCTTACCTTCCCTTCCCTATAAAACCAGCCTTCACCTTCCCAACAACTCATCTCTTTCGTCTTCATTTCATACTCTAATCCTTATGGTAGAAGAACCAGACCAAAGCGATTTCAATAAGAGGCTTGATAAAATTCTTGAAATACACAAGGCTAAACTCCTGGTTGCAATATAGAGATTAGAAAATCTGAAGCGCCAACGACCTGTACCAGATGCTGAATCGTCCATTGAAACTACCATTTATCCTAAACCTAACCCCAATCCGACATCACATTCAAAAAGCCCATTTTCCCCCACTTCCTGACCTTTATATCATCACAACCCACCCCGAATGCGAGCTCCTATATGATGATGGTGGGATGACTTGTTCCTCGCCATCCCTTTCCATCATGTTCTCCCCCTACCTATGTTTCAATCTCTAGGTAGGATCTTCGCAAGGGAGCAATATAGGTGAAGGGTGATCCGGAGATGTGTTTACTTCCCCACGCTTCACATAACCACCGCTGTGGTATTGCTCTAAGGAAGACTTGTGATGTGCTCAATTTGGGGAAGCAATTTGGAAGACAGAGGGGAGTGTTCCGACAACTCTTTGAGTAGCGACCCTGCCAAGGTGTGGATACTCATTTGGTAGGAAGGAATGAGAGACTCTAATCAACTTTTGGTTAGAAGCCGAGGACCGATCTTTATCAAAGACATCTCATCGGACGTTATTGCCAGTATCATAGTGTGTGTCTAGCTTTTTCCTAGGTTTATATTTTTATGTAATTAGTTTTAATTTTAATACTTTAGATTTTCTTTGTCCTGATCATTTTAAATATTCAGATAAATATGAAATTTTCTTTTGACTAACTTTTTGACTAACTGTGTAATTATTCCTAACTTTTCTTTTTCAATTTTTGTTATTGATACTCAGAGAATAAGCCGCGGATATTTTCTCTCAAGTTTGGGGGGGTTACACAACTTCTGTGTATAATAGTAGTTAATTAGTATATTAGTATTTTAGTTAGTTTTATTTAGTTTATTATTGAATAAATTTTTTTTGAATTCTTTAAAAATAATTTTTTAAGTTGATCATTACATAGAAATTATGATAGAGAAAAAAATTGCAAATCTTGAAAACTTACGATCCATTATAGAAGAAGTTCAATAATAAGAATATAGAATAATATAATTCATGTCTAGCTCGTTGAACACTGTATTAGATTGAATTTTTGAAATGATAGATTGATCTAAACTGCAAAATTTTAGATTATAGTTTCAAAATTGTATAAACCAGTGAGCATTAGAGCCAAATTTTCCTTTCTTTGAGAGAGAGACTGCTTCTATTCAAGTCAAAAATTTCTTTGAATTTCTATGCTGTTATGAAATCTCATACTACTGAATTTAGAATCAAAATATTCTATGACTATGATAACCTGATTTTTTGTCTAGAGCTATCTATTAAAAATATCAAAACAATAAGGCATCTATGCTAGTAAACCGTAAAGATGATTAAAGGTGATCTTTTGTTAATCAGAGCCAAAAAGCCAAAATCCTAAAAAATAACTTACCCTTTGAACCCATACTAGAAGCCTAAATTGAATTTCTTTATATCAAAATTTTGAAAACCCTTAACCAAATGTACTACCCAAAGCTTTAGACCTTTAACCCTTACAATTTCTGAGAATTTAGAATGCAAAAGAAGGGAAGAAGAGGGAGTGAAAGGAGTAAAAGTAGAAATTATAACATCCCTAAAAATTTGGGCTTAGAATAGTGTCCTTAGGATGCGTGCTAGTCCGATCGTTTGTGTGAGCAGGTGAAAGTCAACTTGATGACTTTGGTTAGACGAGGTTTGAGGTGACAATGCACCTAGTGGTGTAGCGTTAGACCTTTTAGTAAGGTCACATACACCTGTTATAGGTGTGTGTGCTTTGTACCAAAGTATTGAATTGGGTTAAATGGGTTAAAGGCTAAGAGAAGTTATTTCTCTTTGGTTTTGGTTGGTGGTTAGGGATTTCTAAAGAGAGAGAAAGAGTGAAGAGGGAGGAGGGAGTAAATTAATAATCACAGAAAAATATCACTTTTCACCTCTTAACCTAGCCTTTGTTGAACTTTAAAGCTTACTAATAACTCCTTTTTAGCTTGCTTTGTAGTTAGGAATAAATTGTGTAGCTTAACACAAAGTTTGGGCTTTTGGTGCTAAGAAGAGAGATTTTAAGCAAAAGATGAAAGCTGAACCAGAAAATGATGGAGCAGCATGAGGGTACACACCATGGTGACTTTTTTTTACATGTCGTACTGGACCCAGAAAGCCCAGCAGATTATAGAAGAATAGGTGAGAGTGGAGGAAGCTGCAACAGAAACATGTGCATAGCAGCAGAGGAGCCATTGACCTATCTCGCACAGTTGACGTGCAGCCTCACGCTGTTTAAGTCACTGGCAGAGCTCCCTCATGTAGCTAAGACATGCGGTATAACTGAGATCACGAAGAAGTCATGCAGTTCAAGTGAAAGAGTTATCACAGAACAGGTCTGGCGCAGCAATCGCGCACTTCAGCTGCAAGCATCATATGAAGAAACTCGCGGAGCTTTCGCGCACTAAGCCTTTAGAAATACAGCTCGCACAATTCTCGCGAGGATAAAGCCTTAGTGTAGTAGAGCATGCTACCTCGCGAGGCTAATTGGCGTGAATAATAGCAGAAACCTCGCATAGTTCTCGCGTGGCTCAAGAAGAGAGAGACGCCTAGAAATTCTCTCGCGCAGCTCTCACACACCTAGAAGTTTAACTCTGAACCAAGCGAGATGTGAAAGCATCTGCGCGAGTACCTTGTGATAGGAGTTTCTAGAGTTTTTAAAGCTTTTCTACGCAAAGTGCATTTAATGCTGAAGTAACTACGCGATCATCCAAGGCTCTACTATGCAAGACAACAATATTCCTTGCCAAACTCTACCCCGCGAACACTCTGCAGCTGTGCGGCAGAAGTGAAATGCAGAAACCAGCCTTGCGAAGCTCGCGCTCTCCCCTTCTCAACCCTAATTTAAGGACCTTTTGGGGATTTCCTCAGGTCTAGGGCACACATCCTGAGGCACGAATTCTGATGCACACATTCCAAGGCATCCAAGGGTTGTAATAGTGCCACATCTACTTGAAAGAAATAGGGTTTCACTCTTCTCTTAGCCACAACATTGGGACTAAGTATATAAGTTACTCTTGTAACTTAGCAAACGATCATTCACCTTCTCCTTCAACATCTGTTGGCTGATAGCTCAAGCAGGCTAGGGTTAGGGTTTGATCACCTCTATTTTTTTATTTTTTCTTCTTTCTTAGCTTAGCACTTGTTGGCTAAACCTTTGGTAAGCATTTATGTATAGTTATATTTAAGTTTTGTAATAGTTCAGTAAACATTGGGATTTGGTGTTGAGATGTTGTGCACAAAGCTGCTAACTTGAGGGATTTCATTGTTAATGATACCAGATCAATGAAATCTTTGTTTGAATGCTTAATCTATTATTTTCCTATTTTTCCATAGTTCTGTTCAGGCTATAGCATACATTTAGGATTTGAGCTTATTGAAAAGCCCATGGAAGCTTGAGTGTGATGCCCTGGGACCATGGTGGCAGTCAGCAGTTTTCATGCTCTGTTCTTAGTATTTATGGGTAAGGGAGCCTCTGTGAATAGCCTGTGACCATTCGAGTGGACAGACTATAGCCTTAGGGTAAACTTGGTCACAGATCTGATGATGGATTATTCTTCTCTGCACTTGGACTTGTGTCTTAGTGAGAGATTGTGTAGGAATAGACTCCCCTCTGTTTTACTTGACCGCTACCAGATATTAGATTTGGCTTCTCTGTAGTGATTGCGGACTGGGAGGCTGAGTCATTGCAGGCCTTTTGTAGTAATGATCAGCTGTGTTTAGATCCTTATTCAACCTGTTGCTGGTTCTTTATGTGGATATCAATGTGCCGCTGGCCTTGACAATGCACAGAGGGCTTTATGGGTTGGAATTCCTATGAATGTCAGCCAGATTGGTGCGCAGAGCTGGGGAGCTTGTAGCCTAGCAAACATAGTGTCTGCAATGGTATTCACAGCCTGATGTGATTCATTGGATGAGGTTTGATCAGCTTACTCCTTTGGATTAGATTGGAAGCTTCTGGCTTGAACAATGAGATTTGACAGAGTCTATAGGATAGACTGTGGCCATTTGAATGAACAGACTATAGCCTTAAGAGCACCCCAAATGGCATGAGTTAAGTTAGATATTTTCACCTTGTTGAGGTTAGTAATAGCACTTCGGCAAGGACCTGCTGCAGAGTGAAACCTAAATCTAAGTTACTGTTGTCGCTCCAAGTGTGCCATAATTGTGTGCATTATGAATCAAAAATTAAAGAATTAAAGAATGCTAGGTTATATGGATGTTAACTTATGAAAGGGATATCAGCACATTGGGGCTAACACTGGCCTGCAAGATCAGGGCCAATTGTAGCAAGTTTTAAAAGTAAGTATTTCAAGATCGTCCACAGAGAAGTTTGTCTAAACTGAGAGATAAACCTCCAGATCTGTGCTACCAGATCTGGCTCTATAATTATCTAAATAAAGAATAGATAAAAGAGAGTGTTGGATTGTGTCACATTTAACTATAAGCAAATAAAGAAAAGAACTAACTACATGATCCAGATCCGAGTTGGGGAGGTGTTTAAAATAAGACAAATGCAGAAATAATAGCTTCATGTACTTTAGCCTCTGAATTTTAATGGAGAATCTGTAGTTCAACAGCGATTCAATCTTCATCGGCTACCGGCAGATGTAAGAGAAATAAATCGAATTAAGGAATAGGTTTAGACTTATGGTGTGATCACAGATCATCACATGGCTGGCCTATTCTTTAGTTCGAACATGAACATCGTAAATCTTTGAATTAGGTTACCAACGCTAATTACATACGAGGATGATGAATTAAGGGAAGTTGGATGCGGATAAGTGAATCTAAAGAAGTCTAATGCACTAAGGTGATCATTGGAACCCTCGACATGACTCCAATGGAGAAGACACAAATTCTGACAACCTTTTAAAATCCAACGTTACAATTACAGAGCACGGCTTCTTAAAGAGCCCTCGGACTTCTGATCGAGCTTCTCGAGAGCCCTCGATTCTGATCTTGAATCCGAACTTGGAAGTACAAATCACTCACAATGGCTCTCAAAGGTAAACTACAAGAAGGGATTACAGGGGTTCGTTAAGCTATCCGACCGAATGAGAAACAGAGATGAAAACTCTAAAACTGGATACCCAAATTGGGCAAATGGTTAGTCTATTTATAGTTTTCCCTAAGTCCATTTCAGATGTGTATCAACCAATCAATTGGATAGATCTGTATCAACCAATAGAGTCGAGCACCGGGATCTGATGCTACGCCAATGAAAATGCTCTGATCTGGTTCAGCCAATTAGGCGTTAGAAGCATCAATTCTGTTATGGGAATTCAAAAGTCTGTTTGAGCTTCTAGAAGTTCCCGCCAAGTGATTTCATCTTTGGGTTTTCACGTGGGGCGAAATATGCCTTTGGTTTGTGCTTGGAATCTTCCGGAATGTCTTTGGGCTTTTAATTACATTGGGGCGCGTGCAGAGTTTACTGAAATGCCCTTCAAAGTGGCTGTAAATCCCCAGTATGCCATTTCGCAGAGTTTAAGGGTCTTTTCGCAAAGTAATTTGGCTCCAGAAGCTCTCTTCGCAAAGCATTTTGGCTTCAGGAGATCTTTTCGCAAAGCATTTTGGCTTCAGGAGGTCTTTTCGCAAAGCATTTTGGCTTCAGGAGATCTTTTCGCAAAGCATTTCTCTTCTTTTCGCAAAGGTCATTCTTTTATTCGAGGAGTGTTTTCTTCTTTTCGCAAAGTTCAAGGTTCTTTGCGAATAGTAGAAGTTCTTTGCGAATTGAACTTTAGCTTCCATTCTTCTTCTTCAGGTCTTTTCTTGCTCTTTTAGGACCTTTTTAGCCATTGCTGAGGCTATTTCTTCACTCCCTCTTTGAGCTTGACATGCGTATGTTGCTTTTGATCATTTTAGGATGGTTTCGATTTGGACTTTTTTGGTTAGTGCAATATGAACACTAAAGCACTTATTTAGTCCTCTCAAGGGTCTTTCAAGGCTCATGTTTAGGGGTGAAAATGGTATTTTCACTACTTATCACACCCCAAACCTAAGCTTTGCTAGTCCACGAGCAAAGAAACATAAAAACAAAGTAAAGAGCCACTTTTGTAGGAAGCATAGGTGCATTTAGCATATGCAACAAGCCTTTTAAACCCCTAGGTGATCCCTAGAGGAGGAGAAGTCTCTGAGGGTTTTGATGAAGGTACCCACAAACTTCTCCATGAAACATTAACATCGGTGCAATATTATCAAATGAGCAATCAAGGCAGGGTTAGTTACTCTTGAATCAATGATGAAATAGAAAATTTGATTATTGTTTGCACAGGAATTTAAACATTTATAAACCTCATGAATGTTTCAATATTTCCAATCTGTGAACAGTCATAGAAAATCATACAAATGTGCCAGCAGTTAGCTCAGCCTATGGATGAAAATTAGGTTATAAGTCATACTTAAGGTGCTCAAGTTCCAACCCAAACACTCACGGGTATACTCTCATCGTGTTTTTGTTGAGGGGTTCATTTTCACTCAAGCTCAAGAGCGATTACATCTCCCAAATGGATCTGTAAGCATGAGCATAGGCATGATTCTTAGGCAATGGCATCATTGACATCTCCTCACCATAGATTAGGTCACTTCTTATCTCCACATGACTCACTCAACTTTGGATCACAAGGGCTTTTAATCTAGGTTTGTTTGTATGGCTTATGGAGTGAAGTTTCAAGGAAAGGCGGTTTGAGCAGAGGTTTGAATTTGAGAACTCGGAAGTGCAGGAGATGGTTCATGACTCCACCTTTTGAGTTTAGCTTCTTTCTTCTTCTTTCGAGATTCTCACATTCACGGATCAGTTCTTTCTTTGATCTTGCATTTTTCAACATAAGGTCCCTTTTTGCCTTTTGCTTGCAACTTTTTCACATTGTTTGTCTCTTCTTTTCTCTCACCATATTACTGTTTTTGAGGTATTTTCTCTTCATTTTCTTGATGTTGCCCAGAAATGGTCCATCTTGAGTTCTTTCTCCTTTACCTCTGAATTCTCGAGTGAGGAAGGCTGAATTAGTTCCATAGGTTCAAAGCGCAAGTACTTTTGAGTATTTTTGATGAAGAATTGTAGGATTACTCAAATGGGGTACAAACAAGTGCAGATTTTTCTTGGTTGGTTACATTAGGTTCAAGTTTGTCCAAAGAAGGCCTTGATCTTTTCCTCGTTTCATGAGTGTTGTTACTTGTTTTAATTTGGAGTTTCCTAACTTCTAGTGGATCTAATGCCTCACCAATCCTTTGAATCGAAAATTGCCTCGGTCACTCTTCAGAGATGGAAAATATATGGGCTCAATTCTCACTTGGTTATGGTTTTTCCTTGAGCTTAAGTATATCTTTACCTTTTCTCTTCCTTTTGACTTACTACGTTTGATACCAAGATGTTTTTATGGTGTAATCATCATGGAAATGTAGAATATCGCAAGGTTTAGAATGTCTAAATTTGGCAAAGGAATTTTAAATTTTCTAGTTGTCATGATTCTTAAGTAAATTAATACATTTCCTAATTACTTAGGTGATTCTGCCCTTATGTTAACTATTCCTAGGCAGACTTATGCCACACACCCCAAACCTATGAGCAGTGTCCTCAACGGTTCAAAGGTGGCATGGTCACTTTATCTAGGAAAAATTGAAACAAGGCTGACAACAATAAGAAGAAAAAAAATAAGCAATGAGAAATGACATGGAGAATGGGAGAAAGGAAAGTTTATTAACTAGAAATATTTTACATATAAAAGAAAAATAAAGAGAATAGGACAGGTGTTTTTAGGGAGGGGGTGGGGTGGAGGGTGGAAGTGGCGGGGAAGGTTGATTTTTGTTTTTTTTTGAGGAGGCTGGAGTTGGGCCTCCTTTTCTTTAAAAAATCGCGAGGACCTCTTCAAATTAAATCCCGGAGGGGTGGAGCGGATCTGGCACCTTCGGTGGTGGTGGGTCCACCACATGGGGTAAAAAGCGGTGTGGTGGCTTATTGGCTTGGTCGGCCATTTTGGAAGGTGGGGAAAGATGTGGGAATTTGGTAGAGGTTGGTTATTTATAGGTAAGGTGGGGAAGCCAAAGGGTAGGACTTGAATGGGGGGCATTGGGAATGCTCATGGCCCGGGGAATCGTGGGTCATTAAGTAGCATTAGGCGCATCGTGTGGGAGAAAAGTAACTTTCGCATTTAATTCCCCAATAAGTGAGTAACAACGAAATTGGGGAAACGTGTGAGGAACCGTGTCCTCACTTGTTGTTGTAAGGAAAAAACAAAGAAAATAGCAGCTCACTCTGAGATCTAAATGGTAGAATTTATGAAAAGCGAAACCGAAAGAAAAAGAAAAAAAAATTAAAAGCGAAACTAAGAAGCAACAGAAACTAAGAAGCAAGAAACTAAACAAGAAATAAATGCATGCATACAATTGGGTTTATTCCTCCTAAATCAGCAATGGTCCATAATTGCTTTCTTGTCTTTATTTTAGAACTACCACTCCTCTTCTTGCTCCTTTGTAAGGGAGGAAGAAATAATCACAGTAGTGTTTGATGATCTCCCAAAATACATATTTCAGATTTTTGGGGAGTTTGTTTGAGTTCAATTGTGTGAGAAAAGAGGGCAGCAAAGGTACCTTGGTAACTTGTGGAAGAGGGAGAGGAGGTCTCTAAGAGAGAGACTTGATGATTGTTGGTGAGTGCCTTGCACAAAGCAGACTCCTTTAAATTTGATCTCCTTTTCCTTCTTTCTCGGATCCCCAATCATTTTAAATTACGTGGTGGAGTCTTTACCTTGCGAAATGTTTGTAAAGACTCCTCCACCATTTCATCAATGATGTCAACATGGAAACATTCCTCACAGAGAATTGAGGTTGAGTAACAAAGATTATACACATTCAATTTAACTTTCATATTTCCAAAAGACACCTCCATGATGCCGGACACTGCATTGAATGCATGCATTAGTGTAGCAGAATGGTCTTCGAATGACAGGGGATGGCGGTGGTACTTTTGGTTGGTTCCATGTCCAACAGCTAAAAGTCAGCAGGGTAGAATATCGTCTCTACTCCTACGAAAACATCTTCAGTCAGCCCCATAGGTTTCCTTTCGGATCATCATTAGTTGTAACACCACTTGAGTGGGTTTCAATTCTCCCAAACCTAGCTTCTCATAGGCAGAATAGGGAAGCAGTTGACACTAGCACCAGATGTAGCAAGGCTTTCTCAATGGTGTGCTCCCCAATGATGCAGGAGATTGTGCGGATTGCAGCGTCTTGCATCTTAGGTGGTGTTGCAATTGATAGCAGTTGGTTGATCTTCTCCACAGCAAAGGACTTCTTGGATAAATGTATCCTAGATTGCCTTTTGTGGGTGTAGACCTCTATGAGAAATATTGCATAGCGAGGGACTGTTTGATTGCATCAAGCAGAGGTAGATTAATTTTAACTTGCTTGAATGTCTCCATCATTTCCTCAATTTTTGTGTTTCCTTTGTCAAAAGGAGAAACTGACTTCATTGCATGGGGAAATGGGAGGTGAGGAACAAATTTCTCCTCCTCATCTTTTTCAACAATTTTTTTATTTTTCTGTTTTTCATTTTTTTTTTAAATTTTCTGATGTAAATCAAAATAGACATTAAACACAGCAGAATTGCTGGTTCTCAAGAAAGTAAAAATAGACAATGAATGCAAAGGAGAAGGGGATGCAAACTCAAGCAGATCTGCTCCAGCTTTGGTCTAGATGCTCCTTGTTGGATGGCTGCTCCAGATCTGCAAACATCCAAAAGCGCGATACTTTATTCAAGTATTGACAAAAATAAAAGAAAAACTCAAAGCTACGCCCAAATTTGACAAAAGACAAAAGAGTGGCGGACATTTATTCAAATAACTAGAAGGCAAAGAATAAAAATTGAAAAATAAAAAATAAAAATTCTGCAAAGAAAAGCAGGTTTTCTATACAAAGCTACTGTAGACATTTAATCAAGCACTTGGAATGCAAAGTGAGTTTAAAGCAAAAATAAAATAAATGAAAATAAACATAGGTTTATCTATTTTAGAACAAACTTCCAAACATGGCGCCAAAAAAACTTGTTGTCGCTCCAAGTGTGCCATAATTGTGTGCATTATGAATCAAAAATTAAAGAATTAAAGAATGCTAGGTTATATGGATGTTAACTTATGAAAGGGATATCAGGACATTGGGGCTAACAACGGCAAGATCGGGGGCCAATTGTAGCAAGTTTTAAAAGTAAGTATTTCAAGATCGTCCACGGAGAAGTTTGTCTAAGCGAGAGATAAACCTCCAGATCTAATGCTACCAGATCAGGCTCTATAATTATCTAAATAAAGAATAGATAAAAGAGAGTGTTGGATTGTGTCACATTTAACTATAAGCAAATAAAGAAAAGAACTAACTACATGATCCAGATCCGAGTTGGGGAGATGTTTAAAATAAGACAAATGCAGAAATAATAGCTTCATGTACTTTAGCCTCTGAATTTTAATGGAGGATCGCGTAGTTCAGGCAGATTCAATCTTCATCGGCTACCAGACAGATGTAAGAGAAATAAATCGAATTAAGGAATAGGTTTAGACTTATGGTGTGATCACGGATCTGCTACTAGTCAGGGCCTATTCTTTAGTTCGAACATGAACATCATCAGTAAATGCCGCTGAATTAGGTTACCAACGCTAATTGCACAGGATGATGAATTAAGGGAAGTTGGATGCGGATAAGTGAATCTAAAGAAGTCTAATGCACTAAGGTGATCATTGGAACCCTCGACATGACTCCAATGGAGAAGACACAAATTACAAAGAACCTTTTAAAATCCAACGTTACAATTACAGAGCACGGCTTTAGAGAGCCCTCGGACTTACAGCCTGAGCTTCTCGAGAGCCCTCACTGATCTTGAATCCGAACTTGGAAGTACAAATCACTCACAATGGCTCTCAAAGGTAAACTACAAGAAGGGATTACAGGGTTGATTAAGCTTATCGACGGAATGAGGGAAGCAGAGATGAAAACTCTAAAATCTGGATACCCAAATTGGGCAAATGGTTCGTCTATTTATAGTTTTCCTAAGTCCGGCTCGGATGTGTATCAACCAATCGAATTGGATAGATCTGTATCAACCAATAGGAGTCGAGCACCGGGATCCGATCATTACGGCCAATGAAAATGCTCGATCTGGTTGACCAATTAGGCGTTAGAAGCATCAATTCATTATGGGAATTCAAAAGTGCATTTGAGCTTCTGAAGTTCCCGCCAAGTGATTTCATCTTTGGGTTTTCACGTGGTGAAATATGCCTTTGGTTTGTGCTTGGAATCTTAATGTCTTTGGGCTTTTAATTACTTGAGTTTAAATGCCCTTCAAAGTGGTCATGAAATCCCGAGATGCCATTTCGAGAGTTTAAGGGTCTTTTCGCAAAGTAATTTGGCTCCAGAAGCTCTCTTCGCAAAGCATTTTGGCTTCAGGAGATCTTTTCGCAAAGCATTTTGGCTTCAGGAGGTCTTTTCGCAAAGCATTTTGGCTTCAGGAGATCTTTTCGCAAAGCATTTCTCTTCTTTTCGCAAAGGTCATTCTTTTATTCGAGGAGTGTTTTCTTCTTTTCGCAAAGTTCAAGGTTCTTTGCGAATAGTAGAAGTTCTTTGCGAATTGAACTTTAGCTTCCATTCTTCTTCTTCAGGTCTTTTCTTGCTCTTTTAGGACCTTTTTAGCCATTGCTGAGGCTATTTCTTCACTCCCTCTTTGAGCTTGACATGCGTTGTCAGCTTTTGATCATTTTAGGATGGTTTTCGGATTTGGACCTGTCTTTTTGGTTAGCTGCAATATGAACACTAAAGCACTTATTTAGTCCTCTCAAGGGTCTTTCAAGGCTCATGTTTAGGGGTGAAAAATGGTATTTTTCACTACTTATCAGTTACATAACTAAATGAACCATTAACCTAAGCTGCATACTTCTCATCCTTTTATCCTTACTTTTAACACACCTTCATCCCCTTCTTTATGACCTTTTCTTAGGATAGGACTGCACTTTATTTCTTTTTTTAGGTAATTTAGTGCATGCATGACACCCAACTCTCTTTCTTTAGGATTGTCAGATCTGTAGTCAGATATGAGGCCTACTATTATAGCTCATTTTGGGTTCTAGATCAATTTCTCTGTGGGACAAACTCTTACTGATCAAAACTTGCTACAATAGCCCTAAATCTTAGAGGCTTAGGATTATTCCAATTGTGCTGTTTCCATCTTTTATTTTATTTTATTTTATTTTGGTTTTTGAATTGTTCTCACCACACAATAAATCAGTATCCTAATAAATTTTGAGGAATAATCTATAAAAATAGACAACAAGTTTTTGGCGCCATTGCCGGGGAACTTGATCTTTTTAGTAGAGCTGAGTTGTATTATCTTGGATTATATTGTATTGTAAAAAATTCTTTGTAGCTTTGCCATAGTAGGATAAAAGTACTACTGATTCTTTGTGAATTTTGCAGAATTGGACAACAGTAGAAAGGAAAAGCTAGAGCTGCAATGGGAGTCTAGCTAGCTCTGTTTGCACTTCTTTTACCCTGAACTTAGTCCCTTGATGTTGAATTCCTTATAATTCATTTAGTGTAAATTTGTTTAGTTGTTATTTTAGTTTAGAAATTCTTTAAGTGCTGTAAACATTTTCCTTACTTGCTGAGTTTGTGGGTGTATGCTTGGGAGAAGGTCCCCAAAGCCCGAGTTAAAACCTCCAAATCCTGAGGTTGAAAGGATCCTCAGACCAAGAAACACCACACAAGGCCCTACTATTGAAACTAAGCAAGCAAGCATGGCTGAGAGGCAAAGAACCTTGAAGGAATATAATGCACCAGGGGAGTACACCTCTCCCTTCTGGATACAATTCCCTTAAGTGGAAGGAAACTATGAAATCAAAGCCTCCACCATCAATATGTTGCCATCTTTTTATGGGCTTAGTAAGGAGGATCCTTACAAGCACATAGACTAATTTTTGGCACTTTGCACCACTTTCAAAATTGCTGGCTTGGGACTTGAAGCCACAAAACTGAGGCTTTTTCCTTTTTCTTTAAAGGACAAAGCCAGCACATGGCTCTCTAAGTTCCCAGCCAAAAGCATACAAACATGGAGTGACCTCCAAAGCCAATTCCTGGCTAAATTTTTCCCCATAAACAAGACCAACCAGATGAGGACTAGCATTTTATCATTTGCTCAGTCCTCAACTGAGAATTTTTATGAAGCCTGGGAAAGATTTCATAAAATGTTAAAACAATGCCCCCACCACCAAATTCTAATGTGGCAATTAGTGCAAGTATTTTACCAAGGAATTAATCCTAAAAGCAGGGATATGGTGGATGCCTCATGTGGTGGTAGTTACCTCCACAAAATAGTTGATGAGGCTTAGGAGCTGTTGACATAATAGGGGAAAATTCCATGCACCAGGAGTCACTGTCTCGTAATGACAGCCAGACCCCTACTAGGTTGGTGAAAGAGACCACCCTTAGAGGTGGAATATATGAAGTGAAGGTGAAAAGTGAGTTGGAGAAGAAGGTGGATAATTTGAGCTTGAAATTTGATAAATTGATGAATGTGATGCAGCCTAGGATGGTTGCACATGTGGAGGAGACATGTCTGATATGCCAATCTCCCACACATTCACTACAGGATTGTCCATTAGCCAACCAATTCCCTGATTTTATTATGGAGCAAGCCAATGCTGCCCAACATTTGGGCAGCAACCTGCTGGGTACTCTTGGAGGAACCACCCAAATTTGAGGTGGAAACAAGATACATATCCTCAACCCCAGCAGCAGCAGTTGGTAACTCCATATAGACCTCAGCACCAGTTCAACCAAGGGTACCCACCTAGAAAAAAATTTCAGTTGCCTGCCCCACAGCCCAACCAGTTGGCCTTGCCCACTCAATAGTTCAGATCCTCTTCTTTTGAAGAGCAAATGCTAGCATCCATGTAAAATTTGGGAGGCCTGGTCCAAACTACGAACTCTTATGGGCAAAGCATTAAGAAAGTTGAGGACCAGCTTGGCCAAATATGCGATGCTTTGAACAGGAGAGAGAAGGGTAAATTGCTTAGTCAGCCCTTGACCAACCTTAAAGGGCAGTATATGATTGAAGAAGCATCTTCTACCAATAAGGATTCTAATGTAATCACTATTCTCAGGAGTGGGAGAGTGGTTGATATTCTAGTGGCAGGGCAACTGAGGAGGTCATGCAAGATAAAAAGGAAAGAAATGAGAATAGTGAAAAGCCAAAGGAGTCAACCCCTGCTGCTGATCAGCCAGGGCAAAATAACGGGGTTGATGCTGAGCCCCAATAGCAACCAATAAGTGAAGATAAAAGAAAAAAATAAAAAATTGACCACAATATGAGTAGGCATGCAGCTGTGGCACCAGCAGTCCCATAGTTTCCATTTCCTCAAGCATTAGCTAGCCCATCTCCTCTTGATAAGGGGAATGCTCAACTAGAGGAAATGATGGAGACCTTCAAGCAGGTCAAGATCAATTTACCACTGCTTGATGCCATAAAATAGGTCCTTGCCTATGCCAAGTTCTTGAAGGACCTGTGTATGCAGAAAAGGAAAGCAAGAGTGCAGTTTTCCAAAAAGGTGTTTGCTATTGAGCATGTTGAGTCAGTTCTGTCCATTGCCACACCTGAGAAATTACAAGACCCAGGGGTATCTACTATCCCCTGTATAATTGGAAACCATACCATTGGTAAAGCCCTCTTGGACTTAGGGGCTAGTGTGAACCTGTTTCCATATTTTCTGTATGAGGAACTAGGTTTGGGAGAGCTTAAATCCACATTTGTGCTCCAACTGGCTGATAGGTCTGAGAGGAGACCTGTTGGTGTGGTAGAGGAAGTTCTGGTAGGGGTGGACAAGTTCTACTATCCTGCTAATTTTCTTGTTTTGGACATGGAGCCTTACAAGAGTAAAGCCCCAATTCCTGTCATTCTTGGAAGGCCATTCTTGGCCACTGTAAATACTTGCATACGGTACAGGTCAGGGGTGATAGAGGTGACCTTTGGGAACATGAAGGCCCAGCTAAATGTGTACCAAGTTGCTGAGCATCCTCAGATGGACATTGAGGATTGCTTTGCAATAGATGTAGTAGATGGCCTAGTAGAAGAAGAATTATCCAATCTGCTGGATTGGGATAATATTGCTGATGACCTGGTAAATATCTGGAGTTTGTTTGAGAAAGAGGCCCAAATGTTCTTGATAGAAGACAACACCAAAATAGAGTCTTCTATGGGGATAGTGCATCATTCCAACTGAAAATATATATTGCTGCCCCTTTCTCAAACCACTAAGTCACCTTTGTTGCCTTCAATTGAAAGCCCCCCTGAGCTGGAGCTAAAACAGTTCTCAGCCATATTAAAATATGCCTTCTTGGGGTAGAACAATAAGCTTCCAATGATTATCTCCTCCTCCCTCACTAGTGAGCATGAGGAGGCACTATTGAGTATTTAAGAATCATAAAAAGGCAATGGGGTGGATAATAGCTGACTTTGGAGGTATTGATGCCTCAGTCTGCATGCACAAAATTCACCTGGATGAGGGTGCAAAACCCTCAAGGGAGATGCAGTGGAAACTTAACTCTCACATGCAGGAGGTGGTCCTCAAGGAGATAGTGAAACTGTTGGATGCAAGGGTAATTTACCCCATTTTAGATTCAGAATGGGTGTCACCTATCCAGGTGGTTCCTAAAAAGGCATAACAGTTATCACTACTAATTCTGGGGAGTTGATGCCAGCCAGAGAGACCACTGGCTGGAGGGTTTGCATAGACTATAGAAAACTCAACTCCAAGACCAGAAAGGATCACTTCCCCCTCTCTTTCATTGACCAAATTCTAGATAAGCTTGCTGGGAAGACATTCTACTATTTTCTTGATGGATACTTAGGGTATAACCAAATCCCTATGGACTCTTAAGATCAAGAGAAAACTACTTTCACATGTCCCTTTGGCACCTTTGCTTACAGAAGGATGCCTTTTGGATTGTGCAATGCCCCAGCCACTTTTCAGAGATGCATGTACGCAATCTTTTCTGATGATTGAAAAGTTCCTAGAAATCTTCATGCAAGATTTCTCAGTACATGGGGGCAGCTTTAGCCAGTGCTTGAGTCACCTTGAGCTGGTTTTACAAAGATGTGAGGAGACCAATTTGGTCCTAAGTTGGGAAAAGAGTCACTTTATGGTGACATAAGAAATTTTCCTAGGCCATGTGGTCTCTCACAAAGGAATAGAGGTTGACAAGGCTAAAGTGGACTTGATTTCACATCTGCCCCCACCCAGGACTGTCAAACAAATCAGATCATTTTTAGGACATACTGGATTCTATAGGAGGTTCATCAAGGACTTCAGTAAAATTTCAAAGCCATTGTGCCACCTGCTTTGTCAGGATGTGCCATTCCACTTCTCTACTGAGTGCCTTGAGGCCTTTGAGGTCTTGAAAAAGTTCCTCACCACTGCTCCTGTAATCCAGGCCCCTTATTACTCGCTCCCTTTTGAGCTGATGTGTGATGCATCAAACTTGGCTATAGGTGCTGTCTTAGGACAGAGGAAAGATAAGTTGCCTGCAATGATCTATTATGCAAAAAATCACTAGCTGAAGCTCAACTAAACTACACCACTACTGAGAAAGAGATGCTAGCTGTTGTGTTTGCTATGGACATGTTTAGACCCTACTTGCTTGGGTCTAAGATTGTGGTTTTCACTGATCACTCAGCCCTGAAATGCCTATTGGCTAAGAAGGATGCCAAGCCAAGATTGATCAGATGGATCCTCTTATTATAGGAGTTTGATCTTAAGATCAAGGATAAAAAGGGAGTTGAGAATGTGGTGGCTGACCACCTCTCTAGGATTATTTTGGAAGAATGTGCAACAGCACCTGTTAATGAGTTGTTCCCTGATGAACAACTATTTGCTGTGCAGTCGAGTGTGTCCTGGTTTGCACACATTGTCAATTTTCTAGCTGCTGGTAGTATTCCCCCTCATTGGTCCAAAATAGATGAAGACCTATTTTTCTCTTAGGTCAGGCATTTTCTGTGGGAGGATCCATACCTATTTAAACATTGTGCAGACCAGGTTGTTAGGAGATGTGTGCCCGAAAGTGAGTTCCATAGTATTCTTTCAATGTGCCATAAGCAAGCTTGTGGAGGTCACTTCAGTGACAATAAGACTGCAGAAAAAGTGTTGTAATGTGGTTTTTATTGGCCTTCTTTGTTCAGAGATGCATTTGTACATTGCAAGGCCTGTGAGAGATGTCAAAGGATGAGAGGCATTTCCAAGAAAAATTCTATGCCACTGTAGCCCATCCTTGTGCTAGAACTTTTTGACATTTGGGGCATTGATTTTATGGGCCCCTTTCCTCCATCTAAGGGTTTTAACTTCATACTTGTGGCAGTGGACTATGTGTCAAAATGAGTGGAAGCCATTGCCACAACGATCAATGACCGCACAGTTTTACTTAAAATTTTAAAGGACAGTATCTTCTCGAGATTTGGCACCACCAGAGCTATCATTAGTGATGGGGGGAGTCATTTATGTAGCAGACCTTTTGAGAATCTACTCAAAAAGTACTCTGTTACCCATAAAGTTGCAACTCCCTACCACCCACAAACCAGTGGGCAAGTTGAAATTTCCAATAGGGAGATCAAACAGATTTTAGAGAAGACTATGAGGACTGATAGGAAGGATTGGGCACAAAAGCTGAATGATACCTTGTGGGCTTATAAGACTGCCCATAAGACCCCTATTGGCATGTCCCCATTTAGGTTGGTTTATGACAAAGCCTGCTACCTACCAGTAGAGTTAGAGCACAGAGCATATTGGGCTATCAAAGAACTGAATTTTGATGTAACTTCTGTTGGTTCTCACAGGAAATTATAGATGGCATAGCTTAATGAGCTGAGGCTGGAAGCCTATTCAAATGCCCGAATATACAAGGAGAAATCAAAGGCATTCTTTGACAAGAAGTTAATGCGAAGGGAATTCAATGTTGGCACTAAGGTTTGGCTTTTCAACTCCAGATTGAAATTTTTTTGAGGGAAGTTAAAATCCAGATGGGATGGACCTTATACTGTCATTCACGCCTCTCCATCTGGTACTGTGGAGATCTTGGATCCTATGTCTGGGAAGATGATGAAAGTGAATGGCCAAAGGCTAAAAATTTGTGTAGAAAATTTAGTGGAGCCACCTCAAACCATTCACCTACATGAACCTCCCACTGCTCAGTGATCCACAACTTTGTAACATATGTACCATATGAGTTAACTGTTTGTGTTTGCTTAGAAAATTTTCCATTCCCGCACTTAGGATGTTGATTTAATTCTGTATTTGATTTTGTTTTGAACATTATTGTTTTAAGTACATGTGCATGGCTACCAAATGAATTTGCTGTACAAGGTTGAGGACTCTCATGATAAGTGGCACGAATTTGATATGAAATAAAACCATCTTTAGAATTTGACAATTGAGAAAAATAGTGGTTGATAATAGGCATATCATTGCGGTGGTCAAGTGGAATATATGTGAAAGGGTTGGTGCTGATGCACATTGGATAGGTGCATGCCATTTTAGGGGAACTGGCCAGCGTGCAGCACTGAGAAAATGGGGAAATACTGGGTTCTTGCAATGCTAATAGGCATAAAGTTCAATCTCGCGAAGCTCTGATGACAGTTTGAGCTCTGCAAGACTCAATCTTGGCAGAATTTTGGTACTGCGCGAATGACTGACTCCACACATTCAACTTCGTGAGGCACTTGATGCTCTGCATTTTGATGTCTCGCGAAGTTAGACAACGCATCTGTGTGAAAAAGAAAGGTCAACTCACGCACCAAGGCCAAGTGTTAGCTTCGCAAACTATATTGAGAAGTATTTAACTTCTTCTGCATGACAGAACTCCTCGCGGGGCTAACTGTGCACTGCGTGAGAAAGGTGCCCCGCGAGCACCTGTAAGCATCTACGCGAGGTATGGGTTTGCACTTTAAACCCTGGCAAATTTCTGCAAGTTCTTATTTCATTTATTTTTGCCTTAACTCCCATTACTATTAATAGGCCAGCATGCACCCGACGAGATCATTCCCCATAATAAATCGGACGTCGTTTTATGTTTCTCCCAACCAATGCAGTTATTGCTAACTAACTTTCTTTAATATTATTATAGCAATTAACTTTGGAAGGAGGAGAAAATTTATTACGCCGATGCAAATTCCACCACCCATGCATTTTATATATCAGCCCACTTCACCTCCATTGCATTCATTTTCTTTTGACCCCCAGCACTCTGTCCCTACCCACAACTATGGTGGATGACAAACCCATTGAGTTTTTGATCAAATTCGATCCAGTTTGGGAGTACCCACTGCCAAAGGAACCTAACCCCTTACAATTCTTATGGGACGAGTATGAGGAGGTATAGAGGATCTCTGCCAAGGAGGAACAGAAAAAGGATCGGAGAAAGAAGAAGAAACAGAAGATAGAACCATCTGCACCCAATCCACCACCTTCTGCCCCTTCCTCTCCACCCCATCCACCACCTGCCTTGCACCAAGCTCCTTAGCCCCTATTGTCCCACTTTTTCCTGGCTTGCAGTTCCTCTTTCGGAAGCAGCAAGTTTCTTTTGTTTTTGCTATAATTCTTTTCCCATCCATGTACAAACTATGCTGAATCAATAAAATTTTCTTTTTGTTATGTTTTGTTTCCTTTTCATTTCTGTTTCATAACTAGTTTGTGTGTTTTCGTTTGTTTGCGTGTGCCCTGTTTCTTGCTTTTGTTTGCTTTATTTTCGTATTATTTTTGTTTGTTCCCTGCTGCACATACCCTCTTCTCTTTGAACCAGTGAGGGCACTGCTCCTCATAGGTTTGGGGGTGTGGCAAGGATTGCTAATGATCCATTTAACTTAAGTGCAGCAGTCTTAACTAAGTAAGGAATAAATGTAATGAATTTCACCTAAGCAATGTTAAAAGTGAAGGAAGTTAAATATGGTGCAAATCTTTTTAACACTAAAATCATTTGAAAATCAATACTTCCATGAAGAAAATATCAAGAAATTTTTTATAAACAGCTGTTAGTAATGAGAGAAACATGTGAAAGCATACCCCTTTGAGTGCAGTGGAAGACCATACCCAGTGAGCTTTGAGCCTATCAAATTTTGTTAGGAGTGTCTTGGCAATTTTTTTTCTGTTCTATGGACTGACTGAACCCAGTCTTTGTCACTAGAAGTTAAACACCGCAAGTTGAAGCCGTTTGACAGTAATCATGAGACTAAGGAAATGATCAAGGCCTTTATTTGGATAGTTTGAGCCTAACAGATCCAACTTGTAAAACTATCCTTGTGCATATACTCTTTGAGCCTTAGAGCCCTAGTTTTCTTCAACAAACACCAAAGTACTTGAACCTGAACCTCTTAACTTGATTCAGCCCTACCCTCACTCTGAGAATTTAGTAGGTAAAGGAGAGGATATTGAAGATGAGTGAGTAAAGTTTAACATTTGGTGGAAAGGAGGAGAAGAGAGGTGGAATCTATAAATAATAGTGTAGCAGTTATAGATGCTTGGCAACCATCAGAAAAAAAAAAAAGCAGAGAAGAGAGAATGAGAAGTCAAAAGAAGAACTTCGTTGGAAATTTTGAGAAGAAGAGAAGAAGCTGGCCACTTTAACTCTGAAATTTCAAAAAGAAGATGAAGTTGTGCTTAAAAGAAGAAGGTGAAGTCATGAATCACCTCCTACATGTGTTTGATTTCTCAAAATTTTGAATCCCTTTTTACCCCTTTTATTCTTTATAATCATCACCAATAAGCCACATTACAACTCATGAAAAGCCCTTGTTGATCCACAGTCAAATGAACTATTATGTGAAGAGGAGGGAATGTCTAATCTATGGTGTGAAGTACTTGGAGATGTCAGAAATTAGAACAACTACCTATGCTCATGCTTGCAAACCTATTTGGGGTGTGTAACTGCTCTTGATCTTGTGTGAAATGATACACCCTGAAATTCATTTATGAGAGATAGCTCTGGTAAGCATTAGGTCTGAGATTTAAATCATTGGGGCATTGCTTGAACCTGAACTTTGATGTACTGGTAAGCTTAGCACTGTTTTCCACATCCTGTTTTTCTTGGTGACAGCTAATTGGGTGTAATGTACATACATGCATGACTGAGGTGTTAAATTGCTTGCATATACTTCTTTGGGACTCCTTTAATTTTGATAGAGCAAGGGTGAAATGAACTGTATTTATTTTAAACTGATTGGCCACTGTTTGCACTTTTGTTAACTGTTTTCATTGAGAAGTTTGTGGGTACTTGTTGAAGTATTTTAGATGCTTGCTGCTAACTTTATTGAAAACAGTGATAAGAATGTGTTAGTGTAAACAAATTAAAGGTGGATTGAAAAATACAAAGCAGCAAGTCCAAAAATACACAGACCTGCAAGATACAAGGCCTGTTGTAGCAAGTTTTAATAAGAGTTTGTCCCACAGGGAAAATTGGTCTAAAGCTCCAAGGGAGCCATTTTTAGTAGGCCCTCCAGATCTGACTACAGATCTGGCAATCCTAAATGAAAGGAAATTTTAAGGCCACTATTGTTTAAATCCTATGGTAACCTAATGCCTAAACTACAGAAATGATTTAGAAGAATGATGGAGTGTGACAAAATAAATATAAAAATGATGAGAAGTAAGCTATTAGGTACAGGTCTGATGGGTTTTATAACTCAGACTTAGATCTGCTGCTGTAGTTGTCCTGTCCAATGGCTACATTATCACCAAAGAGGAGAAAGGATCCAACTCACCCCTGTGCCATGATCCAATCCCTTATGGCTATAACCTGTCCACTATAATGGTCACAGACTATCCAATAGGGTAACCACAGTCCATAGGTGGGTCAGAACATGTTTATCATTCTAGGCACTACTTCATCCAGGCTACCAGCTCAAGAATCCATAGGAACCTCAACCTCTAAAGTTCTGTGTGTGAGGCATAGGCCTGTAATGTGCACTAGCCTGGACACACAGGACCAGCAAGAGTTTGAGTACTAGCTTTAGGTCTAGCTATGCACTGCTTTAGAAAGACAGTAGTGATCCAGTCACAAGCCTACAATCCCTACAGCCAGATCAGATCTGCCATCTGATGGTGGGTCTATACAAATACAGGGGAGTTTATCTCTGCACAATCTCTCATAGGGCTACAAGCACAAGTGCAGAGAAGAAGAATCTGTCTTAGATCTGTGGATTGGCCTCACCCTAGGGCTATAACTTGCCCACTTAAATGGCCATAGACTATCCACAGAGGCTATCCTCCTCTTAGAGGTCTGAGACAGAACAAGTAGATTACTGCCACCACCATGTTCACAAGGCTGCCAGCTCAGGCTCCCATGGGGATTTAGATTTAGTGGATCTTGTGGTGGGACATAGGCCTGCAGATGTGCCTAGCCTGAGCCTCGCTAGGTAGCAAGGATTTCCAGGTCTTGTCGCATGATAGAGTTATCATCGCGAGATTGAATTGTCTTGAAGCTCTTGCAGTCGTAGGATAGATAGTTTGGTCATCGCGGGAATGCTCTGGTTGTCGCGGGATTGCGCTTTCCATTTGAATGGTGCGGGAATTACACGCGCAGTTCGTTCTCTAGTGAATCTCACAGGGATCCCCGCGAAGAAGCAATATGCATAGGCCTCTGGATTATGCGAGCAGTTCTTTGAAGATCTGCATCCCTTGACCACTGCGCAACAGCTGCGCGCCAAAGTGCCTGGAGCTCTCTCTCCTTAGTGGATCGCGTGAGGATTAAATGCTCCTCTCTTGAGTTGCGCGAGTGCTTACAACTGAGCCTCACGAGAACTGCGCGAAGTCTGCTTCTTGAGCCCTTTTGTCATTAATCTACGCGAGAACAATGCGAGCAGTTGGTGTGCTACCTTGAGAGACCCGTGTCAACTATGCGAAGCATTCTTTCTGAATCAATTGAACCCTGTGACATCTGCGCGAGGCTCACTTCTTGATTTATTGCTGCTGTGCTTTGCCTATGCTGCAGCCAAGTTCTCTGTCTGGGTCCAACTTCCTTTCTTCTGAGGAACTTCTGGGGCCCACTTCGGCATTCAATGTGTACATCCAGGTGTGTCCTACCTTGGTGTTTCTTTCCTCTGTGAATGGGCTACCAGTTGCTTGGAGTTCTGGTGTAAAAGTAGGCTTCTTAACAGGGTTAGGGCCTTATCTACAGCTGCTGCTTATTACTTACAAAATGAGCTTAACACACATTTATTAAATGACTAAGGGTCTAACAGAGATTAAGTTAAGGGGTGAAAAGTGGTACTTTTCAGGTCTTAATAGTACCTTCACTAAAAACCCTCAGGAGACTTCACTCCTCCACTAGGGATCACCTAGGGGTTTAAAAGGCTTGATGCATAAGCTAAATGCATCCGTGCTTCCTACAAAAGTGGCATTTATATTCTTAGAGTAGCTATTTATATTTTACTTTGCTTAGGGACTAATAAAGATTAGGTTTGGGGGTATGTTAATCACTGAAAAGTACCACTTTTCACCTCTTAACCTAGCCTTTGTTGGACCTTGAAGCTCACTAATAACTCCTTTTTAGCTTGTTTTGTAGTTAGGAATAAATTGTACAGCTTAACACAAAGTTTGTGCTTTTAGTGCTAAGAAGAGAGATTTTAAGCAAAAGATGACAGCTGAACCAGAAAATGATGGAGCACCATGAGGGTACACACCATGGTGACTTTTTTTTGCATGTCATACTAGACCCAGAAAGCCCAGCAGATGATAGAAGAATAGGTGAGAGTAGAGGAAGCTGCAACAGAAATATGTGCATAGCAGCAGAGGAGCCATTGACCTATCTCGCACAGTTGAGGTGTAGCCTCGCGCTATTTAAGTCACTGGCAGAGCTCCCTCGCGCAACTAAGACTTGCAGTATAACTGAGATCATGAAGAAGTCACGTAGTTCAAATGGAAGAGTTATCACAGAACAGGTCTCACACAGCAGTCGTGCACTTCAGCTACAAGCATCATATGAAGAAACTCACGGAGCTTTCACGCACTAAGCCTTCAGAAATGTAGCTCGTGCAGTTCTCGCGAGGATTCGGTCTTAGCGCAGCAGAGCATGCTACCTCGCGAGGCTAATTGGCGTGAACAACAATAGAAATCTCGCACAGTTCTTGCGTGGCTCAAGAAGAGAGAGATGCCCAGAAATTCTCTCGCGCAGCTCTCACGCGCCTAGAAGTTTAACTCTGAACCAAGCGAGATGTGAAAGCATTTGCGTGAGTACCTCGCGATAGGAGTTTCTGAGCTCTTCTGCGCGAAGTGTATTTAATGCTGAAGCAACTGCGCGATCATCCAAAGCTCTACTATGTGAAATAACAATATTCCATGCCAAACTCTACCCATGAACACTCTACAGCTGCACGACAGAAGTGAAATGCAGAAACTAGCCTCGCGAAGCTCGAGCTCTCCACTTCTCAACCCTAATTTAAGGACCTTTTGGGGATTTTCCCAAGTCTTGGGCACACATCCCGAGGCATGGATTTCGATACATGCATTCTAAGGCATCCAAGGGTTGTAACAATGCCACATCTGCTTGAAAGAATTAGGGTTTCGCTCTTCTCTTAGCCACAATATTGGGACTAAGTATATAAGTTGCGCTTGTAACTTAGCAAACGATCATTCACCTTCTCCTTCAACCTTTGTCGGCTGAGAGCTCAAGCAGGCTAGGGTTAGGGTTAGAGTTTGATCACCTCTTTTTTTTCATTTTTTTTTCTTTCTTAGCTCAACACTTGCTGGCTAAACCTTTGGTAAGCATTTATGTATAGTTATATTTAAGTTTTGTAATAGTTCAGTAAACATTGGGATTTGGTGTTGAGCTGTTGTGCACAAGGCTGCTGCCTTGAGGGATTTCATTATTAATGACACCAGATCAATGAAATCTTTGTTTGAATGCTTACTCAATTTGTTATTTTCCTATTTTTTCATAGTTTTGTTCAGGCTATAGCACACATTTAGGATTTGAGCTTATTGAAAGGCCCATGGAAGCTTGAGCGTGATGCCCTGGGACCATGGTGGCAGTCAGCAGTTTTCATACTCTGTTCTCAGTTTGTGGGAAAGGGAGCCTCTGTGGATAGCCTGTGACCATTTGAGTGGATAGACTATAGCCCTAGGGCAAACTTGGTCACAGATCTGATGATGGATTATTCTTCTCTGCACTTGGACTTGTGTCTTAGTGAGAGATTGTGTAGAAATAGACTCCCCTCTATTTTACTTGACCGCTATCAGATGTTAGATTTGGCTTCTCTGTAGTGATTGAGGATTGGAAGGCTGAGTTATTATAGGCCTTTTGTAGCAATGATCAGCTGTGCTTAAATCCTTATTCAACTTGTTGCTGGTCCTTTGTGTGGGCATCAATGTGCCGCTGACCTTGATAATACACATAGGGCTTTATGGGTTGGAATTCCTATGAATGTCAGCCAGATCTGTGCGCAGAACTGGGGAGCTTGTAGCCTAGCAAACATAGTGTCTGCAATGGTATTCACGGCCTTATGTGATTCATTGGATGAGGTTTGATCAGCTTACTCCTTTGGATTAGATTGCCAACTTCTGGCTTGATCAATGGGATTTGACAGGCTCTATAGGATAGACTGTGGCCATTTGAGTCGACAGACTATAGCCTTAAGAGCACCCTAAATGGCATGGGTTAAGTTGGATATTTCCACTTGTTGAGGTCAGTAATAGCACTTCGGCAAGGACCTGCTGTAGAGAGAGACCTAAATCTGAGTTACATAACTAAATGAACCTTTAACCTAAGTTGCTTACTTCTCACCCTTTTATCCTTACTTTTAACACACCTTCATCCCCTTCTTTATGACCCTTTCTTAGGATAGGACTGCACTTTATTTCTTTCTTTAGGTAATTTAGTACAGGCGTGACACCTAACTCCCTTTCTTTAGGATTGCTAGATCTGTAGTCAGATCTGGAGGCCTACTATTATAGCCCATTTTGGGTTCTAGATCAATTTCTCTGTGGGACAAACTCTTACTTATCAAAACTTACTACAATAGCGCTAAATCTTACAGGCTAAGGATTATTCCAATTGCGCTGTTTCCATCTTTTATTTTATTTTATTTTGATTTTTGAATTATTCTCACCACACAATAAATCAGTATCCTAATAAATTTTGAGGAATAATCTATAAAAATAGACAACATAAATGCTAAGGAAATTTGTGTGGATTGCAGATTGAAGACGTATGTGGGCTTTGATTCCAAAGGCAACATGTGTGAGCTTGTGAAATCAAAGCTTGGAGCCCTAAACCTTGATCCAAGCCATTGGATCACCCATACCTTGGATTTGAGGAATGATTTTATTAAATTATGATGTGTGTGATGTTGTGCTTGAATTTATTGAGTTGATGATGAATTAAAGAAATAGAAAGAGGAAAATTAGAGAGAGAGCAAAGCAAGATGTACAGCCCGAAGAGGGCTATTTTCTATCAAAATCTATTTTTGACAGAAAGCAAATCTGGAGACTGCAGCACAAAACCGATTAATCAAATTTAATTCGATTAATCGATTTTTAGTTTTTGATTAATCGATTTGGAATCAATTAATCAATTGGGTACTTCCAGTGGCTCGAAAAATCTGAGTTTTGGAAAACCGATTAATTGATTTGGGATCGATTAATCGATTTTGGAATTTTGATTAATCGATTTGGGATTGATTAATCAATTTTGAAAATTTGATTAATTGATATTAGGATCAATTAATCGATTTTGACAGTTCTCTTGTGGATTCTGTTTTGGACCATGGAGTTCTGGGAGGGCCTTGTACCCTTCCTTTTGGCCTCGTTTTTGATGCTTTGTGTATGACATTGTGTACCTTAGGTATGGATACTTGGATATGAGCATGGGAGCTACCTTGGACCTTGATGCTTGGGGTTGAAGCACGTGAAGTAGGGAATAATTTGAACATATATTTTGATTACGAGAGCATGTATGTAGTGATGTGAAAATGTGTATGCATATGTTGAGAGCATAGAGATATGCTTGTATCTTTTGAAAAGTAGTTAAGCATGTGGAACTAAGGTGCGCGTGTGTGGGTGGACACTAAGTAAATAAACAAGTATGCTTATGAGTATGTGACATCCCGAGGGATGTGAATGTGATGTGACATCTAGGCAATGCATATGAGCAGGTGACATCCCAGGGATGTATGAGAAACTTGCTCATCCGAGTGATGTGAAGTTATTTGAATGAGACTTGAACAAACCTTAATTGCTATATTTAGCATGATTACACGGTAAAAACTATATCTATCCTCGCACAATTGATTTAAGGTTCGTAGAATACCCCACCGACGTGGCGGTATACCTGCGACTGACTCTGCAAGATATCCGTGACCAGTACGGCGGGATATCCGTATGCCAGTATGATATCCCAGGGATGTATGTGAGCTTTGTGCCCCGTCACCTAAGAGAAAAAGGGACTTGGGTCATATTACATGAAGAAAATAGTCTAATTGGACGACGATGGTGGGTATTCCATCGGGGCTCGATGCTATATTGCTCGGGGATTATTTAAGTTATTTGATTTAAGTTTTGAGATCGATCTTTGTCTTATGTGAACAAGCTAAAAACAAGTTAAAACATGTAGAGTAACAGATGCATTCAGTTTATGCTTTCAGTAACTTAAACTATTTTCCAACTATCTTTTATTGATAAATCATGTTCCATTATGTCATGGAATACATGTGAGTAAGATAGATTTATATGTTCATTCAGTTAATTCCCTATTGAGCTATGATGTAGCTCACTCTTCAAACTATATGTCATAGGTTTGGTGCTAGCTGCTGCTGTTATTTTGGGAGACATGGACCCAGAGGATTCTGATTTCGTGCCTAGGGAGGAGTCAGAGCCCCCTCCTGAGGAGTTCTTCTAAAAGACCCTCTACGTACTTTGATTGTATTGTGCGAGAGATTGTACGGCTTGGTATGTCCAGCCTTTTGTATGAGATAATATAAATTTTGTGAGACATTATTTTGGCAAATCATCTGGGGTGACGGCTGTTTCGTCACCGATGGTTCGGGTTGGTTCTTTTGCTCATGCAGTGGCATGAGATTAGAACTATCTTATGGGCTATATTTTTTTGGCTTATATTATAGAATTGGAGATTTAGTTCAACTTTAGTTCTTAAATAAATATTTTACCTCATAGTTGTGTGGATATACCAATGTTTCATGCAGGCGTATGGGGCATGACCTCGAGGGTCGTGCCGATAGCACAGGTTTCGGGGTGCTGAAATTTGGGCTACCATAAAAATAGATAACGGGAATGTTAAAAGAGAGTACAACTGAAGAAATCAATGGGGAAGAGGTGAAAAATTGTGAAAAGACGATTTCTAAAAGAAGATCATGATTGTACAGAAAAAAGCTTTAGAAAAAGGTGAAAAATAGTAAAAGTCGATTTAGAAAGAAAAGAAAGAAAAATCGTAAAACATGATGCTGCAAATCAATTGAAGAAATGGGATTAACAAAATGAGAAAAAAAAGAAGAAAAAAAAAGGGAAGAAGTTATTCAAATCCTTTAGTTACCAAAGTAGAAGAAAGAAGGAGCTACAAAGATAGGAGAAAGAAGAGTTAAATTCTCAAAAAAAATTTGAATCCTTTTCTACTTTTATTTGACACCTTCTAAAATCCAAAACCCCATTACAAGCCGAAGGAAAGTCCTTTCTGATTTATGATTGGCAAATGCATACGCCAATAGAGATATGAAAAATAAATACTATGGATTGCACAAAGAATCATACGAATAGAATAGCTTATCTTTTCTATGAGATTAAATTCTTTTGCAATTATCCTTTGATTGAATTTTTCTGAAATAATACATTGAGAGATCACAAAAGTTTCGATATTTTTTTTTAGAGTAAGTCAATAGTGAGTTTTTGAATGAAAATATTTTCTAAATCTGCAGTTTAGAGAAATTTATGAAGAATAAAATGTTCACTGATGCATACACTTCGTGCTTACTATGAATAAAAATTGTTGGAGTTCTAATCAAGGATAACTGTTATAATGGAAAGTAAGGATACAAAATTAGTAATTTTAGAAATTCATAACAACCATGTGATAGTCAATTTAGTCAATTTAATCAATTTAGTCAATGTAGTTAATTTAGTTAGTGTATAAAAATTAGTTTAGATTTTAAATTTTAACTTTTCTTTTAAAAATATTATGAAAAATCTAAAAATATTTTGAAGTTTGTAGGTAACTTCACGGAAAACCTTCAGGAGACTACAACTCCTCCACTAGGGATCACCTAGGGGTTTTAAAGGCTTGTTGCATCTGCTAAATGCAATTGTTCTCCCTACGAAAGTGGCATTTAAATTTCTTAGTTTTAGAATGTTTTATATTTCCTTGTTTGCTAGGGACTAACAAAACGTAAGTTTGAGGGTGTGATCAGTCACATAATATACCATTTTACCACCTTTAATTTAGTGATGCTAGGACTTAGTTTGCTACTAATAAGTTACTGATGTACAGATATTAAGGAAAAACAGTAAAAGAGACCTAAAATGTTAATATTCATCAAAATAAATTCATAAAGCAATAAAAAGATGAATGAACCAAAAGATAAATCATCACCTACTGAAAAGATGAAAAATCATGCTTTACGATTTAGCAGAACAATGTAAAATAAAGTGAGAAATCGTAATTTATGATTTTGCAAGAGAAGACGTTCAAAAGAGTATGATACAAGAGAAAGCGATGAATCGTAAATAGGAAACTGTGTTAAAAGATAGAAAATTGTGATTTACAATTTTCTAGAGAAAGTTATAATAAAAGAAGGAAATCGTGATTTACGGTTTTCCAGAAAAGAACACCTTTCGAAGCTGCTGATCATGTGAAGATTAACACCGCCATGCATAAAATTAGAAGAATTCTTGACTTAGAAGTCTGGCCAATCATGGATCTGAGAAGATTGACGAAAAAGACTCTTAAAGTACTCTGTTGCTGAAATAAAGGAAGAAATCCATAAGTACATTAACAAATTGAAAGCAAGGAAATATAAGATTAGAAGTATAGTTATATTAGGATTGTTTTGCTTTAGCAATTTCTTTTATTAGAATTAGGAGTTTTGAAAACCGAGCCTTATGTTCTATAAATAAGAGGCTCGGCACCTAGGAATAACCATCGAAGAATTTAATAGCTTCAATTAACAACTGAGGTCTGTGTTTTCTCCTGATCAAAGTAGTTTAAGATTTACAAAGTAACATCGTCCACCGTTCTCTAAGGTCTTGCCTGACAACTAAAGCTGAGGAAGCTGAAAGATCAACACTTTGGATAGTTCTACTTTTGTTTTCTAGTTTAGATTTATTTTATTACAATTTACTACTTTGTAAACATCTTCAGATTTTGATTTGAATTGATGACTCAGGTTGAAATTTACAGATTAGTGTAATGGTTTTTATTTTCCTTCTTTAATTTTCTAGAGTTTGATTGACACCCAAATTTTAGTAGATTTGATATTAGTATAAATCTATATTAAAGGATGATAGTTTTCGATTGATGCCCAAATTCTAGAAGATTGAAATATAGTGTAATAGTATTTTAAATTTGTAAACATCCGATAGCTAAAGATTGTGATTAACGACCATAATCTGAAGTAGGAGGATTTAAGATTTATTTTCTGCAATATAGTTTAAAAAACCATTCTTTATTCATATTTCTCCAGTAGTTTAGGAACTTAAAAGAGAAGTATAAGTTTTCAAAAAATTAATATATATATATACACATTCCTATAAACCTATCTTCGTGGGAACAATCCTTTACTAGCTCTACAATTTCCATTATGCGCTTGCAATAGGTTAAGACTTAATTAGAGATACATATAATCCACAACGATCAATTACCTCGCTAATCTTCAACTCTCGGGCAATTAGCCAGTACGCACAGACTTCCCCGACGAAGACTTACTCTCGATTCACAATGATGAGCTCGACAATACCTCATGGACCTGATACTTTGACGACACTCTTAATCATAAAGGGAAGGGCATCGGGATAGCCTTACTAAGCTCAGAGAGTGTTATCATACTAAATACCTTTCAGCTCGACTTCCCAGTCACCAACAATGTCGCAGAATATGAAGCCTTCTTTGCTGATCTACGAGCAGCACTGCAACTAGGCATCAAACAGCTGAAGACAATCGGTGACTCCAAACTTGTGATATCACAAGTCGTTGGAGAATGGAAGACTAAAGAAAGAAGACTGATGGCATACTTAGAAATAGCTCAATTCCTGATAAAGAAGTTCGAGAGAATTTCCTTCACGCATATCCCGAGATTAGAAAACCACTTGGTAGACTCCCTCACTACATTAGCCTCAGTCATACAGATACCTGTCGGACAAAGCACAAAATCCTTCTTCATCAAGAAGTTAACCACGCTGGCACACGAGGTGGCATGGAACGTTAAACCAGAGTTACCAGTTCTCCCAAAGGCCACGAAGCAAGAGGAAGCATCCACCTCAGAAGATCTAGCTAAGAAAGGCGCTATCATCGCAACCTTTAGATTTGAAAAATCACCCATCGACGATGGACAGTCATGGTATTATGATATATGGAACTTCCTAAATCACCGACAATTCCCTCGTTATGCTATGAAGATCGAACGAAAGACCATAAGGAATTGATGCGCTAGATTCTGCATCCTGGGAGAGATGCTATACAAAGAAGCCTTCACCAAAGGAGTCCTGTTACAATGCGTCACCGTGGTCGAAGGGCAACATATCATCCGGTAAGCACACGCTAGTGCCTGCGGCGCCCACGCCGGTAGACAGAGACTCACAGACCAGATTGTACGATAAGGCTACTACTGGCCAATAATGATGAGAGATTGCCATCTTTACGTCCAATGCTGTAAGCAGTGTCAAGAACACACCGCTCTCATTAAAGCCCCATCAGTTACATTGAACCTCATAACCTCACCATGTTCGTTCTTGATGTGGGCCTTTGACATTATTGGGCCCTTCACAGACACGCCTTCATACTCACTGGAACCGAATACTACACTAAATGGGCAGAAGCTGAGTCATATGTCAGAGTCACTACTTCAACGCTCATAAAGTTTATCATTCGGAATATCATCACCTGGTTTGGATTTCCTAGAATGTTCGTCACAAATAATGGATTGCAATTTATCGCAGAAAAGATGAAGAAATTGTGTAAGAAGTACGACATCGATCTCACCACTCGTCACCGTTCTATCCCCTAGGAAATGGACATGCAGAGGCGACTAACAACACACTTATCCAAATTCTAAAATGAACAGTGGAGACAACCAATGGAGCCGACTGGCCTGATCGATTACTGGAAGCACTCTAGGCCTACAGGACTTCTATTCGCATGGCTACTGGCCAAACCCCTTATCTCCTCACAGTCGGGATGGAGGCAGTCCTACATTACGAAATATAAGTACCATCTCTACGTGTCCAACTTGATGATCAACATCCATAGACGAGAGTAGAATTTCTCTGCTCGCCCAGCTAGAATAACTCGATGAGACACGTCTAAGGGCAGCTGCCCACTCACAAGTTCATCAAAGGAGAGTGGCCAGGGCCTACGATAAGAAGGTCCTCGAGCGAACCTTCGAAATTGGAGAGTTAGTCTTGAAGAAGATCATGCCCTGTAAGCATGCCCACCCTAAAGGGAAGTTGAAGCCAAACTGGGAAGGACCATAGGTTATAGCGGCCACGTACCCGGGGAATGCATACAAGCTGGTGAACCAAGATGGGGAGGAACTTCCTAACACGTGGAACGCCATGTATCTCAGAAAATACTACCCTTAGCACCATGATCGTCATATCCCGTAGTCAGGCATAGATACTTACACCTACAACCCTCGTAGTCATCATGACTTGTTCACTAGTCGTATGTCATTATTCCCTAAAATATCCTCGAAGGTCTCCTGACCCACTGCCCACCTTCTTACTCGGGTGATTTGATTGAAAGGACTAGTAGAATACCTAACCTTTTTCAAAAGCATAGGTAACACCTGACTCTCACCCCTTCCCCCCCATTGGAGGAGACATTAGAGCATAGAAAATAAAGATGTTAGACTCAATCAAAACTCACTATTCTTGCGTTAGTAGGCTACTTTCAAAATATATATACATGCTTTAAGAGAGATAAAAGTGAGATATCAAAAGAGAGCGATAATAGAAGCATACTTGAGTGAGAACAATATGACGAATGAATAAGTCAATGAGCCTAGGAAAGCATAAGCAAACTACGAGGACATTCTTGGCAATTGTGTCAGGAAATTATAAGCAGGATGTGAGGGCCTCCCTAGTGCCTCTACACTACTAGATATCGTCATAAGGCGGCAGGAGGAGGAAAAACCCCTGCTAACCATAGAATCTGAGACTTTGATGGTGTCAAAGCATGACAGGCAACTCAATCATGGCACCACACACCACCCGAGGGAAATACTGTTGCCTATCTCTTTTAAAGTTGTTAAGTAGAAAATTATCCCTACATCACTAAGCCTTATCCCTCTTTCACCCTTAATTTTACTTCCAGACCATGAGTCAGAACCTTTCTGAGGATATTTCCAGAAACAAAAACCCATGAATGATGACTAATGCAATCACTTACCGCTCGCTTGACTATGCGATATGATGACCATTGTCAAAAGTAAAGCCCGACACATGACTATATAACCAAACACCCTCTTTCCAGTGCGGCGGGGCACCACCAGAGAATCCTCTGGGAAACTAACTCATCGAACACATGCATCGCTCTACATGGACCCAAGTATTCACCCAGGAAAACTCCATCATATCTCGATACTGGGGCATTTTTTTTTCAAAGAAGGAATCGCCTCGGGGTTCCCCTGCTTCACTATAGTTGGATGCAGAATAACAAGATCACCACTCAAGGAAAACTGCTAAGGATACCACACTACCTACCCTATCACTCTGCTACACTGGGGCATTTTTTTTAGTTTTAGAATTTTCTTTTAGTACTTTGCTTTCCTTGTTGCATTATTTCCCTTTCCTTGTAATGAAAAGTACAAAAAAAAAAAAGATACAATAATACTTTCCTTTATTACCAGACTCTGGTCCGAGGCACCCCCCATGACGATCAGCAAGGGGGAAAATAAAATTACTAATGACTTTATCCTCATGTGCAGATACAAAATAACCTTCAACTATTACTGGGCCAACTCAAGGAGCATCCAAGTCCCAATAATAGGAGACAACCCCTAAGCAAGCAACTAAAGTGTGAAAGGTAAAAACAAAGAAAGAAGCGAGACGAGGTACATCTAAACCAAAAATCCATCTATATTAAAAAATTTCTACATCTGTCATTGGGGGCATACCCCCTGTATATACAATAAACAAAAAAATATATATAGAAAACAATATGCATATACCCCTACTCCCTCCGCTGCCTTTGCGAGGGACGCTCACCGCTCTCTCCTACCTCATCGACTCGAGGACCAGGTGCTTGATCCACTGAAGCCTGGGGAGTGGGCCGAGGCCTCCTAGGAGAGGAAGGCCTGGCTTCAGAACCTCCATCACTCGCTTGGCTGGAGACTCACCGAGACTATGAACGTAGAGGGTCAAAGGTAAACAAGGGCCTGAGAGTCGAATCAGCCTGAGCATAAGTTCTCATGCGCTCACGAGTCGTATGGTGAATCTTGACCAGCGAGCCACAAGCCCTCGATCCCGACCCACAGAAGTGACCGAGCATCCCTCGCACTCTCCCTCCTACTCTTGCCAGCTCGTGTTGCAAAAGATCTATCATCGACTGCATCTCAGCACGAGTTACAGCACGAGCACTCTCCAGATCTGCTGTCTGAGTCTTGCGCATGACCCTGAGATTCATGGTCACCTCCTGAAGATGTCGCTCTGAGAGATCAGAAGGAACCTTGAGCACCACCTAACGAGCCACAGTACATTATGTCCCTAACCGAGACTCCTCCAACTCACACACCTACACACGAAACATGAACAAAGGCTAAGAAGATACGCACATATAACATGATGAGGCTCAAGAGAAACAGAAGCATACCATACTAGCTCACTCCTACAGAAGACGCTCTATGGTAGCGGCGGTGACTGGATCAACTGAAGGCATTGGTGGAATTAGAATCTCAGACGTAGCCTGCTATGACACAGATGAAAGGACATTAGATGCTGTCACGACCATAAAACCAAAACTAAAGACTATACTAGCTCAACATACCTGAGTAGAAGGAGGAGTAGACTCCTGGGGAGGAGCCTCAGGAGGAGAATCAGGAATGGCCTGCGTAAAGTAAAACAGACAACCAACACAAAAATGTGTCAGATAAAATCAGCCAACAAAACTAACTCATCGGACACACACACACGTACACTATACCAGACTCTCTGCGTGTATAGAAGCAGCTATGGCCTCTCTCCACTGGAGGTCCTCGGCAAGTTGACACTGAAAATATTCAACACGATATTAATAAGAACACTAAGTAAAACAAAATGAAATAACTCAAAAAAAAGAAACTTACCCAACGCTCTAACTCTTCTCAAAGCTGAGTGGTCGCTAGATCGTTCCGACTGAAGGATGCCACTGAAGTCGGATCAAACGTTGGAGCAGATACCCCAGCAGTGGAAAACTCCACCCTCTGTAAATACAACAGACGATGAACACATCAAACACAATAAAAAAACAACAATGCTAATGATTAACAAAACCAATACAATACTCACCAGCCTATCAATCTCTGAGTGTAGGCTGACCTCTACCTCATGACATACTTGCTGATGACCCTGAATCAGCTCGATCAGCTGTGCCTGGCGAGCCACCTCATCCTCCCTCATCGCCTGAGAAATATACAAACACATTAACACACCGAAATAAGATAAGTAAAATCTAATACAATCAAAGGAGACAAACTACACTCACCAGAACACAACGGGCTCCTCCAGCTGACCCCTCAAACCATCCTTCACAGCTCTAGCATCGGCAATAGAGGCCGCCAGTGACCGAAACATCTCATCAGAATGAGGGGAACTCCCCATCGGCTCCTGTGCAAGATGAAAGGCCTCCAATGCCCCGCGGACTCCTTGGCTCAGTTGACCCCTCTCCAACTCGGCCATTCTCTCTCTCTCTCTCAATGTTTCGACAGAATCAAGCCCGCTAATGTTGAAGGAACCCGTCCCCTGGAAGGGGAATCGGGTAAAAAGCTAACCACACAACTCCTCGAACCATGTCGAGTAGGCCCCGAGCATCTGCCTCATTCCACGCCCCGGTCACCTCGGTCCCTCCAGTCCTAAAGTCTAAATACCGATCTGACATCTTCTTCTTAAAAAAGTGGCCAGGGGGACTTGTCTTCTTCTTTGACACCCACGCACGAAGCTCTGGGGGGACCCCCTGGGGAAGTCCCAACTGGTGCGCGGCACGGGAGAGGTAGATCCGCTCCACCATCTCAAAACACGAGACTCATAACTCCCGCCTAAAAAGAGCTTGACTAGACTATATCATGGCCTAGTCGGCGCCCCCGTCAACATCATAGGGTCTCCAAATGACATGCGACTGAAAAACAAACGAAATAAATATGTCAGTAAAACTCATGACACAAGACTAACAAAATTAATAAGACAAAGTGAACGCACACCTGACCAAGATGCATATCCTCGAACAGCCACCTCGTGGTCTAGAGGTCTGTACTCCTTCGATGATTTCCCATCAATGTTCACCACATATACATACGTGGAAACATAGGTGCCATCCTGGAGGAACCCTAGGGTGAAGAAAGGTGGAATGGTCATACGCCCAGAATTGGATAAGGCAAAATAAGCTAGCGTCAATAAGAACTTGTAAAAGAAGGCAATAATTCCTAAAAAGACTTATAAAAACTAAAACCTCACCTAGAGAAAGGGGCTGAAACCACCGATAGTAGCAACTCCCCTCGCCCGGTAAAACAACTGCCCGTAAAGATGGGCTAACGCTGGCGCGCCCCATTGATTAGTCGCATAAAATACCATTTTACCACCCTTAACTTAGTTATGCTAAGACTTAGTCTACTACTAATAAGTTACTGATGTGCAAATATTAAGGAAAAACAACAAAAGAGAACCAAAGTATTAATATTTGTTCAAATGAACTCATAAAGCAATAAAAAGATGATTGAACCAAAAGACGAATCATTGCCTACTGAAAGATGAAAAATCGTGTTTTACGATTTTGCGGAACAATGTAAATATAGAGTAGAAATCATAATTTATGATTCTTCAGAAGAAGCCGTTCAAAAGAGTATGATAGAAGAGAAATGATGAATCATAAATGAAGAATTGTTTAATAGGAAGCTGTGTTAAAAGATAGAAATTTGTGATTTACGATTTTCCAGAGAAAGTTACAATAGAAGAAGAAAATCATGATTTACGATTTTTCAGAAAAGAACACCTTCCAAAGTTGCTGATCACGTGAAGATTAACACTGCCATGTATAAAATTAGAAGAATTCTTGACTTAGAAGTCTGGCCAATCACGGATCTGAGAAGATTGACGAAGGAGACTCTCAAAGGACTCTGCTGCTGAAATAAAGGAAGAAATCCAGAAGTGCATCAACAAATTGAAAGCAAGGAAAGATAAAATTAGAAGTACAGTTATATTAGGATACTTTTATTTTAGTAATTTATTTGATTAGAATTAGGAGTTTTGTAAACCGACCCTTATGATCTATAAATAAGACGCTCGACACATAGGAATAATTATCGAAGAATTTCACAGAATCAATTGATAACTGAGGTCTGTGTTTTTTCCCGATCAAAGTAGTTTAGGATTTATAAAGTAACATCGTCTATAGTTCTCTAAGGTCTTGCCTGACAACCAAGGCTGAGGAAGCTGAAAGATCAACCCTTTGGATGGTTCTACTTTGGCTTTCTAGTTTAGATTTATTTTATTGCAATTTACTATTTTGAAAACATCTTTAGATTTTGATTTGAATTGATGACTCAATTTGGAATTTCCAGATTAGTGTAATGGTTTTTATTTTCCTTCTTTAATTTTTTAGAGTTTGATTGACGCCCAAATTTTGGTAGATTAGAGATTAGTACAAATCTATATTAAAGGATGCTAGTTTTTGATTGACGTCCAAATTCTAGAAGACTGAGATATAGTGTAACGGTATTTTAAAATTGTAAATATCTGATAGCTGAAGATTGTGATTGACGACCACAATCTGAAATAGGAGGATTTAGAATTTATTTTTTGCAATATAGTTTAAGAAATCATTCTTTATTCATATTTTTTGCAAGTAGTTTAGGAACTTAAAAGATAAGTATAAGTTTTTAAAAAATTAAAATATATATATACAAATACGGAAAACCTATCTTCGTGGAAAGGTTTTCTATACTAGCTCTACAATTTCCATTGTGCGCTTGCAATAGGTTAAGACTTAACTAGAGATACATATAATCAGCCAAGTCAAGTTTTTGGTGCCGTTGTCGGGGATAGCGTTTTATGTGTTATTAAGATAACAAGTATTTATCTTTCTCTTTTTATATTTCTTTATATTTTTAATTTTCTTTGATCACTTCTTAAATCTTTTGCAGGTTTATTCGGAGTGACGAATCAGAGTTTCAACTGCCACTGATCAGAGAAGCTCGAGGCTTAGATTTGTTTTCTCTCCCTACCTTCTAGAACAAAAATTAAATAAAGTTAAAAACACAAAACAATAGTTTTTCTTTTTGTATGCATCACACCTGATCTCAAACCCTAGACTTCTTTGAGTGTGATCCAGAAATTGAAAGGACTCTCTTACGTAATTTAGCATCACACCGTACTCCCACAAGAGAATCTTTAATTATGGCTGACGATCATTCAATTCAAGCACATTTAAGCCCCGTTGCTTTGACTGCACCCTCCTGTATAGTTATACCAGAGGTTGCAGCCGGACATAAATACGAAATCAAGCTCAATACACTTCAAACTGTACCTCTTTTCATTGGCTTGATAGAGAAGATCCCTATCAACACTTAAGGGATTTTCTAGAACTCTGCACTATGTTACCACTGTCGGCAGCAATGAGGAATCAATTAAGTTATGGCTGTTCCCTTTCTCTCTTTCTCTCTCAAGGATAGAGTGAAAGCATGGCTGACTTCACTGCCTGCCAGGAGTATAACCACTTGGGAAGAACTGCAATCCAAATTCTTAAATGAATACTTCCCAATTGGCAGAACTATCCCAATTAGGCAAGCAATTCAAGATTTCAGGCAATAGCCTGGAGAATTGTTTCATGAGAGCTGGCAGTGCATGAAGGACTTACTGAGGAAGTGTCCTCACCATGACGTGTCGAACTGGTCGATAGCACAGAGCTTCTATCAAGGGTTGACAGAGACTAACCAATCTACAGTCGATGCCGTAAGTGGAGGAGCCTTTATGGCTCAAAATGACCAACAGTCCTAAAACTTATTCGAGAAACTGGCCGATAACTCAAAGCATAAATAGGCTCTGCTTAGATCTGATCCCGATATCACTCATTACACCCGCTCGCGAGGGGTGGACTTTACGATATTAGTAAAGATAAGGTAAAGAAAGAGGACGATATGAGTGCAAAGGCTTTGGCTCTTGAACAGAAAATCGTGACACTATTGGCTGCCAAATAAAGCACTCCGGATAGATTTTTGGCAAACTGTTCTAATTGCCAGACTCAAACATATAATGAAAACCCAGCTGTGCCACCATACCAGGAGGTAGTGGAAAATGAACAAGTAATGGCTTTTCAAAGGGAAGATTATGGAAACCCATATAATTCAGCATGGAGGAACCACCACGGGTATAACTAAGGTTACACTGGAGGAGCACAACTAGCACCATTGGTTGCGCAACCTCGATTCCCCCAGACTTAAAATTTTCACCAACAACCTCCATTGCCTACTACACAGCTCCAATATGGACCACAGAGCAATGCACCTGATGCCACAATTATTCAAATCCTCTGGGATTTACAGCAACAGTGGCATCAACATTCAAAAGATTTACACCAGCTTTCTCAATTCTCTCAAGTGCTCAATTCACATACTCAGTCTACTACGAAGCTGGAAAGCCAGATCGGCCAACTAGCTTCCCAAGTGGCGAAAAGAGATGGTGGTTAATTACCAATGCAGCCAGTCAATAATCCTAGAGGACAAGTGTTCTTGGGGAAGACATTGGCTCCCTAAAATCAAATATAGAAACCTTATGGATCATCGAGCTACCGACTCATCCATAGCACCCATTGTAAAATATATAGAATGATTTCTTTTTCTTTTCATTTAGGCATTACATTACGGCTCAAATTGATGAAAGACGACGGATCGTAATTTAATCCCTACTACACCTTATAGCGAACAATCGTCTGGAGTTATGATTGATCGTCGTTATAGTCATGTCTATCAGAGAAAGCACAACTATTGCAATTCACTTGATACGAGGGTTCGTACTTATCATTGTTGAAAGCTAGAGTCGACCGCCGACTCTAGGTTAACACATGTGTGATGGACGGTTCAGTAGGTCATCACTAAGATAGGGCCTACATATTCGAGAGACGATACGCCAGCCCCATTATCGACCCTCCATTTTTGCTATCATTTTCCCTCTATTTTTCAAAACTCGTCAACTAGGACTCAACCATTTTTGTTTCTAAAATCTTTCCTTGTATCTCGTATTTGATTTCGGAAACCCTATTCAAGTTCTAAGCAATATCCTAAAACTAGGGTTTGTGGATTCAAGATCAAGGTAACAACCTTTAAACAGATGAATCTCTACAAATATTTATGCAAGCTTATATGCACGTTGTGATTTACTGAATACTATTCTCTACATCTTACAGATAAAGAAAGTGCAATATGTCAGGAGAAACGAGCAAGCGACAGAGGGAGGAAGAAGGAGAGGAAGGTAATAGTTTCAATAAATCTCCTCTTACAACCATATCACACGGTTTGCTGCCCTCAAAGCTAAATCAAAACCAACAAACCAACCTAAAAAGAAAGCTAGGTCCTCAGGGGTGGTTATTAAAGAACCTCAATCTGGAGGACTGGGAATTGAAACAATACCTGCCCCTGAAAAGAGTATAAAAATAGATAAAGGTAAAAAGCTAGCGTCTTCTGCCACAACATTAGACTGGCTCCCTACCTCAATAAAACACCATATTGTGGGAGCCAAAATCGTGGTATATGTTGAGTCTTTGGAAAAATTGGAAATGAGTGGAGAAGCCATCAGTACTTTAAGGAAGTTGAGCTACAATACTTCTTAGAACTGGGAGTCACACTAGTCTACACCAGATTAGTGACGTTGTTTTACAAAAACATGACCAAAAGTAGCTAGGAACCATCCCTAGTTCTCTCCACTAGTATCGATGGACTATCAGTCCAAATTACAAAGGAAATAGTCATAAGGGTAATGCAGAACCTTTGGAGATACCACAAGTATCCCAGGACAACCCAGAGGCTAACATTCTGAGGATGTCAGTCGATACCCTTCCTGACTTTATCTAAATGGCAACAGAGCTGTCAGGAAAACCTCCTCAGGATAGGTCTTTTTCCTTCAAAAAGATTTGGAAGCAAGGAGTTTATCACTTCACTTCTTCGATGTTTTAATTCATAAGACTATTCACCCCACGGGTCAGGAAAAGCAGAGAAGGATACTTTTTGCCAAAGCATTGTACTTAATGGTGAATCGCTATTGGTTCGATGTGCCCTCTTATCTTTATATAGTAATCACTACCGTGAGGGAGAAATCGAGTCAAGAAAAATATCAGAAGAAGAAGTTGACTCTGCCATTTGAAGGTCTTATTACAAACTTACTGATGAATGTGGGGTATAGCATAGACCCTAAAGAAAAGGCTTTGCCGAGAACAGAGGAAAGCTTAACAGTAACAACCTATAGGAGAACTTTAAGTGCCAAAAATAAAAAGAAAATGCCTCTCACATCTCGCACCAAAAGTTCCTCCTCTACACCAAAAATCCCATAGATTCTTGAGACCCGTGAAGAATCTGTCATGGAGCAGTTAACAGAAATAATAGTACCAGAAGCAGTAGCCACAGAAGAGGGAGTGAGTACTTCTACTCAATCTCAAGAGAGAGCAGAGATTGGCTCCCCAATACCTGATAGAGTAGTCGAGTTAGACCTCTTAGTTGCAGACCAGGCTAGTCTGTATGACCCCACTCTGGACTCACCAGTGAGCCTGCTATGTCCCCTTCAACTGAGGCAGACACACTGCCAACTGTTATTAAAGCAGAGCCTGTGAGCCCAAATAATGAAACAATAGAAGATATGCAAATTGCTGAAATGACTACTTCTAGCCATGTCCCTACACGAATAGAGCCTGTTCTACCTACAATTCCAACCACTACAGAGCAGACTCTCATGATTCAAGCAGAAGAAGCAGGACAAAGCTCTGAATTGCCAAGAGGGGGTTTCACAGAATTATTAAATAGAGAGAAGTACCCCCTGTTGACTCTTTAGTCACCACCACATCAATCCTTGAACTAGAAAGGCGATTGAAGGTAGTGGAATAATGACAACTTACACACGAACCAAATCTATTTCCATTCCAAGATGTAGAAAGCAAATTGAGGGAAGTAGAACACTAACTAAATACATATGCCCCAAATTTGGTACCACTGCCAAGTGTGGTAAGGAAATGGATGGAGGAGTTTCACAAACTAAAGAAGAGAGTCTTTGATACTACACTGACGTCTCAAGAGCGCTCAGAGATAATAGAAAGCTTGAAGCAGAAGGCTGCTAAAGAATACCTTACACATTGGAAAGTAGAAACAACAAAGAAAGTACAGGAAGCATGTCAGTCACTTCAGGCTCAACTGGTGCAGCTGCATGAAGAGAATAGAATAATGAGTGAAAATCAACAAACATGGGAAGAAGAGAAGGTGTATGAAGATAAAATCGCAAACCTGATTGAACAGTTTGGAGGATTAATGGTAGTTCTAAATGATGCAGAAACTGTAAGGGAGAAAGCTCTTAAAGATTACCAGTAAGACCTCCATCAACAGCTGGGTGAGAAGAATCATCTATTGACTGTAGCTGAAGGAAAAATTTTGTAACTGCAAGAAGATAAAGATTCCCTAACTTTAATCAATGCTAAATAAAAGAAGATCATTGATTCTCTCACAAAGAAGTATTGGGCCGTAGTAACAAAAGAACAAAATAAAGCAGAAAAGCTGAGAATGGAGATACAACTAAAATCTGTTGTAATTAAAAAGTTGACTGCGGATATGAGAAACAAAGATAAGGAGCAACAAAGCTTGGAAGGAAGCTCCTGCAGATTAATTGATGAGAAGGAAAGCACGGATAAGGCTGAGCCTGCAACACATGGAGAACCACTTTCATAAGAAGAATGAGACAATTATTCTATAGATGTGATGTCTGACTTAGAAGAAGACACCTACTACTTCCATTCTTGTACCATATCCTTCATCACCAAGTGAGTGAATACTATAGAACATCACAAGCCTCACAGGTATGATATTTAAGGTAAATAAATTAGTACTCTAGATTTTTCCTAGGTTTATACTTTTACATAATTAGTTTTTATTTAAGTACTTTATATTTTCTTTGTCATGTTCATTGTAAATATTCAGATAATATATGAAAGTTTCTTTTTGACTAACTATGTAATTGCTCCAAACTTTTCTTTTCCATTTTTGTTATTGATACTCTGAGAATAAGCCGTGGATATTTTCTCTCAAGTTTAGGAGAGAGTATATATCTGGTGACAGATTTTTTTTTTCGATCTACAATCGGTATTATCAGTAATTCAAAGGTAAAAATTTCAAGTGTCCCCTATTTTTTGTGCCAATGAGGGCATTGTCCGACTTAAGTTTGGGGGGGGGGGGGGGTACACAACTTCTGTGTATAATGGTAGTTAATTAGTATATTAGTATTTTAGTTAGTTTTATTAAGTTTTTTTTTATGTAAAATTTGTTATTTAATTGATTATTATATATGAATTATGATAGAAAAAATTACAAATCTTGAAAACTTACGATCCATCATAGTAGAAGTTCAATAATTAGAATATAGAACAATATAATTCATGTTTAGCTCGTGAAACACTGTATTAGATTGAATGTTTGAAACAATAGATTGATCTAAACTGTAATATTTTAGTCTATAGTTTCAAAATTATAAACTAGTAAGCATTAGAGCCAGATTTTCCTTTCTTTGAGAGAGAAAGACTGCTTCTATTCAGGTCAAAAAAAATTTGAACTTCTTTTCTATACTGTTATGAAATCTCATATTGCTGAATTTAGAATTAAAATATTCTATGACTATTCTAACCTGATTTTTGTCTAAAACTACATGTTAGAAATATCAAAATAATAAGGCATCTATGCTAGTAATCGTAAAGATGATTTAAGACCATCTATTGTTAACCAGAGCCAAAAAGCCAATATCCCAGAAAATAATTTACCCTTTGAACCCATATTAGAAGCTTAAACTAAATTTTTTTGTACCAAAATTTTGAAAACCCTTAACCATATATACTATCCAAGGCTTTCAACCTTTAACCCTTACATTTTCTAAGAATTTAGAATGCAAAAAAAGGGAAGAAGAGGGAGTGAAAGGAGTAAAAGAAAAAACAGATAAGGGGAATGCCGAAGAATAGTAAAGCTGAAAAAATCAATTGAAAAATATGGGAAAAGGTGAAAATTCGTGAAAAGATGATTTCTAAAAGAATATTACGATTCTATAAAAAAATGCTTTAGAAAAGGTTAAAAATCATAAAAGACGATTTAGAAAGAAAAGAAAGAAAAATCATAAAATACGATTATGCTAAACAATTGAAGAAATGGAATTTACAAAATGAGAAAAATAAGAAGATAAAAATGTGAAGAAGTTATTGGATAACTACTGAAGTAAAAAAAGAAGAAGCTAAAAAGATAGGAGAAAGAAGAGCTAAATTCTCAGAAAAAATTTTAAATTATTTTCTACCTTTCTTTGACTCCTTCTGAAACCCAAAGCCCCATTACAAGCTGAAGGAAAGACCTTTTCGTTTACAAAAGCATAACCCTAGTAGAGATATGAATAATAGATATTATGGATTGCACAGGGAATCATATGAAAAGAATAGATTATCTTCTCTATGAGATTGAAATTTTTTTGCAATTATTGTTTGAATGATTTTTTCTGAAATAATACATTGAGAGAACCCAAAAGTTTTGATATTTTTTAAGAGTGTGTCAATAGTGAGTTTTTGAAGGAAAATATTTTCTAAATCTGCAGTTTAGAAAAATTTATGAAGAATAAACTGTTCACTGATGCATACACTCCGTGCTTACTATGAATGGAAATTGTTGGAGTTTTAATCAAGGATGACTGTTATAATGGAAAGTAAGGATAAAAGATTAGTAAATTTTAGAAATTCATAGCAATCATGTGATAATCAATTTAGTCAATTTGATTAATTTGATCAACTAAGTCAACGTAGTTAACTTAGTGTATAAAAATTAGCTTAGATTTTTAATTTTTGTAAATTTGAAAAATCCAAAAATATTTGAAGTATGTAGGTAATTTCACTGAAAACCTTCAGGAGACTACAACTCCACCACTAGAGATCACCTAGGGGTTTTAAAGGCTTGCTGCATCTGCTAAATGCAGTCGTGCTCCCTACGAAAGTGACATTTAATTTCTTAGTTTTAAAATGATTTATATTTCATTGTTTGCTAGGGACTAGCAAAGCGTAAGTTTGGGGGTGTGATCAGTCACAAAATATATCATTTTACCACATTTAACTTAGTGATACTAAGACTTAGTTTGCTACTAATAAGTTACTGATGTGTAGATATTAAGGAAAAATAACAAAAGAGAACTAAAGTGTTATTATTAGTCAAAATGAACTATGACAGCTCGAATTTCTGAACTCGAAAACCAGTGCTGTCGGATGGTCAATAAGACCGATCGCCGAACGGAACACTAGGTACATGCACATGCCAAGCAAAAAATAAAGCATAATCTCTAACTATGCAGATAGAGTCATCATATAAGTAAAAGAAATTTCCAATTCTACTATCAAAGTGCGCACAAAATAATAGTTCTAATTCTATGCAAAGACACATGGACAAAAGAACCGAAAAGAACCACCGGTAATGGCCATCCATCACTGAAACATGGTTCACAAAATAATATTTAAATAATTACATAAATCCGAATTCTAAAGAACACATGGTTGGACGTACCAAGCCTAATCCACACAAAATCTCAAAAGACACACGACCACAATTCCCCTGAGGGAAATACTCGTCAGGCGGAGGCTCTGACTCCTCCTCTAGAACGTACTCAGGATCCTCACATTCAAAATCCTCAGTACCTGTGTCTACACCTGTACTGGTGACGTATAGTCGAAGGGTGAGCTAACATCTAAGCTCAATAGGAAACGATAACCATAGCATGCTTATCATCACATCACACATATCTTTCATGACATATTTCAAAATAATTATAGGATAAAATTTAAAAGGCATTTGAATAAAAATCAAACTGATTTAGATGCAAATTTCAAAGTTAATCACACGGGTTCCAAGGCTTTTCACATAACACAAGAAGAAACTTAAATTGCTCACTTAACTACACTCTCGAGCATATACAACATCGAGAGCCGCATAATATACTGATGGGAATACCCGCCATCGTCATTCAATAAATTATTTTTCATGATGCCAAGCCCCTGAGCTACATGAATAGGGTCACTTGTGCTTCACCTTGACCATTTGCAGTCCACAATGTATGGATATCCCGCCGTACCGAATGCATAGCTGTACGGATATCCCACCGTATCGATCATGGATATCTTGTCGTGTCGGTCATGGATATACCGCTGTGTCGATTGGGTATTCACATATAAACCTTAAATCAAAGTACAAAATCTAACTTATAGTTTATCACCGTGACTTATGGTAATTCATAATTAGGTTTAGAATTTAGAATCTGAAGTTCACACACACACATATGCACATCTTTCTGAGTTCACACTCACACACACACACACATTCTTATGTTTGAATCCGTGTACAAAGCTCAAGCGTATTGAGAAGCAAAGTTCATAATTTTCACACACAGACACACACTTATCATATCATAATTTCCATGTTTGTAGTAAACAATGTGTAGACACCCAAATTTGGCCGAAGGCCCGATCGAAACACATTTTGAGAGAGGCGCATTTATGAGCTTTTGATGGCAAATATGGAACCCTTAGGAATCACCCTAGATCCCCTAGGAACCTACCCCGAACCTTTAGAAACTAACCTCGACCCTTAGAACCCTTTTCGAATCCTAACCTAACCTTCCCAGGCAATAAGGAGGAGGGGTGCACAGAACTGGCTACAACCCTCTATAGTGACCAACTCTTATACCATTGAAGAGTAGAGGTCATCAGCTTTCCAACGGTCCAAAAATTGCCCCAATCAGAGGTATATATAAGAAGATATGGTAGTCTGAACCCGTAGGACAGGAAGGTAATTTTAAGTAGGCCCCCTAGGGATTTGGCGCGACTATTAGTCGTGCCAGGCTATTTCTCCCCAGAAATGGTCTGGTGTAACTAATAGTTGCGCCAGGTATAAATTTTGCTTGGTGCAACTATTAGTTGCGCCAGGCCAATCCTCCCAGATTTTAAGCCTGGCGCAACTAATAGTTGCACGAAGGTTAAAAGTTGGCCCCCACCCCGCGAGCTAACTTCCAGACACTGTTCTTCACTGTTTTATTGTGCATTTGCCTGGTGCAACTATTAGTTACGCCAGGCATATGAATAGTAACTCTGAGAATTTGCCTCAAAAATCGTGACTGGGATTTGACTTGTTGACCACCTTGACCTTTGGAGTGTGTTTTGCTAGTTCTGTTGCACCCATTCACTACCTATTTGCAACCCCTTAAGTGGCTTAAGGCCTCACCCCATCATCCACCATTGGAGGACCTTCTCACATATTTCAAGGCTCCAAAAGCTCTAGGAATCCTTAGATGTGAGATTACCTAATTGCTAAACTCATTTAGCTCTTAAGTGGCCTCCTAACCCACCCTTTTCCTATAAATAGAGCCCCCCACCCCTTGGTTTAAGGGTTGAGAATTTTGGCCTAAGAGAGAAAGAGCTTAAAGTGAGAAGATCTTTCTCCCTTTGGTGCACACTTTCCATACAAATTTCAGAATTCTAAAACCTCCTTTGAGTGATATTTTTCACCTTAGATCCCTTAGTTTAGGTATATGCTACCCATTCACCTTCCCTCTCTACCTCTTAGTTAGTGAGCCTTAGAGGTTAGAACCACACTTTCCACCATATAAAGCCTTCAAGAGCTCATCAAAGCAAGCCACGCTAGGCTCTCCTACGGTGCTACAAGGGCCCAAGGGCTCCGGCTCTCTCCTTTCTTCTCCTATCTCTTTTGGCATTCCCTACTCTTTCATTTGTGCCGTTACGCAGCCGAATTTTTGGTAGGAACGAAGGGGCACAAATAGGATTAGAGGCCCATTTGGGCAAGAGGGAACTATTTCCTTGTCTTTTACATCATTTTATTTTTGGCCATTAGTAGAGACCGTGTTAAGCGGGTTGATTGGGTGCCTAACACTTCCCGATCGATAACCGAAGCCCCTACCCAAGAGCCTTTGGTGTGGACCGGATTCAAAGTCATATTTTTAGCACTTCGGTGCTCATAAAAATAAATTAGGAATCCCGGGACACCGAATGCTCCGGGTGGCGACTCTATATTTTTTATCGTTAGAGAGCGCATCGTCGCGACGGGATCGTCCCGATTCCCACGGTTGCACAGATGGCGACTCTGCTGGGGAATAGCTAGTAGAGCTTCCCCTTGAGCTAGGCCTTTTTTATTTTTTTAATATTTTATTATTGTTATTTTTATTTTATTTTTGCTGTTTTTTCACTCACCCCTCCGATTACGTCATTTTACTTACCCCTACGTTTTGGCTTTAAATTTCAGCAATTTTTGCCTAGTCACTTGACTGGCACCTTTTTACTCACCCCTACGTTTCCGCTTTAAATTTCAGTAATTTTCGCCTAGTCACTTGACTGGCACCTTTCTTACTTACTCCTACGATTCTGCTTTAAATTTCAGCATTTTTCACCTAGTCACTTGACTGGCACCTTTGTTACTCACCCCTACGTTTCTGCTTTAAATTTCAGCAATTTTTGCCTAGTCACTTGACTGGCACCTTTCTTACTTCCCTTTACAATTCGGCTTTAAATTTCGGCACTTTATATTTCCCGCCTAGTCGCTTGACTGACCCCATCATTTTTTTAACATTCATATCCTAACAGTGGACGCCAGCCTGTAGTGGCGGCACGGGATAATCACCCCCGATCTTTGAACTAAAGAAAACTTCCAAAAAAAGAGAAAAGCTTTGAAAAAAAAATTTAAATTGAACCAAGTTAGGGAGCTTAATTAATTAGTTTTGCGGGGTAGATTTTTCAAAGGGGTTGGGTTAGACACACATATAAATACCTGGGTCTTAGTATGGCGACAACCCCTAGTGGTGATGATCCAGAAAAGTCCCAGCCCACCTAGTATCTGAGAAGGCGCTTGCGCCAGAGGTATATCGGGTGGGTTCCTATTTCGAAGCTTAAACCCTTAGGGAGCGCGCTAGCGAGTTATACCAGACTCAATCCTTTAGGTACAGTGAGGAGAGAATCGATCACAAAAAAATAGCTCATTTCTCGGAAACCTAGCTTCCACAAAAAACCAAAAAAGAGACTCATTTCGAGCATCAGTGGCTGCTATTTTTTGTTTTGGAGAGGCAGTTTTTGCCTGGCGCATGTATTAGTTGCGCCAACACAAAAAGCTGGAATTTATAACTGGCGCAACTAATAGTTGCGCCAGCTTTAAACTCCAAAATTTTACCTTGGCGCAACTAATAGTTGCGCCAGTGTAAAATTCCTCCCCTGCAACCTGGGCGCAAGTATTAGTTGCGCCAGGTCTGTTTAGCAGCACCCAGTCCGAATCCTTGGCCCTTTCCACCTCCCGAGTTCCCCGATCAGTGTGCATAGTGCCTTGTTTAGGCCCCGCCATCTCCAACACCCAATATGCCCCCGTCGGTCAAGAGAAGGCAACTCCTTTTTAGCTCATTTCGGAGGATCGGGTCGTTTGCCTCGATTTTCGTGCCTTCAATAGATCGAAGGTTCTCCTTCGATTCTTTCGAAGTGCATCGGAACTGTCACCGCGGGTCTTGAATTAAGGTACGAAAGCCACCCGAAAGGGAATTCCAAGGCCTCGGAACCTTTGTTTTCCAAAAAAGTTTTCATAAAATTCAAAAAATATATATATAATCAAAACCCAAAAAATATATAGTTTGTGGTGCCGGCACAATGGCATCATCTTGGCCTCCGTTGTCCCGTAGGGGAAGGAGGAGGATTTTTGGGCCTTATCCAAGGCAACCTTACCCGACCCGCTCCCGAAGAATGTCGTGGGTAGTAGACCCGGCTTACGCCGATATTGACTCCTCCCCACCACATTCTCCAACCCACTCCCATTCGGGAGAAATTTTTTCCACCATCCCCCTCACCCAACCCCCCTTTACCGTCACCTGCCCATTCTGCGCCCCCATATTCCCAACCACTACCCCCCAAAATATCCAAAGTCCAACCCCTCATTCCCCATCTTTTACCCAAACTGTGCCCATGAAAAACCCTAACCCGTTTTCTCAACCCACATCCATGCTCCATTTCCCCTCTTCACCATATAGACCCCATCCACCCACGTTCACATACACCACTTCCACCCTATTCAATCCCCCACAAATCCCCCCATCAACCCAGGTCGTGCCCATTTTTACTAGGGCCATGCCCGATTTTTCCCAAACACCCACACTATACCCTCCATCATTCTTAAACATCTCTAACCCATCCCCCTCTACCAATGCCCCACCCCATTCCTTTAATCCATCCCCTATCCCATCATCTACCATGGCCATACCCAATTTTCCCTCCACATCCACTCTGTCCATACCCAATCATCTATTAAATCCAGCATCCACATCCGACCCCCCCTCCATGGCCATGATGGAGGAGATGTTCCAAGCATACTCCTCATGGAGGGCTTCCCAAAATATCTCTCCTCCACACCCCATATCCATGAATCCATCCCATACCTTAGCAAACCTCCATGCTTCACTCCCCCATGATCCCCATCAACCTCTCATAATCCACACCATCCAAACCCCCATCACCCACATACCCCAAGGCCCCATGGCCCAACCCCCCACCATCCATACACCCCAATGGCCCAAACTCCAAACTCTCACATACCCCAAGGCCCATTGGCCCAAACGCCCTTTCCCCACACATCTCAGGGCCCCATGGCCCAATACCCCACTACCCATCATCCCCAAGGCCCATTGGCCCAAAACCCCATTACCCATAACCCCCAGGGCCCATTGGGCCAAACCCATCAAATCCAAACCCCTAAGGGGCCCATGGCCCAAATCCACCAATGGCCCATGGCCCAGACCCATCAAGGGCCCATGGACCAGACCTAGCAAGGCCCATCGGGCCAGACCCAGCAAGGCACATGGGGCCCAGACCCAACAAGGGCTCATGGCCAAGACCCACCAAGGGCCCATTGCCCAGACCCAACAAGGCCCATTGGGCCAAACCCACCAAGGGCCCATGGCCTAAACCCATCAAGGCCCATTGGGCTAGGCTCACCAAGGGCCCATGGCCCAAACCTACCCAGGCCCATTGGCCCAAACCTATCCAGGGCCCATGGCCCAAACCTACCAGGGGCCCATGGCCCAAACCCATCAGTGGCCTATGGCCCAAAATGATCAAGGGTTCATGGCCCAAACCCAAACCCCACACTCATACCTTCCATAATACCCCCAACAATTAACCCAACCTTCACAGTTGGGTCAAACCCATGTCATCCCCCAAACCCAATTCCCCCATGGCCCCACACCCTAGGGCCATCTCCAAACCTTCCCCCATACCCAATGGCTCTATTAGGCCCCGCCTCAAAACCAAATTCCCATCACCCAACAAACCTTTCCTCACCCCCAATGGGCTCACCCAACCCCTACTCATGTCATTCCCATCCAACCCATGCAGCAACAGGTTGAGAATCCCGTCTTCACTGCACATTACGCCGACCAACAGTATGAAGAGGACGAGATTAGGAACAGCGGGGCCTATGCTGGGGCATTGACCGGCCTCAACCCTCCACCAGTAATTGCCCACCCCCTGGTAGCCCAGAGTGAAGTCTGACTGACAGCCGAGAAAGCGACCCCTATATCGAAAGAGTCAGAGCAGCTGAAAGAACAGTTAGACAAAATATAAAAATAGCTGATGAAAATGGGTGGTGCTAAATCCATGCCATGGACTTCACAGACTTATGTCTGTTCGTTGAGGTCCCCTTGCCCCCAAAATTTAAAATGCCTATATTCGATAAGTACAATGGCACAGGCAACCCGATCGCACACCTCAAGTCCTATTATGGGGACATGTGCCAGTACGGAGGGGACGAAAGACTGCTAATAAAAGTCTTTCAGAAAAGTTTGACCGGACCGACCCTGAGGTGGTTCACATCTCTTGAACCATCCATGATGAAGACATGGAAAGATTTTATGCATTTGTTTCAGGAACAGTATGTCTATAATACCGATATTGAACCACGCAAGTCTGATTTGGCCCGTTTAAAGAAAAATCCAAACGAGACCTTCAGTGACTACTTAGGGCGATGGAGAGCACTGGCAGCTCAAGTTAGAAATAGAATACCAGATGATGAGTAGATAGAGGAGATTTCAAAGAACACTCTACCAGTGATCTCTGATTTTCTTGTATACCAACAGCAGTCTAGTTTTACTGATTTGGTGAGGAATGCCAACCGCTGCGAGGATGCCATCAGGGAAGGGCGTTTGAGTAAGAATACTTCAGGGGGCCCTAGCGGCGTCAGAATATTTTCTGAGCAGAGGAACGAGAAGAGAACAGGGGGTGATGTATAGAACATAGCCAACACCAGGCCCAATAATAATCATCGCCCGTTTCAATTTCAGCAGCCCAGATTATTAGGCTGAGCAGATGCAAAGAATGGGGAATGGGCAAGGAATGCAAATGATCTCGAAACAGAGGAGAGCCCACTACAACCGAGTCTTCACACTTCTGGGGAAATCTTTGAGTGTACTTTTGCCCCTGTTAGTAGAAAAGGGATTAGTGGCTATCCACCAACTGCAACCTCCTCCTCACCCGATCCCAAAGAACTATGACCCAAATACCCACTGTAATTTTCATCAGGGTTCGGGTCATCCTATTGATCGCTACTTCCCATTGAAGCACGCCATCCAGGACTTGATCGATGCCGGGAAAATCATTCCCCCTGCACCCTCTCAGCATGTTAATATTCACCAAGTGCCACTACCCCCACATCCTACCGGAGGAGCAGGTCCCAGACCGACCATCGGAATGATAGAAGATGAGGAGTTTGAATTTGACCCATCCGATTACATCAGTGATCAGGAGAGTTATGTAGCACCGCTGTTAAGAAACGTTGAAGAGGGGAATATAGGGGTAGTTGAACCCCTAAATTTGTCAGATTATTTCTCCAGCCCGACTCCACAAATTGAACCCTTGGATCTCAGGGCATACTTTCCATCGTCCACACCCTTCAATTACGTGAATATCAATGCATACCAACCCTACACCATGACCCCCATCAATTACCCAATGAGCCAACAGGCCCCCAATCCTGCACTCGCACCTGCCAGTCATCAATGGCCTACGCCCCCCCCCATTCCAACTACCACCATACACCACAGCCCCCATCAATTACCCAATGAGCCAACTGGCCCCCAATCCTACACCTACACCCATCAGTTATCAATGGCCTGCGCCCACTCCATCACCCCCAGCTCAACCACCGGCAAGTTCCACCACCCCGATCAATTACCTAACGGCCCATCAGACCCCCCATCTGCCACCAGCACCCACTAGCTATCAATGGCCTACTTTACCTCCTTCCCTCCAATACCACCACCTTCAAGCTTCACCACCCCCATTTGGCCCAATCATTCCACCCAACCCTCCACCATCGAAATAAATTAGGTGTTGCCCATGCCCTCTGAGCCTGCAGTACAAGAATCTCAAGCACCAGCTGCCACACTACTCCAACTCTCAGGACCAACCTATGATCCTCATCAGGTCCCGCTAAGCTACGAATAAACAAATGTCAATACCGACAGTAGCAACAGAGATGGGGCAGTGGATTTTATTACCAGGTCAGGGAGAATATTGAGGCAGCTCGAAGCACCAGCAGTAGCACAGGCCCAACCCTAAGGAAAGAAAGACAGCGCGGTGAACCCCATCGGGAAAATGAGTCGAGAACATGTACTGGAGACTCAGCTGAGAAGAATGCCTGCCCATATTACTGTATGGGATCTATTGATGACGTCCCCACTCCATTTCCAAGCATTAATGGGGGCATTAAAAAATGCGCATGTATCACTCCAAGTTAGCCCAGACGAAGTCGGGCAGATAATTGGTTAAGTGATGGCTCCAATTGCCATTTCATTTTCTGATGTCGATTTACCTGAGGAAGGAGGTAGCCACTCAAAATCTTTGAATATAATCGTTGAGTTCGGAAATATGATTTTCCCCTTGGTACTAATTGATAATGGGTCTGTATTGAATATATGCCCGTTGAGAACTGCCACCAAGATTGGGGTTAATCCGTGCATGTTAAGGCCCACAAGAACCAGCGCTAGAGGGTTTGCAATACCAGGAGAGAAATAATGGGAGAAGTTGATCTTGAGCTGTTGGTAGGGCCAATGACCTTTTCCATCCTGTTTCAAGTCATGGATATCAAATCCTCATTTAATTTGTTATTGGGGCGCCCGTGGCTACATGAAGTCGGAGCCATACCTTCCACATTGCACCAGAAACTCAAATTTGTATCTAGGCATAAGATTATCACCATCATTGGAGAAGGACACTGTGAGAAAGAAAAGGCCACCAACAGTGTGGAGAAACCCAATATGCTGGACATACCACACACCGCTGACGATGTCGACCTCCACAGTTTCGAGTACGAGGTGTCGGCAATACTCCCAGAACCCATTGAGGGCATCATGTCTAAAATGGGAGGCGGTATGGTAGCGGCAGTGGCAATGCTCCAAAAGTGGGGCTATCAGAAAGGAAGGGGTCTGGGACCCAAACTACAAGGCAGAAGAGAGCCAGTTGTGGCTAAGGGACAGAAAGTAAGATTTGGGTTAGGATACAAGCCCACAGAAGAAGAGGTCCGAGAGGCCAAAGAGAAAGCCAGGGTCACCGCGGCTGCAAGAGCTCGAGGAATCAACATAGAAGAGAATCCTTGCCCTAGGCCTCACATCAGGGATTCCTTTATCAGTGCAGGGGTCATAAAGATCGATCGAAATGGGGCAATCCATTTGACCCCACACAAACCCACAGCCCCAGTCCATCCCACTAATCCCCAAATCTCCCTTCCCATCTTGGAGATAGATTTGGCCGCGTTATCCCTTTTCGAGGAATGACGGTCGGTACCTGAACAAACCCCCCCTGTGGTAAATCACCACAAAATCGAGTTATCATTTGAGGACATGATCTCAGACGAAATGGGGATTAACATGATGGAGGCTGACTCCAATGAGCCATATCAGTCAGCACCCTCCATCCCAACAGGTAAAGAAGCGGCCCCTCAGGTACGCAACTGGACATCTTTGCCCCAAACCCTGGAAGCGGGGAGTGGCCTAACATTTGACACCCGTTTTCTAAAAAAAAACAACCTATAAAAAGTGAGATAAGCCCTTGGCAGGCAATACCTTGTATATACACAGACTCGTGTTGCCAAGGGTCTGTCTCCGAAGAAAATAAACATCTCAAAAACATGGAAAAAATATAAAATCTCAAAAACATGAAAAAATACAAAATCTCTAAAACACGGAAAAAGCACAAAATCCCAAAAACATTGAAAAATCCAAAGTCTAAAAAAATTGTCATTTACAATTCCAGAAAATGTCCCACAAAAGGATGCCTTAATCAAAATGCCCGTCCCACATGAAATCGACCCCTTCCCTATAGAAATACAAGAAGAGCTAGGGATCACGAGTCTGGATGAGGATTTCCCCTTTAAGGAGCTCTCTAATGAGCTCCTTGACCGATTTGCCGACTTTGAGCATGGCCCTACCCCCATTGTCGAAGAGACTGAAGACGTCAATCTAGGAACCGAGGAGGTTCCCAGAATAACCAAAATCGGAATGCCACTATCTCTTGAGGAACGAAAAAGCATGATCGACTTCCTTCGATCATACCAAGACATTTTTTCCTGGTCGTACGAGGGCATGCCTAGTATGGACACTAATTTGGTTGAGCATGAGTTGCCCCTCTACCCTGATATGAAGTCAGTCAAGCAGAAGCTGAGACGTCTCCGACCCGAGTGGATGTTGAAAGTCAAAGATGAGGTCATCAAGCAGTATGATGCAAGGTTTCTCATGGTATCCAAATACCTGCAATGGCTTGCCAATATCATACCTGTGCCAAAGAAGGATGGAAAGGTCCGCTTGTGCTTCGATTTTCACAATTTGAACAGAGTGAGCCTAAAGGACGATTTCCCACTACCACACATTGGCATCTTGGTAGACAACACTGCTAAGCATGGAATGCTCTCATTTATGGATGGATTCTCAGGATATAATCAGATCAAAATGGCAGAGGTTGATCGCGAGAAGATAGCGTTCATTACCCCCTGGGGAACCTTTTGCTATTGAGTCATGCCATTCGGGTTGAAGAATGCCGGTGTAACATACCAGAGAGCTATGACTGCATTATTTCATGACATGATGCACCGAGAGATTGAAGTGTATGTCGACGACATGATAGCCAAGTCACCGGAGCGAAGCGACCATCTGGTAAACCTTCAGAAGCTGTTTAAAAGACTGAGGAAGTATTGACTACGTCTGAATCCACAGAAGTGTGCATTTGGTGCTATGTCAGGGAAACTATTAGGATTCATCGTCAGTAGGAGGGGGATCGAGGTCAACCTGATCAAAGTCAAAACCATCACGGAAATGCCACCGCCGTCTACTGAGAAAGAGGTTAGGGGGTTTCTGGGAAAAATACAGTATATCAGTCGGTTCATTGCACAGCTAACTCCAATCTACATGCCGATCTTCAAGTTACTAAGGAAGAATTCGCCCGTTGAATGGAACGGCGATTGTCAGGCAGCGTTCAAAAAAATCAAAAGCTACCTCCTTAATCCATCTGTTTGGTACCACCTAAGCCAGGGAGACCACTCTTGATGTATCTTTCCTCGACGAAAGTTTTGATGGGATGTGTCTTGGGGCAGCACGATAAAACAGGAAGAAGAGAGCAGGCCATTTACTATCTGAGTAAGAAGTTTACTGATTATGAAACGCGCTACTCTCATCTGGAGAAAGCATGCCTGACTCTTTATGGACTACTCAAAGGCTCTACCACTATTTGCTATCTCAGGCGGTTCTGCTCTTGGCCCGAATGGACCCGTTAAAATACTTATTTGAAAAGCCAGCTCTTACTGGACGAACCATACAATGGTAGCTTTTATTATCTGAATTCGACATCATGTACGTCACTCAAAAGTCGATCAAGGGGCAGGCGCTTACTGATCATCTTGCTGATAATCCTTTACTTGACTATGAGCCATTAAGGACCGAGTTCCCAGATGAAGATATCTTGTTCATGACGGAAGACGATACAGAAGAAGCAGAAGAATCATGGGTAATGCACTTTGATGGGGCAGCAAATGTCGAGGGCCAAGGAGTTGGTGCCATCCTAATTTCACCAAAAGGATCCCATGTACCGGTCTCTATCAAGCTCAACTTCCCTTGTACTAACAATATGGTTGAGTATGAAGCTTGCGCCACTAGTCTGCAGGCAGCTCTCAATCTAAATGTAACTCACCTTCGAGTATTTGGTGATTCACAGTTAATCATATGTCAGACAAATGGTGACTGGAAGATGAAAGATGAGAAACTGATCCTCTATCATGAACACCTCGAGGATCTGATAGCTTGCTTTCAGGAGGTGACTTTCTCATACGTCCCCCAGATAAGGAATCGCTTTGCCGACGCATTAACAACTTTGGTGTCAATGATTGAAATCCCCTATGGTGTTGAGATGAAGCTGATCGTGATCGAGCAGAGGAATGAGCCGACCTTCTGCCTCCAGATTGAGGAACCTACAAAGCTTGATGATGATCCACCTTGGTTCTCAGATATCAAGAATTTCCTCGAGACCCTAACTTTCCCAGAGGATACATCCAAGACAGATCGACGAACCATTCAACGTTTAGCGACAGGTTACATCATTTGCGGGGAATGCCTCTACAAGCATTCATACAATAACATCTTATTTAGGTGCCCTACTGAAAGTGAAGTAATCAATATTATGAAAGAAATCCATGAGGGAGTATGCGGAGCCCACGTCAGCGGTCACATGCTCGCCAAGAAAATTCTGCGGCAAGGATACTTTTGGACCACCATGGAGTCAGATTGTTGCAAACATGTTCAAAAATGCTACAAGTGTCAAGAACACTCTAGTCTGATACACGGTCCCGCCATTGATCTTCACTGCATGACCACTCCTTGGCCATTTGCTACCTGGGGCCTTGATGTTGTCGGAATGATTAATCTGAAAGCATCAAACGAACATCGGTTCATCCTCGTCGCCATTGAGTACTTCACCAAGTGGGTAGAAGCGGCGTCATACGCCAACATCACAGCCAGTCACGTCGAGAAGTTTCTCAAGAACAATATTATGTGCCGATTTGGAGTACCCAAAGATATCATCACAGACAATGGTATAAACTTTGTGAATAAGCGCATCCGAGACTTCTGCGAGCAATACAAAAACAAGCACCATCGCTCATCCCCTTATCGGCCTCAAACTAATGGAGCCGTGGAAGCCACGAATAAGACAGTCGTCCGCATCCTTGAGAAAATGGTTGTCACTTATCGAGATTAGAGCGAAATGCTGCCATTTGCTTTGTGGGCCTACCGAACATCGATCCGTACCGCTACAGGGGCAACACCATTCTCCCTTGTGTATGGAACCAAGGCTGTCCTCCCGGTAGAGGTTGAAGTACCCTCACTTCGAATCCTCATGGAATCAGGATTACCCAAAGCAGAAAGAGAGAGATCATGCTTTGATCAGCTGAACTTACTGGACGAAAAGAGATTCCTAGCCTTATGCCATACCTAAGTATACCAGGGGCGAATCGCACGCGCTTATAACAAACGTGTCCGTGGTTAAAATCTAAAGGTAGGAGACATTGTGCTGAAGAAGATCTTCCCATCCCTCCATGCTGATCCAAGAGGAAAGTTTAAGCTGAATTGGGAAGGACCATACGTCATTCGAGAAGTGCTGCCAGGATACGCCATCTGCCTCGCCACTATGGACGGAGATCATCTTCCTAAGCCCATCAACTCCGGATATGTCCGACGGTTCTACAAATTGTCTATCGTAATAAGGTAAGTACTGATGAAACAGATACATGACTGCTTAAGAACCACCCAAAATAGGCCATCATTCCAAAGCACAGTGCTAAAAAACATCCCTAAAAACATCCCCAAAAATATATATATATATATATATATATATATATGTGTGCATATACCAAAAAAAAAGAGAAAGAGAAAAGATGAAGTAAAGTTACTATCAAAATCCAAAAAAAATGAAAAAGCAAAACCTCAAAAAGGGATTGCTTAAAATGGAGCAAAAAGAAAAACAAAAAATGTGTATAGAAGAATCACGGGGCATGTACAGTAAAAATCCCCAAGGAAGAAAGTATGTTGAGAAAACTGAAGCCGTATCAAGGAAACCCTTTTAGCCCAGCATACCTTCAAATCCTAACCTAACCCATGGCCAAGCTACACCCTGAAGGAAGCCCTCTTTGTAGGTTCGCAACCAGTCATAGTATTTATTAAGTCAACACAAGTCGAGTTGTGAGATGACACCTGAACCCTATCCGGTCTGCTATCACGGAATCGACGTCTATGTCGTGGCTCTTGAAAAAATACTACCAAAAAAAAAAAAAAGAAGAGAAAAAATATATATATAATAAAAATACAAGCTCAAAGCAAGATGGACGTGGTGAAAACCCGAAAGGGCATTATGGGTAAAAACATCGAGCTTGTGCGGACCAGGTGAAAACCCGAAAGGGCGCTTTGGGTAAGAGAGCTAAACCCATGGCGTGGTCCCGAAAGGGCGCCACGGGTAAAATAGGGAGATAAAAAAAAAAGAGAGAAAAATTGAAAAAGAAAAGTTTGGACTGATGAAAAAATTGATGTTTAAGGAGCCTCCTTGGTTACTCTCCCTGCCCCCCTTGTTTTTGTGGGGCCGCTCATGCTAGTTCAAATCAGGTCCCGACCAGAATTGTCTTTGTGAAATCCGCACCGTCAAACGTATGACCCGAGGCAAGGAGAAAGGTTTAACTCAATCTAAAGGGATCAATATTCCGGCCATGGCAAAATCCGGAAACCCACCTAGGTCCGACTCCAAAAAAAAGGGGTCGACCATGTTCAAAGGTGAACCCAGGGTTTCCCAACGTATCACCCAATGATTAAGGCACACAAAAAAAGAAGAAAGAGGAGATAATACATAAACAAAAAAAAAAAGATCTGTATAAATGTATATAACTGCCTTTTGTATCACTTGCACCACATCTCAAAAATAATTGGTGTGATGACTAGCGTGTTTTTCCTTTTTACAAGTATAGAAAAAAAAAATAACAAAAAAATAAAAATAAATATATATATAAGTATACCAAAAATGTGTGTGTATCTGTAAAGGGATTGTCTACGCCCCTTTTTTCTGTGTGTATGATCTGTGCAAAAAGTTCTGTGTGCAGGAAGGAGTTAACGACCCAGCTCGCACTTCAAAGCGCTAATCTCAGCATAAAGATCATCCTCTCGGACATTCCTCTCAGTCAGCCAACGACCATGCAGGCTTTTGAACTTCTTCCGAGAAGAGTCGGTGGCTCCAAAAGCGACGCTCAGTGATTCCTTCAAACGGAGAACCTCGCTCTCCGCTGTGTTTGCTCTAACCCTCTCGCATACCAAGAGTTCTTACAGGACCCTCTTCTCATCCACCAATAGCTCAATACGGGTTCGGAGCGCCGCCTCTTTCTTTGGCCAGGGGCCTCCAGTATCAATGATCTCTGACAAATCTGGGCCATCAGTGGTAGGCCGCTCAGTTAACAGCCAGGCCTCGTACTCAGGAGAATTAACTAAGTCTCCCTGCTCAAAATCACACATCGAAGTCGACTGATGCGTCTCCCAAAGAGCAGCAATCCGGTCTATGTCCCCAGAAGATCCCCTAGAAAAGATCAAATCACATAAAGGGGTCTGGCCTCACAAGGCACCTGCTGAGGGCAGCCGAACTGACGCAACACCCGGAATGGGAAGTAGAAGGTGCTGCCAGTTAGTTCTAAGAGGGTGATGCACTCATGGTCTCTAGAACGAATCACTGGGAAGGTCCGACCCAACCAAGGAAGCCTCCATGTCAGCTCAACATCGACCAACCAAAGTTTCAGAGCCCACGTATCACCCCGGGGAAGTAAGTGGCATCTACCCAAAAAACATTGGGCCACCTCGCCTCGAGCAACATAAAAGTGAGGCACGAGCCCCAAAATAGCAAAATGCTCACCCAACCAGACCTGGAGCAACAAGGGGCATCCCCGAAGGCCCTCCACCTTGCGCAAGGCAAAAGAATCAAGGCATCGGTACAACTCGGCAAACACCAAGTGCATCATGGACCGGCCCGCCTCCAACTCCATCAAAATATCACAAACTACTAATGAGAAGCTCACTCCCCGGTGTAGAAGAGGATTTCAGAGATAAGACCAAGTGCTAGAGCTTTCACATTAAAGACACTCCTAACCGGCAATCTTCGGAGGCTTTCATCACCGAAAAGTTCTTTGAAGAATTTCAGCGAACACCTTGTGGGCCCCCCGACGAGGCTCTTCTCATACTTGGATTTATTCAAACCAAGAGTAAGGTGAACGGATCTGGAATACCCTGGCTTAGGCATAACTCTTGCAAGGTCCCTATGAAGCTTCAGGCCAGACAGATTGGATATCTCCTCAAGGGTCGGGGTCAGCTCCCGCTTCCTAAAGCGGAATAGATGGAGGTTCGCATCCCAGCATGAAGCGGCGGCATGAAGGAGTTCCCACCGAAGAGGAATCTCTAGGAAGGAAGGTGAGATAGCCCAAGGCGCTCCAAGTCAGCGAGCTCACTCTCGTTCAGACTGCCAAACCAAGCCACCAGGAACTTGGGCCCCAGGCCCAACAAAGAGGATACATTGGCTCCGGGCCCTCCACGTAAGGGAAGGTTAGGAAGCAGATCCATGAACGTACAAGGATCTTTTAGGAATATAAGAATCAATGTAGGGTGATGGACCCGCATTGGAAAAATAAGAGCAAAAGAGGCCGGTCAAAGGAGCCAAGTCAAACAAAAAAGAAATAGTTTTTGGGTCAATTCGGGCATATAAGGCCCCACTGCCCCCAGGTCAAACCTGGCGCAACTAATAGTTGCGCCAGTACATTTCTGTCCCAAATTTGGCCTGGCGCAACTAATAGTTGCGCCGATTGCATCATCCCATTTGGCTTTGGCGCAACTATTAGTTCGCCAAGTAATTCCACAGTATTTTAGCTTTGGCGAACTATTAGTTTGATGCAAACCCTCCACAGCCATCTCAAGACCGAACTAAGGAGGGGGCTTTAGCCCTTTTTGTTGATTTTATATATGTCGGCACTTCCGACATTCAATGGTTTGTGAATTATTTTATTATGTGCAGGATTGATCCTGCATTGAGGCATGCGACCCAAAAGACCCCCTCTACAGCTGTCTCAGACCTACTTGAGGATTGATCCTACATTGAGGCATGCAACCCAAAAGGCCGCTTTTTTCAAAAAAGGGGGGGGGGGGGCAACGGGCAGACACATCCTGCGAAGAAATAAATATAGAAGGCAAGGAAACCGTGGCATAAACTCAAAACAAAGGCATTAAAATAATAAATATTTTCAAAAGATACATGTCCAAAAAAAATAATATATCATCCATCCCATAATGCCTGAATCCAAATTCAAAATACTGAGTTTTAAAAAGCAAAAAACTGAAAGCATGTTCCTTGCTCGCCCCCTTGGACTTCTTGCGGCGACGAGAAGAGCTCTGATAAGTCCTCATATCCCCCACCCTAGACCACGCCTGCGAAATCCTACTAAGCAGGGAGCGTGACTCCTTAGTACGGGCACGCTACAAGACACAGTCGAGGACAAGGTCAGTCAAAGAGCCAATGATAATGAAAAGAATGAGAGGAGTCGAGCAGCCAAGTACTCACCGTCTCCACCTCCCGAAGCTCTGCCAGATGACGATGGTACTCCGCATATTCCATGGCCGAGTTGAAGTCCTGCGATACATTACCCAGTTGTTAGAACAACCCTGAAAGCCTGTGCATAAGGAAACTAAAATGAAGGAGAAGTGGCTCATCGGAAAATTTACACCAGGGACCACCTCAGGAGGAGGAACGTGGGCCGCCTTAGCAGAGAGTCGTGCCTGTCGATCTACGTCAGCACATAGGTCTGAGAGGAAGCCATCATCAAGACGCCGAAAGGTCCCGTAGGCTACAGACGGACCACCACCAGGGACACCCGCCTGAGAGGTACCCGACGGACCAGCACCTGATGAACCCTTGCCCGAGGGACCCGCACCAAAAGGACCAGCACTAGAGGGATCTACCCCTGACATGTCAGCGACACTCGGCCCACCCTCACCGTCCGAACCATCCCTCGGAGCAAACTGTGAACCAGACAAGAATCTATTCAGATAAGACCAAGGCCGAGTAAAAGTAAAGGGGAAGCTAATTCAAGCTTAGAAGAAGTTACCTGACCAAGTGGGCTCTCGAACGCAAGGAAATTAGCGCTAGGGACAAAACGCGGCAAGATGAACCAGTAGGGTAGGCACTCGTACCAGGTATGATAATCCCCAGGCATGTGGAGAGCGTGAATGGGGAACCCATTATTGAAGAAGGCCGCTGTTAACTCCTCAATACTGCCAACGGGACTCCAAACATCAGCCGGTGGGTCCACAGGTATGGTGTAGTAACCCTGAAATTGGTGCACCACTCGCTCCCCCAGATAGTAGCATCTGGCCCACGCCCCATAGAAGAAGATGACTCGACGATTGTTGAATAGGCGGGAGGCACCCACGGCTGCTCGGTCCCAAAAGGGGGATGCCAGGTACGGATCAGGGAGGATCTGCTCAAAGTTAAAAGGTGAGAGAGACCAAGTAAGCAACACCTCAATCAAAAGAAATGTCCAAGCTGAAAGTAAACAAAGGTTGAAAAGTTATCACCTGCTCGGGGACCATCAAGTCAAGCTGAAACCTTAGGCCCATTTCCAAGTGCTTTAGGCCCACGTCGCCAAGTCGGGCCTGATGCCAGTTGCTGAGGAGGGGATAGGTGAGCACCTTCGAGAAAAGGAGCGGGCACCCAGGGTGAAAATGGTGATATCCCCATACCTGAAAAAGGGGCATGGCGCAAGAGCAGGTCAGTAACATAAATGGATCAGTAAAAAAAAAAGAGAGAATGATGAATAGATGATAGCGATAAAAAAAGCAAAGGGGTGAGGAATTACCTCCAGGACGGCTCAAAATCCCACCGCAGACTTCGAGTCCCCGGTCGTAACCCGGGATAAGTTGTACATCAGCCAGACATATCCCGCCCCTCCCCAGTCATGCCTGGGAACATCACCCCAGTTATCCATCACGCTCAACAAGGCCAGGCTAACTCGTCCCCCGCTGGCATTTGTAAAAAGGGTCTTGCCCAGCAAGAGTAGGAGGGTGATGCGAGCCAAAACGATCGCCCGCTCTGGCGCGATATAAAGCACCTGATCTGGCTGGCCCAGGTCCACCAACTCATTAGCAGAATAGAGGGAGGTCAGCCAGGACATCTTGGCCTCTGTGCCATGGGCCTGCCCACGAGGAGGATAGGCCCCGATCAACCGAATGATGTCCTCCCAGCTTGGTACCGCCAAGGTAGATATCGAGACTCCACCTATCCTAATGCCAGTAATCATGGCCCAATCCATGGGCGTTAGCGTCAGCTCGGCGTATGGCATGTGGAACATCATGGTCTCGGGACGAAACCTCTCGATGAGGGCCTTTAGATAGGCGGCATCAACCCTCATGGCAGGGCAGGACAAGATCTCCTCAAAGCCCACCTGCTCCAACAAGACTTTCACCACAGGGGGGACATAAAGATAGAACTCGTGGAAGTTGAGCCACCCCCCGCGAAACACAATGTTGGGCAGCTCCTGCACCCAAAGAAATACACATCAGATGGCAGAGGTAAAGAAAGAATGCGCAAAGGAAAGAAACTGAACCTATCTTTTACCTTGCCCGCTATTCCGAAATTTGAGATATGTGTGTGTTGTTGATACAAGAGGCCAACCCGGGCAGCCTCGCCTTGCATCTCAAGCCAGGGACCTGCTCTCCGCTCCACCTAGAGGAACTGCTCCCCCAGCGGGCCATACACTATCTCAGGCCCCTCCTCGGGAATGTGCTCACCCTCACCCGACATGCTGGGGCAACAAGCAATCACGTAAGAGCAGATCAATGATAAAGAGCTATGATATTCTATGCTGCAAAAGGGAGGTAAGTATGCTCACCTTTCCCCTTTCTTTTCACATATTTAAAAAAAATGAGAGATACACATGCCTAAAAAAAAAAAAAAAATCCCTTTTTAGTTTGAAAATGCAAAAAATCTTTTCTTCAGAAAATGATAATAAATAAAAATTTCCCTTCCTATCTTTGAAAATAAAGCAAGTTAGAAGCAAATAAAATCATTCTTTTATCATTTTGAAAAAGGAGAAAAAGAAAAAAAAGAGAGAAGAGGCCCTTCTTTTACACTTAGAAAAAGAAATCCTCCCTTTAGGTCTAAGGAAACCAAAAAGCAAAAATAAAAAGCAAAAAAAAATGTGTTTTTCCTTTGTGTTCACAAAAATAAAAAATAAAAAAAATGTGTGTGCTCCCTTCATAAAAACAAAAAAGAGAAAAAGAAAAAAATGTGTGCTCCCTTCACAAAAAAATAAACAAAAAAATGTGTTTCCTTCAAAAAAATAAAACAAAAAAAAATGTCGTTTCCTTCATATTTACTTACAAAAAAAAATATAAAGGAATCCTTTGCTTTACTCTGATAAAAACAACAAAAAATCCTTTACTTTACTTACAAAAAATATAATAAAAAGAATCCTTTGCCTTATTCTAATAAAAACAAAAAAAAAAAACAACAAAAAATCCTTTACTTTAGTAACAAAAAAATAAAAAGAGTCCTTTGCTTTATTTTTGATAAAAAAAAAAAACAACAAAAACAAAAATTCTTTACAAAAAAATATATATAAACCCAACAAAAAATCCCTTTCTCTTATGTCCATAAAAACAAAAAGATCAACAACAAAAAAAGATATATAAAATAAATTCCTTAGTTAATTTTTGAAAATAAAAATCCCGTTTTCCTAATCTTCAAAAATAGAGACGAAAAATCCTCTTTCATTAGTTAGTTTTCAAAAAAAAAAAAAAAAAAAAAAAAAAAAAGACCAAAAATATCCTTGCTTTACATTCAAGAAAAAAAAAAACAAACAAAAACAAAAACCTAAAATAGAGCCCTTTCTATGTGCACAAATAAAAATAAAAATAAAATAATATATATATATATATATATATATATATATATATATGTACATTAGGCACCAATAAAAACCATAAAACCACAAAAATAAGGCATTAATTCATTCACACATCATCAATCAACATGCTTACAACAGAAATAAACCATTTGTCATCTAGAAATGCAAGATCATGATCATATTTGCATAACAAGAAGCAAGAAAAATCAAGAAAAAAGAGTTTAAATGATTACCTTATGAAGAAAAAGGGGTCTTTGGTCTAGCGTAGGCCTGCGATCAATCCGCAAGCGAAACAACAGCAATGGGCACGCTAGAGGCAACGTAAAGGAACCCTAAGGGGAGGGGAAACGATTTTTTGGTTTTAAAGAGGAAGAGAGGGGGGAAGAATTCGAAATAAGGCCCCACAGCCCGAGTTCGGGCTGTTTTAACTACCCAGCCAAACCTGGCGTAACTAATAGTTGCGCTAGGCAAATGTTTGCCTTCCTTTGGCTTGGCGCAACTAATAGTTACACCAGCCTATCTTTGGGCCCATAGTGGCCTGGAGCAACTAATAGTTGCGTCAGGCACTCAGGTTCTTACGCCTGGTACGGGCCAGATGGGAAGACTGGTCCCCCCACTTCCTTTTGTTTGTTTGTTCTGTCACTTCCGACAGACGCACACGCTCCCAAGGCAGCATTTCGGTCATCCTTTGACTTGCCAAGAAAGCCATGCTAAAATAAGGACGGGCCGAGGTCAACGAGCACCTCGAGCCTACACACAAGGAAAATCCAAAAAATCCCCACAGAGAAGCCGAAAATATTCACCAAAAAATTCACATAAAATAATGTCTCCAAAATTCCAAAAAATTCACATAAAATAATAACTCCAAAATTCCAAAAAATTCACATAAAATAATAACTCCAAAATTTCAAAAAAATTCACATAAAATAATAACTCCAAAATTCCAAAAAAATTTCACATAAAATAATAACTCCAAAATACCAAAAAATTCACATAAAATAATAACTCCATAAGATAGTAGCTTCAAAATTCAAAAAAATCCCATAAAATAACAGTTGAAAATTTTTAAAAATCGCATAAAATGATAGAAAAATAAAAAATAGATTCGAACTCCCCACACAGCGCACAGGCATAAAGCGATAAAATGTAAATAATTTATCAGCAATGCAGCTGTGCCACATCGAAGTCCTGAGTCGAAGGTTCGCCTCGGATCTTTGGATCTTGCCTTAAGGCAGGGGCAACAGTGTTAGTCTCGGTCAAAACAATCAATGTTTCGATCAGGTCAACTCCACTGCTAAATCTTTGCGACGAGCGCGTCGTTTTGGACTCATGGAACTTACGTGTCTTAAGCTGCAGATTCCCCATTAGAAAAGGTCAATCATTGGTTGAAACCAACCTGTTGAGAATGAGATTATGTGTCAATCAAACTATGTGCAACCATGCATTCAGAAGGGCTCATTTCCCTTTTATTTTCTGCAGGCTTAAAACCTGTATGGGCAGTGGAATCCCTATAAAGTGTATGTCATGCATCTGGGTATCCGTATGATGGTTGTTTGTCCCCGTAAATTGTTCCCGAGCGGGTTCGGGTCGGGGCTTCCATCGCCTTTGTTGTTGCTTATTGCCCCTAATGAGTGCATGTTTATGCATAGTTAATTGATGCTTATGATCATTATTGGCAGAAACCAGGATTGGATGTTCCTTTTGGGTTAGCACCTGGTAACTGGTTGGATCTGTTTAGTGGTATTTGAAGCTGGACGCTCTGGGTCATGTGGATCTGAGGCGCGTTTTGAAAAATGGCATGCACTCCTAAAAAGCGTTGTGGCATCTATTCACTTCGCTTAGGTGGTCATGCTAAATAAACTTTGGGATCAATGGGTTCACCCAAAGATCTCAAACCCTGCTTTCTGTAGGGGCACCTGCGAATAATCCAATGAGGTCGTCAAATGCCTTGTAGGATTGGCCGCAAACTGTGGAGCCTTGCGTATGTTTACTTCGCGCCTATCTTTGGATATGGGTCGGTCACCCCTCTTACTTACGAAGATGTTGCATTCAGGATGAACCTCGAACATCAATCACCCTCAAAACATCTCGAGAGGTGAATATTTTTCCCAGCTATTGGGCTTTCACAACTCATTCCACCTCGGTTATGCCCAGTAATGTCACTAAGCGCTTGGGAACCGATTACCTCGAGAAACAAATGATTAGCCTAGCACTCCAGGGCTTTTGTTTTCTCACCGTGTTACTCACCTGATGTTTGAAGTTCATTCTGAATACAGCGGACCCATCAGTATTGCCTTGGGCCTCTTCTGATGTCTCTTTTCTTTGGCATTCGATCATTAGTCATCGGATACCAAAGAGGGGCATCTGTACACACCCAAATTTGGCCAAAGGCCTGATCGAAACACATTTCGAGAGAGGCGCATTTCTGATCTTTTGATGGCATGTATGGAACCCTTAGGAATCACCCTAGATCCCCTAAGAACCTACCCCGAACTTTTAGAAACCAACCCCGACACTTAGAACCCTTTTCGAACCCTAACCTAACCTTCCCAGGCAATAAGGAGGAGGGGTACACCAGAATTGGCTACGACCCTTTATAGTGACCAACTCTTATACCATTGAAGAGTAGAGGTCATCAGCTTTCCAACAGTCTAAGAATTACCCCAATCAGAGGTATATATCAGAAGATATGGTAGTTCGAACTTGGAGGGTAGGAAAGTAATTTCAAGTAGGCCAATCCTCCTAGATTTGGCGCAACTATTAGTCGCGTCAGGCTATTTCTCACCAGAAATGGCCTTATTAGTTGCGCCAGGTATAAATTTTGCCTGGCGCAACTATTAGTTACGCCAGGCCAATCCTCCTAGATTTTAAGCCTGACGCAACTAATAGTTGCACCAAGGTTAAAAGGTGGCCCCCACCCTGCGAGCTAACTTCCAGACACTGTTCTTCACTATTTTACTGTGCATTTGCCTGGCGCAACTATTAGTTGCACTAGGCATATGAACAGTAACTCTGAGAATTTGCCCCAAAAATTGTGACTGGGGTTTGACTTGTTGACTACCTTGACCTTTGGGGTGTATTTTGTTAGTTTTATTGCACCCATTCACTACCTATTTGCAACCCCTTAAGTGGCTTAAGGCCTCACCCCATCATCCACCATTGGAGGACCTTCTCACACATTTCAAGGCTCTAAAAGCCCTAGGAATCCTTAGATGTGAGATTACTTAATTGCTAAACTCATTTAGCTCTTAAGTGGCCTCCTAACCCACCCTTTTCCTATAAATAGAGCCCCCCACCCCTTGGTTTAAGGGTTGAGAATTTTGGCCTAAGAGAGAAAGAGCTTAAAGATCTTTCTCCCTTTGGTGCACACTTCCCATACAAATTCCAGAATTCTAAAACCTCCTTTGAGTGATATTTTTCACCTTAGATCCCTTAGTTTAGGTATATGCTACCCATTCACCTCCCTCTTTACCTCTTAGTTAGCAAGCCTTAGAGGTTAGAACCCCACTTTTCACCATACAAAGCCTTCAAGAGCTCATCAAAGCAAGCCACGCAAGGCTTTCCTACGATGCTACAAGGTCCCGAGGGCTTCGGCTCTCCCCTTTCTTCTCCTATCTCTTTTGGCATTCCCTACTCTTTCATTTGTGCCGTTACGCCGCCGAATTTTCGGTAGGAACGGAGGGGCACAAATAGGATTAGAGGCCCATTTGGGCAAGAGGGAACTATTTCCTTGTCTTTTACCTCATTTTATTTTTGGCCATTAGTAGAGACTGCGTTAAGCGGGTTGATCGGGTGCCTAACACCTTCCCGATCGATAACCGAAGTACCTACCCAAGAGCCTTTGGTGTGGACCAGATTCAGAGTCATATTTTTAGTACTTCGGTGCTTATAAAAATGAATTAGGTATCTCGGGACACCGAAAGCTCCGGGTGGCGACTCTATATTTTTTATCATTAGAGAGTGCATCGTCCTGATTCCTACAGTTGCACACAATGCATATGTTATAAGATTTTCCCTACCTCACGCAAAGTCACACAAAGATTTTCTCATCAAAGAAACATTACCATCACGTCCCCTCGAACACAACCTAGAACACACCAATCCATGTTTTAAACATCAGAAGTGAAGAAGAAAAGGAAGTCCCAAAGTCCTTTTTCTTCTAAAATAGACAAATGCAAGAATCTGGCAAACTCGATTGATTGAATCCCAATCCGATCGGTTCCCAAAATCGATCGATCGAAATATATTTCAATCGATCGGTTTCCTCCAAAAAACACACATAATTCAATTTTATTTGTATAAGCAGTTCCACACTCGATTGATCGGTTTACAAACCAATTGATCGGTTCCTAAATCGATGGATCGATTCTTAAATCGACTGATCGGTTTACTCAGAAACCAATCCTTCTTCACATTTCATCCTGTCGACTTAACTTAGAACTTTTCGACCCTATAGGTAACCTGTCGACTTTGACAGGTAACCTGTCGAAATATAAATCGATCGATCGAATTTCCATTCAATAGATCAGTTTCCCTCAGAAAACCAATCTTTCTCTATTTTGTCAAATCTCTTCACATCCTGTCAAAACTGGGCGATCGATCGGTTTTGACAGACTCTCAGCAACACGGGCTTTCCTTCTCTAGTTTATTTCTCCCCAAAAACTTATCACATTTATTTCTAATCCTTTAGGACATTTACTATCCAACCATACCACATAATTTCCATTTAATTTCTTGTCTCCTAGGGCATTGATTTCCCAACTACAAATCATAAATTGTAACACCCTAGAATATTCCAACCTTTAAGTTGACAAGTCAAGAAAGTCATGAGTTAGGTGAAACTAAGAGTGAGTAAAGCTAAGTGTAAATTTGGTGTGAGTTGGATATACACAGTATATGTATAGGTGCTCAACACCTAAGTCTATGGTTTTATAAGAAGAGGAAAGAGAAGTTAATTCTGTCATTTTGGTTGGTGAATGATTTATGAGGAGAGAGGAGAGAAGTAAAGAAGAGAAGCAATTATGAAGGGCGTGTGATTATGTGTGTGTGAAGAATTGGAAATTGAGCATTTAATTCGACGTTGGATTGCGCGAGATCAGGAAGCTCTAGCTGCCAAACCCTAGCTTGGAGTGTGTAGCTTTGGATCGACGGATCGGTCGATTTGAAGGTATGATTTATCAGAATTTCTATAATAAAAATGTATAGTATAATTGTAGTTAAATTGTGTATGTGAAGGAAGAAAATGGGAGAAAAATTGATGGAAATAGGTTTGGGAGGAACAAACCTGGGTTGGGTTATGGTTGGCGAAAACCGACCAGTCGAACTTTGAACCGACTAGTCGATTTTGTTATGAGATGAAGTGGCTGGACCTAAGAGTGATTTTGACCGGTCAAATTTAATTTGACCGGTCGATCCTGAAAAACCGACTGGTCGAAGTAGAATCGACTGGTTGATTTTCACGAAATAGGAGATTAAAAATTTATAGTTTTGGGTCGCGACCGGTCGAACCAAAACTGACCGATCGATTTTCGAAATCCAACTTGTCGATTTTGGAAATTGACTGGTCGGTTTAGGTGTAAAATGAGGGTCTGGGTTTCTTGAGTGACCGACTGGACGAATTCTCAATTCGACCGGTCGATTTTGGAGACCGATCGGTCGATTTGGGATTCGACCGGTCGATTCTTGACAGTTAGAGCTATCTTTTATTTTGAGGTTAGGGACCTTGGGGATATGGAATATCTCTCTTTTTTACGTCAATTCTGACGTTCCGATCATAAACTTGTGTATATTAGGTGACCCGAGCTTTGTGTGATCAGGAGGCAAGCTTGAGCTATGTGAGCCAAAAGGCTTGGCCAAGGTAAGGAAAACTATTTAACATACATAATTGAAATCAGTGAACATGTGCGTAGTGATTTGTTGTGAATGTGACTTATGTATACATGTTAGTATGAACTTGTTATGCTTTTGAATATGTATGATCCGCTGTATGTGTGTGTCCACTAAGATAAATCATGTGTGTGTAAGTGGCGGATTTTGATAAGCATGTTTGTGCTATCTGCAAGTAGCTTCGATATATATATATATATATATATATATATATATATATATATATATATATATATATATATATATATGTGAGGGTGACATCAGGTTGATGTGAGAATATGTGTAGGTGTGAACTTCAACAAAAAAAAAACTTCAAAACTATTATGTTTATCAGACTTTCACGGTGAATACCTATATGTAGGTTTTTGCACTATTGGTTTAAGGTTTTATATGAATACCTGATCGACACGGCGGTATAACCGTGACGGACGTGGGGGGATATCCGCGACTGGTACGGTGGGATATCCGTACAACTTGTGCTCCGGTCTAATGAGATATCCGGTCTTCACTTATATTTCATTCGACAAGTCACTCCAGTTCCGAGGACTTGTAATTATGTGAAAAAGGGTTCAATTGAACGACGATGGTGGGTATTTCATCGGGGCTCGATGCTATATTGCTCAGGGGTTATTTAAGTGAATGTTTTAAGTGTGTGAGTTGAGAAAAGTATTTTGAATAATGATAAGCGAAATTATGAAATGTACATCTTTTATTAGTCTTCGTAAATTTACCATTGCATTTGAATCATGTGTTTTCCTTCCAACAAGATATGTAATGTGTAATATCATGAAATATATGTTTATGTTGAAAATACGCATGTTACATCCGTTTTTCCTTATTGAGCTTTGATGTAGCTCACTCTTCCGACTATACGTCACAGGTACAGGTGAAGACACTGCAGCAGAGAATCGGGATAGATTAGATTCAGATTACATGCCTCTCGAGGAGAACGAGCCTCCTCCGGAGGACTTCTTCTAGTGAACTCTTCTGCACCATTTGATAGTATTTTTGTAAGGCTTGGTACATCCGGCCATTTAAAATTTGAAAGCGATGTAATATACAGATGTGATACTCTTTTGGCGAACCATCGAGGGTGATTAGTGGATGTCACCGATGGTTCGGTTCGGTTCTTTTGTCCCATTCAGTTGGCATAGGAGTTAGAATCGTCTTTTTTGGCTATTTTGTTGTAGGTCTTATGATGGTTAAAGAGATCTCCTTCATGATCTCTTTTCATATGATGTAGATAGAATTCTTTGCTCTGCTTGGTGAATGGATGTACCAAGTGTTTCGCATTAAAATTTTTCGGGCACGACCTTGAAAATCTTGCCGATGGCCCGAGTTTTGGAGCATCGAAATTTGGGCTGTCACAGTTGGTATCAGAGCGATTTCCTTAGAGTTTTCTGCAAGTTGTGATTTTGTCAGAATATCAGAACCTTCTACTAATGAGACTTTGGTTTCATGTTGCAGAGCGTCAATGTCCACTAGGGGAAGGGGCCGACCAAGGGGCGGCCATAGAAGAAACTTAAGAAATCTAGATGAGATTCCCACTGGTACAAATCGGACTCTAGTAAGAGATAGGGTCATTCTAGAGACAAGTAATCCAGAGTTGAGAAATCCCATAATCCCAAAGATAAGTAATCCAGAGATCAGAAACCTCAAAATTTCAGAGACAAGTGGCCTGGAAAGAAGAAATACGGAAAGAAATGCGGAAGGAAATTTGGAAAGGAACGAAGAAAGGGAGGAGAGGTTGAGAATGATGGGGACGTTGGAGGCCATGGTAGCTACTATGGCCCAACAAGCAGCTTTGCAAATGACATTGATTACTACTAATGCCAACCATCAACAACAAGTGCATCCTCCTACACCACCACCACCACCACCGACGCCCTAGATGTTTACGGAGTTTCGGAGGATGCGTCCTTCGACCTTTTCAAGGTAAGCCGAGCCAATGGAAGCGGAGAATTGGATGAACGAGATGGAGAAAATATTCAGTGTGTTTACGTGCACTGAGGATGAGAGGGTTCAATGGGCTGTTTTCATGTTGGACGGCGAGGCTAGTCCATGGTGGAAGTCAGTTTCAAGGACCAGGGCGCAAGAGACTCCAGGTGTTTTATGGACCTGGGATGAGTTTGTGGAAGAGTTTAATAAGCAATACTTCCCTAAGGTAGTACGGAATCAAATGGAGGTTCAATTCCTTCAACTAGTACAAGGGAAGATGACGGTTAGAGAATACGGGGTAGAGTGAAGGCCAAAAAGTTTTAACGCGGCCTAAGGCAGGATATCAGGGGGAAAGTGGCGGCTTTTGAATTAGAGACTTACAGGCAGTCATGAGCAAGGCCCTTGTCATAGAGGAGGACGTAGAGGAGATGTACTGAAGAAGACAACAACAAGGAAAAGGAAGCAACTACGAGCCAGTGAATAAAAAGCCAAAATTCGTAGCGCCTACTCAGAAGCAACCAATTTAGAACAGTTTCACTAGGCCGGCGCAAACAAATTTCACTCGACCACCTTTGCCTATTGTTGTAAGGCTGATTCGCTATGATAGCCTTGTGACCACCACTGGAGCATCAGTTACCCAGGGTTTCTCCAGAGCGGCGTCATCTACTCCGGTTTAGACTTGTGCCCGATGTGGTAAGTCCCACAAGACATCGACCACACCGGAGGGTGCTTGTTGGTGAGGCACAGGAGGAGGGTGCTTCAAATGTGGAAAAGTTGAGCACATAATAAGAGATTGCCCAGAGATGCGTAAAGATGGGACGACTTTGGTTCCCACGGGTCGGCAAGGAAGAACGGCTTCTGCTTCGATGACCAGAAAAATACAAGCAAAGAAGCCGACTTTTCAAGGGCGAGCTTATGCAGTGACCGTCAAGGATGCTCATAACATCAATGACATTATACACGGTAAAATTTTATTTCAAGAATTGAGTTATTAGTTGAATTTTTAAATTTTAGGTAGAGAAGGTGAACCTATATAGGAAACTGTTTAATCTAGTTCTTTAATCATTTTGACTTGATGTACGAGTAAACTGCTAAAAGGCATGTGCTATATAGGTACATTACAAATATATGGGAAGGGAAGTGACGTGAGTTACGAAGCGAGAGTGTTGATAGACCCAGGGTCTACCCACTCTTTTATTACGCCTCGATTTGTGAAGAAGATGAAAGTCAATCCAGAGATGTTAGATTTTGTCCTGGTTGTATCCATTCCGACTAGAGAATCGATTGACACAGACTTGATCTGTAAGTCAGTGATAGTAGCCATCAGAGATAGGGACGATTATGAACTGGTAGAGAATTTAATTTTGTTGGATATGCAAGGATTCGACATAATCCTTGGCATGGATTGGTTGTCAGCTCATCGTGCAACGGTCGATTGCCAGAACAAGGTTGTTATCTTTAGACTGAACATGAGGAGATCGTTCCGATTTTTAGGGATGAGATAAAAGTTTCTGCCACTTGTGTCCGCCGTTAGAGTTGATGCTTAATCAAGAAGGGATGCAGTGGTTACTTGGCATTTCTGAAAGAAGATAAGGAGGGAAAGAACATTTATGAGATTTTGGTTGTGTGCGAGTTTGAAGATGTCTTTCGAAAAGAATTACCAGGGTTACCACCTGATAGAGAGGTTGAATTCGCTATCGACTTAGCACCTGGAATGGAGCCTGTTTCCAAGAACCATACAGAATGGCTCCTGCTGAGTTTAAGGAGTTGAAAGAGCAGTTGCAAGAGCTCTTGGATAAAAGGTTTGTAAGACCTAGTGTGTCTCCATGGGGAGCACCGGTCTTGTTTGTAAAGAAGGACGGGTCGATGAGGCTATACATTGACTACCGTCAGCTAAATAAACTCATCATAAAGAATCGATACCCTTTGTCTAGGATTGACGACGTATTTGATTAGCTACAAGGAGCGAGATATTTTTCCAATATTGATCTGAGATCTAGATACCATCAGCTAAGAGTCAAGGCAGAGGACATCCCGAAGATGACATTTAGGACGCGGTACGGACACTACAAGTTCTTGGTAATGCCATTTAGTTTGACGAATGCACCGACATCATTTATGGATTTGATGGATCGGGTGTTTAAACCACACCTAGACATTTGCATCGTAGTATTCGTCGATGATATCTTGATATACTCAAAGTTGAAGAAGGGGCATGAAGAGCATTTGAGAACCGCACCACAAATGTTGCATGAGCAGCAATTATATGCTAAGCTCAGTAAGTGCAAATTTTGGTTGGAGAAAGTCAGCTTCTTGGGACATGTCATCTCAAAAGATGGTGTTACGGTGGATCCGACTAAGATCGAAGCAGTGGTTCAATGGGAACAACCAAAGACAGAAACAGATATACGTAGCTTCCTTGGTCTAGCTGAGTACTACCGACATTTTGTGGAAGGCTTTTCGAAAATATTGGGACCGCTTACGAGACTCACTAAGAAGGATGTGAGATTTGAGTGGACTGAAGCGTGTGAGAAGAGTTTTCAAGAACTCAAGAAGAGACTCAATTCAGCTCCAGTACTAGTGATTCCATCATGCAGTGGAGGGTTTATAACGTATAGCGATGCATCACATAGTGGTCTAGGCTATGTACTCAATCAGAATAGAAAGGTTATCGTGTATGGGTCAAGGCAGCTAAAAGATCACGAGAATAATTACCCGACACATGACCTAAAACTGGCAGCGATCATATTTGCATTGAAAATTTGGAGACATTATTTATATGGTGAGACCTTTGCCCCTGGGATTAGGCGGGTGCTCGAAGAGGCCCGGATACCCAGGTTATAAAAAAAAATACATGGTGAGACCTTTGAGATATTCATCGACCATAAAAGCCTCAGGTACCTATTTACACAGAAGGAGTTGAATATGAGGCAGCACAGATGGATAGAATTTATCAAAGATTATGATTGTTCCATACAGTACCACCCTGGCAAGGCTAATGCTGTAGCAGATGCCTTGAGTCGTAAGAGTTCGGCTCAGTTAGCTAGTCTTGTTATGGGTATGCACCAATGGAAATTATTTAAAGATCTTTCTTTATATGATGCAAAGATTGAGGTGCAAGCTTCAGGGGCCTTCTTGGCCAACATTACAGTGAGGCCGACGATCTTTGTGCACATTTAAAAGTTACAGATGAAAGATCTAGAGTTAGTCAAAGTTAGACAGGGCGTGATTGCCGACACCAGACCAGATTTATCTGTTAAGGAAGATGGCTCTTTGCTATTCAGGGGACGTCTTTGTATTCCAGTTAATGCTGATCTGCGGCAAACTATGTTAGACGAAGCTCATAAATCGATGAATGCGATACACTCAGGTAGCACGAAAATGTATCAAGATCTGAGGAAGAGTTATTGGTGGAGAGGTTTAAAGCGAGACGTAGCTGAATATGTGTGAAGGTGTTTGACGTGCCAGCAAGTGAAGATAGACCATAGACACCTTGCTGGATTGTTGCAACCCCTACCAGTACTAGAGTGGAAGTGGGAGTCAATTTCAATGGACTTCATAGTGGGGTGACCTCGGACTGCAAAGTGACACAATGCCATTTGAATAATCATCGATATATTGACTAACCCAGCCTACTTTTTGCCATACAACACTACATATATGGCTGGAAGACTTGTAGAGTTATATATGAAGGAGATTGTTCGACTGCACGACATTCCAGTTAGTATAGTTTCAGATCGTGACCCTCTTTACACTTCAAAATTCTGGCAAAAGTTCTAAGAAGGGATGGGTATGCGATTGGAGTTCAGTTTGGTATTCCACCCGCAGACGGACGGGCATATAGAATGGGTGAACAAAGTAATCGAAGATATGCTCTGAGCATGTATGCTCAGTTTTAAAGGATCATGGGATCAACACCAACCGTTGGTCGAGTTTGCATACAATAACAACTTTCAAGCAAGTATCGGTATGGCACCATATGAATCGCTTTATGGACGGGGATGTAGATTGCCGATCAACTAGGAAGAGACCGGCAAAAAGTTCATATTAGGTCCAGAAGTACTCAAAGATAATGCCGATATCGTACGTATGATAAGAGAAAAAATCAAATCAGCTCAAAGCAGACAAAAGAGCTACGCCGATATGAAGAGGACAAGTGTTGATTTTCGAGTCGGCGATCATGTGTTCGTCAAAATATCACCCATGAAGGGTGTTATGCGATTTGGAAGGAGAGGCAAGCTAAGCCCAAGATATTTTGGACCCTTTGAGGTGCTAGGTAGAGTGGGTGATGTTGCCAACAGGATTGGGCTACCTCCTCTGCTTGATCGAGTGCATAACATCTTTCATGTGTCCATGCTCCGAAAATATGTTAGAGATCCTACGCATATCCTGGAGGATCAGCTGATTGAAATGTTTGAGGATATGATGATGATAGAGGAGTCGGTACAAATTCTCGATAGAACGGAACAACTCTTACGTACTAAAAGTATCCCTTTAGTACTCGTCAAATGGGGACATCATCCTCCCGAAGAGGCTATGTGGGAGCATGAGGCGGAAGTTAGAGCTCAATATCCTCAATTGTTCCAAGAGAGTTGAGAGAGCTTTGTTTAATGTAATCAAGACTCATACGTGTAATAATCCATACTAAATTTTGTAAGTAATGATGTAATGACCATGATTGAGTAATATAGGAAAGATATTTTGTACAATAAGTGTCTTAACTAGTGTGTAGATGCCTAAAAGATAGACATATTTTTATTTCCTAGGAATTAACATGAAAGACATAGAAATTAGGTTGCTGTCACAAACCGACCAATCGAATAAGAAATCGACTGGTCAATTTTCACGAATAGAACACTTTAAAGGCTATATAAAAACCGACCGGTCGAAATAAAAAACCGATCGATCGATTTAAAAGTTCGACTGGTCGATTTGGAAATCGACCAATCAAAATTGCAAGGCAGGGTTTAAATGGGGAAAACTGACCGATCGATTTTCAAAATTCGACCAGTCGATTTTGTACAGATGGGCTTAAATTGGGTTTTTCTTGCTGATTCGGTATTTTCAAATTTTTGAGTTTTTATTTGGGGCTTTGTTAGGGTTTTGAGAGGAGAAGAGGAAGAAGGCTTTAGGAGTTGATTTTGCCTCTGATTCTTCACGAACTTGGGTCTAAAGTCGATCGAAAAGGTAAACCCTAGTCTTTAAACCTTTGAATTTTGAATTTTACCTTTCATTTGGATCCCTAGTTCTTATGGGGTGGAAAAAAAAAACCCTAACCATGCCACCCAAAGCTGAAGGCTTCGAAGCTACTGGTACGACCTACTGCGTCGACACCACCACCACTTGCGGCAACACAAATGTCGGCACCACGCATAGCCCCACAACCTGCGTCATCTTCGCATGAGCCTTCACCACCACCACCACCACCTTGAAACCAGCCCAATGAGTGGTGGGGAAGTAAGAAGATTGAGATAGAATTTATAATTGATCGGGCCCTATTTGAGGACTCAAATGTACAAGGAAATACCGTATGGGCTCGAGGCTATCTTGAGAAGGCCGGTTTGGTCAATATTTTAGAGCCGTTGCATGGTCATTACTATCCGAAGTTGGTGCGGTTGTTTTATCAAAACCTCAAATCGACTAGAACATCTTCAACGATTGAGACCAAAATTGATGGTCATGATTATTGATTCACTTGGGAACACGCATCTAAAGCCTTTGAGTGTTACGATGAATATTCAGACAACATTGAGCTTTTGGCCCCTTTTATAGCGGAAGTAGATTATATGGAAATTAGGAACAAGATGACCCAGGGACGACATGGTTCCGGTCATGCCATTCGGAGGATTGACTTGCCTCCCTATTTGTGGATGTTAAACACTATTATAAAATGTAACCTCTACCCTATGCGACACAATACTGAGAGTGTAGGGGAGGTGCAACAAGCCTTATATGCGACATTTAGGGGCCGTTGGTTCAATGCACCCAAGATGGTGTTTGAGGGTATGATCTATATACATGGGAAGCTACTGAAGGGTGGGGTAAAACCGAAGGAGTGTATCCCATATGCCCATTGTATCTCCTCTATGTTTGAGGAGTATGCAGACAAGGGACCACATCATGTTTCTCTTGACAAACCGAGATTGAATGATCGTGTAGAACTATATTCCTTTGCGGATTGGAATCGAACCTACAATCAATTGAAGAAAGTCCTACCTCCTGCAGGGGAGCAACCACCACCTCCTCCACCTGAGCTTGAGCAAGGACAAGGAGAACAAGTTCCCCAGCTTGAATAGCCTGTGCCCCTAGTACCTGAACCTCCAATCCAACAACAAGCCCATTATCAGATGCCTCCTCCACCAAAGTCGGACTCCGCAATTTTACATGATATCCTCGAATGTATGGCACAAGTTGAAGAAAGCAACAAGCTGCTACATCGTAGGATGGACCATCACGATGGTGTCTTCACACAATGGATGCAGTATGCATACCCCGATGATTACATGACACGCCTTGCGGACACTCGTGAAGCTGTACCCGACCCGTGGTACTACTCCACTGGAGCGTCTACATTAGGCGGTGTTCTCGGTGATGACGTAGCGGACGTGGCGCTGACTGATGGGGCGAAGACCTTCCGGAGTGCCACCTGGGGGATGCGGAGGCTTGAGTTGAGCTTTATGGGAGTTTTTTATTATTCTTTTTAAGAAACATGGTTGCCACGTTGATAGATTTTGTATTTATTTTGGAACTACTATGATGCCAACAGGTGTTCTAGCTATTTTGGCGTAGTCTTATGTATATAAATTTTTGGATGTGTATACATATATTTAAACTTGTTTATGCAATGAGTATCATGGATATGGTATAGAATTGTGAATATATTTATGCAGGTACTCCACTTGGAGAGGCTTAACCTCATCAGTTAGTAGATGAAGATATGTGTGTGTCATGAGATTTGTTAAGTGTTATCTAACCTTGGCTAGCTATTTAACATAAATTAGGATTTATTCAATCCTCGTTAACGGATTGGATTCTCTAAAGCTAGACACTTTGATTGCTCTCCTCTTTGCTCTCCGAGTGCCGGGGGGTGTACTTTCCACTGGAAGGTGTGGGACCTTAGTCGATTTTCGGCGACGAAAATTCCTAAGGAGGGGAGAATGTAACACCCCAGAAAATTCCGACCTTTAAGTTGACAAGTCAAGAAAGTCATGAGTCAGGTGAAACTAAGAGTGAGTAAAGATAAGTGTAAATTTGGTGTGAGTTGGATACACACAGTATAGGTATAGGTGCTCAACACCTGTGTCTATGGTTTTATAAGAAGAGGAAAGAAAAGTTAATTCTCTCATTTTGGTTGGTGAATGATTTATGAGGAGAGAGGAGAGAAGTAAAGAAGAGAAGCAATTATGAAGGGCGTGTGATTCTGTGTGTGCGAAGAGTTGGAAATTGAGCATTTAATTCGACGTTGGATCGTGCGAGATCAGGAAGCTCTAGCTGCCAAACCCTAGCTTGGAGTGTGTAGCCTTGGATCGACGGATTGGTCGATTCGAAGGTATGATTTGTGAGAATTTTTATAATGAAAATGTATAGTATAATTGTAGTTAAATTCTGTATGTGAAGGAATAAAATGGGAGAAAAATCGATGGAAATAGGTTTGGGAAGAACAAACCTGGGTTGGGTTATGGTTGGCGAAAATCGACCGGTCGAACTTTGAACCGACGGGTCAATTTCGTTATGAGATGAAGTGGCTGGACCCAAGAGCGATTTTGACCAATCGAATTTAATTCGACCGGTCAATCCCGAAAAACCAATCGGTCGATTTTCACGAAACAGGAGATTAAGAATTTATAGTTTTGGGTCTCGACCGGTCGATTTTGGAAATCCGACCGATTTTGGAAATCCGACCGGTCGATTTTGGAAATCAACTGGTCGGTTTAGGTGTAAAATGAGGGTCTGAATTTCCTGAGCGAAACCAACCGGTCAAATTCTCAATTCGATCGGTCAATTTTGGAGACCGATCGGTCGATTTGGGATTCGATCAATCGATTCTTGACAGTTAGAGTTGTCTTCTGTTTTGAGGTTAGGGACCTTGGGAATATGGAATATCTCTATGTTTTACGTCAATTCTGATGTTTCGATCATAAACTTGTGTATATTAGGTGACTCGAGCTTTGTGTGATCAGGAGGCAAGCTTGAGCTATGTGAGCCAAAAGGCTTGGCCAAGGTAAGGAAAACTATTTAACATGCATAATTGAAATCAGTGAACATGTGCGTAGTGATGTGTTGTGCATGTGACATATGAATATGTGTTAGTATGAACTTGTTATGCTTTTGAATACGCATGATCCGCTATATGTGTGTGTCCACTAAGATAAATCATGTGTGTGTAAGTTGTGGATTTTGATAAGAACGTTTGTGTTCTTTGCAAGTAGCTTCGATATATGTATGTGGGGGTGACATCAGGTTGATGTGAGAATATGTGTAGGTGTGAACTTCAAAAAAAAAAGCCTTCAAAACTATTATGTTTATCACACTTTCATGGTGAATAACTATATGTAGGTTTTTGCACTATTGGTTTAAGGTTTTATATGAATACTCGACCGACGCGACGGTATAACCGTGACCGACGCGGTGGGATATCCGCGACCGGTATGGCAGGATATCTGTACAGCTTGTGCTCCGGTCCAGCAGGATATCCGGTCTTCGATTATATATCGTCCGACAAGTCAGTCCAGTTCCGAGGACTTATAATTATGTGAAAAAGGTTTCAATTGAACGACGATGGTGGGTATTCCATTGGGGCTTGATGCTATATTGCTCGAGGGTTATTTAAGTGAATGTTTTAAGTGTGTGAGTTGAGAAAAGTATTTTGAATAATGATAAGCGAAATTCTGAAATGTACATCTTTTATCAGTCTTCAAAAATTTACCATTGCACTTGAATCATGTGTTTTCCTTCCAACAAGATATGTAATGTGCAATATCATGAAATATATGTTTATGTTGAAAATACGCATGTTACATCTATTTTTCCTTATTGAGCTATGATGTAGCTCACTCTTCCGACTATACGTAAGAGGTACAGGTGAAGACACTACAGTAGAGAATCGGAATAGATTAGATTCGGATTACGTGCCTCTTGAGGAGAACGAGCCTCCTCTGGAGGACTTCTTCTAGTGGACTCTTCTGCGCCATTCTGATAGTATTTTTGTAAGGATTGGTACGTCCGGCCATTTAAATTTTGAAAGCGATATAATATACAGATGCGATATTCTTTTGGGGAACCATCGAGGGTGATTAGTGGATGTTACCAATGGTTTGGTTCGGTTCTTTTGTCCCATGCAGTTGGCATAGGAGTTAGAACCGTCTTTTTAGGCTATTTTGTTGTAGCTTTTATGATGGTTAAAGAGATCTTTATGATCTCTTTTTATATGATATAGATAGTATGCTTTGATTTGCATGGTGAATGGATGTACCAAGTGTTCCGCGATAAAAGTTTTGGGGCACGGCCTTGAAAATCGTGCCGACGGCTCGTGTTTCGGAGCGTCAAAATTCGGACTGTCACATAAATACACATGATTTTCAAACATAAATTCTTACCTTGAAATCATAACTCTTGCACAGTGATGATCTAAACCTTTAAATCTCTAGCTTTTCTTTTCTCACATGCCAAAAGGTTTGAAAACCCATCTCCTTGCGATCGAATTAAACACACATAATATTAATCCCTGCTCGAATTAGTTGGAAGGAAACAAGAGTTCTCTCCCTCTCCTCTTCTTTACTAACTAGGTTTTAAACAACAAAGCAAGAAACAATTTCTTACCCACGTTTGATTTTTATCTTCAAAGTTTTAGTTTGGGTGCTAAGAAGGTATACCGTACGTCGGTGTATGTTATCTCATCTAACGATCATCTTATCCTTAGTTTTCATTCTTGTTCAATTAACAGATTCAAGTTATTATCTTGAAGTGCGTGACCAGTCGGACACACATACCGAGTTGGATCGGTTCAAAAATTGAAATTTTTGGGACGTTACATTCTCCCCTCCTTAGAAATTTTCATCCACAAAAATTGGTTAGGGTCCTTGTTTGAGAGTAGGTTGTCACACCAAACGAAATGAATTGTTTCCCCTTTTAAGAGAATCCAATCCTTTAACGAGGTCTTAACAAATTCATATCTTTATAAAAGTTTCTAGCCAAGGCTTGGTCAACTCCGAACTAATCACCTGCGTATAAAATCCATGCACCACATCCACATATACACATCTAGGACGTTTCCGAACATTCCTAACATTCACAATCAAATGCAATTTAAGCATAAATTCCTAACAAAATATTGAAATTAAATTTATACACCATCAGAGCCAAAATGAAATTTAAGGTCTACCAAGACCCAATAGTTCTCCAATTATACAAAACATCAAAATACTTTAACAGTGTATCATCAATCTCTCTCTCGTCTAACGGATCCTGTTGCGCATTCGAAGGTTCAGCCTGCTCATCATCTACCTCCCTGCTGCCGGAAGCAGATGCTCAAATGGTGTGGTACCATGGGTCAAGTATGTAAGCACGAGCGTCAGCCAGCTGTGTCATATAGTCCATAGGGTAGGCATGCTGCATGAGGCGTGTAAAGATGCCCTCATGATAGTCCATACGGTGATGCAATAGACGATTGTTCTCCTCCAAGTGAGTCATGCGGGAAAGAACATCATCGATCGTCGTAGTCGGTGGACGCTGAGCTATTGGCATAGGTCGTGGCACCCATGGTGGTTCTTGTTGCTGTGGCTGAGTTGGTGGTGCTGGTTGCTCAGGTCCCTGTGCCGGAGCCTCAGGCTGATCCCAACCTCTGGCCCTCTCACTCTTAACTAACTGATTGTAAGTCTTCTTCCATTACTTGAAAGAGTAAGGTTTTTCATTATCAATTAACCGAGGCTCTGTCTCTAGTATATCATATTCTTCTCCTCTCATATAATCCTCTATCATGCTCGATATCAGACGAGCGTAGGGTATCTTATCCTTAGGGCTCGCTCCACCCTCTAACATCTTCCCTTTGGCATACACAATGCCATTTCTAACCACTTCTAGGGTTTGAAACCAATGTCCTGTAAATGCTGAAAATAGTGCCTGCTGCACAACCCCCACCCATTTTGTATCGCCCTTTTTATTGCTTGGCCTGATCCTTGTCTACCCTGGGTCATTTGCGGCCACCCATTATGGAAATCTACATCTTCGGGTAGGGTTCAATTAGTTCTAAGTTAGCGCCATAGTCCTCATAGCATTCTAAGGCATCTGATATACAGTCGTAGTCAAATTTATACTCCCTATTATTGATCTTTGTTAGATCGCCTTTTCATCCTCCCCCGTATGCATGTTTTGATAAAATAACCTCACTAAATGAGGGTAGTAGTAGTCTCCTAGGGGTTTGAGCAAATTGTTGAGCCCGACCTTCTTAATGTACTCTAAAGCCCATCGGGCCAATTCTACATCACGAAAAAGAGCTAGATCGAAGGTTCACTCAGGCATGAAATCCTTGGCTGCCCACCATGTGTTGGGTCGTTCTAATGATGGTGGTCGATGCGAAGAACCTGCTTGTGTTGTGGGTTGCTTTGAAGTCGAAGGGTTTGCAGCCTGTTTGCTCTTGGGTGCCATTAGGTTTTCAAGAAAACTCAAAAACTAGGGTTTGAATTCAAGAAAACCCTAAGAATCTTAAAAGAAGTGTTTGAATTTACCTTTTGAAGAGATTAGGAGTCAAACTCATGAAGAATCAAACTCCAATGGCCGAGGATTGACGGCTGGAAATCCCCAAGCACATAGCAACGAAGACCCAAAAGAAACCCCAAAGCTTTCTTGCAAATGAAAAAATAAAAACTCGATTTCCTTTTATAATGCCCGAATTGATCGATCGGTTCCTCAAATCGATCGATCGGTTTGCGCATTAAATGAAGCCTATCAGCTTTTAAACTCAACCTGTCAACCTTTAAAACTCAGCCTCTCAAAAAATTTTGATCAATCGATTTCTGATTCGATCGATTGGTTTGTTCATTAAGGCAGCCTATTGACCCTAAATGAACTTGTTGACCTGTAGATGAATCTTGTCGACCTATGAACCTGTAGACATATGAACCTGTTGACGTTAATTGAACCTGTTGACCTGAAACAGAACTTGTCGACCTTTAGAACTTAACTATTCGACATATTTCGATCGATCGATTTATAATTCGATCGATCAGTTTTCAAATCGATCGATCAGTTTGTACTTCGATCGATTGATTTTAACAGATAAATTCATGTTTCTCTGTTTGGTCACTTAATCGATTAGTTTTCACACTCGTTCGATCGAATTTTATTTCGATCGATCTGTTTTGACAGAAAACCCTGAATTTATTGAACAAGTCTTTCTCTATTTATTAATTTTTTTTTATTTTTTTTTTGTGAATTAAAGTTCTCAATTCTAACTGAATAACATCATTTAAACTCCACAAAGATGCCTTTACATAGATTTAACAAGTTACATAATTTAAAACACCGAGTGTACAAATTTTTTGTATTTGTAATTACTTGCCATCAAAATTCTCTCGAGTTTCATTGAAACAAATGTGGGTATTGCTTGAGAATTTTCACTTCACGTTCCCAGGTAGCCTCCTCTTGGGAATGATTCTTTCACTTTACCAATACTAAGGGAATATGCTTATTACGCAATACCTGCTCCTTTCAGTCTAGTATCTGAACAAGTTCTTCCCTAACAGTTAAATCGCCGTACAATTCGAATGAAGGTTCATCGAGAATGTGAGTCGGGTCCTTCACGTACTTCCTTAACATTGATACGTGAAACACATTGTGTACCCGCTCAAGTTGCAGGGGTAGAGCAACCCCTATATGGAACTTCACCAACCCGTCCCAAAATATCAAAAGGTCCAATATGGCGTGGACTTAGTTTTCCATGCTTCCCGAAATGCATTACTCCTTTCAGAGGTGAAACTTTTAGGAACACATGGTCCCCAACTATGAAATTCACACTCGTCCATTTATATCAGTGTAACTTTTCTATCGACTCTGAGCAATCTTTAGTCTCTCTCTATTCCAACGTACTGCCTCAGCAGCCTTTTCAAGTATTTCTGGTCCCAAATTAAACTTCTCCCCTGTTTCTTCCCAATTGAGTGGAGATCGACATCGTCGCCCATATAAAGCTTTGTAAGGAGCCATACCAATGCTTGGTTGATAACTGTTGTTATATGCAAAGTCAATCAATGGTAAATGCTGATCCCATGACCCTCTAAAATCGAGCATACATGCTTTGAGCATATCTTCAATTACCTGATTTACCCTTTCAGTCTATCCATCTGTTTGTGAGTGAAATGCTGAACAGAAGTCCAACCTCGTACCCATTCCTTCTTAGAACTTTTGCCAAAACTAAGAGGTATACAACGGATCACGATAAGAAACAATGCTCATCAGAATATCGTGTAGTCGGACAATTTTCTTCATATACAGATCTACTAATTTACTCGCTTTATATGTAGTGTCATAGGGTAAGAAATGAGCTGATTTTGTTAGTCTATCAGCGACCACCCAAATAGCATTATGTCGCCTTGCTGTCCGTTGTAATCCCAAAATGAAGTCCACGGAGATGGACTCCCATTTCCACTCTGGTATCGACAGAGGTTGTAATAGATCAGATGGATGTCTGTGATCTACTTTCACTTGCTAACACACCAGACATCTTGAAACGCACTATGCTATGTCTTTCTTTAAATTAGAGCCTAAGTGGTGCTATGACTTAGTTTGTTACTAACGAGATACTGATGTGCAGATATTAGAGATAAGCAGTAAATTAGAGCCTAAGTGCAAATCTTTGTCAGAATGAACTCAAAAAGTAATAAGAAAAATAATTGTGGGAAAAAGATGATTTGCCGCTATTCAAAAACAGAAAGTAAATTTACGATTCTTCAAAAGAGACAAAAAGAGAAAAGTAATAAAACGTAATCCAGAAAATCGTCAACTATGAGGAAGCTGTGAGAAATAGAAAATCGTAATTATCTATTCTCTGGAAAGAAGGTATGAAAGATAAAAAATTATGATTAACGATTTTCTAGAAAAAGAATGATTATCTAAAGCTCTCCTCCTTGTTGCTGTTGCTGATCACGTGAGGATTGTCACCGCCATATCCAAAATTAGAAGACTCCTACAATTAGAAGTTCTGCGGATCATGAATCTGAGAAGATTGATGAAGATTGATATTCCGAAGAACTCTGCTGCTGCTCAATAAAGAACAATCTAGAAGAACATTAACTAAAGGAAGTAAGGAAAGATGAAATTAGTAATTAGTTATATTAGGATACTTTTGTTTTTAGTAGTTTCTTTTATTAGAAGTAGATCTATGTAAACCGACCCCTTATGATCTATAAATAAGAGGGTTCGGCATAGGAATAAGCATCGAAGAATTTCAGCATCAATTGACGCGTGAGGTTAGATTTTCTTTTGATCAAGTAGTGTATACTAGTTAGAATAGTTTAGATATCAGAGGTTTCTCAAGAGCAATTGACGACTGCGATTGAGTGCTGAAGATTAGTGTAGATATCTGTAGTTTCTCAGGAGCAATTGACGACTACAACTGAGGGGTGAAAGATATATTTATTTGCTTTCTAGTTTAGATTTATTTTCTTTGTAAACATCTCCAAGTTTTGATTTGAATTGATGACTCAGGTTAGAATTTGCAGATTAGTGTAACGGTTTTTACTTTTTCATCTTCAGTTTTCTAAGGTTTGATTGACGCTTAGATTTTAGGAAATTATTGATTAGATTAAATCTGTATTGACAGGATCTTAGACTTGATTGACGACCAATGCTAGGAAACTTGAAATATGGTGTAATGGTATTGTTTATTTTCATAAATATCCAAAAGCTGAAGATTAAGATTGACAGGCTTAATTTGAAAAAGGAGCATTAGGATTTATTTTTATGCACTTTAGTTTAGAAAATCATTTTTTATTCATATTTCACCAGTAGATTAGGAACTCTTAAAGATAAATAGATGTTTTAAAAATAAGGATTTGAATAGAAGGTAGAAATAGATAAAACTTAGATAATCACTTCCTTGTGAGAACGATCCTAATGCTAGTACTATAATTTCCATTGTGCGCTTGCAATAGGTTAAGACTTGAGTTAAATATAAATATAAGATACAGTAATCAAGACCGACCAGTACATCTTTGTACCACCAGGATGAATGGCATATATTCATTTGTGTACTTTGTCTAAAATGGTTTGCTGGAGATCAACATCGGTTGGTATACATAGATGTCCTCTGAACACTAGCAATCCATCCTCTCTTATGGAAAAATCTGAATTTATACCTTCTGTCACCCCTTGTCTGATCTTTACTAACTCTATATCTTTCATCTGAAGTTCATATACTTGATCAAAGATCATTGGTCGAATCATAACATTTGCCAACCAAGCACCTGAATCTTGTACCTCGATCTTTGTGACAAAGAAAGGTCTTTTAATAGTTTTCATCTATGAATTCCCATGATTAGGTTAGATAATTGAGCCGAACTCTTTCGACTCAAGGCTTCTGCCACGATGTTAGCCTTGCCTGGGTGGTACTGAATGGACCAATCGTAATCTTTTATAAATTCAATCCATCTCCGTTGCCTCATATTAAACACTTTCTGTGTAAACAAATACTTGAAGCTCTTATTGTCTGTGAAGATTTCTAATGTTTCTCCATATAAATAGTATCTCCATATCTTTAACGCAAAGATAATTGCTGCTAACTTTAAGTCGTGTGTTGGGTAATTCTTCTCATGGTCTTTCAGTTTTCTAGACCCATATGCAATAACCTTCCGATGTTGGTTCAACACACAGCCTAACCCACTGTATGAGGCGTCGCTATAAACAACAAATCCTTTACTGCCTGATGGAATAGCCAATACTGGTGTGGAGGTAAGTCTCTTTTTAAGCTCTTCAAAACTCTTCTCACACTCTTCAGTCCACTCAAATTTAACATCTTTCCTTGTGAGTTTGGTAAGTGGTCTTAAAATCTTAGAGAATCCCTCTATAAACCTTATGTAGTATCCATCTAAACCAAGGAAACTGTAAATTTCCGTCACAGTCGTTGGTTGCTTCCAATCTACTACTGCCTCAATCTTTACTGGATCCACTGTGACACCTGCCTTAGACACAATGTGTCCTTTAAAACTCACTTGCTCTAGCCAGAATTCACACTTGCTGAGCTTTGCATAAAGTTGATATTCATGTAGCATCTGTAGAGCTATTCTTAAATGTTGTTGGTATTTTTCCTTGGACCTTGAGTAGAGTATAATGTAGTCCACAAACACAACCACACACATAGCGAGATGCGGTTTAAATACCCTATTCATGAGGTCCATGAATGAAGCTGGAACATTGGTTAACCCGAATGGCATCACTAAGAACTCGTAGTGCCCACATCTAGTTCTAAACGTCGTCTTCTGAATATCCTTTGCTTTGACCTTCAGCTGGTGATAGCTCAATCTCAAATCGAACTTTGAAAAGAATCTTGCACCTTGTAATTGATCGAAGAGATCATCTATTCATGGCAAAGGGTATCAATTCTTTATGGTCAACTTATTCAATTGACGATAGTCAATGCACAACCTCATCGACCCGTCCTTCTTCTTCATGAACAAGACCGGTACTCCCCAAGGAGACACACTAGGTCTTATGAATCCATTATCTAGGAGTTCCTGTAGTTGTTCCTTTAACTCTTTCAACTCAGCAGGAGCCATCCGATAGGGAGATTTAGAAATTGGCTCCGTGCCTGGTGCTAAGTCAATGGCGAGCTCTACTTCTCTATTTGGTGGCACTCTTGGTAACTCATCTGGAAATGCATCTTCAAACTCGCAACCGATCGAAATCTCGATTATGATGTGCTTCTCTTCTTTTTGCTTTTGTAGAAAAGCAAGATATCCGCTACATTCGTTCTTCATCAAGCATTCTGCTTGGATCGCATATATAAATGGTATGATTTTTGATCTCATACCAAAGAATCTGAAAGATCTACCCCCATTATGGTGAAAGGTGACTATTTTCTTTCGGCAATCAACACTCGTATTATGAGCGGATAACCAATTCATGCCAAGGATTACATCGAATCCTTGCATATCGGATAGAACCAGGTCAACTGTTGCCTCATGATTGGTATAATCCCTGATCGCAACAACTACTAACCTACACACCATATTGGTGCTCACGGAGTTTCCCGTTGCAAGTGATACTGCCAAGATGTATACAAAAGATCAAGTAATTCCAAACTAGAAATGAAAAGGATAGTAAATAGCCTTTATACCATACTATCATGCACCTTCTTCATCTAAATTCTAATAAAATAGATTGATAATAAATTTAAAGTCATACCTTGGATCACTTCATTATTATGCTGAGCGTCTTGAGCGGTGACTGCATACGCACGACCCTGAATCGTAGGCCTCGTGGTTCTTATAGCTGTGGTGTAGCAGCTGTAGCAGTCTTCTCTTTCCTCAACACTGGGCAATCTTTGATCATGTGCCCCATCTTTCTACACTTAAAACATCCACCTGTACCCCGCCTACATTCTGTCGTCTTATGTGCCTTGCCACAGAGGGCACAGGTCTCTACGGGAATGGATGATGGAACCTTAGAAAACTCTTGTGTAACTGATACTCCAGTAGTAGGAGCAGGGCCTTCATAGCGTAAAGGTCTCACTTACGTAGGCATAGGTGGCCTCGTATAGTTTGCCTGGGTAGGTGGTCTCGGGAGTGGTGCTGTAAATCTTAGCTTTTTGTTCATCGATTCATAATTACCTGGAATCCCTTGACTTGCCTTGCCTTTACTCTACTGATCACGCCTCTGATACAACTCCTGTATATCTCTCTAAGCAACTATTACTTTTCCCATAACTGCTCCATACGTTTCTAATTCCCATATGGAGATTTTATCTCGTATAGTCGGCCTTAAGCCGCGTTCAAACTTGTTGGCCTTCATCAATTTCGTGGCCACATATTCAGGAGCAAATCTTGATAATCTCATAAATTCCATACCATATTCCCATACGGTCATCCCCTCTTGCTCTAAAGTCATGAACCTTACTGCCACTTGGTTCCTGACTTGTCTTGGAAAATACTCCTTGTTGAATATTTCAACAAATTCATTCCATGTCCATAACCCATCTGGGTTCTCCTGTTCTCTCCTTACCAACTCCGACTTCCACCAAGGATCGACGTCTCCCTTTAACTGAATGCGACCCAGCTCACCTTCTCCTTATTGGTATATGGCAATCTCTGTAGGAGCTTCTCTATCTAATTCAACCATTTTCTGCTGCTAACGGATCCGTCTGACCGTAGAAGTTAGGAGGTCTCAATCTCCTAAACTCAACAAATGACAATGGCTGTGGTGGCATAGGAGGTGGTGTCGGAGGTTGTTGCTAATGGCTATTGGCGTTGTTTGCTACCAACAACGCAGTTTGTTGAGCCATAGCATTTGCCACAGCTTCCATGGCTTGAGCCATCCGTTGTCTCTCCTCTCTCTCTTCATTTCTTTCTTCACCCCTTTCTTGATTTCTCTCTTCAGGAATACTTGTTTCCAGAATCACCCTATTACTGATTAGAACTCTATTTGAACTAGTGGGAATCTCGTCCCCACTTCTTAGATTCCATCTACGACCACCCATTAGTTGTCCTCTACTTCTATTAGACATATTTTCTGCAAATATGAAACCAAGGTTTCATTAGCAGACGGTCCCTATACTCAGACAAATATCTCAAACACGGAACACATGTATAAGATAAATGAAAAATTTCTAAAGCTAAGCTCTGATACCAATTGTGATAGCCCAAATTTTCAAACCCAGAATCTGTGCCATCGGATGGTCAATAAGACCGATCCTTGAACAGAACACTTAGTACATCCATACGCAAAGCAGAAAACAAAGCATAATCTCTAACTATGCAGATAGAGTCATCATATACGCAAAAGAAATCTCCAATTCTACTATCATATTGCGTTCAAACTAATGGTTCTAATTCCATGCAAAGACACATGGACAAAAGAACCACCGGTGATGGCCATCCATCACCAAAACATGGTTCACAAAACAATATTTAAATAATTACATGAATCTGAATTCTAAAGAACACATGGCTGGACGTACCAAGCCTAATCCACACAAAATCTCAGAAGACACATGATCACAATTCCCCTAAGGGAAATACTCGTCAGGCGGAGGCTCTGACTCCTCCTCTGGAACATACTCAGGATCCTCACGCTCAAAATCCTAGGTACCAGTGTCTACCCTGTACCCATGACATATATTCGAAGGCTGAGCTAACAACTAAGCTCAATAGGGAAAGATAACCATAGCATGCTTATCAAATCGGTCGGTTTCCTCTAAAAAACACACAATTTTGTTTGTATAATCAGTCCCACACTCGATCGATCAATTACAAACCAATTGATTAATTCCTAAATCGATCGATCGGTTTACTCAGAAACAATCCTTCTTCAAATTTCATCATGTCGACTCTACTCAGAACCCATCGACCCTACATGTAACCTGTAGACTTTGATAGGGAACTTGTCGACACATAAATCGATCGATTGAATTTCCATTCAATCGATCGGTTTCCCTCAGAAAATAAATCTTTCTCTATTTTGTCAAATATCTTCACATCCTGTCAAAATTGATCGATTGATTCTCATTTTGATCGATTGGTTTTGACAGACTCTCAGCAACACAGGCTTTCCTTCTCACATTTATTTCTAATCTTTTAGGGCATTTACTGCCCAACAATACCACATAATTACCATTTAATTTCTTGTCTCCTAGGGCATTGAAATCCCAACTACAAATCATAAATACACATGACTTTCAAATGTAAATTCTTACGTTGAAATCAGAACTCTTGCACAGTGATGACCTCAACCGTTAAATCTCTGGCTTTTCTTTTCCCACACATCAAAAGGTTTGAAAACCCATCTCCTTGCGATCGAATTAAACACACATGATATTAATCCCTCCTCGAATTAGTTGGAAGAAAACAAGAGTTCTCTTCCTATCTTCTTTTCTTTACTAACTAGGTTTTAAACAACAAAGCAAGAAATAATTTCTTACCCACGTTTGACTTTAATCTTCAAAGTTTTAGTTTGGGTGCTAAGCCAGTATACCGTACGTCGGTATATGTTATCTCATCTAACGGTCATCTTATCCTTAGTTTTCATTCTTGTTCAGTTAATAGATTCAATTTATTATCTTGAAGTGTGTGACCAGTCGGACACACATATTGAGTTGGATTGGTTCGAAATAAAAAATTTTGGGACGTTACATGAACTTATAAAGCAATAAAAAGACGATTGAACCAAAAGACGAATCATCACCTATTGAAAGATGAAAAATTGTGTTTTATGATTTTATAGAACACTGTAAATATAGAGTAGAAATCGTAATTTACGATTCTTCAAAAGAAGTCGTTCAAAAGAGTACGATACAAGAGAAAGCGATGAATCGTAAATCAAGAATCGCTCAATAGGAAGCTGTGTTAAAAGATAGAAAATCATGATTTACAATTTTTCCGAGAAAGTTACAATAGAAGAAGAAAATGATGATTTACGATTTTTCAGAAAAAAACACCTCCCAAAGTTGCTAATCACTTGAAGATTAACACCACCATGCATAAAATTTGAAGAATTCTTGACTTAGAAGTCTGGCCAATCCCGGATCTGAGAAGATTAATGAAGGAGACTCTTAAAGGACTATTACTGAAATAAAACAAGAAATCCAGAAGTGTATCAACAGATTGAAAGCAAGGAAAGATAAAATTAGAAGTAGAGTTATATTAGGATACTTTTGTTTTAGTAATTTCTTTTATTAGAATTAGGAGTTTTGTAAACCGACCCTTATGATCTATAAATAAGAGGCTTGGCGCATAGGAATAATTATCGAAGAATTTCATAGCATCAATTAACAACTGAGGTTTGTGTTTTCTCTCGATCAAAGTAGTGTAGGATTTACAAAGTAACATCATCCACAGTTCTCTAAGGTCTTGCCTAACATCCAAGGCTGAGGAAACTGAAAGATCAACCCTTTGGATGGTTCTACTTTTGCTTTCTAGTTTAGATTTATTTTATTGCAATTTACTGCTTTATAAACATCTTTAGATTTTGATTTGAATTGACGACTCAGGTTGGAATTTGCAGATTTGTATAATGGTTTTTATTTTCCTTCTTTAATTTTCTAGAGTTTGATTGACGTCCAAATTCAGGTAGATTAGAGATTAGTATAAATCTAAATTAAAGGATACTAGTTTTTGATTGACGCCCAAATTCTAGAAGACTGAGATATAGTGCAATGGTATTCTAAAATTGTAAACATCTGATAACTGAAGATTATGATTGACAACCACAATCTAAAGTAGGAGGATTTAGGATTTTCTGCAGTATAGTTTAAGAAATCATTCTTTATTCATAATTCTCAAGTAGTTTAGGAACTTAAAATATAAGTATAAGTTTTCAAAAAATTAAAATATATATATACAAATAGAGAAAACCTATCTTCGTGGGAACGATCCTATACTAGCTCTACAATTTCCATTGTGCGCTTGCAATAGGTTAAGACTTAACTAGAGATATATATAATCAGCCAAGTCACCCATGCATACAAAGGGACTCGCTCCAAGTTCACGAGTAGTGGCAGAAATAACCCAGTAATACACCCTTGGGTGGAAGAAGAATGTGATGTCCTGAAAATTTTCAACTTTTAACAGTCCATCTCGGTGTGCATGCCCGATTGGTCACGTTCCTAAGGATATAAAAATATTAAAGTGAGTTAAAGTTAGATTAAGTCTTGAACAAGGAAGAATGAAATCGTGATCATATTGACCATTAGATGAGGTAATATACAGTGAGGTACGGTGTAACAGCTTGACCCCTAAAAGTAGCTTAAAGTATAAAAGCCAATTGGACAAGAGAATTCATTTCTCTTGCTTTGGTTGTTGGAAATTTATTGAGGAGAGAGAGAAAAGGAAGGTGATCTCTTAACTTAGTGTGGTGTGTGAAAGATTGGAGCTGTGCGTGTAGTTCGGGGATTGAGGATCGAAGAGAATCCCAAAATTTCAACTCTGAAACCCTAGCTTGGGCGTGAACTCGTGGATTGAGGAATCAATCAATTAAAGGTGAGCAAACTTATGTGAAATTGTGATTTTTGGTTATATTAGACTTTAGGTATGATGTGGGTTGAAAATTAGAAGCATAGGAGTTAAATTTGAAAGAAAATGAGTTTGAGAAGTTGAAACCCGTGAATGTGAGAAATCTGACAAAATCGATCGATCGAAATAAGTATCCGATCGATCGATTTTGTCAAAGTAAAAATATGAAATTTTTTGGAGAAACTGATCGATCGAAATGAAATTCGATCGATCAATTTGTGAAATCGACCAATCGGTTTGAACGCTGATTGATCGATTTGTGAAAATAGTGAGAGTGTTAATGGGTTTTTGAAGAAACTGATCGATTGAAATGAAATTTGATCGATCGATTTGACATTCGATCAATCGGATTATGGCACTAGAAATGTGTGGTTTTTTGAAGGAACTGATCGATCGAAATTGAATTCGATCGATTAATTTGGGAACCGATCGATCGGATTGTGACATGAGAAATGTGTTGGTTTTCTAATGAAATTGACCGATTGAAATGTATTTCGATCGATCGATTTTGAAAACCGATCGATCGGTTTGGGAATCGATCGATTGATTTGGGCAGATTCAAGAATTTGGTTTGTTGAGTTATGGGGACTTGGGGGAGACCTTATACCTTCCCGTTTTATGTCATTTCTGATGTATGGTTTGTAAATTCGTGTATTCTAGGTATGAGCATGAGTATGTGTGAGAGGAGCTAGATTAGAATAAGAAGCCTTCGTTTTGGCTTTGCGTTAAGGTAGGGAAAACTCAGTAACATGTGCATTTGATTACAACTATCATGAATTTTGTGATGTGATGAAAGTGTGTGTGAAATATGAATTTTGTCAATGAGAAGCATGAATTTCTTTTATGGTTTTAAATGTGAAAAGTGTGTGTATGCACTCCAAAAGATTATGTGTATGTGTGTGAAATCAGTTTTGTGTGTGTATGACATCAGATAGAATCAGCTATGTGTGTGTGTGAGCTTTGAATATTAAAACTTCAAACCTAATATAAATTATCACAATTCATAGTGATAAACTATAAGTTAAATTTCTCACTTTGATTTAAGAATTCATGTGGAGCAAACCTTTGTGCTCTGGTACGGCGGGATATCCGTTCTTTGATTACCATTCTGCGGTAATATTTCGTCCGGCACAAGTCACCTCGTTCGAAGGGGCTTGGGCATTGTGTAAATTATTTATTGAACGACGATGGTTGGGGTTCCCATTGGTATATGTGTGGCTGTCGATGCTATAAACGTTCAAGATTGTATTTAAGTAATTGATTTAAGTTTCTGTGTTGTAAGCACAAGTTTTAGCAACCATGATTAGTGTGTTTTGAAATATGCATCAGATATTCATTTTTTGTTAATTTAAATACTTTTAAATTGTGATTCTTAGCAAGAAAAGTGTGTTTTGAATTATGTCATGAGGCATATGTGTGATGTGAAAATATGTATGTTAGTTATGTTTCCCTATTGAGCTTAGATGTTAGCTCACCCCTCGACTATACGTTACAAGTACAGGTGTAGATGCGGGTATTGAGGACATAGATCCTGAGGACCCAGAGTACGTACCAGAGGCAGAGACTAAGCCCCCTCCTAACTAGTTCATCTAGTGGGTAGAGCATTGCATGTTTAGTTTTGAGATTAGATTGTAAGGCTTGGTACGTCTAGTCAATTTTTGTTAGAACTCATGTATTTATGTCATACGGTATTATTTTGCGAACCATGTTTTGGTGACATTGTTCGTCACTGGAGATTCGGTTCGGTTCTTTTATCCATGTGATTTGCATGGGATTAGAACCATTTTTTGATATGATCCGGACGTTGTCATTATATATAGAATTGGAGATTTAATTCCTTATGATCACTCTATCTGCTTAGTTAGAATATATGTTTTGTTTTCATTTTGTGTGTGGATGTACCAGGTGTCCAATTCATTCGGGGATCTCCTTATGGGTGGTCCTGACGGCACGAGTTTTTGGGTGCAGAAATCTGGGCTATCACAGTTGGTATCAAAGCTATGCTTTAGAGATTTCTGATAATCCTTAGATGTGGATCATATGTTTAAGATTTTGTCAGAATATAGGGACCTTTTGCTAATGAAACTTTTATTCATGTTGCAAAACGTCATGTCCACTAGAGGTAGAGGATGACTGAGAGGCAGTCACGGGAGGAACTTGAGAAGTGGGGATGAGATTCCCACTAGTTCCAATAGGGTTCCGATTGGTAATAGAGAGATTTCGAAAAGAAGCATTCTGGAAGAGAGGAACCAAGAAAGAGATCAATATAGAGAGGAAAGGCAGAGAATGACACAGGCCATGGAGGCTGTGGCAAATGCCATGGCTCAGCAGACAACACTCATGGCTACAAATAGTCCATCAACCATCAGCAGTCACCTACACCTTCGATTCCACAGACACCATCCACTTTTGTTGAGTTTAGGAGATTAAGTCCTCCTAGTTTCTACGGGCGGGATTTGCTAGAGGCGGAAAAGTGGCTTTATCAGATTAAGAAACTCCTCTAGAGATTACCATGTATGGAAGAGGATAAAGTAAGTTGGGCCTCTTTTCAGTTGAAGGAAGAAGTCGATCCATGGTTTAAATCGGTATTAAGAATGAGAGAACAAGACAATCTAGATGGATTGCGGCCTTGGGAAGAGTTTGCTGAGGTTTTCAATTAGGAGTACTTCCCAAAGCAAGTGAGGAACCATATGGCAGCTAAATTTCTGACATTGGAGCAAGAAGTGATGACCGTATGGGAATATGGTACGGAGTTCATGCGATTTTCTAGGTTTACTCCTCAGTATGTGGCCACAGAATTGATGAAGGCCAACTAGTTTGAGAGTGGCTTAAGGGCAATTATCCCGGATAGGATCTCCATACTAGAGCTGGAGACCTATGGAGCAGTGATGGGAAAGGCACTGGTTGCTGAGAAGGATATCGATGATATGTATAAGGGACCGGACCAGCAGAACAAGGGCAAGGTAGGTCAAGGGTGGCCAAGTAACTACGAGCCGGTGAACAAAAAGCCAAGATTCATAGCACCAGTTACGAGACAACCTGCTAAGACAAATTACTCTAGACCACCTATGCTTACATCTGTGAGACCTTTCCGTTACGAGGGCCCTGCTACTACTAAAGGAGAATCAGTTACCCAGGGGTTCTCTGGGGCAGCATCATCCACTCCAACTGAGGCGTTGGTAGACTCCCAGTCTTCTGTGTGTGGCTCTGGATCTTTAGGGGTTTCAAATAATGGTCTGACTCCCTCGAGTGGCTTGTCCATGTCATCACTACAATGGCTTAGGTCGGTCAGGTCAGCGAAGGCTTTGGTCACTTGCTCGATCTTGGTTGCTTGAGATTCGGTGAAGGATGGCTCCTTTCGTCTCTTCGACACGTTAACCTTCTCAGTAGTCCCATATATGAAATGGTCATAAAGCGACCACTTTGGTGAAGTGGGTAAGGTGTCGGCTTCCTTACCGTCTGATTGGTAACCCAATCCAATGTGTTTGCATAATTTCTTCGGGACAACTGGTCTTATGCATCCTTGCTTATCTTTGTCGAGTCCAATGTGAGGGACATATCCTAGTTGATACATTAGGCCGCATCCTTTTGCTACGGTCAGGTTTATGTTGTATAGTCGGGAGAGGTCAGGCCCGACTTCTCTTCTCACTACTTTTAGTTGGTGGGTTGGCAAGGATCGAGGGTAGCTAACTTCCGCCACTAATGCATCGTCAGGCTCCTGCATCTTCTTTATATGCCCTATGCTTAATACCGAGTTGTGCACTGTTGGAATGTTCGCCATGTAGTCTTTGTCGATTTCTTTAAGGGGCGTATTGGCGTATATCCTAACGATAGAATCTTTGTGTGGGAATTTGACACACTGGTGATACGTCGATGCTACTGCCTCCATGGATTCTAGCCACTTCTTCCCTAATTTCAGATTGTAAGTGCTTGAGGAATCAGACACATGGAAAGTGATGTCCTTGGTGACTAGCCTGAGGTGAACTTGTAACTTGATGGTTCCCTTGACGAAGCGCCGAGAGCCATCATAAGCGATGAGGGATAAGGATGAAGGCCTTATATCTTATTCGGTGTATTCAAGGATCTTTAACATCATTATAGGATAGATGTTAAGTCCTGCTTCGGTGTCGACCAATGCACGGGGTACTGAAACTCCTCTGATTATGACGGTCAGATAGATAAGAGTCAAACTCCCACGTAATTATTCTTTAAGCATGTCAGCTTCTGTGAAGGTGAGTGCAGGAGGTTGAGTCATAACCAAGGTGATCTCCTGTAGCTGATCCAAAGTGGTATCTTTGTTCACGTGTGTCTCATATAATGTCTCTACGAGCAGTCGGTGATGCTTTTGTGATTTCTTGATGAGTTTGAGGATCGATATCTATGCTGACACCTTTACGAGGTGTCGAAGAAGATCATATACCTGACCTATTTCTAGGGTAGGTTCTTTGCCGGGTCGATGCGCTTTACACCCATTTTATTGAGCTGGTTGAGGCACTGGCACGGGAGGCGGAGAGATTACGTGAGGCGGAGGGGAGATGTTCACTCCTCATTCTTTGGTTATCCGATCAGATGGTTATACATTGCTACTCTGCTTCTCCTTAGGGAATGGTGGGGGCGGATAGTTGGTCCTAAATTTTAGGATTGGGCATGTCTGCTGCTGACCTTGGAGTGTTGGAGGATTCGGTGCGGTACTTGTGGTGAAAGGAGCGAAGTTTGAGAAGGAAAGTGTACTGGGGCTATTCAATTCCTAGGTGGGAGGTATTGAGTGTAGTCTTCCTCTTCGGGGAATGCAGAGATTAGTATTTCTTCCTTAGCGGGCTTTTCCTCCTGCTGTCTTCTCTCCTCTATTGATGGGTGTTCTTGCATTGTCTCCTCGTGTTGTTGGCTGGTGGTATTTTTGGTGATGTTATCTACCCATGTCGTGACCTATTCTATAGTTTGGAGGACCTGGTCTTCATATTCTGGCTTAGCACAACTGGGAGCTACATCAAAGTTTGGGGGTGTAAAAAGCACTATGTGTTAAACGATAGGCCTTCGAGCTCGAAAAGATTGAACTCGAACTCGAGTGAAGTTTGGGTAGGGTGGTGGAGTTGGCAGTTCAACTCGGGTTATGAAGGTAGAGGGGTGAGGAGGAATGATGATGGGCCTTAGAGGATTATTTGAACTGGCTGTGGCGTCAGGATGGCTAACTCATGTGATGAGAGTAGAGGGATGAAAAGGGGCCTGGTCCGAAAGGTCTACTGTGGTGACATGGGTGACCGGTCCTTGGTTCTGGTTTGGCAGAGGGTTGTTGACTATTCCAAGGTTTTACAGAGGCTATTGGTTATTTTGGTTATAATTTTGAAGGGATTCCAAGTCAATTTGGTTCCGATCGTTCATGTCATATATCATATCTGTCAACACCCAATAGTCTTCCAGGTTATGTCCCGCATACCGATGAAAAGCGTAGAACATGGTGTAATCAAGGTTAGCAAGCCAGGATCGTGGTCGCTCTGGTGGGAAACAAATGAGATTCAAGTCACTTAGGAGGCAAAAAATATTAGGGATGGCTTTAGGTAATGGAGGATAATGATCTCATCTAGGCTGATAGGGACCTCGGATCTGCTGATTAAAGTTTTGGGGTGGGGGTACATTATTATAGCCCTGGGTATTGGCAGGAAGGTTTCGGGCAACATTTTAGTTCTTGTTAGGATACTGGTTTCAGTTAGGATATTGATTATGATTTTGATTGGCATACCGTTGCTGATTCTGGTATTGACCCTGACCAGAGTTCCTTTACTGATCATTCGCATTACCATGATTTTGATTAGCGACTGTGTTAACTTGCTCGGAGCCCGAGCCTTTCTTGTTATTTTAGGGCTTTGAATCGCCGGAAGTTGATGCCTTCGATGTTGTGATCGAGAAGGTGAGGTCTCCCCCCTTTATGTGTCGTTGAATGCGACTGGAGCGCAGATGAAGAGTAGCGAAGTTTGGGCAATCACTTATGATCAGAGTGCTCATAAGAGGCTCTCTGACATTATCTATGATGATGTCGATTGTGTCTTTCTCTCTCATTTGACTTCCTGTGCGAGCAGCGAGTTTCCTCTAGCGTGATACAAAGTCGGTGAAGTCTTCTTCGATTTCTTGCTTTGCCATCATCAAGTTACTGAGACTGACGGCCTCTTATATCAGATGCTTGTATTGATCTAAGAACTATCTAGCTAATTCTTTGAATGTATAGATTTTATGTAGCGGGAGCCCAGCAAACCAATCAAGGGCTTCCCCTTTGAGTGACCTTTGAAAGTAGTGTATCAGGAGTTCATGATTGTTGCGAATAGGTCAACAGTCATTGTAGAATAATGTCAGATGGTGGTTTGGATTCCCGGTGCCATTATACTTGTTAAACTTCAGGGGTATAAATCCTACAGGTAGATTAAATTTGAGGTCTCGACAAAAATTGTCAAACCCGAATGACAAACCAGGGCATTTTTTCTTAGTCATGTATTCATCGATCGTCTTAGGGAAATCCTTTATCCTTATGATAGCGTCTTACCTAGCGGTCTGGGAACGGATTCTATCTTGATGACCATTACTGAGAGTGTGCCTAGGCGGCAGCACATGCGGTGATATCATTGTCGAACTGGGGGGGTGGCCTCTCCTGTCTTTGTCATTCTCGTTCTTCTGCCTCCTGTCGTTCCTTGATGGTCTCGTATGCTGCAACTAAGCCGCGGAGTAGTTCGTCGGCTTCATCTTCTCCTCTTTGTAATTTCTAGACGCTGAGGTCCACAAGTTGTAGAGCCGTAAAGTTCTACCCGAAGCTGCTGTCTCTGTGTCCGTCATTGAGGTTGGTGTTTGGTGTGAAGGAAGTTTCCTCACCACCGACCATGTTAACTTCCGAGTTGTATTGTGCTGAATCCTCGAGGGGCTGCTCATGGTATAGCAAGTTATTATGGTACCCCCATAATGGTAGGTCACCAATTCTAATCCTTCGTATTCTCGACATCTCGAGTCTCTAGTGTATGCTCATGTGCTCTCGATAACAGACTTAAATGCAAAAAGTAATAAAACTAAAACTAAAAAAAACTAACTAGAAGAAAGGAAAATTAATTAAACACTGGCGGCTTTAGCAACAAGACGTCCCATCACGATCGCCAGTCTATTGGTACGTGCTTTTTCTAGGTTCCTTTTGGTCCCCGGAAAGAGTGGCTCAATTCAGTCCAAGTGGACTCTGGCAAAGGCGGTGTTATTTATAGGTAATCAAGTATAGAAAAAAGGGATGGTAAATCTCAAAGAAATACCTGGTTTGTTGCAATCGCCAGCTGCAGATGTTCAACGACGCTGCAACACATCACTGATCACGCCTTCCGGTGTGGAGATATGGGTTGTTCTCTTTACTGAATCATTGGCCAGCCGATGTCAACATCATTGGGCCGCCTGTAAGTTTAGTTAAGCTACTTTTCCTAATTCTCTTCTGACTACTTTTCACCTATCGTACTCTTGCTATAGTTATCAAGGGTTTGATTAATTTTAATCCTATCAGAAGTCAAATTAATTTAAATATTTAAAAATCTAATTAATTAAGTCTCTCAATCCTACTAGGAATGCAAATACGGAAACTAATTAAGAGTGTACTACTTCTATTGAAACTCTAATTAATTAAAAATATACTAATTCTATTAAAATCCTAATTAAAATAAATATACTAATTTTACTGAAAATCTAAAAAAAGGGTTTTGGCCCGCTATGCTAAGGAGGATCGGCCCTATCCCGGGTACCCTCCGTAAGCTCCCTTGGGCAAATCGAGTGGCTAGGGATTATTTTAGTAATATTATGGATTGAAAAACTGATGTTTAATTTATAAAATGTGGACTCACAGATCGAAAATTGATTTAAGGTTTTAGAGCTAAAATTAAAAATTCGAAGACTGAATTTAAGACTGAAATTAAGGATTAGTTCTAGAAACTAAGAACTAGAATCAGAATAACTAGAAATTGAGATTAAAATCTAAGATCTAAGATCTAGAATTTAAGAAGTAGAGAGGTTAGAACCTAAATCTAGAATAATAATAAAAAAAGAACTGGTTCTAGAACCTAAGAACTAGAACCACGGAAAAGAAAAAAAAGATAAGAATTAAGGATTAAAGAGATTTAAAATCTACGGTCTATAACTAAAAGCTTAAAAACCTAAGGTCTAGAACTAATGATCTAGAACTAAGAACTAGAACTAAGAATTAGAACTAAAAACTATAACTAGAAGAACTAAAGACTAGAAGAAAAGTATATCTGAGGCCATAGCCACAGAGAGAAATCTCGAAATTCTAAGCTTGGAAGCCGAAACTCGAGAGAAGTCCGTGTGATAATGAATTGATGTCTTTTTGGGTCGAGGTGGTGGGTCCTATTTATAGGTATTTGGTTAATTGCGTGCCTCGTGGGGTGCGTACAATTGGTCGGTGAATTTCAATTATGCGCCCAGTTTCATGCGCTCAACTGAATTATGCGACCAATATCAGACGCACAATCACTTTGAGTCGGTATCTAACTCAGTGAGTGACCGACTGACTGGTTCAGCCGGGTAGCCTAGTTCTAGTATAATTAGACCAATTTCACGCTCTATGTAGTGCATACAATCAATTATGCACAGGATTAACAGCGCATAATAGGGGATTTTCAGCTAGTCTAGGGAATTAGAGATAGGGTTGGCTTAGGAACCAATTATGTGCTTATGCTAAGGCACATAATTCGATTACACACTCTAATTAGGGCGTACAATTGTGCCTCAGGCGGTTTCTAGAAAGGTAAGAGGCCAGTCCAAAATGGACTAATTGCACGCTGGTGGTGAAGCGTGCAATATGATTGTGCACACCTGGTTGAGCGCACAATCATGGTCTAGGCGATCCTCAAGAAGTGAAATCCTGATCCAAAAGGGACAAATTGTCCGCCAGCCATGGGGCGTGCAATCTAGTTATGCACCCTATATAGGGCATATAATTCGGGACTTACCTAGGTTCGAGCCAAGTCCGAGCCACAAAGCTATTGTTTTAGCCTAGGTTTCAACCATGTACTATTATTTCAGTGCATGGTCCCCGTATTACGATTTTAAAGTCTTCAGAAAAGGCTAGTCCTTTTCCAGAGATCATGGATAAGGTCAAAGGTTGACCAAACAAATTTATATACTCCGAGAGGGCAAAATGGGGGTGTCTACAAAAGGGTTTATTTACAAGGTTTAGATCCAATGTGAAGCCGGCACATCAAACTTCGTGTATTGGCTTTTAATTTAAAAAGAAGAGAAAAAAACATAAGAAAATGAGTCAAGGTCTAGTGCACCTGATAGGTTTTGATACCAAGACCTTATGTCTACATCCCAAGTTCTTTACTGGTGGTGCTCTCAAGGAGCCTGTGTAACCTCTCACAGAATTTAATACATACACCTTATTACAAGGCACATTTTATATTCTCCATACCATGATCGGTTTCAATCCAAGGCATCGATCGCTCTCGGTTGTTGGACACGTGTATATACTAGGCACAATAATTGAGATCGAATTTTCTAGGGTGTTACACATAGAACCCCTAACTGAACCCCATGATAGTGGACCTGCCCTGGGCTCAATTACTGAAGCCTTCAGTGTCATTGCCCAAAACTAGGCCTTGCGTATATTTTATATACGCAAGGTAAAATTTTCTAGAAATTGGCCTTGCGTATATAAAATATACGCATGGCCTATTTTTGCTTCATGCTCTAGCTGCAGGTCCTGAACTTCTCTATTTTCTCAGGAACACTGTTCCTAAGCCTAGCATATATAAAGTATATGCAAGGCTTATGAACAGTGTTTTTTTTAGAAAATGGTCGAATTTCACTTTTTGGATTTGACTTCTTGACCACCCCAATGTTTGGATTAGGATTGTTGCACCCCCTTTAGTTCTATTTGCAACCCTTTAGCCATTTAAAAACCCCACCCTATCATCTACCATTAAACCCAATTCCCACCTATCTAAACTCCCAAAAACCTAGAAAACCTTAGGTCCCTATTACCCAATTGCTAAACGAATTAGAACCTTAAACCCATCACTAATCCTCCCATTCTCTATAAATAGAGAGCCACCCCGCTTGCTTAAGGGCTTGAAAAAAATTCTAAAAAGAGAGAAGAATATCAAGAGAGTTTCCTTTCCATTTTCAAGTTCTAAACCCTCAAATTCCTGAACCTAAGTTCATCCTTTACACCCCATATCCCATCATAAGTCCCTCACCTTTAGCAAGATCAAGGCCTTAGCCTACCTCTCCTACCCTCTAGCCCCCTAGCCTTAGAGGTTCAAACCCCTAGAGGTTCAAACCCCTTCCTTCGCCCATTCGCCATTGGAAGCTCACCGGAAGCGCATCCACGCAAAGGTCCACAACAGTGCTACAAGGACCCGAGAGCTCCGGCTCTCCCCTCTATTCCTCTACCTTCTTTGCTTACCCTCTATCCTAGAATTTGCGCCGTTACGCCGCTGAAATTTCGGTGATTGTGGGGGACTCAAATAGGATCGAAGTGCCTTCAGGCAAGGGGGAGTGTCATTCAAATTTTTATTTTTTCTTTTACTTTGGCCATAGTCGAGATCGCTTATGAGTGTGTCAATCGGGTACCTAACACCTTCCCGATTGATAACCGAAGCCCCTACGCAAGAGCCTTTGGCATAGACCGGTGAATTAGAGTCATATTTTCGCACCTCGGTGCTTATAATATCGATTTGGGTATCCCGGGATATGTTAAGTACTAAAAAATACCATTTTTCACCTCTTAACCTAGTCTATACTACTCCTTGGAGCCATTTAATAATCCTCTTTCGAGTGTGTTTTGTAGTTAGTAATAAAAATGCAACTTAGTACAACAGTCCACTTATTTGGAGGCCAAAGAAGAGAGTTTTTAAGCTAGGCCTTAAAGCAGATGCAAGAACAAAGGATACACCATGGTGGTACATACCTTGGTAATCATTTTGATAGCCCAAGTGTGCACTAGAAGTCAAGCAGATGAAAGAAGAGTGGACCCATGCAAAGGAGACTGTTGTAGCAGTCTGTACACAGCAGTAGCTATGCATAGAGGAGTTCTCGCGTGGCTAAAACCAAACTCGCATAGCCCGCATGCAGTTCAACTTTGCCTAAGAAGCTCCCTCACGCAGCTCTCACATAGCTCAAGCCTGCAGCAGTAAAGGAGCTCGCGCGGTGCACTTAGAGCTCACGCACAACTCGTGCAGCTCAGGAGGAGAGAGACGCCCAGAAGATTTTCTCGTGAGGATCTCACGAAGACCTCACGCGCTTCAAAGATAGGGCCAGCCACGCGAGAGGTGCAGCCCATCCTGGCGATCGAGCTTACGTAGCTCAAACTCATCCTCGTGATAGCCTGGCGAGACACAATGTAGCCCAGCGAGAGCCTCATGACTTGAGCCATCTGGAGAATAATCTGTACGAGCTATGCTACTCAATGCAAAAGAGACCTCATAAAGCTCATTCAACTGTAAGATCAACCACGCAACAGCTTCGTGAGAGGCCAAATTATAGCACTCATCCGCGCAAAGCTCGAGATCCCCACTTCTCAGTCCATACACAGGGACACTTTAGGGATTTCCCCACTTCTAGGGCACACATCTCGAGGTTTTCATCAACACCACACATCCCAAGGCATCCAAGGGTCACCATTAGGCCACATTTTCAAGCAGAAATTAGGGTTTTCTCTTCGTGCTCCTATTGGCCAAGGCAATGAGAGACTTAGTATATATAAGCTGTAATGTTTTAGCAGAAACTTTATCTTTTCCTCAACCTAATTTGGTTGAGAGCTTAGATCAGATTAGGGTTAGGATTAGGTCATCTTCTTCATTTTTCTTCCCTCCTTAGCTCAACATTTGCTGGCTAAGTCCTTTTTGTAAACAACTAGGTATAGTTACTTCAGTTTTGCAACGGGTTTTGTATGAATTTTGGGAGCTATTCTGGTTTGCACTGAACAGGTTGTTGTCTTGAGGGCACCATTGTAAATCTCTTTTATGCAATGAAATGCCATTTTCATAGTTTGATTGAATCCTTATTTATCTGTATTTTTTACATAAATTAATTTGAATTTGATGCTCCCATTGTTGTTTGAGCTTGTAGCCTTGCAATAATGGTGACAACAGCAGTTTACTTATTCTATATCAACCATCTGTGATTTGGATAACCCCTGGGAGAGCCTGTGACCATTTAAGTAGATAGACTATAGCCCTAAGGCTGGTTCAAATCATAGATCTGAAATAGATTCTTCTTCTCTGCACTTGAGCTTGTTGCCTTATGAGAGATTGTTATAGAGACAAGCCACCCTCTATTTTACATTTCCATCACCAAGCTCTTAGATCTGATCTTGTGTCGAGATTGCAGACTTGTGAGCTAAGTCATTGTAAGTCTTTTGTAGCAATGACCTGTTGATTCTAGATCGCAAACAGCTTATGAATGACCATGGTTTCCACTAGTTTTTCAAGAGTTGTTTGCTCCTATGAATGCATGTGAATGTAGCCTTGTAAACATAGTGTCTACAATGGTGTTCATGTTCTGATTTGGTCCATTTGACCGGAGGAAATCCCTTGGATAATCTATGACCATTTAAGTGGATAGGCTATAGCCTTAAGATCAATCCATTCTCTTAGATCAAGTTAGTTTTCTGATTTAATCGTCTCCCTTGGATAGTTTGTGACCATTTAAGTGGACATATTATAGCCTTAAGAGACCAGTTTAAATCACAGGGGTTGAGATGGAGTCCCCTACCTTATAGATGTGCTTGTAGCCATATGAAGGATTGCTATAGAGACAGCTCTAGATCTTACTTGCATGACTGATGTGACCTTAGCTGCATACTTCTCACCATTTTATTTTTGTTATTTTACCATACCATCAACCTTTTTTGAAACCCTTCTATAGTATAGGACTGCATTTCATTTCTTAGTTTAGTTGTAGTTGTGGTAACCCCAAAATACTCCCTTTCTTTAGGATTGCCAGATCTGTAGTCAGATCAGGAGGCCTACTAAATAACCCTTATAGTTCTAGATCAATTTCCCTATGGGACAAACTATTTCTTACTTTTGAAACTTACTGCAACAGGCCCTGGATCTTGCAAGCTGTACCTTGTTCTGAAATCCATTCCATTTCAGTTTATTTTCTGCTGTATTTTAACCATCCATTTTGCAATAAATTCTATTAGTATAAAGAAATCAACAAGTTTTTGGCGTCGTTGTCGGGGATGTTGATCTAATACTATACCTAAGTATATTTTTTTATTGCACTATATTCGTTGGTAGCAGTACCTGTTTTGAATAAAAAGTACTACTGATTTTGTATTGGCTTTTATAGAACTGGACAGCAGAAGAAGGGAAAAGCTTGCAATGCAGCTGAAGCTTAGCTATCTTTAGTTTGCATTTCTTTCCCCTTAGATCTCAGTTCCATTTCTATTTTATTGACTTTTAGTAGCTTAGTAGTACTGGTTAGCAGTTCTTTTTATTTATAAATTATTTAAGTGTGTTATCTGTGTGTTCTTTATTTGTTGCTGTGTGTGTGCATGCTGGGGAGGAGGTCCCTCAACCCTGATTTAGAACCTCCAAATCCTGAGATTGAGAGCCTTAGACCTAGGAACACCACACAAGACCCTGCTATGGATACTAAGCCTGTAGTAGAGATGAGTGAGGAACAGAGAACATTAAAGGAATTCAATGCACCAGGGGTATATGCCTCCCCTTTCTACATTGCTTTCCCTACTGTTCAGGGCAACTATGAGCTTAAATCATCCATTATTCAAATGCTACCATCATTTCATGGGCTTAGTAAAGAAGACCCATATAAGCACATTGATGAGTTCTTGGCTTTGTGCACCGCATTCAACATTGCTGGCTTGGGAGAGGAAGCCACCAAACTGACGCTCTTCCCTTTTTCACTAAAGGATAGAGCCAGAACTTGGCTTTCCATGCTCCCAACAAACAACATACAGTCATGGAATGATCTCCAATGCAAATTTTTGGCTAAATTTTTTCCAATGTCATAAACTAGTCAGTTGAGGAAGAGCATAATTTCCTTTGCTCAATTCCCAACTGAGGACTTTCATCAAGCCTAGGAAAGGTTTAAGGAGCTTTTGAAGAAATGTCCCCACCACCAAATTCCTGAGTGGTAGCTTGTCCAGAGCCTCTACCAAGGAATTGATCCCAAGAGCAGGGATATGGTGGATGCCTCATGTGGGGGTACTTACCTCCACAAGACTACTAATGAGGCATGGGAGCTTTTGATGTTATAAGTGAGAATTCCATACAACAAGAGTCTCTGTCCTGCAATGACATTGAGATTCCTACTAAAGCGGGAAAAGAAGCCATCTCTAAAGGAAGGATGTATGAAGTAAGTGTGTCCAGTGATTTAGAGAGGAAGGTGGACAGCCTGAGCCTCAAATTTGATAAATTGATGAATGGGTTGCAGCCTAGACTGGCTGCACATGTGGAAGAGACATGTCTGACATGCCAATCTCCCACACATTAACTTGAGGAATGTCAATCGGCCAGCCAATATCCTGAATTGGTCTTGGAACATGCCAATGCTGCCTAGTCATATGGGCAGCAACCTGCTAGGTGTCAATGAAGAAACCACCCCAATTTGAGGTGGAGACAAGACACATATCAGCAACCCCAACAGTAGTAGTTGGCAATACCTTACAGACCACAGCCACAGTTTTAGTAGGGCTATGCACCAAGACAGACCCTCCAGCAATTTGTCCCACAGCCAAACCATTAACTCTACCACATCTCAGCCTAGAGCCCTCTCCTTTGAAGAACAGGTTTTGTCATCACTACAAAAAAACCTGGGTTCTCTTTCACAGACTACGAACTCTCACAGTCAAAGCATAAAAAATATAGAGGACCAACTTGGCCAAAATTTAAATGCATTGGCCAGAAGAGAGGGGGGAAAGTTGCCCAGTCAACCCCTAGCCAACCCTAAGGGTCAATTTATGATTGGGGAGGGCTTCTCAACTAATGAGGAGGTGTTAAGTGGTAAAAAATACCACTTTTCACCCTTTAACCTGACCATTGATAGACCTGTGAGCACACTAATAAGCTTCTGTCAAGTGCATTTTGTAGACAGTAATGAAACAGGACACTAATGCGGAAAACCACTCAAGAATGCCTAAAAAGGGGCTATCTCTCAACACAGGACAAACCCAGCAATAGCACATCAGAGGGTAGCACATCACTGGACCCTTGGAGCGCGTGGCTATAGCAGGGCAAGGCGAAAGAAATGAAAAGAGGTTGAAAACATCCTATCGATTGGTCACCTGAAGACTTCGATAGGAGCTGAAAGCAAAGAAAGGAAGAATCCATGCAGTTGAAGAGGTTTTCGATAGGATCTGAAGGCAGAAGAAGGATGGACTCGTGTGGATTGAGGAGTTCGATAGGATCCAAGAACCTATCGAGCAGCTGAAAGGAAGGAAGAAATCATCCTATCGAAAACCTGACTGAGGCGTCATGAGAACCTATCGAATGGTTTCTTCAAACCTATCGAGATGAAGGTGCTGGAACATAACCTATCAAAGGGAACTTGAGCCTTTCGATAGGAGTGAGAGCAACCCTATCGAAATGATGGCATGCAGAGCGGAGCCTGTCCAAATGGTTCTCCAACCTGTCGAAGAGCCCCTCCAACCTATCGAATACTCCAGACCAAGGGCTGAGAATGCTGAAACTCTAAGAGAAGGTTCATCCTATTAGAACCTATCGAAGAGATCTGAGAACCTAGCGAAAGGACCAAAATGCTCTATTTAAACCTGTCGAAAGCTTCCTGAACCTGTTGAAATTGTGTGCAGAACTTCTCAGAAATTCAACTGTGCACAAGTTGTGATTTGGTGACCTGTTGCATGCAACCCGAGGCACTGGGTGACCGGCACGACGGTTCTAGAAGATGCCCTAGGAAAGCCTAACCGACCCACGTGCTCTAACAGAACTCTAACAAACTCTGAGGACCTTCTAGAAGGGATTTTTGGCAGGAAAAATAGAGAACCCCAATTGCTATTAGAGGGGATCAAGATCTGAGCCAAATTCTGGAGAGTAGCGCTTGTAGAGCACTTCTATTTTCCCTCCTTTAGCCCAACCATGGTTTGCTAATTCCCTTGGAGTAGGGAGGAGAGAGGTTAGATCTGTAATTGGGTAAGGTTAAGAGTGTTATTATAGGTTCCTAGCTGCACAGACTACAGATCAGAGAGTAGTTCCATTGTAGAGTGACTTTGATTGCAATATTAATGTTATTTTTAATGCTTTAATTAGATCTAAAGTTCCTTTGGTTCCATTTGGTGATCGATCGGATTTTTGTAGAGGAGTCTGTAGATCAGCTCACCCACTTAACTAGTAGGCCTCTTGGATACCACCCGATCTCCCTGGATCTAATAGTCCTGTGATTCCTTGAGTCTGTGACCTGGGAATTGCAGCATCTGTGGTGGTTTTAATTGTTCTCATTGAGGCCTTAGCTTGGAGGAGATCCCTAGGATGGTCTGTGACCATTAAAGTGGACAGATCATAACCTTAAGATTAGTTCAAGTTTAGGCTCTAATTGGATTCGTCTGCTGCAAATCCATGGATTTGATAAAGTCTATAGGATGGTCTGTGACCATTAAAGTGGACAGATCATAGCCTTAAGACCAGGTGGATCCTGCGATTTGAAGTGGAGTTTATACCCTGCAGCTGTGCTTATAGCCAGTTGAGGGAATTGTGTGCTCTGAACCTCTGTAGCATAATTAATTGAATCTGATTTCAGTGAAAACCAATCTCCAAGCTACTCTTCTCAATTTTTTTGCTTTTTACCTCTTTCCCTTGCAAGATCTAAGATCCTAAACTCGATCCAAGTTAGTCTATGTTCAATTTTAGCTTAGCTTAAGTGACAATCGATTTTAAACCTCTCCCTTGTCTTTTAGCTAATGTATCATTAATTAGGGTGTCAGATCTAATACAGATTTGGAGATTTATCGTATTTTTAAAACCAACCTCCATGTGGACATTCCCTTACTCACCATCTTTGTAAAACTTGCTACAACAGACCCTGATTACTTGCAGGTCTGTGTGAGTGTATTCTGCCTAGTTTTATTGATGATTTTATACCCTCATTTGAAGGAAGGCAAACACGCCAACAAGTTTTTGGCGCCGCTGCCAGGGAGTTTTGATCTAGATAGTAGATCTGAGTTTTTCAATTTTATAGATATGATTTTCATTTTAATTTTTTCTTTAAACCTGCACTTTGCATTCCAAGTGCTTGATTAAATGTCTACTGCAGTTTTGTATAGAAAACCTATTTTACTGCGGCTGAATTTTTTATTTTTCCAAATTTTTATTCTTTGCCTTCTATCTATTTGAATAAATGCTGCTGTCACTCTTTTGTCCTTTGGCAAAAATGAGGCAGTGGCCTAAGTTTTTTCTTCTTGTTTTTGTCAATATGCTTGAATAAGGTACTGCTGCAGTTGTTGGATTTTTGCAGATCTGGAGCAGTGGCCACAAGAGGAGTCCATGGGTTGCAGCAGGAGCAGATCTGCCTGAGTTTGCATCCCCATCTCCTTTACATTCATTTTCTATTTTTAAAATTCTTTTTTACCAGCAGTTTTGCTGTGTTTGCTATCATTCTAATTTCTTATTATTTTTCAGCAATAGTAAATAAGGGCTCTTGCTGAGCCTAGGCTGATCCAAAACAAATAAAAAAAATAGAAAATTATAAAAAAATAAAAAAATATCTTCCAGATGGGCTGTTTTTCTTTGTTTGTATCCAATTTTCTCATCTGGACCTGCTGAGATCTTGTTTTTTTCATTTTTAGGAATCATATAGGATAATGAGCAGTGGCTCATAGGCTATTTTGAATATTCAATGGACCCACTGATTTTATTTTCCTTCGAGATTTCTTCATCATAAATGGGTCTCAGCTGTGTATGAACCCTGTTTTTAATGTGTGCTCCCATGCTTAATTATTTCAAAATTCTTTTTGATTCATACACAATCAATATAGGGGTCAGTCTTATGAATCTTGCTTTTCACCGTATGTTATTCCTGCTGATCATTTTTATAATCACTTAGATTCATAAGTATCTTTTGCTTTTGGGGTTTTCTTTGGGCTTAGGGGATTCATGATTTGGTCTTAGGATTTTCTATTTTAGGAAGTTTAGTTTCATTTCTGTATTTAGATTGCTGATTTTTCATTCTTAGGTCTTAACTTTACTAACTTTCTGCATTTTGGTAGTTTGGTATTCAGTTTCTAGCTTTGTTTTCCTATTTTTGTATATGCAATTTGGTTTTTGTATCTGCATTTTCTGTTTTTATAGTTTTATATTCAGTTCTTCACTTTGGTTTTGCTATTTTTTTTCTGTTACTAGCATTAGTTTCTTTTCATTTGTTTCACATTTCTAGCCTTATTTTGCTATTTTTTCTGTTTTAGCAGTAATTTCATGCATTTGTATATCATTTTTCCATTTTTTTCATGTATTCAGTTTTGCATTTTTATTTTCTGCTGCATATAGCTGTAATTTTTTTAATTTTCCTTCTTCTTTTACCTTGCTGCCCCTAGTTTCTCATTGTCTAGAACATTGAGGACAATGTTCATCTTAGGTTTGGGGGTATGGCAGGTGTGCCAATGAAACGAGTTAATGCTTTGTGCAACTATGTTGAAAAAAGCTTTTAAAAATAAAGTGGTTTCCCACCTGATTTTTGGAAAAAGAGGAAATTAAAAACTTTTTGAAATTGAAATGAGCTGTAGTTTTAACATTTTTCATGAAGCAAATGTCAAGAATTTTCAAAAAATTGATGTTTAGTGAACCTGAAATGAGAGAAAACTGTAAGGATACACCCCAGAAAATTTGATGGAAGGCCATACCCAGTGAGACTTGGGCCTGAAAATTTTTTCTTTGCAGAGTGCTGTGACAAATTTTTTCTACTATGAGGACTAACTGGACCTAATCTTGACCACTAGAGGTTAGGCACATCCAAGTTGAAACAGCTTGACAGCATTCATGAAATTGAGGACATGAAGTAAGGCCATCCCGTGGATGGTTTGAGCTTAAAATCTTTCGCCTTTGAACTGCCCTTGATACACACCATTTGAGCCGTAAAAATCCTAAATTTTATTTACTAAAAACTAGGAAATTTGAAATCAAAATCCCTTAGCCTATTTCAGTTCACCCTTGATCTAAGAAATCAGGAAAAAGAAGGAGAAGTGAGGTTAGAGGAGCAAGGTTTGACTTTTGGTTGAAAGAGAAGGAAGCTCATTTGGTGGCCATTGTAGCATTCCTGCCCATAAAAAAAAATAATAATAAAAATAAATAAATAAATAAATAAATAAAGGAAAAGCAAAACAAGAGAATGAGAAGGAAAAGTCACTTCATTGGATATTTTAAAAAAGAAGAGAAAAAGCTGGCCACTTTGCCTCTACAAATTCGAAAAGAAGATGGATCTTTGCTGAAATGAAGAAGGTGTACATGTCACCTCCTTACCTTGTTAATTTCTCAATTTTGAATCCCATTCTCCCCTTTTATTTTTTTTACAAACCTCATCCCTAAGTCACATTGCAACCCAATAAAAAGACCTTACTGATCTGAAATGGATTGAACCGTCATGTGGAGATAAGGATCTGTTTAATCTAATGGTGTAAGGAGTTGGAGAAGTCAGAAATCAGAGAAATGCCTATGCTCATGCTTGCAGTCCTATTTGAGGGCTGCAACTGCTCTTGAGCTGTGTGAAATGATGCACCCTTCGATTTTTGTTATGAGTGAACAGCCCCGATAAGATTTGGGTCTAAAATAAGGGATTTGGGGTGGTATCGGAACAGAATTCTTGAATTAAAGGTGAGCTCTACATCAAAATTTTAAGCACAATGCTCTACATCAAAATTTTAAGCACAATGCCTTGACATAAACTGATTGATGATGAAGGAATTACAGCAGAATTTCAGGTTTTAAACTGATAATTTTTCTGCTGAAAACCCTCTAGAACTGAATGAACATGGTGTGGAATTTATTTTATTTCACTTAAACTCTGTTTTAGCATCTTGCATGAGTATTAACTAATTTTATTGGAGAAGTTTGGGGGTACCTTCATTGAAAACCCTCAGGAGACTTCACTCCTCCACTAGGGATCACCTAGGGGTTTAAAAGGCATAGTGCATATGCTAAATGCATTCGTGCTCCCTACTAAAGTGGCATTTTAATTCTTTTTTTTTTATTATTTTCCTTTGCTCAGGGACCAGCAAAGCTTAGGTTAGGGGGTGTGTTAACAGGTGAAAAATGCCACTTTTCACCCTTTAACCTGACCATTGATAGAGCTGTGAGCACACTAATAAGCTTCTGTTAAGTGCATTTTGTAGATAGCAATGAAAGAGGACACTAATATAGAAAACTACTCAAGAATGGCCAAAAAGGGGCTATCTCTTAGCACAGGATAAACCCAGCAACAACACACTAGAGGGTAGCACATCACTGGACCCTTGGAGCGTGTGGCTGCAGCAGGGCAAGGCGAAGGAAGTAAAAACAGGCTGAAAACATCCTATCGATTGGTCACCTGAAGACTTCGACAGGAGCTAAAAGCAAAGAAAGGAAGAATTCATGTTGTTGAACAGGTTTTCAATAGGATCTGAAGGCAAAAGAAGGATGGATTCGTGTGGATTGAGGAGATTAATAGGATCCAAGAACCTATCGAGCAGCTGAAAGGAAGGAAGAAATCATCCTATCGAAAACCTGTCTGAGGCGTCATGAGAACCTATCGAATGGTTTCTTCAAACCTATCGAGATGAAGGCGCTGGAACAAAACCTATCAAAGGGAGCTTGAGCCTTTCGATAGGAGTGAGAGCAACCCTATCGAAATGATGGCATGCAGAGCGGAGCCTGTCAAAATGGTTCTCCAACCTGTCGAAGAGCCCCTCCAACCTATCGAATACTCCAGGCCAAGGGCTGAGAATGCTGAAACTCTAAGAGAAGGCTCATCCTATCGAAACCTATCGAAGAGATCTGAGAACCTAGAGAAATGACCAAAATGCTCTATTTGAACCTGTCGAAAGCTTCCTGAACCTATCGAAATCATGTGCGAAACTTCTCAGAAATTCAACTTTGCACACGTTGTGATTTGGTGACCTGCTGTATGCAACTCGAGGCACTTGGTGACCGACACGACGGTTCCAGAAGATGCCCTAGGAAACCCTAACCGACCCACGGGCTCTAACAGAACTCTAACAAACTCTGAGGGCCTTCTAGAAGGGATTTTTGGCGGGAAAAACAGAGGAGAAAGCTATATATAGAGAACCCCAATTGCCATTAGAGGGGATCGAGATCTGAGCCAAATTCTAGAGAGTAGCGCTTGCAGAGCACTTCTATTTTCCCTCCTTTAGCCCAACCATGGTTGGCTAATTCCCTTGGAGTAGCGAGGAGAGAGGTTAGATCTGTAATTGGGTATGGTTAAGAGTGCTATTGTAGGTTCCTAGCTGTACAAACTATAGATCTGAGAGTAATTCCATTATAGAGTGACTTTGATTGCAATGTTAATACTATTTTTAATGCTTTAATTAGATCTAAAGTTCCTTTGGTTCCATTTGGTGATCGATCAGATTTGTGTAGAGGAGTCTGTAGATCAGCTCACCCACTTAACTGCTAGGCCTCTTGGATACCACCCGATCTCTCTGGATCATATACTCTTGCGATTCCTTGAGTCTGTGACCTAGGAATTGCAGCATCTGTAGCAGTTTTAATTGTTCTCATTGAGGCCTTAGCTTGGAGGAGATCCCTAGGATGGTCTGTGACCATTAAAGTGGACAGATCATAACCTTAAGATTAGTCCAAGCTCAAGCTCCAATTAGATTCATCTGCTGTAAATCCATGGATTTGATAAAGTCTATTGGATGGTCTGTGACCATTAAAGTGGACAGATCATAGCCTTAAGACTAGGTGGATCCTGCGATTTGAAGTGGAGTTTATACCCTGCAGTTGTGCTTATAGCCAGTTGAGGGAATTGTGTGCTCTGAACCTCTGTAGCATAATTAATTGAATCAGATTTCAGTGAAAACCAATCTCCAAGCTACTCTTCTCCATTTTTCTACTTTTTACCTCTTTCCCCTACAAGATCTAAGATCCTAAACTCGATCTAAGTTAGTCTATGTTTAATTTTAGCCTAGCTTAAGTGACAATCCATTTTAAACCTCTCCCCTATCTTTTAGCTAGCATAGCATTAGTTAGGGTGTCAGATCTAATATAAATCTGGAGATTTATCATATTTTTAAAACCAACCTCCCTGTGGACATTCCCTTACTCACCATCTTTGTAAAACTTGCTACAACAGACCCTGATTACTTGCAGGTCTGTGTGAGTGTGTTCTGCCTAGTTTTATTGATGATTTTAAACCCTCATTTGAGGGAAGGCAAATACGCCAATAGGGGACTAAGGCAGTCACTACCCTAAGGAGTGGTAGGGTGGTTGAAAATCAGGTGGGCAGCGAGGCAATGGAGAAAAATGAGAGTGAAAATGGAGATAATGTGAGTGAAGAAAAAAAAATGAACTCATCCCCTACTGTGGAGCAGTAGGAACAAAATAAGGGGGCTGATTTTGAGCCCCAAAAAGAAGCAATAAATGAAGAAAATAGAAAAAAATAAAAATTTAATCATGAAGTAGCTAGGCATGCAGCTGAGGTACCAGCAATACCACAACTGTCATTTCCTCATGCCCTTAAAGGCCCTTCTCCTTTTGATAAAGGGAATGCCCAGATAGAGGAAATATTAGAGACCTTGAAGTAGGTCAAGATTAATTTACTCCTGTTTGATGCCATCAAATAGGTCCCTGCCTATGCTAAGTTCTTAAAGGACCTTTATACAGAAAAGAGGAAAGCAATAGTTCAGCTATCTAAGAAGGTCTTTGCTACATAACAAGTGGAATCTTTGTTGTCAATTGGCACACCTGTAAAACTGCAAGACCCAGGGGCACCTACCATCCCCTGTGTAATTGGAGACCACACTATAGGCAGAGCTCTCTTGGACTTGGGGGCCAATGTCAACCTGCTGTCAAATTCAGTATATGAGGAGCTAGGTTTGGGGGAGCTAAAACCAACTCCAATTGTGCTCCAGCTAGCTGACAAGTCTGAGAGAAGGCCAAGGGTGTGGTTGAGGATGTTTTGGTGGGGGTGGACAAGTTCTACTACCCTGCTAATTTCCTGGTTTTGGACATAGAACCTTGCAAAAGTAAAACCCCAATTCCTGTCATCTTGGGTAGGCCATTCTTAGCCACTGCTAATGCCTGCATCAATGCAGGTCTGGGGAGATAGAGGTAACCTTTGGGAACATGAAGGCCCAATTAAATGTGTACAATGCTGCCAAGCAACCTCAGCTGGATATTGAGGACTGCTTTGTAGTGGATGTACTAGAGGACAAGAAAAGTTATCCAATCTATTGGATTTGGATAAAGTTTGTGAGAACCCGGAGACAATTTGGAGTGAGGTTAAGAAAGAGGCCCAAATTTTGATAACTGAAGATAGAATCACATCAGAGTCTTCAGGAGGTCTAGTGCAGCATTCAAGCTGGAAACCCACATTGTTGCCCTTGCCTCAAACCTCCAAGGAACCTTTGTTGCCTTCCATTGAGAGACCACCTGATCTGGAGCTTAAAAAGCTGCCAGACACATTAAAGTATGTCTTTTTAGGGCAAGACAAAAAGCTTCCAGTGATCATCTCTTCCTCTCTTACTAGTGAGTAGGAAGAGGAATTATTGAATGTCCTTAAGAAGCACAAAAGGGCAATAGGCTGGACAATAACTGATTTAGGGGGATTGATCCCTCAGTTTGTATGCATAAAATACACCTGGAAGAGGGTTCAAAACCCTATAGGGAAATGCAGAGGAAATTAAATTCTCACATGCAAGAGGTGGTCTTAAAAGAAATAGTGAAACTGTTAGATGCAGGGGTAATCTACCCCATTTCAGATTCAGAATGGGTGTCACCTATTCAGGTGGTCTCCAAAAAGTCAGGCATAACAGTTGTCACTTCTGATTCTAGGGAGTTGATGCCAACCAGGGAGACCACTAGTTGGAGAGTTTGCATTGATTATAGGAAGCTCAACTCCAAAATCAGAAAAGACCACTTTCCTCTCCCCTTCATTGACCCAATTTTAGATAAATTGGCTGGGAAAGCATACTACTGCTTTCTTGATGGATGCTCAGGTTATAACCAAATACCTATGTACCCTCAAGACCAAGATAAAACCACATTCACCTATTCATTTGGCACTTTTGCATATAGAAGAATGCCATTTGGACTGTGCAATGCCCCAGCCACATTTCAGAGATGCATGTATGCTATTTTCTCAGACATGATTGACAATTTTTTTAAAATCTTTATGGATGATTTCTCAATTTTTGAGGACAGTTTTAGTCACTGCTTGAATCACCTCAACCTAGTGCCGCAATGATGTGAAGAGACCAACCTTGTCTTAAGCTTGGAAAAGAGCCACTTCATGGTAACACAAGGAATTGTGTTAGGCCATGTGGTTTTCCACAGAGGCATTGAGATTGATAGAGCCAAAGTTGACTTAATCTCCCACTTGCCCCCACCAAAAACTATCAAACAGATCAGGTCTTTCCTTGGACATACAAGATTCTATAAGAGGTTCATTAAGAACTTCAGCTGAATTGCTAAATCTTTGTGCCACCTGCTTTGTCAAGATGTGCAATTTGATTTTTCTGCTAAGGATCTTGAGGTCTTAAAGAAATGCCTAACCTCTGCCCCTGTGATTCAAGCCCCAGACTACTCTCTCCCATTTTAGATGATGTGTGATGCATCAGACTTTGTTGTAGGTGTTGTCCTAAGACTGAGAAAGGATAAGCTGCCATCTGTGGTATACTATGCCAGCAAAACCCTGGTAGAATCAGGCCTTACCTACTTGGGTCTAAAATTGTTGTATTCACTGACCACTCAGCCCTCAAGTACCTACTTGCCAAGAAAGATGCCAAGCTTAGATTGATCAGATGGATCATCCTATTGCAAGGGTTTGATCTTGAGATCAAAGACAAAAAGGGAGTAGAAAATGTGGTGGCTGATCACCTGTTTAGGATTTTAGTGGATGAATGTACTGCTACACCTGTTAGAGATGTTTTCCCTATGAGCAATTGTTTGCTATTTAGTCTATTGTGCCTTGGTTTGCCAACATTGTTAACTACTTGGCTGCTGGTAGGATCCCTCCCCATTGGTCTAAAATTGACAAGGACTTGTTCTTATCACAAGTCAAGTACTTTTTTTGGGAGGATCCATGCCTATACAAGTACTGTGTAGACCATATTATAAGGAAGTGTGTCCCTGAGAGTGACATCCCCAGTATTTTGAGCATGTGCCATGAAAATGCTTTTGGGGTCACTTCAGTGGGAAGAAGACAGCAGATAAGGTGCTACAATATGATTTTTACTGGCCTTCCTTGTTCAAGGATGCCTATGCACACAGCGGGGCCTCTGTCAGATGTCAAAGGATGGGTGGCTTGTCAAGAGGAAATTCAATGCCACTGCAGCCCATCCTTGTTGTAGACTTGTTTGATATTTAGGGAATTGATTTTATGGGCCCCTTTTCTCCTTCAAATGGTTATAATTTTATCCTTGTGGTTATGGACTATATTTCCAAATGGGTAGAAGCAACTGTTGCAAGGACCAATGACCACAAGGTTGTCCTAAAATTCATTAAAGAAAATATCTTCTTTAGATTTGGCACCCCTAGAGCCATCATCAGTGATGGGGGCAGCCATTTTTGTAACAGATACTTCGAGAGCTTGCTTAAGAAATATAATGTTACCCATAAGATTGCAACTCCCTACCACCCACAGACCAGTGGACAAGTTGAAATTTTAAATAGGGAGATTAAGCACATCTTGGAGAAGACAGCGAGGACAAATAGAAAAGACTAGGCTGTGAAGCTGACTGATGCATTGTGGGCCTATAAGACTGCCTATAAGACCCCAATAGGAATGTCCCCTTTCAGATTAGTCTATGGCAAGGCTTGTCATCTGCCAGTAGAATTGGAACACAAGGCTTATTGGGCCATTAAGAGTCTAAACATGGATATAACATTTGCTGGTGTACACAAGAACTTACAACTGTCAGAGTTAGAGGAGCTGAGATTAGATGCTTATGCCAACTCCAGGATCTACAAGGAGAGAGCTAAGGCAATCTTTGACAAGGGGTTGTTGAGGAAGGACTTCAAGGATGGTGCAAAGGTATGGTTATTCAACTCCAAATTAAAGTTTTTCCCAGGGAAGTTAAAATCCAGATGGGATGGACCTTTCACTGCGATCCATGCATCCCCATCTGGTGCTGTGGAGATCATGGACCCCACTTCTCGGAAGATCATGAAAGTGAATGGTCAGAGGCTTAAAATTTGTGTAGAAAACTCTATAGAGCCTCGTGAGTCCATCCACCTTCAAGAACCTCCCACTTAAAAGTGATCCACAGCCTTGTACACTTTGTAAACTAATTGTTTTATGTGTTGCTAAAATTCTGTCATTTATTGTGTTGATTTCTTTTTTGTGTGCTATTAAATTTGTTTGAATGTTTAAGTGTTAGAGAATCTGAATCTAGGTTAATGAGTATGCTTCTAGTGTGGTTTGTGCATACACTATACCTGTTAGGTGGACTATGCATTTTAGTTGCTAAGCATCGCCCTGAATCTGCTATGATTTAAATTCATTGGCTGCTAACTATGAAAAGGGCAAGAGTTTAATTGATGTGAAATAGATGAGATGTGCCAGGAATATGGTGCTGATGCACCATGGCAATGTGCAAGAGAGTTTAAATGCACATGCTAGTGGGCTGACACTAAGAAGCAGTCAATTTAGCCCTGTCATGAAGCTCAGGCAACTGCGCGAGCAGTTGACAAGGCAAATTCGACCTTCTAGCGTGGCTAATTGAACCCCGCGAGCTGCAGTTTAGGTAGACATGAGGTGCTCGCGAGGCTCTGATGTGCAAATCTTATCTTCGCGAGAGCCTCGCAAGCTTACTGCCTGAAGAATGAACAGTAATGAGCCTCACGAGATCCCTTATTCTCAGCGAATATTATAGCTTGCGAAGCTCATTTTCAACTATGCGACAAGTGCTTCTCAGGCTTATTTCTGCTCGTAAGGCTAAATTCCTTCAATCCCATCTTCACGATAATCTTATGAGAGCCTCGTAAAGCATGGGTTTCATTGATTTCAACTTCGCGAGATGCCTTTTCTTCATTTCATCTCTTTGCCCTAACTTCCAGAGCGAACCATAGACCTGCCATTCCCATTCTTTTACCTACACTGCCCATGCTACCCCAACACTTACACCCTGCGCTTGTCACTTTGCTCCATGTCAGCTTTAGATCATTTCGCACCAGACAAAGTACAAATTAGTTCACTATGCACGTTCTAAGCTAAAACCCTAGCTTTCAGAGGTAAGTGTTTATTTTCGTAGTTGTGAGTTCAACTTGAATTTCCTTAGTTTGTTGTGTGATTTTGTGGGCGAAATTTATGAGGCGACACATCAGAGGAGTTGTAGGTACCTAGGGTCTGTGTTCCCAGCCCTAGAACCTTAGGATTTTGTGCCATGGCTGATAAAGCCCCATTTGTGGAGAACCTTGCAGATCTATTGAACCCCCCACTTACTGACCTCCCCACAGCAACAAAAAAATCAGTGAGAATTGTTGAGGCATCCACTGTGGAGGGCACTAATGCCCCTGTCCCCCAACCTGAGACTCCCAAAAAGAAAAATGCACCCAAAAAGAGGGCTAGGGCTGTTATTGATAAGCCTCAAAAGGCTAAGAAGAAGAAGAAAGGCAAGGAGGTTGTCCCTAAAGTCAATCCCCTGACAACCCCTACTGATTTTATGGCTGTCGTTAAATTAGAGCCTGAGACTGCCTTTGATAAGGCATTTTTTGAGAAGCAGCCCTTGACTAGCCCATCAATCGAATTTCTATCAAAGGCTTCTTTGTTACCTCTGCTTAGGCCCCCATTGGAGTTAGCCTTTCCTAGGTTAGTCCAACTTTGGTATTAGAATATAAGGGTGAAAGAGGATGAGAATGGACAACCAATATTCTTAATCCTGATTGATGAATGTGAGATGTAGGTGGGTCCCTCAGAAATTGCCAAAATCCTAGGCATACCAGTTGCCTACAACCAAGAGAGTACTTTGGGAGCTCCCCTGACTACTTCAATCACTAAAATTGATAAGAGGATAACACATGGGAAAAAAGCATCAGGTGACTCCATCAAGAGGGAAAATTTGGAGTCAAGCTTGTTGTTCATGGATGGAGTGTTGATAAAAAATATTTCCTGCTCTGGGCACCAGCAGGAGAGAAGGGCACCCATAGCTGATGCCCTTTATTCCTTCTCCCTGGGGCATTACATTAATGTAGCCCAGCTGATATTTGAGGGAATGCAAGATATTCATGAGAAGGTGAAGAAGAAACAAAGGGCCCATGCATTTCCCTATAGCAGGCTAATCGTAGGCCTGCTGAAACATGGTGGATATCAGTTTAAGATGGGGGAACAAATAGAGACATTGACCCAGTGGGATTTGGGAAGAAGCTGTGGGGGAGCAGTATGACACTCATGAAGAAAAAGGAGACTGATGCAGCCCCCACCATTCAAGAAGCACAAGCTGTTGCAATCCTGCTCTCTTCTTGGACTCTCACTACTGCTCACACCTCTGCTGCTCCATCTGCTACACCTGTTACACTTGCTCCATTGTCTGCCCCTGTTGCTCCTACTACTGCTCCCACTGATGCCCCTCCTGCTGCCAGCTCATGCATCACCACCAGCCCACTGCCAGTTCCTCCACCCACCATTCCATTCCCTACATTTACCACAATCCCCATCCTCAGCCCCACCATTTCTACCTCAGCACCTACTACATTACCCACCCCTATTCCTGTGCCTGCCACCACTCAACCCACATTCCCTTTCACCTTACCCACTCCACCATTACCAAGAAATATACCAAGAAGAAATCCTCTACACAACCCACAACGGCCACTGAACCTCCCCAACCCATTACCCTACCAGGCCCTATTACTTTACCCCACCCTATACCAACCTTTGAACCCATTGACATTGACCAACCCACTCCCTCTACACCCATTGAATCTGACACCTTAGACCCCTTTGACCAATCCATTCACTTTTTCCTTTCTCATGACCTAGACCCATAGACCACTAAGGGATACTCAACCATGATGGACTCCATCATTGGAGACATTAGGTATGAGTTCGCACCTCTCCCTGACTCTCCACAGCCTACCCATTTCACCCCTGATCCACCAACCCAATTCCATCATGCCCCAACCTCACCTTTCCAGTCCATCCTAACCACTCCACCCACAATCCCAACCATTCCAGATCCATTACCCCAGATTTTTTCCTCCTATCCTCACTTCAAACCCAACAGTTAGCCAACACCCAAAACCAGGCCACACTCCATACTAGCCTATAATCCATTCATTCAATCCTACAAGCTTTTACCCCTTCAAACAAGCCACCTTTATCGTCACCCATACCTGTACCTACCCCCTTTCTTCACCCCAACCTTCATTTTCCATACCTACAATCACACCTGCCACCCAAACAGATCCTCATATTGAGGACCTAACCATGGTCCCTGTTCCCCCTAGCTCACCTCATCCACTACCTTCTGTGATGACAGCAGCTGCTGCCACTTAGACTAACATTGACCATGTGGAGCTGTTCCTCACCCCACCCACCTTTACCTCTACCCACTGTTGTTGTTCTAAGTGTGCATGATTTATTTGTGTTTTGAAAACAGATTTACAAATGATGAATTGCACTGAATTTGAAAAAGAATAAAGAAATATCAGCACAGAGAGAACTTAATTAGCTTGCAAGATCAGGGCCAATTGTAGCAAGTTTTAAATGTAAGTGAGTAAAAGATCGTCCACAAGGAATTGATTTAAAATGTAAGATAAACCTTCAGATCTGAGCTACCAGATCTGACCTCTGATCCTATCTAAAAAGCACATAAGATGGGAGGTTGAATTTGTCACATTAACTAAATGATAAAAGTAAAAATTAAAATAAATGATCCAGATCTGAGTTGGGGAGATTTGATGTAAATTAATAAGAATGGAGAAATAATATCTAACTTCGACTTAGTACTTGATTGCAGAATGAGAATAAATGTAAAACAAATGAGATATTATCCAATCTTCATCTAGCTACCAGCACAGATACAAGAGAAAGTAATCCAACTCAAGAATTAGAATTGAGTTGAACTTATGGCTATGGTCTGTCCACTTCAATGGACACAGATCATCCAATAGTCTTCAATCCAAATCCTTGATTCGGAACAAAAAACACCATTACAAATGCTGTGAAAAATTAGGTTATAAACGCAAATTCTCACAGGGGTAATGAATTAAGGGAAATTGCTTTAAAAATAGTAAATCTAAAGGAATCTAATTAATAAGGAGATCACAGGGAACCCTCAACACGAATCCGATTGAGAACGTACTGTTCACAACAACCTTTTCAAATTCACCATTACAATTACAGAGCACAACTTAAACAGCTCTCGGATTTGTAGTCTTGAATACAATTCTCACTTGAATTACAGAAGTATCTCACAGTTCTCAGTTACAAATAAAAGCTAGGCTATTACAGAAGTTTCAGACAAGCTATCTGAATTGGAAATGGGGCAATAGAAATGAAACTCAAAATTTGGATACCCAAATTGGGCATATGGTTCGTCTATTTATAGTTTTCCCTAAGTCCAACTCAGATGTGTATCAACCAATCAGAATTGGTTAGATCTGTATCAACCAATAGGAGTCGAGCACAAGGATCCAGATCTATTTTGGCCAATCAGAACTGCTTGATCTGGTTCAACCAATCAGGTGACAGAAGCATCAATTCTGTTATGTAATTCAAAAATCTGTTTGAGCTTCTAGAAGTTCCCGCCAAGTAATTTCATCTTTGGGTGTTCACATGGGGTGGAATATGCCTTTGGTTCGTGCTCAGAATCTTCTGAAATGTCCCTGGGCTTTTAAATGCATTGGGGCATGTGCAGAGATTACGGAATTGCCCTTGCAGATGTTGGGAATCTTCAGGATATCATTTCGCACAGTTTGGAGAACTTTTCGCAAGGTACTGTGACTTTTGAAGCTCTTTTCGCACAGTTCTGGTGCTGTTCACAAGGAGTTCTCTTCTTTTCGAATAGGTCAGGGATCCTTTCGAATAGTTCATGTGCTCTTCGAAAACTAAGCCTGGAGCTTTTAGTTCTTTTCGCAAAGTTCAGGTTCTTTTCGAATAGCATTCTGTAGTGCATTCTTCTGTTCGAATAGCTCCAAACCTCTTTCCAGGTTGAGACCAGGCCTTTGTCCTCTTTAGTTGAGGCATTTTGACAGCCAGTGACGTTGTCCCTTATCCTTCTTCCACTAGATTAGCATGAGTCATCATCTTTTTGGCACTTTTAAGCTGCTTTCAGGGTTAAGCCTGCCTTTATTGTTTGCTGTAAAACAAACGCTAAAACACTTATTTAGTACTCTCAAAGGTCTATCAAGACTCAGGTTAATGGGTGGAAAATGGTATTTTCCAGTTCTCAACACCCACACCAAGACTAAACCCAGTGAGGAGGAGCTAGCACCCATTCTTCCACATCCATCATCTGTCTCATCACTATCAACCATTGTCCTGGCTTCTTCAAATACCTTGCCCCCATTTTCTATGCTCCGAAGAGCCATGGAAGACAAATCCTATATTAGGAGGGATGTGATCAGAGGAATGGCTGAGATCAACATTGTAATCAAGCAGTCATTCCTAGCTCATATTGCACAGTTGCAGCAGGACCACAGAGTGGAGAAGAGGAACTGGGAACAATTATTGCTGAAAACCCTCACATTATATGAAGAGGAGATGAAGAAATCTGAAATATTCGAAAGACTGATAGAGACACTCTAAAAATCTTTTTTAGTAGTGCACCCAACCTCATCAGCTGAGGTGTCTATCAATGAGCCTACCATGCAGAAGGGCAACACGTAGCCATAAAAGCCAACTACAAAGAGGACAAAGGTTGGTGCTGTAAAAATTGAGAATGTGAAGAAGGAAACTTTTAAAGAGAAGTATCATAAAATAGCAGAACAATATGGATGGGAACCAGTTACTCTATCAAGCTCAGATTCAGATTAGGTTTTAGTGTGTCAGTTATAGTTAGGTTTTAGTTTCTATTTTTACACATGTACAAATTTCATTTGTAGTCTCTTCTATACTGTTTTTATTAATTCTTCTTTCTCTTTTGCCTCATTTTCTTTGCTGTACTTTTACTTGTCTTCTTTTCTACATGTTATTTTGCTGTTTTGTGTGTGTTCTTTTATGATTGTACCCTGCTGCCCCCTGTGGGCTTACTCTTTGAAACAATGAGGACACTGTTCCTCATAGGTTTGGGGGTGTGGCAAGGTAAGCCAATGGGGTAGTTAACTTAAGTGTGATAGTATTAAGTGAGTAAGAAATAAATAGAGCGAAGTTCACCGAAGAAAGTTTAAAAATGAGGAAACTTAAACTGATGCAAAGCTTGTTAACACTAAAATCATTAAAAATTCAATACTATCATGAGGTGAACATCAAGAATTATTTTTTTTTCAGTACTTAATGAACCAGTGAGGAGAGAAAAAGGTGAGGACATGCCCAAGAATTCAATTGAAGACTATACCTAGTGAGATTTGGGCCTACAAAAAAAAATTCTTCATAAAGAGTGTCTTTGACAAATTTTTTCTGCTCTAAGGACTAGCCGATTCAAGCCCTTTTCACTAGAAGTTAGACACCTCCAAGTTAAAACTTTTGGCAGCATGCATAACACTAAGGAGATGATCAATGCCTTCATTTGGACAGTTTGGGCCTAAAAGTATCAACCCATTGAAACTACCTTTTGCATACACTTTTTGAGCCTCCAAATCAATTTTTCATTAAGATACACCAGAGTACCTGCACCTCAATTTGTAGACCTGATTCAACCTTACCCTCACTCTGAGAATGCAGGAGCTAAAGGAGAAGGAGATCAAAGTGGGAAAGCTGAGTGCAACATTTGATGAATGGAAAAGAGAAGCAATATATGAACAGAAGTGTAGCAATGGTTCAGTTGTGGCAGTTCATGAAAATAAAAATAAAAATAAAAATAAAAACAAAAATAAAAAGGAAAGAGAAGTCCAGAGGATACCTTAATCTGAAAATTGGAAAGAAGAAGAGAAGTTAGCCACTTTGAATCTGAAAAATGTCAATAAAGATGAAGTATGCTGAATTCACGAAGGTGAAGTCATGAATCACCTCCTACACCTGCTGATTTCTAAGGTTTTGAACCCCATTTTTCCCTTCCATTCTTTAGAAACCTCAACCATAAGCCACATTGCAACCCATGTAAAAGCCCTTTTTGATCCAAAGTGAAATGAGTTGTCATGTAGAGATAAGGAGCTATCTGATCTATGATGAGAAGTAGATGATGCCAGAAATTAGGAGCAAATGCCTATGCTCATGCTTGCGGACCCATTTAGGGTCTGTAATTGTTCTTGAGCTTGTGTGAAATGAAACACCCTTTAAATTTATTTGTGAGAGGAAACCCTGGTGAGCATTAGGTCTGAGATTGAACTTGTTGGGCATTGTTTGAACCTAATTTTTGAATCATTGGTAAGCTTAGTACTAGTTTGCACATTGTGTTTCTTGATGACAGCTGAGTGGTTTGATGAGTATGCATGCATGATTTAGGTGTTAACTGTTGGCATTAAATGTCTTTGAACTCCTCAAATTTGGAAGATCAAACATGGACTAATACTCTATTTGTTGAAAACTAATTTAATCATGCTTGCACTTGTGTTAACTATTTTAATGAGAAGTTTGTAGGTGTCTTCACTGAAAACCTTCAGGAGACTTCAGTCCTCCACTAAAGGTCACCTAGGGGCTTAAAAAGCTTGATGCATCAGCTAAATGCATCCGTGCTCCCAACGAAAGTGGCATTTATATTTTGAGAGTAGTTTTTAAAAATTTTCTTTGCTCAAGGACTAGCAAAGATTAGGTTTGGGGGTGTTTTAAGTACTGAAAATTAACATTTTTCATCTCTTAACCTAGCCTTTACTACTCCTTGGAGCCATTTAATAATCCTCTTTTGAGTGTATTTTATAGTTAGTAATAAAAATGCAGATTAGTACAACAGTCCACTCATTTGGAGGCCAAAGAAGAGAGTTTTTAAGCCAAGCCTTGAAGCAGATGCAAGAACATAGGATACACCATGGTGGTACATACCTTGGTGATCATTTTGGTAGCCCAAGTGTGCACTAGAAGTCAAGCAAATGAAAGAAGAGTGGACCCATGCAGAGGAGACTGTTGCAGCAGTCTGTGCACAACAACAGCTATGCATATAGGAATTCTCACGTGGCTAAAAGCAAACTCGCGCAACCTGCGCACAGTTCAACTTGGCCTAAGAAGCCCCCTCACGCAGCTCTCGCGTAGCTCAAGCCCGCAACAGTAAAGGAGCTCGCACAGTGCACTTAGAGCATGCGCACAACTCACGCAACTCAAGAGGAGAGAGACGCCCAGAAGATTTTCTCGTGAGGATCTCGTGAAGACCTCATGCGCTTCCAATACAAGGCCAGCCATGCAAGAGGTGTAGCCCATCCTGGCGATCGATTCCATGCAGCTCAAACTCATCCTCATGACAGCCTGGCGAGATGCAATGCAGCTAAGTGAGAGCCTCGCAACTTGAGCCATCTGGAGAACCATCTACGTGAGCTACGATGCTCAATGCAAAAGGGACCTCGCGAAGCTCATTCAACTGTAAGATCAACCACGTGACAGCTTTGCTAGAGGCCAAATTACAGCACTCATCCGTGCGAAGCTCAGGATCCCAACTTCTCAGTCGATACACAGGGACACTTTGGGGATTTCCCCACTTTTGGGGCACACATCTCGAGGTTCTCATCGATTCCACACATCCCAAGGCATCCAATGGTCACCATTGGGCCACGTCTTCAAGCAAAAATTAGGGTTTTCTGTGTTTCTATTGGCCAAGGCAATGAGAGACTTAGTATATATAAGCTGTAATGTTTTAGCAAAAACTTTATCTTTTCCTCAACCTAATTCGGCTTAGAGCTTAGGTCAGATTAGGGTTAGGATTAGGTCATCTTCTTCATTTTGCTTCCCTCCATAGCTCAGCATTTGCTGGCTAAGGTATAGTTACTTGAGTTTTTCAAGGGGTTTTGTATAAATTTTGGGAGCTATTCTGGTTTGCTCTGCACAGGTTGTTGTCTTGAGGGCACCATTGTAAGTCTCTTTTATGAAATGAAGTGCCATTTTCATAGTTTGATTGGATCCTTATTTATCTGTATTTTTGACATAAATCAATTTGGATTTGATTCTCCCATTGTTGTTTGATCTTGTAGCCTTGCAACAATGGTGACAACAGCAGTTTACTTTTTCTATCTCAGCCATCTATGATTTGGATAACCCCTGGGACAGCCTGTGACCATTTAAGATGACAGACTATAGCCCTAAGGCTGGTTCAAACCACAGATCTGAGATAGATTCTTGTTCTCTGCACTTAAGCTTGTAGCCTTGTGAGAGATTGTTGTAGAGACAAGCCACCCTCTGTTTTACATTTCCATCACCAAGCTCTTAGATCTGATCTTACGTAGAGATTGCTGACTTGTGAGCTGAGTCATTGCAAGCCTTTTATAGCAATGACCAGCTGATTCAAGATTTCGAAACAGATTATGAATGACTGTGGTTTCCACTGGTTTTTCAAGAGTTGTTTGCTCCTATGAATGCATGTGCTTGTAGCCTTGCAAACATAGTATCTGCAATGGTGTTCATGTTTTGATTTGGTCCATTTGACTGGACGAAATCCCTTGGATAGTTTGTGACCATTTAAGTGGACAGGCTATAGCCTTAAGATCAATCCATTCTCTTGGATCAGGTTAGTTTTCTTATTTAATCTTTGTGATTTGATCATCTCCCTTGGGTAGTATGTGACCATGCAAGTGGACAAATTATAGCCTTAAGAGACTAGTTTAAATCATAGGGGTTGAGTTGGATTCCCCTACCTTGCAGATGTGCTTGTAGCCATCTAAAGGATTACTACAAAGACAGCTCTAGATCTGACCTGCATGACTGATGTCACCTTAGCTACATACTTCTCAAAATTTTATTTTTATTATTTTACCACACCGTCAACCTTCTTTAAAACCCTTTCTGTAGTATAGGATTGCATTTCATTTCTTAGTTTAGTTTTAGTTGTGACAACCCCAAAACACTTCCTTTCTTTAGGATTGCCAGATCTGTAGTCAGATATAAAGGCCTACTAAATAACCGTTGTGGTTCTAGATCAATTTTCCTGTGGGACACAAACTCTTGCTTACTTTTAAAACTTGCTACAACTGACCCTGAATCTTGCAGGCTGTACTTTGTGCTGAAATCCCTTCCATTTCATTTTATTTTCTGCTGTATTTTAACCATCCATTTTGCAATAAATTCTGCCTGCATAAAGAAATCAATAGGATACCAGAAGCACCGAGCGCATCGTAGCGACGAACTCACGAGAGCCCACGGTTGCATAGATGGTGACTTTGCTGGGAAGACCTTGTAGAGGTTATCCTTGAAGTTTTGGCCTTTATTTTGCATATGTGCTTTGCTTTCCTTTTTTTACTAACTTTTCATTTTTTCATACTTACCCCTATGATTTTGCACATTTAATACTTACCCCTACGATTTGGTCATTTATCGCCTTAGCCGATTGGCGGGCCTATTTGAGCACTTTTTGCTCACCCTTACGATTCTATCATTTACACGCCTTAGTCGATTGGCGGGCCTACTTGATGCAATTTATATTTCTTGCCTAGTCGCTTGATTAGCCCTACAATTTTCTTACTCCTTGAACATATACCAACAGTCGACGCCAACCCACAGAGGCGGCACGGAATTCTCACCACCCATTTTTGAACTTAAGAAAACTCCCTTAAAATTGAATCCTAAAATTGAACCAAGAAAGGGACTTAATTGAATCTTTGCGTAGGTAGATTTTGCAAAAGGGAGGAAAATAGGTTACGATACACCCGTCTCGATTCTCGGTAGAGCGACAACCCTATTGGTGATGATCTCGAAAGGAACCACCCTATCCAGTGTCTAAGAAGGCATTAGTGCCGGAGGTATATTAGGTGGGTGACCGAACTTCAAAAAGCCTTAAAACCCTTAGGGAGTGTGTTAGTCATCCCGAAACAACCTTGTATCCCTAGGCACGGAGAGGAGGGACCCAAAAGATTAAGAAAAAACAGTCCCTGGAAGCATTGCTTCCAAGAAAACAAAAAAAGAGAGACTAATTCGGGTCTGCTGTTGCTGTCAAATATATATATATATATATATATATATATATACATATATATATATATACTTTTTTGCCTTGCGTATATAAAGTATACGCTAGGCCAAAAACCCCCAGAAATAGCCTTGTGTAAATAAAATATACGCTAAGTTAAAAATCGGCAGTTTTTGCCTTGCGTATATAATATATACGCAAGACTAAAATTCTGAAATTTTAGCCTTTGCGTATATAAAATATATGCCAGCCTATTTTGGCTGAGCAGCTTGAATCTGAGGCCTTTATCACTGTTCCCGAACCCCCCGCTTAGTTGGTTTTTAATGCTCCCGATAAATCCCACACTTCAGCGCCCAAAACACCCTCGCTGATCAAGAGAGGTCGCCCTCTTATTGACTCTTCCGAGAGATCAGGTCGTCGTGTAGATTTCTGCGCCCTTACATAGATCAAAGGACTTCCTTTGATTCTTCCAAGGTGCATCGAGATCCTGCCATGGGAGGCATTGGGTGTGTGAAGACCGCCCAAAAAGGGAGTTCCAAGGCCCCGAAAAAACATCTTAAGGGAGTTCATTGTTTTATCATACAAAATCCCAAAATAATGCAAAAAATAAATCAAGAAAATCAAAAATCCCAAAAAAAAGACTTTGTGGCGCCAGAACGTCATCACCTTACCCTCCATCATCTCGTAGGGGATGGAGGAAGAAAGTGTTCGGGCCTCACTCGAGGAATCCATACCCAACCCGCTGCCAAACCATGTCTTGGGCGATCAATCCAGCTTACACCGACCCTGATTCATCCCCACCACATTCCCCAACATATTCCCATATGGAGGAGATACCCATCTCTGATTCCCCCCGATCTCAATTCAATGTCACTGAACATATCGGTGCAACCGTATTTCCATCCACCACCTCCCAAAATCCACCCCATTTCCCACCCTATTTTTCCTCCACTACCACTCAAAATTCACCCCCTTTTCCTTTCACATCTACTCCAAATTTCCCCTATTTTTCCCAAACCACCCAGAATCCATCCCATTTTTTCCTCCACCTCCTTACCCCATTTTTCCTCAACATCCACCGAAAATTTACCCCATTCTCCCTCCACATTAACCCAACCTACACCACATTTCCCCTCATCTCCCATGCCCAATTATCCCACCTTTACCCAAGTTATGCCTAATTTTCCATCCACCCAACACACACCCAATGTTCCCTAATTCACCCAATTCATGCCAAATTTTCCCAGATCTACACATGCCATGCCCAATTTTCCCACATCCTCTCCAAATGTCCCTCAATTTCCCCCATCCACCCAAGTCATGCCCAATTTTTCCCAACCATCCCCCTCATCGGAAGGGGCTTCCACATCCAACCCCGTACCCGACCCCATGTCCATGATGGAGGACATGATGAGGACTCGGCCTGGAAGGCCTCCCAAAGCCTTCCTCATCTACTCCAATCACCCAATCCACAACAAACCCTCCGAAACTCTACACCCCATTTATCCAAAATATCAATCCTACCCAACCACCCATAATCCACACCACCCAACATCAACCTTAGGGATTCCCGAGTGGGCCTCAAAGGCCCATTACCCAATCCCAAGCCCATTAAGGCCCAAACTCGAGGGTTACATTTTCAAACTCTCCATTATTCCCCCAATTTCTCACATTAACCTACACCCAACGAACCCCCATTCCACCTCAAATGGTAAAACCCATCTCACCCCATCTGGCCTAAGCCGCATTCATCCACATTCCTCACACCCTTCACAATATGGGAACCCATCCCAAATCATCAACCATCCCCAAATTACCCATCCACTCACTCCCCAACTAAATCCCCAAAACATCCAAATATACAAGGGCCTCATCTGGCACCCACCCAAAATGCACCTTCCACCCTACAAACCCACCATCAAGGCCTCCCCCAAATGAAATGGCCCCATCCGGCACCCACTCAAACCATCTAAATCCCCCAATTTGCACACCCTCTTACCCCCCATCAAAGTCCTAACCCACCCCATCAACCACGGTGGCCTCCTCAAGCACCCACTCGACCCACTCAGAATCCACCCAAAAATCTCATCCCTCCGCCCTTCATTGATGCAGGTCATCAATATGAGGAGGAAGACGCCAGAAATAGTGGCGCCTACATGGGGGCGTTTGCCAATTTCAACCCCCACCAAGCATATTCACCAACCTACAGGCAACCCAGCATGAATGGGGGCAGCCCATCGAGGGACCTGCCCCAGTACTACCATCCCGGGAGTTAGAGCTATTAAAAGAGTAGATGGACAAGATCCAAAAATAGCTAATGAAGATGGGTGGAGCCAAAATCCATGTCACTGATTTTTTCGGCCTATGCTTCTTTATTGAGGTGCCACATCCCCACAAATTCAAAATGCCTACTTTCGATAAGTATAATGGCACTGGAAACCCCATTGCCCATCTAAAATCCTACTGTAGGGACATGTGCCAATACGGCGGAGATGAATGACTCCTCATCAAAGTGTTCCAGAAAAGTTTCACGAGACCCATACTAAGATGGTTCATTTCTCTTGAACCATCCATGTTAAAAACTTGGAAGGATCTCACCCATCTATTCCAAGAGCAATATATCTACAACATGGACATTGAGCCACACAAATCATATCTGGCTCAGTTGAAACAAAAGCCCAACGAGACATTTACTGAGTACGTTGGAAAATGAAGGGCCCTAGCAGCCCAAGTAAGGAACCGCATCCCCGATGAGGAGCAAATCGAGAAGATCTCAAAAATAGCCTTACCTGTTATCTTTGATTTCCTAGTATACCAACAGTAATCAAGTTTCTCCCACTTGGTAAGGAATGCCAACTACTGTGAAGACGCATTGAGAGAAGGACGGTTGAACAAAAGCACAGCTAGTGGGGCCAACGGGGTTTAAAAATTTACCAAGCAAAGAAGAATCGGAACAAATGTTCAGACAATAATGAACACACAACCCAACACCGACATAGTACCATTCCAAGTTAGAGCGGTACAACCGGCCCCCACACCAATCAAGCCAACACAGAGGACCAGTAATGGGTAAGGCCTACAAATGACCCCAGAACAGAGGAGGGCCCAGTTTAATCGAGGGTTCACACCATTAGGGCAAGTCCTTGAATATTCTTTTCCCATTGTTGGTTGAAAAAGGTCTTGTCATACTATTCCAACCATGACCACCACCAATCCACTTCAAAAAAATTATGATCCTAACACCCATTGCAATTTTCATCAAGGGTCGGGTCAAAATAATGATCAATGCTTTCCTTTGAAGCATGCGATATAAGATTTAATAGAAGCCAGAAAGATCATCCCCCTGACACTTCCCCAGATAAATCAGCACACCAACATTCATCAGGTTTCACTGCCACCACACCGACCAGGGGGAGTAGGCCTGAGGCTCACTATCAATAAGATAGAAACAAATGAAGAGGATTTTGATCCTTCGTAATACATCAGCACCGAAGGAAACTTCATAGCACTAAGGCGGGGGGATCAAGAAGACAGAAGCATAGGAGTAATCGAGCATTTAAACTTGGATGATTACTTCCCCAATCTGATACCTCAAGCAGAACCCTTAGATCTAAGGATGTACTTCACAACGCCAGCCCCAAGCGATTATGCTCAAACCGGGCTAACTCCATACCAGTCGTATGCTACGGCAACCCCTACCAATTTCCTGATGCCTAGTTTTTCTCCATTACCCTAGCCAGCACCAATCAGTTACCAGTGGCCTCTCTCCGTCGCATCACTCCCAGTACGGTCATCCACAATCCCTGCAGACCACCTTTGGCCCATTTTTGTTGCTCCTCCTACCTATCCACCTCTAGCAGAAGTTAACCATGTTTTATCTAATTATCTTGCCCCCTCAATCCATGCAACCCCGATACCCTCACCCAATCTGTTTCAGATCCTAGGGCCAACCTATGACCCCCACCAAGTCTCGCTCAATTATAATTAGACCAACATCAATACGGGCAATAGCAGTGAGGGGGCAGTTGAATTCATTACATGATCGGGGAGGATCTCTAAGCAACTGGATATACCAGTGCCAGCCCGACCAGAAGAGAAAAAGGAACCTACTATAATACACCCCATGGACAAAATGAGCAGAGAGCACGTGCTGGAAACATAGCTAAAAAGAATATCAGGTCACATCACCGTCTGAGACCTATAAATGACATCCCCACTCGACTTATAAGCTCTAATGGGAGCCCTAAAAGGTGCACATGTATCCAGCAAAGTGTCCCCAAATGAAGTAGGGCAGATAATCGGGCAAGTGTGGCTCCTAACGCCATCTCATTTTTGAACGTCGATCTTCAGAATGAGGGAAGCAATCATTCCAATCCTCTCAGCATCGCGATAGAAGCAGTGGACTTGGTGATCCCATTAGTGTTGATAGATAATGGATTGACATTAAATGTATGCCCTCCAAGAACTGTGACCAAGATAGGGGTGGATCTCTCCACATTTAGGCCGACCAGAACAAGCGCGAGAGTAATCGACAACAAGAGGAGAGAAATAATAGGAGAAGTCAATCTTGAGCTCACCGTTGGGCCAATGACCTTCTGCATCCTATTCTAAGTCATGGACATTAAATCCACCTTTAACCTATTGCTGGGGTGCCCATGGCTACACAAAATCAGGGAAATACCGTCGACCTTGCATAAAAAACTTAGGTTCATATTAGATCAGAAGGTTGTTACCATTCTAGGTAAAGGACAGGAGGTGCCCGAGCCCTTCAGAGGAGTCAACTTGAGGACAGGAGGTGGAATGACTGCAACAATGGCCATGCTCCATAAATTGGGCTACAGAAAAGGAAAGGGTTTAGGCCCTCGCCTGCAGGGCAGGAAAGACCCAGTCAGAGCCAGAGGCAGACAACAGATCAAGTTTGGGCTAGGTTACAAGCCCACTAAAGAAGAAGTTTCGAAAGCCAAAGAGAAGGCTCGAGCCATCACTGTTGCTCTTCTAAGTATGCATGATTTATTTGTGTTTTGAAAACAGATTTGCAAATGATGCCTTATACTGAATTTGGAAAACTAAATAGAATAAAGAAATATCAGCACAAAGAGAAGTTAATTAGCCTGCAAGATCAGGGCCAATTGTAGCAAGTTTTAAATGTAAGTGAGTAAAAGATCGTCCACAGGGAATTGATTTAAAATTTAAGATAAACCTCAGATCTGAGTTACCAGATGTGACCTCTGATCCTATCTATAAAGCACATAAGATGGGAGGTTGAATTTGTCACATTAACTAAATGATGAAAGTAAAAATTAAACTAAATGATCCAGATTCGAGTTGGGGAGATTTGGTGTAATTTAATAAGAATGGAGAAATAATATCTAACTTCAATTTAGTACTTGATTGCAGAATGAGGCTGAATGTAAATCACATGAGATATTATCCAATTCTTCATCTGGCTACCAACCCAAATGCAAGAAAAAGTAATCCTACTCAAGGATTGGAATTGAGTTGAACTTATGGCTATGATCTGTCCACTTCAATGGACACAGATCATCCAATAGTCTTCAATCTGAATCCTTGACTAAGAATAAAAACACCACTACAAATACTGTGAGAAATCAGGTTTACAAATGCAGATTCTCACAGGGGCCATGAATTAAGGGAAATTGCTTTAAAAATAGTAAATCTAAAGGAATCTTATGAATAAGGAGATCACAGGGAACCCTTAAGACGAAACCGATTGAGAACATACTGTTCACAGCAACCTTTTCAAATTCACCATTACAAGTACAGAGCACATCTTAAACAACTCTCGGATTTGTAGTCTTGAATACAATTCTCACGTGAAGTACAGAGATATCTCACAGCTCTCAATTACAAATAAAAGCTAGGCTATTACAGAAATTTCAGACAAGCTATTTGAAATGGAAATGAGGCAATAGAAATGAAACTCAAAATCTAGATACCCAAATGGGGCCAATAGTTCGTCTATTTATAGTTTTTTCCCAAGTCCATTTCAGATGTGCATTAACCAATCAGAATTGGTTAGATCCATATTAGCCAATAGGAGTCGAGCACAAGGATCCAGATCTGTTCTGGCCAATCAGAATTGCTTGATCTGATTCAGCCAATCAGGCGACAGAAGCATCAATTCTGTTATGTAATTCAAAAATCTGTTTGAACTTCTAGAAGTTCCCGCCAAGTAATTTCATCTTTGGGTGTTCACATGGAGTGGAATATGCCTCTGGTTCGTGCTTAGAATCTTTCGGAATGTCCCTGGGTTTTCTAATGCATTGGGGCGCATGCAGAGATTACTAAATTGCCCTTGCGGATGCTAGGAATCTTCATAATACAATTTCGTATAGTTTGGAGACCTTTTCGAAAGGCATTGTAACTTCTGAAGCTCTATTCGCATAGATTGGAAACCTTTTTGAAAAGAACTGTAACTTGTGGAGATCTATTCACACAGATTGGAGACATTTTCGAAAAGAACTGTAACTTCTGGAGATCTATTCACAAAGATTGGGGACCTTTTCGCAAAGATTAGAGACCTTTTCGCAAAGATTGGGGACCTTTTCAAATAGCTCCAAACCTCTTTTCAGGTTGAAACCAGGCCTTTGTCCTCTTTATTTTAGGCATTTTGACAGCCAGTGAGGTTGTCCTTTCTCCTTCTTCCTCCAGATCAAGATGGGTCATCATCTTTTTAGCACTTTTAAGCTACTTTTAAGGTTAAGCTTGCCTTTATTGTTAGCTGTAAAACAAACACTTAAAACACTTATTTAGTTCTCTCAAGGGACTATCAAGGCCCAGATTAAGGGGTGGAAAGTGGTATTTTCCAGTTCTCAACACACCCCCAAACCTAAGCTTTGCTAGTCCATGAGCAAAGACAATTTAAAAATAGAATGAAGAGCCATTTTTTGTAGGGAGCACAGTTGCATTTAGTATATGCAACAAGCCTTTTAAACCCCTAGGTGATCCCTAGTGGAGGAGTGAAGTCTCCTGAGGGTTTTCAGTGAAGGTACCCACAAACGTCTCCAATAAATCAGTTAATATCATTGCAGTTCTGTTAAAGCAGACTTTCATCCAATCAGATTATTCACACCTTCATTAGTCAGGCTGTAAGAGGAATCTCAAGAAACTATCAGTTCAAAACTAGAATTCTGCTGTAATTCCTTTTACCATTCACTCAGTTTGTGTCAAAAAGTTTTTACAAGACAAATTAATGAAAAGCTTGCCTTCTATTTGAGAATTCAGTTTTGATGTTACCCCAATGAGTTGATTTCAAACCCAACTCTCTCCTGGATTTTCACTCACCCTGCAAGTAAGAGGGTTGTACTATTTCACATAGCTCAAGAGCAGTTACAACCCTCAAATAGGACTGTAAGCAGGAGCATAAGCATTACTTTTTAGTTCTGAATTCACTGCTCTTTTCACCATAGATTACACAAATCCTTATCTCCATGTGACAGCTCAATCCATCTTTGATCAATAAGGACTTTAACTTGGGTTGTAATGTGGCTTATGGGTGAAATTTATCAAGAATAAAGGGGTGGAATGGAGTTCAAAATTGAGAAGTCAGTCAAGGTAAGGAGGTGGTATGGACACCTTATTTATTTCAGCACAATTTCATCTTCTTCTTTGAATTTTCAGAGCCAAAGTGGCCATCTTTTTCTCTTTCTTTTTCAAACTTCCAATGAAATGACTTCTCCTTTTTTTTTTTTTTTTTTTTTTTTCAAAGCAACATTGACTAGAATGCCACATTTCTTTTGCTGATACATCATTGCCTTCAATTATTTTTCTTTTTTCTTTTACCAAATTGTTACCCAACTCTCCTTTCTTCAGCTTTCTTTCCTTTACCTTCTTAATTCTCAGAGTGAGCGTTAGGCTAAATGAGGTTGATGAGGTTTCAAAGAAATCTTTGATTTATAAAGTTCAAATGGTGTGTATTAAGGGCAGTTTCAAAAGGTGGGGCTTTTTGAAGTTCAAACTGTCCAAAAGGAGGCCTTACATCATATCTTTAATATCATGATTGCTGTCAAGCTATTTTAACTTGGATATGTGTAACTTCTAGTGATAACAAGCAGGTTCAAACAGTCCCTAGAGCAGAAAAAATTGCCAATTCATACCTCCAAAGAATACATTTCAGCAGGCCCAAATCTCACTGGGTGTGGTTTTCTATCAAATTCCTGAAGTACATCATCACTGTTTTCTCTCTTTTTAGGTTTACTAAAACATCAAATTTTTTTTTTTTTGGAAATTTTCTGACATTCACTTCATGAAAGTATTAGAATTACCCTAGAAATCAATTTTAAAAAGTTTTAACTTCCTCATTTTTCAAAACAACAGGTGTGAAATTACTTCATTTTCAAAAATTCTGCTGGTCATAAGTTGCGCCAAGCATTAACCTATTTTATTGGCATACCTACCATACCCCCAAACCTAAGATGAACATTGTCCTCAATGTTCTAGACAGTGAGAAACTAGGGGTAGCAGGGTGAAATGAGAAAGAAGAAAAAAAAAAAAATATGAGCAGAAAAATCTAAACTATGGAGCAAAAAATATAAATGCAAAACTAAATACATGAATAGGGAAAATGGAAAAAATGATATACAAATGCAGGAAATTACTGCTAAACCAGAAAAAATAGCAAAACAAATCTAGAAAAACTGAATGTATGAACAGAAAAAAGAAGAGTATTGTGAAGAAAATGAAAGGAAACTAACGCTAATAACAGAAAAATAAAAAAAATTGCAGATCCAAAAATAGAATTTCAGAATTATAAAAAATCAGGGAAAAAAAATTAGGAATCGAGTACTAAACTACCAAAATGCAGAAAAAAAATTAGTAAAATTAAGACCTAAGAAAGAAAAATCAGAGATCTAAAAATAGAATTTTAAACTAAAATTCCTAAAATAAAAAATCCTAAAAGAAACTCTAAACCACCTGTGCCAAAAGAAACCCCCCTGCTGCTTGTGTGAGTATGAATCAATATGAATTTGAAATTGATGAAGCATGGGAGTACACAGTTAAAAATAGGATTCATACATAGCTGAGACCTATTTATGGAGCAGAAATCTTGTAGGAAAACAAAGTCAGTGGCTCCATTGAATACTCAAAAGAGCCTATGAGCCACTGCTCATTATCCTACATGATGAAAAAATAAAAAAACATGATCTCAGCAGGTCCAAATGGGAAAATTGGATACAAACAAAGAAAAATAGCCCATCTAGAAGATATTTTTTTTTTATGCTTTTATAATTTTTTATTTTATTTTATTTTATTTATTTGTTTTGGGTCAACCCGGGGTCCTTAAGAGCCCTTGTTTACTATTGCTGAAAAAATAATAAGAAACAACTCAAAAATTTTCTAATTGTGTTTTCATTTTCTTTTATTTTTGTATTTAGTTTTATATAAAAAAAATCAGCATGCCTAAAAGACAGCAGAAATTATAATCAAAACAAACATTAAACACAGCAGAACTGCTGGTTCTCAAGAATTTAAAAATAGAAAATGAATACAAAGGAGAAGGGGATGCAAACTCAAGCAGATCTGCTCCAGCTTTAGTCCAGATGCTCCTTGTTGACTAGCTCGGATCTGCAAAATCCAAAAAGCAGCAGTACCTTATTCAAGTATATTGACAAAATAAAAAGAAAAACTCAAAGCTCGCCCAAATTTGACAAAAAGACAAGAGTGGCAGCAGCATTTATTCAAATAACTAGAAGGCAAAGAATAAAAACTCAGAAAAATAAAAAAATTCTGCTGCAGTAAAACAGGTTTTCTATACAAAACTGCAGTAGACATTTAATAAAGCACTTGGAATACAAAGTGCAGGTTTAAAGAAAAAATTAAAATGAAAATCAGATCTACAAAATTGAAAAACTTAGGTCTACCAATTTTAAAATCTATTCCCCGGCAGTGGTGCCAAAAACTTGTTGGTGATTCTAAGTGTGCATGATTTATTTGTGTTTTGAAATCAAATTTTGTTGAGAACTGGAAAATACCATTTTTCACCCCTTAATCTGGGCCTTGATAGACCCTTGAGAGAACTAAATAAGTGTTTTAAGTGTTTGTTTTACAGCTAACAATAAAGGCAGGCTTAACCTTGAAAGTAGCTTAAAAGTGCCAAAAAGATGATGACCCATCTTGATCTGGAGGAAGAAGGAGAAAGGACAACTTCACTGGCTGTCAAAATGCCTAAAATAAAGAGGACAAAGGCCTGGTTTCAACCTGGAAAGAGGTTTGGAGCTATTCGAAAAGAAGAATGCACTACAGAATGCTATTCGTAAAGGTCCCCAATCTTTGCGAAACGGTCCCCAATCTTTGCGAAAAGGTCCCCAATCTATTCGCAAAGGTCCCCAATCTTTGCGAAAAGGTCCCCAATCTTTGCGAAAAGGTCCCCAATCTTTGCGAATAGATCTCTAGAAGTTACAGTTCTTTTCAAAAAGGTCCCCAATCTTTGCGAATAGATCTCCAGAAGTTACAGTTCTTTTCGAAAAGGTCTCCAATCTGTGCGAAAAGAGCTTCAGAAGTCACAGTGCCTTGCGAAAAGTTCTCCAAACTGTGCGAAATGATATCCTGAAGATTCTCAGCTTCTGCAAGGGCAATTCAGTAATCTCTGCACGCGCCCCAATGCATTTAAAAGCCCAGGGACATTTCGAAAGATTCCGAGCACGAACCGAAGGCATATTCCACCCCATGTGAACACCCAAAGATGAAATTACTTGGCGGGAACTTCTAGAAGCTCAAACAGATTTTTGAATTACATAACAGAATTGATGCTTCTATCACCTGATTGCCTGAACCAGATCAAGCAGTTCTGATTGGCCAAAATAGATCTGAATCCTTGTGATCGACTTCTATTGGTTGATACAGATCTATCCAATTCTGATTGGTTGATACACATCTGAGCTGGACTTAGGGAAAACTATAAATAGACGAACCATTTGCCCAATTTGGGTATCCAGATTTTGAGTTTCATTTCTAATCCCCCATTTCCCAGCCAGACAGCTTGTCAGCAATCCTTGTAATAGCCTACTTTGTACTTGCATTTGAGAGCTGTGAGATACTACTGTAACTCAAAGGAGAGTTTGCATCCAAGACTGCAAATCCGAGAGCTGTTAAGCCGTGCTCTGTAAATTGTAAGGATGAATTTTAAAAGGTTGTTGTAAACTATGCATTCTCCATTGGACTCATGTCAAGGGTTCCCTCTGATCTCCTCAGTACATTAGACTCCTTTAGATTCATTGTTTTGCATGCAATTTCCCTTGATTCATTATCCCTGTGAGAATTTGTGTTTGTAACCTAATCTCTCACAGCATTTGTAGTGGTGTTTCTCGTTCTGAATTAAGGGTTCAGATTAAAGACTATTGGATGGTCTGTGGCCATTGAAGTGGACAGACCATAGCCATAAGTTTAACTCTAATCCTTGAGTTAGATTACTTTCTCTTGCATCTGTGCTGATAGCCAGATGAAGATTGGATAATATCTCATTTGTTCTACATTTATTCTCATTTTGCAATCAAGTACTAAATCGAAGTTAGATATTATTTCTCCATTCTTATTAATTTACATCAAATCTCCCCAACTCGGATCTGGATCATTTAGTTTAATTTTTACTTTTATCATTTAGTTAACGTGACAAATTCAACCTCCCATCTTATGTACCTCGTAGATAGGATCAGAGGTCAGATCTGGTAGCTCAGATATGAAGGTTTATCTTAAATTTTAAATCAATTCCCTGTGGACGATCTTTTACTCACTTACATTTAAAACTTGCTACAATTGGCCCTGATCTTGCAGGCTAATTATGTTCTCTCTGTGCTGATATTTTCTTATTCTTTTTAATATTCAGTACAATGCATCATTTGCAAGTATGTTTTCAAAACACAAATAAATCATGCACACTTAGAACAACAACAAATTTTTGGCGCCGTTGCCGGGGAATAGATTTTAAAATTGGTAGACCTAAGTTTTTCAATTTTGTAGATTTGATTTTCATTTTAATTTTTGCTTTAAAACTGCACTTTGCATTCCAAGTGCTTGATTAAATGTCTACTGCAGTTTTGTATAGAAAACCTGCTTTTATCAAGAATTTTTTTATTTTTCTGAGTTTTTATTCTTTGCCTTCTAGTTATTTGAATAAATGCTGCTGCCACTCTTTTGTCTTTTTATCAAATTTGGGCAGTAGCCTGAGTTTTTCTTTTTATTTTTGTCAATATACTTGAATAAGGTACTGCTGCAATTTTTGGATTTTTGCAGATCTGAAGCAGCCGTCCAACAAGGAGCATCTAGACTAAAGCTGGAGCAGATCTGCTTGAGTTTGTATCCCCTTCTCCTTTGCATTCATTTTCTATTTTTAAATTCTTGAGAACCAGCAGTTCTGCTGTGTTTAATGTTTGTTTTGATTATAATTTCTGCTGTCTTTTAGGCATGCTGATTTTTTTATATAAAACCAAATAGAACAATAAAAGAAAATGAAAACACAATTAGAATTTTTTTGAGTTGTTTCTTATTATTTTTTCAGTAGTAGTAAATAAGGGCTCTTATGGACCCCGGGCTGACCCAAAACAAATAAATAAAATAAAATAAAATAAAAAATTATAAAAGCATAAAAAAAAATATATCTTCTAGATGGGCTGTTTTCTTTGTTTGTATCCAATTTTCCCATTTGGACCTGCTGAGATCATGTTTTATTTTTTTAATTTTTTCATCATGTAGGATAATGAGCAGTGGCTCATAGGCTCTTTTGAGTATTCAATGGAGCCACTGACTTTATTTTCCTACAAGATTTCTGCTCCATAAATAGGTCTCAGCTATGTATGAATCCCATTTTAATCTGTACTCCCATGCTTCATCAATTTCAAATTCATATTGATTCATACTCACACAAGCTAGGGGGTTTCTTTTTTGAGTGGTTTAGAGTTTCTTTTAGGATTTTTTTATTTTAGGAATTTTAGTTTAAAATTCTATTTTAGATCACGATTTTCTTTCTTAGGTCTTAATTTTACTAATTTTTTGCATTTTGGTAGTTTAGTACTTTCCTAATTTTTTTTTCCCATTTTTAATTCTATTTTGGATCTGAATTTTTTTCTATTATTAGCGTTAGTTTCCTTTCATTCTCTTCAGATCTTCTTTTTTCTGTTCATACATTCAGTTTTCTAGATTTGTTTTTGCTATTTTTTTCGGTTTAGCAGTAATTTCCTGCATTTGTATATCATTTTTTCCATTTTCCTGTTCATGTATTCAGTTTTGCATTTTTATTTTCTATAGTTAAGATTTTTCCTCATATTTTCCTTTTTCTTCTTTCTCATTTCACCCTCGCTTCTAGTTTCTCGCTCTAGAACATTGAGGACAATGTTCATCTTAGGTTTTGGGGGTGTGAGATGCCAAAAAATAAGTTAATACTTAGTGCGACTTATGACTAATTTTTGAAAATGAAGTAATTTCACACCTGTTGTTTTGAAAAATGAGGAAGTTCAAACTTTTAAAATTGATTTCTAGTGTAATTCTAATACTTTCATGAAGTGAAGGTAAAATTTCTAAAAAAAAAATTGATGTTTTAGTAAACCTAAAAGAGAGAAAGCGGTGATATACCTCAAGAATTTGATAGAAAACCACACCCGAGATTTGGGCTCTGAAATGTATTCTTTGGAGGAATGAATTGGCAATTTTTCGCTCTAGGACCTGCTTTGAACACCTTGTTATCACTAGAAGTTACACATTTCCAAATTAAAATAGCTTGACAGCAATCATGATATTAAAGACATGATGTAAGGCCTCCTTTTCGACAGTTTGAACTTCAAAAAACCCCACCTTTTGAAACTACCCTAGATACACCCCATTTGAGCTTTATAAATCTAAGATTTCTTTGAAACCACATCCACCTCATTTACAATAACCCTCACTCTGAGACTTCAGAAGGTAAAGGAAAGAAAGCTGAAGAAAGGTGAGTTGGGTAACAGTTTGGTAAATGAAAAAGAAAAATAATTGAAGGCAATGATGTATCAGCAGAAGAAATGTGGAGTTCCAGTCAATGTTGCTTTGAAAAAAAAAAAAAAATAATAAGCAGAAGTCATTTCATTGGAAGTTTGAAAAAGAAAGAGAAAAAGATGGCCAGTTTGGCTCTGAAAATTCAAAGAAGAAGATGAAATTGTATTGAATTGAAGAAGGTGTCCATACCACCTCCTTACCTTGACTGACTTCCAAAATTTTGAACTCCATTCCAACCCTTTTATTCTTGATAAATTTCACCCATAAGCCACATTACAACCCAAGTTAAAGTCCTTACTAATCAAAGATGGATTGAGCTGTCACATGGAGATAAGGATTTGTGTAATCTATGGTGAAAAGAGCAGTGAATTCAGAACTAAAAAGTAATGCTTATGCTCTGCCATAATCCTATTTGAGGGTCAGAATCGCTCTTGAGTTGTGTGAAATAGTACAACCCTCCCTACCGCATGTTGAGTGAAAACCCGTGAGAGTTGGGTTTGAAATCAACTTATTTGGGGTAACATCAAAACTGAATTCTCAAATAGAAGGCGAGCTTTTCATTAATTTTTCTTGTAAAAACTTTTTGACACCAACTGAGTGAATGATAAAGGAATTACATCAGAATTTTAGTTTTGAACTGATGTTTTCTTGAAAATCTTCTTACAACCTGACGGATGCAGGTGTGAATAATATGATTGGATGAAAGTTTGCTTTAACAGAACTGCATTGATCTTAACTGATTTATTGGAGAAGTTTGTGGGTACCTTCACTGAAAACCCTCAGGAGACTTCACTCCTCCACTAGGGATCACCTAGGGGTCTAAAAGGCTTGTTGCATATGCTAAATGCAACTGTGCTCCCTACAAAAATGGCTTTTCATCCTATTTTTAAATTTTATCTTTGCTCAGGGACTAGCAAAGCTTAAGTTTGGGGGTGTGTTGAGAACTGGAAAAGATTTGCAAATGATGAATTATACTGAATTTGGAAAACTAAAAAGAATAAAGAAATATCAGCACAGAGAGAAGTTAATTAGCCTGCAAGATCAGGGTCAATTGTAGCAAGTTTTAAATGTAAGTGAGTAAAAGATCGTCCACAGGGAATTGATTTAAAATTTAAGATAAACCTCCATATCTGAGCTACCAGATCTGACCTCTGATCCTATCTACGAGGTACATAAGATGGGAGGTTGAATTTGTCACGTTAACTAAATGATAAAAGTAAAAATTAAACTAAATGATCTAGATCCGAGTTGGGGAGATTTGGTGTAATTTAATAAGAATGGAGAAATAATATCTAACTTCAATTTAGTACTTGATTGCAGAATGAGGCTGAATGTAAATCACATGAGATATTATCCAATTCTTCATCTAGCTACCAGCACAGATGCAAGAAAAAGTAATCCATACTAAAGGATTGGAATTGAGTTGAACTTATGGCTATGATCTATCCACTTCAATGGACACAGATCATCCAATAGTCTTCAATCTGAATCCTTGACTAAGAACAAAAACACCACTACAAATGCTATGAGAAATCAGGTTTATAAACCCAGATTCTCACAGGGGCCATGAATTAAGGGAAATTGCTTTTTAAAAAGTAAATCTAAAGGAATCTAATGAATAAGGAGATCACAGGGAACCCTTAACACGAAACCGATTGAGAACATACTGTTCATAGCAACCTTTTCAAATTCACCATTACAATTACAGAGCACAGCTTAAACAGCTCTCGGATTTGTAGTCTTGAATACAATTCTCACGTGAAGTACAGAGAAATCTCTAGGCTATTACAGAAATTTCAGACAAGCTATTTGAAATGGAAATGAGGCAATAGAAATGAAACTCAAAATCTGGATACCCAAATTGGGCAAATAGTTCGTCTATTTATAGTTTTTTCCCAAGTCCATTTCAGATGTGCATTAACCAATCAGAATTGGTTAGATCCATATCAGCTAATAGGAGTCGAGCACAAGGATCCAGATCTATTCTGGCTAATCAGAATTGCTTGATCTGGTTCAGCCAATCAGGCGACAGAAGCATCAATTCTGTTATGTAATTCAAAAATCTGTTTGAACTTCTAGAAGTTCCCGCCAAGTAATTTCATCTTTGGGTGTTCACATGAGTGGAATATGCCTCTGGTTCGTGCTCAGAATCGTCTGAAATGTCCCTAGGTTTTCTAATGCATTGGGGCACGTGCAGAGATTACTAAATTGCCCTTGCGGATGCTGGGAATCTTCATAATATCATTTCGTATAGTTTGGAGACCTTTTCGAAAGGCATTGTAACTTCTGAAATTCTATTCGCACAGATTGGAGACCTTTTCGAAAAGAACTGTAACTTCTGGAGATCTATTCCCACTGATTGGAGACCTTTTCGAAAAGAACTGTAACTTCTGGAGATCTATTCGCAAAGATTGGGGACCTTTTCGAATAGCATTCTGTAGTGCATTCTTCTTTTCGAATAGCTCCAAACCTCTTTCCAGGTTGAAACCATGCCTTTGTCCTCTTTATTTTAGGCATTTTGACAGCCAGTGAGGTTGTCCTTTCTCCTTCTTCCTCCAGATCAAGATGGGTCATCATCTTTTTAGCACTTTTAAGCAACTTTCAAGGTTAAGCCTACCTTTATTGTTAGCTGTAAAACAAACACTTAAAATACTTATTTAGTTCTCTCAAGGGTCTATCAAGACCCAGATTAAGGGGTGGAAAGTGGTATTTTCCAGTTCTCAACAATCACTACAACCAAAGCGAGGGGGATAGACTTGGAGGATGAACCTCAGTCACAACCTCACATCCGAAGCACTTTCGTGAGCGTAGGGGTCATCAAGATAGACCAAAATGGATAGACACAACTAACCCCCCACAAACCGACAACCACTGTCCACCTAGCCAATCCTTGAATCATCCCTCCCGATATGGAAATAGACCTGGCATCCCTATCCCTCTTTGAAGAAGAGATGTCCCCTCCAATACAAACCCTTTTCATGAACCACCACAAACCCTTGTTAACGTTTGAGGACTGGATCCTAAATGAACCAATGATAAATATGATGGAGGTTGACCCTCAAAAGTCATCCCAATCAGCCTCCTTCACTAGACTAGGTAAAGGTGCTGCATCTCAGGTAAGGAATTGGGCGTCAATGCCCCTAACTCTGAAAGCTTCGAGTGGCCTAAAATTTAACACCTGCTTCCCAAAACAAATAACCTATAAAAACTTAAATTAGCTCTTGGCAAGCAATATCATGTGTGTATAGAGACCCGCCTCGCCAAGGGCACATCTCCGAAGAAAAGAAAATACCTAAAAACATGAAAAAAAATATAAAAAAGTCTAAAAATGTTATCTTTTAAAACTCCCAAAAAAGTAAATAAATGTTGTCTTAATTGAAAAACCCGTCCGACGTGAAGTCGACCTCTTTCCTGTAGAAATATAAGGAGAGGTAGGAATCATGGATCTGGATAGTGAGGACTTAATTGAGGAGCTTCCCAATGAACTCCTTAAACAATATGCAAATTTTGAGCATGGCCCTACCTTAATAATTAAAGAGACTAAAGATGTTAATCTGGGTACCGATGAGATTCCCAGAATCACTAAGATGTCTCCCGAGAAAAGAAAAAGCATGATTGATTTCCTTTGGTCATACCAAGATGTCTTTGCATGGTCATACGAGGATATGCCTGGTTTGGATATCGATTTGGTCGATCATGAGTTGCCGCTATATCCCGACGTTAATCCAGTCAAGCAAAAGTTGAGACGTATCCGGCTGGAATGGATGCTAAAAGTGAAGGATGAAGTCATAAAGCAATATGACACAGGGTTTCTCATGGTCTCCAAATACCCGCAATGGCTAGCCAACATCGTCCCGATACTAAAGAAGATGGAAAGGTTCGCATGTGCATCAATTTTTGAAATCTTAAGAGGGCGAGCTCAAGAGACAACTTCCTCTAGCCACACATCGACATCTTAGTCGATAACACTGCTAGCCATGGGATGTTGTCATTTATGGACAGATTCTCTGGGTACAATCAAATCAAAATGGCCGAGGTGAACCGAGAGAAGACAACGTTCATCACTCCATGGGGCACTTTCTGCTATCGAGTCATGTCGTTCGGGTTGAAAAATGTAGGAGCAACATACCAAAGGGTCATGACAGCACTGTTTCATGACATGATGCACCAAGAATCGAGGTGTATATTGATGACATGATCACCAAGTCACCAGAGAGAGGTGACCATCTGATAAACTTCCAAAAGTTGTTCGAAAGACTGAGAAAATACAGGTTGCGCCTAAACCATTAGAAATGCACATTTGGTGCCATGTCAGAGAGCTTTCAGGAAAGCTGTCATCTGGGATTCATTGTCAGCAGAAGCGACATCGAGGTCAACCCAATGAAAGTAAAAGCAGCCATTGAAATGCCACTGCCATCTATCGAAAAAAAAGTCAAAGGCTTCCTGAGCTGAATACAGTACATAAGTCGGTTCATTGCACAATTAACTCCTATCTGCACTCCGATCTTCAAGCTACTAAGGAAAGATTCACCCATCAAGTGGAACGACGATTGTCAGGCAGCATTCGATGAAATCAAGGGTTACCTCCTTAATCCTCCAATTTTGGTACCACCAGTACCTGGGAGGCCACTCCAAAAGTACCTCTCTACAACAGAATTTTTTATGAGATGTGTCCTAGGGCAGCATGATGAGACCGAAAAAAGAGAACATGCCATCTACTTTCTGAGCAAGAAGCTAACCGATTATGAGACGTGCTCTTCTCATCTGGAGAAAGCATGCTTGGCTCTCGTATGGGAAACACAGAGACTTCGTCACTACTTGCTATCTCAAGCAGTTCTCCTTGTGCGACGAATGGATCCATTGAAGTACTTGTTCACAAAGCTAGCTCTTACTGGGAGAACTACACACTGGTAGCTTCTCTTATCTAAATTTGACATCACGTATATCACCCAAAAGTCAATCAAGGGGCAAGCACTCGCTGATTATCTTGCCAAAAATCCTTTACCTGATTACGAACCTTTGAGGATTGAATTCTCTGATGATGACATCTTGTTCATGACAGAGGATGACAGAGGAGGCAGAGGAGTGTTGGGTGATACACTTTGACAGAGCATCAAATGTCGAGGTCAAGGAGTCGGTGCTATTCTAATCTCACCAAAAGGATCCCACATACCAGTCTTGATCAAGCTCAATCTCCCTTGCACCAACAATATGGCCAAGTACAAAGCCTGTGTAGCTGGCTTACAGGTAGCTCTCGACCTGAACATAACTCATCTCAGGGTGTTTGGTGACTCGTAGTTGATCATATGCCAAACCAACAGAGATTGGGAGATAAAGGATGAGAAGTTAATATCATACCATGAGCACCTTGAAGAGCTAATCATGTGCTTCGATGATGTTACCTTCTCTTATGTCCTACGAGCAAGAAATCGATTTACCGATGCCTTAGCAACGTTGGCATCAATGGTCGAAATCCCTATGGCATCGAGATAAAGCCGATCATGTTCAAACAAAGGAACGAGCCAGCCTTTTGCCTCCAGTTAGAGGCATTCACAAATTTAGATGATGAGCCTCCATGATTCTCAGATATCAAGAATTTCCTAGAAACTCAGGCATTCCCTGAGGGCACATCCAAGACCGACAAGCAGACCATCCAACGCATAGCTTCGAACTACATCATCTGTGGTGAATGTCTCTACAAGCGATCATATAACAATGTCCTACTCAAATGCCTTACTGAGGGCAAGGCAGCCAACATCATGAAAGAGATCCATGAAGGAGTATGCGGGGCCTAAGTCAATGGGCACATGCTCGCCAAGAAGATCCTATGGCAAAGATATTTTTGGACTACAATGGAAACTGACTGTTGCAAGCACGTACAGAAGTGTTACAAATTCCAAGAATACTCTACTTTGATATATGCTCCTGCCATTGATCTACACAGCATGACCACTCCATGGTCATTCGCCACATGGGGCCTCGATGTCATCTAAAATGTCAATCTGAAAGCTTCAAACGGGCATCAGTTCATCCTCAACGCCATCGAGCATTTCACCAAGTGGGTAGAGGTAGCATCCTACACAAACATCACAGCCAGTTATGTCAAAAAGTTCATTAAGAATAACATCCTCTGTCAATTCGACATGCCCAAGGACATTATCACTGATAACAACACTAACTTTGCAAACAAGAATATTAGAGCCTTATGCAAGTAATACAAGATCAAACATTATCGCTCGTCACCATATCAACCACAAACTAACGAAGATGTAGAAGCTTCTAACAAGACGATCATCTGCATCCTTGAGAAGATGGTTGTCACATACCGAGATTGGAGTGAAATGCTACCTTTCACACTATGAGCCTATCGAACGTCGATCCGTACCGCTATAGGGGCAACACCATTTTCCCTTGTGTACAAAACCAAGGCTGTGCTACCAGTTGAGGTTGAAGTGCCTTCACTCTACATTCTCATCAAAACTAATCTATCGGAGGATGAAAGAGAGAGAGTCTGTTTCGAACAGTTGAGCATGATCGACGAAAAGAGGCTTCAAGATTTCTGTCACACCCAGGCCTATCCGAGGAGGATCGCACGTGCTTACAACAAGCGTGTTTGCATTCGAGATTTAAAGGTGGGTGACACAATACTCAAGAAAATCTTCCCGTCTCTCCATGTCAATTCGAGAGGGAAATTCAAGCCCAACTGGAAAGGACCCTACGTCATTAGAGAGGTACTCCCTGGATACACGCTTCGTCTTGCCACCATGAACGGGGATCATTTTCCTAAGCCCATCAACGTTGGATACGTACAATGATTCTACTTCTAGTCTCTCACAATAAGGCAAGTATTGATAAGATGTATACGTGACTGCTTAAGGACACCATAAAAGTGGTCATCATTTCAAAGCCAAGTAGCCAGAAAGCGTCCCTGAATGCTCATACCTTTGTTATCCAATTTGAGCCATTAGCCTTTCTTTCATAAACCCCTCCCCAGAAAAAGAAGAAAAAGTGTATATACCAAACAAAAAAAGAAAAGAAAAAGAGTTACCATCAAAATCTAAAAAAATCATAAAAGTAAAATCCTAAAAGAGGATAAGCAAAAGGAATAAAACATAAAAAAGAAAAGAGATAGAAAAATCATGGGGCATGTACAGTAAAAATTCCCCAAGGAAGAAGTGTATTACGGCAGCTAGAACCCAACCAAGAAAAACCTTTAAACCGGAGAATACCTTCAAAATTTCTAACCTATCCCATGGCCAAGATACAATCCTGAAGAAAGCCCTCTTTAAGGTCTACAAGCAGTCACAATATCTGTTGAGTCAGCACAAGCTGAGCCGAGAGACAACAGAATAACTCCATCCAGCCGGCTATGAAGGAATCGATGTCCATGTCGTGGCCTTTGAAACGAACGAAAACAAAAATATACAAGCTCAAAGAAAAATAGACGTGGTGAAAACTCGAAAGGGCGCCTAGGGTAAAAATGCGTACCCATGGACGTAATGAAAACTCGAAAGGGTGCTATGGGTAAAAAAGAGGGCAACAACGGGCAAGGCGAAAACCCGTCCTAGGCGCTGTGAGTAAAAAAGGGGTCATAAAAGAAAAAGAGAAAGTCGTCAGTTACCCCTTTGGTCATGTACAAATTACCTGGTCGCCTACTGGCCCACTCATGTTAGCTCAAATCGGGTCCTGATCAGGAATATCTTCATAATCGCACTATCAAATACATGGCCAGAGGTAAAGATAAAAGGCTAACCCAATCTAAAAGGGATAGACTTTCCAACTTGGTGAAAATTTTGGACCTCGACCCCTACCACATGAACGGGTTTGGCTATTCTCAAAATGGGACCCGTTACCTCTCCTCATGTTTAAGACAAAGAAAATAATAGATTTCCCTTTTCCATTTTAGATAAAGAAAATAATAAAAAATAAGATAATAGATTTCCCTTTTCCATTTTTAGATAAAGAAAAAAAATAAGATAAAAGATTTCCCTTTTCCATTTTTAGATGAAGGAAAAAAAATAAGATACTAGATTTCCCTTTTCCATTTTTATTTCTGAACTTTGCTTGCACCACATCTCAAAAAGATAAACGGTGTGGAACCTTGTTTCTCCCTTTACAAGTTTGAAAAAGAAAAAATAATATCAAGAAAAATACATATATGAAAACCCAAAAAATATATATATGTCAACGGGTTTTCATACCCCCTCACTATGGCATCTGATCTGTGTAAAAAAGGGTATGTGCAGGAACTGGTCATCGGCCCAGCTCGCGCTCCAGGTCGTAAACCTGCTCACGTAAGGCATCTTCACGGACATTTCGTTCAGTCATCCATCAACCATGGTGACCTTTGTACCACTTTCAGGAATAATCAGTATGGCCAAGGACGTCGCTCAAGGTTTCTTCCAAGCAAGAGACTTTGAATTCTGCAGCGTCGGCTCTCGTTTTTGCAATATCAGCTCTCGCTTGCTCTTTCTCTAAGTGCTCTGACAATAACCATTTTCATCTATAAGAAGCTTTATCAGGTCAAAATGTTGCTTCCTTCTTTGGCCAGGGTCCCTCAAAACTACTACTCTCAGCTGGAACAAGCCACCTCGTAAGAGGTATCATGGAAGATAACCAAGTTTCATACTCTAGAGAAGTCACAGGGGCAATCCCCCTGCTCAAGGTCACAAATATGTGTCGACTGCACATCTCCCAAATCACTACTATCTTCTTTGAGTCTCTAGAGGACCCGCGAGTAAAAATAAGGCTGCACAGCGGAGGCCTCAGCTCGCCAGCTACTTGCTGAGTGTAACCAAACTGGCACAAAACTCGAGAAGGAAAATAATGGGTACTGCTAGTCAACCCTAGAAGGGTGATACCCTCATGATCTCCGGATCACACTATGGGAAGGTCCCATCAAGCCATGGGAGCCTCCATATAAGCTCCGCCTTGGCCAACCAAAGGCACATCTTGCGTGTATTTTTATGAGGCAACCTGGAACATTGGTCCAGAAAGCAACAACCTGCTTCTCCTCACACCACGTAAAAGTGGGGCACTGATCCCAAAATGGCAAGATGCTCCCTAAGCCAGACATAAAGAAGAACAGGGCATCCCCAGAAGCACTCGACCTTACCCGAGGCAAAGGCATCAAGACCGTGGTAAAGTTTGGCCAGCACAAAATGCACCACAGAGTGACCCTTCTCCATCTTCGCCAATACGTTGTAGAGTGGAAGAGAGAAACTCTCTCCACCCGTGTAAAAAAGGACCTCCGAGAGAAGGCAAAGGGTGAAAACAAAAATCTCTCTCAAGAATTTCACCGAACACCTGGTGGGCCTGCCGGCAAAGCTCTTCTCATACTTACTTTTTTCCAAACCCAAAATCATGTGGACGGTCTTGGCATAACCTAGATTTGGTACCACCTTAGGAAGGCCACGATGTAACCTCAAACTCGACAAAATAAAGAGCTCTTCAAGTGTCGGAGTTAGCACACGGGCCCCAAAATGGAAGACATGGGTTTCCACATCCATAAGAGAAACCGCCACATGGATAAAATCTCGAAACGGAGGAACATCGAGACAAAAGGAGAGATGGGCAAGCCCAAGTTGGTCCAAACCCGCAAACTCACTCTCGTTCAAGCTATCAAACCAATGTTTCAGAAAGTTGGGCCCTACACCCAAGGAGGGAAGTATAAAAATCTCGGGTCCCGCTGAAGGGACAAGATCATGAAGCGGGTCCATGGTCATACAAAGCAATTTAATGAATCACGATTCGATGTAGGACAATGGACCCACCCACGAGAGAAAAAGAGAAAAAATCAAAGCAAAACCCGAAACCCAATTTAAATTTGGGAAAAAAGAATGCTTTCCCGAGCCTTATAGGCCCATCGAAGATGAAACTTGCCTTGCTTATACCTTATATTCGCAAGAGCAAAATTCCCCAAAAAATGCCTTGCATATATTTTATATACGCAAGATGACGAAAATTCCCAAGAGGTTGCCCTGCGAATATAAAATATATGCAAGACAAAAAAAATACCAATTTATATATATATATATATAATATACATATATGTATACGAGGTTTTCTCCCCTTGTCTTTTGAACCAGTCCCCTGCTTACACTAAACAATTTCTCCCTCACAAGTAGCACCCCGGATCACGAGCCGGACACCCACCTGTGGCTACCTAACCTATCCATTTTGGTTTCAGGTATCACCCTTTTGGATACAAGAGAGGATATAGCAGGCAGCTGAACTTCAATCATACATTGGCCGTCAACATAGATAAAGGATGAAAAACGTGAACCTTGACCATTTCAGCCATGCATAACTTAGGGGTCATTTCCCCATGCGCCAAGCTCATGGCTCATCCTGTAGAAGAGTACAAATCATAATTAAAAATGGTTTCACACCCATCTAACCTATTGTTCATTTTGGTAGGTAGGCATATCACATCTGAGAAGGGAGATAACAAATAGAAAGGGAAATTAACAATATCCATTCCGCGAATTATCCAAATACACCAATCAGTCACAATGTTATTACATTTCTTCCAAAAGTGTTCAAAAAGCTCAAATGTTCATAAGATATAAAGGAAAAGCAGCCTCTGATCAGGTTTCGGGTCCTCAAGAATCCATCCACTAGAGTTGGGTCCTCTGATACGTCATGGATGTGATCTCCCCCACCCACGACCATGTCTGGGTCAGCCGACTATGCAATGAACATGACTCCTTCTCGCGAGCACGCTGAAAGCATCATGCCAGAAGGATCAATTGGGAAAAAGCATAGGTCGGCAAAATATAGGAAGGACAAACCAACATCATACTCACCACTTTGGCATCCCGAAGATCAGCAATATGACAATAATGCTCTACTTGCTGAACGGCTGACTCATAAACCTATAAAAGAAAAAAGGGAAAATATCAGCAGTACAGAGGAAAAGAAGAGGGGCAAGAACATTCCTAAAGAAGAAACAATCTCACCCCTGAGACCAGCTCGAGAGGAGGAGTTCTAATCTCCTCGGTGGAAAGGCATGCATGCTTGGTCACATCCTCACATAACTTTGAGAGGAATTCATCATCAAATCACCTGAAAACCCTAGAGGATCCTATGGTAGATGTCCCCGAGGAACCTGCACCAGAAGCCCCGGAGGGTCCCGCACCCGGCACCTCTAAAGGACCTGTGTCTTCTACCACATCAAGATCCTCTGCCTCCTCAACTAAAAAGGGAAGAAGAAATCCGATTAGTAAAGCATAACCATAGAAAATAAATAAGAAAGCCAATAAACAAAGGAAAGGGGAGGAAATACCTGAGTGCATGGACCTCCGAATGCCAAAAAGTTGGCACCAAGTATAAAACGTGGGAGGATGGATCGGTAGGGAAGAGACTCATACCCCCCATGCTTGAAAAGGCCATCAGCAGGAATCCCATGATGAAGGAGCCCCTCTGCAAGCTCCTCAGTCGTGCCCCCCGGCTCCATGACATCCTCAGGAGGACCCTGAGGGACGGCAAAGTAGTCACGATAATGGTGTGCCACTCTCTCTACCAAATAGTAGGCTCGGGTCCAGGCTCCATAAAAGAAGATGCAACGACAATCAATGAATAGTCAGGATCGGCCAACAGCAGCGCAATCATGGAATGGGGAGCCGACATAGGGATTAAACACAATCTATCCAAGAAAGAAGAGCACCGTTAGTCGGGGGATGTTCATAAGGTTGAACTAAGACATCAGAGCCAACTCCAAATGTTTCATCCCCACTTCTTGTTGTTGCTTCTTAGTGTGCTTGATTTATGTGAGTTTTGAAAAACAGATTTATAGCTGCTAAATTACAGTGGTTCTAGACTATATAAACAAATAATGAAATATCGGCACAGTTAGAAGAGAATTAGCCTGCAAGATAAGGGCCAATTGTAGCAAGTTTTAAAAGTAAGTGAGTGAAAGATCATCCACAGAGAATTTGTTTAAAATGTAAGATAAACCTCCAGATCTGAGCTACCAGATCTGGCTTCTTATCCTATCTAGAAAGCTGATAAGATGAGAGGTTTGAATTTATCACGTTTAACAAACTAAAAACAAAGAAAATTTTAAACTAAATGATCCAGATCCGAGTTGGGGGAGTGATTGAAACAAAGATGGAGAAGTAATATCTAAATCTGATTTGGTCTTTGAAATCTAATGAGAATAACTGCAACTCAACAGAGGTGATCCAATCTTCATCTGGCAACAAGCACAGATGTAAGAGAGATAAATCTAATTCAAGGATTAGGCTTACGCTTATGGCTATGGTCTGTCCACTTTAATGGCCACAAACCATCCAATAGTTTTTAATCCAAATCCTCAATTCAGAACAATAAACATCACTACAAATGCTGTAAGAGACTAGGTTACCAACACTAATTCTTACAGGATTAATGAATCAAGGGAAATTTCATGCACAACAATGAATCTAAAGGAGTCTAATGTACTGAGGAGATCAGAAGGAACCCTTGACATGAGTCCAATGGAGAATGCATAGTTTACAGCAACCTTTTAAAATTCATCCTTACAATTTACAGAGCACGGCTTAGCAGCTCTCGGATTTGCAGTCGTGGATGCAAACTCTCCTTTGAGTTACAGTAGTATCTCACGGCTCTCAAATGCAAGTACAAAGTAGGCTATTACAAGGATTACAGACAAGTTGTCTAGCTGGGAAATGGGGGATTAGAAATGAAACTCAAAATCTGGATACCCAAATTAGGCAAATGGTTCGTCTATTTATAGTTTTCCCTAAGTCCAGCTTAGATGTGTATCAACCAATCAAAATTGGATAGATCTGTAACAACCAATAGGAGTCGAGCACAAGGATCCAGATCTATTTTGGCCAATCAGAACTGCTTGATCCGGTTCAGCCAATCAGGTGATAGAAGCATCAATTCTGTTATGTAATTCAAAAATCTGTTTGAGCTTCTACAAGTTCCCGCCAAGTAATTTCATCTTTGGCTGTTCACATGGGGTGGAATATGCCTTTGGTTCGTGCTCAGAATCTTTCGAAATGTCCCTGGGCTTTTAAATGCATTGGGGCGCGTGCAGAGATTACTAAATTGCCCTTGCAGATGCTGAGAATCTTCAGGATATCATTTCGCACAGTTTGGAGAACTTTTCGCAAGGTACTGTGACTTCTGAAGCTCTTTTCGCACAGATTGGAGACCTTTTCGAAAAGAACTGTAACTTCTGGAGATCTATTCGCAAAGATTGGGGACCTTTTCGAAAAGAATCAGAACACGGAGATCTATTCGCAAAGATTGGAGACCTTTTCGCAAAGATTGGGGACCTTTTCGCAAAGATTGGGGACCTTTACGAATAGCATTCTGTAGTGCATTCTTCTTTTCGAATAGCTCCAAACCTCTTTCCAGGTTGAAACCAGGCCTTTGTCCTCTTTATTTTAGGCATTTTGACAGCCAGTGAGGTTGTCCTTTCTCCTTCTTCCTCCAGATCAAGATGGGTCATCATCTTTTTGGCACTTTTAAGCTACTTTCAAGGTTAAGCCTGCCTTTATTGTTAGCTGTAAAACAAACACTTAAAACACTTATTTAGTTCTCTCAAGGGTCTATCAAGGCCCAGATTAAGGGGTGAAAAATGGTATTTTCCAGTTCTCAACACACCCCCAAACCTAAGCTTTGCTAGTCCCTGAGCAAAGACAAAATTTAAAAATAGGATGAAAAGCCATTTTTGTAGGGAGCACAGTTGCATTTAGCATATGCAACAAGCCTTTTAAACCCCTAGGTGATCCCTAGTGGAGGAGTGAAGTCTCCTGAGGGTTTTCAGTGAAGGTACCCACAAACTTCTCCAATAAATCAGTTAAGATCAATGCAGTTCTGTTAAAGCAAACTTTCATCCAATCAGATTATTCACACCTGCATCAGTCAGGTTGTAAGAAGATTTTCAAGAAAACATCAGTTCAAAACTAAAATTCTGCTGTAATTCCTTTATCATTCACTCAGTTGGTGTCAAAAAGTTTTTACAAGAAAAATTAATGAAAAGCTCGCCTTCTATTTGAGAATTCAGTTTTAATGTTACCCCAAATAAGTTGATTTCAAACCCAACTCTCACCAAGGTTTTCACTCAACATGCAGGTAGGACGGTTGTACTATTTCACACAACTCAAGAGCAGTTACAGCCCTCAAATAGGACTGTAAGTAGGAGCATAGGCATTGCTTTTTAGTTCTGAATTCACTGCTCTTTTCACCATAGATTACACAAATCCTTATCTCCATGTGGCAGCTCAATCCATCTTTGATCAGTAAGGACTTTAACTTGGGTTGTAATGTGGCTTATGGGTGAAATTTATCAAGAATAAAAGGGTTGGAATGGAGTTCAAAATTTTAGACGTCAGTCGAGGTAAGGAGGTGGTATGGACACCTTCTTTATTTCAGCACAATTTCATCTTCTTCTTTGAATTTTCAGAGCCAAAGTGGCCATCTTTTTCTCTTTCTTTTTCAAACTTCCAATGAAATGACTTCTCCCCTTTTTTTTTTCTTTTCTTTTTTTTTTCTTTTTTTTTTTTTTCTCAAATCAACATTGACTGGAATGCCACATTTCTTCTGCTGATACATCATTGCCTTCAATTATTTTTCTTTTTCTTTTACCAAACTATTACCCAACTCACCTTTCTTCATCTTTCTTTCCTTTATCTTCTGAATTCGCAGAGTGAGGGTTAGGCTAAATGAGGTTGATGAGGTTTCAAAAAAATCTTTGATTTATAAAGCTCAAATGGTGTGTATCAAAGGCAGTTTCAAAAGGTGGGGCTTTTTGAAGTTCAAACTGTCCAAAAGAAGGCCCTACATCATGTCTTTAATATCATGATTGCTGTCAAGCTATTTTAACTTGGATATGTGTAACTTCTAGTGATAACAAGCAAGTTCAAACAATCCCTAGAGCAGAAAAAATTGCCAATTCATACCTCCAAAGAATACATTTCAGCAGGCCCAAATCTCACTAGGTGTGGTTTTCTATCAAATTCTTGAGGTATATCATCACTGTTTTCTCTCTTTTTAGGTTTACTAAAACATCAATTTTTATTTTTTTTAGAAATTTTCTGACCTTCACTTCATGAAAGTAATAGAATTACACTAGAAATCAATTTTAAAAAGTTTGAACTTCCTCATTTTTCAATACAACAGGTGTGAAATTACTTCATTTTCAAAAATTCTGCTGGTCATAAGCTGCACCAAGCATTAACTTATTTTATTGGCATCTACCAAACCTAAGATGAACGTTGTCCTCAATGTTCTAGATAAAGGAGAAACTAGGGGTGAGGGTGAAATGAGAAAGAAGAAAAAAGGAAAATATGAGCAGAAAAATCTTAACTATGGAGCAGAAAATATAAATGCAAAACTAAATACATGAATAGGGAAAATGGAAAAAATGATATACAAATGCAGGAAATTACTGCTAAACCAGAAAAAATAGCAAAACAAATCTAGAAAAACTGAATGTATGAACAGAAAAAAGAAGAGTACTGTGAAGAAAATGAAAGGAAACTAACGCTAATAATAGAAAAAAAAAAAAAATTCAGATCCAAAAATAGAATTAAAAAATTAGGAACCGAGTACTAAACTACCAAAATGCAAAAAATGAGTAAAATTAAGACCTAAGAAAGAAAAATCAGCGATCTAAAAATAGAATTTTAAACTAAAATTCCTAAAATAAAAAAAATCCTAAAAGAAACTCTAAACCACCTGCGCCAAAAGAAACCCCCTGTTGCTTGTGTGAGTATGAATCAATATGAATTTGAAATTGATGAAGCATGGGAGTACACAGTTAAAAATAGGATTTATACATAGCTGAGACCTATATATGATGAAGAAATCTCGAAGGAAAATAAAATCAGTGGGTCCATTGAATATTCAAAACAGCCTATGATTCACTACTCATTATCCTACATGATTCCTAAAAAAAAAAAAAAAAAAAAAAAAAAAAAAACTGATCTCAACAGGCCCAGATGGGAAAAGTGGATGCAAATGGAGAAAAGCAGCCCATTCGGAAGATATCTATATATATATATATATTTTTTGTTTTTATAATTTTCAATTTTATTTTTTTACTTGTTTTGGATCAGCCCGGGCTCAACAAGAACCCGTATTTACTACTGCTGAAAATAATGAGAAACAACTCAGAGATTTTCTATTTGTGTTTTCATTTTCTTTTATTTTGTAAAAAATAAAATAAAATCAGCATGCCTAAAAGACAGCAGAAATTATAATCAAAACAAACATTAAACACAGCAGAACTGCTGGTTCTCAAGAATTTATAAATAGAAAATGAATGCAAAGGAGAAGGGGATGCAAACTCAAGCAGATTTGCTCCAGCTTTAGTCCAGATGCTCCTTGTTGGACGGCTGCTCCAGATCTGCAAAAATCCAAAAACTGCAGCAGTACCTTATTCAAGTATATTGACAAAAATAAAAAGAAAAACTCAGGAACCTGCCCAAATTTGACAAAAAGATAAAAAAGTGGCAGCAGCATTTATTCAAATAACTAGAAGGCAAAGAATAAAAACTTAGAAAAATAAAAAAAATTCTGCTGCAGTAAAACAGGTTTTCTATACAAAGCTGCAGTAGACATTTAATCAAGCACTTGGAATGCAAAGTGCAGGTTTAAAGCAAAAATTAAAATGAAAATCAAATCTACAAAATTGAAAAACTTAGGTCTACCAATTTTAAAATCTATTCCCCGACAACGGCGCCAAAAACTTGTTGTTGCTTCTTAGTGTGCTTGATTTATGTGAGTTTTGAAAAACAGATTTATAGCTGCTAAATTACAGTGGTTCTAGACTATATAAACAAATAACGAAATATCGGCACAGTTAGAAGAGAATTAGCCTGTAAGATCAGGGCCAATTGTAGCAAGTTTTAAAAGTAAGTGAGTGAAAGATCGTCCACAGAGAATTTGTTTAAAATGTAAGATAAACCTCCAGATCTGGCTTCTTATCCTATCTAGAAAGCTGATAAGATGAGAGGTTTGAATTTGTCACGTTTAACAAACTAAAAACAAAGAAAATTTTAAACTAAATGATCCAGATCCGAGTTGGGGGAGTGATTGAAACAAAGATGGAGAAGTAATATCTAAATCTGATTTGGTCTTTGAAATCTAATGAGAATAACTGCACCTCCAAAGAGGTGATCCAATCTTCATCCTCTACAAGCATAGATGTAAGAGAGATAAATCTAATTCAAGGATTAGGCTTACGCTATGGCTATGGTCTCCGCATCCAACTTTAATGGCCACAAACCATCCAATAGTTTTAATCCAACTCCTCAATTCAGAACAATAAACATCACTACAAATGTTGTAAGAGACTAGGTTACCAACACTAATTCTTACAGGATTAATGAATCAAGGGAAATTGCATGCACAACAATGAATCTAAAGGAGTCTAATGTCGAGGAGATCGGAAGGAACCCTTGACATGAGTCCAATGGAGAATGCATAGTTCTGACAACCTTTTAAAATTCATCCTTACAATTTCTACGAGCACGACTTAGCGACTCTCGGATTTGTAGTCGTGGATGCAAACTCTCCTTTGAGTTCTGAGTATCTCACGCTCTCAAATGCAAGTACAAAGTAGGCTATTACAAGGATTGCAGACAAGCTGTCTGGCTGGGAAATGGGGAATTAGAAATGAAACTCAAAATCTGGATACCCAAATTGGGCAAATGGTTCGTCTATTTATAGTTTTCCCTAAGTCCAGCTCAGATATGTATCAACCAATCAGGATTGGATAGATCTGTATCAACCAATAGGAGTCGAGCACAAGGATCCAGATCTATTTTGGCCAATCGTAACCGCTGATCCGTTCACCAATCGTGTGAAGCATCAATTACATTATGTAATTCAAAAATCTGTTTGAGCTTCTTGAAGTTCCGCCAAGTAATTTCATCTTTGGGTGTTCACATGGGGTGGAATATGCCTTTGGTTCGTGCTCGAATCTTCCGAATGTCCTCTGGCTTTTAAATGCGTTGGGGACGCGTCGGAGAGATTATCGAATTGCCCTTGCGATCTTGAGAATCTTGAGGATATCATTTCGCATACGCTTTGGAGAACTTTTCGCAAGGTCTTGTGACTTCAAGCTCTTTTCGCATGATTGGAGACCTTTTCGAAAAGAATCAGTAACCACGGAGATCTATTCGCAAAGATTGGGGACCTTTTCGAAAAGAACTGTAACTTCTGGAGATCTATTCGCAAAGATTGGAGACCTTTTCACAAAGATTGGGGACCTTTTCGCAAAGATTGGGGACCTTTACAAATAGCATTCTGTAGTGCATTCTTCTTTTTGAATAGCTCCAAACCTCTTTCCAGGTTGAAACCAGGACTTTGTCCTCTTTATTTTAGGCATTTTGACAGCCAGTGAGGTTGTCCTTTCTCCTTCTTCCTCCAGATCAAGATGGGTCATCATCTTTTTGGCACTTTTAAGCTACTTTCAAGGTTAAGCCTGCCTTTATTGTTAGCTGTAAAACAAACACTTAAAACACTTATTTAGTTCTCTCAAGGGTCTATAAAGGCCCAGATTAAGGGGTGAAAAATGGTATTTTTCAGTTCTCAACACTTCCCAACGATGATCCTTGTGCTAGCAGCTCATAAGAGGGAAAGTGTACTTGTCAGAAAAGAGGAGGGGGCAGCCTGGATAAAAATGCAAATAGCCCCAAACCTAGAAAGATGTACAAACAAGAAGGTATATATCAAATCAAACCCAAATCTAAAGTGGTAAACCAGGGCGAATGAAAGAGCAAAGCAAACATGTTACCTCAATCATGGGCCAGAATCCATAGATGGTGGCAAGGTCCCCGACAGAGGCTCTTGCTAGGCTGTCCATCAGGACGGGATACTAGGTGTTGCCCCAATCCAAACAATGTACGTTGTCTCAATTCTCCATCAGACCGAGAAGGAAGAGGGAGACACGACCTCCACTAGCATTGGCAAGGATGTCATGCCTAGAACGAAGAGGAGTGCAATGCGAGCCAGCATCAAGGCACGCTCATGCTCGATAACAATGTCCATATCAGGCTGGTCTGGGTCAACCAACTCCTCATCATCAAATAGATCTGCCAGTCAGGATAGCTTAACCTGAGAACCAGTCATGTGGGAGGAAGAGGGATAAGCCCCAATCAATCAGACTACCTCCTCACGGTCGGGAATGTGAGGGGAGAACACTGGATCCCCTCCTATCACGATCCCCATAATCATGGACCAGTCGACAGGGGTAATGGTCATGTCGGTCACGAAAGTATGAAAAGTCATCATCTCACGACGAATACTCTCCACTAAGGATTTCACATAAGGCCAGTCCTCCCTCATAGAGGGACAAGATAGGAAGTCCCCAAAGCCAGCATGTGCCAAGAAAAACGTCACAACATGAGGAAGACGGGTGTAGAAGCGTTGAAGGTCGAACCAGCCCCCGCAGAACATGATCGGAGGCAAAGGCTGCATCAGAAGAAAGAAAATGTCAGATCCTGGGACAAAAAGGTGCCAACCAAAAGAAAAAAAAAAGAGAGAAAAGAACAACCAAGAGATATGTCTTTACCTCACTCGCAATCCCAAAGTTGGAGAAATGGGTATACTGTTGTTGAAGCAACCCACTACGAGCTGCCTCGCCCTGCATCTCAAACCAACAGCAAGAGGAGCGTTGCACCCGAACAAGGCGCTCACCTCCAGTACCAAGGACCTCCTTTGGGCTATCCTTGCAGCCCTGGTCATCCTCACTTTGTTGACTACGTGGCATCCTGAAAAGAGGTATATGGGCAACAAGTATTAAAAGATGATAACAAGAGGAAATTAGGTGCTTTGCTAAAAAGGAAAGGTAAGTATGTCTCATTCCCATTAAAATTTCCAAGCAAAAAACCAAAGGAGGGCATGCCCTGTCATTTTAATATAAAAAAAAAAACACAAAAAGAAAAAATAAAAACAACAAAACAAACAAAAATAAAAAAAATCGAGTAAGTTCCATTTCAAAAGTCCTTGCCAAGGAAAATTAGGAAATCTACGTACACAAGTGTGTAAACAAAAACAAACTAAAGTTTTGGTAAGGGCACCCACTGCCCCTCATCTCACAAAAATGTTTGCATGTACATATCCATCATCAAACTCAGGAGGGTGGCAACTGACAACCTTAGAAAGGGCCCAACATTTTGGTCACAGGAAAAGGCGTCGAATTTACAAAATTTTGCGTAAAATGTCCTCACATCTTTTCTCAACCGAAAATCCTCAAGAAAGCGGAATACAAATCAAGAAGGGGACCCCTAAAGCCAACATTCAAAAGAAATATCATTTTGAGGTGCCAACCCTAGCATAGGGATAAATAAAAATCAAGAAAAACCACACAAAGAAAAAGGGGGTGCTAAGTGACGAGTTTTAAACCCCCACATTTCGGGCATTAAAAAGCCACTTTTTTTTTCAAAATTATCTCAAACTTTTTTACCAAAATTCATCCAAGGCACCCACATAAATCAAAGAAAGGTTCGAAAATGTTTACGAGCATCATTTGTGCAAAAGCCCTAATTACACCAACAAAATTTGACAAAAGCCTAACCAAAAAAAATATATAGACACAAATTCATCAAATGCCTAAACGAAATCCATGCAAATACCCAAAAGGGATCACAAACAAATGCATTTACAAGAAAAATCAATTCTCAAATGCAAGAGTTTTAGCCATTGATGTAAAACTTAAAAGAAAAAAGGGTTTAGGAAGATTACCTTGGTTGAAAATAAACCCTAGATCCGGTGGGAAAATGGGCAATTGATCGGCAATGTCAACACCGGCGCGATATTGAGGTTCGAATCAAATCAATGGAGCACAAGGTAGGGCTCCCGTTTCGATTTGGAGAGAGGGAGAGGGAAATTTTTTGAAAAATAAGCCTTTCTCGGGTCTCTTCCCGTACTCGGCTAATTTAAATGAAAATTTAGCATTGCATATTTTTATATACACAAGGCTTATTTTCCCAGATTTGGCATTGTGTATATAATATATATGCAACGCGTATCCCCCCTTGATTTTTGATTTACCCAGGGTTGGCCTTGTGGACTCGCTTTCGCACAAGGCGTGTAGGTGGCTGATCAAGGTGGCACACAGTCCCAAAAAGTGTTTCGACCTCCATTCGATCCGCTCAAGCAATTATGCTAAAATAAAAAGTTAGGATCAATGAGCACGCTCAAAACCTCGAACAGAAAAAATGCATCAAAAAACACAAAATAACAAAAATATGTGGCTTGTTAAATGATGCACACATTCCCAAAAAGCGTTGCGACATCAATATTCGATCCGCTCAGGTAGTCGTGCTATATTAACTTCGGGACCGATGGGTTTACCCAAAGATCTCGAACCCTACTTCGCATAGAGGCACCCGTGTCGATCAAAATGGGGCAATTAATGCCTCATAAGATCGGTACAACCGTTGGATCTTCGCATCTTCACTTTATGCCAATTTTGAAGCATGGGTCGATCACCCACCACTAGCGGGGCTGTTCTGTACAAAATAATACTCGAACATCATACATCATCAATCACACCATCACGGTTATGCCCAGTAATATCACTAAACGCTTGGGGACCGTTAGTCTTGAGGAGCGGACGTTTTCCCAATGTTATGGGCTTCCGCAACTCTTCATCCCGAGGAACAAATGTTTTCCCACTTATATGGGCTTCTGCTACTCTCCATGTTTTTTCTTTTTTTAATGTTCGAGGTTCGTTTTGAAAACAGCAGACCCGATAGCGGCGCCTTGGGCCTCTTAGCATGTCTCTTTCTTTAGCATGTAATTGTTGAGAACTGAACTGGAAAATACCATTTTTCACCCCTTAATCTGGGCCTTGATAGACCCTTGAGAGAACTAAATAAGTATTTTAAGTGCCTATGTTGCAGCTAACAATAAAGACACGTTTAACCATAAAAGCAGCTCAAAAGTGCCAAAAAGATGGCAATCCATGTCATTCCAAAGGAAGGAAGTAAAGAAACAACCTCATCAGCTGTGGAAAGGTCTAAATAGAAGAGGCAAAGACCTGTAAGAGAAGCAGGGAACATTTCGAACAGAGAAATGCACTATAGAGTTCTTTTCGCAAAGAACTTGCACTTTTCGTAAAGAACCTTGAACTTTGCGAAAAGAAGAAAACACTCCTCGAAAAGAAGATTGAACTTTGCGAACAGAGCTTCAGAAGTCATTGAACTTTGCGAAAAGGCCCCTAAACTCTGCGAAAAGGACTAAAACTCCAGGTGTAGCTTTCGAAGAGCATCTGAACTCCTCGAAAAGAACATTGAACTTTGCGAGCGAGCTTGAAGTCATTGAACTTCTTGAAAAGGCCCACGAAGCTCTGCGAAAAGGTATTCGAGATTCGCAGCTTTAACAAGGGCAATTCAGTAATCACGACGCGCCCCAATGCATTGAAAAGCCCGGAGACATTCCTAAGATTCGAGCACGAACCAAAGGCATATTCCACCCCATGTGAACACCCAAAGATGAAATTACTTGGCGGAACTTCTAGAAACTCTAACAAACTTTCAAAATGCATAATGAATTGATGCCTCTGTTTCTGATTGGTGAACCGGATCAAGCGATTACGATTGGCGAAGATCCGGATCCCGGTGCTCGACTCCTATTGGTTGATCTGAGATCTATCCAATTCGATTGGTTGATACACATTTGAGTGGCTTAGGGAAAACTATAAATAGACGAACCATTTGCCCAATTTGGGTATCCAGTTTTAGAGTTTTCATCTCTGCTTCTCATTCGACACCTATCCAACCCTGTAATCCCTTCTTGTAGTTTACCTTTGAGAGCCATTGTGAGTGATTTGTACTTCCAAGTTCGGATTCAAGATCGTAGTTTGAGGGCTCTCTAAGAAGCCGTGCTCAGAATTGTAATTTTGGATTTTAAAAGGTTCTTTGTGTCTTCTCCATTGGAGTCATGTCGAGGGTTCCGAATGTTCACCTTAGTGCATTAGACTTCTTTAGATTCACTCATCCGCATGCAACTTCCTTAATTCATCACCCCTGCGAATTAGCGTTGGTAACCTAATTCTAGCGGATTTACGATGATGTTCATGTTCAAATAAAGAATAGGCCACTAGTGATGATCTCGTGACAAATCACCATAAGTCTAAACCTATTCCTTAATTCGGATTTATTTCTCTTACATCTGTGTCTTGGTAGCGGATGAAGATTGAATCTGCTGCTGAACTACTCTCCATTAAAATTCAAAGGCTAAAATACATGAAGCTATTATTTCTGCATTTGTTTTATTTTAAACACCTCCACAACTCGGATCTGGATCACGTAGTTAGTTCTTTTCTTTATTTGCTTTTAGTTAAACGTGACAAAACCCAACACTCTCTTTTATCTATTCTTTATTTTAGATATTATGAGCCGATCCGTAGTAGCAGATGAGGTTTATCTCTCATTTTAGACAAACTTCTCTGTGGACGATCTTGAAATACTTACTTTTAAAACTTGCTACAACGGCCCCGATCTTGCGGGCCGTTGTTAGCTAATGTGCTGATATCCCTTTCATAAGTTAACATCCATATAACCTAGCATTCTTTAATTCTTTAATTTTTGATTCATAATGCACACAATTATGGCACACTTGGAGCGACAACAAGTTTTTGGCGCCGCTGCCGGGGAAGTTTGTTCTAAAATAGATAGACCTATGTTTATTTTCATTTATTTATCAGTCATTTATTAATTTTGTTGTTATTTTTAAAATTGGTAGACCTAAGTTTTTCTATTTTGTAGATTTGATTTTTATTTTAATTTTTGCTTTAAAACTGCACTTTGCATTCCAAGTGCTTGATTAAATGTCTACTGCAGTTTTGTATAGAAAACCTGTTTCTTAGAATTTTTATTTTTCTGAGTTTTTATTCTTTGCCTTCTAGTTATTTGAATAAATGCTTCTGCCACTCTTTATCTTTTGTCAAATTTGGGCGTGCTTTGAGTGTTTCTTTTATTTTGTCAATATACTTGAATAAGGTATCACTGCAATTTTGGATTTTTGCAGATCTCAAGCGACCATCCAACAAGGATCATCTGAACTAAAAGGATCAGATCGCTTGAGTTTGCATCCCTTCTCCTTTGCACTCATTTTCTATTTTTAAATTCTTGAGAACCAGCAGCTGTGTTTAATGTTATAATTTCTGTCTTTTAGGCATCTTTGATTTTTTTTACAAAACCAAATACAAAATAAAAGAAAATGAAAACACAAATAGAAAATCTAAGTTGTTTCTCATTATTTTCAGCATAGTAAATAGGGGCTCTTGTTGAGCCCGGCTGATCAAAACAAGTAAAAAAAAAAAATTATATACATATATAGATATCTTCTGGATGGGCTGTTTTTTTCTCCATTTGCATCCACTTTTCCCATCTGGACCTGCTGAGATCATTTTTCTTTTTTAGGAATCATGTAGGATAATGAGTAGTGGATCATAGGCTGTTTTGAATATTCAATGGACCCTTGATTTTATTTTCCTTGATTTCTTCATCATAAATGGGTCTCAAATGTGTGAACCCCTGCTTTTAATATGTGCTCCCATGCTTCATTATTCTTTTGATTCATACACATCATCAACAAAGGGTTCTTATGAATCTTGCTTTTCACTATATATTATTCACTAATCATTTTATAATCACTTAGATTCATAAGTATCTCGTGTTTTTGGGGTTTTTCTTTGGGCTTAGGATGTATCATTTGGCATTAGAGTTTACATTTTAGGAATTTTAGTTTCAAATTCATTTTAGATCATGATTTTTTCTTTCTTAGGTTAATGTGTCCTCGTTTTCTTGATTTTCGTCATTTTTACGTGAGTATAGCTAGTTTCTAACTTTGTTTTCCTATTTTGCATTCACAAATTCAGTTTTGTATCAACACTTTTCTTTTCTTTTTTAACTTTGTATTCAGGTCCCTTACCTTGCTTTTCTTGTTTCTCTGTTATTAGCATTAGTTTCCTTTCATTTGCATAGTAATCCTTCTATTTGTTAGATTTTATTTAGCAGTTCTAGCATTGTTTTGTTGATTTTCTTGCATTTGTATATCATGTTTTCCATTTCCTTGCTCATATCTTCGGTTTTACATTTTTATTTTCTCGCATATAGTTTAGATTTTTACATTCTTAGTTTTTCTTTCTTCTTTTCCCTCTGCTGCCCCTAGTCTCTCATTGTCTAGAACATTGAGGACAATGTTCATCTTAGGTTTGGGGGTATGGCGGTATGCCAATGAAATAAGTTAATGCTTGATGCGACTTATGACCGAATTTTTGAAAATGAAGTAATTTCACACTGTTGTTTTGAAAATGAGGAAGTTAAAACTTTTTAAAATTAATTTCTAGTGTAATTCTAATACTTTCATGAAGTGAAGGTCGAAAATTTCTAAAAATAAAAAATTGATGTTTTAGTAAACCTAAAATGAGAAAGCGTGATGATATACCTCGAGAATTTGATAGAAAACCACACCAGTGAGATTTGGACCTAAAATGTATTCTTTGGAGGTATAAATTGGCAGTTTTTCTGCTCTAGGAATTTTTGAACACACTTGTTTTCACTAGAAGTTACACATATCCAAGTTAAAATATCTTGGCAATCATGATATTAAAGACATGATGTAAGGCCTCCTTTTGGCCAATTTGAACTTCAACAAAACCCAACCTTTTGAAATTGCCCTTGATACACACCAATTGAGCTTTATAAATTCACCATTTCTTTCAACCCTCATTTAGCCTAACCCTCACTCGAGAATTCAAGGTAAAGGAAAGAAAGTCAAGAAAGGTGAGTTGGGTAAATGACTTTGGTAAAAGAAAAAAAAAATAATTGAAGGCAATGATGTAACAGCAGAAGAAATGTGGCATTCCAGTCAATGCTGATTTGAAAAAAAAAAAAAAAAGGAGAAGGCATTACGTTGGAAGTTTGAAAAAGAAAGAGAAAAAGATGGCCACTTTGGCTGTGAAAATTCAAAGAAGAAGATGAAATTCTGCTGAATTGAAGAAGGTGTGTCTATCACCTCCTTACCTTGACTGACTTCTCAATTTTGCACTCCATTCCACCCCTTTATTCTTGATAAATTTCACCCATAAGCCACATTACAACCCAAGTTAAAGTCCTTACTGATCAATGAAGGATTGAGTGTCACATGGAGATAAGGATTTGTGTAATCTATGGTGAAAAAGTAGTAAATTCATCGAAAAGCAATGCCTATGCTCACCTTACAATCCTATTTGAGGAAGTAATTGCTCTTGAGTGTGTGAAATAGTGCAACCCTCATATTTACATGGTGAGTGAAAACCCCGTGAGAGTTGAGTTTGAAATCAAATTATTTGGGGTAACATCAAAACTGAATTTCAAATAGAAGGCAAGCTTTTCATTAATTTTTCTTGTAAAAACTTTTTGACACCAATCGAAAGTGAATCGAAAGGAATTACAAGAATTTTAGTTTTGAACTGATGTTTTCTTAAAATCTTCTTACAACTTTGGTGATGCGTATGTGAATAATCGATTGGATAAAAGTTTGCTTTAATGAACTACATTGATCTTAAGCGGATTTATTGAGAAGTTTGTGGGTACCTTCACCTGAAAACCCTCGGAGACTTCACTCCTCCACTAGGGATCACCTAGGGTTTAAAAGGCTTGTTGCATATGCTAAATGCAATCTCTCCCTACAAAAATGGCTTTTCATTCTATTTTTAAATTTTGTCTTTGCTCGGACTAGCAAAGCTTAGGTTTAAGGGGGTGTGTTGAGAACCTGAAAATACCATTTTCACCCTTAATCTTTAATAACCCTTGAGAGAACTAAATAAGTATTTTAAGTGCCTATGTTCTAACAATAAAGACACGCTTAACCATAAAAGCGACTCAAAAGTGCCAAAAGATGGCAATCCATGTCATTCCAAAGGAAGGAAGTAAAGAAACAACCTCATCACCGTGGAAAGGTCTAAATAGAAGAGGCAAAGACCAGAAGAGAAGCAGGAACATTTCGAATGAGAATGCACTATAGAGTTCTTTTCGCAAAGAACTTGCACTTTTCGTCTGAACCTTGAACTTTGCGAAAAGAAGAAAACACTCCTCGAAAGAAGATTGAACTTTGCGAACGAGCTTGAAGTCATTGAACTTTGCGAAAAGGCCCTAAACTCTGCGAAAGGACTAAAACTCAGTGTAGCTTTGAAGAGCATCCAACTCCTCGAAAAGAACATTGAACTTTGCGAGCTTGAAGTCATTGAACTTTGCGAAAAGGCCCCTCAACTCTGTGAAAAGGTATTCTCGAGATTTGCGGCTTTAACAAGGGCAATTCGATGTCTACACGCGCCCCAATGCATTGAAAAGCCGAGACATTAGGAAGATTACGAGCACGAACCAAAGGCATATTCCACCCCATGTGAACACCCAAACATGAAATTACTTGGCGGCAACTTCTAGAAACTCTACCAAACTTTCAAAATGCATAACAGAATTGATGCCTCTGTTTCCTGATTGGCTGAACCAGCTCAAGCGATTCGATTGGCGAGCAGATCTGGATCACGGTGCTCGACTCCTATTGGTTGATACAGATCTATCCAATTCGATTGGTTGATACACATTTGAGCCGGCTTAGGGAACACTATAAATAGACGAACCATTTGCCCAATTTGGGTATCCAGATTCTACAGTTTCCATCCCTGTTTCTCATTCCGGCCAGATACCTTATCGAACCCCAGAATCCTTCTTGTAGTTTACCTTTGAGAGCCATTGTGAGTGATTTGTACTTCCAAGTTCGGATTCAAGGCGTAAGTTTGAGGGCTCTCTAAAAGCCGTCTTTCTGTAGTTGGAATATTGGATTTTAAAAGGTTGCTGTAAGTTGTGTCTTCTCCATTGGAGACATGCCGAGGGTTGTGTATGTTCACCTTAGTGCATTAGACTTCTTTAGATTCACTCATCCGCATGCAACTTCCCTTAATTCATCCCCCCTGTGCGAATTAGCGTTGGTAACCTAATTCTAGCAGCATTTACAGTGATGTTCATGTTCTGAAATAAAGAATAGGCCACAGCTAGCTGATGATCTGTGACAAATCACAGCCATAAGTCTAAACCTATTCCTTAATTCGGATTTATTTCTCTTACATCTGTGCTGGTAGCCAGATGAAGATTGAATCTGCTCTGTTGAACTACAGATTCTCCATTAAAATTCAAAGGCTAAAATACATGAAGCTATTATTTCTGCATTTGTCTTATTTTAAACACCTCCACAACTCGGATCTGGATCACGTAGTTAGTTCTTTTCTTTATTTGCTTTTAGTTAAACGTGACAAAACCCAACACTCTCTTTTATCTATTCTTTATTTAGATAATTAAGGAGCCAGATCTGGTAGCACAGATCTGGAGGTTTATCTCTCATTTTAGACAAACTTCTCTGTGGACGATCTTGAAATACTTACTTTTAAAACTTGCTACAACTGGCCCTGATCTTGCAGGCCAGTGTTAGCCCCAATGTGCTGATATCCCTTTCATAAGTTAACATCCATATAATTTAGCATTCTTTAATTCTTTAATTTTTGATTCATAATGCACACAATTATGGCACACTTGGAGCGACAACAGTGATCATTAGTGATCGAAAACCAAAGAGGGAAATCTGAAGACACCCAAATTTGGCCCAAGGCCTGATCAACACGTACTTTGAGAAAGGTGTACTTCTGAGCTTCTGAAAGTCCCCCTCCCCCCCCCTGAACCTTTGGAGCTTAACCCGAAACCTTAAAACCCTTCCCAAACCCTTAGAAAGGCCCAGTCAAACCCATAGAACCCATAATTGAACCTCATGAACCCTTAGTGGACCTGCCATGGGCCCAATTTCTAAAGCCGACAGTTTCACTACCCAAAACTGGGCCTTGCATATATTTTATATACGCAAAGCAAAATTTTCCAGAAATTGGCCTTGCGAATATAAAATACACGCAAGGCCTATTTTTACTTCAGGCTCCAACAGTGGGCCCTGAACTTCTCTATTTTCTCAGGAACATTGTTCATAAGCTTAGCGTATATAAAGTATATGCAAGGCTTATGAACAGTGTTTTTTTGGAAAATGTTCAAATTTTAATTTTTGGGTTTGACTTGTTGACCACCCCAATGTTTGGGTGGGTTTCCTTCAGACTGTTGCACCCCCTGTAGTTCTATTTGCAACCCTCTAGCCATTTAAAAACCCCACCCTATCATCTACCATTAAACCCAATTACCACCTATCTAAGCTCCCAAAAACCCAAAAAACCTTAGATCCCTATTACCTAATTGTTAAACTAATTAGAACCTTAAACCCTTCACTAATCCTCCCATTCTCTATAAATAGAGAGCCACCCCCTCCCCCCTTGCTTAAGGGCTTGAAAAAAATTCTAAAAAGAGAGAAGAATATCAAGAGAGTTTCCTTTCCATTTTCAAGTTCTAAACCCTCAAATTCCAAAACCTAAGTTCATCCTTTACACCCCATATCCCATCATAAATCCCTCACCTTTAGCAAGATCAAGGCCTTAGCCTACCTCTCCTACCCTCTAGCCCCCTAGCCTTAGAGGTTCAAACCCCTTCCTTAGCCCATTCGCCACCTGAAGCTCACCGAAAGCGCATCCACACGAAGGTCCACAGCGGTGCTACAAGGGCATGAGAGCTCCGGCTCTCCCCACTATTCCTCTACCTTCTTTGCTTTCCCTCTTTCCTAGAATTTGCGTCGTTTCGCCGCCAAACTTTCGGTGATTGCGGGGGGCTCAAATAGGATCGGAGTGCCTTTGGGTAAGGGGGAGTGTTGTTCAAAATTTTAATTTTTCTTTTACTTTGGCCATAGTAGAGACCGCTCACGAGCTGGTCAATCGGGTGCTTAAAACCATCCCGATTGATAACCAAAGCCCTTATCCAAGAGCCTTTGCATAGACCGGTGAATCAGAGTCATATTTTCGCACCTCGGTGCTTATAATATCGATTTGGGTATCCTGGGATACCAAAAGCTCCAGGTGGCGACTCTAATTTTCTTACGAGCGCATTGTCGTGATGGACTCGCAAGAGCCCACGATTTCACAAGTACACATGCGAGAACAAATCTGATATAGTACCTAGTACAAAATCTATCTATCCCCAATCACTTCTATGCATAGAATTCTTCTAGCAGAAGATCTACTTCTTCCAGCACGTAGTCAGGATCCTCTTCAAGACCAAGATCCTGATCTAGATCTACACTTGTGACATAAAGTTTGGATGAGTTAACAGTCTAAGCTCAGTATGGAAAATTCAATGCCAATTTCATTTCGTCAAGACAATACATAGATTCTCAATGACTAAATTAAAAATAATCTTTTGTAATCCACATAAACCAAAATACTGAGTTCAAAATCACAAGATTTAAACATGTCATTTCACGATCTAAGACGTGTCATGCAAATTTTTACTTATAGTTTCAAAGTTCAATTTCACATTCATGTCGAGATCAAAGTTTCCATTCGGGAAAAGCATCCCATGACGTGGGAATAGAGCATTCCATTAAGTGGAAATAAGGTCATAAACCCCGGGGCCTCAACCCCTCTCTGGATCCTCTACTCCTCTTACCCACTTGGCATCCAACATCACACACAAAGCTTGATTTCATAGTTAAAATTCATATTCATAATCATGGTGCATGTTCAAGAAACTCAAAGATCATATACCGATTTCGTGTACAAGATTCTGATACAGAATTCATATTCAAGGTTCACAGTGCAGAAATTTCCAAGCAGTTCAAAAGTTCCATAATTTTGAATGTTTTAAATGCATCAAGATTTCACAAATCCTATTTTTTCAAATACTGATGATCATGCGAAGAGGGAACAAAATTGAGTCATGAATTTTCCTACCTTAACCTCATAATCATGGGAAGAAAATGCAAGGTCCTACCGATGGCTTCCAATTCTCAATCTAGATCATCGGAGGTTCATAGACTGTGCTTCAATGTCGGAGGAATCAATCATTTCAAAGTCATTCAAGTCTTTCTAGTGGAAAATTTCAAGTAGACAGAAACAGGGAAATTTGCTCGAGCGATTCGAAATTCGCTCGAGCGAGTTGTTAAGAATGCATGTGGCACCTTCAAATTCGCACGAGCGAAATTTCCCCAAGAAATTTTGCCTGAATCTGGGGAAAATTCGTTCGAGCGAATTTTCCCAAGCCTTATTCTCTGTGTCTAAAGGCAATTCACTTGAGCGAGTTGTTCAGATTCTGCAACTCTTAAACTTCATCTTCCCCAATTCGTGTTTCCCAAAATTAACCCCAATTTGCTTGCATGCATACACAAATCATAGATGTAAGCCAAATCCACTCATCAAATCCTAGATCTTACCTTCTAAACACACATGTTACGTTTGCGATGCTCGGAATCGATGGAATCGACGTCGAAACTCGCCTATCGTTCAACGCTCGCTTTCTTCCTCAAAATCCTTCGCATGCAAAACCCAAAGTGCATACAATTAAAATCTAAATCTTAGAAATCGAGACTCAATCATCTATTGTACGATTCTCACCTTCGAAATCATGCAGGCGAGTTCGCGATCGCTTTGCTCATTCTCTTTCGATCTTAACGACACTACAAAGAAACGATCCTCGCGATTCAAAATGGGTAAAGGTTTCCCTCGTGTCACGAAGAATATTTACGCAAAGATTGATGGTTTAGATTCGTCGAAGGAACAAAAATTAGAAAGAGAGCTCATCTTCTTCCTCTCGGTCTCTCTTTCTTTTCCTCTCAAATCTCCAAAACTAATGCAGATGGGTTCACTGTGCGTGAACTTGAGTTTTATACTCAGGGCTTGATCCGGTGTGTAGCCGATACACAATGGATCAGTGTACGGTTTGTTATCTCCTTGTCCAAAATAAAGTCACACCGTACTTCATGTATTTTGATCCTTGGATCTTTGGTTTACAAAGCGAGGTCTTAACCATTGGTGCTCTCACGGAGCCTGGTTACCAATTACACAATTTAATATATAATCCTAGTGCCACAGTACAGCTAGGGTATCGAACACACACATTTGGTCGGTGTGTTCGGGTTCATAATTTTCAGGGTGTTACATCCTCCTCCCCTTAAGAAATTTTCGTCCTCGAAAATTCACCACGTAACATGTGGGTCCGAAGACATACCCTGATACTACACCAAGCAGTATATATATAGCATTACTATTGTTAGTGGTAGTAATACTAGAGCACGAGGCTACATCGAAGACATAAGGAGATTACAATTCTATAGTACGAGAATACAATCCTTTTCCTAAGATTTACATCATGCCGTTAAATTACATCTCTAGTACAAGGAAGATTAGATACATCCACCAGTATAAGGACACATTCACATGCCACAAGTGGACGACATGACCACAAGAAATGTCATTAATCATCCGGCAACTGATTAGCCTTCCACAGAAGAACATCATTAACAATTTAGCAAATACACCTCCATAGCTAAATCAGAATTTTCGTCAACCATCCATACAACATATTCACAAAGAGCACAACCATAGATTATAGGATATACATCTACTGCTAGTCGAGTTACTAACAATTATCAAACATGATATTGCCATAATAATTTTTAACCACTAACTAACCAACATCAATTGCTTATCGAAGTAACCATCATCACCAATCGGATTCAATGTGCTATTTCACAAAAGAGATTTAAATACTAATTGCTAAAATTGATTATTAATCACAAATTATCATTGCCAGAAAACATAGTGTGGCCCATCGATTATCAAAAGCTACAACTTCACATAACAAGTTAACTACAAAATATCTAGTTGCTATCATGAAATTTACACCATTTACATCATCCATTCATCACCACAACTATCTCATCACCATACAATCACAAACCAAAATCCAAAATTTTATACACATTCACCATTACAAAAAAAAATCTAACTTGTCTGAATAAATTAAATTTACTGTTCATCAAGGGGTCGGATCCCTCATGGATCTGGCTGCTCCTCTATCGGCTTCGCTCCTCAGCTACCATCCCCTCTGGCCCTAGAACTTGAAGCACCCGATGTGTACTCTTGTACCATCGCGATGTGTGGAGCGGCGATAGTCGGGTACGCCTGCCGTATTAGGTCCATCAGCATGGCCTCATGGAAGTCTAGCCGCCGGTTCATCGTGTCCATCTGTCTACTGAATTCTGCCAATGTAAAATGTCACCATGTGCGGCATGTGGATGTTGGGCTAGGATTGGCTGAGGTTGGGGCATCTGGGGTCCTGGCAGGGCTGGCTCATCCTGAGCTTGGTCTACAACTTGGTGGCATTTTCGGTCTAGGACTCTCTTCCTCAGACCTCAGTAACTTGCATTCCAGTCCTCAAGTCTATATATCTTGACATTGTTGGACCACTGCTGCTCATCCAGCAATATCTCGTAGTCATCGTCTTCGTCCTCGTACTCCTCGATCATCCGGGAGATGAGTCGAGCGTACAGTAAGGATTTTAGGGGTTTCTTCCTCTCCTTTAATAACTGTTATCTTGCGTACTTTATCCCTTCGTACACCATCTCCGGTGCACTGTACTATCTCTCTTCAAAAGCAACAACCAGAGCCTATTGGAAGACTGTAACTCTTTCTTATTCATGTCGTAGAGGGTATAGGTTACACCTTATGATGACATCTAGCATTCAGAATTCAGGGCGCAATTATGCCCTCCTAACCGATCTACCCGAACCGTGCTCTTCATTGATCATCTTAGTAATGACTTCATGATATGGTACGGTTTCTAAGCACAATTCCAGTAGACCCTTGTCCTTAACAAAGTAAAGGTGGCATTCCATCGCACTCGCTATGTGTTTGACTTCGAATTCAAACACCCTTCCATCAATCTTAGTGCAAAGTTTGCCCGAATTTTTTGCTAGGTAAAAATTCTCGTAGAATAGTCTAGCCAGCCTCGGGTAATAGTAGTCGTGAAACGGGGCTAACAGGGATTGTAGCCTAGTTGTGGTTATGTACTCATGCGACCAAGAGGTTGTGTCTTGGTCTTCGAAAAGGTCTTTATCAAAAGACCACTCAATTTCAAAACTTTTGGTGTCCCACCATTCAGTGGGTTGATCCCGTGGCGGTGGCGGGGGATCGACCTTAGGTCGTTTGGACAATGTGACTTTTGAAGCGGGGCGCTTCGAAGTCGGTATTTTAGTGGCACACTTCTTCTTGGATGCCATTTGACAAAATCTCAAATTTTCAAAGAAGAAAAAGGTAGGGTTTACCTTTGAAGGAGAAGCGTAGAGTAATGGGTGAGGATGTGGAGTCTCATGGATGAAGGAAGAACAACCATGGTTTGACCACAAATGGTGAGTTTTTCCCCGTGGAAGAGAGAAGAAGAAGAGACTTGTTTCGAATTCCAAAAGTCACACGAAATAGAAAGAAAAGAACTCACGGTTCTTATATACTAGAAAATTCACTAGAGCGATTTCCAAATTCGTTGGAGCGAAAATCAATTTACACTAAGCCACATGGAAATTTGCTCGGTCTATTTCTGCTAGAGAAATTTAGCCTAGAAAATTTGCTCGAGTAAGATTTTCTAGTGTTGTTTGGAGGCCTTTTCTGAAGGATTCACTCGAGCAAGTTTCTAATTTTTCTCAAGCAAATTTTTCAGGTGGTCTTTTATTTGAAACAGTCCATTAACTGTACAGAGGCTCTAAAATCCTCTTTTCTTCCATCCTATACCTACAATTAGACCTTTATTATCACACTTTAATCACCATTACATTTACACACTCATCCACCTACACGATTACAATAAACTTAATTTTAATATGACCTTTGATTCATCACACTCAGGTTCACGCAACCATTATATCAAGGTCTAATTCAAAACAACTATTTCATCCAATTTAACTCATTACAAATTACTCTATCATAGTTTATTAGAACACGACAGTGAACACATTACAATTTACTCTATCATAGTTACATGATGTTAGTTCATTGTCATAAAACATTCACCCATCATTCCAATTCATCGAAAATGTGTGGGTACGCCTCGTGTATATCTGCTTCATGTTCCCAAGTGGCCTCAGCAATTGAATGATCTCGTCACCTTACAAGTACTAGGGGGATCCACTTAATGTGTAGGACTTGTTCCTTTTGATCAAGGATCTGCACTAGTTCCTCCATGATGGTCAAATCCTTGCGAATCTCGATGGGTTGGTAGTCTAGGATATTCATGGGGTCTCTTACGTACTTCCTCAACATTGATACGTGAAACACATTATGTACACTTGATAGTTGTGACATCAAAGAAATCCTATATGCTACTTTGCCGACTCGTCAAGATTTCGCCTTTCATGGGCGAAATCTTGACAAATACGTTGTCCCTAATTTGAAATAAATGTGGGGGTGTCAGTAAAATGTAATGATAACTGGGAAATAAAGGCAATTAATTATATCAAGTTCACCTGAAACTCGACATTTGTTCTTTTGAGGTTGGCATAGCTCTTTTGTCAGCTCTGTGCAACCTTCAATATTTCCTGAATCGTCTAGATTGCTTCGGTTGCACTCTCGATGATTTCTAGACCCAAAATGAGTTTCTCACTGACTTCTACCCAGTTGAGTGGATACTTGCATCTCCAACCATATAAAGCTTCGAAAGGAGCCATTCCAATGCTCGCCTAATAGTTATTGTTATAAGCGAATTCGATCAAGGGCAAATGCTTGACCCATGATCCTTGGAAATCCAGCATACAGGCATGAAGCATGCCTTCAATGATCTGATTTACCCTTTCAGTTTCTCCATCCATCTGTGGGTGGATGTTGAGCACTGAAAAATGCGATTTTTCACCCCTCAACCTGGCCTTCGATGAACCTCTGAGCCAATTAATAATGTGTTTTTAGTGTGTTCTTATAGATAACAGAAAAATAAGAATTTAATGCAGCAAGCCCACATTTCAGCCAAGAAGACTGCTTTGTATGTCAATTTGTGGAGCTGTTGAACAAGTTATGGAATGCACCATGGTGGATCACACCATGTGTGCCATATTGCATGCCTAGGTGGGCCTTGGGAGTCCAATTGATGGAAGGAATATGGTCCCAAGTGGAGGAGGCCACTGCAGTAGGCACTACACTGTAGCAGAAGAGCAGAAAAGGAAGCTCGCACAGTTGTCATGAGGTTCACTTTGTCCAAAAAATGCTTCGCGCAGTTCAAAATTGTCAAATTCTTAAGCGCACATGCAGTTCTCGCATAGACAGCATCACAGGAAATCACGTTACAAGCCTCTCACGCAGTGACCTCGCGAGCTTCAAAGTCCAACTTTGTGAGCAGTAGAAAGCTACACACAACGTTGAACCTCGCGAGCCTCTTCAGCATGCACTTCAGCCTCGCGACAGCATAGCAAGAACCCAGCGAGCTACATCACCTAAAGCTATAGCCACACGAGATGCACCATTCACAGCAGAGCTGAGCCTCACGAGCAATAAAATGCTGCACACAACGTTGAACCTCATGAGCCTCTTCAGCATACACTGTAGCCCAACAACAGCCTAGGGAGTGAGCACCTAACGCAACTCCAGCTATGCGAAGCTCGGGCCCCCAACTTCTCCGCCACCTATTTCAATGTTCAGGGATAGTTTTGGGATTTCACTTCAATTAGGGCACACACCCTGAGGTTCCAATTTGTACCACACACTTTGAAGCATCCAAGGGCCACGAATGAGCCACTCCAAAGCATCTCTCTTCTAATTGGCTAATGCACATTAGAGTTTCTGCATATATAAGGGATTGTTATCTACATTTGTAAATTATCCAGGGGTAGCCTATGATCACCTAGGTTTAGGGTTTCGAGCCAAGAATAGCTTGGTTCACTTAGGGTTTTAGATCCAGGAATAGCCTGAGATCTGAGCTAGGGTTTCCTGTGCTCATTTAGGGTTTAGTTTCCTTTTCCTTTTTCCATTTTCTTCTTCCTTAGCTTAGCACTTGCTGGCTAAATCCTCTATAAGCAGTTAGGTGTAGTTTTATTTAGTTTTGTAATTGGCCTTGTAATCTTAGGGATCTTTGGTTGAGTTGTTGTGCACAAGGCTGCTGCCTTGAGGATTTGCATTGTAAGTAGTGTTGATCAATGAAATTTGTACTTTAATTATACACTCAATCTGTTATTTTCCTATTTACCCATAGTTTTGTTCAGGCTATAGATTGCATTTAGGATTTGAGCTGATTGAAAGCTCCTGAAAGCTTGAGCTTGTAGCCCTGGGACCATGATGGCAACAACATTTTACATATTCCATCTCATTATTTGTGGGTAAGGCAGCCTCTGTGGATAGCCTATGACCATTTGAGTAGACAAACTATAGCCCTAGGGCAGGTCTTGGTCTCAGATCTGAGAAGGATTCTTCTCCTCTGCACTTGAGCTTGTAGCCTTGTGATAGGTTATTGCAGGAACAGGCTCCCCTCTATTTTACTTGACCAACATCAGATGTTAAATCTGATTTCTCTGTAGTAATTACAGACTTGAGAGCTGAGTCATTGCAGGCCTTTTGTAGAAATGACCAGCTGAATCTAAGTCCTCATTAAGCCTGAGATACTTTATGGTTTCCACCTGATTTTCAAAGTTTGCTTGCTCCTATGAATGCAATGCTAGATCTATAGCATATCTAGGGAGCTTGTAGCCATGTAAACATAGTGTCTGTAATGGTATTCATGGTCTGCTTTAGTTCATTGGTTAGAGGAAATCTATTAGATAGTCTGTGACCATTTAAGTGAACAGATTATAGCCTTAAGATCAATCCACTCCTTTGGATTAGGTTAGCTTTTTGATTTGATCAATGGGATTTGACAGACTCTATTGGATAGTCTGTGACCATTTAAGTGGATAGAGTATAGCCTTAAGAGCAGTCTAAATGGCATGGGTTAAGTTGGATTCTTCTTCCTTGTTGAGGTTTTTGATAGCACATCAGCAAGGATTTGTTGCAGAGACAGCCTAAATCTGAGTTCTTAACTAAATTAACTTTACCTTAACCTGCTCACTTCCCATCCTTTTATCTTTATTTTAACACACATCATCATCCTACTTTCTCCCTTTCTTTAGCTGTTGTTTATTCCTGTTTCTTTTTATTTTTAGTATAGCTTAGTGACACTTAAACACCCTTCCTTTAAGACTACCAGATCTGTTGCTAGATCTGAAAATTACTGTATGCCCTTGTGGTTCAGATCAATACTCCCTGTGGGATAAACTCTTACTTCATAAAACTTGCTACAACAGGCCCTAGATCTTGCATGTCTGTGATTTGGTTTAGTGTTGTATTCATTCCCCATTTTGTTTTATTTTGTTTTACTTCCTTTATTTTATCTTTATCATTTTTATAATAAAAAGAAGCAACAGAAACCTTCCAACAAGTTTTTGTCACCGTTGCCGGGGAGTTTTGATCTAGTATAGTAATCTGTGTTTTTGTTGAGCTATATTCTTTGTAGATGTAGTGTTTGAATAAATGTCAGCTTTAGTTTATGTGTGATTTTTGAAATTTTTCTCCATTTTCTGTTTTAGATTTTTTGTGTCTTTATAATGTTTGAATAAAGTACAGCTATAATCTAAAAAAATAAATAAATAAATAAATAAATAATAAAATAAATTTGATGTGTTAGCAGATGAGGACCGGTAGTACCTCATCTGCCATTTCCTCAAATTTTTAAAGGTCCTTCTCCCTCTTATAAGGGGAAGGATATGATGGAGGAAATAAGATTTGTTAAACAGTTGCAGTCATTGGTGAAATAGTGGATGAGACCTTGCCCAATCTGCTGGACTTGGGCTACAATATTTGCTAAAATTTTTGAAGTATGGACTGAGGGGGACCCCACCTATGTCCTGTAAAGTACTATTTTGGGCTTCTCAGTGGGGTGAGTGCACCACTTCACTTGGACTACTTCCCTTAACCATTTAAGGCACCTTTGCTTCCTGCTATTGCCTCTAAACCTGATGCAAAGCTGGAGCTGCTCCCTGCATCTCTCATGCAACTGCAATTCCTGAGCTTGAAGGACACCAGGTATGATGCAAATGCAAAGGTATGGCCTTTCATTTTTATATTCCAGTTCTTTCTAGTTTATCTGAGTTCCAGATGGGTTGTCTTAATTTTCTGTCATGCATATACCCCCATCTGGACTGTTGAGATCATGAGCCTTAATGTTGGGAAGAGTCATGAGGGTTAATGATCAGAGGCTACAAAGCTTTGTTGAAAATTCTGTTGAACCCTCTAAAATCATTCACTTTCAAGTCCTTCCACTGATAGTTGATCTCATACTGTGTACCATATGTAACATAGCTGTTGTTAGTGTTTTAAAATTCTGTCTATATAGGGTAGTGTGATCTGATTTTTGTATGAATCATGCTTTCAAATGTATATTTTCAATGCTGAAATTTTTTTCCATCATTTTGATTCATGCCCAGATCATGTTAGGTAGTTAGGTTTAGGATTTCTCTATTTTTAGGTGATTAGTTAGTTTTTGTTTTGTCTATATCTGCTATTTTTAATTTCATCTCTGCTGTTTTTACTTTCTATTTTTAGTAATTTGTGTCGTAGTGTTGTTCTCGTAGTGTCACACTTCTATATACCATATGTTTTTCTCTTTCTAGTTTAATTTGCTGAATTTTTGTTTAGTTTTTAATTTTCTGTTGTAATTTAGGGTGTCTGTCTGTTGTTTACCCTACTGCCCCTATACACATGTTGCATAAAACAGTGAGGACACTGTTTAACTTAGGTTTGAGGGTGTCACAGAGTAGACCTGCCAATGGAATAGTTAACTCTAGTGCAGCAGTGTGTGATTTAATTGGAATGAATAAAGTCAATTCCCACCTAACCCGAAAAAGAGGAAATTTGTGAAATTTTAAAAATTTTGCAGACTTTTAAAACTGAAAAATCTTTGAAAATTTTAGCCATCATGAAACTAATATCAAAATTATTTTTTTTTCAGTTAGCACTTAGTGAACTAGAGAGGAAAGAAAAAGGTAGAAATACACCCCATGGGTTAATGTGATGACCATTCACAGTGAGATTTGGGCCTATCCAATTTCTTTTGAAGAGTGTTTTTGGCATTTTTTCTGCTCTAAGTACTGATTGATTCAATCACTTTTCACTAGAAGTTAGGCACCTCCAAATCAAAAACTAATTAACAGCACTGATGACACCAAGGAAATGACCCAAGGGCTTCATTTGGACAGTTTGAGCTTAAAATTTCCTACCTATTCAACTGCCCTTTGCTTACACTCTTTGAGCTTTGAAAATCCTATTTTTCTTTAACAAACATCGGAGTACTTGCACCTTAACCTCATAACCTGATTCAACCTATCCCTCACTCTGAGAATTCAGATGGTAAAGGAGAAGTTGAAGATAAGTGAGATGGGTCCAACATTTGGTAGAAGTGGAAGAGAAGCAGTCTAAAAACAACAGTGTAGCAGTGATGTATGTATGGCATCTCATACAAAATAATATATATATATATATATATATATAAAGAGAAAAATAGAGAGAAGTCAAGAGAAATACTTCTTCTGGAAATTGAAAAGAGGAGAAGAAGTTGGCCACTTTGAATCTAAAAAATATCAAGGGAGATGAAGTTGTGCTGAAATGAAGGTTGTGAAGTCATGAATCACTCCTTACCTTATTGATTTCTCAATTCTTATCCATTCTACCCTTTTATTCTTTCTAAACCTCACCCATAAGCCACATTACAACCCATCAAAAAGACCTTTGTGATCCAAAGTGAAATAAGCTACCTTGTGGAGATGAGTTGTCTAATCTATGGTGAAAATATTTGAGGATGCTAGAACCTAGAAGCAATGCCCATGCTCATACTTGCAGTCCCATTTGGGGGCTGTGACAGTTCTTGAGCTGTTGATAATGTGAACACCCTTATATTTTCATTGTGAGAGATAGCCCCGGTAAGGATTGAGTCTGAATTTTAATGTCATTGGGGTTGTATCGACACTTGAATTTGAATCACTAGTGAGCTTAGTGTTGATTTATACACATTATATTTCTGATGTGAATTGAATGGTGGTGATGCATATACATGCTGATTTTTAGTTTCAAATGACTGCATTACTGCTGTAATTTCCTTTGGAATTTTAAAGAATGGGTGAGGAATGAAACTTTATTCATCAAATTTTGTTATGTCATTGACTGCACTGCACTTAACTATTTTATTGGTAAAGTTTGTGGGTGTCTTCACTGAAAACCCTCAGGATACTTCACTCCTCCACTAGGAATCACCTAGTGGTTAAAAAGGCTTGGTACATATGCTAAAGGTATTCGTGCTTCCTACGAAAGTGGCATTTTCCATTTTGAATAGCTATTTTTAATTTTGCCTTTGCTCGAGGACTAGCAAAGATTAGGTTTGGGGGTGTGTTGAGCACTGAAAAATGCCATTTTTTACCCCTTAACCTGGCCTTCGATGGACCTCTGAGCCAATTAATAATGTGATTTTAGTGTGTTCTTATAGATAACAGCAAAATAAGAATTTAATGCAGCAAGCCCACATTTTCAGCCAAGAAGACTGCTTTGTATGTCAAGTTGTGGAGCTATTGAACAAGTTATGGAATGCCCCATGGTGGATCACACCATGTGTGCCATATTGCATGCCTAGGTGGGCCTTGGGAGTCTAGCTGATGGAAGGAATATGGTCCCAAGTGGCAGTGGGTAAGCCTTTACCTTTATGTGAAGAAGCGAAAAAGGAAGCTTGCGTAGTTGTCGCGAGGTTCACTTTGTCCAGAAAATGCCTCGTGCAGTCCTCGCGCAGTTCAAAATTGTCAAATTCTTAGGCACTCGCGCAGTTCTCACGCAGTCAGCACCGCAAGAAATCACATTGCGAGCCTCTCGTGTAGTGACCTCGCGAGCTTCCAAGTCAAATCCAGCCTCGCGAGCAGCAGAAAGCTGCACACAACATTGAACCTCGTGAGCCTCTTCAGCACGCACTTCAGCCTCGCGACAGCTTAGCGAGAACCCAGCGAGCTACCTCACCTGAAGCTACAGCCACGTGAGATGCACCATTCACAGCAGAGATGAGCCTCGCAACCAGCAGAAACCTACACACAATGTTGAACCTCGCGAGCCTCTTCAGCATACACTGCAGCCCAGCGACAGCCTAGCGAGTGAGCACCAGAAGCAACTCTAGCTAAGCGAAGCTCAGGCCCCCAACTTCTCAGCCACCTATTTCAATGTTTAGGGACAGTTTTGGGATTTCACTTCAATTAGGGCACACACCCCGAGGTTCCAATCTGTACCACACACTTTGAAGCATCTAAGGGCTATGAATGAGCCACTCCAAAGCATCTCTCTTCTGATTGGCTAATGCACATTAGGGTTTCAAGGGTTGCATATAAAAGGAACTGTTATTTACATTTGTAAATTATACACGGGTAGCCTGTGATCACCTAGGTTTAGGGTTTCGAGCCAGGAATAGCCTGTTTCACTTAGGGTTTTAGATTCAGGAATAGCCTGAGATCTGAGCTAGGGTTTCTTGTGCTCATTTAAGGTTTAGTTTCCTTTTTCTTTTTCTATTTTCTTCTTCCTTAGCCCAGCACTTGCTGGCTAAACCCTCTGTAAGTAATTAGGTGTAGTTTTATTTAGTTTTGTAATGGGTCTTATAATCTTAGGGTTCTCTGGTTGAGCTGCTGTGCACAAGGCTGTTGCCTTGAGGATTTGTATTGTAAGTAGTGTTGATCAATGAAATTTGTATTTTAATTATACACTCAATTTGTTATTTTCCTATTTGCCCATAGTTTTGTTCAGGCTATAGCATGCATTTAGGATTTGAGCTTATTGAAAGGCCCATGGAAGCTTGAGCTTGTAGCCCTAGGACCATGGTGGCAGCAGCAATTTACATGTTCCATCCCATCATCTGTGGGTAAGGCAGCCTCTGTGGATAGCCTGTGACCATTTGAGTAGACAGACTATAGCCCTAGGGCAGGTCTTGGTCTCAGATCTGAGAAGGATTCTTCTCTCTGCACTTAAGCTTGTAGCCTTGTGAGAGGTTGTTGCAGGAACAGGCTCCCCTCTGTTTTACTTGACCAACATCAGATGTTAAATCTGATTTCTCTACAGTGATTGCAGACTTGAGAGTTGAGTCATTGCAGGCCTTTTGTAGCAATGACCAGCTGAATCTAAGTCCTCATTCAGCCTGAGATACTTTGTGGTTTCCACCTGGTTTTCAAAGTTTGTTTGTTCCTATGAATGCAATGTTGGATCTGTAGCAGATCTGGGGAACTTATAGCCATGGAAACATAGTGTCTACAATAGTATTCATGGCTTGATTTAGTTCATTGATTGGAGGAAATCTATTGGATAGTCTGTGACCATTTAAGTGGATAGATTATAGCATTAAGATCAGTCCACTCCTTTGGATTAGGTTAGCTTTCTTATTTGATCAATGGGATTTGATAGACCCTATTGGATAGTCTGTGACCATTTAAGTGGACAGAGTATAACCTTAAGAGCAGTCTAAATGGCATGGGTTAAGTTTGATTCTTCTTCCTTGCTGAGGTTATTGATAGCACATCAGCAAGGATTTGCTGTAGAGACAGTCTAAATCTGAGTTACTTAACTGAATTAACTTTAGCTTAACCTACTCACTTCCCATCCTTTTATCTTTATTTTAACACACATCATCATCCTTCTTTCTCCCTTTCTTTAGCTGTAGTTTATTCCTATTTTATTTTTATTTTTTAGTATAGCTTAGTGACACTTAAACACCCATCCTTTAGGACTGCCAGATCTATTGCTAAATCTGGAGATTACTGTATGCCCTTGTGGTTCAGATCAATACTCCCTGTGGGACAAACTCTTATTTCGTAAAACTTGCTACAACAGGCCCTAGATCTTGCAGGTCTGTGATTTGGTTTTGTGCTGTATTCATTCCCCATTTTGTTTTGTTTTCTTTTACTTCCTTTATTTTTTCGTTATTATTTTTATAATAAAAAGAAGCAGCAGAAACCTTCCAACAATGGAATGCAGAGCTAAAATCCAATAGTGAACCCATTCCTTCTTGGAACCGTTGTCAAAACTGCGAAGTATATAGAGGATCTTTATCCGATACAATGCTAGCAGGTATGTCATGGAGTCTAATAATCTCCTTGAGATATAACTCTACAAGTCGGCTGGTTGTATACCTCATATTATATAGCAAGAAATGGGCAGACTTGGTTCATCGATCAACGATTACCTAGATAGCATTGTGCCCTTTCACCTTTCTCGGTAATCCCAAAAGGAAGTCTATGGATATGACTGTCCACTTCCACTCTGGTATCGACAGGGCCCTACAATAAACTCGAAGGGTGCCGATGATCCACTTTTATCTACTGAAAAACCAGGCATTTCGATACGTACTCTGCAACCTCTTTCTTTAAACCTCTCCACCAGAAGTTCTTTTTTAGGTCCTAGTACATCTTGGTACTCCCAAGGTGGATAGCATACTTTGACTTGTGAGCTTCCTCCAGGATTGTATGTCAAAGATTGGTACGCACATTCGGCCTCTAAATAGCAATGATCTGTCCTCCTTGATGGAGAAATCGAACCAATTCCCGCTAATCACATCCTGTCTGATGGCCATAGGTCCTCATCAGTCATTTGTACATCGTGGATGTTTCCAATGAGTGTTGATCAAATAATAATATTAGCCATCAAGGCTCTAGAATCCTTAACATTGAACCTTGTGTCGCATAAGGCCATATCCTTAAACGCCATTTGTGTATCCTCGTAATGAGATATGGCAATAGAGCAGAGGACTTTTGACTTAGAGCATCTGCTACAACATTGGCCTTCCGATGATTATATTGGATGGAACAATCGTAATCCTTAAGAAATTCCATCCATCTTCTTTGCCTTAGGTTTAGATCTTTCTACGTGAATAGGCACTTGAGGCTCGTGTGATCGGTGAATACTTCGAATGTCTCACTGTAAAGGTAATGCCTCCAGATCTTTAGGGCGAATATGATTACTGCCAGTTCAAGATCATGAGTTGGATAGTTCCTCTCATTGTCCTTAAGCTATCACGACCCATAAGCAATGACCCATTCTTTTTGGTTAAGCACACAGCCCAATCCGCTGTGTGATGCATTGTTGAACACTACAAAACCTCCACTGCCTGATGGTATGGCAAGTACCAGTGCAAAGGTAAACCTTTTCTTGAGTTCCTAGAAGCTCTATTCACACCGCTTGGTCCATTCAAATTTGGTATTCTTTCAAGTGAGCTGTGTGAGTGGTCCTGAAATCTTAGAAAATCCTTCAACAACCCTTCGATAATAACCAGCCAAATCGAGGAAGCTACGAACCTCAGTCACCGTCTTTGGTTGTTCCCATTTCGATCTTGGTTAGGACAATTGTTATACATACCTTGGAGATTACATGCCCTAAGAAACTGACTTGTTGAAGCCAAAATTCGCACTTGCTCAACTTCGCATATAGTTAGTGATCACGAAGAGTTTGAAGTGTGATGCATAAATGTTGCTCGTGATCTTCTCTTGTCTTCGAGTAGATGAGAATGTCATCTATGAATACCACCACACGCTTATCGAGATGAGCTCTGAACACCCTATTCATTAAGTCCATGAATGATGCTGGTGCATTGGTTAGGCTAAAAGGATCACCAAAACTCGTAATGTCCATATCGGATGCGGAATGTGGTCTTCGAGATGTCTTCAGCTTTAATTTTCAATTGATGATAGCTTGATCTTAGGTCTATCTTCAAAAAGAACTTGGTGCCCTATAGCCTGATCGAAAAGATCATCAATTCTTGGGAGTGGATAACGGTTCCTAATGGTTAGCTTATTCAACTGACGATAATCGATGCAAAGCCTCATCGAGTCATCCTTCTTCCTGACAAACAGAACCGGCGCTCCCCATGGAAAAATGCTCGGCCTAATAAACTCCTTGGCTAGGAGCTCCTGGAACTGTTCCTTGAGTTCCTTCAACTCAACCAGCACCATCTGATACCGTGCTTTTGATACTGGTTCGGTGCCTGAAGCCAGATCGATTGCAAACTCCACTTCTTGATTAGGTGGTAGTCAGTGGCGGAACCAGGATTTTCATCCAGCCGGGGCGTAAGTTGAATTAGATTTTTTTTTTTTATGAATTATATATATATATAATAAGTAATCATTATTTATTTATAAAATATAATTTTCACCAAAATTGCATACAAAAAATGAATTTTTCATTAACAAAATATTGAAAATTATATATCATCCATCTACAAAAAATTAATCTCCAAAAATCATTGACAACGGTAATAAAGATTTCTGCTAAGGCAATTCCCCTTGACGATTTGTCATATTTTGAAAGTATTTAGCAATCGTATCATTCTCGACGCTATCAAATATATCTTTCTCAATATATGTAACCAAACAATCACTCATCCATTCATCTCCCATTTTATTCCGAAGCCTAGTCTTTAGAATATGCATCGCAGAAAATGCTCTTTCAACAGTAGCAGTGGCGACCGAAAGAACTAATGCCAGTTTTATGAACAAATAAACTATATCATACACAGCCTGCTTTTTAGTCTTCACCAGCTTTCTCGCAACGTCACTAATCCCGTCCAAATCTGAAAACTCTTCGTTCGATTGCATATCCATAATGTAAGTCTTAAGCTGACCTTCAAGAACCATACGATCTACTTCTGAAAATTCTAGTGGATAAAATTGTGCGAGGCGCAATAATTTTTTCTCATCAAAAGCTAAAAATAAATCTTTTGGATTCAAGCAGGCCATGCAAAGAAGCAATTTTGTGTTTACTTCAGTGAAATGAGTATTAAGCTCTTGCAGTTGCATGTCAATAACTCTACAGAAGAACTCAACACGATAGTGGTGTAGATTTGTTATTTCCTCGGCTCTACGACGTGGTCGTCCATGTACTACAAACTTATCATTCATATTCAGAACAATAATATCATGTGTCGTACAGAATGAAACAACTTTGGTGATGATGGAATCCCATTCACTATCCCTCATTACTTGCAATCTTTGCTTCGATAATTCTACCAAATGCATGGCATTCACAATGTCTTGTTCTTTTCATTGCAATGCAATGCCTTTGATAAATCTTTTGTGATTAACAAAATCTCCTTCATTACATGTAGAGTGAATGCAAAATCAAAAGTGTACATGATATCTATTAGAGAGCTTGCTTTAGCTTTTTGCTGCAGAAGTTCACCATCTTCACTGATAAACTCAAGCACTTGAATCACGGCAGGGAACATGAGAATCAATTTTACCAATGTATCTAAATGTGTGCCCCAACGTATTTCACTAGCCCTTTTAAGGCTAGTTTCTTGATTTTTTCCCTTTCCAATCGACTTTTTGCCACTCTTAATTGCTTCTTTCACAATTTTAGCTTGTTCCTCTCGAAGAAGATCTTTACGCTTGCATGAACCCCCAAGCATATTCACTATAAGAGTAACCTCTTCGAAGAAGTTTGCAATTGATTTGTGATGTTGTGCAACATTGACAATTGTCAACTGAAGTTGATGTGCAAAACAATGGATATAAAATGCATATACATTCTCTTTCAAAAAAAGTGCTTGAAGTCCATTAAATTCTCCTTGCATGTTACTTGCCCCATCATAACTTTGACTGCGCAATTTTGCAATACTCAAATTAAACTTCGATAATAATCCTTCAATCCCTTCCTTCAGTGACAAAGCCGTTGTTTCACGAACATGTATAAATCCAATGACACGCTCAACTACATAACCCCACTTATCTACATACCGTATAGCAACAACCATTTGTTCTTTGATTGAAACATCACGAGACTCATCAACTAATAATGAAAAGAAAGAATCTCCAAGATCATTGATGATCACTTTTGTAGTTTCAATCGCACATGCATGAACAATCTCTCTTTTAATCTTGGGTGAAATCAACTGTAAATTTCCAGGAGCATTTTTTAGCACAACGCTCTTAATCTTTTCATTATGTCTAGAAAGAAATTTCAATAATTCAAGAAAGTTTCCTCGATTAATTGATTCTTCTGATTCATCGTGACCACGGAAAGTTAATCCTTGACCAAGGAGATATCTTACGCAATCAATCGATGCATACAAACAAACTTTATAATCCAATTTTTCTTATTCGGTGTGCTTCTCAAAAACTATCTCAATGTGTTGTTTCTGAATTAAAAGATTCTGACACATCATATAAGCATGATGATGAGCACTATCGGGTCCTCCAACATGAGTTTGTAATCGCTCTTTCCTCTTCCAACTTTTAAAACCTTCACCAACAAATTATTCACCACTACCTTGCCCTCCTCTATTCGGTTTGAAGAGATAACAACATAAACAATATGCCGCATCCTTTTCTATGCTATATTCTAACCAATTGGGGAAGACATCAAACCAAGTGGGATTGAATCGTAGATGCCCATTCGAAAATTTCGTTCTAGAAAAATTATGGCCTTTGGGTTGAAAAGGACCTTTTTGCAAATAAAATCTTCTTATCCTCTCCCGATCATTATAATGGTAATCAAAAATCTTAGGACGTAGACCGGGATCTATTGGAAGATTTTCCAAGTCAACCTCCGTCAGAAGATTTGTCAAGTCAACCTCTACCGGAAGATTTTCCAACTCAACCTCCACCGGAAGATTTGTCAAGTCAACCTCTGCATGACTATGTTGTGGGTGAGGTTGAACTGGATCACAATCTTCATTTCCTTCAGCAGAAGACGGCAGTTCTTCAAACTTTCTTTTGAAATATCGAAGCATAACTGGATCAAGGAGCAACAAATTACTTCATTCATCACATTTAGGCAATTAGGACTTTAGGATATCAAACTGACCAAACCAGACTGAACCGCCAGTTTTGGTCTAGTTTGGGTTTGGTTTGGCAAAAAGAAAAATCGAAAAAGAAATTGGGAAAATTTTAATGTGCAAGTAGAACTTAAAGAAAACCGAAACTGACCATACCAAACCCAAACCAAATCGAATCGAGTTGGTTTGGTTTAAAAGTTGGACGGTTTAGAAACCGATTAGAACCAGTTTGGTTTGTGATTTTGGTCCAAAACCGATCAAACCGAACTGAATACACCCCTTATTCACATAATCACATTCACATCGTAAATAATTACACAATTATACAAGGTAATAAAATTATCTATAAAATTATAAAATTGCACAAAAAAATTAAAATTACACAAAGTCATCTACACATCCTAAAAATAACTCTAGTTTCATCAAATATAAAATAAAATTACCTCCGATCTAGTGCGATCCAATGATGCCGCTTCAAATGATTCTGATTTTGACAATCTGATGAATCCAAGAAGAAAAATCAAGATATAATTTTTATGTTCTTACTGAACTAGAAGTTAGGAATGATCGATGAAGATTAAAATCATCATTCAAAGTACAAAAAAGACTACAAAAAGAAAATTATCAATATATATATATATATAGAAAAGAAAAATATGATTGATTAGGATTACAGATAACAAACCCAGAAATCCAAAATGGGTAAGAAAAGTAAAATCTACATAAATAAAATAATATAAACAAGAAAGAAAAATATGATTTATTAGGCCTACGTATATATAATAGACCCAAAAATTTGAAAATGCGTAAGAAGATAAAAATCTACATAAAATAATATAAACAGGAAAAAAATTGATTTATATGAATTACAGAGCAGGCCTAGAAATCGAAAATGGGCAAGATGATTAAAATTTCCCTTCAAATAAACTAAGCACCCAGAAATTGAATACAGTTAAGAAGATTAAAATCTACATAAAAGAATATAAAAAGAAAAGAAAAATATAATTTATTAGGATTACAGTTTACAGATAACAGATTCAGAAACCGAAAATGGGTAAGAAGATTAAACCTACATTCAAATAAATAAAATTCAGAGCACCAAGATGAGGAAGAAAAGATGGGCACCTTTGAAAAAGATTAAACTATGGAATTGCAGTAGCTCTTTGGCATTCTTGTTGCTTGCTCTCTGTAATGGGTATGGAGGATAGACGGAAAGACGGATAGTCTTCTTCTTCTTAAAAGTTGACTAATACAGACTATATACAGTAATACTCCTAAATCCTTATGAAACGATTAAAAGAATAAGAAGAAGAGCAGAGATGGAGATTGGAGAATTGGGTATAGAGAGGGCGAGGAAGAAGAAGAAGAAATAAAAAAAGAATAAGAAGAAGAAGATGGATTATAAATCTCACCTGAAAATTTGAGCGACGCCGCGACGGGGAGGTTCGCCGTCGATGGTCGCCGGCCTCGCGGCAACGAGGGCGACTAAGAGAAGAAGGAGGGCGACTGACCGATTGGGCGAGAAGGAGAGTAAAAAAAAAGGGAGGGTTTACAGAAAAGGGGCTTTTAATAAAAAAAAAAATTTGGTTTTTGTTGAGTGCCGGCGCCCGCCCGCAGTCATCCATGAATGGGTCCGCCACTGGTGGTAGTTGTTGTCGCTCCAAGTGTGCCATAATTGTGTGCATTATGAATCAAAAATTAAAGAATTAAAGAATGCTAGGTTATATGGATGTTAACTTATGAAAGGGATATCAGCACATTGGGGCTAACACTGGCCTGCAAGATCAGGGCCAATTGTAGCAAGTTTTAAAAGTAAGTATTTCAAGATCGTCCACAGAGAATTTTGTCTAAACTGAGAGATAAACCTCCAGATCTGTGCTACCAGATCTGGCTCTATAATTATCTAAAAAAAAAGAATAGATAAAAGAGAGTGTTGGATTGTGTCACATTTAACTATAAGCAAATAAAGAAAAGAATTAACTACATGATCCAGATCCGAGTTGGGGAGATGTTTAAAATAAGACAAATGCAGAAATAATAGCTTCATGTACTTTAGCCTCTGAATTTTAATGGAGAATCTGTAGTTCAACAGAGCAGATTCAATCTTCATCTGTAGTTCAACAGAGCAGATTCAATCTTCATGTGGTGGAGTCTTTACCTTGCAGAAATGTTTGTAAAGACTCCTCCACCAGCTCATCAATGATGTCAACATGGAAACATTCCTCAGCAGAGAATTGAGGTTGAGTAACAGCATTATACACATTCAATTTAACTTTCATATTTCCAAAAGACACCTCCATGATGCCAGACCTGCATTGAATGCATGCATTAGCTGTAGCCAGGAATGGTCTTCCCAGAATGACAGGGATGGCAGTGGTACTTTTGGTTGGTTCCATGTCCAACACCAAAAAGTCAGCAGGGTAGAAAAACTTGTCTACTCCTACCAAAACATCTTCAATCAACCCCATAGGTTTCCTTTCAGATCTGTCAACTAGCTGTAACACCACTTGAGTGGGTTTCAATTCTCCCAAACCTAGCTTCTCATGGCAGGAATAGGAAGCGGTTGACACTAGCACCAGATCTAGCAAGGCTTTCTCAATGGTGTGCTCCCCAATGATGCAGGGATTGTGGGGATTCTGTGGTCTTGCATCTTAGGTGGTGTTGCAATTGATAGCACTTGGTTGATTTTCCACAAAGAAAAGGCCTTCTTGGATAAATGTATCCTAGATTGCCTTTTGTGGGTGCACACCTCTTTGAGAAATTTTGCATAAGTAGGGACTGTTTGATTGCATCAAGCAGGTAGATTAATTTTAACTTGCTTGAATGTCTCCATCATTTCCTCAATTTTTGTGTTTCCTTTGTCAAAAGGAGAAACTGACTTCATTGCATGGGGAAATGGGAGGTGAGGAACAAATTTCTCCTCCTCATCTTTTTCAACAACTTTGTTATTTTTCCTTTTTCATTTTTTGAATTTTCGATGTAAATCAATGACCATATTGCTATCCAAATTGTTGTTCTGCACTTGTTCTTCATCTTTTCCTCTTTACTACCTGTGTTGTTTATTATTCTTCCACTTCTCAAAGTAGTCACACTTTGATTTCCTCATGGCTATTTGAGGATTCTCCAACCATGAACTGTCCCTTAGGATTGTTCACAAAGTTGGTGGTAGTTTACCCTCTTCTCTCTTAGCCAATGAATTTGAGAGTTGGCCCAGTTTCTTCAATTTTTTAATGCTCGAATGTGAAGGTTCACGGCCCGAGACAGAGTTCCAAGATTTTGAAGTGAACTCAAGACCGCTCTTCAAAGGTCAGGATCTAGGAGGGTAGGGCTGTGCATCGGCCGATGGCTTGTTGTTGGTTAGGTCTGAAAATTTGATTTATTATAAAATTTGCCGATATGGTCGAGGTGTTTGAAAGGTAATTGATTTTTGGGCTGTCAGCCATCGCTAATGGTAATTTCCTGATTCCACCGAGATTAGGATGAGATCTCCATGGGTAGTCATTCGATTGCATCTCCATAAGATCTGTTTGCATGAGCTTGTTCCATCATGAGTTCGAAATTGTGATGCGTATGACATTGATCAATGGAATGAGTGGGGACCGCATATCGGACATGCCTCCTCTACTCTTGACCCATTTGGAGCTTTAAATGAGTCCATCACCTATCAAATTTTGTGGTCAAATTATCCACTTTCCTTTCCACTCATTGACTTCATAAACTTTCCTCTTGTGAATTGGGGATTATTCATCCTAGGATTCTCGGTGTCCCTTGGAAGAGATTCTCATTGGGTTGAATTTTCTCCAATCACCTCAAAGAGGTCCCAAACCTCTTCAACTATTTCTGCAAGTAGGTACCTCCACAAGAGGCATCCACCATGTTCTTGCCCTTCTGATCAGTTCCTTGATAGAAGCTTTGAACCAGCTGCCATTTAGAAATTTGATGGTGAGGGCATTGCCTCTGATTCTTTAAACCTTTCCCATGCTTCATGGAAAGTTTCATTGAGTTTTGGGAGAAAGAGATGATGCTTTGTCTCGCTTGGTTTTAGTCATTGGGAAATATTTTGACAAAATTGACATTGCAAATCATTCCATGATGTGATGTGTTTGGTGTAACATAGATAACCATGCTCTAGCTTTGTCCTTTAATGAAAAGGAAAGAGCCTAAGCTTGGTTGCCTCTGACCCATACTATGTTAAATGTTGTGCATAAAGCCGTAAATTCATCAATGTGTTTGTAAGGGTCTTCCTTACTCAATCCATGGAATGAAGGCAACATTTGGATGGTGGAGGACTTAATTTCATAATTTCCTCCACTGTGGGAAATTGAATGCAAAATGGGGAATTATAAGCACCGGGGCAAAGTAGTCTCTTAACAATCGTTCTTCACCCATTTCAAAGAGATGTCCGTGATGTATGTCGGTTTCTTAGGAGTCTTTCAACTTCACGAATTTAACGGGAGAATCTCAGATTGAGGGTTCTCCTAACAAACATACAACTCGAGAGAGTTTGGTACAACAAACCTGCCTATTTAAGAACTTTCCTTTCCTTTTACACCGCGCGCATAAAAATAACAACAAAATTAATAAATGACTGATAAATAAATGAAAATAAACATAGGTCTATCTATTTTAGAACAAACTTCCCAAGACAGGCGCCAAAAAACTTGTTGTCGCTCCAAGTGTGCCATAATTGTGTGCATTATGAATCAAAATTAAAGAATTAAAGAATGCTAGGTTATATGGATGTTAACTTATGAAAGGGATATCAAGACATTAGCTAACATCGCCCGCAAGATCGTGGCCAATTGTAGCAAGTTTTAAAAGTAAGTATTTCAAGATCGTCCCACAGAGAATTTTGTCTAAACCGAGAGATAAACCTCCAGATCTGTGCTACCAGATCCGCTCTATAATTATCTAAAAAAGAATAGATAAAAGAGAGTGTTGGATTGTGTCACATTTAACTATAAGCAAATAAAGAAAAGAACTAACTACATGATCCAGATCCGAGTTGGGGAGATGTTTAAAATAAGACAAATGCGTAAATAATAGCTTCATGTACTTTAGCCTCAATTTTAATGGAGAATCAGAGTTCAACAGAGCAGATTCAATCTTCATCCTGCTACCAAAGACAGATGTAAGAGAAATAAATCCAATTAAGGAATAGGTTTAGACTTATGGCTATGATGATCCCACTTAAATGGTCACAGATCATCCAATAGTTGTGGCCTATTCTTTAGTTCGTAATGAACATCATCAGAATGTCGCTAGAATTAGGTTACCAACGCTAATTCGCATGGGGGTGATGAATTAAGGAAGTTGCATGCGGATGAGTGAATCTAAAGAAGTCTAATGCACTAAGGTGAACATTCGTAACCTCGACATGACTCCAATGGAGAAGACACAAATTACAAAGAACCTTTTAAAATCCAAAATTACAATTACAGAGCGCGGCTTCTTAGAGGGCCCTCAGACTTACAGTCTTGAATCCGAACTTGGAAGTACAAATCACTCACAATGGCTCTCAAAGGTAAACTACAAGAAGGGAATACAGGGGGGTCAGATAAGCTATCTGACCGGAATGAGGGAAACAGAGATGAAGACTCTAAAATTTGGATACCCAAATTGGGCAAATGGTTCTCTATTTATAGTTTTCCTCCAGCTCAAATGTGTATCAACCAATCGTAATTGGATAGATCTCAGATCAACCAATAGGAGTCGAGCACTAGGATCCAGACCGTTTTGGCCAATCGTAAATGCTCTGATCTCGTTCACCAATCGTGAAACAGAGGCATCAATTTTGCTATGCATTTTGAAAGTTTGTTAGAGTTTCTAGTTCCCGCCAAGTAATTTCATCTTTGGTGTTCACATGGGTGGAATATGCCTTCGATCTTGTCGAATCTTCCAAATGTCTCTCGGCTTTTCAATGCATTGGGGCGCGTGTAGACATCAATTGCCCTTGTTAAAGCCGCTAATCTCCGTAATACCTTTTCGCAGAGTTCAGGGGCCTTTTTTCGAAAGTTCAATGACTTCAAGCCTGCTCGCAAAGTTCAATCTTCTTTCGAGGAGTTCGATGCTCTTCAAAGCTACACCGGAGTTTTAGTCCTTTTCGCAGAGTTTAGGGCCTTTTCGCAAAGTTCAATGACTTCAAGCCTCGTCAAAGTTCAATCTTCTTTTCGAGGAGTGTTTTCTTCTTTCAAAAGTTCAAGGTTCTTTACGAAAAGTGCAAGTTCTTGCGAAAAGAACTCAGAGTGCATTTCTCTGCTCGAAATGTTCCTCGCTACTCTTATGTGTCTTTGCCTCTTCTATTTAGACCTTTCCACAATGATGAGGTTGTTTCTTCACTTCCTTCCTTTGACCCATATGGATTGTCATCTTTTGGCACTTTTGAGCCGCTTTTATGGTTAAGCATGTCTTTATTGTTAGTCAACATAGGCACTTAAAATACTTATTTAGTCTCTCAAGGGTCTATCAAGGCTCATGTTTAAGGGGTGAAAATGGTATTTTCACTACTTAACACACCCCTTAAACCTAAGCTTTGCTAGTCCCCGAGCAAAGACAAAATTTAAAATAGAATAAAGAGCCATTTTGTAGGAAGCATGTGCATTTAGCATATGCAATAAGCCTTTTAAACCCCTAGGTGATCCCTAGAGGAGGAGTGAAGTCTCGAGGGTTTTCAAAGAAGGTACCCATTAAACTTCTCCATGGGACAATGGCATTAGTGCAATCACATCCCATGAGCAACAAAGATCTCAAAATTAGTTACTCTTGAATCAATGTTTAAGCAGAAATTTAGGTTTATTGTTTGCAAGGATTTCAACATTTATAAACCTTATGAATGTTTCACTCTTTCCAATCTGTGAGCAGCCATAGAAATCATGCAAATGTGTCATCATTTGAATAAAAATTAGGTTATAAGTCATACTTAATGTGCTCAAGTTCCAAACACTTACCGGTGTACTCTCATCAAGATTTGTTGAAGGGTTCATTTCACTCAAGCTCAAGAGCGATTACATCTCCCAAATGGATTTGTAAGCATGAGCATAAGCATGATTCTCAGTCTTTGGCATCCTTGACATCTCCTCACCATAGATTGGGAAACTGCTTATCTCCACATGACTCAACTCAACTTTGGATCACAAGGACTTTTAAATTTGGGTTTGTTGTATGGCTCGTGGAGTGAGGTTTCGTGGATAGGAAGGTTGAGCAGTGTTTGGATTTTGAGAAGTCGAATTGAAGGAGGTGGTTCATGACTCCACCTTCTTGAGTTTAGCTTCTTTTGAGATTCTCGTGTTCAAAGTACTCAGTTCTTCTTCCTTTGATCTTGAATTTTCAACATAAAGTTCCCCTTTTTGCCTTTTTTGCTTGCTTCTTTTTCACATTGTTTTTCTTTTACTTTCTCAGTCACCATACTACCCATTTTTGAGGTATTTCTTCTTCATTTATTTTGATATTTGCCCAGAAATGTTCCATCTTTACTTCTTTCTCCTTTAACTCTGAATTCTCAAGGTGAGGGAAAATTTGAATTGGTTCCATTGGTTCAGGTGCAAGAAAAATGGGTGTTTTGATGAAGCATTGTAGGATTTATAGCTCAATTGGGGTACAAACAAGGGCAGATCTTTCTTGGTTGGTTCTGTTAAGCTCAAGCTGTCCAAAGAAGGCCTTGATCTTTTCCTCAGTTTCATGAATCTTTGTTGCTTGTTTTGATTTGGAGTTTCCTAATTTCTAGTGGATCTAATGCCTCGGCCATCCTTTGAATCGAGAAAAGGGTTGCCTCGGTCACTCTTCAGAGATGTAAAACATATAGGCTCAATTCTCACTTTGGTTATGGTTTTTCCTTGAGCTTTTAAGTATATCTTTACCTTTTCTCTTCCTGTGGACTTGCTATGTGCTAATACAAGTGTATTTTCCGGTGTTAACATCATGGAAATGTGGAATATTGTAGGGTTTAGAATGTCTAAATTCTTGCAAAGAAAATTTTAAAATTTCCACATTGTCATGATTCTTAAGTAAATTGATTCATTTCCTGATTACTTTGGTGATTGTGATGCCCTTATGCTAATTATCCCATGGGCAGGACCTGTTTGCCATACCCCCAAACCTATGGGGAACAGTGTCCTCAACCGGTTCAAAGGTGGCATGGTCACATTATCGGAAAAATTGAAACAAGGCGACAAAATCGAGAAAGTGTAGTTACTTAAAGAATGAGCTTGATATGTCTATTTGAAATGGATTTGGCTCGGAAAGATCTTTTCGCAAGGACTTCTCCCCAGTTTTCTATTCGAAAAGGAAATTTTAACTATTCGAGCAGAACATGGTTCTTTTTAGTAGTTCATTCTGACTCGAATCATTTCGAATAGAACTTTGAACTTTTTGAAAAGTACTTTTTACTTTGCGATTTGAACTTTGAAGTGTATTTACACTATGCGTACAAGAAAAATAGACAGAAACAGCAAAAATCAGAAAAACAATGTTGTACAAACATATTATACACTTTTCTACCATCAGATTTTTGGAGATTCATGATGATAGGTGGGCGCAAGGGCTCTGGGTGTTTTCAATGCATGGTTTGAGCCTCGACCATTTACCTTGAGTATTCTTCCATCCTTGGGATCTGAAATATCCTGACTCGAGGGAGGCCTTGATGACGATGTATGGCCCTTCCATCTGGATCTCAATTTGCCGAGGAAAGAATTTAAGTTTAGAGTTGAATAACCATACCTTGGACCCGGTATGAACTCTTTTCTCATGAGGCTCCTATCATGGAATGATTTAACCTTTTCTTTGTACAATGCTGGAGCTAGTGTAGGCATCCATCCTCAGTTCTTCCGTTCGGTGAGTTGAAGCTTCACATGGTTACCAGCAATTAGATCCATATTAAAAGTTTTGATTGCCCACAAGGCCTTATATTCTAATTCTCTTGGTAGATGGCATGCCTTGCCATAAACCGATCTGAAAGGGACATCCTATAGGAGTCTTGTGGCGATTACGTATGCCCACAAAGCATCATTAAGCTTAAAGGACCCGGTCCTTTACATCCTTCTTCCAGTTTTTCCAAAATGTGTTTGATCTCTCTATTTGAAATCTCCACACATCCCTTTGGTTTGTGGATGATAGGGAGTGGCTACTACTGTGAGTGTGAGTACTTTTTAATAGAGAGTCAAGCACTTTCTTACAAAGTGGCTTCCCCATCACTAATGATGGCTCAGAATCCGTCGGAAAAAAATGTGGTGGTCTTTGAGAATCTTAAAACCACTTTGTGATCATTGGATTTGGTAGCTATGGCCTCAATCCACTTGGAGACATAATCCAACTACCAAGATGAAATTGTTTCCATTAGAAGGGGAAAGGGCCCATAAAATCTATGCCCCAAACATCAAACAACTCAACTACCAAGATTGGTTAGGGCATTGAGTTTCTTTTGGAAATCTTGCCCATTTTGGCGATTCGCAAGATTTATGATCTTTGTAAGGCATCTTTAAAGATTGTGGGCCAATAGAAACCACTGCCAGAATTTTTGTACTGTTTTATTGCCTTGAAATGGCCTCCACGAACTGTTTCATGACACATTGACAATATGCCAGAATTCATGGTCCGGGACACACTTTACGATCACTTGGTCTGCACAATTCTTGAATAGATAAGGATCTTCCCAAATGAAATGTTTAACTTGTGAGAAGAAAAGATCTCTATCCATTCTATTCCAATGTTGAGGAATCTGTCCAATAGCCAAGAAGTTGACTATGATTGCAAACCAAGGATCGTGGGTATTGATGGCAAAAAGTTGCTCATCGTGAAATGATTCATTAATGGGTAAGCTATCATCCTCGATTGAGAATTCGGATAAGTGATCACCACATTCTCCACTCCTTTCTTATCCTTAATCAGTAGATCAAACTCTGTAATAGGAGGATCCACTGATTAACTGGCTTGGTATCCTTCTTAGAAGGTACTTTAGGGCGAGTGGTCAAGAAACACCACAATTTGTGAACCTAAAACATAAGGCTGAATTTTTCCAATGCAAACACAATGGCCAGCTTTTTCTTTCGCTTGTTGTGTAGTTGAGCTGGGCATCTATCATGGATCTCGCATAAGCTATGACATGGGGAAGCTTATCCTTTCTCGCCTCTAGGACAGCTCCTAGGGCATAGTCGATGCATCACACATCAGCTCAAAGGGCACTGAATAGTCGGGGGATGCAAGATGGAGCCAAATCGAGACATTTCTTAAGGACCTCAAAGGTCATGCATTCATTAGTAAACACAAAAGGAACATCTTGACACAAGAATGACAGAGTGGCTTGGAAATTTTATCAAATCTTTGATGAACCTCCTATAAAATCTGCATGCCCTAAGAAACTTCGATTTGCTTAACAGCCTGGGAGGAGGCAAATGTGCAATTAGATCAATTTTGCTTGGTCCACCTCTATGCCTTTATGGGAGACCACATGTCCTAGGACAATGCCTTGGTGACTATAAATGACTCTTTTCCCAAATTTTAGAACCAAATTGGTTTCTTCACATCTTTGCAACACCAACTTGAGGTGGTGTAAGCATTGGGAAAAGTCGCTCCATAAATTGAAAAGTCATCCATGAAGATCTCCATGAATTGATCAATCATGTCGTAAAAAGATGGCATACATGCATCTTTGAAAAGTAGCAGGGCATTGCAAAGACCAAAGGCATCCTCCTATAGGCAAAAAAGTGCCAAAGGCGGTGAAGGTGGTCTTTTCTTGGTCCTGTGGGTACCTGAGGATCTGGTTGTAACAGAGTACCCATCAAGGAAGCGATAGTAAGCTTTGCACAAGCTTATCAAGGATTTGGTCAATGAAGGGGAGGAAATGGTCTTTCCTTGTCATGGTATTTAATTTTCTGTAGTCTATGCGGACCCTCCATCCGATTGTTTGTCGTGGACATAAGTTTACAGATTCAAATTTGCTACAGTGATGCTGATTTCTTAGGCACCACCGTGTGGGTGCTACCCAAGCAAAATCAAATGGGGTAAATGACCCCAAAGATTCTAGCAACTTGACAACTTCCTTCATTACCACTTCTTGCATGTGAGGATTCAACCTTCTTTGCATTTCTCTAGAAGGCTTGGCATCCTCTTCCGTGTGGATCTTATGCATGCATACTGGGTTTATTCCTCCTAAATCAGCAATGGTCCGAAATTGCTTTCTTGTCTTGTTTAGAACTACCAACAACTCCTCTTCTTGCTCCTTTGTAAGGGAGGAAGAAATAATCACAGTAGTGTTTGATGATCTCCCAAAACACATATTTCAGATTTTTGGGAGCTGTTTGAGTTCAATTCGTTGGGTGAGAAAAGAGGCGAAAGGTACCTTGGTAACTTGTGGAAGAGGAGAGGCAGTCTCAAGAGAGAGAACTTGATGATCATGGTGAGTGCCTTGCACAAAGGCACTCTGAATTTGATCTCCTTTTCCTTCTTTCTCGGTGGATCCCCAATCATTTTAAATTCGTGGTGGAGTCTTTACCTTGCGAAATGTTTGTAAAGACTCCTCCACCGACTCATCAATGATGTCAACATGGAAACATTCCTCGGAGAGAATTGAGGTTGAGTAATGACATTATACACATTCAATTTAACTTTCATATTTCCAAAAGACACCTCCATGATGCAGGACTGCATTGAATGCATGCATTAGCTGTGAGAATGGTCTTCCCGTAATGACAGGATGGCAGTTGGTACTTTTGGTTGGTTCCATGTCCAACACCAAAAAGTCGTGAGGGTAGAAAAACTTGTCTACTCCTACCAAAACATCTTCAATCAACCCCATAGGTTTCCTTTCGGTCATCGATCTGTCATTTGTAACACCACTTGAGTGGGTTTCAATTCTCCCAAACCTAGCTTCTCATAGAGCGAATAGGAAGCGAGTTGACACTAGCACCCAGATCTAGCAAGGCTTTCTCAATGGTGTGCTCCCCAATGATGCAGGGATTGTGGGGATTCGGTCTTGCATCTTAGGTGGTGTTGCAATTGATAGCACTTGGTTGATTTTCTCCACAAAGGCCTTCTTGGATAAATGTATCCTAGATTGCCTTTTGTGGGTGCACACCTCTTTGAGAAATTTTGCATAGCGAGGGACTGTTTGATTGCATCAGCGGTAGATTAATTTTAACTTGCTTGAATGTCTCCATCATTTCCTCAATTTTGTGTTTCCTTTGTCAAAAGGAGAAACCGATTTCATTGCATGGGGAAATGGGAGGTGAGGAACAAATTTCTCCTCCTCATCTTTTCAACAATTTTGTTATTTTTACATTTTTCATTTTTTGAATTTTCGATGTAAATCAATGACCATATTGCTATCCATTTGTTGTTCTGCACTTGTTCTTCATCTTTTCCTCTTTACTACCCATGTTGTTTATTATTCTTCCACTTCTCAAAGTAGTCAGACTTTGATTTCCTCATGGCCATTTGAGGATTCTCCAACCATGAACTGTCCTTAGGATTGTTCACGTTGGTCGGTAGTTTACCCTCTTCTCTCTTAGCCAATGAATTTGAGAGTTGGCCCGAGTTTCTTCAATTTTTTAATGCTCATGTGAAGGTTCACGGCGAGACAGAGTTCAAGATTTTGAAGTGAACTCAAGACAGCTCTTCAAAGGTCGGGATCTAGGAGGCGAGGGCTGGTCTGCATCACGCATGGCTTGTTGTTGGTTAGTCTGAAAATTTGATTTATTATAAAAATTTCGATATGGTGACGGGTTTGAAAGGTAATTGATTTTTGACTCTTTGCTTTTGTTGGTAATTTCCACGATTCCACGAGATTAGGATGAGATCTCCATGGGTAGTCATTCATTGCATCATCCGTCCATAAGGTAGCTGCATGAGCTTGTTCCATCATGAGTTCGGAAATTGTGATGCGAAGGACATTGATCAATGGAATGAGTGGGGGGCATATCGGACATGCCTCCTCTACTCTTGACCCATTTGGAGCTTTAAATGAGTCCATCACTATCAAATTTTGTGGTCAAATTATCCACTTTCCTTTCCATTCATTGACTTCATAAACTTTCCCTCTTGTGAATTGGGGATTATTCATCCTATTTGGATTCTCGGTGTCCCTTGGCAAGATTCTCTTTGGGTTGAATTTTCTCCAATCACCTCAAAGAGGTCCCAAACCTCTTCAACTGCTTTTTACGCAAGTAGGTACCTCCACAAGAGGCATCCACCATGTTCTTGCCCTTGATCGGTTCCTTGATAGAAGCTTTGAACCAGTGCCATTTAGGAATTTGATGGTGAGGGCATTGCCTTAATAGCTTCTTTAAACCTTTCCCATGCTTCATGGAAAGTTTGATTGAGTTTTGGGAGAAAGAGATGATGCTTTGTCTCGATTGGCTGGTTTTAGTCATTGGGAAATATTTTGACAAAATTGACATTGCAAATCATTCCATGATGTGATCTTTGTTTGGTGCTAACATAGATAACCATGCTCTAGCTTTGTCCTTTAATGAAAAGGAAAGAGCCTAAGCTTTGTTGCCTCTGGACCCAAATCCGGTATGTTAAATGTTGTGCATAAAGCGAGAAATTCATCAATGTGTTTGTAAGGGTCTTCCTTACTCAATCCATGGAATGAAGGCAACATTTGGATGGTGGAGGACTTAATTTCATAATTTCCTCCACTGGGAAATTGAATGCAAAATGGGGAATTATAAGCACCGTGAGCAAAGTAGTCTCTTAACAATCTCTCGTTCTTCACCCATTTCACAGATGTCCGTGATGTATGTCGGTTTCTTAGAGTCTTTCAACTTTCAATTTAACGAGAATCTCGATTGAGGGTTCTCTGCCAAACATACAACTCAGAGAGTTTGGTACAACAAACTGTCTATTTAAGAACTTTCCTTTCCTTTTACACACGGTATCTGTTTGCATAAAAATAACAACAAAATTAATAAATGACTGATAAATAAATGAAAATAAACATAGGTCTATCTATTTTAGAACAAACTTCCCCGGCAACGGCGCCAAAAACTTGTTGTCACCCCAAGTGTGCCATAATTGTGTGCATTATGAATCAAAAATTAAAGAATTAAAGAATGCTAGGTTATATGGATGTTAACTTATGAAAGGGATATCAGCACATTGGGGCTAACACTGGCCTGCAAGATCAGGGCCAATTGTAGCAAGTTTTAAAAGTAAGTATTTCAAGATCGTCCACAGAGAATTTTGTCTAAACTGAGAGATAAACCTCCAGATCTGTGCTACCAGATCTGGCTCTATAATTATCTAAAAAAAAAGAATAGATAAAAGAGAGTGTTGGATTGTGTCACATTTAACTATAAGCAAATAAAGAAAAGAACTAACTACATGATCCAGATTCAAGTTGGGGAGATGTTTAAAATAAGACAAATGCAGAAATAATAGCTTCATGTACTTTAGCCACTGAATTTTAATGGAGAATCTGTAGTTCAACAGAGCAGATTCAATCTTCATCTGGCTACCAGCACAGATGTAAGAGAAATAAATCCGAATTAAGGAATAGGTTTAGACTTATGGCTATGATCATCCACTTAAATGGTCATAGATCATCCAATAGTTGTGGCCTATTCTTTAGTTCGTAACATGAACATCATGTAAATCGCTAGAATTAGGTTACCAACGCTAATTCGCATTGGGTGATGAATTAAGGGAAGTTGCATGCGGATGAGTGAATCTAAAGAAGTCTAATGCACTAAGGTGAACATTCAACCCTCGACATGACTCCAATGGAGAAGACACAAATTGAACCTTTTAAAATCCAAAATTACAATTACTGAGCACGGCTTCTTAGAGAGCCCTCGGACTTACAGGTCTTGAATCCGAACTTGGAAGTACAAATCACTCACAATGGCTCTCAAAGGTAAACTACAAGAAGGGATTACAGGGGTTCGGATAAGCTATCTGACCGGAATGAGAAAGCAGAGATGAAAACTCTAAAATTTGGATACCCAAATTGGGCAAATGGTTCGTCTATTTATAGTTTTCCTAAGCCGGCTCAAATGTGTATCAACCAATCAATTGGATAGATCTGTATCAACCAATAGGAGTCGAGCACTAAGATCCAGATCCTACGCCAATCGTAATCGCTTGATCTGGTTCACCAATCAGAAAGCAGGCATCAATTACATTATGCATTTTGAAAGTTTGTTAGAGTTTCTAGAAGTTCCAAGTAATTTCATCTTTGGGTGTTCACATGGGGTGGAATATGCCTTTGGTTCGTGCTCGTAATCTTCCTAATGTCTCGGCTTTTCAATGCATTAGCGTGTAGCAGATTCGAATTGCCCTTGTTAAAGCCGCGAATCTCGAATACCTTTTCGCAGAGTTCAGGCCTTTTCGCAAAGTTCAATGACTTTTGAAGCTCGTCGAAAGTTCAATCTTCTTTTCGAGGAGTTCGGATGCTCTTGAGCTACACCGGAGTTTTAGTCCTTTTCGCAGAGTTTAGGGGCCTTTTCGCAAAGTTCAATGACTTCAAGCTCGTCAAAGTTCAATCTTCTTTTGAGGAGTGTTTTCTTCTTTTCGCAAAGTTCAAGGTTCTTTTCTGAAAAGTGCAAGTTCTTTGAAAAGAACTCAGAGTGCATTTCTCTGTCAAATGTTCCTGCTACTCTTCTGTGTCTTTGCCTCTTCTATTTAGACCTTTCCACAGCTGATGAGGTTGTTTCTTCACTTCCTTCCTTTGGACTGACATGGATTGTCATCTTTTTGGCACTTTTGAGCTGCTTTTATGGTTAAGCATGTCTTTATTGTTAGCTGCAACATAGGCACTTAAAATACTTATTTAGTTCTCTCAAGGGTCTATCAAGGCCCAGATTAAGGGGTGAAAAATGGTATTTTCCAGTTCTCAACAGTAGTCCCAGTAGATCATTAGGAAACACATCCGAGAATTCGCATGCAATGGGAATATCGGTAATATTAATCTTTTCTTCCCTATGATTTTGTATGAATGTGAGATACCCCTAACATTTGTTCACCATTAAACGCTCAGCTCGAATAGTAGATATAAGAGGTGCAATGGTCAGTCGAGTGTCATAGAATCTGAATGGCTTACCCTTCTTGGGTCAGAAAGTGACTATCTTTCTAAGACAGCCGACGTTCACATGATGGCCAGATAACCAGTCCATGCTAAGGGTCACATCAAATCCTTGCATGTCCAGCAGAATCAGATCAGCCACCATCTCGTGATCTTCAATCGCGATGATGATAGATCGGCAAACTGTGTCCGTAGGAACTGACACTACTAGGATGAAGTCTAAAGGTTCGGGAGTGATGCTCAATTCTACCACGAAACGTGACGTTACAAAAGAGTGAGTAGACCCTAGGTCTATCAACACTCGTGCCTTGTGCTGACAAATATCACTTCTTTGGTACATATGTAGGGTACCTAGAGTTTTCGCATATGTGATTTAGTACGGGGTATATATGAGGTGTCGTGGTAATCATGAAGTGTCAAAATGAAAACAAATCTAAGGATGCTCATGAACTGAATTTAAAGAGATACTTTGACAACTCAGAGAAAAATTATACCTTAGATCACCTAATTCGTCGCCTAAGTATCTTGTACGGAGACTGCATATGTGCAGCCCTGGACTATAGGTCGAGAGGGGCTCTGAACAGTTGTTGTTGTAGGCCTGTTCTGCATCTCTGGATAATCCCTTATCCGATGCCCTTATTTCCCTCATATAAAACATGCGCTCGTTGCCCATCTACACTCTTCCGTATTGTGTCACTTCCCGCATTGTGTGCATGATTCTATCGGAGTGAAGGAAGCAACGCGTGAAGTTGGTTGAACTCTTGGCACTCCAGCCGTAACGGGGTTCAAAGGATGGGGTGGCTTTGTGGTTACAAATACAATTGGTTTTGAGTAATGGGTCTGAGCAGGTAAACTTGGTGTTGGCATCTTTAGGCTCGGCCTCTTACTCGACTATTTGGAGGCATAGGACTGTGCTCGGCTTGTTCTGCTCCGACTTTGTTGTTCTCTTCTCCTATGCATGTTCTCAATGTCTTGTTCGGCGATTAGAGCCAAGTCTATGACCTCTGTAAAGGTCCTCAGCCTGAACAACGACAATCTTTCTTTAATATTGGGCCTCAAGTCACGCTCACAATTCTTTGCCTTCATCAGTTCCGTGGCAATGTGTAGGGGTGCAAATTTTGAAAGCCTCATAAACTCGGCTTCGTATTCATGAACTGACATTCGCCCTTGCTCCAACGATACGAACTTGACTTGCCATTTCTCTCTAACTACATCAAGGAAGTATTGCTCATTAAACACTTCCACAAACCGAGCCCAGGTCCATGGGGCATTCGGTGTCTCCTGTAATATGGCCCTTTCCACAAACTTCCACCACGAGTCTGCTGCTCTTGTCAGATGAAAAGAAGCCCATTTCACCTTTTCTTCTTCTGTGCTCGGAACCATATGAAGAAGCTTTTCCATCTGATTTATCCATTCTTCTGCTTCGAACGGATCAGCGTGATCGTGGAAGCTTGGAGGATTCATCCTCCTGAACTCTTGGAATTCAGAAGGTTGGCATCGTCCGGCAAGCTGGGCCATCGTATTGACCATTGTTTCTAGGAGTTAGCCCATTTGCCCGCTGCCATTTCCTCCTTCCGACGTAATGTTGGTGTTGATTCCATTCCCTATTCTTAAAGGAACGGTGCTAGCACCCATGGCGATCCCCGCGCCACTTGACATACTTGTTCTTGATTTTTATGTTATTCTAATTAAGTCTTAACCTATTGCAAACGAACAATGGATATTGTCATGCTTGTATAGGATCGTTCCCACGAGGAAGTGATTTACCTTTCTGAAAACTTATATTTATCTTTTAAGATCCTAAACTACTTGAGAAATATGAATAAAAGAATAGTTTTTAAAACTAAAGTGCAGAAAATAAATCCTAATATACAATGGTGATTAAAAGAAAACTCAGACCTCAGTCATCAATTGATCTTGAGAAATTCTTCGATAAATTATTTCTATGCCAAACTCTCTTATTTATAGATCATAAGGAGTCGATTTACAATGATCTAATTCTAATCCTAGCTTTCCTTGCTTTGAATAGTTGATGCGTTCAGGACTTTCTCCTTAATTTCAGCAATCGAGATTTTCAGGAGTCTATCTTCATCAATCTTCTCAAATCCGTGATTCGCCAAACTTTTAATTCAAGAGTTCTTCTAAATTGGTACATGGCGGTGTAAATCTTCACTTGATCAGCAATGTAAGAATCCTTCTATTTGTAAAATCGCAAATTATGATTTTCCCTCTCACATAGCTTTCTCTCTGGATGATTCTGAATCACGAACGATCATTTTATTCTTTGTATCGCCTTCCACTAGAATGTCTTCTGAAGAATCATAAATTAAGATTTTATAGATTTCTCTATAGAGCACTCCATCGTCTTTTACGATTTCTTCTTCTTTCAGTAGCATCAGATCGTCTTTTTCATTCAATCATCTTTCTTTTTGCTTTTTGAGTTCATTTTGACGAAGATTAACACTTTGACTCTCTTTTACTAATTAAACTTAATATTTGCACATCACTAACTTGTTAGTAACAAACTGAGGTTTAGCATCACTAAGTTAAGGGTGATAAAATGGTATATTTTGTGATTGATCACACCCCCAAACTTACGTTTTGCTAGTCCCTAGCAAACAAGAAAAAGAATACTAATCTAAAAATTCAAATGTCACTTTCGTTGGGAGCACGATTACATTTAACAGATGCAACAAGCCTTTAAATCCCTAGGTGTCCCCTAGTGGAGGAGTTGTAGTCTCCTGAAGGTTCTCAATGAAGTTACCTACAAACTTCAAAATATTTTTGGATTTTTCAATTTTTTAAAATAAAACAAAAATTAAAAATCAACTCTAATTTTATACACTAGCTAAATTAATCATCATATGGTTATTATGATTTTCAAAAATTAGATTCCATTAACCACCACTTTCCATCCTAACAGTTATCCTTGATCAGAGCTCAACAATTTCAATTCTATATAATATGGAGTGTGTGCGTGTCAGTGAAAAGTTTATTCTTCATAAATTTTTTTAAGCTACAGATTTAGAAAACATTTTCATCCAAACTCTGACTATTGGCATACTCTCAAAAAAATATCAAAATTTTTTGTTCTCTCAGTATGGTATATCTTATAAAGAATTCAAATGATAACTAAAAAGAAAATGAATATCATGGAATGGATAATCAATTCTATTCATATGATTCCCTGTGCAATCCATAGTATCTATTATTCACATCTCTATTAGGCTTATGCTTTTGAAAATCGTAAATCAAAAAGGTCTTTTCTTCGGCTTGTAATGAGGCTTTGGGTTTGAAAGGTTTCAAAGAAAGGTAGATAGGATTCAAAGATTTCTAAGAATTTAGTTCTTCCTTCTCTATCTTCTTTTCTTCTTTTCTATTCTACTTCAGTAAGTATCCAAGAATTGGATAACTTTTTCCAATTTTTCTTTTTCTTTTATAAGTCCCATTTCTTCAATTAATTTTCTTCAGATATCCTTTTGATTTTTAGCTTTTGAAGCTCCTAGATTTTCTTTTTCTTTTTTTTCAGAATCGTATTTTACGATTTTTGACTCTTTTCCCATATTTTCTTCTTTTTATTTCTTTTTTGTTGTACCCTTTTTCGGCATATCCCTTATCTATTTTCTTTTACTCCTTCCACCCCCTCTTCTTCCCTTCTTTTACATTCTAATCTCTCATAAAATTACAAGGGTCAAAGGTTGAAAGCTTTGGGTAGTACAAATGTGTGAACACCTCCATTTTACGCTCTCAGAGTATATAAACCTATTCGGTCAACCTTTGACCTTGCCCATGATTGTTGAGAACTAGAAAATACTATTTTTCACCCCTTAATCTGGGCCTTGATAGACCCTTGAGAGAACTAAATAAGTGTTTTAAGTGTTTGTTTTATAGCTAACAATAAAGGCAGGCTTAACTCTGCAAGTAGCTTAAAAGTACCAAAAAGATGATGGCCCATCTTGATCTAGAGGAAGAAGGAGAAGGGACAACCTCACTGGCTGTCAAAATGCCTAAACTAAAGAAGACAAAGGCCTGGTTTTGGCCTGGAAATAGGTTTGGAGCTATTCGAAAAGAAGAATGCACTACAGAATGCTATTCGAAAGGATTCCTGATCTATTCGAAAAGAACCTGAACACTGCAAAAAGAACTAAAGCTCCAAGCTTGGTTTTCGAAGAGCACCTGATCTATTCGAAAGGAACCAAACGTACTGATGATCCTTTCGAAAAGAAGAAAATTCCTTGAGAACACCACCAGTTCTGTGCGAATAGTGCTCCAGAAGTTACTTTTCCTTTCGAAAAGACCTCCAATCTATGCAAATAGAGCTCCAGAAGTCACATTTCCTTTCGAAAAGGCCCTCAATCTGTGTGAAATCATATTCTAAAGATTCCCAACGTCTGTGAGGGTATTTTAGTAATCTCTGCACGCGCCTCAATGCATTTAAAAATCCAGGAGCATTCTGGAAGATTTTGAGCATGAACCAGAGGTATATTCCACTCCATGTGAACACCCAAAGATGAAATTACTTGGCGGGAACTTCTAAAAGCTCAAACTGATTTTTAAATTACCTAACAGAATTGATGTCTTTGTCTCCTGATTGGCTAAACCAGATCAAGTAGTTCTGATTGGCCAGAACAGATCTGGATCCTTGTGCTTGACTCCTATTAGTTGATATAGATCTAACCAATTCTGATTGGTTGATGCACATCTGAGCTGGACTTGGGGAAAACTATAAATAGACGAACTATTTGCCCAATTTGGGCATCCAGAATTTGAGTTTCATTCCCGCTACCCCATTTTCCAATTCAGATCAAGATAGCTTGTCTGAAACCTCTGTAATAGCCTAGCATTTGTCTGTAATTGAGAACTGTGAGATACTTGTGTAATTCAAGTGAGAATTGTATTCAAGACTACAAATTCGAGAGCTGTTTTAAGTTGTGTTCTGTAATTGTAATGGTGGATTTGAAAAGGTTACTTTCATCAGTACGTTCTCAATCGGATTCATGTTGAGGGTTCACTATGATCTCCTCACTCATTAGATTCCTTTAGATTTGTTGTTTTTAAGCAATTTCCCTTAATTCACTATCCCTGTGAGAATATGTGTTTGCAACCTGATTCTTACAGCATTTGTAGTGGTGCTTATGTTTTGAATCAAGACTGTGGATTGAAGAAGAAAACTATTGGATGATCTGTGTCCAGGACAGTGGACAGATCATAGCCATAAGTTCAACTCAATTCTAATCCTTGAATTGGATTATCTTCTCTTACATCTGAGCTGGTAGCCAGATGAAGATTTGATACTTTCTCAACTGTGTTACACTATTTCTCATTCTATAATCAATTACGAAGCTTAAGTTAGCTGTTATTTATCCATTCTTATTAATTTTGCATCCAATTCCCCCAACTTGGATCTGGATCACTTAGTTTAAATTTTACTTGTAGATAATTTTGTTAATGTGAAAAATTCAACCTCTCATCTTACTTGCTTGGTAGATAGGATTAGAGGCTAGATCTGGTAGCTCAGATCTGGAGGTTTACCATACATTTTAAATCAATTCTCTGTGGACGATCTTTTACTCACTTACATTTAAAACTTGCTACAATTGGCCCTGATCTTGTAGGCTAATTGATTTCCCTCTGTGCTGATATTTCTTTATTCTTTTAGTTTTCTAATTTCAGTATAATCCATACTTTGAAATATTTGTTTTCAAAATACAAATAAATCATGCACACTTAGGAAGGCAACAATGATCTCTGGAAAAGGACTAGCCTTCTCTGAAGACTTTAAAACCATAATACGGGGATCATGCACTAAAACAATAATACCTAGCGAAAACCCAGGCTGAAATAATAGCTTTGTGGCTTGGACCCGACTCAAACCCAGGTAAGTCCCAAATTATACGCCCTGTATAGCGCACGTAACTCGATCGAACGCCCAATAGCCGACGCGCAATTGGTCCCTCTTAGACCAGGACCGCCTAGACCATGATTATGCGCTCAACCAGGTGCGCACAATCATATTGCACGCTTCACCACCAGTGCGCAATTAGTCAGTTTTGGACTGGCCTCTTACCCTTCTAGAAACTGCTGAGGCACGATTGTACACCCTAATTAGAGCGTGTAATCGGATTATGCACCTCGGCACAAGCGCATAATTGGTTCCTAAGCCAACCTGTTCTCTAATTCCCTAGATTACCTGAAAATCCCCTATTATGCGCTCTTAATCCTGCGCATAATTGATTGCACGCACTACATAGAGCGCGCAATTGGTCTAAATAGACTAGGACTAGGCTACCTAGCTGAGCCAGTCAGCCAATCACTCACTGAGTTACACATCGACTCAAAGTGATTGTGCACCTTATACTGGGCGCATAATTGAAATTCACCGACCAATTGTATGCACCCCACAGGGCGCACAATTAACCAAATACCTATAAATAGGACCCACCACCTCGACCCAAAAAGAGATCAATTCATTATCACACGGACTTCTCTCAAGTTTCGACTTCAAAGCTTAGAATTTTGAGATTTCTCTCTGTGGCTATGGCCTCAGGTATACTTTCCTTCTAGTCTTTAGTTCTTCTTGTTCTAGTTCTTCGTTCTAGACCTTAGGTTTTTAAGCTTTTAGTTCTAGATCTTTGATTAAATCTCTTTAATCCTTAATTCTTATATATTTTTTCCCTTTCCCTGGTTTTAATTCTTAGGTTCTAGAATCAGTTATTTTTTGTATATTCTAAATTTAGGTTCTTGATGGATTTATTTCTAGATTGCTTGATTATTGGTGTGAGATGTGTGGTAAAAAATATGGTGGCAAAAATAAGTCAAAAGGTGGAGTGATATGGATGAAAATAGCAATCGGAAATATACACAGTCCTACAAGGACCAGAGCCTGTTGTAGCAAGTTTTGATAAGAAAGGATTTGTCCCACAGGGAGTGATTATCTAAACCACTAGGGCATAGTAAATCTCTAGATCTAGCTACAAACCTGGCAATTCGAACAGAAAGGGAGTTTAAGTGTCACAAAGCTAAACTAAAACTAAAAAAAAATAGGAAATAAACTACAACTAAAGAAAGGAGGGTAAAGAAGAATGATGATGAAGTGATAAAATAAAGTAAAAAGATAGAGAAATAGATAGTTATGGTTAAATCAGAATTGCAATTCAGATCTAGAAATGAATCTGCAGCAATCCTTTAGGTGGCTGCAAGCACATCTATAAGGAAAAAGAATCTAACCTAACCCAGTGGTCTGGACTAATCTTAGGGCTATATTTTTTCCACTTAAATGGTCACAAAATATCTCAAAGATTTCATCCAATCAATAGATTAAATCAGAATAGGAAACCCATTGCAGACACTATGGTTGAAAGGCTACAAACTCAAGCAACCATATGAGCAAACAGTCCTTGAAAATCAGGTGGAGACCATAAGAAATCTCAGGCTGAATGGAGCTTTAGACTCAGCTGGTCATTGCTATAAAAAGGCCTGCAATGACCTAGCTCACCAGTCTGCAATTTGTGCAAAAATCTCAGATCTAAACACTGAAAATGGTAATGCAAAACAAGGAAGAAGTTAGCTCTGCAACTGTCTCTCACTTGGCTACAAGCTCAAGTCAACTGCAGAGAAAAATAATCCATCTCAACCTTGTGATTCAGACCAGCCCTAGGGCTATACCCTGCCCACTAGAATGTTCACAGGCTATCCCAAAGGTTATCCTAATCACTGAGGTTGAAGATAGAACATTAAAACTACTGCTGCCACCATGGTTGCATGGCTACAAGCTCAAGCAACCATGGGAGCATCAAATCTAAGAAAATCTATATGAAAAATACAGAGAAAGTAGAGATTTAATGGAGATTTAAACATGGAATTTCATTGATTAAAAAGAACTTACAATGATTGCCCTCAAGGCAGCAAGCCTTGCAAAAACCCAAAACAGCTCAATTCTTATACAAAAACTCGATTGCAAAAATTGAAATAACTAGCTGCTACACTAAGCTTTAACTCAGCTTTGCAACTGAGCTAAGTAAGAAGAAAATTGAAATAAAAGGGAAACAAGACTACCTCGAAACCCTAGAAAACCCTAAATGAGTTTAGGCTATTCCTGGCTCGAAACCCTAAAAAAAACCTAAAAGTGATCCAGCTATTATGGATGATTTTATAAGGCAAAATATAGCTATTTATACAATCCATAGCAGCAGTTATGTGCATTGGCCAATCAGAAATGAGGAGGTTTGGAGTTGATTTCGTGGCCCATCTGTGGCCCTTGGATGCTTTGAGATGTGTGAGACATTGGGATGTGTGCCCTAAAAGTTGGAAAATGCCCAAAATATCCTTGGATGCTGAAATAGGCTACTGGAATTCTTGCCTCACAAGGACGCAGCTTCATATTTGCGTTCTCCCTAAGCTCTTGCCAGGCTGAAAATAGGCTATTTTGGCTACACTGCAACTCGCTAGGCTCATTTCTGACAACATTTAAGTTGCTCGCCAAGATCTAATGAAAACTCACGAGGATCAGATTCTAGGGATTATACTGCTTGTGAGGCTCTCTATGGCTACTGCTCGCGAGGATGATTTTCAACAGCATTTGAGTTGCTCGTTGGGCTCAAAGAAGCAAGCTCGCGAGGCTCTCTTGCATGCAACATTATGCTGCTCTCCAGCTCGTGAGGATCAAAGATACGGAGCTCCAGCTCACGAAGCTCACATGCAGTACAACTCTAGCTCGCGAGGATCAAACTTAAGGAGCTCGCCAGGCTCTAAAAATATGCAGCTTTAGGCATGCCCTCGCTAAGCTCTCACTGGGCTCCACTCCAAGCTCGCAAAGTTAAAATCTAGCAGCCTAAAGGCTCGCGAGGCTCTAATGTGGGCTATTTTTGTGCTACTTGCTAGGCTATAATGCAGCATATTCCAACTGCTCGACTTCATTTTTAAATAGCCCGAGTGGTGTGTGTCACATAGCTACTCGAGGTGTATTGTTGTTGCATTTTTTTGTAGTGCTGAACTACTTAAGTGTGCACATATCTATTGTGCACACAACTGAAGATGCTTAATCTCATTAGTGCTCGAGATGCATTATCTGAAGGTGCTGAAGCTTGCTGAAGTCATTAACTGCTCAAGTTTGTTACAGCTACGGCTGTTGAGGCTCTAATGCTTGAAGTCTTAAGTGCCGAAGCTGCTGAGTTTTCATGCACTCAACATTCACTCTACTGCAGCTACTGAAGATGATGAACCATATGAGTATGCACATAGCTCCCATATAGTGTTGAGCCTCTGATCTACTCAAGTTCACATTGTTGAAACTGTGGCTGTGATGCAGCTATCTATATTGTGCAGCTGCTTTATACCTCTTAAGCATCGTAGCTGTAGCTTGTTTGCATTGTGGAAATGCTTGTCAGTTCAAGTTAAAGGACCCCAGCTACACTACTTCACATGTCTTGCTGCTACAACTTGAATTGCTGTTGTTGTTTTGCTCCAGTGGCCACATAGCTAAAGATGTTGATGCTTGGTCTTTACAATGGATTGTGATGTGACTTATGGGTGAGGTTTACAAGGAATAGGAGGGGTAGAATGGATTCAAAACTGAGAAATCAATAAGGGTAGAGTGATTCATGACTTCACAATCTTCATTTCAGCATAGCTTCATCTATATTTGTGTTTTTCATAGTCAAAGTGGCCAGCTTCTTCTCTTCTTTTCAATTTTTAGTTGAAGTACTTCTTTGACTTCTCTTTTCTTTTATATTTTTTTAATTTTCTTGTGATTTATTGATGAAATGCCACACATACACCACTGCTACACTGTTGTTTATAGGTTGCTTTTCTTCTTCTTTTATCAAATGTTGAACTCCTCTCAACTATCTTCAACATATTCTCCTTTACCTTCTAAAATCTCAGAGTGAGGGTAAGGTTGAATCAGGTCTATGACATTTAGGTGCAAGTACTCTGGTGTTTGTTGAAGAAAAAGTAGACTTTTAAGGCTCAAAGAGTGTATGCAAAAGGGTAGTTGAATGGGTAGGAATTTTAAGCTCAAACTATCCAAATGAATGCCTTAGATCATCTCCTTAGTGTCATGAGTGCTGCCAATCAGTTTTAACTTGGGGTGCCTAACTTCTAGTGAAAAGAGATTGAATCAATCAGTCCTTAGAGCAGAAAATTTGCCAAAAACACTCTTCAAAAGAAAATAGATAGGCCCAAATCTCACTAGGTATGGCCTTCAATTTTAACCCATGGGGTGTATTTTCACCTTTCTCTCTCTTCTTAAGTTCACTAAGTACTAACTGAAAAAAAAATTCTTGATGTTAGCTTCATGGTGGTGCTAAATTTTAAAGATTTTCAATTTTAAAGTGTCTGCAAAAGTTTTAAATTTTCTCTCTAAATGATTAGGTGGGAATTGACTTTATTCATCTCAATTAAACCAATATTTTATGCATTAGAATTAACTATTCTATTAGTTGTTCTACCCTACCCTACCCCCAAGCCTAAGTTAAACAGTGTCCTCACTATTTCTTTCAACATATATAGGGACAGCAGGGTGTATAACAGAAAAACACACTAAACTTTAGCAGAAAACTAGGCTACAAGCATGGGTCAAAAAATTGTCCGATACCGATACGTATCGGTTTTGGACTTGGGCAGTACGATACATTGCCTATGTATCGTACCCCCTAAAAAATAGGGTAATTATCATCCGATACGGGCAATGTATTGCCCGTATCGGACGATACGGACAATACTTTGAAATTATCGGGCTATAATTTCAAATTATCGTCTGATAATTTCAAATTATCGTCCGATAATTTGATTTTTAATTTTTTGAAGAAAAAAAAATGTATCAAAATGATAAATTCAATGTATCGCCGATACGCGATACATATTGAATGATACGAACGATACGGATGATACGTATCGTCCGTATCGAACGATACGGATGATAATTTGATTTTTTAGATTTTTTGAAAAAAAAAAAATGTCGGACAATACGCGATACGTATCGTCCTGAACTTCAGGACGATACGTATCAAAAATCCGATATTTTAACCCTTGGCTACAAGATGCAGAAAATTAATTTAAGAAAGAGAAACACATAATATATGCACAAGGACAACTAAGAAGACAAAACAACTAAACACAGTCCTAAACTTAACCATTATATATAGCAGAGTTTAAAATGAAAATAGCAGGAATATACAAAACATTAACTAAATAAGTACCTAAAACAATAGCATCCTAACTACAACTACCTAAAACTGATCTGAGCATGAATTTGAATTGATGGAAAAGAGATATCAGCATTAATAACATACATTTGAAAGCAAGATTCATACAAACAAAAATCAGATCACACTAATATAACAATCCTAGATGGGGTTCATGAATGATAGAAAATTAGAACTTAGCTGAACTATAAAGAACTTGAATTGCAAAATGAAAGGTCATACCTTTGCATTGGCATCAAACCGGATGTCCTTTCAGCTCAGCAATTGCAATTGCTTGAGAGATGCATGGGGCAGCTCCAGCTCCACATCAGGTGGGCATCTAATAGCAGGGCCGGGGAAGCACATGGGTGGGTGCCTTCTCAGTCCAGACTTCACAAATTTCCACAACTCAGCCCAGCTCATCCATCAAGGATAGCAACAGTTCAAAACAGCCCCCCCTTCCTCCATCAAAACCTGAGGAATTGGGGTTCCACATGGAATATTTTATTTTATTTTATTTTTTAATTTTATGAATTGGGGCTCAAGAACAGCCCATTATTCAACTTCTCGATGAATGCATAACCTCTTTCAATCTACAACGTCTTGGTTTGCCACCTCCTTCCCATTCCTTAGGGCATTGACAGCTCTAGTTTCTTCATGACTTGAAGAAACTTCACCAATCAAGTGTGCCCTTCTTGAGTTGTTTACAATTTGGCTCGGGAGCCGACCCTCGTCCCTTCTCATCAGAGCATTTGAGATATGACCAAGTTGGTCCTCAATTTTCCTGATGCTCTGTGTGTGGGAATCCATAATTTGTGTAACGGAGCCACAGTTTTGCAATGAAGTCAAAACCTGCTCCTCAAAGGAGGGGGCTCTAGGTTGAGGTGGGGCTACAACTAATTGACCTGGCCGGGGGGACTGATGAGAAAATTGTTGTCTTGGGGTAAAACCATGAGGGGTCTACAAGTTAGAACTATAGGGCAAGGCCTGCTGCTGTTGGGTATGAGGCAAATCAACTTGTCTCCACCTCAAATTTAGGTGGTTCCTCCATTGATACCTAGCGGGCTGCTGTCTAAATGATTGGACAACATTGGCTTGCTCATTTAGAAGGTTGGGGACTGGACCAACCGATGGACATTCAAGATGAGAGTGTGTGGGTGAGTGGCATATGAGACATGCCTCTCCAACCTGTGTAGCCATATGGAGCTGCAACACACCCAACACTTTATCAAAATGTTTTGCCAAATTATCCACCTTCCTCTCTAGGTTAGTATGCAGTTAACTCATACACTTTTCCCTTAGAAGTGGGTTCATTTGTACTCATAGCAGCTGGTACAATGTCATTGTTTTATAAAGACTCCTGCTGCATTGAGTTTTCACTAATCACATAGAACAACTCCCATGCTTCTACATCAGTTTTTTGCATCAATCCCTTGGTAGAAGCTTTGAACAAGCTTCCACCGAGGTATCTGGTGGTGTGGGCACTGCCTCAGCAACCCTTGAAATCTCTCGCAAGCTTTATGAAATGTTTTCGTTGGGAGTTGAGCAAATGAGATTATGCTCTTCCTCAACTGACTTGTTTTATCAATTGGGAAAAATTTAGCCAAGAATTGGCATTGAAGATTATTCCAATAATTTATGTTGTTGGCTGCGAGCATGGAGAGCCAAGTTCCGGCTTTATCCTTCAAGGAGAAAGGAAAAAGCCTCAATTTGGTTGCTTCCTCTCCCAAACCAGTAATATTGAAAGTGGTGCAAAGAGCAAGAAACAGCTCTATATGCTGGTATAGGTCCTCTCTGCTCAGCCCATGAAAGCTTGGCAACATTTGGATGGTTGAAGCTTTGATCTCATAGTTACCCACAGGGTTAGAGAGTTGAATGCTAGAGGGGGATGAGTATGCCCCTGGTGCATAATACTCTCTAAGGCGTCTCGGTTGTTCACCCATCTCAGTTGCTGTTAAGTTTTCAACAGGGGTGTGTGTTGCTGGACTAGGACTCAAGATTCTCTCAATCTCAAGATTCAAAGGTTCAAGTTTGGGATTGAGAGACGTTCTTCCCAGCATACAACACACACAGAGCAAAATAAGAACACCCACAGCAGATAGAATAAAAACTACTAAAAACTATACTCTACTGCTAAAATTAAAGGTTGAGGAAATGAATAGACAGTAGAAATGAAACCAATAATAGGGAAGATAGAGATGCAAACTGATGTAGGAATGCTCCAGCTGCAGCTACACTCTCCTATTTTCTACTACTCCAAGCCTGCAAAAATCACAAATATTAGTAGGAATTTATTGACACACTAAACAAGTACTAACAAAAAATGAAATTCAAACTTACAGAATTGCAGCTGTACTTTATTCAACATACCTAAGACACCAAAAAGATCTAAAAATATAAAATAAAGAAGAAAAATGCAAAAAGTCACAGAGAAACTACAACTATAATTTATTCAAACACTATGTGTACAACAAATATAGCTAACAAAAACTCAGATTTATTATCTAGATCAAAACTCCCCGATAGCGGCACCAAAAACTTGTTGGATTTATTTCTAGATTACTTGATTAATGGTGTGAGATGTGTGGTAAAAAATATGGTGGCAAAAATAAGTCAAAAGGTGGAGTGATATGGAAGCAATCGAAAATATACACACTGTCCTGCAAGGTCCAGGGCCTATTGTAGCAAGTTTTGATAAGAAAGGATTTGTCCCACAAGGAGTGATGATCTAAGCCACTAGGGCATAGTAAATCTCCAGATCTAGCTACATATCTGGCAATTCTAACAGAAAGGGAGTTTAAGTGTCACAAAGCTAAACTAAAACTAAAAAAAATAGGAAATAAACTACAACTAAAGAAAGTGGGGTGAAGAAGAATGATGATAAAGTAAAGTAAAAAGGTGGATAAATAGACAGCTATGGTTAAATCAGCATTACAACTCAGATCTAGAAATGAATCTACAACAATCCTTTAGATGGCTGCATGCACATCTATAAGGTAAAAGAATCTAATCTAACCCAGAGGTCTGAACTGATCTTAGGGCTATATTTTATCCACTTAAATGGTCACAAAATATCCCAGAGATTTCATCCAATCAATGGATTAAACTAGAACACATTGAACACACTATGGTTGCAAAGCTACAAGCTCAAGCAACCATAGGAGCAAACAGTCCTTGAAAATCAGGTGGAGACCACAAGAAATCTCAAGCATAATGGGGCTTTAGACTAAGCTGATCATTGCTATAAAAAGGATCGCAATGACCAAGCTCACTAGTCTACAATTTGTACAATAATCTCATATCTAAACACTGAAAATGGTAATGCAAAGCAGGGGAGAAGTTGGCTCTGCAATTGTCTCTCACTTGGCTACAAGCTCAAGTGCCGAGAAAATAATCCATCTCAGCCTTGTGATTCAGACCAGCCCTAGGGCTATACCCTGCCAACTAAAATGCTCACAGGCTATCCCAGATGTTATCCTAATCACTGAGGTTAAAGATAGAACATTAAAACTACTGTTGCCACCATGGTTGCAGGGCTACAAGCTCAAGCAACCATGGGAGCATCAAATCTATGAAAATTTATGTGAAAAATATAGAGAAAGTACAGATTTAATGGAGATTTAAACATGGCATTTCATTGATTAAAAAGAACTTACAATGATTGCCCTCAAGGCAGCAACCCTTGCAAAAACCCAAAACAACTCACTAGCTTATACAAAAACCTGATTACAAAAACTAAAATAACTAGCTGCTACACGAAGCTTTAACTCAATTTTATAGCTGAGCCAAGCAAGAAGAAAATGGAAAATAAAAGGAAAATAAGACTAGCTAGAAACCCTAGAAAACCCTAAATGAGCTCAAGCTATTCTTGGCTCGAAACCCCAGAAAACAAAACTAAAAGTGAACCAGCTATTCTAAATGATTTTACAAGGTAAAATATAGTTATTTATACAATCCATAGCAGCAGTTATGTGCATTGGCCAATCAGAAATGAGGAGGTTTCGAGTTGATTTCGTGGCCAATCTGTGGCCCTTGGATGCTTTGAGATGTGTGGGACATTGGGATGTGTGCCCTAGAGTTGGTAAATGTCCAAAATATCCCTGGATGCTGAAATAGGCTGCTGAAATTCGTGCCCCGCGAGGACGCAACTTCAGATTTGCGTTCTCACTAGGCTCTGGCCAGGCTCTCACCAAGCTAAAAATAGGCTATTTTTGCGACACTGCAACTCGCCAGGCTCATTTCTAGCAACATTTAAGATGCTCGCCAAGATTTAATGGAAACTCGTGAGGATCAGATTCTAGGAATTATACTGCTCGTGAGGCTCTCTATGGCTGCTACTCGCGAGGATGATTTTCAGCAGCATTTGAGTTGCTCGCTGGGCTCAAAGAAGCAAGCTCGTGAGGCTCTCTTGCATGCAACATTAAGCTGCTCTCTAGCTCGCAAGGATCAAAGATTGGGAGCTCCAGCTCGTGAAGCTCACATGCAGTGCAACTCCAGCTCGCGAGGATCAAAGTTAAGGAGCTCGCCAGGCTCTAAAAATATGCAGCTTTAGGCATGCCCTTGCTAAGCTCTCGCTAGGCTCCACTCCAGGCTCGCAAAGTTCAAAATCCAGCAGCCTACAGGCTCGCGAGGCTCTAATGTGGGCTGTTTTTGTGTTGCTTGCTAAGCTACAATGTAGCATATTCCAACTGCTCAACTTCATTTTTAAATAGCCTGAGTGGTGTGAGTTATTCACTGAAAAGTATCACTTTTCACCTCTTAACCTAGCCTTTACTGCACCTTAGAGCTATCTTATAACTCTTTGTTTAGCTTGTTTTATAGTTAGTAATAATTGTGCAGCTTAGTACATAGTCCATGCTTTTAAGGCCAAAAAGAGAGAATTCAAGCCAAGGAGGACTGTTGAGCCAAAGACTGATGGAACACCATGGTGGTACACTCCACGATGACTATTTTGCATGCCAAGGTGGACCCAAGAAGTCCTGCAGATGAGAGAAGAATGGAAGTGAATAGAGAAAGGTGCAACAGCAACATCTGCATGGAAGCAGAGGAGCAGAAGGGTTTTCTCGTGCAGTCAGAGGTGATGCCTCACACTGTTTAAATCCACAGCAAAGCTTCCTCACGCAGCTGATACCTGCAGCACAAAGGAACTCGCAAAGAACTCACACAGTTCAGTGAAGGATTAATCTCAGAGAGCTGCTTCATGCAGTAGTCGCGTGCCTCAACTGCACTAATCTTTCCAAGACCTCGCGCACTCAAGCCTTCAAAAATCTAGCTCTGAAGCTCTCACAGGGATCAAATCTCACATAGCCGCACGTGCATTCTCTGGAGACTAATTTTCATTAAAGAACTCAAGTAAGCTCATGAAGTTCTCGCGTAGCTCAAGAGGAGAGAGAGCTCCAAAACTTCTCTCGTGCAGCTCTCACGCGGGTAAAAGCTAAAACTTTACCTGGCGAGTTGTACTATGCACTACACATGGAGCCGAGCGCGATCAAAGATGTACTTCGTGAGACCCTCGCGACAGGGAGTACATGAAGCTCTACTACGCGAGTAAAGCAAAGCATGCAAATTTTACCTCGCAACAGCATTGCAGGGCTAAGAGGCAAAGAACTCTTAAGGAATATAATGCACCTGGGGATTACACATCTCCCTTTTACATACAATTTCCTTTAGTTGAAGGAAACTATAAAATCAAGTCCTCCACCATTAACATGCTGCCATCTTTTCATGGGCTCAGTAAGGAAGATCCTTACAAGCACATTGATCAATTCTCTGCACTTTGCACCACTTTTAACATTGCTGGCTTAGGACCTGAAGCCACCAAACTGAGACTTTTTCCTTTTTTCCTAAAGGACAAAGCCAACACCTGGCTCTCTAAGCTCCCAGCCAATAGCATCCAGTCATGGAGTGACCTCCAAAGCCAATTTCTGGCAAAATTCTTTCCCATGAATAAAACTAGTCAGATGAGGACAAACATACTGTCATTTACTCAATCCTCAACTAAAGATTTTTATGAAGCATGGGAGAGATTTTAAAAACTGTTAAAACAATGTCCCTACCACCAAATTCTATAGTGACAACTTGTGCAAGTCTTTTACCAAGGAATTAATCCTAAAAGTAGGGACATGGTGGATGCTTCATGTGGGGGTAGTTACCTCCACAAGACAGTTGTTGAGGCATGAGAGTTGTTTGACATTATAGGTGAGAATTCCATACAGTAGGAGTCACTGTCTCGCAATGACAGCCAGACTTTAGCTAAATTGGTGAAAGAATCCACCCCTAGAGGTGGAATGTATGAGGTCAAGGTGCAGAGTGAATTAGAAAGGAAGGTGGATAATCTGAGTTTAAAGTATTATAAATTGATGAATGTGATGTAGCCTAGGATGGCTGCACAGGTGGACGAAGCATGTCTGATATGCCAATCTCCCACACATTCACTTCAAGAATGTCCATCAGCCAACCAATTCTCTGAATTAGCTATGGAACATGCCAATGCTGCCCAAGCATATGGGCAGCAACCTGCTGGGTATACATGGAGAAACCACCCAAAATTGAGGTGGAGACAAGACAAATACCAACAGCCCCAGTAGCAACAGTTGGTAGCTCCATACAGACCTCAGCACCAATTCAACCAAGGATATGCACCTAGGCAAAATTTTCATTTGCCTGCCCCACAGCCAAATCAGTTGATTGTGCCCCCACCACAACCCAAATCCTCTTCCTTTGAAGAACAAATGATGGCATTAATGCAGAATCTGAGAAATTTAGTACAAACTATGAACTCTCATGGGCAAAGCATTAAAAAAATAGAAGACCAGTTGGGTCAAATCTGTAATGCTTTGAACAAAAGAGAGGAGGGCAGGTTGCCTAGTCAACCCTTGGCCAACCCTAAAGGACAGTACATGATTGGAGAAGGCTCCTCTACCCATGAGGAGGCTAATACAATCACTACCCTAAGGAGTGGCAGGGTGGTTGACAATTTAATGAGCAGTGCAGCTGAAGAGGCCATGGAGAGTGAAAAAGAAGAAAATGTGTGTTGAAGAACCAGTGAATTTATCCCCTGCTGTGGAGCAGTAACGATAAAATAAAGGGGCTGATGTTGAGCCCCAACAATAAGCAATAAATGAAGAAAAAAGGAAAAAACAAAAATTTGGCCATGATGTTGTTAGGCATGCAGCTGTGGCACCAGCAGTCCCACAGCTACCATTTCCTTATGCACTTGCTAACCCATCTCCTTTTGATAAGGGGAATCCTCATATGGAGGAAATGATGAAGACCTTCAAGCAGGTGAAGATCAATTTACCCCTGCTTGATGCTATAAAATAGGTCCCTGCCTATGCCAAATTCTTGAAGGACCTCTGCACACAGAAAAGGAAAGCAAGGGTGCATCTATCCAAAAAGGTTTTTGCTGTTGAACATGTGAAATCAGTTCTGTCCATAGCCACACTTATGAAATTCCAGGACCCAGGGGTACCTACTATCCCCTCCATAATTGAAAACCACACCATTGTTAGAGCCCTCTTGGACTTAGGGGCCAGTGTGAACCTGCTCTCATATTCTATGTATGAGGAGTTGGGTTTGGGGGAGCTAAAATCCACATCAGTTGTGCTCCAGCTAGCTGATAGGTCTGAAGAAGACCTGTGGGTGTGGTGGAGGATGTTTTGGTGGGGGTGGGCAAGTTCTACTACCGTACTGATTTTCTAGTTTTGGACATGGACCCTTGCAAAAGTAAAACCCCAATACCTGTCATCCTTGGTAGGCCATTCTTGGCCACTGCCAATGTTTGCATTCAATGCAGGTCAGGAATGATGGAGGTGATCTTTGGGAACATGAAGGCCTAATTAAATGTGTACAATGCTGCTAGGCATCCTCATATGGACATTAAGAATTATTGTGCAATAGATGTACTAGATGGCCTTATGGAAGAAGAATTATCCAATCTGCTGGATTAGAATAATGTTACTGAAAACCTATAAAATATTTGGAGTATGGTTGAGGAGGAGGCCCAAGCTCTTATGACAGAAGACAACACCAAAATAGAGTCTTTTGTGGGCCTAGTGCAGCATTCCAGCTGGAAACCTACATTATTGCCCCTTCCTCAAACCACCAAGGCACCGTTGTTACCTTCCATTGAAAGTTTCCCTAATCTGGAGCTGAAATAGCTCCCAGACATATTAAAGTATGCCTTCTTAGGGCAAAATAAAAAGCTTTCAGTGATTATCTCTTCCTCTCTCACTAGTGAGCAAGAGGAGGAAATATTGAGTGTTCTCAAGAAGCACACAAAGGCTATGGGGTGGACAATTGCTGATCTAAGGGACATTGATGTCTTAGTTTGCATACACAAAATCCACTTGGAAGAGGGTGCAAAACCCTCTAGGGAGATGCAGAGAAAGCTTCATCCTCACATACAAGAGGTGGTCTTGAAAGAGATAGTAAACTGTTGGATGCAGGGGTGACTTACCCCATTTTAGATTCAGAGTGGGTGTCACCTATTCAAGTGGTACCCAAAAAGTCAGGCATTATAGTTATTACTTTTGATTCTTGAGAGTTGATGCCAGCCAGGGAGACCACTGGCTAGAGAGTTTACATTGATTACAGAAAACTCAACTCCAAGACCAGGAAAGATCACTTTCCTCTCCCTTTTATTGACCAAATTTTAGATAAATTGGCTGGGAAGGCATTTTATTACTTTCTTGATGGATACTCAGGGTATAACTAAATCCCTGCGTATCCTCAAGATCAAGAGAAAATCACTTTCACATGTCCCTTTGGCACCTTTGCTTACAGGAGGATGCCTTTTCGTCTATGCAATGCCCCAGCCATATTTCAAAGGTGCATGTATGTAATCTTCTCTGATATGATTGACAACTTCCTAGAAATCTTCATGGATGATTTTTTTACCTATGGGGATAGTTTTAGTCAGTACTTGAGTCACCTTGACCTGGTTTTACAAAGATGTGAAGAGACCAATTTAGTCTTAAGCTGGGAAAAGAGCCACTTCATGGTAACACAGGGAATTACGTTAGGCCATGTAGTCTCCCACAGAGGTATAGAGGTTGACAAAGCCAAAGTGGACCTCATCTCACACCTACCCCCACCTAGGACTGTCAAACAAATCAAATCCTTTTTAGGACATGCTGGATTCTACATGAGGTTCATTAAGGACTTCAGCAGAATTACAAAGCCACTGTGCCACCTGCTGTGTCAGGATGTGCCATTTGAATTTTCTGCTGAGTACCTTGAGGCCTTTGAGGTCTTAAAAAAGTGTCTTACTACTGCTCCTATAATCCAGGCCCCAAACTACTCACTCCCCTTTGAACTAATGTGTGAGGCATCAGACTTGGCAATAGGTGTTGTCCTAGGACAGAGGAAAGATAAGCTACCAGCAGTGATTTATTATGTCAGCAAAACACTAGCAGAGGCTCAACTCAACTATACCACAACTGAGAAAGAGCTGCTAGCTATTGTATTTGTTGTGGACAAGTTTAGACCCTACTTGCTTGGGTCTAAAATTGTTGTGTTTACTGATCACTCAGCCCTGAAATACCTGTTGGCTAAGAAGGATGTCAAACCAAGGCTGATCACTCCTATTGCAGGAGTTTGATCTTGAGATCAAGGATAAGAAGGGAGTGGAGAATGTGGTGGCTGACCACCTCTTTAGAATTGTGTTGGATGAATGTGCAGCAGCACTCATCAATGAATTATTCCCTGATAAGCAATTATTTACTATGCAGTCTAGTGTGCCCTGGTGTCCACACATTGTGAATTTTCTTGCTGTTGGTAGGATCCCCCTTCATTGGTCCAAGATGGACAAAGACCTATTTTTTTCTCAAGTCAAACATTTTCTTTGGGAGGACCCTTACCTATACAAGCACTGTGCAGATCAGATTGTTAGGAGATGTGTGTCTGAAAGTGAATTCCACAGCATTCTTTCTATGTGCCATGAGCAGGCCTGTGGAGGTCACTTTAGTGGTAAAAAGACAACATCAAAAGTATCACAATGTGGGTTCTACTGGCCCTCTTTATTCAGAGATGCACACATACATTGCAAAGCTTGAAGGTTGGGAGGCATTTCCAAGAAAGATTCAATGCCATTGTAACCCATCCTTGTGGTAGAACTGTTTGACATCTGGGGGATTGATTTTATGGGCCCATTTCCTCCTTCTATGGGTTTCAATTTTATCCTGTGGTAGTGGACTATATGTCCAAGTGGGTTGAAGCCATTGCCACAAGGAAAAATGACCACACAGTTGTCCTCAAATTTCTAAAGGACAATATTTTTTCTAGATTTGGCACCCCCAGAGCTATCATTAGTGATGGAGGGAGTCATTTCTATAACAAGCCTTTTCAGAATCTGCTCAAAAGGTATTCTATTACACACAGGATTGCAACCCCCTACCACCCACAGACAAGTGGGGAGATTAAGCACATCTTGGATAAGACTGTGAGGACAGATAAGAAGCATTGGGCACAGAAGCTGAATGATGTATTGTGGGATTATAGGACCCCTATTGGCATGTCCCCTTTTAGACTGATTTTTGGCAAGGAATGTCACCTGCTAGTAGAGTTGGAACATAGAGCCTACTGGGCTATTAAAACACTGAATTTTGATCTAACTGCTGCTAGTTCACACAGGAAATTACAACTATCAGAGCTTGATGAGATGAGACTGGAAGCCAATACAAATGCAAGAATTTATAAGGAGAGATCCAAGGCATTTTTTGACAAGAAACAGATGAGGAAGGACTTCAATGCTAGTGCCAAGGTTTGGCTTTTTAACTCTAAATTAAAAAAATTTCCAGGAAAGTTAAAATCCAGATGGAATAGACCTTACACTGTCATCCATGCCTCCACATCTGGTGCTGTGGAGGTCTTGGACCCCATTTCTAGGAAGATCATGAAAGTGAATGGTCAAAGGCTGAAAATTTGTGTAGAAAATTCTGTAGAGCCTCCTCAGACCATCCACTTGCATGAACCTCCCACTGATTAATGATCCACAGCTTTGTCAAATATGTACCATACTTGTTGAAATTCTGGTGTTGTTTTGTTTAAAAATCTTTCATGTGTTGTTTTTATTATGTTGTTGATTTGCATGTTTTATTTTGTTTTGTTTTGAGTTGTGTTGTTGTTGTTGATGTGAATGTTTGTCATCTGAATTTCATGAGCTTGCTTCATGCTGAAATTGAAATGTGCATGAACCTGTTGCATGTTAAAATCATTTGAATGCTAGCATATTCACTGTGTGCATAGGGTGGTATTTGGCATGAGTTGATCAAAGGAGAAATAGAAGAGATGTGAAGAAAGTTGGTGTTGATGCACAATGGAAAGGTGCATGTCAGTATTGATGCACTGGCCACTGTGCAGGCACTAAGAAGGAGTGAACTTGGCTTCTCGTGAGGCTGAATGGCCTCAATTTCACATTCATGAGCTATTTGTAGGCTTTCTCGCAGAGCTTTGATAAGAAATTATTACTTCGTGAGAGCCTCGCAAGCTAAACACCTGAAGAAACCTCAAATTGAGCCTCGCGTGGCTTTATCTTCTTTGCGACACTAAGCTGCACGAAAATGGAATATCCTACATTTTATACCTCGCGAGCAAAATTTCTGAAGCACTTACCTCACAAAGCCCTTGATTCTCTGCTTTTATGTTTCTCGCGAGTTAAAAATCTAAGCTACGCGAGGGATGCAAAAGTGCTTCACGAGCTCTGACCTCAGTCATCTCAGCTACTGACCTCACGAGACTCCTGAGTCTCTTAAAATATGTTTCTCGTGAGGCATCTATCTTCTTCGTGACTTCATTTCTCACGATATCTCACCTGAGCGCGCGAGAAGAGTTTGCCCCGCGAGTACCTGGCGAGAACTATGGGAGGCACGGTTTCACCCACTAATACCCCGCGAAATCTTCACTTCTTTATTCATTTCTTCTTTGCCCTAGCTTCCATTGCACACCTTCAACTTCCATTCTCCAGTCTTTCTCCTTAACTACCCAGACCACTCCAGCCCAGGCACCCTGCTCCTACTATTGTGTTCCAAAACACCTCCCAGTCATTTTGCACTTGGTTTGGGGAGATTTGATCTACTGGGCAACATTTGGACCGAAACCCTAGCAAATTGGTGGAAAGTGTTCTCCGTCCCTCCTTTGGCCTGATTTATCTGCTATTATTGTGTTGAGTAGAGAGTATTTAGGGGGCAAAACCTTCCTTGAAGTGTGAATTACCCAATCTGTGAGTTTAAAGATCAAATTTTAAAAAATCTTAGTAGCCATTGTTGTCGATTTCAAGTGTGCTTCCCTTATTGGTTGGTGGTGAAAGTATGTAAGAATCAAAAACAGAATGAAATAGAGGATGAATCAGCATAACTCGGAAATCCTAGACCTGCAAGATACAGGGTCTTTTGTAGCAAGTTTTGATAAGTAAGAGTTTGTCCCACAGGGAAAGGTGATCTAAGGCTCCAAGGGAGCCGTCTCTAGTAGTCCCTCCAGATCTGTCTACAGATCTGGCAGTCCTAAAAGGAGGGGAGTTTGAGGTCACTTATTCTAAGTATTCTAATAACTAAATTACAGAAAGGATTGAGAGGCTGGATGGAGTGTGGAAAATAATTATAAAAAGGTGAGAAATATGTTTTTGAGCCAAGATCAGAGGAGTTCTTGTAACTCAGATTTAGATCTGATGTTATAGAAATCCTGTCCAGAGGCTACATTATCACCTCTGAGGAGAAAGGATCCAACCCATCGCTACTGCCATGACTCCACCCTTAGGGCTATAGCCTGTCCACTTGAATGGTCACAGACTATCCCATAGGGGAGCCACTATCCAGGGATGAATCAGAACATAACTATTAAATCATTGCAGGCACTATTTCATCCAGGCTACCAGCTCAGGAATCCATAGGGAACCTCAACCTCTAAAGTTCCATGTGTGGGGCTAAGGCTGGAAAACCATGATAGCCCAAACACATAGAACCAGCAAGCGGTTGAGTACAACTTTCAATCCAGCTGTCCATTGCTCGAGAGAGGCTACAATGGTCCAGTCACCAGCCTATAATCTCTATAACCAGATCAGATCCGACATCTGATGGCAGATCTATACAACTATGGGGGAGTCTGCATCTGTACAATCCCTCACCAGGCTTCTACAAGCTCAGGTGAAAAGAAGAAGGATCCATCTTGGATCGGTGGATCAGAATCACCCTAAGGCTATAATCTGTCCACTTGAATGGTCACAGACTATCCCAGAGGTTATCCTCCTCACAGAGCCCAAGACAAAACAAGATTATCGCTGTTACCACCATGTTCACCAAGCTACCAGCGCAAGATCCCATGGGGATTTCAGATCTAGTAGGTCCTGTGGTGGGGCTAAGGCTGGAAGACCATGATAGCCTGCATACCATGAGTTACTTGGATCTGAGTGGCCCTTAAAATCAGTCCTCCATTGCCTAGGCAATGGCGGATCACAAGGCAGCAGCCTTGCATAAAACATCTCACAAATCAACAGCAATCCCACAAAGTATAAATCCTATTACAAAATTTCCATTAATCTAACTCAAATACATATACAAAGTCATAGCCAACAATTGCTGGACTATGGAGAGAAGAAAAGAAAAAGAAAAAGAAAAACTACTTACTGCTAAAAACAAAAGAGAAAAGAAAAGCAATCTGAGATAGGTTCCCAGATACCTAAACCTAAGCTAGGCCTGGGTATATATAGCAGTGGGGTGGCGGTGTATTAGGGTTTGGAAACCCTAATTTTAACGATGCCACATGGCCTTCTACTGATCCTTCAATGCCTCGGGGTGTGTGCACAGAGATTTGAGCATGGGAATGCATGCCCTAATCATTAGAAGTTTCTAGAATGCCCTCTGCGAAGAGATGGAAGTTTGGGTTCAGAGGCTCGCTAGGTAGCTGTAGTTCCCCAGACACCTCGCGTGGTAGCTCATTGCTCTTCACTAGGATGGTTTGACACTGGAGCTTCAGCCGTCGCGAGGTTGCCTTGGTTTGCTCTTCAGGCAATCATGCGGTAGAGAGTTGAGCTCTCGCTGAATTGGAGTTCACAAGGTTTGATAGAAAATGTAGTCTCAAGCGTCGCGAGGTTGCAATTCAAGCAGTCACGCGGTAGATTAGTCTTCGCTGGGAAGTAGCACGAGAACTGTGCGAGCTCTTTTCTTTATTTGGACATTGCGAGTTACCTCGCGAGGTTCTTTTGAGTTCTGACTACGCGAGGTTCTTTGTCTGACTCAATCTTCACGAGATGGGCTTTGCCTTTGCCAGGATTCTTTCTTTCTTGAATGGCGTGCAAACTGCGCGAGGCATTCTTCTTCTGAGAATTGTACCCCGCGTCGGCTGTGCGAGAAATCTTCTGAAGCTCTCTCTCCTCAGCTGCCTTAAGCGATCCTCGCGAGATTGAGAGAAGTCTGCCTTGAACTACGTGACACTGAGCGCTGTGTTCTACCTTTGATCTTCTCGAGAACTGCGTGGAGTTGAGTTTCTGAAGCTCCCCAGTCATTCATCTGCGCGAGAGGTTGCTTGTAAAGCCTTGGGAAGCTCAGCTGATCTGCACGAGGCTTCAAGGTGCATTCTTACTAAGGGGCATTTGGTGCCAAAGCAGGCTCCATAACAGGGTTCTTGGCCTTATTTCACTGCTGATTATTTCCTAAACAAAACACTTAAGAGGAGTTTATTAAGTGGCTAAGGGTCTAATCAAAGGTTAAGTTAAGGGGTGAAAAGTGGTACTTTTCAAGTCTTAACACACCCCCAAACCTAATCTTTGCTAGTCCCTTAGCAAAGCTACATTAAATCTATCCTAAAAATTAAATGCGACTTTCATAGGGAGCACGGATACATTTAACATATGTACCAAGCCTTTTAAACCCCTAGGTGATCCCTAGTGGAGGAGTGAAGTCTCCTGAGGGTTTTCAGTGAAGACACCCACAAACTTCTCCAATGAATGGTTAACTAAAGTGCAATGTCTTCCAATGAGCAGTTAGGGAATCAGATTTAGTCTACTCATGAATCAGCATAAAAGAAGTTTAATTCATTGGTTGCACAGGAACTTAGATAGCATAATTCGCATGTTAGCACAACATTTCCAAATAATTTGTGATCACAGAAAACTGCACAAATGCATGTCAGCACTGAGCTTATCCTTATGTCAGAAAATTAGGTTAAGGTCATATAGAATATATTCAAGTTCAGACCCAAAAGAAAGCTTTACAGGGCATACTCTCATCAAGGTTTGTTGAGGTTTTCAGTTCCTCACAGGCTCAAGAGCAGCTACATCCCCCAACTGGGTTTGTAAGCATGAGCATAGGCAGAGTTCTTAAGTGCTGGCATCATTGTCAGTTTCTCACCATAGATTGGATAATTCCTTATCTTCACATGACAGCTCACTCAATCTTTGGATCACAAGGGCTTTTAACTTGGTTAAAATGTGGCTTATGGAGTATGGCTGAAAAGAATAGAAGGTTTGAAAAGGGGTTCAAAATTTGAGAACTCAGTGGGTGCAGGAGGTGGTTCATGACTTCACCTTCTTGAATTCAGCTCCCTTCATCTTCTTTTAGATTTTCATATTTGAAGTGATCAGTTTCTCTTCTTGATTTTGATTTTCCAATGAAGGTTCCTCTTGACTTCTCTCTTATTCCTCTTCATTATTATTTCTTTTATTTCTTTTTGCTGGAGTTTCCTTCTTTTTATTTTATTTTTTGCTTTTCCAAAATGCCACCATGTTCTCAGTTACCATTCTGCCAGAATAGATGCTTCCTCTCCATTCACCTAATGCTGACCATAGCTAGTCCATCTTCAACTCTTTCTCCTTTACCTTCTAAATTCTCAGAGTGAGGGCAGGTTGAATCAGGTTCATAGGTTCAGGTTCAAGTACTCAGGTATATTTTGAAGAAATTTAGGATTTAAAGCTCAAAGGGCTGTGGACAAGGGCAGTTGCTTTAGGATTGATCTTTTTAGGCTTAAACTGTCCAAGAGAAGGCCTTGATCCTTTCCTAGGTCTCATGAGTACTGTCAGTTGTTTCAACTTGGAGTTACCTAACTTCTAGTGAGCACAGAGACTCATAGAAGAAGTGCCTTAGTAACTCCTCAAAAAGAAAAAATTTTGTAGGCCCAATTCTCACTGGTTCTGGTCATCCTTTGAACTTTTAAGTATGTCCTCACCTTTTTCTCTCTCTACAGATTCACTAAGTGCAGATACACATGTGTTTCCTTGGTGAAATTATTATGGAAATGTGGAATATTAGAAGTCTAAAGTGTTCAATGTTTGCACAAATTTTAAACTTCTTAATTTTATGATTCTTCAGTGGACAGAGGTCCATTTCCATATTGCTCAGATGGGTCTGCTACACTTATGTTAACCATTCCATTGGCAGGGTCTGCCTGCTATACCCCCAAACCTATGAGGGCAAAGTGTCCTCCGGTTCAAGGTCTAGAGTCTTGAGTTATATTACAGAAAAGGAAAATAAAATACACAGATAAAGCAAGACATGACAGATTGTGAAAAGTCTATGAAATATTAAAACTGTACAAAATACAAGAGGTCATCTGTAAAAGAAATAGAGGAAATCCTACGTGCAATCTAATCAGAATTTGAATTAAAATTTATCCCAGCCCATCTTCCTTGCATGCTCCTGAAGGATAGCCTCTTCTTCTTTCTTCTTACGTTCCCTCTCAGCCTTTCATTCTGGAGTTTTGGGTATGGTAGGAGCCCGGACTCTCATTTTTCTCTTCTTTGGCTCAGGAGGGATATCTGAAGATGGTACAGTGGGTGGCTCAGGGGGTTTGGTGGGGGATTTCCCTTTGGGGCCCGTACCTTTGGAGGCTTGCCCAGGCTGAGGCCGAGGTGGAATAGGAGATGATTGGGTCGGTGGAGGCGCAGGAGGGAGAACGGGAGATTTGGCTGGAGCTGGCATTTGAGACAGGAGAGGACCTTTCCCTTTGTCTGCTGGAGGGGGAGCCACAGGAGATGGAACTGGTAATTTCGCTGGAGGCACAGCAGGGCTCTTTCCTTTCGCGGACTTGCTCAGTGGTGTTGCCTCCTCAGACTGGGCAGATGGTTCTTTGCCAATTTTCAAAGAGCGAGATGGGGGAGTGGTCATCTTAGCAGCAACTTTCCGTCTCTGAGGATAGGATTGGGCGGCAAGGGCAGCCATAGTAGGTTTGGCACTAGGATCCGTAGGTGGTGCCTCCTCAGACTCATAATCGGATGGAAAGAGAGCAGTAGGGTCCAAACCTAGGGCAGCAGCAGCCTGTCTGCGTTCATCTTTAGAGAGGAGGCACCCATGGGGATCATCCTGAGTGGAAGCTCGGGTGACCTTTGGAGGTGGGGATGGAGGGGCCGGCCATTTACCTTTTTGGGCTGCAGTGGATCTCTTAGAAGTGGGATTTTTCTGTGAAGGGGTGCATTTCCTTTTTATGGCAGGAGAGGAAATTGGGGGGGAGGCACTGATGTAGCAGAGCTACTTGTAGGGGTCATGGCCAGAAAAGCAGGTGTTGGAGTCTGCATGAAGGAACACGGTGAGCATTGGAGGAGAGCAGGATGAGCCGTGGTATAGGGGTTGTGGAAGAAGATGGGCCTTGAGGTGTGGAAGAAGATGGGGCCTCAGGGGGGGCGGTGGCAATGGGGGTGGCTTGGATAGGTTGGGACAGCAGGAAAGCAACTCTCTGCTCCAAGATTTCAATTTTCTTATTGGCCCACAAGAGATTGGTATCCGCAAGCTCCTTACTGAGACGGGTGATCTCCTGAGCATTGTTCAATTTCTTCTCCAATAATCGGTTAGTCTTTTTCACCCTCTCAACATTGGCCTTTTCCATGTCAGCAGTTACTTTGTAGTAGGTTGCTGCCACCTTGTTCGCATTGGATGTCTCCAGAATGGCCTCCCATCCTTTTGAAATATCGCGTTGCTCGTTTGTGAGCAAGCTTGGATCACTAAACCTGCTGACAATCCAATGGCTTGGCAGAGTTTGGCCATGCCATTGAGAACATCCCTCTTGATATAAGGATTGTCTCTCATGGCATGGAGGAGGGTGAAGTAGGGAGGGGTGTAATAGGAGTGTCTGGGTAAGATAGGGAGAAATGAAGTGGAAGGAAGAGAGGTGGCTGGAGCTTGGGGGAAGTGGGGTTGAGGAAATGGGTTGGGTGGTGCAGGTGGTCAATGAATTTAGGAGGGTGGGAGCAGAGGGGAATGGAAGGTAGGGGTCGGTAATAAAATGAAGGAGGGCGGTGATGGGGGTGGTTCAGAGGAAGGGAAGAAGGGTATGGTGAAGGGTTGAAATGGAAGGGAGGGGGGTGCAAATAGTGGGGGTGGAGTGAGATAGGTGGAGGGGAATGGAATGGGGTCAGTCTGGGTAGCAGTGTTGGTGAAGTGAGGGGGAGGCAATATAAGAGGTGGAAAGGTAGGGGGAGGGGGAAGAGGGTGGGCGGGTATGGTATCGTGGGGAGGGGAAGGAAGGCGGAGTCAATGGGGTAGTGTGGGGCAGAGGCAGGTTGAAGGGGTTGTGTTGGGATTGTTGGGTTTGTCAATGTGTATGCTTGGATTGGAGGTAGTTATGTCGGTTTGCATTTTGGCTGTGTCTCTGTGGTGTTGGATAGTTGGGTTTGGAGGTCATGGATAAGGAAAGATATTTGTAAGGGAATCTAAGGTTGGATGAGGGGGGTGGAGGTAAGAAGGAATGGGTTGGAAGGGAAGTGGGGCATGATGGAAAGTGGTAGGGGAATGGGGGGTCGGGTGAATGCTGGGGTGAAGGGAGAGGGATGTCGTGGGTAGGCAAGGTATCAAGCAAACTGGTCATGAAGACCTGATACCTAGAGGTGGTGGCTAGGTTGAAGTCCAGGTCATGGAGAGGTGGGTCTAAGGGGTGATCACTAAGGGGTGTGGTTGTGGGAAGGCTAGGGGTAGTGTGAGAGGTTTTCTTTTTGAGGTAGGATATCAAGGGAGGGCTGTCAGGGTGAGGATCAGGGGCTATGGGAGAGACTTGGGATGTTAATTGTGGTGGGGTGGGTGAAGGTGGAATGGTGTCTTAGGGTTCAGTACTTTCGACCTAGGTGTGGATAATGGTTGGAGGAGGAAGGGAGAAAGGAGAGGAAAGGGGAGAAGTGAGAGATGGAATGGGTGAAGAAGGGAGGGGGGCGGTCAGAGTGGTGGGTGGAGTGATTGCTACAGAAGCAGAGGTGGCAGAAGCTCGTGCCACTTTCTTTGGGGCGAGGGTGGTTGCCTTCTTTTTGGGAGCAGGGGTGGCCCTTGCCACAGCAGCTCCCTCTCTCTGCTCAGAGGCCTCCTGAGCTTCAATCTTCTTCTTCTTCTTCTGGGGATCCATTAAGCTTCTGCTGATCCCCCATTGTCTTTTAGCAAATGTTGTGGGAGTGAGGTCAGCAGATAATTCCCCCACCGGTATCTTGTATCCTCCCCTTACAAGCAGTCTGGTGATGAGTCTTCCATAGGGGAGAGTGTGGCTCTTCTTTTGCAGCCCTAACTTCACCATTGTATCCTTCATGGCCTCGAAGATCAGCCCGGCAGCATTGAATCCATGGCCCAGAGAGAAGGAATACAAAGCGTCAGCAATTGGTGTCCTCCTTTCTTGCTGATGGCCAGAGTAATAGATGTTCTTTCTTAAAACTTGATCAATGAACAGCAGTTTGGGCTCCAAATCTCTTCTTCGGATGGAGTCCCCTGTGGCCTTCAAGCCTCTGGTAATGGCATGGGCAATTGTGTCAATGGGGGCATTCACAGGGGCACCATAACCGCACTTGGGATCAAATCTGGCAGGGATGCCCAAGACTTCAGCGATCAGCTCTGGGTTAAATAGCATCTCAAAGTTGTCAACTAATGCAAGGAGGCCCGACTGCCCTTGTGTGTCGGGTCTGAGCCTAAGGTGCTGGTAGAAGAGTTGCACTAACCTAGGGTAGACTAGGGCAGGAATCATTTGCAGCAAGGGGAGCAGACTAGCCTTGCGCAAGAACTCTATTGCAGGTGCTGACAATGGTTCAGATTCAAAGAAGGAGAGATCAAAAATGGCTTCAGGATCTAAGGGAATGGATAGGAGGAGCTCAGAAGGTGTAGAGTAATCAAATGTTGGTGCAGCCCGCTCCGGTACTACCCCCTTCCCTTTTTACAGAGCCGTAGAGGACTTGGCTTTCTTAGGCGAAGGGTCCATAGTGGCCTTGTCCTTGGCTCTCTTCACAGGTGCACTTTTAGGAGCCATCCCAATTTCCTTTGTGGGTGTGGAGTTACAGATTTGAAAGGAAAAACCAGGAGCTGAGCCTAACCCTAAAAGTTAGGGTTCTATTTAATGGAATGCGCAAAGGATTTTCAGAGCTCTAAACAAGGGGCAACTACTAAGGGGAGCTTGAAGAACAAAAATCCTGAAGTTCGAATCAATAAAGGATCTGGGAGAAGGTGTGAAGGGAGAGTGGTGGAGAGGAGTGGGAGCTAGGGTTTCGCTGGTAAGAGAGGGAAGAGAAAGCAGTAAGGAAAAAGCAGCGCGGGGTGGGATTTAAATATTGCGAAGCTCGGCACGCTTTAGAAGTGTACGTTCACTGGTTGGGAATGAATGGGTCGCGAGATTAAATGTTCCTTGGAACTGTGCGATGCAGCCCACCCAGTTCTTTGAAACTCGCGACAGCACAATAAAGTAATACCTTATGAACTGCGCGAGATGAGACCAAACTCATTGCACAGAACCCCGCGATGGCTTAATCGAGGCAAAATTCACTCACCCCCCAGTCTGCTGTTTGACCCTTACAAAAGGGGTGGATTCTCTCACAGACTTACTTCCAGGGACACCCCTAGTCATTATAAAGCACTCATAATTCTTATACTCTCCAGGCGAGAAAATCACACATCATGCAAAGCATTCAAATCATCATTCAATCACTTAAAATTATCACACCAGGGAAGTTGGTATCCAAGTAGGCATTAAAGCACTAAACTCAAATTCCAACAAGATTGTAAACTATTCCTACAATCTGTAAAGTACATAATATACAACGATGCACAGTTCTTATCATCAATTCAATGAAAGATCCCCTCCAGGTTCTAAGGATCCTTCACCAATCAAAAAATTGGCCCTTGGGATTAACCACTGGTTGACTGGGCAACCTTCCCTCTTCTCTTTTGGCTAGGGTGTTCGCCAATTGTCCCATCTGCTCCTCCATCTTCTTGATGCTCTGACCATGAGAATTCACAGTCTGAGCCAAGGAACCCAAGTTTTGCAATGAAGCCAAGGCTTGGTCCTCGAAGGAAGTGTTTCTTGATTGAGAAGGAGGTAGAACCAACTGATTTTGCTGCTGATGGGGCTGCTAGTGGTGCTGGAAGGTAGACCTTGGGGCATGCCCTTGATTGAACTGCTGCTGTGGCCCTTGTGGTAAAGCCAACATCTGCTGGGGCTGCATGTAGTTATCTTGTTTTCACCTCAGATTTGGGTGGTCTCTCCATTGGTAACCAGCATTTTGGTGTTGATATCCATATGGCTGCCTGTTGTAGCCCCCAGATTGTTGCTGACCATAAGACTGAGCAGCAGCAGCATGTTCCAACATTAATTCTGGAAATTGTCCTGCAGATGGACATTCCTCCACTGTGTGCTGTGGGGACTGGCATATGAGACATGCCTCCGCCACATGAGCAGCCCTTCTGGGTTGCATCACAGTCAACAATTTATTAAACTTCATAGAGAGGTTTGCCATCTGCAGCGTAGGTCATCATTCCCAGACACATCATAAATTTTTCCTTTGGATCTAGCAGCAGGCCCCACCTTTGACTCAGATCCCTGATTAGTTCTTGCCAGGGATGGCTTTTGAAAAGCATTCTCACTAATCACCTCAAACAATTCCCATGCCTCCTCAGCAGTCTTGTGCATGTAGGAACCACCACAAGAGGCATCAACCATATCTCTGTTTTTCTCATCAATCCCATTGTAGAAGCTTTGTACAAGCTGCCACTCAGGGATCTTATGGTGGGGGCATTGTTTGAGCATCTCTTTAAACCTATCCCAGGACTGGTTAAAATCTTTAGTTGGGGATTGAGAAAACCCAAGAATCTCTTTCCTCAACTAGCTAGTTTTGGTCTCAGGGAAGAACTTGGTTAGGAATCTGGTCTGCAGGTCTTTCCATGAAGCAATGCTATTGTTGGGAAGAGTGGCCAACCAGGTACTGGCCCTATCCTTCAGGGAGAAGGGAAAGAGTCTGAGCCTAGTAGCCTCAGGTCCCAAACCAGCGATATTAAAAGTGGTGCACAAAGCCAAGAACTGATCAATATGCTTGTAAGGATCTTCTTTGCTAAGCCCATGGAAAGCTGGCAGCATCTGGATGATGGAAGTTTTTATCTCATAATTTCCCTGAACATCAGGGAATTGAATGCTATAAGGGGAGTTGTAGTCATCCGGAGCATTCAACTCCTTGAGGGTTCTGGGGTGTTCTTCACCCATAGTTGCTGATGCAGAATTTCCTGGGGGCTCTCCTGTGGTGTGCCTGTCTCTTCTAAGTCTCCTTCCCCTTTCTAGTTCAGGGTTTAGAGGCTCTAAAGTAGGGCTGAGGGATCTCCTCCCTAGCATACAAGCACACCCACAGCAAGGAAAGCTTCTTGCAGGCACATTGTACAAGAATACTAAAACACAAACAAATTTATCTAACTATGTTACAGCTATGAAAGAATACATTTAAACTATCCTAGATACTGCTGAAGAAATTGTTAAAAAGAAAGATAGACAGAGCTTTAGAGTCAGAGAGTTTGCAAACAGAGGTAGCTATATTCCACTTGCATTCCAATTATCCTTCACTACTACTGTCTAGATCTGCAAGAAGGATTCACAATTATATCAGTAGTATCAATTATTCACCTGTACAAAGAATACTAAGAATACAAAAACTAAGGGTCTCCTATTAGATCATCTTTCCCTGGCAACGGCGCCAAAAACTTGTTGTCGATTTCAAGTGTGCTTCCCTTATTGGTTGGTGGTGAAAGTATGTAAGAATCAAAAATAGAATGAAACAGGGGATGAATCAGCACAACTCAGAAATCCTAGACCTGCAAGATACAGGGTCTTTTGTAGCAAGTTTTGATAAGTAAGAGTTTGTCCCATAGGGAAAGGTGATCTAAGGCTCCAAGGGAGCCGTCTCTAGTAGTCCCTCCAGATCTGTCTACAGATCTGGCAGTCCTAAAAGGAGGGGAGTTTGAGGTCACTTATTCTAAGTATTCTAATAACTAAATTACAGAAAGGATTGAGAGGCTGGATGGAGTGTGGAAAATAATTATAAAAAAGGTGAGAAATATGTTTTTGAGCCAAGATCAGAGGAGTTCTTGTAACTCAGATTTAGATCTGATGTTATAGAAATCCTGTCCAGAGGCTACATTATCACCTCTGAGGAGAAAGGATACAACCCATCGCTACTGCCATGACTCCACCCTTAGGGCTATAGCCTGTCCACTTGAATGGTCACAGATTATCCCATAGGGGAGCCACTATCCAGGGATGAATCAGAACATAACTATTAAATCATTGCAGGCACTATTTCATCCAGCTACCGAGAATCCATAGGAACCTCAACCTCCAAAGTTCCATGTGTGGGGCTAAAATGGAAAACCATGATAGCCTGCATTACATAGAACCGAAGCGGTTGAGTACAACTTTCAATCCAGTCCATTGCTTGAGAGAGGCTACAATGGTCCGATCCACCACCTACAATCTCTATAACGGATCGGATCCGCATCTGATGGCAGATCTATACAACTATGGGGGAGTCTGCATCTGTATAATCCCTCACCAGGCTTCTACAAGCTCAGGTGAAAAGAAGAAGGATCCATCTTGGATCGGTGGATCAGAATCACCCTAAGGCTATAATCTGTCCACTTGAATGGTCACAGACTATCCCAGAGGTTATCCTCCTCACGGAGCCTAAGACAAAACAAGATTATCGCTGCTACCACCATGTTCACCAGGCTACCAGCTCAAGATCCCATGGGGATTTCAGATCTAGTAGGTCCTGTGGTGGGGCTAAGGCTGGAAGACCATGACAGCCCAGACACGCAGGTTACTTGGATCTGAGTGGCCCTTAAAATCAGTCCTCCATTTCCTAGGCAATGGCGGATCACAAGGCAGCAGCCTTGCACAGAGCATCTCACAAATCAACAGTAATCCCACAAAGTATAAATCCTATTACAAAATTTCCATTAATCTAACTCAAATACATATACAAAGTCATAGCCAGCAATTATTGGAATATGGAGAGAAGAAAAGAAAAAGAAAAAGAAAAACTACTTACTGCTAAAAACAAAAGAGAAAAGAAAAGCGATATGAGATAGGTTCCCAGATACCTAAACCTAAGCTAGGCCTGGGTATATATAGCAGTGGGGTGGCGGCGCATTAGGGTTAGGAAACCCTAATTTTAACGATGCCACGTGGCCTTCTACTGATCCTTCAATGCCTCGGGGTGTGTGCACGAAGATTTGAGCATGGGAATGCATGCCCTAATTATTGGAAGTTTCCAGAATGCCCTCTGCTGAAGAGATGGAAGTTTGGGTTCAGAGGCTCGCTAGGTAGCTGTAGTTCCTCAGACACCTCGCATGGTAGCTCATTGCTCTTCGCTAGGATGGTTTGACACTGGAGCTTCAGCCGTCGCGAGGTTGCCTTGGTTTGCTCTTTAGGCAATCGCGTGGTAGAGAGTTCAGCTCTCGCTGAATTGGAGTTCGCGAGGTTCGATAGAAAATGTAGTCTCAAGCATCGCGAGGTTGTAATTCAAGCAGTCGCGCAGTAGATTAGTCTTCGCTGGGAAGCAGCGCGAGAACTGTGCGAGCTCTTTTCTTTATTTGGACTTCGCGAGTTACCTCACGAGGTTCTTTTGAGTTCTGACTATGCGAGGTTCTTTGTCTGACTCAATCTTTGCGAGATGGGCTTTGCCTTCGCCAGGATTCTTTCTTTCTTGAATGGCGCGCGAACTGCGCTAGGCATTCTTCTTCTGAGAATTGTACCCCGCGGTGGCTGTGCGACAGCTGCACAAGAAATCTTCTAAAGCTCTCTCTCCTCAGCTGTCTTAAGCGATCCTCGCGAGATTGAGAGAAGTCTACCTTGAACTGCGCGACACTGAGCGCTGTGTTCTACCTTTGATCTTCATAAGAGCTGCGCGGAGTTGAGTTTCTGAAGCTCCCCAGTCATTCATCTGCACGAGAGGTTGCTTGTAAAGCCTTGGGAAGCTCAGCTGATCTGCGCGAGGCTTCAAGGTGCATTCTTACTGAGGGGCATCTGGTGCCAAAGCAGGCTCCATAACAGGGTTCTTGGCCTTATTTCACTGCTGATTATTTCCTGAACAAAACACTTAAGAGGAGTTTATTAAGTGGCTAAGGGTCTAATCAAAGGTTAAGTTAAGGGGTGAAAAGTGGTACTTTTCAAGTCTTAACAGCCATGGCCATGAGTTCAAAGTTTGTAGATACACTGGCTGCATTGGTGAACCTTACACCAACTAACAGCCCTGTGGCCACCCAAAAATCTGAGGATTGCAAAGTCCTCCACTATGGAGACCTCTGAGGTACCTACACCACCTATGAAGCCCCAAGTGGAATTACCTAAAAAGAGGGTTGCCCCTGTGAAGAAGGCCAAGGTTGTGGCCTCTGATGCCCCTAACCCAAAAAAGAATTCTGCCCATAAGAAGAGGGCCAGAGACCGCCCACCTGCTAAGAGCCCTGAGAAATCTAAGAAAAAATAGAAAAGGGGCAAGGAGGTGGTCCCTGAGGTTGCCCCTGAGGAAAAGGAAGAGGATGAGTCACTTAGAACTCCCTCAGAGTTCATGGCTGCAATCAAGCTTGAAGCTGAAACTGCCTTTGATAAGGCATTCTTTGAGGAAGAGCCAGAGACAGTTGCTTCAATTGAATACCTAACCAAAGCCTCATTACTACCCTTGCTTAGGCCCCCACTGCAGCTAGTCTTCCCTAGACTAGTGCAGTTATTTTACCAAAACATTAGGGTGAAGACTGGGGATGATAGAAACCCTGCATTGCTTGTGCTGATTGATGACTTTGAGATATTGTTTAACCAAGCAGCCATTGCTGAAATTCTTGAGATACCAGCCAAATGCAACCTAGAGTGTGGCTTGGGTGCTCCTTTGACAGCCACCATCCCTAAAATTTCCAAGGAGCTGACTGGAGGGATCAGAGTCTCTGGGGGATCAGTTAGGAAGAGAGACCTACATCCAGGCCTGAGATTTATGGATGGGGTTTTGAGAAAGAATGTCTATTGCTCTGGGCACCAACAAGAGAGGAGGTCCCCAATTGCTGATGCCCTCTACTCCTTCTACTGCAACTATTATATTGATGCTGCAAAGCTAATCTTTGAAGGAATGAAAGATATACATGAGAAGGTAAAGAGAGAGTAGAAGTCCCATTCCTTGCCCTACTGTAGGCTCATTATAGCCATGCTGCAGCTGGGGGGCTACCACTTTTAGATGAATGAGGAGACCCTCAACCTGGCCCCCAGCAAATGTGGAAAGAAGCAGTGGGAGATTAGTGGAACATTAATTGAGTAGAAGAAGAAGAAGGAGCTGCTAGCTCAAGCAGCCCCCACAATTCAAGAGGGAGCTGCCACATCTGCAGCTGTTACACCCACCAATTCTGCTACTATTTCTCAACCAGCCACCTCCATTGTGCCAGCTATACCTGCCATACCTATTCCCACCATCCCATTCCCATCACAACCCATTCCACCATCATCAATTACACACACAATTTCCACACTCACTTCTATTCCCATGCCAGCTATTGTGCCAGCCAGTACTACCTTACCCACCACCACACCAACCTCACAACCCTCCATAGTTATATCACCTACCCCTGAGACAATCATATCCATTACCTCAGCCACCACTACTTCAACTACATTATCAATCTCTGAGCCAATTCTACCCATTTTCCCTATGCACCCTAGCCCACCTATCAAGGTCAAATACACCAAAAAGAAAACCTCACAGACCACCAAAGCCCCCACTCAACCTCCCCAGCCCATTACCTTACCAGCCCCTACCCCATTACCTCAGTCCATTCAACTTCAAGAGCCCCCAACCACCACGTCCACTACCATGCCAGACCCTATGCCCACTAGTCTACCATCACCATCACCTTCATCTCCATTCCACTATGACGAGAGTGAGCCTCAGCTCACTAACATCCCACACAGTTTCCCTGAAACCACTACTCATCCCACTAAACCCCCTGCCATACTTGAACCCATTGGCCAATCTATTCTATTTTGCCCTTCCCATGACCAAGACACTTCTCATCAAAGGGATACTCAGCCATGAAGGACTCTATTATAGGGGACATCAATCATGAGTTCACCCATCTCTCGAATTCACCACAACCACATCACTTTACCCCTGCCCCTACTTCACCACAACTAACTAACTTCCATCATGCACCCACTTCACCATTTCAACCAATTCCAACCACCCAACCCACAGCACCTGTCATACCTGATCCCTTACCCCAAATCCTCAACCTCCACCTTTCCCTTCAAACTCAAATATTGGCCAATACCCAAACCCAAACATCCATAGAGGCCAACCTTCAAGCCATGCACTCCACCCTGTAAAACCAGGCCATCATTCAATCAAGTTTACAAGCCATCCAGTCAGCATTGTCAACCCTAGCCCCTCCCTCACAACAGCCATTTATCCCTCCACCTACCCATATACCTATACCATCCCATCTCCCTAACCTTTTACCTTAGTAGTAACAACAGTTGTTGCTTCACACATTGAACCTGTTCAGGAAGCCCCTCCAATTACCTTCACCACTGCCTCAACCCAAACTGCCCTGAACATGAACCTCAACCTGCTCCTATACAGCCACCCATTATTACCCTATCTCTGGCACTTACCCAACCTGCAACCCCACCTGTAGTTGCAACAACTGATGTTGCCATAGATGTGGATAACCTAATCCCCACTTCCTCCATTGCCTCTTAAAAAGACCCTAAAGTAATAGACCTTACCCAATCTGAACCTGAAGTCTCCCAACCAATACCCTCTACCTCCACACCACCCCATTTGTTGGCTAGCCCTTCCTCCCCTGCTAATAACACCATCCTACCTGCCACTTTCAACCCCATGCCTCCAGTCTCCACCCTCCTTACAGCCATGAAGGAAAATGCCTAAATTAAGAGGGATATCATAAGAGGCATGGCTAACCTTAGAACTACAGTCTAGCAGCCTCTCCTCGATCAAATCAAATTTTTGAAGCTAACTCACAAGATGGAGAGAAAGAGGATCAAGCATGGTTGGAGGGAGATATTGCTAAAATATAATGAAGAGAAAAATAGAGCTGATGGGATGGAGGATGTGATCAAGAACTTACAGATGACACTTAGAAGGGTGGAGGAAAGAGCTAATGATTATGCTAGGACTGCTGCAGTATTGCAGCAGACCTTATCTGAGATTGGTGACAGAGACTTAGCAGAAGTAGTTACCAAACTCTTCACTGCTGCAACTCTCCCCTGCCAACTGCCCTAAACCCAAAGAGCTAAGAAAAATAAAGCCTGAAATCAATATCAAGGAGTCTGCACCAAAGCCGAACCCACTCTCAAGAAGAGCAGCAACACCAAGCAGCAAAAGACTATTTTCAAGAGATCCAAGTCCACTACTGCTGCTCTCAAGAAGGAAGGCTGATGAAAATTCAGATAATTAAAACTGTGAACATGTAATTAGTTAGACTGTTTTTGTATAATCCTTTTATAGTTATTTTCACTTGCATTGTACAAATTTCTGTTTTATAAATACAAGTTCTTTTTGTTATCTTTTGTTTGAAGTCTTATTTAGTTTGGTTTACTTCATTTATGCTATTTACTTTTTTTTTTACTTGTGTGTATGAGTTTGTTTGTTACTTTTACTTGCCCTATTTTGTGTCTTATTTTTATCAAAATACCCTGCTGCACATTTTCTTTATCTTTGAATCAGTGAGGATACTACTCCTCATAGGTTTGGGGGTGTGGCAAGGTATGCCAATGATATAGTTAACCTAAGTGCAGCAGAACCGAGTGAGTGAGATAGAAATAGAGCTAAGTTCACCTAAGAAACTTTAAAAATAAGGAAATTAAAATTTTTACAGACCTTAAGGCATTAAAAGCTTTTAAAATTTAACATTTCCATGAGGTGAACACCAAGAAAACTCATTTGTGTCAACACATAGTAAACCATTAAAGTGAGAAAAAGGTAAGGACATGCCCATGAGTTCAATGGAAAACCATACCTAGTGGGATTTTGGCCTACAAAAAAAATTTCTCTTTGAGGAGTGTCTTAGGCAATTCTTTTTGCTCTAAGGACTGGTTGAGTCCTTTTTCTCACTAGAAGTTAAGCATCTCTAAGTTGAAACAACTTACAGTACCCATGACATTTAGGAAAGGATCAAGGCCTTCTCTTAGATAGTTTGAGCTTAAAGATACCAAACCCAATAAATTGCCCTTGTGCATACACCTTTTGAGCCTTAATTTCTAGTTTTTCTTCAAATTACACCTAAGTATTTGCACCTAAACTTGTGGACCTGATTCAAACCTACCCCCACTCTGAGAATTCAGAAGATAAAGGAGGAGTTGAAGATGGACAAGCTAGGGTCAACATTTGGTGAATGGAAAAGAAACACAAAAAGAGGACAACAATGTAGCAGCTAGGAAGAGGGTGGCATTTCAGAAAAATAAAAAAACAAAAAGAAAAAAAAAATTATATCCAAAAGAAAAACAAAAAAGTAAATAATAAATAAAATAATGAAAAGGGAGAGAGAGTAGTCAAGAGGAAATTTCATTGAAAAAAGTAAAAATAAGAGGAGAAGCTGGCCACTTCAATTCTAAAAAATATCAAAGAAGATGAAATATGCTGAATTAAAGAAGGTGAAGTCATGAATCACCTCCTTCACCTGTTGATTTCTCAATTTTGCATCCTTTTCACCCTTCTATTCTTTATAACCTACACCCATAGGCCACATTACAACCCAGTCATAAGACCTTGTGATCCTAATTAGAGTGATCTGTTATGTGGAGATGAGGAGTTATCCATTCTGTGGTGAGAAATAGTGCCAGAATTTAGAACCCTTGCCTATGCTCATGCTTGCAGACCCATTTGAGGGCTAAAACTGCTCTTGAGCTTGTGTGAAAATGAAAACCCTCAAATTTATTAGTGAGAGACTGTCCTGTTAAGCATTAAATGTATTGGGCATTGTCTAAACCTAATTTTTGAATTGAAGGTGAGCTCAGTAGTGATATATACTTGTTGTTTTTCTTGTTGTGAGCTGAATGGAAATGATGTGCATTCATGTAAGAGTTTTTTATGTTAATTGGTTTGTGCATTTCATATGTTTAAACTCCTCACATTTTGAAAAGAATCAAGGGTGGACTGATGCTCTATTTATTGAAAGCTGACTTGATAATGTTTGCACTTTTGTTAACTGTGTCATTGAGAAGTTTGTAGTACCTCACTGAAAACCCTCAGGAGACTTCACTCCTCCACTAGGGATCACCTAGGGGTTTAAAAGGCTTGATTCATAAGCTAAATGCATCCGTTCTCCCTACGAAAGTGGCATTTATATTCCTAGAGTAGTTGTTTAAATTTTGCTTTGCTCGAGGATTAGCAAAGATTAGGTTTGGGGGTGTGTTATTCACTAAAAAGTATCACTTTTGACCTCTTAACCTAGCCTATACTACACCTTAGAGTTGTCTAATAACTCTTTGTTTAGCTTGTTTTGTAGTTAGTAATAATTGTGCAGCTTAGTATAAAGTCCATACTTTTGATGCCAAAAAGAGAGAATTCAAGCCAAGGAGGACTCTTGGGCCAAAGACTGATGGAACCCCATGCTGATACACACCATGGTGACTATTTTGCATGCCAAGGTGGACCCAAAAGGTCCTACAGATGAGAGAAGAATGGAAGTGAATGGAAAAAGGTGCAACAGTAGCATCTGCATGGCAGCAGAGGAGCACAAGTATTTTCTTGCGCAATCAAAGGTGATGCCTCGCGTTGTTTAAATCCGCAGCAAAGCTTCCTCGCACAGATGATACCTACAACATAAAGGAACTCATGAAGAACTCACGTAGCTCAGTGAAGGATTAATCTCAGAGTGCTGCTTCACGTAGTAGTCATGTGCCTTAATTATGCTAATCATTCCAAGACCTCGCGCAGCACTCTTGCACTCATGCCTTCAGAAATCTAGCTCGCAAAGCTTTCGCGAGAATCAAATCTCACATAGCCGCACATGCAGTGTTGTGAGACCAATTTGCATTAAAGAACTCAAGTAAGCTCGCGAAGCTCTCGCATAGCTCAAGAGGAGAGAGAGCTCCAGAAATTCTCTCACACGTGTAAAAGCTAAAACTTTACCTGGCGTGTTGTGCTATGCACTACACATGGAGTCGAACGAGATCAAAGTTGTACTTCGCGAGACCCTCGTGACAGGAAGTACCTGAAGCTCTACTACGAGAGACAAATCCTGTTGCACAACCAAGGAGCTTTTCAAGCAAAATTTTACCTCGCTAGCACTCTGCAACTGCGTGAATGAATTAAAGTATCAAAGCCAGCCCTGCGAAGCTCGGGCTCTCCACTTTTCATTCTATACTCAGGGACCTTTTAGGGATTTCCCCAACTCTAGGGCACACATCTCGAGGCCTAAATCTTGAGGCACACATCCCAAGGCATCCAAAGGTTATAACCAAGCTACGTCTACTAGAAAATTAGGGTTTAATCTTCTTTTGGCCAAGGCATCAGTGACTAAGTATATAAGCTATATTTTTAACTTAGAAAAGGATCTCTCCTTCAACCTCAGTCAGCTGTGAGCTTGAGCATATTAGGGTTAGGGTTTGATCACCTTCTTTTTCTATTTTTCTTCTTCCTTAGTCCAACACTTGCTGGCTATGACCACTGTAAGCAATTAGGCTTAGTTTTATTCAATTTTTATAATGTGTCTTGTGAACATTGGGATTTGTTGAGAGCTGTTATGCACAAGGCTGCTACCTTGAGGACATCTCATAGTAAGTATTGGTTTAATCAATGAATGTCTATTTTAATGTTTATTCAATCTATTATTTTCCTATTTGTCTATAGTTTTGTTCAATCTATGCCATACAGTTAGGACTTGAGCTAATTTGAACCCCCATGGAAGCTTGAGCTTGTAGCCCTATAACCATGGTGGCAGCAGCAATTTTCATGTTCCATCTCAGTCCCCTGTAGTGTGGATAACCTTTATGGATAGCCTGTGAACATTTAAGTAGACAGACTATAGCCCTAGGGTGATTCCAAGCCACAGATCTGAGAGGGATTCTTTTCCTTTACACTTGAGCTTATAGCCTTGTGAGAGGTTATTGTAGGAACAAGCTCCCCTCTGTTTTACTTGACCAACATCAGATGTTAGATCTGATTTCTCTATAGAGATTGTAGACTTGTGAGCTGAGTCATTGCAAGCCTATTGTAGCAATGATTAGCTGCATTTAAAGTCTCCAAATAGCCTTTGAACAACTATGGTTTCCACTGGTTTTTCAAGAGATATTTGCCCCATGGATGTCTGTGCTTGTAGCCTGGCATACATGGTGTCTACAATAGTTTTAATGTTTTGATTTGAGCCATTGGGTGGAGGACATCTATTGGATAATCTGTGACCATTTAAGTGGACAGGTTATAGCCTTAAGATCAGTCCATTCCCTTGGATCATATTGGTTTTTTTATTTAATTCATGTGGTTTGATCCTCTCTATTGGATAGCCTGTGACCATTGAAGTGGACAGGTTATAGCCTTAAGAGACCAGGTCAAACCATAAGAGTTGAGTTAGATACCTCCTCCTTGCAGATGTTCTTGTAGCCATCTGAGGGATTGCTGTAGAGACAGTCCTAAATCTGAGTTACATAACTGAAATAGCCTTAGCTTAATTGCCTACTTCCCATCATTTTTATCTTTATTTTAACACACACCATCACCACCTTCTTCATAACCCTTTGTTTAGGATAGGACTGCACTTTCTTTCTCTTCTTTTGGTGATAATTTAGTGTAGTTGTGACAGCCAACTCCCTTTCACTAGGATTGTCAGATCTGGAAGCCTACTAATATTACCCATTTTGGGTTCTAGATCAATTTCTCTGTGGGACAAACTCTTACTTACTCAAAACTTGCTACAGCAACCTGTATCTTGCAAGCTGTGTATTTCAGACTTGCTATTTTAACTAATTTCCATCTCTTCAATCCACCTTTGATTTATTTTTCTTTACCACTGCTTTCTCACCAATAACTTAACATAGCAACACTCTGAGAAACATCGACAGTGTGTGTCACAGAGCTGCTTGAGGTGTACTGCTGCTTCATTTTTCTGTAATGTTGAACTGCTTTAGTGTGAACATATCTATTACACACACAACTGAAGATGTTGAATCCCATTAGTGCTCGAGATGCATTATCTAAAGGTGCTGAAGCTTGCTAAAGTGATTAACTGCTCGAGTTTGTAACAGCTAAGGTTGCTGAGGCTCTAATGCTCTAAGTCTTAAGTGTCAAAGCTGCTGAGCTTTCATGCACTCGACATTCACTCTACTACAGCTGCTGAAGATGATGAACCACATGAGTATGCACATAGCTCCCATATAGTGATGAGCCTGATCTACTCAAGTCCACATTGCTGAAACTGTGGTTGTGATGCAGTTATCTATATTGTGCAGCTTGGTGTGCAGCTGCCTTATACCTCTGAAGCATCTTAGCTGCAACTTGTTTGCATTGTGGAAATGCTTCTCAATTCAAGTTAAAGGACCCCAGCTACACTGCTTCACATGTCTTGCTACTACAGCTTGAATTGCTGTTGCTGTTTTGCTCCAGTGGGCGCATAGCTGAGGCCCTTTTCTTCTTAACAGTTTGGAGCTGAAGGTGCTAATGCTTAGGTTTGTTTGAGTAAATGCATGCCCAGCTTCTACAAGTTGCTGCACTTGAATGCTTGAGTTTGGAGTGCTATAGCTGAAGGTGTAATGTACTTCTAGTGGACAGCTTGCTTCTCCACATAGTTGCAACAGCTAGTGTGTGCTCTTGAGTGTGTGGTACGGCAGCACTGAAGTGCTTGAAAGTTGCAGCAGCAACCGCTTGGGATGATTGAAATGTAGCAATACAATGCTCACACCTTTGATATCTTCAAGGCCTTTGTTGCTGCTCCCATATATTAAATTCAACAACAGGTTTTAAAGGGTGGAGCAGCAACTCTTCTTCAGCACTTGCAGCAGCAAGCTCTGCAAATGGGGTGTCATGGCTTCCTTGTTGCAGCTCAACATGTCTGTTACAGCAGCAATGTATGGAACAGTTAATCCAATTAGTCCTCTGCAGCAACAGTCTATAAAGCATGGGCTTTATCTCTCTCACTCGGTAGGACTTCAAAGGACCCCAATGTATGCAAGACAACCCCACTAATATGAACCATCATGGTGCACTCTCAATAAATTCATCAGCTCCACAACTTAACACAGAATTCCTTCTTCTTGGCTTGAAAATGTAGGATTGTAGCACTAAGCTATAGATTCCTGTTATCTACACAAACATACTTAAAACTCATTATTAGCATGTTCAGAGGTCCATCAAAGGCCAGGTTAAGGGGTGAAAAGTGGTACTTTTTAGAGATTAATAGTTCTAACCTCTCCAGTTCTTAAACTCTAAATCTTAGATCTTAGATTTTAATCTAAATTTCTAGTTCATACAATTCTAGTTCTTAGTTTCTTGAACTAATCCTTAATTTCAGTCTTAAATTCAGTCTTTAAATTTTTAATTTTAGTTCTAATACCTTAAATCGATCTTCGATCTGTGAATCCACAATTTATAAATTAAACATAAGTTTTTCAATGCATAATATTACTAAAATAATTCCTAGCCACCAGATTTGCCTAAGGGAGCTTACGAAGGGTACCCGAGAACGGGGCCGATCCTCCTTAGTATAGCGTGCCAAAATACTTTTTTTAGATTTTTAATAAAATTAGTATATTTATTTTAATTAGGATATTAATAGAATTAGTATATTTTTAATTAATTAGAATTTCAATAGAAGTAGTACACTCTTAATTAGTTTTCGCATTTGCATTCTTAGTAGGATTAGGAGACTTAATTAATTAGATTTTTAAATATTTAAATTAATTAGACTTCTGATAGGATTAAAATTAATCAAACCCCTGATAACTATAACAAGAGTAGGAAAGGCGAAAAGTAGTTAGAAGAGAATTAGGAAAAGTAGCTTAACTAAATTTACAGGCGACCCAGTGCTGCTAACATCGGTCGACCGATGATTCTGTAAAGAGAACAACCCATATTTCCACCCCGAAAAGCGTGATCAGTGACGTGTTGTTCTGTCGTTAAACATCTGTAGCTGGCGATCGTAATGAACCAGACATTTCTTTGAGATTTACCATCTCTTTTTTTGATACTTGATTACCTCTAAATAACACCGCCTTTGCCAGAGTCCACTTGAACCGAATTGGGCCACTCTTTCCTAGGATCGAAAGGAACCCAAAAAAAGCGTGTACCAATAGACTGGCGATCGCGATGGGATGTCTTGTCGCCAAAGCCGCCCGTGTTTAGTTAATTTTCCTTTCTTCTAGATACTTTTTTTTAGTTTTAGTTTTATTACTTTTCGCATTTAAGTCTGTTATCGAGAGCACATGAGCATACACTAGAGACTCAAAATGTCGGGAATACGAAGGATTAGAATTGGTGACCCGCCGTTATGGGGGTACCATAATAACCTGCTATACCATGAGCAACCCCTTGAGGATTCAGCACAATACGACCCGGAAGTTAACATGACCGGTGGTGAGGAAACTCCCTTCACACCAAACACCAACCTCAATGACCGACATAGAGACAGCAGCTTCGGGCAGAACTTTATAGCTCGACAACTTGTGAACCTCAACGTACAAAAATTACAAAGAGGAGGAGATGAAGCCGAGAACTACTCCGCGGCTTAGCCGCGGCATAGGAGACCATCAAGGAATGGCAGGAGGCAAAAGAACAAGAGCGATAAAGATAGGAGAGGCCACCCCCCACTCCAACAATGATTTCATAGCATGTGTCGCCACCTATGAACACTCTCCACACACTCCTCAGTAACGGACATCAAGACAAAATTCGTTCCCAGACTGCTAGGCAAGACGCTTTCGTAAGGATAGAGGATTTCTCTAAGATGATCGATGAATACATGACTAAGAAAAACTGCCCTAGTTTGTCATTCGAGTTTGACAATTTCTGCCGAGACCTTGAATTTAATCTACCTACAAGATTTAAACCCCTGAAGTTTAGAAAGTATAACGGCACTGGGAATCCAAACCACCATCTGGCATTGTTCTGCACTGACTGTCAGCCTATTCGCGACAATCACGGACTCCTAATACACTACTTTCAAAGGTCACTTGAAGGGAAAGCCCTCGATTGGTTCGTTGGGCTCCCGCTACATAAAATCAATACATTCAAAGAATTAGTCGAATAGTTCTTAGATCAATACAAGCATCTGATACAGGAGACTATTAGTGTCAGCAACTTGATGACAACAAAGCAAGAAATTAAAGAAGACTTCACTGACTTTGTATCACGCTGGAGGAAACTCGCTGCTCACACAAGAAGTCAAATGAGAGAGAAAGATGCAATCGACATCATCATAGGTAATGTCAGAGAGCCCCTTCGAAGCGCTCTTATCACAAGTGATTGCCCAGACTTCGGTATTCTTCATCTGAGTGCCAGTCGCATTCAATGACACATAAAGGGGGGAGACATCGCCTTCTCGATCACAGCACCGAAGGTGTCGACTTTCGGCTATTCGAAGCCCTTAAATAACAAGAAAGGCTCAGGCTCTGAGCAAGTTAACACTGTCACTAATCAAATCAAGTCAATGCGAATGATCAGCAAAGGAACTCTGGTCAGGGTCAATACCAAAATCAGCAATGGTATGCCAATCAAATCAGAATCAATATCCTAACCGAAACTAGTATCCTAACCAGAATCAAAAAGCTGCCCGAAACCGTCCTACCAATACCCAGGGCTATACTAATGTACCCCTGCCCCAAAACTTTAATCAGCAGACCCGAGGTCCGTATCAGCCTAGACAAGATCATTATCCTCCATTACCCAATACCATCCTTAATATTTTCCACCTCTTAAGCGACCAGAACCTCATTCATTTCCCACCAAAGCGGCCACGTCCCTAGCCTACTAACCTCGATTACACGAAGTTCTACGCTTTTCACTGATACACGGGACATAACCTGGAAGACTGTTGGGTGTTGAGAGATATGATATATGACATGAACGATCGGAACCAAATTCACTAGGAATCCCTTCGAAATTCTAACCAAAATAACCAATGGCCTCCACAAAACCTTGGAATCGTCAACAACCCTCTGCCAAACCACAACCAAGGATCGGTCACCCATGTCACCACAATAGACCTTCCAGACCAGGCCCCTTTTCATCCCTCTACTCTCATCACACAAGTTAGCCATCCTGACACCACAGCGAGTTCAAATAAGCCTCCAAGGCCTATCATCTTTCTGCCTCACCCCTCTACCTTCATAACCCGAGTTGAACCGCCAACTCTGCCACCCTACCCAAACTTCACTCGAGTTTGAGTTCAATCTTTTTTATGTAGCTCCCGATAGCACTGAGCCAGAATATGAAGACCAGGTCCTCCAAACCGCAGAACAGGTCATGGCATGGGTAGATAACATCACCCGAAATACCACCAGTCAACAACACGAGGAGACAATGCAAGAACACCCATCAGCAGTGGAGAGCAGATAGCAGGAGGGAAATCCCGCTAAGGAAGAAGTACTAATCTCCACATTCCTCGAAGAGGAAGACTACACTCAATACCTCCCACCCTGGAATGGAATAGCCCCTATACGCATTCCTTCATCAAACTTCACTCCTTTCACCACAAGTACCGCACTGAATCCTCCAACACTCAAAGGTCAGCAGCAGACATGCCCAGTCCTAAAATTTAGGACCAACTATTTACCCCCACCATTCCCTAAGGAGAAGCAGAGTGGCAACATACATCCATCTGATCGAACAACCAAAGAAGGAGGAGTGAATATGCCCCCTCCGCCTCTAGTGCCATAACCATCTCAACAAAATGGGTGTAGAGAGCATCGACCCAGCAAAGAACCTGCCCTGGAAATAGGTCAGGAACACGATCTTCTCCGACACCTCAAAAAGGTGCCAGCACAGATATCGATCCTCGAACTCATCAAGAAATTATCAGAGCATCACCGACTGCTCGTAGAGACATTAGATGAGACGTACGTGAATGAAGATACCACTTTGGATCCGTTGCAAGAGATCGCCTCGGTTATGACACAACCCCCTTTCACTCACCTTCGTTAAATCTGACGTGCCTAAAGTGTCGTTATGTGAGAGTTCGGCTCCTATCTATCTGACCATCATAATCAGAGGATTTTCAGTACCCCATGCGTTGGTCGACACTGGAGCAGGACTTAACATCTGTCCTATAATGATGTTAAAGATCCTTGAATACACTGAACAAGATATAAGGCCTTCATCCTTATCCCTCATTGCTTATGATGCCTCTTGGTGCTTTGTTAAGGGAACCATCAAGTTACAAGTTTGCCTCGGGCCAGTCACCAAGGACGTCACTTTCCATGTCTCTAATTCCTCAAGAACTTACAATTTGATATTAAGGAGGAAGTGGTTGGAATCCATGACGGCAGTAGCATCAATGTATCACCAGTGCGTCAAATTCCCGCATGAAAATTCCATCATCAGGATATACACCGATACGCCCCTTAAAGAAATCGACACAGACTATGTGACGAGCATTCCAACAGCGCACGACTCTGTATTAAGCACAGGACATATAAAGAAGATGCAGGAGCCTGACGTGCATCGGTGGTGGAAGTTAGCTACCCTCGATCCACTCCAACCCACCAACCAAAAGTAGTGAGAAGAGAAGCGGGGCTTGACTCTCCCGACTATACGACATAAACCCGACCGCAGTAAAAGGATGGGACTTAATGTATCAGCTAGGATATGTCCCTCACGCTAGACTCAACAAAGATAAGCAAGGATGCATAAGACCGGTTGTCCCAAAGAAACTATGCAAACTCATCGGATTGGGTTACCAGTTAGACGGCAAGCAAGCCGACACCCTACCCACTTCACCAAAGTGGTCGCTCTATGACCATTTCATTTAAATGGGACTATTGAGAAGGCTAACATGCCAAAGAGAAGAAAGGAACCATCCTTCACTGAATCTTAGGCAACCGAGATCAAGCAAGTGACCAAAGCCTTCCCTGACCTGACCGACCTAAGCCGTGGTAGTGACGATATGGACAAGCCACTTGAGGGAGACCATTATTCGAAACCCCTGAAGAGCCAGAGCCACACACAGAAGACTGGGAGTCGACCAACAAGAAGGACTTCCACATTGCCACATTAGCAAAAGAAGAATCAGAGTCAGGGGCACTCTGGCCTCATGAACCAGAAAGAGAAGGCTGGCTCTCCATGTCAAGTGAGGAAGAGGACTATTGGATTAGCTGCACAGAAATAGAACTTGGAGATCACTTAAGAGCATAGCGGTTGAAGTTCTTCAAGGAGGCCAATAACTCTCGAAGCGAAGAAACAGACTCTGATGATGAATTTGATCATCAATCCTTACTGGATAATTGGTGGTGTCCGCGTCGCTGCCCCTACCCAGAATCACCCTATTAGAACTTCTGCGTGTCTATCTTAACATGGTTCGAAAGGGCTATCCTGTGCGAGATATGACGGATAACAAGGACTAGAGATCATCACATCACCTTTATAGAATTCCAAGAGGAATTAGAGCTCGACGCTCCCCAACTTCAAATATTCTGAAACTCACTGAAAGAAGAATGGCAACCGACGTCGAGCGATGAAGAAGACCATTGGATAGATTTCCTAGCACTTGAGTTAGCAGAGCAACTGGAACATGGCTTTCAAGCACAATCAGACGAAGATAAAGGTCTTGACCCTGGTAATAGTGACCTCAGCTCCAATCACGAAGGATGGCAATGCCCTTGAGAGCATCCCTGCATCTCTCACCCAATCAGCCTCGCTATCAGGCCTGCATATTTTTCACCATGTACCACAAGATCCAAAGGAAGGAATTTCCAGACTCTAATGATGATACTTTCGAGCACTTCTTTGCTACATGGGAGTGCCCACGAGAATTTCAGTGCATCGTTCAACCATATCAGCCTTACTATCAGACCTGCACCATAATAATAGAAGACTTTGAACGAGAGGGTCAGACCAATCCCCTTCCTGCACTATGGAGAATGGTCGAAAACAACCCAGGATAAGTAATTAAGTTCATCGAGCCGTATCTACGATAAATACGAAGAGAGAATCCCAATGATAAGCGGACCTCCGATCTAATTCTGAAGACTAGAATTTTGACAACTATCATCTTTAGACTCTCTTTGATGATGAAGCACTTCACATATTAAAAGAGGAAGACGAGTTGTCTGACAAACCGTCGCCAGCATCGCTCATCAGGAGGATCACCTCAGATAAGGAATCTAAAAAAAAATTTCAAATTCAGATCGAGTTCACATTATCCGAAGACTCGCCTGAACGGCTCCAGCAGTCGTCCCACTTCCCCAACTAGGGGAAGTAACCTCGTTGGTTTCGCCTCAAGAAACTGACCCTGTACCATACTTGTTATCAAAAATAAATAAAAAATAGAAAACCCCTAAAACTATAAAAATAGAAAATCCAAAAAAATTGGAAAATCACAGAAAAGGGAGGGAGCCCTTCATCCCAGATCCATTCCGTGACCAACAAGGAGACTTTTCTCCAAAGGATATGAGTAGTGACCACCTCAACGAAATCAAAGGAGTAATCGACATGATAACACCCGGTCATTGTCCTGCCCTCAACATCGAAGTAACCCTACTACCTCTTCCTCATGAAACTGTCGAGCATCTCGATGAAGTAACAAGCCCATAATCATACCCAACGAGATACTCCGCGACTTCGAGAGGAGGATGAATAACCTTGACCTACATCTGATAAAGGATGTCGTGATTATAAATTGCACCGATGAAGGTTGCCTCCTGCAAAACTAACCCCCAGTGTAGTTCTTTTGCAGTGTACGAACTCATAGATGAAGAAGAAGGAGCACCAGTCACCGAGGAAACCTAGGACTTCCAATGGGTCATCAAGCGCTTCGATAAGCAAACACAAGCCACTGCAGAACCTATTGAAGAGGTAAATTTCAGCACCAAGGAAGAGCCCAAGAAGCTGCTGATCAGTGTAATGCTCAAACCCAAGGAACGACAACAAATTATCCAAGTCCTCCAAGATCACCTCAGCTCTTTCGCATGGTCCTATGAGGATATGCCTGGATTGGACCCAAGCTTAGTAGAACATTGGTTGGTCCTAAAACCTTATGCTAAACCTGTCAAGCAGAAACTCAGAAGGATGCATCCCTAAATAGCACAACAAGTCAAAGAGGAAGTCGACAAGTTACACAAAGTAAAATTCATCCGAGTCGTCCTCTACCCTAAATGGATTGCCAATATAGTACCCGTCGCCAAGAAGGACGGCAGGGTGCGGGTATGCATCAATTTCTGAAATCTAAATAAAGCATCCCCAAAAAATGACTTCCCCCTATCGCACATCGACACCCTAATCGGTAAAACTGTCGGGCACAAGTTGTTATCCTTTATGAATGGCTTCTTCGAATACAATCAGATTAAATTAGCAGAATCAGACAAAGAAAAGACTTCGTTCACCACACCATGAGAAACTTACTACTACGTCGTCATGCCTTTTGGGCTCAAGAACACAGGAGCCACATATCAACACTCCATAATGGCCATATTTCATGACATGATGCATACATGCGTTGAATTCTATGTTGGCGACATACTAGTGAAGTCTCAGACACGAGTAAGACATCCCGAAGCACTACGACTGGTGTTACAAAGATCTGAGCAATATGAACTAAAGATGAATCCAAAGAAGTGTGTGTTTGGAGTAACCTCCGGGAAACTATTGGGAGTTATAATCAGTAAATGAGGTATTGAAGTCGACCTAATGAAGGTTAGATCCATACTCGAGATGCCACCGCCTAGCAACATCAAAGAATTATGAGGCTTGATAGGAAGGCTATAGTTCATCAGGAGATTCATCTCCCAGCACTCAGATTGATGCAATCCTTTTTATGAGATACTTAAAGGAGGAGCCAATTACAGATGGAATGACCAGTGTCAGCAGGCCTTTGACAACATCATGAAATACCTCCTCAACCCACCAATATTATCTCCACCAGTTCCTGAAAGACCACTAATCCTCTACCTCTCAGCGAATGACAAAGTAATGGGTGTAATCCTTGGACAATATGAAGAAGATGGCAAGAGGGACAAGGCTATCTACTACCTCAGTAGAACGATGGTTGAGTACAAATAGAAACACACGCCAATGGAGAAGACTTGCCTCACACTAGTGTGGTCCTCAACAAAACTATGGCACTACTTCGGAGCGCACAAGATGTTAATACTAGCACGCATGGATCCTCTGAAGTACATCTTTGAGAAGCCCGCTACCTCCAGAAAGATCGCCCGATGGCACATGTTACTACAAGAATTTGGCATCACCTATGTCACATAAAAATTTGTCAAAGGACAAGCGATCGTCGATTACCTCGTTGACTTACCACTCCCAGACGATGAGCCTGTGCATGCAGACTTCCTTGATGAAGACCTACTCTCAATTTGCGATGAAGAGCCCAATAAGACATCATGGACCCTATATTTCGACGGAGCTCTTAACCACAAAGGAAAAGGCATCAGGATAATCCTACTAAGCCAAGAAGGGGTTGTCATACTAAAAGCTTTCCAGCTCAACTTCTCAGTCACTAACAACGTTGCAAAATATGAAGCTTTCATCGTCGGACGACAATCAGCCCTACAGCTAGGAGTCAAGCAGCTGAAGACGATCAGCGACTCCAAGCTTATAATATCACAAGTTATCAGGGAGTGGAAAACCAAAGAAAGATGACTGATGGCCTACTGTTAAGTAGTGAAAAATGCCAGTGTTCACCCCTTAACCTGACCTTTGCAGGACCTGTGAGCACATTAATAAACCTCTATTGAGTCTATTTTTTAGATAGCAATAAAAGATAGGAAAAATGTAAAAAAACATTCAAGAATGCCACACAAGGAAGTTTATCTCTCAGCACAGTACAGACCCAGTAATAGCACACCATTGGACCCTTGGGGCGTGAGGCAACAGTAGGGCAAGGTGAAGGAAATGAAAGCAGACTGAAAACATCCTATTGAGAGGCTATCTGAAGACTTCGATAGGAGCTGAGAGCGAAAAATGGAGGAATTTGTGCAGTTGGAAAGGTTTCAATAGGATCTGAAGGCAGAGAAAGGATGGATTCGTGTGAATTGAGGAGTTTGATAGGATCTAAGAACCTATCGAGCAGCTGAAAGAAAGGAAGAAACCATCTATCGAAAGCCTGCCTGAGGTGTAAGGGGAACCTATCGAATGGTTTCCTGAACCTATCGAGATGGAGACGCTGGAACAGAACCTACCGAAGGGTGCTTGAGCCTTTCGATAAGAGTGAGAGCAATCCTATCAAAATGATGGCATGCAGAGCTGAACCTATCAAAATGGTCCTCCAACCTGTCGAAAAGCTTCTCCAACCTGTCAAATGCTCTAGACAAAGGGCTGAGAATGCTGAAGCTTTAAGAGAAGAATCATCCTGTCGAAACCTATTGAAGAGACCTGAGAACCTATCGAAAGGGGCCACAAAGCTCCATTTGAACCTGTCGGAAGCTTCCTGAACCTATCAAAATCGTGTGAAGAACTTCACAGAAAATCAGCTATGCACACGCTACAACTTGGTGACCTGCTGCACACAAATCGAGGCACATTGGTGACTAGCACGATGATCTAAAAGATGCCCTAAAAAATCCTAACCAACCCACGTGCTCTAACAGAACTCTAACAAACTCTGGGGACCTTCTAAAAGGGAAGATTGGCAGGAAAAATAGGAGAGAAAGCTATATATTGAGATCCCCAATTGCAATTGGGGGAGATCGAGATTTGGATCAAATTTTGGAGATCAGAGCTTGCAGTGAAATTCCATTTTCCCTCTTTTAGCTCAACTATGGTTGGCTAATTCCTTAGGAGTAGCGAGGAGAGAGGTTAGATCTGTAATTGTGTAAGGTTGAGAGTGTTATTGTGGGTTAATTGCTGCACAGACTATAGATCTGAGAGCATTTCATTATAGAGCAAGTTTTATTACAATGTAAATGTTGTTTTTATTTATTTAATTAGATCTATAGTTCCTTTGGTTTCATTTGGTGCTCGATCGGATTTGTGTAGAGGAGTCTGTTGATCAGCTCACCCACTTAACTGGTAGACCTCTTGGATACCATCTTATCTCCCTAGATCTAATATCCCTGTAATTTCTTATGTCTGTGACTTAGAAATTGTAGCATCTGTAGTGGTTTTAATGCTCTGGTTAAAACCTTTGGTTTTGAGGAATTCTCTAGGATGATCTGTGACCATTAAAGTGGACAGATCATAGCCTTAAGAGCAGTCCAATCTCTTGTTTCAATTGGATTCTTCTACCATAAACCTTTAGATCGGATGAAGTCTATAGGATGGTTTGTGACCATTGAAGTGAATAGGCCATAGCCTTAAGATCAGTTAAATCTGAAATTCCCCAACACCTACCTGGAGACAGCTCAGTTCTTAATAAAGAAATTTGAAAGAATCTCTTTCACCCACATTCTTAGATTAGAGAACGAGCTCGCGGACTCTCTCGCCACACTAGCCTCGGTCATTCATATACCAGTCAAACAAAGTACAAAATCCTTTTCCGTCGAGAGGTTAACAATGCCAGAACATGAAGTCGCTTGGCAACTGAAACCGAAACTATCGATTTCACCAGAAGCTCACAAGAACAAAGGGTAGCCTGCCCAAAGCACTTCAATGGGAAAAGAAGCCACCGTCGCCATGTTCAGACTCGAAAAATCACCAATCGACGATGGCCAACTATGGTACTTTGACATCTGGAATTTCCTGAAGCACCAACATATCCCTCCTTATGCTATAAAGATCGAACAGAAAACTATAAGGAATCGATGTGTGAGATTTTGCATACTCGACGAAACCCTATACAAAATAGCCTTCACCAAAGGAGTACTACTACGATGTATCACGACAGTCGAAGGACAATACATCATCCGAGAAAGACACACAAGTGCCTGCGGTTCCCACACTGATGGACAAAGACTCGCAGATCAGATCATACGACAAGGCTGCTTTTGGCCGACAATGATAAGAGATTGCCACCTCCACGTCCAATTCTGCAAGCAATACCAAGAACACGTCCCGCTCATCAAAGCTCCATCAATTGCATTGAACCCTATAACCTCACAATGGCCATTCTCAATGTGGGCCTTCGACATCATCAGACCCTTCACGGACATAGTTGGGAATACTCACAAGCACTCGTTCATACTCACTACCACCGAATACTATACCAAATGGGCAGAAGCTGAATCCTACATCAGAATCACCGCTTCGACACTCATGAGGTTTATCATTCAGAATATTATCACTCGGTTTAGAGTACCTAGGATGTTCATCATAGAAAACGGACCACAATTCATTGCAGAGAAGAAGAAAAAGTTATGCAAGAAATTTGGCATTGATCTACACCACTCATCGCCATTCTACCCTCAGGGAAATGGACAAGAAGAAGCTACAATAAAATACTAATCCGAATTCTAAAACAAACAGTGGAGATGAACAATGGAACCGACTGGCCTGAACGATTACCAGAAGCACTCTAGGCCTATAGGACTTCTATTCACACGGCCACTGGCCAAATTCCTTACCTTCTCACATATGGGATGGAAGAAGTCCCACCCTATGAAATACAGATACCATCCTTACGAATTCAACTTGATGATGAGCTATCCTTAGACGAAAGGAGAATTGCTCTACTCGTCGAGCTAGAGCAACTTGAGGAAATACGTCTAAGGGCAGCCGATAATGCTCAAGTATATCAAAGGAAAGTGGCCAGGGCCTACAATAAGAAAGTCCTCAAGCGAACCTTTGATATTAGAGAATTAGTCTTGAAGAAAATCATGCCCTCCAAACACGCTCATCTTAAAGGAAAATTGAAACCGAACTAGGAGGGCTCATATGTCATAGCAGCCGCATATCCAGGGAACACATACAAGTTGGTGAACCAACATGGGGAAGAACTCCCCAGCCCTTAGAATGCCATGTACCTTAGAAAATACTACCCTTAATCCTTTGATCCTCACATCTCATAGCCAGATACTATATATCTATCAACCCCGTAGTTATCATGACCCATTCATCGATCGTGCGTCTTTAATTTTTGGAATATCCTTGAGACTTCCAATTTATTGCCCACCTTCTTACTCGGGCGATTTGATCAAAGGACTAGTGACATACTTGATCCCTTTTAAAAGCATAAGTAACACCCAATTCTCATCCACCTTCCCCCGCCATTGGAGGAGATGTTGGAGCATAAAAAAATGAAGATGCTAGGCTCAATCAAAATTCACCATTCTTGTTTTAGCAAGTTTCCCTTAGTCATTTTTTACTTCAAGCTAGGACTATGAACTTTTCAACATGTTCAAAAAAATTTAGCAGCTTCTGATTCCAGCTAGTTTTGATGCATAAATAAATAATAATAATTGGAAGGAAGTTTAGTTACCTTTTGACACTTGGGTAGGTTGTATTTTGTGCTTTTCTTGATCAAACAACAGAAGCGGTCTCTCAACTGTTCCTTTGCATACTAATCACCCATTCACAACCAGTCCACCCAATTAATATTGTAAGATCAGTGAAATCATAAGGGTTAATCTGCTCGAAAATTGCTGGAATTGTTTTTAAAATCGTATGATTCACTATATGAAATTTTGATTCCTACGATACAAATTTTATATCATATATTTATTAACATTAAAATGTTGATTTTAATTATATTTTTTATTTCTTGCTTCTTTTAATATAATAAGGAATTTTTAACATGTACATCTAGGATGTTTGGCCGAGGTTACACGTTGATTTGATCTAAAATGAAGATTTTGGAAATCTTGAACTCTTAGCCAGAATTTTTTAGATATCAATATATTTTCATGCTTAGTTCCTTTTATTCTCCTCTCGGTTGTTTTAACATTGAAGTTAATATATCTAAATCAACATGTCAGGTGCTTTGAATTGGAGAGAGCATTCCCCATGCAACATTATTGCAACTTGAATTGTTGTCAATAAAGTCGCTATTCATTGAAAAACATAATCATACTTTAGTGCTTTTAATGTTGATTATATAAGGCTATGATACTTAATTCGTTGTCACACTATATGAATGGGGAACTGGTTTGTAGTGACTTTATTGATTTCCTATCAATAAAGTCGCTATTCATTAAAAATCATAGTAATACTTTAGTGATTTTCATGTTGATTATATAAGGCTATGATACTTAATCTGCTATCACACTATGTGAATTGCGAACTGGTTCCGAGCGAACCAGTTTGCCATTCGGTTTGGTCCAATTGGGTGAATTCTAATTAAGGTATAAAAATAATACAGGGTGGCGAAACTTGAACTGAGGACCTCCACTATCTAAAGCAATTCTTACTATCTTAACCAAGTAGCCAAACAGTTGTTGTTATAAGATCTATCAACTTCAGTAATTATATATTTATTATTCTCTTACCATAAAAAGAAAATAAACATTAAAAATAATTCATCCTCCATCTAGCGAATCGGGTTTGCATGGAAGTAGTGAATTGCGAATTACGAATTGAACGAATTGTGAATTAAGTAACATAGATATAAGGAATTGCTTCAAGACAAAAGCATAAGTTGAAAAAGAAAAGCTATTGTAGTTGCGGAGTACATGTGTTGAGATGCATATGTTAAGATGGATATGTGGAGTAACAAGAAAGGGTAAAATTTGAAAGGAGCATATAAGAGGAAATTGGAGAATGACACCTATGAAGGAAAAAAAAATTGTAGAATGTCGCTTGAGCTGGTTTAGAAATGTCAAGCAGAGGCCAGAAGCAGACCATGTACTAAGGGTTGGGAGACTACATGCACAAGGAAGTAGGAGAAGAGGAAAACCGGTGAGGACTTGGAGGGAAGCGGTGAGAAGGGATATGAAGGATTGCGAAGTTACAAATAGCTTATGGTTGTTCATAAATGAGTGGAGAAATCAGACTCGCAAAGCACAAACATAAAATTTAATAAGGCATGGCCTTACTGAACCCCTTTTTAGGGACAGACACAGATTCTATTTCATTTGTGTCATCGTTCTTTACTGCGTCAGTCGATAAACTCCCACTTTAATGAAACACCATATCGTGGGAGCCGAGATTGCAATGGATGTTGAGTCCTTAGAAAAATTGGAGATGAGTGGAGAAGCCATTCAATATTTCAAGGATGCTGGGCTGAATTATTTCTTAGAACCAGGAGTTACACCAGTCTATCCTAGATTGGTGAGGCTATTTTACAAAAATATGATCAAAAGCAGCCAGGGACCATCCCCAATCCTCAACGTTGCATCAAAAATTGAGTTCATCTCAGAGGAAAAGGTCATAGCTATCCTGGGTGAAGGGTGACAAGAAGAAGAAAGGGTTGCACACAGCATAGAAAATCTTAAAGTGTTGGATGTGCCACACACAACTTAAGATATAGATATCCACAATTTCTAATATGATGTAGCAACAGTGGCACCCGAACCCCTTGGAAAGGTCACCATAAAAACCGGAGGAGGAATGATCGCGACAATTGATATGCTCCACAAATGGGGCTACCATAAAGGAAAAGGGTTAGACCCTCACCTGCAAGGCAGGAGAGACCCAGTCAAAGCAAGAGGTGGACAACAAGTCAAATTCTGTCTAGGATACAAGCCTACCGAAGAAGTCCAAGAGGCTAAGAAAAAGGCATGCACCATCATCGTTGCCAAAGCTAGGGGATAGACTTGGAAGATGAACTCCGCCCGCGGCCACATATCAGGAGCAGATTTGTAAGCACAGGGGCCATCAAAATCGACCAGAATGGGGCAACTCAGCTGTCCCCGCATAGAAAAGCCCCTGTCCACAAAACCAATCCACAAATCATTCCCCCTGAGATCGAAATAAACCTGACCTCCCTATCACTTTTTGAGGAGGAGGTACCCTTGCCTGTACAGCCACCAGTCTTAACCCATTCCAAGCCCGTGTTAATATTTGAGGACTAGGTTTAAGATGAATCCATGGTAAGCATGTTGAAGGCCGACTCTCAAAAGCTATCTCAATCAGCTTCCTCCACAGAACATGGTAAGGGTGCGGCACCCCAGGTAAGAAATTGGGCATCGATGCCCATAACTTTAGAAGCTTCTAGTGGCCTGAAATTTGGTACCCACTTCCCAAAAAAAATAACCTATAAAAAGTAAGGATAGCCCTTGGCAAGCAATGCCATGCTTGTGTAAAGACCCACCTTGTTGAGGGCCCACCTCCGAGGAAAAGGAAAACCATAAAAAATAGAAAAAATGCAAAAAAAAGTCTAAAAATATTGTCTTTTAAAATTCTTGAAAAAAGCAACAAAAATGATGTCTTAAAAGAAAAAACCCGTCCAACCTGAAATTGACCCCTTTCCTTTAGAAATACAATAAGAGGTAGGAATCACGAATCTAGACGAAGAGGTCTTGTTTGAGGAGCTGCCCAATGAGCTCCTCGAACTGTGATGACCCAATTTTCCTCACGCAGATTTCTGGGAAAATCATACCATCGACCAATCAATGCGATGCGGATAAGCAGAACATATATCATAATGCATATGCAAGAAAATCAAATCAGATATCATATGGTAGTAACAGAGAGATCCCATTATAAACAAAACATAAACCAAAATGAAATGACCACCGATGACGGTCAACCATCACCCAAATAGTGGTATGTGAATACACAGTCTAAAAAATGTTTTGTCCAAAATGTACAAAGTCTACAATGTACCCAGTCCAAAAACCCACAATCTATGGGTAAAAGTCCTCTAGTGGAAGGTCCTCTTCTGCCTCCGGAACGTAGTCAAGATCCTCCTCTAGCCTAAGGTCCTGGTCAAGATCTACACATGTGACATATGATGTCGGGATGAGCTAACAGTTTAAGCTCAGTAGAGAAAATTCAATACCAATTCACATCTTGTTAATCAATGCACGGATTCAATGACTAAAATTCCAAGGCATTTTTCATATCGAAGTCAAGGAGCATTTTCATATCCAAAAATTTAATAACTATGACTCAAAAGAAGTTCATATCAAAACGGAATTTAAGGGAAATTTTTCATATAAAAAATAGAGACAAAACTTCCAATGCATTTTCATATCAAAACAGAGAACAAATTCAAAGGCATTTTCGAATCAAACAGAAATAGATTTCCAAAAGGTCTAAATTTCAAAAGCATTTTCATGTCAAAGCGGAATTCAAAAGATTTTAAGTTCAAAGTCACAATGTTTAAGATGGAGTTCTACATATGGATTAGCAGTGTCGATTTTGAATTTCATATGGTTCTGATTCACTTATTCATTTTCTCATTTACATACATATTCTTACTTAATGTTTCACTTAAATCATAATTAAAGAGACTGAGTCAGATTCACCGCCGTGCCGATCCAAATCACGGATTCACCGCCTCATTGGTCCAAATCACAGAAACATCGTCGTGCCCATCACGGATCCGCTCATATCATCATACAGTTCAGAATTCAGAGTTCACAGATTTTGAGTTCATATTCAGAGTTCGAAGCTGATGCAATGTACAAAGTTCAAAGTTCATATTCAATGATCATATTCAGAGTTCAAAGTCGATGCAATGTTCAAAGTTCAAAGTTCATATTCAATGATCATATTCAGAGTTCAGAGTCGATGCAATGTTCAAAGTATAAAGTTCATATTAAATGACCATATTCAGAGTTTAGAGTCGATGCAATGTTCAAAGTTCAAAGTTCATATTCAATGATCATATTAAGAGTTCATATTCAATAGGATTCTTATACAAAGTTTGCATTCAGAGTTCAATTTCAGATTCAAAGTTCATATTCGTATTCAAATTCAGAGTTCATATTCAGAGGAATTCTTATATAGAATTTAGATTCATAATTCAATTTCACATTTCAGTGATCTAAGTTCATTTTTAGAGTTCAAAGTTCAAAATTCAAGGTTCAAATTACATTGATCAAAATCCAAATCAATCATCTCATATAAATTTATGAATCATAGTCAAATGTAATTGTGTAGTGAATATTTCCCTACAACATTTCCAAAATTCGATACTTCAAAAGCTCAAAGGGTCAGTTTCAAAATTCAACTTCAAAGGGGGTTTAAATTCAAGTTCACATTCAGTGTTCAAAGGCTTCAAATTCATATTCCAATCATAAAATCAATGATTCGAAGATCGAAAATGAGATTGAGTATTGAGATTTTCCCTACAAATTATTTTCAGAATTCGCTATATAAAAGCTCAATTTCAATTTCAAATTAAAGGTTAACATTAAATTATATCACATAATCTATGAATCAATAATCAAGATGAAATTACGCATTGAGTTTTCCCTACCTTAGGTTCGATGTCGTTCAAAAGCAATGCAAAGTTCTTGTCATGGTCTGCCGTTCCCAATCTAGATCACATCAAGTTCAAAACTATTTATCAATGTCAGAGTAATCAAATGAGTTAAAGTTTCTCGAGCTTCTCCAAAGAAAGATTGAGATAGCCAAAAACAGGACAATTCGCTTGAGCGAATTTGACAAATTCTGTGTGGCACACTCAAACTCGCTCGAGCGAGTTTGACCCAAAAAATTTGGCTTAATTTCTGAGGAAAATTTGCTCGAGCGAATTTCCACCAAGCAATGTTCCTTGAGTCTAAAGGGGTCTCGCTCGAGTGATTTGCAATTCGCTCAAGCGAATCTGTTCGATTCTGCAACCATTGGGACTCTTCTTCAATCCAAATCGCCCAAAATCTTACATGCAATCCAGATCACCCACACAAATCCATTCTAAACGAATTCCACATTATCAAATCATGAATCTTACCTTCTAAATCATGTATACAGAGTCTACGATGGTTGAATTAACAAAAATCGACGTCGAAGCTCTCACTCATTTCTTCTACGATTTGATTCCTCTCATCCAAACTCGAATTTCTAGAAATCCTTGCATGAATCCAAATGCACAGGCACAATCAAGTCTAATTCTCACATTCATCCTACAATCTATGCATGCATGCAGTGGATTTTGAAGATTACCTTCTTAAATTGTGCATGTGAACCCTATGATCATCGAAATCGAAGGAATCGATGTCAAGGGTTGTCGTTCATCTGATGACTCAATCTCCTCCTTAGATATTACAATGTCGGAATCAAAGGTCGCTTGTGATACTAAATAGGGCAAAAGGGTTCTTTGTGTAAAGGAAGGGGTTTGAGAAGAGATCAATGGCTATGATCTCATCAAAATGGGAAAATGAGGAGAAGGGTTGGAGAAGATGAGGTCAACGTTTTGCGTTTCAAAGGAGGAAGAAGAGGAGTGAAGGGCTTCTCTTCCTCTTTCGGTTCACCCTCAGCCGAACTTTCTCTTCTCTCAGTTCTCTCTCTCTCAAAGGGATTTCACAATCCAATTTCTGCATACGGTTCTCTTTATATTTGGTCGAGTGGATTCTGTGGAGCTGGCATACTAAAAGCTGGTGTATAAGCCCTTGTTTAAGGGCCCAAAATAGAGAGTCAAAACCCACTCCATAGGTCTTGATCCCTGGACCTCCTACATACTACTCGAGTCGTTAACCAGTGGTGCTCTCACAGAGATTGTGTATCTATTCATGCCTTAAGGCATATATTTTCAAAATAAAATGTTTCGGACCTACAGTGCGTAGCGTATACCTTGTCAGGCATGCACACTCAATCGGGTGTATCAGTGTTCGAAAATCTAGGATGTATATCTATACGCACAAATTTGTTTGGGTTATTGGGCTCGAATTAGGGTCGTGCCTAGGGCGCACATGATCGCACTTGATCATGCATACACCATTCTTCTTATTTAAATTATTTATTAATCATAACTAAATAAACCCATGTGCTTTAATCCTAGTGTTTTGAGGAGGTGGGCTCGAGCTTGGTCAGATCTCAAGTTTGAGCCGTGTGCAACATACACACTTCACATACAGGTTTGAGTTTCAAATTGGTGCTCGAGTTAGGATTTGGTTTTCAAATTTGCATTTGGGTGTATTTACCCAATGAAGATGGGTGGGTCAGAGACTGAGTCACAGACGTCAAAAGTTTGACCAAGGTCAAACCGGTCTAAATAGTCGCGTTATCATCGAAGGTCAATGATTCAATGTTGGTAAAACTCTGGGTCATTACACAAACAATACTCCAATTTTGAGAACAGCCCTACCTAGATCATTGAAGAGACTGAGGAAGTCAATCTGGGAATAGAGGAGGATCCTAAAATCACCAAGATCAGAATGTCGCTGTCTCCCAAGGAAAGAAAAGGCATGATTGATGTCCTTCAGTCATACCAAGATGTCTGCTCATGGTCATACAAAGATATGTCAGGTTTGGACACCGATTTGGTTGAGCATGAGCTGCCACTGTATCCCAATGTCAACCTCTCAAGTAGAAGTTGAGGTGCCTCCCATCCGAATGGATGTTAAAGGTGAAAGACGAAGTCATCAAGTAATACAATGTGGGTTTCCTTTTGGTCTCCAAATACCCACGGTGGATAGCCAACATCTTGTCGATATCAAAGAAAGATGGAAAGGTTTGCCTGTGTATCGATTTCAGAAATCTTAACAAGGCGAGCCCGAAGGACGACTCCCCTTTGCCACACATCGATAACTTGGTCGATAATACTGTTAGGCATGGGATGCTCTCATTCATGAACGGATTTTCAGGGTACAATCAGATCAAAATGGCATAAGTCGACCGAGAAAAGATAGCGTTTATCACTCCATGGGACACTTTCTACTGTCGAGTCATGCCGTTCGGGTTAAAGAATGTCAGGGCAACATATCAGAGGGCAATGATAGCACTATTTCATAACATGATGCATCAGGAGATTGAGGTATATGTCAATGCCATGCTTGCCAAATCACAAGAGAGAGGTGATCATCTAGTGAACCTCCAAAAGTTGTTTGAAAGACTGAGAAAATACAGGTTGCGCTTGAGCCCTCAAAAATGCGTATTCGACGCTATGTCAGGGAAATTGTTGGGTTTCATCGTCAGCAGAAGAGGTATTGAAGTTGACCCAATTAAGATGAAAGCCATCATAGAAATGCCTCCACAAACTATCGAGAAATAAGTAAGAGAGTTCTTGGGCAAAATACAGTATATCAGTCGGTTCATTGCATAGTTAACTCCTATTTGCACGCCGATTTTCAAGCTGCTAAGGAAAGATTCACCCGTCGAATGGAATGATGATTGTCAAGCCACATTCAATAAAATCAAAGGCTACCTTCTCAACCTGCCCATTCTAGTACCACCAGTCCCTGAGAGGTCACTCTTAATGTATATCTCAATGATGGAATTCTCAATGGGATGTGTCTTAGGGCAGCATGATAAAATTGGGAGAAAAGAACAGGTAATTTATTCTCTGAGCAAGAAATTCACTGACTACGAGACGCTATTCTCATCTGGAGAAAGTATGTCTGACTCTCATTTGGGCTACACAAAGGCTCTATCACTACTTGCTATCTCAGGCCGTTCTCCTTCTAGCATGAATGGACCCACTAAAGTACCTATTTGAAAAACCGGCTCTCACTTGTCGGACTGCATGCTGGCAAGTGCTTTTATCAAAATTTGACATCACGTATGTCACTCAGAACTCAATCAAAGGGCAAGAACTTGCCGATCATCTCGCTGAGAATCCCTTACCTGATTACGAGCCCTTGAGAACCAAATTCCCTGATGAGGACATTTTGTTCATGATAGAAGATGACATAGAAGAAGTAGAGGATTCCTGGGTAATGCACTTCAATGGGGCATCAAACACTAAAGGTCAAAGAGTTGGTGTTGTTCTAATCTCACCAAAAGAGTCCCACATACCAGTCTCCATCAAGCTCAACTTTCCCTGCACCAATAATATGGCCGAGTATGAAGCATGCATAGCTGGCCTACAAGCAGCTCTTGACCTAAATGTGACCCCTCTCAGTGTATTTGGCAACCCACAGCTAATCATATGAAAAACCAATGGAGATTGGAAAACGAAGGATGAGGAGTTAATCTTGTACCATAAGCACCTTGAAGATCTAATCACATACTTCGACGATGTTACGTTCTCCTATGTCCCACGAGCGAGAAACCAATTTGTTAATGCACTAGCAATGTTGGCATCGATGATTGAAATTCCTTACGGCGTCGAGATTAAGCCCATCATAATCGAACAAAGAAATGATCCTGACTTCTGCCTCCAGATCGAGGGATCCACAAAGTTAGATGATAAGCCTCCATGGTTCTCAGATATCAAGAATTTCTTTGAAACATGAACCTTCCCTAAAGGGACGTCCAAAGCAGACAAGTGGACCATTGAACGTTTGGCGACAAATTATGTCATCTATGGTGAGTGCCCCTACAAGCGATCATATAACAATATTCTACTTAGATGCCTAACTAAAAATGAGGCAGCCAACATCATAAAAGAGATCCACGAAAGACTATGTAGGGCACACGTCAATGGACACATGCTCACTAAAAAGATCCTACGACAAGGGTATTTCTGGACCACCATGGAAACTGACTGTTGCAAGCACATTCAAAAGTGCTACAAATGCTAAGAACACTTCAACCTGATACATGCTCCAACCATAGATCTACACAACATGACCACTCCGTGGCCATTTGTCACCTGGGGCCTCGACGTTGTCGAAAAGGTCAATCCAAAAGCATCTAATGGGCATCAGTTCATCGTCGTCGCCATCAAGTACTTCACAAAATGGGTAGAGGCTACATCATACACAAACATCATGGCCAGTCATGTCGAGAAGTTTACCATGAACAATATCGTGTGTCGATTCGGCATGCCCAAGGATATCATCACAGACAACAACACCATTTTGCGAACAAGCGCATCGGAGCCTTCTGTGAGTAATACCAAATCAAGCATTATTAGTCATTGAAATATACCACTTTTCACCTCCTAACCTGACCTTTAATAGACCTTTGAGCTGGTTAATAATGAGTTTTTTAAGTATATTTTTGTAGATGACAAGAAGCTATAGCTTAATGCAGCAATCCATTAGTTTAGAGCCAAAAAGAAGGAATTTTGAGTTAAGTTGTAGAGCTGATAGATTTATAGAGAGTGCACCATGGTGATTCACACTATGGCAGTCATTTAGCATGCTTCGGGGACCTAGAAGTCCTACTGAGAGAGAGAGGTGAAGCCCGAGCTTAGTGGACTGATGCGGCACAAAACAACTTAGCACATCATGAGTGTAATTATGCAATCGATTGAGAGGAACAACAGCCAAACAACATACCAGCAGCTCAAGCATTTTATAGGACCAGCAGTGCAACAGTTGAAGTGGAACACAACAGCTACAACACTGCACTTACTTGCACCTTGAGCATAGTAAAATTACAGCAAAGAGCGGCTCAAGCACTTTATGCATGCATGCAGTTATTTCTGTTGCATTCCACTTGTAGAGCAGCTTAATGGAAGCATACCTGAAGAGCAGCATGCAGCTGCATCAACTTGTCAAGTACTTGTTACTTACATCTCAGCCTCACAAGTTGTAGCATTGAAGCCATGTCAAGCTGCAATTTAAAGCTTAAACTCCGATCTCAAGGAACTACACACTCAAGCAGATCTTGAGTAATTTATATATACAGCAATGCAACACTTTGAGTGGAACACAACAGCCACTAGACCAGTTGCAATGTTGAAGCCAGAGATCCTCGCAAGCAGCTTTTGCTAAAGCAAGCCAAGCTGAAAGTAGCTGCATAGCTGTTGTTGCTGAAATCTCATCTACTCGAGCTGTAGACCTGCTGCAACAACTACCCGAGCTCACCATTACTGAAACTAGACTATCAAGCTGCTGCATTGTTGAAGCATGCACTCACTCGAGCAATTTATTGCTGCATCTAAAGCACTTGAGCAGATGCAAGTGCTAGAAGTTGAACCCTACGAGTAGTTGCAGTGCAGCCATTTATGCAATTAAGTAGTTCATTGTTGTTGTCGAGCCGTTTATGTTGTTGAAGACCAGCCTCTTGAGCATTTAGCTGAAGCTAGCAGCACAGTCGAGCATTTATTGCTGAAATTCATAGTAGTCGAGCAGCTACCGACCTGCTGCATTAAAGTATTCGAGCTGAAGGCCTGGAGTTTGAAGCACTCGCGCAATTCAATGCTGTTGTGAGCAACTACTCGAGTACCTTATGGCAACAACCAAGCTGTTGAGCTACAGATTTAAACTGCTCAAACAGCTTATAGACTTTAATTTCATCCACTCGAGCAGTCTAACTCATCTACTCGAGCTGAATGCATGAAGATTTATCTTCTCAAGCTGTAGACCTGAAGTAAAGAAGAACTTGAGAAGTTTATAGTGTTAATTATACACTCGAGCAGTTCTAGAGGCAGCTACTCAAGTGCTCTATTACGAAAACCATCCTCTCAAGCTGAAGCATAAACCTCACGAGCTGAATGCTAAAGGAAACTTGGTTGTCGAGCAGTTAAAAGCAACCTCACGAGTTGCATTGCTACAGCACACCATGTTGTCGAGTGGTTCTGGGACCAACCTGTCGAGTTACAATGCTGAAATATGCTTCAAATCAACATGTCGAGAACCTCTCGAGATCCTGTCAAGCTGAAATGGTTGAAGCTATTCAACCTCACGAGCTGCCTTCTGAAGCTAGCTATCCACTCGAGAACCACTCGAGATTAATGTTCTGAAGCCTTATCCACTCGAGGCACGGGTTTCAGCCTTCCCATTCAACGTTCAAGGGCATTTTTTGGATTCCACAGCTCCTAGGGCACATATCCCAAGGTGTTGAGCTGTTCCCCACTTCCCCAAAGCATCACTTGGCCATAAATGGGCCATGATACCAGCTTCAAAAGTGTCTTAATTCTGATTGGCTAAAGCACATTATGGCTGTTTGGATTGTATAAATAGAGCTATAAGCTGTCTTGGGAAGGGAGCTAGGATTAGCCTAAGCTCATTTTTACGGTTTTCATTGTAGGTTTAAAAGAGCTAGGATTAGCCTGAGCTCATTTTTAGGGTTTTCATTTTAGGTTTAGAAGAGCCAGGATTAGCCTTAGCTCACCTTTAGGTTTTCCATTTTTAGATTAGGGTTTCTTTTCTTTTATTTTCTTCTTTCTATTTCTTAGCTCAACAGCAATGCTAGCTAAATGTTTGTAGCAGCTAGGTTAAATTTTGTTTTGCAATCGGTTTTGTAATAATATAGTGAGCAGTTTTGGGAATTTGCAGAGACTACTGCCTTGAGGGCCAATCATTGTAAGATCTTTTTAGCTAATGAAAAGCCATATTTAAAGCTTCATTTAATTTGTATTTTTCTTATGTTCATCATATAGATCTGTATAAGTTTTATGCACCTATGGATGCATGTTCTTGTAGCCTTGTAAACATAGTGGCTGCAGTATTTTTTCTGTTCTAGTTTAACCTCTGTGACTGGGTTAACCTCTGGGATACCCTATGACCATTGGAGTAGACAGAGTATAGCCCTAAGACTGATCTAGATCATAGGGCTGAGCTGGATTCTTCTTCCCTACACTTGTGCTTGTACCCAAGTGAGGGATTGCTGCAGATCCAGCTCCTCCTCTGTTTTACAAAGCCATTTTCAGTGAATAGGCCTGAGATCTTGCACAGATTGCAGACTTGAGGGCTTGGTCATTGCAAGCCTTTTTATAGCAATGACCAGCTGATTCTAATGCCCCATTCAGTCTGTGATTTCTAGTAGTTTTCACTAGATCTTCATGGACTGTTTGCTCTTATGGTTGCATGAGCTTGTAGCCTTGAAAACATAGTGTCTGCAATGGTTTTCTTATTTCAACTTTAACCCTTGATTGGATAAAGTCCTTGAGATATTTTGTGACCATTTAAGTGGACAGAATATAACCCTAAGATCAGTTCAAATCTCTGAGTTAGGCTGGATTCTTTTACCTTGCACTTGCGCTTGTAGCCAACTGAAGGAATGATGCAGATCTAGTTCTTGATCTGAGTTGCAGTGAAGAAATGATACAAATCTAGTTCTTGATCTGAGTTGCAGTGAAGATTAGCCCATAGTTGTCTACTTCTTCACGTTTTTATTTTATTTCACCACACCACCATCATCCTTCTTTGCCCCCTTTCTTTAGCTATAATTTTATTTCTGTTTTTAGTTTTGTTTTATTTTATGACACCTAAACACCCTCTCTTTACCTTGCTTTCTAGTGTAGACATAGAGTTGTCAGATCTGGAGTTTACTATACACCTTTAGATTTTTAGATCATCACTCTCCGTGGGACACACTCTTACTTATCAAAACTTGCTACAACTGCCCTGAATCTTGCAAGACTGTGAGTTTAGATTGTTGTTTCATTCCATTTCATTCCCCTATTTCTAATTTATTTTGTTACCATATTTTTACCACACTTTTAATAATAAAAATAACATCACAGCAAATCTAACCAACAAGTTTTTGGTGCCATTGCCGAGGAGTTTTGATCTAAGTATAGTAATCCGAGTTTAGTTTTTATTCTTTGTAGTTGTAGTATTTGAATAAATTATAGGTGTAAGTTGTGTTTGATTTTTGCACTTTTTCTTCATTTTCTGTTTTAAGTATTTTGTGTCATTTTTATGTTTGCATAAATTACAGCTGTAGTCTTAGAATTTTTGTTGTTTTTCTTTATTTTTTATTTTAAATTTATTGCCTATTTTGTGTTTGAATAAATTCCTGTTGTTGGGCAGCAGGTATTGAATAATAGGGCTGTTGTTGAGTCCCATAAAAAAAAGAATAAAATATATATATATATATATATATATATATATATATATATAATATAAAATAAAATAAAATAAATTTATTTTTTTTAGAATGATGTGTCAGTAGATGAGGACCAGCAGTACATCATCTGTCATTCCTCAATTTTTTCAAAGGTCCTCCTTTTACCAAGGGGAAGGCTAGATGGAGGAAATGAGGACTGTTTGACAATTGTTGTCCTTGATGGGATGGTCGAAGACATCTTACCCAAACTATTGGACTCAGGCTAAGGAATTGGATGAAATTGTTGAATTATGGACTGAGGAGGCACCCACTTGGACACCTGCCCTGCTGCCCCGCCCTCAACATGTTATTGACTATCCACCTGATGCAGAGCTGGAGCTGCTCCCTACATCTCTCATGCAATTGCTAGTTTAGAGCTGGAAGAATTGAGGTTTGATGCCTATGCATTTGCAAAGGTATGGCTTTTTAACTTCTGCATTAAAGTTCTTTCCAGTTCAGCTGAGGTCTAGATGGGTGACCAATTTACTGTCATTCATGTATCCCCATCCAGACTGTTGAGATCTTAGAACTTAATTTTTGGGAAGAATCATGAAGGTTAATGAGCAGAGGCTCATATTTTATTTTGAAATTTCTGTGGAGCCTCTGAAGTCATTCACTTTCAAGACCTTCCACTCATATTTGATCTCAGCTGTGTAACATATGTAATATAACTATTCATATTTTTAAATTGTGTAAATAGTGTGCTTGTGTGATCTGATTTTTTATGAATCTTGCGTTGAAATGTGTGCCATTAATGTTGATGATTCTTTGCCATTAATATAGATTCATACTCATATCATTTTTAGAAAGTTGTGTTTAGGATTTTACTATTTTTGGAGTTTAGTATAGTTGTTGTTCTTAATATACTTGCTATTTTTAGTTTCACTGCTATTTGTTTTAGTGTAATTTTTGTTGTATATAGTTGTTGTTTTAGGAATTTGTGTAGTTGTTTTGTTTTCTTAGTTGTCATTTTGTGTATATTCTCTTTTTCTCCTTAGTGTAATTTTCTGCAATCTTTTAGTTTAGTTTTATCTTGGTTTCTACTGTAGTTTAGTTGTTTTTCTTTTGCAAACCCTACTGCCCTTAATGAGCCTATTGTTGAAACAGTGAGGACACTGTTTATCTTAGGTTTGGGGGTATGGTAGGGTGGTTGTCCAGTAAAATAGTTAATTTTAGTGCAGCAGTGTTGGTTAAATTGAGATAAATAAAGTCAATTCCTACCTAATCAGGTTAGAAAGAGGAAATTAAAAAGTTTTGCAGACATTTTAAAACTAAAAATTTAAAAAAAAAAAAAAAATTTAGCAGTTCCATGAAGCTAACATTAAGAAATTTTTTTCAATTAGTACTTAGTGAGCTAGAAAGGAGAAAAAGGTGAAAATATACCCCATGAGTTAAATTGAAGACCATACACAGTGAGATTTGGGCCTATCAATTTCTTTTGAAGAGTGTCTTTGGCCAATTTTTTTTGTTCTAAGGAATGACTGAATCAATACTTTTTCACTAGAAGTTAGGCTTCCCCAAATTGAAACTGATGGATAGCACTCATGACACTAAGGAGATGATCTAAGGCCTTCATTTGGACTGTTTGAGCCTAAAACTCCTACCCTTTGAAACTACCCTTCTGCATTCACTCTTTGAGCCTCAAAATCTAATCTTTCTTTGATAAATACCGAAGTATTTGCACCTAAACCTCATGACCTGATTCAGCCTGACCCTCACTCTGAGAATTCAGAAGGTAAAAGAGAAGAAGTTTAAGATAGGTGGGCTGGGTTCAACATTTGATGGAAGGAGAAGAAAATAAAGACAAAAACAGCAGTGTATCAGTTGTATATGTGTGGTAATTCATCATCAAAAAAATAATAAATAAAAATAGAAAGAGAAGTCAAGAGAAGTACTTCATTTGAAAATTGAAAAGAAGAGAAGAAGCTGGCCCCTTCATATTTGAAAAACACAAATGAAGATGAAGTTATGCTTTAATGAAGTAGGTGAAGTCATGAATCACCTTCTACCCCTTACTGATTTCTCAATTTTAAATCCATTCTATCCCTTCTATTCTTTTTAAACCTCAACCATAAACCACATTACAACCCATCAAAAAGACCTTGTTGATCTAAAGTGAAATGAGTTGTCATATGGAGATGAGGAGATGCCTAGTCTATGGTGAAAATATATGAGGATGTCAAGAATTAGTAGCCATGCCTATGCTCATGCTTGCAAGCCTATTTGAGGTCTATGACTGATCTTGAGCTGATGAGAATGTAAACACCCTTGAATTTTCATTGTGATAGATAGCCCCAATGAAATTTAACTTCATTGGGGTAGTATCTAAACCTGATTTTCGAACTGATGGCAAGCTTAGTGCTGATTTTTAAACATTGTATTCCTAATGTAAACTGAATGATGGTGTTGAAAACACATACTAATTTGAGTTTTAAATTGTTTGCAATACTGCTGTAATCTCCTCTGATTTTTAAAGAATAGGTGTGAAATGATGCTTTATATATTAAAATCTATTTTGTCATTGGTTGCACTACACGTAACTGTATTAATGGTGAAGTTTGTGCGTATCTTTGCTGAAAACCCTCAGGAGACTTCACTCCTCCACTAGGGATCACCTAGGGGTTTAAAAGGTTTGATGCATAACCTAAATGCATTCGAGCTCCCTACGAAAGTGGCATTTACTATTTAAAAGAATTGTTTTAATTTTTCCTTTACTCGAGGACTAGCAAAGATTAGGTTTGGGGTGTGTTAGTCACTGAAATATACCCCTTTTCACCTCCTAACCTGACCTTTAATGGACCTTTGAGCTGATTAATAATAAGTTTTTCAGTATATTTTTGTAGATGACAAGAAGTTATAGCTTAATGCAACAATCCATCATTTTAGAGCCAAAAAGAAGGAATTGGGAGTTAAGTTGTGGAGCTGATGGATTTATAGAGAGTGCACCATGGTGATTCACACCATGACAGTCATTTAGCATGCTTCAGGGTCCTAGGAGTCCTACTGAGAGAGAGAGGTGAAGCCCAAGCTTAGTAGACTGATGCTGCACTAAACAACTTAGCACATCATGAGTGCAGTTATACAATAGCTTGAGAGGAACAATAGCCAAGCACCATACCAGCAGCTCACACATTTTATATGAGCAGCAGTGCAACAATTTAAGTGGAACACAACAGCTACAGCACTGCACTTTCTTGCACCTTGAGCATAGTGGAATTACAGCAAAGAGCAGCTCAAGCACTTTATGCATGCATGCAGTTATATCTGCTACATTCCACTTGTAGAGCAGATGAATGAAAGCATACCTGAAGAGCAGCATGCAACTGCACCAACCTATCAAGTACTTGCTTAAATCCCAGCCTCACAAGCTGCAGCATTGAAGCCATGTCAAGCTGCAATTTAAAGCTTAAACTCCGATATAGAGGAACTGAACACTCAAGCAGATCTTGAGCAATTTATATATACAGCAATGCAACACTTTGAGTGGAGCACAACAGCCACTAGAGCAGCTGCAATATTGAAGCCAGAGATCATCGCAAGCAGCTTTTGCTAAAGCAAGCCAAGTTGAAAGCAGCTGCATAGTTGTTGTTGCTGAAATCTCATCTACTCGAGCTGCAGACCTGCTGCAGCAACTACCCGAGCTCACCATTCCTGAAACTAGACTGTCAAGCTGCTGCATGGTTGAAGCATGCACTCACTCAAGTAGTTTATTGCTGCATCTAAAGCACTCGAGCAGAAACAAGTGCTGAAAGTTGAACCCCACAAGCAGCTGCAGTGCAGCCATTTATGCAGTTGAGTAGTTCATTGCTGCTATCAAGCAGTTTATGTTGCTGAAGAGCAGCCTCTCGAGCACTTACCTGAAGCTAGCAGCACAGTCAAGCATTTATTGCTGAAATTCATAGCAGCCAAGCAGCTACAGACCTGCTGCATTAAAGTACTCGAGCTGAAGGCCTGGAGTTTGAAGCACTCAAGCAGTTCAATGTTGTTGTGAGCAGCTACTCGAGTACCTTCTAGCAACAACCAAGCTGTTGAGCTGCAGATTTAAACTGCTCAAGCAGCTTATAGACTTTAATTTCATCCACTCGAGCAGTCTAACTCATCTACTCGAGCTGAATGCATGAAAATTTATCCTCACAAGCTGTAGACCTGAAGCAAAGAAGAACTCGAGTAGTTTATAGTGTTAATTATACACTCGAGCAATTCTTGAGGCAGCTACTCAAGTGCTCTATTGCAGAAACTATCCTCTCAAGCTGAAGCATAAACCTCATGAGCTGAATGTTGAAGGAAACTTGGCTGTCGAGCAGTTAAAAGCAACCTCACGAGCTGGATTGCTGTAGTACACCATGCTATCGAGTGGTTTTAGGGCCAACCTGTAGAGTTGCAGTACTGAAATATGCTTCAAATCAACCTGTCGAGAACCTCTCGAGATCCTGTCGAGCTGAAATGCTTGAAGCTATTCAACCTCACGAGCTGCCTTCTGAAGCTAGCTATCCACTCGAGAACCACTCGAGATTAATGTTCTAAAGCCTCATCCATTGAAGGCATGGGTTCATGCCTTCCCATTCAACGTTCAAGGTCATTTTTGGGATTCCACTGTACCTAGGGCACACATCCCAAGGTGTTGAGCTGTTCCCCACTTCCCCAAAGCATCACTTGGCCACAAATGGGCCACGACACCAGCTCCAAAAGTGTGTTAATTCTGATTGGCTAAAGCACATAATGGTTGTTTGGATTGTATAAATAGAGCTATAAGTTGTCTTAAGAAGGGAGCCCGGATTAGCCTGAGCTCATTTTTAGGGTTTTCATTTTAGGTTTAAAAGAGTCAGGATTAGCCTGAGCTCATTGTTAGGGCTTTCATTTTAGGTTTAGAAGAGCCAGGATTAGCCTGAGCTCACTTAGGGTTAGGTTTTCTTAGAGCCAAGATTAGCTTGAGGTCACCTTTAGGTTTTCCATTTTTAGATTAGGGTTTTTTTTCTTTTATTTTCTTCTTTCTCTTTCTTAGCTCAATAGCAATGCTAGCTAAATCTTTATAGCAGCTAGGTTTAATTTTGTTTTGCAGTCAATTTTGTAATAATATAGTGAGTAGTTTTTGGAGTTTGCAGAGACTGCTGCCTTGAGGGCTAATCATTGTAAGATCTTTTTAGGCAATGAAAAGCCATGTTTAAAGCTTCATTTAATCTATTTTTTTCTTATGTTCATCATATAGATCTGTATAAGTTTTATGCACCTATGGATGCATATGCTTGTAGCCATGCAAATATAGTGGTTGCAATAGTTTTTCTGTTATAGTTTAACCTCTGTAACTGGGTTAACCTTTGGGATACCCTGTGACCATTGGAGTGGATAGAGTATAGCCCTAAGACTGATCTAGATCACAAGGCTGAGCTGAAATCTTCTTCCTTGCACTTGTGCTTATAACCAAGTGAGGGATTGATGCAGATCCAGCTCCTCCTCTATTTTGCAAAGCCATTTTCAATGAATAGGCCTGAGATCTTGTACAGATTGCAAACTTGAAGGCTTGGTCATTGTATGTATTTTTGTAGCAATGACTCGCTGATTTCAATGCCCCATTCAGCCTGTAATTTCTAGTGGTTTTCACTAGATCTTCATGGATTGTTTGCTCCTATGGTTGCATGAGCTTGTAACCTTGCAAACATAGTGTCGGCAAGGGTTTTCCTGTTTCAACTTTAACCCTTGATTGGATGAAGTCCCTGGGATATTCTTTGACCATTTAAGTGGAGAGAGTATAACCCTAAGATAAGTTCTAATCTCCGAGTTAGGCTGGATTCTTCTACCTTGCACTTGTGCCTGTAGCCAAGTGAAGGAATGTTGTAGATCTAGTTCTTGATTTGAGTTGTAGTGAAGATTAGCCCATAACTGTCTACTTCTTCACATTTTTATTTTATTTCACCACACCATCATCATCCTTCTTTACCCCCTTTCTTTAGTTATAGTTTTATTTCTGTTTTTAGTTTTGTTTAGTGTTTTAACACCTAAACACCCTCTCTTTACCTTGCTTTCTAGTGTAGGTTTAGAGTTGTCAGATCTGTAATCAGATCTGAAATTTACTATACACCTTTAGGTTTTTAGATCATCACTCTCCGTGAGACACACTCTTACTAATCAAAACTTGCTATAACAGCCCTAGATCTTGCAGGACTGTGAGTTTAGATTGCTGTTTCATTCCATTCCATTCCTCTTTTCTGATTTATTTTGTTGCCATATTTTTACGACACTTTTAATAATAAAAATAATAGCACAGGAAATCTAACCAACAAGCATCACTACTCATCGCCATATCGGTCGCAAAGCAATGGAGCCGTAGAAGCTGCTAAGAAAACACTTGTCCACATCCCTGAGAAGATGGTCGTCACATACCAAGATTGAAGTGAAATGCTACTCTTCACACTATGGGCCTATAGAACATCGATCCGTATCGCTACAGGGGCAACGCCATTTTCCCTTGTATACGGAACCGAGGCAGTGCTGCTAGTCGAAGTCGAAGTACCCTCACTCTATATCCTCATTGAGTCTAGTCTACCTGAGGCCTAAAGAGAAAGAGCCTCTTTTGAGCAGTTGAACCTGATTGACGAGAAGAGGCTCCAAGCTTTGTGTCACACCCAGGTCTACCAAGGAAGAATCACACATGCTTACAACAAATGCATACGTGTTCGAGCACTAAAGGAGGGTGACAAGGTACTCAAGAAAATCTTCCCTTCTCTCCATGCTGATCCGAGAGGGAAATTTAAGCCTAATTAGGAGGGGCCTTACAACATTAGAGAGGTACTCCCTAGATATGCTCTTCAGCTTGCTACCATGGATGGAGATCATTTTCCTGAGCCGATCAATGCTAGATATGAATGACGTTTCTACTCCTAGTCTCCCGCAGTAAGGTAATATTGATAAGATGGATACGTGACTGCTTAAGGGCCACTTAAAAGAGGCCATCATTTCAAAGCCAAGTAACTAAAAAGTATCTTTTAATGCTCATATCCTTTGCTAGCCAATTTGAGTCGATAAGCCTTTCTTTCATAACCCCCTTCAAAAAAAAGAAAAAAAAAAAGAAGAAGAAAGAAGTGAAAATGTATATACCAAAAAAAAAAAAAGAGAAAAGGAGTTACCATTAAAATCAAAAAAAAAAAATCAGAAAAGAAAAACTCAGAAAGAGGATATCTGAAAGGAAAGAAAAAAAATAAAAATAAAAGAGATAGAGAAATTATGGGGCATGTACAGTAAGAATCCCCCGAGGAAGAAGTGTTTCACAACAGCAGGAACCCAATCAAAAGGACCTTTAAACCTGAAAATACCTTTAAAAATTCCTAACCTATCCCTTTCAACCTGTGACCACGATTCATCTCTGAAGAAAGCCCTCTTCAAGGTCTACAAGCAGACAGTATTCATTAAGTCAACACGAGTCAAGCTGAGAGACAATAAAAAACTTTATCCAATCGACTAGGACGAATACCTGAAAAGACGGCACGAGTAAAAAGAGCGAGCTTGTATGGACCAGGCGAAAACCTGAAAAGGTGCTTGGGATAAAAAGAGCAAAAACCCATGGACATAGTGAAAACATGAAAGGGTGCTACAGATAAAAAAGAGGGCGATAACGGGCATGACAAACCATCTTGGGCGTTGTGAGCAAAAGTATTTTAAAAGAAAAGAAAATTCATTCAGCTACTACTCCTTTGGTTACATTTACGAACTATCTGGCCTTCAATTGGGCTACTCATTTTAGCTCAAATTGGGCCCTGATCAAGTATATCTTCAGACTACATCGTCAAACTTGGGACTAGAGGTAAGGATCAAAGGTTAACTCAATCCAAAGGGATGAACGTTCCAACCTTGGTAAAATTATGGACCTCGCTCGGGCCTAACCGCATGAACGGGTTCGACTATTTTCAAAATGGGACCCGTTGCCTCCCCTCACATTTATAGTATCAAACAAAAAAAATAGAAAAGAAAAATGTGTATATACCCAAAAAAGAGTTCCCTTTTCATTTCAATTTTTGCACTTTGCTAGTACCACATCACAATATATATATATATATATAACAATATGTGTGGCGCTGTGCTTTCACCCTTTACATTTTTGAAAAAAGAAATAAAAACAACAAATATAATCTGTTAGGAGTTTTTACCCCTCTTCTTTTGTATTTGAGCTATTTTCGAAGTATGTACACGTCAGGTCAACAATCCACGGATCCTACAGTGAAGCGCGTTTCTACGAGCATTGTGATTACTCATCCATCAATCGAGAAGGCCCTCATTCGAGAAGCATCAGTGAACCGAGGACCTCATTCAAAGCTCGTTCCAGACGAAGGTTCTCATGGTCCATAGCCGAAGCTCGTTCTTGCTCTTTCTAGGCTTTCCTACAAAAAAATGCAAAGACAAAAAGAAAAAATAGAGAAAGAAAAAACAAAAAAGAGAGAAAAATAAAAACAAAAAAAATAAGAATGATATATTCTGATGGCACACACTCCCAAAAAGTGGTTTGACTCCCATTCGCTCCACTCTGGTAGTTGTGCTAAATTAAAATTCAGGTCGATGAGCACACTCAAAAATCTCAAACAAAAAATGTATGAAAAGAAAAAAATAATATATATATATAACATAAAATAACAAAAAATGTGGCTTGTTAAGTGGCACACACTCCCAAAGAGTATTGTGATATCTATATTCGCTCCACTCGGGTAGTCGTGTTAAATTAACTTTGGAGTCGATGAGTTCGCTCAAAGATTTCGAACCCTACCTCGCGTAGGGGAACCCGTGACCGATCAAAGTATGGCAATCAATGCCTCATGAGATTGGGCACAAACCGTTGGATCTTTGTGTCATTGCTTTACGCCAATCTTTTAGAATGGGTCGATCACCCTCCCGCTGGCGGGGCTGTTTTGTTCAAATTGAAACTCAAACATCATGCATCATCAATCATACCAATACTCAGTTATGCCCAGTAATGTCGCTAAGTGCTTGGGGACCGATAATTTCAATTGACGAATATTTTTCTAACATAATGAGCTTACATCACTCTCCATATTTTTTTCTTTTTTTGATGCTTAAGGTTCGTTATGAATATGGTATACCCATTAGCGTATGCCTTGGGCCTTTTCGAATGTCTCTTTCTTTGGCATATGATCATTAGTGATCGGATACCAAAGAGGGGCATCTGTAGACACCCAAAATTGGCCCAAGGCTTGATTGACCCATACTTTGATAATGGCATACTTTCGAGCTTCCGAAAGCATTTCCCGAACCCTTAAAACTTCCTGAACCTTTAGAATTCATACCCAACCCCTTAGAAACCCATACCAAACCCTTAGAACCCATTAGAACCCTAGGCACCCTCAGCAAGCTTATATAAACCTTAAAGAAATACCCCCGATCCCCGAATGGTCCCAAAGTCAGCCCATGAAGGCACGAGGCCCCAAAAAATTGTATTTCACGGATTCATGATGTTGTGCGGCTCTCAAACTTTTGGCGGCCATAACTTTTGATAGAAATATCCGATTGACTATTATTATATATCGTTTTGGGGTAGCTCGAGACAATACATCCAATGGGCATAAAGAAAAGCTAACCCAAAAATTTACTCATGCATACAAAGTATGCATGCATGAAGTAATTTTTGAATTTTTTGGCTATGCGTACACAGTATGTATGCATAGCCAAATTGGGTTTTTTCCAATACGGGACTGAACTTCTCTAGTCCAAAAATAAGTTTTTATTTGTTTCTTTAGGACCCTAGTACCCTTAGTAGCTTAAGTTTTCACCCTTTTTCCATTCAAACCATCACCCTATCATCCACCATTAAAACCCAACTCTCTCTTCTCCAAGCCCTGAAAAACCTCAAAAACCTTAGATCTAGGATTACCTAATTTCTAAACCAATTAACACCCTAAACCCTTACTAATTACCCTTAACTCTATAAATAGAGAGCCACCAATCCCCCCCCCCCCTTGTATAAACACTTTTAAAAGTTTCTAAATCCAAAACTCTAGAAAAATAGATATTGCTCTCAAGCCTTTTGCCTTCCAAGCCTTGAAAATTCATCCTCTCCCTTACACCATTACACCATGCACTATTAATCCATCTAAGCCTTAGCTCATCATTTCCAAGCTCTTAGCTCCCAAGCTTTAGCAAGTTACGACCTTCATCCAACCCATTTGTGCTATCAGAAGCTCATCGGAGCTAGCATCGACACGAAGATTCGACAAACTATGCTACAAGGGCCCGAGAAGAGCTCCGACTCTCCCCTCTATTCCTCTACCTTACTTTTTGCTTTTCCTCTATCCTAAAATTTGAGTTGTTACGCCATCGAAATTTTGGTGATTACGAGGGGACTCAAATAGGATCAGAGTGCCTTTGAGCAAGGGGAAGTGTCCTCAAATTTATATTTTTTTATACAGTTGGCCATAGTAGAGACCGCTTACGAGCGGGTCAATCGGGTGCCTAACACCTTCCCGATTGATAACCGAAGTCCTTACCCAAGGGGCTTTGGCGTTGGCCGGTGATTTAGAGTCAAATCTGGCACTTCGGTGCACACGATATTGATTTTGGGCATCGTTGTGATGGATCAAATAGATCCACGATTGCACAACTGTTACACTATATCTAAGTCTCTCAGAATTTGGGCGTCAATCAAATATGAAATTCTTTCAATATAAATCCATAATCTACAACTTTCCTGAATTTGGGCATCAATCAAACACTAGAAAACTGAATATGGAAAATAAAATACCATTACATTAATCTTTCAAATTCTCAATCTTAGTCGTCAATTAAAATCAAGAACTATCATATGTTTACAAAGCAGAAAAAGAAAGCAGTAAATCTAAACTAGAAAGCAATAAAAAGATCTTTCATCTCTCAATCACAGGTGTCAATTACTCTTGAGAAACTATGGATACTCTACTCTAATCTTCTAGTCTTCGATCACAGTCGTCAATTGCTCTCGAGAAACCTTGGATATCTAAACTAAACTACTCTAAGGTGATCTTCAGGAAACCCAACCTCCGTCGTCAATTGATGCTGAGAATTCCTTCGATAAGTTATGGTGGATGTCTAACCCTCTTATTTATAGATCATAAGGGGTTGGTTTACATTATTCAACTCATAATAAAAGTAAACTTCTAAAAACAAACATTTCCTAATAAAATTAAACTTATAATCCTATCTTTCTTGTTTTAGATAGTAGATGCGCACCGGACTCTTTTCCTTATTTTCAGCAGCAGAGATCTTCAAAATTCTTTCGCCAATCTTCTCAGATCTGTAGAGTGCAGGACTTCTAATTTAAGAGTTTTTTTCTATTCTGTACATGGCGGGATATCTCTCACGTGATCTTCAGTAGTATGGGATTTATGGTGCAAAATTGTAAATACGATTTCTCTCTTTATTCAGTACGATTCCTTTAGCATGATCAATCGTATCTTAAATATGATTTCTCCAGTCTCTTTCTTCTACTGTAGATTCGTAAATATGATTCTTTCTTTAGCTTCTCACAATTTCTCTTATGATTCTGTTGGCGTGTTTGCCTTCCCTCAAATGAGGGTCTAAAATTAACAATAAAACTAGGCAGACACACTCATACAAACCTGTAAGTATTCAGGATATGTTGTAGCAAGCTTTAAAAGAATGGTGAGTAAGGGAATGTCCATAGGGAGGTTGTTTAGAAATGTGATAAAACTAGGCACCCTAACTATTACTAATTTAGTTAAAAGACAGGGGAGAGGTTTGGAATGGGTTGTCACATAAGCGAAGCTACAATTAAACAGAAGCTATCTTGGATCGAGTTTAGGAGCTTAGCTCTTGCAGGGGAAGAGAGAATAAATGCAAAAAATGGAGAAGAGTAGCTTGGAGGCTGGTTTTCACTGAAATCAGATTCAATTAATCATGCTCCAAAGGTTCAGAGCACGCAATTCCCTCGCTGGCTATAAGCACAGCTGCAGGGTATAAATTCCACTCCCAATCGCAGGATCTACCTGGTCTTAAGGCTATGATCTGTCCACTTTAATGGTCACAGACCATCCTATAGATTTTATAGAATCCATGGATTGCAGCAGATGAATCCAATTAAGGCTTGAGCTTAGATTTATCTTAAGGTTATGATCTGTCTACTTTAATGGTCACAGACCATCCTAGGGATCTCCTACAAAGCCAGAGACTCAATAAGAATAATTAAAACCACTACAGATGCTGCAATTCCCAGGTCATAGACTCAAGGAATCACAGGAGCATCAGATCCAGGGAGATCAGATGGTGTCCAAGAGGTCTACCAGTTAAATGGGTGAGCTGATCTACAACTCCTCTACACAAATCTGATCGATCACCAAATGGAACCAAAGGAAATTTAAATCTAATTAAAGCATTAAAAATAGTATTATCATTGCAAATAAGGTCACTTTACAATGGAAATACTCTCAGATCTATAGTCTGTGCAGCTAGGAACCTGCAATAGCACTCTTAACCTCACCCAATTACAGATCTAACTTCACTCCTCGCTACTCCTAGGGACTTAGCCAACCATGGTTGGGATAAAGGAGGGAAATGGAGTTGCTCTACAGGCGCTAATCTCTAAAATTTTAGCTCAGATCTTGATCCCCCCCAATCGCAATTGGGGATCTTTATATATAGCTTTTTTCTCTATTTTTCCTACCAAAAATCCCTTCTAGAAGGTCGTCAGAGTTTGTTAGAGTTTTGTTAAAGCACATGGGTAAATTAGGGCTTTCTAAGGCATCTTCTGGAACCGTCGTGTCTGTCACCAAGTACCTTGGGTTGCGTGCAGCAGGTCACTGAATCACAACATGTGCACAGCTAAATTACTGAGAAGTTCTGCACACGATTTTGATAGGTTTAGGATGCTTTCGATAGGTTGGAATTGAGCATTTTGATGCTTTCGCTAGGTTCTCAGATCCGTTCGATAGGTTCCGATAGGATGAATCTTCGCTTAGAGTTTCAGCCTTCTCAGCCCTTGGTTTGGAGTATTCGACAGGTTGGAGCAACTCTTCGACAGGTTGAAAAACCATTTTGATAGGTTCCGCTCTTCATTCCGCCATTTCGATAGGTTTTCTTTCAATCTTATCGAAAGGCTCAATCACCCTTCGATAGGTTCTCTTCCAGCATTCTCATCTCGATAGGTTCAAGAAACCATTCGATAGGTTCCTTTGACACTTCAGGCAGGTTTTCGATAGGATGAGTTCTTTCCTTTCAGCTGCTCGATAGGTTTTGAGATCCTATCGAACTCCTTAATCCACACGAATTCATCCTTTTTCTGCCTTCAGATCGTATCGAAGACCTCTTCAACTGCATGAATTCTTCTTTTCTTTGCTTTCAGCTCCTATCGACGTCTTCAGGTGACCAATCGATAGGACGTTCTCAACCTGTTTTCACTTCCTTCACCTTGCCCTGTTGTAGCCATGCACTCTAAGGGTCCAGTGATGTGCTACCCTCTGGTGTGTTGTTGCTAGGTTTGTCCTATGCTGAGAGATAGTTCCTTTTTAGGCATTCTTGAGTGATTTTCTATATTAGTACCTTCTTTTATTATTGTCTACAAAATGCACTTGACAAGAGCTTATTAGTGTGCTCACAGGTCTATCAATGGTCAGGTTATAGGGTGAAAAGTGGCATTTTTCACCACTTAACACACCCCTAAACCTAAGCTTTGCTAATCCTTGAGCAAAGGAGAATTAAAAGAAAACAAAAATGCCACTTTCGTAGGGAGCACGGGTGCATTTCGCATATGCACCAAGCCTTTTAAACCCCTAGGTGATCCCTAGTGGAGAAGTGAAGTCTCCTGAGGGTTTTCAGTGAAGGTACCCACAAACTTCCCCAATAAGGTTAGTTAATAGTAGTACATCCAGCTAAACAGAGTTTCAGTGAATTAGAATAAATTCTCATCATGTCTTTTCAGTTCTAAAGGGTTTTCAGCAGAAAAAAAAAACAACTTAAAACATGAATTTTTACAGTAATTCCTTCATCATCAATTGGTTCATGTCAAGGCATTGTGTCTGAAAATTGATGCAAAGTTCACCTTCTATTTAAGAATTCTGTTTTGATAATGCCCCATTCAAATCAGATTTTAGACCCAAGTCTTACCAGGGTTGTAGCTCACAATAAAAATAGAAGGGTGCATCATTTCACACAGCTCAAGAGCAGTTACAGTCCTCAAATAGGGTTGTAAGCATGAGCATAAGCATTGCTCTAATTTCTGAAATTTTCTACCTCTTTTCACCATAGATTAGACAGATCCTTATCTCCACAAAATAGCTCAATCCATTTCAGATTAGTAAGGTCTTTTTATTTGGTTGTAATGTGGCTTAGGGGTGAAATTGGTAAACGAATAAAGGGGTAAAATGGGATTCAAAATTGAGAAATCAACAAGGTAAGGAGGTGATTTGTAGCTCAACCTTCTTCATTTCAGCACAATTCCATTTACTTCTTGAACTTTCCGATTTGAAGTGATCAGTTTCTAATCCTCATTTCAATCTTTCAATGAAATGACTTCTCTTTCTCATTCTTTTTCTTTCATTTTCTTTTTATTTTGATTTTCTATTTATTTTTATTTTTTTTATGGATTAGGATGCCACAATTATACATCACACTGGCCTTCAAATATACTTTGTTCTTCTCTTTTTTTTTAATCAAACATCGAACCTTGCACCTCGGACCTCACTTCTCCTCCTATTTCTTGAATTCCTCAGATCGAGGGTGAACTAAAATAGGTCAAAGGGTTTTGGGTTCAAATTTTCTGGTTTTCATCAAGGAAAACTGGGACTTTTAAGGCTCAAGTGGTGTGTATCAAGGGCAGTTCAAAGGTGGGAAAATTTTAGGCTCAAACTGTCCAAGGGATGGCCTTACTTCATGTCCTCAATGTCATGAGTGTTGTTAAGCTGTTTCAATTTGGAATTTTCTAACTTTTAGTGATTAGAATTAGATCCAATCAGTCCACAGAGCAGAAAAATTGCCAAGGCACTCTTCAAGGAAACTTTTTCAGGCCCAAATCTCATTGGGTATGGCCTTCCATCTCATTTTTAGGGGTGTCTTCACAATTTCCTCTCATTTCAGGTTTACTGCACATCAAAAATTATTTTTCACAAATTGTTGACATTTGCCTCATGAAAAATGTTAAAACTACAGTTCATTTTAGTTTTAACAAATTGTTTTCTTAATATCCTCTTTTTACAAAAATTCAAGTGAGAATTTACTCTAATTAATTTCAAACACTTCATTGTAGCCCAGTTGTACTAAAAGTAACTACTTTATTAGTATACATACATGCCATACCCCCAAACTTAAACTAAACAGTGTCCCCACTGTTTCCATCATATGGGGTGGAGCATTATGTTTTTTTTTTTTTTTTTTTTTTTTTTTTTTTTGTATTTGACAGCACAAAAACAGAAGCTAGTAAGAAACAAAATTATTATTAACAAAGGCAAATTACATGATTATAATGTGCAAGCAAAAAGGATGTGAAAGGTGGGCCGGTGGACAAAATATCGCAAACAATTCAAGAAATCGCCCCCCTGGCTCAGGGAAATCCTCGGCCTACATCGAGTAGAAGAGGAACTGTAAGCCAGGTGGGGAGGAAGAAAAGGAAAAATAAGAAGGTTAGGGGGCAGGGGGATGGTTGGTGGAGGATGGTGGCGGAGACACCGGTGGTGCGGTCTTCAGCTTCTTCTTCTCCTTCCTAACTTTTTTCCTTTTCCTCCTTAGCAAGGATCCGCTGGACCTCCTCATATTCATCCCAGAGGAATTGCAATGGGTCTGGTTCCTTAGGCGGTAATGGCTTCATCCAGAAGAGGTAGAGTTGTGCAGGGGTGAGCGTGGGCTTTCCATCTGCCATAGCTATGAGGAGGAGGGTAGAGGGTAGAAAGGAAGGGATGGGCCGAAGTCGAGCTATCTGCATCTATTTAAGGTGGAAGTGTGAGGGAATATGAAACGGTGCATTCAATATTGCCGTCGTTGATGACTAGGAATGAATGGTGAATTCGAACAATCAGCATGGAGAACGAAAAATGTGCATTAACTGGCAGCCTATATTTAGCGCAGGGAGTTTAAGGCTCGTGTTGTGCACAGATGTACATGGTAGACATGGTAAAATGTCTGCACAGCGCAACTACATAGTAAGCGTGGAAGGAGTGAGGGGAGGAAAGTCGATTTTGATAGGATGAGTGTAGAGTGTCGACAGGTTAAGGCTTCCTATCAAAGTCGAACAAGTGTGGGACAGGCAATTAAATGCTCTTGATAGGTTTAACCTGTCCTATTGAATAGAATAAGCATGCATTCGATAGGCTAGGTTGGTTGCTTGCGATAGGTCGGTGTCCTGTCGAACGAAGGGTGGATAGAATGTTCACTTCGTTAGGATGCCGATGGGTGCGAACAACCTTTCGATAGGTGGGGTATTACATGTCTACTTTTGTCGATAGGTTCCAGGAAAGAGTCAAGAGCCTATCGCAAAGTTGTTCTCACCTATTGATAGGTCATAACACCTATCGAAATCCTTAGCAATCCTATCGACATTTGCGGTTGACCTAGCAAAAAGGTCCAAATGACCTATCGAGAGGTTCAATGAGCTTAAAAACATGGCCTATGTGTGCAGAGCATTTTAGCTTTAGGCCTCAGCAACTCATCTGTTGTGCTACCAATTAGCAAATTGGCCGCTAACTTTATGCCTTTGAATTCTAAACTGCTGGAACTTGACATGGCCATTTTATTGTAAAGAAATTGATGGAAAGAAAAAAATATATATATAAATCAAATAAAATACATATGATACAAATCGAAGTCAGGTACTAGCCTGGAGGATCCTGAAGATCAACGGTCTCTTCAAGCTCACAAATATTTTCAACGCAAAGTTTCAGCCTCTGGCCATTGACCTTAAGGGTTCTGCCATCTGTGGGATGCATGACTTCGACACCTCTAGATGGGGAAACGTGTACCACTGTGAAAGGTTCATCCAATCTGGACTGCAGCTTCCCTAGAAAGAATTTCATTCTGGAGTTGAACAACCATACATTGTCATTGGGCTTGAACTCTTTGCGGAGCAAATGTCTGTCGTAGAAAGCTTTAGTTCTCTCCTTGTAACTTCGGGCATTTGCATAAGCCTCTATTCGCAGTTCATCTAGCTCGGATAACTGGAGTTTCCTGTGAATTCCAGCAGAGTGTAAGTCAGAGTTCACTGCTTTAATGGCCCAATATGCCTTGTGTTGCAATCAACAGGCAAATGACATGCCTTGCCATAGACTAATCTGAATGGGTACATGCCTATGGGGGTTTTATAGGCTGTTCTGTATGCCCATAAGGCATTAGTCAACTTGTTGGACCAATCTCTTCTGTCGGATCTCACAGTCTTCTCAAGAATATGCTTGATTTCCCTGTTAGAAATCTCTACCTGCCCACTGGTTTGTGGGTGGTAGGGAGTGGCTACTATGTGGGTAACAGAGTATCGTTCCAGCAATTTGTCAAAAGGTTTGTTACAGAAGTGGCTTCCCCCATCACTAATAATAGCTTTAGGAAAGCCAAATCTAGAGAAGATGTTGTCTTTCAGGAATTGAATGGCAACTTTGTGATCATTTGTTCTTGTAGCTATGGCTTCGACCCATTTGGAGACGTAATCCAAGCGACAAGAATGAAATTGTATCCAACAGAAGGGGGAAAAGGTCCCATGAAATCGATTCCTCAGACATCAAACAGTTCAACAACAAGTATAGGTTGCAAGGGCATAGAGTTTCTCCTGGTAATACTACCCATTTGCTAGCATCGATGGCAAGCTTTACAGTACTGTCGGGCATCCTTGAATAGGGTAGGCCAGTAGAAACCACTTTGAAGGATCTTGGCAACAGTCTTGTTACCACTGAAGTGACCCTCGCAAGCCTATTCATGACACATGGTTAGGATGTTGTAAAATTCAGTTTTAGGTACACAATGTTGGATCACCTGGTCTGTACAATGCTTAAAAAGGTAAGGATCTATGCAAAGAACAGATTTTTGTCATCTTTGCTCCAATGTGGGGGGATCCTACCTACAGCAATGTAGTTGACAATATTGGCAAACCAGAGCATACTTATCTGGATAATCAGAAGCTGCTCATCTGGGAAGGAGTCATTGATGGGCAAACTTGTTGTGTCATTTATTTGGATCCTTGACAGATGGTCAGCCACCACGTTCTCAACTCCCTTCTTGTCCTTAATCTCTAAATTGAATTCCTGTAAGAGAAGAATCCATCTGATTAGTCGTGCTTTAGCTTCTTTTTTAGACAAAAGGTATTTCAAGGCTGAGTGGTCAGTGAACACAATAATTTTTTATCCCAACACATAAGACCTGAATTTTTCTAAGGCAAAAACAATGGCTAATAGCTCTTTCTCAGTTATGGTGTAATTCAATTGAGCATCAACCATTGATTTACTGGCATATGCCACTACAGACGGTGTCTTGTCTTTTCTTTGCCCCAATACTGCTCCAATGGCAAAATCTGATGCATCACACATTAGTTCAAATGGCAAGGAAAAATCAGGGGATTGTAAAATGGGAGCTGTGGTCAAACAAGTTTTTAGCAATTCTAAAGCAACTTGGCATTCAGCATTAAAGTCAAAAGGGACATCCTGACACAACAGGTGGCAGAGGGGTTTGGAGATTTTGCTAAAATCCTTGATGAACCTTCTGTAGAAGCCAGCATGACCCAGAAATGACCTAACTTATTTGACAATTTTTGGAGGGGGCAAATGAGCAATCAAATCGATCTTAGCTTGATCAACCTCAATTCCTTTGTGAGAGGAAACATGTCCTAGAACAGTGCCTTGAGTCACCATGAAGTGACTTTTCTCCCAACTCAGAACTAGGTTGGTTTCCTCACACTTTTGTAGTACGGAGCTGAGGTGGTGTAGGCATTGGCCAAAATTATCTCCATAAATGGAGAAATCATCCATAAAGATCTCCAAAAACTTATCAATCATGTCAAAGAAGATAGCATACATGCATCTTTGGAAACTAGCAAGTGCATTACACAACCCAAATGGCATCCTTCTGTATGCAAAGGCCCCAAATGGGCAAGTGAATGTGGTCTTTTCGTGGTCCTGAGGGTATACAGGGATTTGATTGTACCCTAAATATCCATCAAGAAAATAGTAGTAGGCCTTGCTTGCCAGCTTGTCCAAGATTTGGTCTATGAAGGGCAGTGGGAAGTGATCCTTGCCAGTCTTTTCATTGAGTTTTCGGTAGTCTATGCAGACCCTCCAACCAGTGGTCTGTCTGGTTTGGATCAGCTCTCTTGAATCTGCTTCAACAATTATAATGCCAGATTTCTTGGGTACGACCTGGGTAGGTGCTACCCATTGTGAATTCGAGATGGGATAAATATCCCAGCATCTAGGAGTTTGACCACCTCCTTCATCACAACCTCCTGCATGTGTGGGTTGAGCTTCCTCTGCATCTCTTTGGAAGGTTTGGATCCTTCCTCGAGATGAATTTTATGCATGCACATAGCAGGATTTATTCCCCCAAGGTCTGCAATGGTCCAACCTATTGCCTTCTTATGCCTTTTTAGTACACACAGTTCTTTTTCCTGGTCGGGAGTGAGGAAAGAAGAGATTATCACAGGCAGTTTGGTGTTGTCTCCTAAAAAGGCACATTTCAAAGATTTTGGGAGCTGCTTTAACTCCACTTCTGGGGGACTGATGAGGGAGGGCAATTGGGGTGTCTGAGAGGGGGGTGGTATGGGTAACAAAGTAGGCCTCCATGGATGGTGCTGTGCTGGTGGAGCTTCAGAAGAGACAAGTTTCACATGCTTGATCTCAGAGGTGGGACCCTGCTCTACCTCTGTTTCTTTCCATACTTCAGCTAATTCATTACACTATTCCTCACCATGTAGCAGCATATTCACATTTTCCTGGACAACCTCATCTATTACATCTAGAGAAAAACAATCCTCATCAAGATGAGGTTGATTGGCTGCGTTGTATACATTTAATTTGACCTTCATATTTCCAAATGACACTTCCATGATTCCAGACCTACATTGAATACAAGCATTAGCTGTGGCTAAAAAGGGTCTGCCTAGAATCATAAGTATGGAGGTGGCATTCCTACCTGGTTCCATATCCAGCACCAAAAAGTCAGCAGGATAAAAGAATTTGTTAACTCCAACCAAAACATCCTCGATTATCCCCACAGGTTTCCTTTCAGATCTGTCAGCCAACTGGAGAACAACATGTGTGGGCTTTAATTTGCCTAAGCCCAGCTTCCCATATACTGAATATGGAAGCAAATTTACACTGACTCCCAGATCCAATAGGGCTTTGTCAATGGTATGATCCCCAATGATGTAGGGGATGGTGGGGAGTCCAGGGTCTTGAAGTTTGGGGGGAGTTGCAATGGATAGGACATGCTTAACTTTTTCTGCTGAAAAGGCTTTCTTGGATAGGTGATTCCTAGACTGTCTTTTATGGGTGCACAGGTCTTTTAAGAATTTGGCATAGGCTGGGACTTGTTTAATGGCATCAAGTAAAGGCAGATTGATCTTTACTTGTTTGAAAGTCTCCATCATTTCCTTAATTTTTCCTTGCCCTTTATCAAAAGGGGAAGGGGGAACGGGCATGTAGTGCCTTAGGAAATGGCAAGTGTGGGGTTGCTCCCTCACTTGCAGCCTTAATCAATGGAGCCTCTTTCTTTTTTAGTTTTTTCTTTTCTTGAGGATCCTCATTATCCTCTTTATTCACAGCTGATTGTTCCTGCAAGTCCACCATTGGTGGTCTTGGTTGTGTGCTGGTAGAATTTCCCTCATTTTCCTCCTCCAAGTTCCTCACAGGCTCACAGCCCACTTGGTTGTCCACTAACTTACCACTTCTCAAAGTTGTAATAGATTTAGCTTCCTCATAAGTGGAAGAAACTTCACCCACTACAAATTGCCTTCGTGGATTGTCCTGTGGTTGGCTAGGCAATCTTCCTCCCACTCTTCTAGTCAGAGCATCAGACAGCTGACCAAGTTGGTCCTCTATCTTTTTGATGCTCTGGTTGTGAGAGTGCACAGTTTGGGTCAAGGTGTTCAAGCTCTGTAATGAAGATAGAGCTTGTTCCTCAAAGGATGGTGTTCTCATAGCTGGAGGGGGTGCAGATTGCTGCACAGGATGAGCTACAGGTTGGGCCATGAGTTGCTGATACTGAGGCCTTGGGGCATAACCTTCTCGATAGGGTTGAGCATTTCTGTAAGGCATGGGATGTTGGGGTTGCTGCTGCTGTTAGCTGGGGTATCCATCTTGTCTCCACCTCAGATTGGGGTAGTTTCTCCATTGATACCCAGCAGCAGGCTACTGCCCATAAGACTGAGCTGCAGCCACATGCTCTGTTATAAAATCAGGAAATTGGTCAGCAGATGGGCATTCTTCCACAGGATGAGCAGGGGACTGGCATATGGCACATGCCTCCTCCACTCTAGCAGCCACAGGTGACTGCATTGCTCCCATCAGCCTATCAAATTTTAGAGTTAAGCTGTCCACTTTCCTTTCCAACTCACTAGGTACACTCACTTCATATATCTTTCCCCTTGAGGTGCTCTCTTTCATCAATTTAGGAGGCTTTAGATCTCTTGCTAAGGTTTCCCTTTACATAGAGTTCTCACTAATGATGTCAAAGAGCTCCCATGCCTCCTCAGCAGTTTTATGGAGATAGGTGCCACCATAGGAGGCATCTATCATATCTATGCTTTTAGCATCAATTCCCTGATAAAAACTTTGAACCAACTGCCATTCAGGGATTTGATGGCGGGGGCATTTCTTGAGGAGTTCCTTAAATCTCTCCCAGGATTGATGAAAGTTTTTAGTTGGATCTTGGGTAAAAGAGATGATACCCTTCCTCAACTGGCTGGTCTTTGACATAGGAAAGAATTTGGCCAGAAATTGATATTGGAGATCACTCCAGGACTGAATACTGTTAGGTGGAAGCAAGGACAACCAGGTCCTGGCTCTATCCTTCAATGAAAAAGGAAAGAGTCTCATCCTGGTGGCCTCCTCCCCCAAACCTGTGATATTAAATGTAGTGCACTGTCTCAAGAACTCATCAATGTGCTTATAGGGGTCTTCTTTGGTCAGGCCATGAAATGAAGGCAGCATTTGAATGATGGATAATTTTATCTCATAGTTTCCACTGTATTTGGGAATTGAATGCGTAAGGGAATTGTAGATCCCTGGTGCATTAAACTCCTTAAGGGTTCTCGGCTACTGTTGCTCACTCATTTCTACAGAATCAGATGCAACAGAAGTGGGTGTAGTTGGTCTGGATCTGAGAAGTATTTCAACCTCTGGCTTTAAAGGAATAATCTGAGGTTGGAGAGTTCTCCTACCCAACATACAACACTCAGATTCTGAATGCAGAACAGATCCAAACACACAATAAATAGAATCAACCAAATTTTCTAACTATTCTAACAAAAATTATCAACAGATCTGAAAAATAACAGGGGAGTAGAGGGATGCAAACTACAGAGCAGTCTCCAGCATGATTCTCCCCTCACTAGTAGCCTTAGATCTGATGAACTGCACACAAACTACTGAAAAAATAACACAACTTATAATTGCAGTTAGTATAATCAAATAAAAACTACAAATCTATGATCAAAACTTAGATCTATCAATTTCTAAACTGCCTCCCCTGCAGCGGCGCCAAAAACTTGTTGGCGTGTTTGCCTTCCCTCAAATGAGGGTCTAAAATCAATAATAAAACTAAGCAGACACACTCATACAGACCTGCAAGTATTCAGGATCTGTTGTAGCAAGCTTTAAAAGAATGGTGAGTAAGGAAATGTCCACAGGGAGGTTGTTTAGAAATGTGACAAATCTCTAGATCTGTATCAGATCTGGCACCCTAACTATTACTAATTTAGTTAAAAGACGGGGGAGAGGTTTGGAATGGGTTATCACTTAAACTAAGCTACAATTAAACAGAAGCTATCTTGGATCGAGTTTAGGAGCTTAGCTCTTGTAGGGGAAGAGAGAAAAAATGCAGAAAATGGAGAAGAGTAGCTTGGAGGTTGGTTTTCACTAAAATCAGATTCAATTAATCATGCTACAGAGGTTCAGAGCACACAATTCCCTCTCTGGCTATAAGCACAGTTGCAGGGTATAAATTCCACTCCCAATCGTAGCATCCACCTGGTCTTAAGGCTATGATCTGTCCACTTTAATGGTCACAGACCATCTTATAGACTTTATCGAATCCATGGATTGCAGCAGATGAACCCAATTGAGGCTTGAGCTTAGATTTATCTTAAGGTTATGATCTGTTCACTTTAATGGTCACAGACCATCCTAGGGATCTCCTATAAAGCCAGAGCCTCAATTAGAATAATTAAAACCACTACAGATGTTGCAATTCTCAGGTCACAGACTCAAGGAATCACAGGAGCATCAGATCCAGGGAGATCAGATGGTGTTCAAGAGGTCTACCAGTTAAGTGGGTGAGCTGACCTACAACTCCTCTACACAAATCCGATCGATCACCAAATGGAACCAAAGGAAATTTAAATCTAATTAAAGCATTAAAAATAGCATTATCATTACAAACAAGGTCACTTTACAATGGAAATACTCTCAAATCTGTAGTATGTGCAGCTTGGAACCTGCAATAGCACTCTTAACCTCACCCAATTACAGATCTAACTTCGCTCCTCGCTACTCCTAGGGACTTAGCCAACCATGGTTGGGATAAAGGAGGGAAATGGAGTTGCTCTACAGGCGCTAATCTCCAAAATTTTAGCTCAGATCTTGATCCCCCCCAATCGCAATTGGGGATCTCTATATATAGCTTTTTTCTCTATTTTTCCTGCCAAAAATCCCTTCTAGAAGGTCGTAAGAGTTTGTTAGAGTTTTGTTAAAGCACATGGGTCAATTAGGGCTTTCTAAGGCATCTTCTGGAACCGTCGTGTCGGTCACCAAGTGCCTCGGGTTGCGTGCAGCAGGTCACTGAATCACAGCATGTCCACAGCTAAATTACTGAGAAGTTCTGCACACGATTTTGATAGGTTTAGGATGCTTTCGACAAGTTGCAATTGAGCATTTTGGTGCTTTTTCTAGGTTCTCAGATCCGTTCAATAGGTTCCAATAGGATGAATCTTCGCTTAGAGTTCTAGCCGTCTCAGCCCTTGGTTTGGAGTATTCGACAGGTTGGAGCAACTCTTCGACAGGTTGAAAAACCATTTTGATAGGTTCCACTCTTCATTCCGCCATTTTGATAGGTTTGCTTTCAGTCTTATCAAAAGGCTCAATCACCCTTCGATAGGTTCTCTTCCAGCATTCTTATCTCGATAGGTTTAAGAAACCATTCGATAGGTTCCTTTAACACTTCAGGCAGGTTTTCGATAGGATGAGTTCTTCTTTCCTTTCAGCTGCTCAATTGGTTTTGAGATCCTATCGAACTCCTTAATCCACATGAATTCATCCTTCTTCTGCCTTCAGATCCTATTGAAGACCTCTTCAACTGCACGAATTCTTCCTTTCTTTGCTTTCAACTCCTATCGACGTCTTCAGGTGACCAATCGATAGGACGTTCTCAGCCTATTTTCACTTCCTTCACCTTGCCCTGCTGTAGCCACGTGCTCTAAGGGTTCAGTGATGTGCTACCCTCTGGTGTGCTATTGCTAGGTTTGTCCTGTGCTGAGAGATAGTTCCTTTTTGGGCATTCTTGAGTGATTTTCTGCATTAGTACCTTCTTTTATTATTATCTACAAAATGCACTTGACAAGAGCTTATTAGTGTGCTCACAGGTCTATCAATGGTCAAGTTATAGGGTGAAAAGTGGCATTTTTCACCACTTAACAGATTCCTCATGACTTCTCTTGCTTTCGGCTTACATACTGGTCTCGGGTACGATTGGGATCACATTTTTAAGCGATCATCTTTCTTACTGCTTTTTGAGTTCATTTTTGTAAAGATTAACACTTTGGTTCTTTTGTGCTTACTGTTCTAAATATCTGCACATCACCATCTCATTAGTAGCAAACTAAGGTCTAGCATCACAAAGTTAAGGGTGATAAAGTGGTAAATTTTATGATTGATCAATGCACTAAGTCGAAAAGCATCAGCTCAGTTATCTAATCTCATCATGAGAATCCAATGATAGCAGTTATTTGAAGCTATCTCCCTCTATGATAAAGAATTCGATGCCAAGGACACGGAAACATTAATGGTCAGCATCACAATTAAACCAATGATCTTTGATCCTATCCGAGAACTCCAAATGACCGATGAAGATCTGATAGCCATCAGATAGGATATAACAAGCGATAATAGACCTGACTTTTACATCAGAGAGGATGGTTCACTACTCTTCAAAAGCTGACTTTGCATACCAGTCGATATCAAAATTTGATGCCTGATTCTCAAGGAAGCGTACAAGTCAAAATATGCTATACATCTTGGGTGTACAAAAATGTATCAAGACTTGAAAAAGAGTTTGTGGTGGAGAGGTTTGAAGAAAGATATAGCAGATTACGTATCAAAGTGCTTGGTGTGCCAACAAGTGAATGTTGACCATCAAAACCCCTCTGGGTTGTTACAACCATTACCTATACCTCAATGGAAATGGGAGGATATATCCATGGATTTCATCCTTGGATTATTGAGAACATTGAAAGGATATGATGCAATTTGGGTGATCGTAGATCATTTAACCAAGTCTACTCATTTCCTACCTTATAGCACGAAGCATATAGTCGTCCAACTAGCAGAGTTATACGTCAAGGAAATCGTCAGATTACACGGCATCCCAGTGAACATCGTCTTGGACAGAGATCCGTTATACACTTTGAAGTTTTGAAAATGTTTCCAAGAGGGAATGGGCTCGAGACTGGACTTTAGCTCTGCATTTCATCCTCAGATGGATGGCCAAACAGAAAGGGTGAATCAGGTCATCGAGACATGTTGCGGGCGTGCATGTTGGACTTTCGAGGATCATGGGACAAACACCTTCCATTGATCGAATTTGCATACAATAATAGTTACCAGGCAAGCATTAGAATGGCTCCTTTTGAGGCACTTTATGGGTGAATGTGCAAATCCCCACTCAATTGGGAAGAATTCAAAGAAAAGTTTTTGTTGGGCCCAGAACTTATTGAGAGCACAACCAAAGCAATCAGGGTTATTCGTGAATGACTAAAGATCGCTCAGAGCCGACAAAAGAGCTATGCAAACTTGAAAAGAATAAATATCGAGTTTCAGGTAAAACTTAGTGGAAGTATTCATGTCATTTCCCTAATGTTTATATTCATTATTGAGACAATGACTTCTTTTTAGAAAGGAGATAACATCTTCATCAAAATCTCGCCTACAAAAGGCATGATGAGATTCAAAAAATTTGAAGTATTGGGACGAGTCGGCGAAGTCGCCTATCAGATTGCCTTGCTCCCTCAACTCTCAGACATGCATAATGTCTTCCACGTGTCTATGTTGAGAATGTATGTAAAGGACCCGACCTATATATTAGATTATTAGCCCATTGAGATCCACAAAGATATGGCTGTTACAGAAGAGCAAATGCAGATCCTTGATCATAAAGAATAAGTTTTGCGTACCAAATGGATTTCGCTTATGCTCGTGAGGTGGCAGAATCATTCATCAAAGGAGGCTACCTGGGAGCGCAAGTCAGATATTCGAGACAAATACCCGCACCTCTTCGAATAAGGTACAAAATCATTTTCAAAAATGAAAATTCAATAAAAGTTATAATGGAACTTGACATCGGTGTATAAAACTGCACAGCCAAAATTTTTGCCTTCAAAAAACTTTTTGAAGCTTCTTGCTCGAGCGACTTCTGGTTTCCACTCGGGCGAGGTCCATTAGAACTCTCACAAAACCTTTGGATATTTTTTGCTCGAGCAACATTCTCAACTTTTCCTCTTAATAACCTTCTATTCTTTTGCACTCGAGTGACATTTGGTTGCCGCTCGAGCGATTAGACAAGCGGCCATTTATAGTTTAGAAATTCACTTGAGCGACAACCAGTTGCCACTCAAGCGACCATTATAGTTTAAATAGCCCAAATGACTATTCCTATTCATTTTCTCACGCGACTTTTTGGGATCGTCTACCATCTCCTCTCGTGAACTAGTCAGTTTACGCTATTTTGTCCATTTTTAGTGCCTTCGTCTTCTTTCGCATGATTCTTCACGTACTTTCCTTCGCGCATGTTAAGACATGAAATGGTGCTGTGGAAATCAAGAGCCCTAAGTCTGGGAGACTCTTGAAGGTGAATGGTCAGAGGCTTAAGCCTTGTTTTGATAAACCTGCCGACCTTTTCGACACCATTCACTGTCAAGGGGATCCTTCTTCAAACTTATTCCACATGTGTGTCATTACTGTAGCATATGTACTTAGTTTTTGGTTAATTTATCTTGCTTTCTTTAGTTTCTATTTTCTAGGATTTGCTAGTGGCCTTATCTGAATTTTGCCCTCTCTGTGGTGAACTTTTAATGTTTGGCTTGATTATTACTGCTTATGAATTGATAGCTTCTGTTGAATGCCTAATGTGGGAGGTCATTTTCGTTGTCCTTCAGTGTATGATTGAGTTTACATGTGTCTAAAGACAGTCATAGGAGAGAGTCTTGCCCACATTCAACCACAGCAAAAATGCAAAAGGGCAGAACAGAGAGCACATGCTCTCTGTTTTATACCTTACTGTCACTGGTTCAAAAATGGAAGCCTGGGAGACTATCGCGAGATTCAAAAAGCTCTCGTGAGGTTAGAGAAGGAGCCTGGAAACCTATCGCGAGGCTCAAAAGGAAGCCTAGATGGATGTCACGCAGTTCGCATAGAAACATACATTACCTGTCGCGAGATTCATGCGTACCTGTCAACCTCTCGCGCGGTCCACATCGAGCCATTCAGTAGTTATCGCGAGACTATCAGGCTGTCGCGAGGTTCACAAGATAAATTGGGAGAATCTCACGTAATTCAACAGATATATTCCATTTACTGTCGCGAGATTCTAAGTCTGTCACGAGATTCAAGATGAACCTCAGAGCTTCTCGTGCAATCCAAGTAGAGCCTTAGGAATCGCTCGTGCAATTCACATGAATTGATCTCACTCTGTCGCGTGCTCCAAGGTCGACTTTAAAGATTGTCGTGCAATCCAGATGTAATCAACACCCTCGCTAAGTTTATTTCCAACCCCGCGACCAGATGTTCCAAAGTGCGCCGAGCTTCGCGATAAGTATTTCAACCCCGTGCTTTGTCCCTTTTTCATTATCTGCTTCCTTCTTCCCTTTGTGAAACCCTAGCTTCTGCCGCTCTCGCTTCTCTCCTTCAGCATCACTCCTACAGCTCATCATTCACTTCACAACTCTACGGAGTTGTTCCTATCATCATCCTCTTCCATTACCCTCTCCTTTGAGATCTTGAGGAGTCTTGTGCGTCAAATCAAACCAAACCCTAGATCCCAGTCTCCATTTGCTCACACCCAAAGACAGAGTTAGCTATGGCCCCTAAATTTGCACATAAGAGAAAAGGGAAGGACAAGGACCATGCAACGCCCTCCCCTAAAAAGGCCAAAACTTCAAAGTCCCCCCAAAAAGGAAAGGAAGTGGTTGAGGAAGCGGTGGTACCAACCACAAAGTTCTCTACTCCTTCTGAGCTCATGGAGTCAATTCCATTGGAGCCTGAAACAGCATTTGATGTCCCATTCTTTAAAAAAGAACCTCTCTCTGCCCCTGTAATACAATTTCTGAGCAAAGCGGGCCTGATGCCATTGATGAGAGAAATTCCAGCACTAGCCTACCCAAGGCTAGTGCATCTGTTTTACCAGCATATCAAGGTCAAGAAGGGCAACGATGGACAAGAAAGCTTGCTGGTGATGATTGACGATTTTGATTTGTTAGTAAGCACTAAGATGATTGCTGAAGTATTGGGCATCCCAGCAGCATTCAATCCTAGCTGTGGATATGGCCCCCCTCTGCGTGCATCAATTGACACAATTACAAGGGCCCTAACAAGAGGATTAAAAGCCACCGGGGACTCAATCAGAAGGAGGGAACTTGAGCCTGAGCTGCTGTTCATTGACCAAGTCCTGCGGAAGAACATATATTGCTCAGGACATTAGCAGGAGAGAAAAACTCCCATTGCGGATGCTGTCTACTCCTACCACATGGGTCATGGCTTCCATGCAGCCTGCCTAATTTTTGAAGCTATGAAAGACACAGTGGCGAAATTAGGGTCAAATAAGAAGCCTCACACCCTACCCTATGCCAGAATCATCACCTTGCTACTGATCAAGGGGGGCTACAAGATAGGGAGAACCGAGCAAACCACCACCCTTACCCCTACTACCTTTGCTAAGAGCTTGATGGGGTCGAAAAGAAAAGAAAGCTCAAGCGCCCAAGTAAGAAGTAGCTGCAAAGAAAGTCCACCCCTGCTACAACAGCAGTGCCTCCAGAGCTCATCATTTCCATCCCTGCAACAACATCCACACCCCCTCCACCTTTTATTCCTGCATCCTCTACTCCTCTTGCATCCATCTCTTCCTCCCCTCTGATTCCATTCTTCATGCCCACTCCCCCTTAACCTGTGCTTGGTCCATGGGAGGACTCCCCTTCCCCTACCTTACCACAGTACATTGCCACAATTCCCCCTTCCATTCCACCTTCCATTCCAACCAAGCCTGCCAGCCCCCCACTCATCTCCTACAAGAAACAAAAACCTACTTAGACCATTCCAACCATCTCCCTGACCCCACCCTCAATACCTTCCATCCCCATTGACCCACCCCACCTTGAAGAAACCACCACCCCAGCCATATCTACTATATCTCCTCTCCCCGACATTGACCTAACCCTAAACACATCCATAGGCTTCCAAGCCTTCATCTCTACATTCCTTGACACCATGCCTAGCTACTACACCCCTCTGCCAGACTCCCCAACTACCTCACAGCACCTTTCCCCATAACCACACTCTTCCCCTCCCTCCATTTTCCATCATGCTCCTTCCTCCCCTTTCCAACCAGTACCCTCTTCTTCCCAAACCCCCACCTCCTCACTTTGACACACTAACCGTCATCCTACCCCTGATCCAAGACATCCAAGCCCAGTTATCCACCAATAACCATAACAGACCATGAAATGAACTCACCTCCATCCAATCCACCCTCTACACCTTAACCACTCCACCCATCCCTACCCCATCCACTTCAACCCCTTGGTCCTGTTAACTGACAATACCACCCAAACAGACTCCCCTCCTGAATCATTACCCCTCCCACCATCACCATCACCTCTTCCCCACCCTTTTCCTTTACTCCTTTTCACCATTCCAATTTTCCATCCCCCATCACCCCCAACTCAAGTTGAGCCTTCACCCTTCACTTTTCCCCCTCTACCCTCCATTCCCCCTCTTATCCTACCCCCTCCCACCTTCTCTGTCAAATCTACCCAAACAGACCCAAAACCTAACCCCATTCCCCCACCACTTGACTTCCCTACTCTCATTCCCCATTCCCCCCCCAGGACCAAGCACACTTCGCTCCTTCCACCTCCTATCTGCCAATTGCACCCAAACATCATTTCTACAGCCCTCCTTACCTCACAATCCTACATCACATGCGGGATAATGCTTACCTGAGGAAGGATGTCCTGAGGGGTATGGCCAAGCTACGCCAATCAATTGAGACCCCCCTACTGGAGAAGATTGATGAGATGACGGAGGCCCACAACGAGCAACTACTAGGAATCTCCTTGGGGTGGAAAAATATGGTGGAGGAATATCGAAAGACGAAAGCTTCAGCTACTTATTATCAGATTAATTGGGAGTATGAAAAATCTAATGCTGCTGCAGCGACTGTCTGGGCAAGAATGCTTGAAAAATGACTTAACAATGCCCAAGAAATCCAAAAAATTCAAAAGGAGATCCATGAGACTGATGCCCTAAAATTTAAAGTCCAATAGCCGCATTGGAAAAGGCATTGGCCGCTGCCAGAAATGAACCTTACCACCCAACCCCACTCTCTGTTCAAGTGCCTCAGCCTGCGCCAACTACCACTCCAGCTCCACCTGCCCAATCTGAGGAGGCACCACCTAAGCCCCAAAAAAATAAAGGAAAAGCTCATGCTTCACCTCCAACGGCGCAGCCAACAACTACTGAGCAGTCTCCACCTCCCCAGGCCTCTACTACACCTCCCCAAGAACAAACTTATCCACAGCGGAGGAAGGTCACAACCAAGCGGTCTGCTCCCAAAGCTGTCCCCTTAAAATTTGGCAAAGAGCCTACTGCCTAGTCTGAAGAGGCACAGTCCCCTGCCAAACCTGAGTCCACTGGAAAAGGAAAAGCACCAGTGATCCCCATTGAGGAGCCTAAAGCTAAAGGAAAAGAAAAAGCCCCAGTGGTCTCCCCTGCAGAAGCTAAAGGCAAAGGCAAAGGAAAATCCCCTGCCACCCCCCCTGCTAAGCGTAAAGGCAAAGCCCCTCAAGAACCCAAGGAACCAAAGGCTCCCAAAGCACCAAAAATGAGAGTGAGGGCTCCAAAAGCTCCATCTACAGTGAAAACACCAGCGGAAAAGAAAAAGGAGAGGGAGGAAAAGAAGAAACAAGACAGCAGCCCTTAAGGCATAGGCTAAAAAGATGGGCTGGGATTTCCTTACCGATTCTGATTCCGATTAGGTCCTAGCTTCTAGATTGTATCTTAGGTTTTTCTTTTTGAAATGCCACCTATAATAATTTTTTCTTCCACTTTAATAGAATTTCTAATTTTGTCTATTACTCTGTTCTGTCTATTTATTTCTGATTGTTTGGTATTTTTGCTTTTATTCTTTTTTGCCATTCTTGGGAGACCAGTTTTTGGGAGGATCTTTTTCTTTGAAAAAGTACTCCATGTAGCGGATAGATGTCGTTGGTGGCTGAATCTAATTCATGCAAAACTGCATCAAGAAATTCAATGCCTTCCTCTTCACATTGATGTGCCATTTTAAGTGTACCTCGCGAAGATCTCCAGCTCAGCTGCGTGAGAAATGTCCTTTCCTCACCACTTATTGCTCCTCGCGAGGATCCCCGCACACTACACTTACCTCTTTAAATACCATGCCTCTTTGGACATGCATTTAATGCTACTTCTCTTTTCCAAAGAGTCCGTTGTGTATTTTCTTCTTTCCCCACACAACCCTCATTTATTGCCAAGTGTGAAAACGGGCGCAATTTTAATTCCGCCGATTCATGTTCCCTTGTCCTTCTCTTTTTAAAACGGCCCTCAGTCCCTTTTCATCTCATCCCTCCTCTTCTAACCCTAGAAGTTCACACCTCCTCACACAAATGGCGGATGACAGCCCCTTTGGCTTCCCAATCAAATTTTACCGTCTGGGACGATCCCCCACAGCCTACGGAGCCGGACCCCCTGCAATTTCTCTGGGATGAGTATGACGAGGTCATGCGATCCTCGCCAAGGAGGAAAAGAAAAAGAAAAAGAAAGAGAAGTTAGAGGAGAGGAAAAAAAAAAAGGGAGAAGCAGGAGAAGAAGAAAAATAAACATATGGCACCACCTGCATCTCCCCCTCCATCAACCTCCAACCCTCCCCCGGCTTCCCCTTAACCCCCCATTTTCTTTTTCTTTTTTTTTTCCTCTCTTTTTGTCATATTTTCTTTTTTTTAATGAAAAGTTTTCTTTTCGTTCCATACTGTTCAATTTTTCATTTTTCTTTCTCTCTCTTCTTCTATATGTGTTTCTGAATGTTTCCTTGGACTATACCGTTTATTCTCACCTCTGACCATTGAGGACACTACTCGTCCTAGGTTTGGGGGTGTGGCAGGTAGGTCTGCCAATAACATAGTTAACTTAAAGTGCAGCAAAATCATGTGAGTAACATAGAAATGGAGCTGTGTTCACTTCAGAATTATGAAAATTAAGGAATTTAAAATTTTTTGCAGATCTATAGACAGTATAAATTTCTAAATTTTCACATTTCCATGATGAGAACACCAAGAAAACTCACTAGTATAAGTACTTAGTGAACCATTGAAGAGAGAAAAAGGTAAGTACATGCTTAAAAGTTCAAAGGAAGACCATCACCAGTGAGAATTGGGCCTACAAAATTTTTTTTTTTTTTGAGGAGTGATTGAGGCAAATTTCTTCTAGCTTTAAGGACTGGCTGAGTCAATATGTTCACTAAAAGTTAGGTAACTCCAAGTTGAAACAACTGACAGCACTCATGACACTTAGGAAAGGATCAAGGCCTTCTCTTGGATAGTTTGAGCCTAAACAGACCAAACCCTGAAGCAACTACCCTTGTTCATACACTTTTTGAGCTTCAAAGTCCAATTTTCTTCAAAGCACACATGAGTACTTGTACCTGAACCTATGGATCTGATTTAACCTTACCCTCACTCTGAGAATTCAGAAGGTAAAGGAGAAAGAGTTAAAGATGGACTAGCTAGGGTCAACATTGGATGAGTGGAGAAGAATTATCTGAAGTTCTAGCAGTGTAACAACTGAGGAAAAAGGTGGAAATTCATCAAAGCAAAAACAAAAATAAAAAGAAGAAAACTACATCAGAAAGAAAAGAAAACAATAATGAAGAGGAGTAAGAGAGGGGTCAAGAGGAAACATTCATCGAAAAAAAATCAAATAAGAAGAGAAACTGATCACTTCAAATCTAAAGATTTCAAAGAAGATGAAAGGAGCTGAATTAAAGAAGGTGAAGTCATGAATCACCTCCTGCACCTACTGATTTCTGAATTTCGAACCCCTTTTCAATTTTCCAATTCTTTTTATACCCCAATACCATAAGCCACATTACAGCCCAGTTAAAGCCCTTGTGATCCAAAGTTGAATGAGCTGTCATGTGGAGATAATGAGTTGTCCAATCTATGGTAAAAATCTGCCAATGATGCCAGAACTTGAATGCTATGCCTATGCTCATGCTTACATGCTCTTGAGTTTGAGAGACAATGAAACCCTCAAAAGTTCTTTGTGGGAGTATGTCCTAAAGAGTTTTGGGTCTGATATTGAATGTATTGGGCATGACCTACAACCTAATTTTTAATTTAATGATTAGCTCAGTGCTGACACACATGTGTAGTTTCCCCTGTTGTGAACTGATTGGAAATGTTGTGCTATCATGTGAAGTTTATGTTGCTTAAACATCTGTGCAGACAATGTATTTAAATTTCCTATATTTTTACTAATTCAAGGGTGAACTGATACTCTGTTTCTTGACTGCTAACTTGATAATCTTGCACTACTGTTAACTGTTTTATTGAGAAGTTTGTGGGTATCTTCACTGAAAACCCTCAGGAGACTTCACTCCTCCACTAGGGATCACCTAGGGGTTTAAAAGGCTTGGTACATATGCTAAATGTATCCGTGCTCCCTACGAAAGTGGCATTTAATTTCTATAGATTTTTAGAGTAGCTATGCTAAGGGGCTAGCAAAGATTAGGTTTCGGGGTGTGTTAAGGCATGAAAAGTACCACTTTTCACCCCTTAACTTAGACTCTGTTAGATCCTTAGCCATCTAATAAATGTGTGTTAAGTCATTTCTGTAGGTAATAAACAGCAGCTGTAATAAGGCCTGAACCCTGTTAAGGAGCCCACTTTTACCCCAGAAGTCCCCCAGAAGGATGAAAGCTGAACCCAGACAAGAATTGAACCTCGCACAACTTTCACAAGATTTAAAGGATTCATAAATTAAGCCTCGCGCAGTCCTCGCAAGTCTCCCAAAACTTCATTTCTAATTGCTCGCTTGAGTGAGAGGAGCTTAGAATCATAAGCTCTCATGAAGCTCAAATATAATCGCTCATAATCTGCAATCTTAAGAGAGCAGCTCTCAAACCTTGCACAGTTCACTCAGATCAACTGAGGAGAGAGAGCTCCAGGTATTTTGGTGCGCAGTTGTCGCGCAGTGGCCGCGGGATGCAAAACTTTAGAAAAACCTCTCGCGCAATTCTGAGACCAATGCGCATCACGTCCTCGCGAGGATCCTCACGAAGATCCATTCAGAAATAATTTTCTCACATGATTCCCATGCCATTCAGAAGGAAAGTGCAATCCCTCGAAGATTAGAGCAATCCAGCGAGGATTCAATGCTCTATCGCACAACTGCTTCAGCTGCAACTAAGACAACCCCGTGACAGCTAGAATTTCAAGCTAATCCAACCTCGCGAAGACCGTGCTACCATGCGACAGTCTTGGAAACCAGTACTACTTGGCGAGGCTCTGAACTCTAACTCTCCCTCACCTCTGTAGAGGACATTCTGGGAACTTCCAGCAATTAGGGCATGCATTCCAATGCTCCAAGTTCTGTGCACGCGCCTCGAGGCATCTAAGAGACAATATTAGGCCATGTGGCATCGTTAAAATTAGGATTTCCTAACCCTAATGCACCGCCAAACTAACTGCTATATAAACCTAAGCCTGGTTTAGGTTTAGAAGACTCTCTGCTTAGAATAGAATTTAGTCTATCTTCTTCTTCTTATAGTAGCTGCATATTTCTAGTAAGTTTTAGGTAGTTTTCTTTTTACTTTTTCTTCTCTCCATAGTCTAGCATTTGCTGGCTATGCCTTTGTATGACTATTTGGAATAGATTAATGGAGTTTCATGATAGGGTGTTTTACTTTTATGGGATTTTTGTGAGTTGTTCTGTACAAGGCTGTTATCTTGAGATCCTCCATTGCTAGGAATATTGCAAGCAATGGAGGACTGATTTTATAGTTTATTCATATCCAAGTGACCTATGCGTCTTGGCTAACATGCTCCCATACAGGCCTAGCCCCACCACAGGACCCACTAGATCTGAAGTCCCCATGGGAGCAATGAGCTTTTGTAGCCTTGTGAACATGGTGGTGGCAGCAATGTTTCTTATTCTATCTTGAGCTTTGTGAGGAGGATAGCCTCTGGGATAGTCTGTGACCATTTAAGTGGACAAGTTATAGCCTTAGGGTGAAGCCAACCCACAGACTCAAGACGGATTATTCTTCTCTGCACTTGTGCTTGTAGCCCTATGAGAGATTGTGTTGAGACAAACTCCCCTGTATGTGTATAGACCTGCCATCAGATAGCAGATCTAGTTTGGTTATAGAGATTGTAGGCTTGCGACTGGATCACTGCAGTCTCTCTAAAGCAGTGGACAGCTGGATCTAAGGCTGCATTCAAACTCTTGCTGGTTCTATGTGTCTGGGCTAACATGCTCCCATACAGGCCTAGCCCCACACATAGCACTTTAGAGGTTGAGGTTCCCTATAGATTCTTATGCTTGTAGCCTGGATGAAGTAGTGCCTACAATGATAAACTTGTTCTGTCTCATCTCTGGACTGTGGTTCCCCAATTGGATAATCTATGACCATTTAAGTTGACAGGTTATAGCCATAAAGGGATTGGATCATGGCACAGAGATGAGTTGGATTCTTTCTCCTCAGTGGTGATAATGTAGCCACTGGACAGGACTTCTATAGCAGCAGATCTGAATTTGAGTCATGAAGCCCATCAGATCTGAACCTAACAGCATACTTCTCACCCTTTTATATTTATTTTCTCACTCCATCTTCGTTCTTAAACCTTTCTATAGTCTAAACATTAGGATACCTTAGAATTTAGATTTTAGTGACCCTAAATCCCCTTCCATTTAGGATTGCCAAATCTGTAGTCAGATCTGGAGGGCCTACTAAAGATGGCTCCCTTGGAGCTTAAGATCAATTTCCCTGTGAGACAAACTCTTACTTATCAAAACTTGCTACAACAGGCCCTGTATCTTGCAGGATTGTGCATATTTTAGGCCTGCTGCTCTGTCATTTTCAATCCACCTTTCATTCATTTTCATTCACCCCATTCTTATCACTGTCTTCGATAAAGTCAGTAGCAAGCACTCTAAAATAGCCTAACAGCGCCAAAGGTAATATTTTCCTTTGTTTTGAAATACCTAGATTTCCTTTTAATGGCACCTAAGAAGATGTCTTCGAAGCGCACCCAAACTGATCCTACATCAAGAAAGGAGAAACCCAATCCTTGGTGGAGCTGAAAAACGTTCGAACCCGAGTGGTCTTTCGATCGGGAATACTTCATTAATGAACAAACTACACGGTGGGTGTTGAACTATCTGATTCAAGCCCAATTAAAGTCTCTACTCACACCATTCCACACCCATTATTATTTGCATTTAGGAAGATTATTCTACCAAAACCTTGAAAAGCACGAGATTACCATCACCATGAAGTTCGATGGTCGAGTGTTCGGTTTTGATGTTAATGTTTGTCTATTTTAAGTGCTTGCTACTGACTTTATTGGAGACAGTGAAAAGAATGGGGTAGATGAAAAATGAGTGAAAGGTAGAGTGATGATTACGGAGTAGCAAGCCTAAAATATGCACAGTCCTGCACAGTACAGGGCCTGTTGTAGCAAGAACATTACTCCCGCCACCATGTTCACAAGGCTACAAGCACAAGTTCCCATGGGGATTCAGATTTAGTGGGTCCTATGGTGGGGGAAGGCCTGCAAGGTGCCTAACCTTGACACACAGGTCACTTAGATCTAAATAGTACCTTAGAAGCAATCCTCCATTGCTTGCAAAACAACTTAGCAATGGAGGATCTCAAGGCAGCAGCCTTGTACAGCACAACTCACAACAAAAAAATAACATCCCATACATGCAACAGATCCTATTACAAAAACTCCATTAAAATCTATACCAGATAATCATACAAAAGGCATAGCCAGCAAATGCTGGACTATGGAGAGAAAGAAAAAGGAAAAAGAAAACCCTAACCTTAGCCTAACTGTAATTCTACAGTTGGTTTTTTGGAGAAGAAGCACAAAAGTTAAGTCCCAAAGAGATATCCCCCCTTAAACCTAAGCTAGACTTAGGCTTATATAGCAGTCGGTTCTCTCACAATTAGGGTTAGGAAAAACCCTAATTTCTCAATGTAATTGCGGCCCATTCCTATCCCTTGGATGCCTCGGGGCGTGTGCATGGAGATTAGAGTATTGGAGTGCATGCCCTAATTGCTGGAGATTCCCAGATTGCCCTTACAGAAGTGGGGAGAAGTTTAGAATTCGATCCTCATTAGGTAGAAATGATTTCAGGTATTTCCGCATGGTAGAATTGGCATCACAGGGTTGAATTGACTTAAAATTCATGCAGTCGTGGGATTGGCATTTTAGTCATCGCGGAATACAAATGGCTATCGCGAGATTGCTCTTTCAGCTTTGAATGGCACGGGGATTGCTCGCACGGTTCGTCCCTTGGTAAATCTCGTGAGAGATCCTCGCGAAGAAGCAGTGTTCATGAGTTTTTGGGTCGCACGAGCATTTCTCTGAAGGTCTATATCTCACGGCCACTATGCGACAGCTGCTCGCAGGAATACCTGAAGCTCTCTCTTCTGAGTGAGTCGCGTGAAGCTTAACGGTTCTTCTTTTGAGCTGCATGAGACTACGCAAATACTTTAGACTGAGCCTCGCGAGGACCTCGCAAAGCCTGCTTTTCAATTCTTTATGGCACCAAACCACGCGAGAATGGCATGCAAACTGTGCGACCAGTTATTGTGCTTCCTCCAGAAGACCGCGACAACTGCACGAAGGCATTATCTCTGGCTCAATTAAACCCTATGACATTTACGCAAGGCATTCTTCTTGATTTATTTCTACTTGGATGTGCCTGTGCTTCAGCCAACTCTCTGTCTCGGTTCATCCTTCATTCTGCTGAGGTAGTTCTGGGGCAACAGTGAGCTTCTTGGCATGGTTAGGGGTTTATTGGCAATTGCTACTTATTACCTACAGAACATGCTTAAAATACTTTTATTAAATGATTAAGGGTCTAACAGAGATTAAGTTAAGGGGTGGAAAGTGATACTTTTTAGGTCTGAACACACCCCTAAACCTAATCTTTGCTAGTCCCTTAGCAAAGCTATAAACGCCACTTTCGTAGGGATCACGGATACATTTAGCATATGTACCAAGCCTTTTAAACCCCTAGGTGATCCCTAGTGGAGGAGTGAAGTCTCCTGAGGGTTTTCAATGAAGACACCCACAAACTTCACCATTAAAATCAGTTTAGTGCAAATAATGACAACATAGATTCAAATGTTTAAAGTTTCATTCCACACCCATTTAACACTTAGAGGAAACTGTAGCAATGTTTGCAAGCCATTTAGAACTTAAAAGTTAACATGTGTTTACCTGACCACCATTCATTTAACATTAGAATTTCAATGTATAAAATCAGTACTCTGCTTGCCTTTAATTCAAAATCCAGGTTGGATACTTCCCTAATGAGGTTTAAATTCAAACCCAATTCTCACTTGGGCTATCTCTCAACATTAATAACCTGAGGGTGTTCACATTCTCAGCAGCTCAAGAGTAGTTGCAGACCCCAAATGGGCTTGCAAGCATGAGCATAGGCTAAGCTTCTACTTTCTGATATCCTCATAAATTTTTACCATAGATTGGACAACTCTTCATCTCCACATAACAGCTCATTTGACTTTGGATTCATAACGTCTTTTAGAATGGGTTGTAATGTGGCTTATGGTTGAGGGGTGTACAGAATAAAGGGGTAAAAAGGGAGTCCAAATTAAGAAATCAGCAAGGTAAGGAGTGGTTCATGACTTCTGACCTTCATTCGAAAAACTTCATCTTCCTCTTCTATTTGGAGACAAAGTGACTTCTCCTCTTCTTTTCAATTTTAGGATGATGATGTTCTCTAGACTTCTCTTTCTTTTCTCTTTTATTTTCTTTATTCATTCTTTTGATGAAATGCCACATAACCGCCATTGATACACAAATGTTCATTGTTGCTTTTCTTCACCTTCCACAGAATATTGGACCATTCTCAGTATCTTTACCTCCTTCTCCTTTACCTTCTGAATTCTCAGAGTGAGGGTAAGGTTGACTCAGGTAATGAGGTTAAGGTGCAAGTTTTCTGGTGTTTGTGAAAGAAAAAATATGATTTTAAGGCTCAACTAGTGTATGCAAAAGGGCAGATTTTAAAAGGTTTGATTTTTAGGCTCAAACTGTCCAACTGAGGGCCTTGGATCATTTCCTTAGTCTCATGAGTGCTGTCAATTAGTTTTGATTTAGAGTTGCATAACTTCTAGTGAAAACGTCTTGATTCACTTAGTCCTTAGAGCAAAAATAATGCCAAAAACACTCTTTAAAAGAAAATGATGGGCCCAAATCTCACTAGGTATGGTCTTCAATTTTAACTCATGGGGTGTATTTTCATCTGTTTGTCTCCTCTTAGGTTCGCTGAGTACTTAGCTCAAAAAAATTTCTAATATTGGCTTCATGGTGGTGTCAAGATCACTTTTATCTATTTCCAAAAGTCTGCAAAAATATTTAAATCTTTACATGTTTCCTCATTGTATCAAGTTAAGTGGAGATTGACTTTATTCATCCTATTTTTACTACCATTACTACACTAAAATTAACTATTCTATTGGCAGACTGCCACACCCCCAAACCATTCGGAGCAGTGTCCTCACTGGTTCAGAGGTGATAAAAAATACAGTAGAATCCAAGCAGACAAACAGAAATAAACGCAGAAGAAGAGAGAGAAACAGAAAATACAAACAAAATAGTATGAAACTAAAAGAAACTTTCATTAAAATAAAAAGAAAATATTACCAAAAGATGGAAAAGGAAAAGACAAAAAGGGGGGGGATCAATGTAGGGAGGGTTTGAGGAAGATGAGGGGAGAGATGGTGTAAGCCAGTTTTTCTTTTTCTTTTCTCTCTTCTCTCTTTTTCTCTTTTTCTTTTCCTCATTGGCGAGGATCCGCTGGACCTCGTCAAATTCATCCTAAAGAAATTGCAAGGGGTCCGGCTCCTTTGGCGGTGGGGGATCTTCTCAGATGGGGTAGAATTTGATTGGGAACCCGAAGGGGTTGTCATCAGTCATTTGTGTGAGGAGGTATAGACTTCTAGGGTTATAATAGGAGGGATGAGATGAAAAGGGACTGATGGCCAGTTTAAAAGAGGGGGACGAGGGAATATGAATCGACGGAATTGAAATTGTGCCCCTTTTCAAACTTGGCAATAAATGAGCGTTGTGTGGGGAAAGAAGAAACACACAACTGGCTCTTTGGAAAAGAGAATGAGCATTAACTGAATGTGTAAAGATAGGCATGGTATTTAAAGGGGTCAGTGTATCACGTGGGGATCCTCGCGAAGAACAATCAGTGATGAGTGGAGTACATTTCTCACGCAGCTGAGCTGGGGATCTCCGCGAGGTAGCCTGACATGGCTCATCAATTTGAAAAGGAAGCCATTGAAATCCCTGAGGTAAGCATTGTCTCTCATATGATGGAGGATGGTGAGGTAGGGAGGGCAGTAAAAATGATGTTTTGGTGTTATGGGTAGATAGGAGGTGGAAGGAGGAAAGTGTACTTGGTCTTGGGGGGGAAGAGGTGGGGTAACAGTGGGTAGGTCTATTTGAGGGGGCAGGGGGATACGTTCTGGGTCAGTCTGTGTCTTTTTGTCAGTGAATGTTGGAGGTGGTAGGATAAGAGGTGGAATGGAGGGCATAGGGGGAAATGAGAATGGGGTAGGCTCAGTAGATGTAGGGGGTGGTGGGGGGGAAATGGGAATGGTGAAAGGAATGAAAGGAAATGGGGGTGTAAGAGGGAATGTGGGTGGTGGAGGAGGTTGGGAGTCAGGAGGGGAGTCTGTTTGGGTGTCTTTGTCAGTGAACAGGACCAAGGGGGGTAAAGAGGGTGGTGGAGGGATGGGTGGATTGGTTAAGGTGTGTAGGGTGGATTGGATGGAGGTGAGTTCAGTTTGCATCTAATCCTCTTTTTGGGTATTGGTGGATAGCTGGGCTTGAATGTCTTGGATAAGGGAAAGGATAAGGGACAGTGTGTCAAGGATAAAAGGTTGGGTTTGTGAAGAAGAGGGTACTGGTTGGAAAGGTGAGGAAGGTGCATGATGGAAAGTGGAGGGAGGGGAAGAGTGGGGTTATGGGGAGTGGTGTCGTGAGGTAGTTGGGGAGTCTGGGAGGGGGGTGTAGTGGGTAGGCATTGTGTCCAAGAAACTAGACATAAAGGCTTGGAATCCTATGGTGGTGGTTAGGGTTAAGTCAATGTCTGTGAGGGGAGATGTAGTAGGTATGGCTGGGGTGGTGTCTTGGTCAAGGTGTGGTGTGTCAATGGGGATAGAAGGGATTGAGGGTGGTGTCTGGGAGATGGTTGGGGTGGTCTCAGTGGTTTTTCATTTTTTGTATGAGATGAGTGAAGGGCTGGCAGGTGTATGTGTGATTGATGGGGGAATTATGGCTGTGTACTGAGGTAGGGTAGGGGATGGTGAATCCTCCCATGGACCAAGCACAGGGGAAGGGGGAGTGGGCATGGAGAATGGAAACAGAGGGGGGTGAGGGATGGATGCAAGAGGAGTAGTGGATGCAGGAATAAAAGGTGGAGGGGGAGTGGGTGCTGCTGTAGTGATGGTACTGATAGGCTCTGGGGGCACTTCCTTGGTAGCAGGGATGGATCCTGATCCGGCTGCCTCTTCTGCTTGCTTGGGCAGAGCCTGAGCCTCAGCTTTCTTTTTCTTCTGGGTCTCCATCAAGCTCCTGCTGATCCCCCATTACCTCTTGGCAAAGGTAGTAGGGGAAAGGGTTGTGGTCTGCTCAGTCCTTCCTATCTTGTATCCCCCCTTGATCAGCAGCAAGGTAATGATTCTTGCATAGGGTAGAGTGTGAGGCTTCTTGTTTGACCCTAACTTCTCCACTACGTCTTTCATAGCCTCAAAAATTAGTCAGGCTGCATGGAAGCCATGGCCCATGTGGTAGGAGTAGACAGCATCCGCAATGGGGGTTCTCCTCTCTTGCTGATGTCTTGAGCAATATATGTTCTTCCGCAGGACTTAGTTAATGAATAGCAGTTCAGGTTCTAGTTCCCTCTTTCTGATTGAGTCCCCGGTGGCTTTTAATCCTCTAGTTAGGGCCCGTGCAATTGTATCAATCGATGCACTCAGAGAGGGGCCATACCTATAGCTAGGATCGAATGCTGTTGGGACGCCCAAAACTTCAGTAATCACCTTAGGGCTCACCAACATATCAAGGTCGTCAATCAACACCAACAAGCACAGTTGTCCTTCTTGACCCTGATGTGCTGATAGAACAGCTGCACTAGCCTAGGGTAGGCTATGCTGGAATTCCTCTCATCAATGGCATCAGGCCCACTTTGCTCATAAATTGTACTGCAAGGGCAGAGAGAGGTTGTTTCTCAAAAAATGGTACATCAAAGGCGGATTCAGGCTCCAATAGAATTGACTCCAGGAGCTCAGAAGGAGTATAGAACTTAGTGGTTGGTACTGCCGCCTCCTCAACCACTTCCTTTCCTTTTTTGGGGGACTTTGAAGTCTTAGCCTTTTCAGGGGTGGTCTCTATAAGGTCCTTGTCCTTCCCTTTTCTCTTCTGTGCAGTTTTTGGAGCCATGTCTAACTCTATCCTATAGTATGAGAAACGGAGGCTGAAATCTAGGGTTTGGTTTGATTTGACGCACAGGGCACCTCAAGATCTCTGAGCAGAGGGCAATAGATGATGGTGATGCTAGGAACACTTGTATAAATTTGTGGAGTGAATGATGAGCTGTAGGAGTGATACTGGAGGGAAGAGGGGAAAGCGCCAGAAGCTAGGGTTTCACAGAGGGAAGAAGGAAGAAAATAATGAAAAAGGGACAAAGCGCGGGGTTGAAACACTGATCACAAAGCTCGGCCCACTTGGAACATCTGGTCGCAGGTTTGGAAATGAACCTAGCGAAGGTGTTGATTAAATCTGGATTGCGCCACAATCTCTCAAGTTGTCCTTGGAGCACGCAACAGAGTGAGATTAATTCATGTGAATTGTGCGAGAGGCTCCTAGGTCTCTTTTGGATTACGTAAAAAGCTCTGAGGTTCATTTTGAATCCCGCGACAGACTTAGAATCTCGTGATAGTAAATGAAGTATTTCTATTGAATTGCGCGAGAGTCTCCCAGTTTACCTTGTGAACCTCACGACAACCTGATAATCTCGCGATAACTACTTAATAGCTCGATGTGGACGGCGCGAGAGGTTGTCGGGTACACATGAATCTCGTGATAAGCATTGAATGTTTCTATGCAAACTGCGCGACATGCTCCCAGGCTTCCTTTCTAATCACGTGAGAACTCTTAAATCTCACGATAGTCACCCAAACTTTCATTTTTGACCCAACGACAGTAAGGTATAAAACAGAGAGGATGTACTCTCTGTTCTGCCCCTTTGCCTGTTTGCTTGTGGTTGGATCCTGGGGATGACTCTCTCCTATGGCTACCTCTAGACATATGTAAACTCAATCATCCAATCAAAAACAACCTCCCACATTAGGCATGTAACAGAAGCTATCAATTGAAAAACAGTAAGAATGAAACCATGCATCAAAAGTTTAAAATAGATTGGTCCAGATTCAGATAAGACCACGAACAAATCCTAAAGAATAGAAACAAAAGAAAGCAAGATAAATCAACCAAAAACAGCATACATATGATACAGTAATGACACACCCGTGGATCAATTTGAAGAAGGATCTTCTTGAAGGTGAATGGTGTCCATGGGTTCAACAGGTTTTTCAAAACAAGGCTTAAGCCTCTGACCATTCACTTTCAAGGTTCTCCTAGACTTGGGATCCTTGATTTCCACAACACCAGATGGGAAAACATGCATGACAATGTAAGGACCTTCCCACCTGGATTTCAATTTGCCCGGAAAAAATTTAAGTTTGGAGTTAAACAACCAAACCTTATCACCAGCAATGAAACTCTTTCTCAATAGCCCTTTGTCAAAAAAAGCTTTGGACCTTTCCTTATAGATCCTGGCATTGGCATACGCATCCCTCCTTAGTTCTTCCAATTCCGACAGCTGCAGCAACCTATGATGACCAGCAGAAGTTAGATCTAGATTTAAATGTTTGATGGCCTAATAGGCCCTGTGTTCTAACTCCACTGGGAGATGATAGGCCTTGCCATAGACCAGTCTGAATGGGGACATACCAATGGGAGTCTTATAGGCAGTCCTATAAGCCCACAGTGCATCATTAAGCTTGTCATCCCAATCCTTCCTATCAGTCCTCACAGTCTTCTCAAGGATATGCTTGATCTCCCTATTTGAAATTTCAACTTGCCCACTGGTTTGTGGGTGGTAGGGAGTAGCAATCCTATGGGTGAAAAAATATTTCTTGAGCTCCCCCCATCACTGATAATGGCTCTAGGGGTACCAAATCTGGAGAAGATATTCTGCTTTATGAACTTGAGGACAACCTGATTATCATTACTTCTTGTGGCAATGGCTTCTACCCATTTGGAAACATAGTCCACTGCCACTAAGATGAAATGAAAGCCATTTGAAGGAGGAAAGGAGCCCATAAAATCAATACCCCACACATCAAGCAGTTCTACAACAAGGATGGGCTGTAAAGGCATTGAATTTCGTTTAGACAGCCCTCCTAGTTTCTGACATCTTTCACAGGCCTTGCAGTGTGTATTGGCATCTCTGAAAAGAGAAGGCCAATAGACCCACACTGCAACACTTTGTCAGCTATTTTTCTCCCACTAAAGTGACCCCCATAGGCATTTTCATGGCACATGGCCAGAATACTGGGGATATCACTTTCGGGAACACATTTTCAAATGATTTGGTCTGCACAATACTTGTATAAGCAAGGTTCCTCTCAGAAAAAGAATTTGACCTGTGAGAAAAATAGGTCTTTATCCATTTTTGTCCAATCGGCAGGAATCTTGCCTATAACTAGATAATTGACAATATGTGCATACCAAGGAACTAAAGATTAGATGGCAAATAGTTGTTCATCCAGGAATACATTATTTGTAGCAAGGTCATCAACGCCTTTCTCCAACATAATTCTGGACAAGTGGTCAGCCACCACATTTTCTACACCCTTCTTGTCCTTGATTTCGATGTCAAACTCCTGCAACAGGAGTATCCATCTAATCAATCTGGGCTTTGCATCCTTCTTGGACAGTAGATACTTTAATGCTGAGTGGTCAATCAAGATGACAGTTTTAGACCCAAGTAGGTAAGGTCTAAATTTGTCCACAGTAAAAACCACTGCCAGAAGCTCTTTCTTAGTGGTTGTGTAGTTCAGTTGAGCTTCAGCAAGTGATTTGCTGAGATATGCAATGACCACAGGCAGCTTATCTTTTCTCTGGCCCAGGACAGCACCTATTGCCAAGTCAGATGCATCACACATCAATTCAAAGGGCAAGGTATCGTCAGGTGTTTGGAGTACAGGGGCAGAGGTGAGGCTGACTTTTAAAGTTTCAAAAGCCTTCAGACATTCAGCAGAGAAGTCAAAGGGGACATCCTGACAAAGCAGGTGGCACAATGGTTTAGCAATTTTGCTGAAGTCTTTGATGAACCTCCTGTAGAATCCAGCATGCCCAAGGAAGGATCTGATTTGCTTAACTGTTCTTGGAGGGGGAAAATTTGCAATGAGGTCAACTTTGGCCTTGTCTACCTCAATTCCATCTTTAGAGACCACACGGCCCAACATAATTCCTTGTGTTACCATGAAGTGGCTCTTTTCCCAACTTAAGACCAAATTGGTCTCTTCACATCTTTGTAAGACTTGATGGAGGTGTTGTAGACATTGGTCAAAGCTATCCCCATATACCGAGAAATCATCCATGAAGATTTCCAAGAATTTGTCAATCATATCAGAAAAAATGGCATACATACACCTCTGAAAGGTGGCTGGGACATTACACAGTCCAAAAGGCGTCCTTTTGTAAGCAAAGGTGCCAAAAGGACAAGTAAAAGTAGTTTTCTCTTGATCCAGAGGGTGCACAGGGATCTGGTTGTACCCTGAGTACCCATCAAGAAAACAGTAAAAAGCTTTCCCAGCCAACTTATCCAAAATTTGATCAATAAAGGGGAGAGGGAAGTGGTCTTTTCTGGTCTTGGAATTGAGTTTTTGATAATCGATGTAAACTCTCCAGCCAGTGGTCTCCCTGGCTGGTCTCAACTCTTCAGAGTCGGTTGTGATCACTGTTATGCCAGATTTCTTGGGTACCACCTAGATTGGTGCCACCCATTCAGAATCAGAGATGGGATAAATTACCCCAGCATCCAGCAACTTAATGATTTCTTTTAGAACCACTTCTTGCATGTGAGGATTCAATTTCTTCTGCATTTTCTTAGAGGGTGTTGAGCCCTCCTCTAGATGAATCCTATGCATACAGATCGATGCATCAATCCCTCCTAGATCAGCAATGGTCCAGCCAATTGCTTTCTTGTGCTTCCTCAAAACTGTTAACAATTCCTCCTCTTGCTCACTGGTAAGAGAAGAGGAGATAATCACAGGGAGTTTCTTGTCATTCTCGAGGAAAGCATACTTCAATGTCTCTGGAAGCTTCTTGAGTTTCAGATCAGAGGCTTGTTGGATGGATGGCAGGATTGGTGTATTGTTGGTAGGGGGAAGGGGCAGCAATGTAGGTTTCCAATTGGAATGCTGCACTAAGCCCACAGAAGACCTTACTAGGGGTATGTCTTCTGGCATTAAAGCTAGTCTTCCTTCCTTCACCATGTTCCAAACTTCAGTTAAATCAGTGACAATGTTGCTCCACTCCAGCAGAGTGGGCAGTTCTTCTTCAACAATTTCTTCTAGTACAACCACTACAAAGCATTCCTCATTGTCCAGCTGAGGGTACTTTACACTGTTGTAGATATTAAGCTCAACTTTCATATGTTCGAAAGTGACCTCTATGATCCCAGACCTGCATTGAATGCATGCATTGCAGTGGCCAAGAATAGTCTGCCCAGAATAACAGGTATTGGGGATGTACTCTTGCTGCAGCCCATGTCCAAAACAAGGAAGTCTGCAGGGTAGAAGAACTTGTCTACCCCTACTAGGACATCCTCAACCACTCCCATAGGTTTCCTCTCAGACCTATCAGCCATCAATAGAACAATGGGGGTGGGCTTGAGCTCCCCCAAGCCTAGCTGCTGATACACACTGTATGGCAGCAGGTTAACACTGGCTCCAAGGTCCAAAAGGCCCTCCCAATCGTGTGGTCTCCAATAATACAGGCAATAGTGGGTATCCCTGGGTCTTGCAACTTCTCAGGCATTGTCATGGTTATCTGAGAATTAAGCTATGTCGGTCATGAGATTTTTTGGACAAATGGCCTCTGGCCTTCCCTTTCTAAGTACAAAGGTCTTTCAGAAACTTTGCATAGGCTAGGACCTGTCGGATTGCATCAAGCAGGGGTAAATTTATTTTGACCTACTTAAAGGTCTCCATCATTTCCTCGATCTGTGCCTGACCCTTATCAAAAGGGGCAGGGCCACTCAAAGCTTGAGGAAATGGCAGCTGAGGTACTGCTAGTTTCTCAGCTGCAAGCCTATGCCTGAACTTTTATTTTTTTTCTTTTATCTATTTTTATCTTCTGCTGAGGCTCAACTACAACCTCTTTATTTTTTCCTTGTTGAAGGGTAGCAGGAAATTCTTGACTCTATGCTCTAATAAAGTCTTTATCACTTCCACTTGACATTTCCTTAGGAAAGACCTCTCCTTGTTCCTGTCCCACCTGGTTGTCTACCAGCCTACCAGACCTTAGGGCAGTTATGGCATTGGCCCCCTCAAAATTTGAAGAGCTTTCTCCAATGAAATACTGGCCCTTAAGGTTGGCTACTGGCTGGCTTGGCAACTTGCCCTCCTCTCTTTTGGCCAGAGCATTGGCTATTTGGCCAAGCTACTCTTCTATTTTCTTAATGCTTTGACTGTGATAAGTCACAGTCTGATTCAAGGGTCCAAGGCTTTGCAATTGAGCCAAAACCTGGTCCTCGAAAGAAGTACTTCGGGGCTGGGGTGGTGGAACTACCAATTGATTTTGTTGTTGGGGCTGCTGCTGTTGGAAATTTGACCTTGGGGCATAACCCTGGTTAAACTGCCGCTATGGCCTTTGAGGTAAGGCCAACATCTGTTGTGGCTGCATATAATTGTCTTGCCTCCACCTCAAATTTGGGTGGTCTCTCCATTGGTAACTTGACATTTTGGTCTTTGGTATCCATATCAGTTATTTATTATAGCCACCAGTTGTTGTTGTCCAAAAGATTAAGCGTGACTGTTCCATTACAAACTGTGGTATTACCACGGATGGGCACTCTTCTCTTGTGTTGTGGAATTGGCATATCGGACATGCCTCCACTTGTCTGACCATTACAGGCTGCCACGATCAATATATCAAATCTTTCAGTAAGATTGGCCATTTGCATTCTCAGGTCATCATTTCCCTTAACTTCATATATTTTTCCTTTAGAAGTCTCAGCAAGCCCCAGCTTAGGAGGAGGCTCCTGAACGGTTCTAGATGAGGACATCTTTTGGAAAGCATTTTCACTTATGACCTCGAACAAGTCTCATGCCTCATCAGCTATTTTATGCATATATGTTCCACCACAAGAGGCATCTACCGTATCTCTGTTCTTCTCATCAATCCCATTGTAGAAGCTCTGGACAAGCAGCCAGTCAGGGATCTTGTGGTGGGGACATTGTTTGAGCATCTCTTTAAATCTATCCTAGCATTGGTTAAAATCTTCAGTTGGGGACTGGGCAAAAGAAAGTATGCCCTTCCTTAATTGGTTGGTCTTGGTCTCTGGGAAAAATTTAGACAGAAATCTTGTCTGGAGGTCTTTCCAGGAAGTAATGCTGTTGTTTGGGAGAGTAGATAACCAGGTCATGGCCCTGTCCTTTAAGGAGAAAGGAAAGAGCCTTAACCTAGTGGCTTCTGGTCCCAAACCAGCAATGGAGAATGTCGTGCACAGGGCCAAGAACTGATCAATGTGCTTGTAAGGGTCTTCCTTGCTAAGCCCATGGAAAGAGGGAAGCATTTGGATGATGGAAGTTTTGATTTCATAGTTTCCTTGAACATCTAGGAATTGAATGCTGATGGAGAATTGTAATCATCTGGAGCATTCAATTCCTTCAAAGTTCTAGGTTGTTCTTCACCCATAACTGCTATCTCAATTTCAAAAGGGGGCTCAACTGTGGTGTGTATATGCCTTCTCAGTCTTCTACCCCTTTCTATCTCAGGGTTAGCAGGCTCTAATGTAGGACTGAGGGATCTCCCTCCTAACATGCACACACACCAACAGCAGGGAAGACTATTCACAGGCACATTTCACCTAATAAAAATTGCAACTATCCTAATCAACTGCTATGGAATCTTCAAAGGAGAAATAGACTGAGTTTTGAGGGTTAGAGAAGTGCAAACAGAGGTAGCTAGACTCCCAGTGCAATTCTACTCTCCTTCTCTGCTACGGTCCAGATCTACAAGAAAAATTCTAAATGTAATTCAGCAGTATCAATTATTCACAAGTACAACTACCAAAGAATAAAGAATAAAAAATCTAGAGTCTACTAAAAGATCAATCTCCCCGGCAACGGCGCCAAAAACTTGTTGGTCTATTTTAAGTGCTTGCTACTGACTTTATTGAAGACAGTGATAAGAATGGGGTAAATGAAAATTGAGTGAAAGGTAGAGTGATGATTACGGAGTAGCAAGCCTAAAATATGCACAGTCATGTAAGATACAGGGCCTATTGTAGCAAGTTTTGATAAGTAAGAGTTTGTCCCATAGGGAAGTTGATCTAAAGCTCCAAGGGAGCTATCCTTAGTAGGCTCTCCAGATTTGACTACAGATCTGGCAATCCTAAATGGAAGGGGATTTAGGGTCACTATAATCTAAATTCTAAGGTATCTTAATCTCTAAACTATAGGAAGGGTTGAGAAAATGGGTGGAGTGTGAGAAAATAAATATCAAAGGGTGAGAAGTATGTTATTATGTATAGATATGATGGGGTCTTGTAACTCAGACTCAGATCTGTTGCTATAGAAATCCTGTCCAATGGCTACATTATCACCAAAGAGGAGAAAGAATCAAACTCACTCCTGTGCCATGATCCAATCCCTTAAGGCTATAACCTGCCCACTCAAATGGTCATAGATTATCCAATAGGGGAATCACAATCCAGAGATGAGTCAGAACAAGTTTACCATTGTAGGCACTACTTCATCCAGGCTACAAGCTCAAGAATCCATAGGAACCTCATCCTCTAAAGTTCTGTGTGGGGCTAGGCCTACAAAGTGCATGAGCCTGGACACACAGGACCAGCAAGAGTTTGAATATTAGCTTTTAAGCATGGCTAATCACTGCTTTAGAAAGACTGTAGTGATCCAGTCACAAGCCTACAATCTCTACGATCAACTCAGATCTGCAATCTGATGGTGGATCTATTCACTATAGGGGAGTCTGTCATTGCACAACCTCTCACAAGGCTACAAGCATAAGTGCAGAGAAGAAGAATCTGTCTTAGTTCCATGAATTGGCCTGACCCTAGGGCTATAATCTGTCCACTTGAATGGTCACAGACTATCCACAGAGGCTATCCTCCTCACAAATGGCTAAGACAGAACAAGAACATTACTCCCGCCACCATGTTCACAAGGCTACAAGCGCAAGTTCCCATGAGGATTCAGATTTAGTGGGTCCTGTGGTGGGGGAAGGCCTGCAAGGTGCCTAACCTGGACACACAGGTCACTTAGATCTAAATAGTACCTTAGAAAAAATCCTCCATTGCTTACAAAACAACTTAGCAATGGAGGATCTCAAGGTAGCAGCCTTGTACAGCACAACTCACAACAAAAAAATAACATCTCATACATTCAACAGATCCTATTAGAAAAACTCCATTAAAATCTATACCAGATAACCATATAAAAGGCATAGCCAGCAAATGCTGGACTATGGAGAGAAAGAAAAAGGAAAAAGAAAACTCCTAAACCCTAACCTTAGCCTAACTATAATTCTACAGTTGATTTTTTGGAGAAGAAGCACAGAAGTTAAGTCCCAAAGAGATATCCCCCCTTAAACCTAAGCTAGGCTTAGGCTTATATAGCAGTCGGTTCTCTCACAATTAGGGTTAGGAAAAACCCTAATTTCTCAATGTAATTACGGCCCATTCCTATCCCTTGGATGCCTCGAGGCATGTGCATGGAGATTAGAGCATTGAAGTGCGTGCCCTAATTGCTGAAGATTCCCAGATTGCCCTTGCAGAAGTGGGGAGAAGTTTAGAATTCGATCCTCACTGGGTAGAAATGATTTCAAATCTTTCCGCATGGTAGAATTGGCATCGCGGGGTTGAATTGACTTGAAATTCATGCAATCGCGAGATTGGCATTTTAGTCATCGCGGAATACAAATGGCTATCGCGAGATTGCTCTTTCAGCTTTGAATGGCACAGGGATTGCTCACGCGGTTGTCCCTTGGTGAATCTCACGAGAGATCCTCACGAAGAAGTAGTGTTCATGAGTTTCTGGGTCGCGCGAGCATTTCTCTAAAGGTCTGTATCTCGGGGCCACTGCGCGCAGGAATACCTGAAGCTCTCTCTTCTGAGTGAGTCGCGCAAAGCTTAACGGTTCTTCTTTTGAGCTGTGCGAGACTGCGTGAATGCTTTAGACTGAACCTCGTGAGGACCTCGCGAAGCTTGCTTTTCAATTCTTTCTGGCACCAAACCATGCGAGAACGGCGCGCAAACTGTGCGACCAGTTGTTGTGCTTCCTCCAGAAGACCGCGACAACTGTGCGAAGGCATTATCTCTGGCTCAATTGAACCCTGTGACATTTGCGTGAGGCATTCTTCTTGATTTATTTCTGCTTGGATGTGCCTGTGCTTCAGCCAACTCTCTGTCTAGGTTCATCCTTCGTTCTGCTGAGGTAGTTATGGGGCAACAGTGAGCTTCTTGGCATGGTTAGGGGTTTATTGGCAGCTGCTGCTTATTACCTACAGAACATGCTTAAAACACTTTTATTAAATGATTAAGGGTCTAACAGAGATTAAGTTAAGGGGTGCAAAGTGGTACTTTTCAGGTCTTAACAGTTAACCATATAGCGATGGCCATGGGTTGCTCCACGATTTTTAGGGAGGATTTGGGTCTATGACCACCAGTCCCGAACTGACACCATTCCCAACCATTGTTGCCGAAATGAGTTGTGGAGAGCGGGGATCATGACAATCAGTAAGGAGAGCAAAATTTCCAGTCAATATGTGGCTAGTGGACATCATCTTCAAGAAGAATTTGTATCATGTAAGACACGAACAGGAGTGTGTGGGATACTTTTACAAGCTCTTTTCTCCGTCTTTAGGGAGAGTTGGTTTAGCGCTCCTACAGTTCTTTTTGAGGGGTTAATTTATGCCTACAATGCTATGATTTAGTCTTCATCACAAATGAAGTCATTGACCTCAATATCGTTTGCTCGTTTGATTTCTCACCTCATCAATGAATATGAGGATGAGTTGGATGATTATAAGATGTCGGCTAATGAAGAATGACGAATCGATAACATTAGGACCTATGGTTTGGATGAGTGGAGTTTGATTCACATGAAATTAAATAAAAGCATCCAGGACCGAGAGCTCTAGCGCATAGCCGCCCGTTACATAGGAGCCTCCACCCCAGCAACCCCCATTCTAGCCTGTGACTACCTGCCATGATGATTGGGTCACCCGGGCTGAGTTCAGCAGTCGAATGGACTATCAGGATGTGATGTTCATGGAAATGATGAGAAATATGTTTCCAACCGACTCCGTCACACGCATCGAGAGGGCTCGCGCTTATGCCTCCAATTTATCTAGTTCACAATCTGGAGGTGGCATTGATCAGTCACATAATATATCATTTTACCACCCTTAACTTAGTGATGCTAGAACTTAGTTTGCTACTAATAAGTTACCAATGTGCAGATATTAAAAAAAAATAGCAAAAGAGAACCAAAGTAATAATATTCATCAAAATCAACTCATAAATCAATAAAAAGACGATTGAACCAAAAGACGAGTCTTCACCTACTGAAAAGATGAAAAATCTTGTTTTATGATTGGAACAAAGTACTGAGAAGATGAAAAATCATAATTTATGATTTTTCAATAGAAAGCCACTCAAGAGTAAAAGTACGATACAAGAGCAAGGATGAATCGTAATCATAATCATAATCGTAATCGTAATAGAAGAATCATTCAATAGGAAGTTGTGTTAGAAAATCGTGATTTACGATTTTCCAGAAGAAGTTTCAATAGAAGAAGAAAATTGTGATTTACGATGTTCCAGAAAAGGCACCTTCCGAAATTACTGATCACGTGAGAAAGAACACCGCCATGCATAAAATTAGAAGATCTCTTAAAGAAGAAGTTCAGTGAATCACTTATCTGAGAAGATTGATGATGAAGAATCTTAAAGGACTCTGCTGCTGAAATAAAGAAAGAAATCTAAAAGTACATCAACAGAATGAAAGCAAGGAAAGATAATGTTAAAAGTAGAGTTATATTAGGATAACTTTGTTTTAGTAATTTCTTTTATTAGAATTAGAAGTTTGTAAATCGACCCTTATGATCTATAAATAAGAGGTTCGACACATAGGAATAACCATTGAAGGAACTCTCAGCATCAATTGACGATTGAGGTTGGGTTTTCTTCTGATCAAACTTAGAGTAGATTTTTATTGCTTTGTAAATTAGATATCCAAGGTTTCTCAAGAGCAATTGATTACTGCAATTGGGAGCTGAAGATTAGAGTAGATATCTGTAATTTCTCATAAGTAATTGATGACTACGGCTGAGGGGTGAAAGATATAATTTTATTGCTTTCTAGTTTAGATTTATTTTATTGTAATTTTCTACTTTGTAAACATCTTCGAATTTTAATTTGAATTGATGACTCAGGTTGAAGTTTGTAAATTAGTGTAATGGTTTTTACTTTTCCATCTTCAGTTTTCTAAAATTTGATTAACGCCCAAATTTTAGGAGATTGTTGATTAGATTAAATATGTATTGATAGGATTTTAGTATTGATTGATGACCAATGCTAGGAAACTTGATATATAGTGTAATGGTGCTGTTTAATTTCATAAATATCCAATAGCTGAAGATTTTGATTGACGACCATAATCTGAAGGAGGATTAGGATTTATTTTCTGCAAAATTTAGATTAAGAAATAATTCTTTTATTCATATTTCTCCAGTGGATTAGGAACTTAAAAGATAAATATAAGTTTTCAGAAAATTAAATTAACATAGAAAAACCTATCTTCATGGCATCGATCCTATACTAGCTCTACAATTTCCATTGTACACACGCAATAGGTTAAGACTTAATTAGATACACATAAAAGTAGCCAGTCAATGTTTCGGCGTCGTTGTCGGGGACAGCGTTATTTATATTAATTTAAAGAAATCAAGTATTTATCTTTCTCTTTTCATATTTCTTTATATTTTCCAATTTCTTTAATCACTTCTTTAATCTTTTACAGGTTTATTTAGAGTGACGAATTAGAGTTTCCACTTCCCCTGATCAGAGAAGCTAGAGGCTTAGATTTGTTTTCTCTTCTTACTTTCTAGAATAAAATTTGATAAAAATAAAATAAAATAGACATTTATAATAACTATTTTAGTCACCCTGCTTTGAGATAATTCAATTCATAATGGTAGGAAGAGGTCAATATGTGGCTAAGACGATGGAGGAATATTATGCTTTAGCACCTCTTACACTTCCCCCATGTATTCAAATACACCCCTAAGCCGGTAATAGGACTTTTGAAATTACACCCAATATCCTACAAATACTTCCTACTTTTCATGAGCTAATGGACGAAGATCCCTATTTGCATTTAAATAAATTTAGAGATGTGTGCAACATTATTCGAATTAAGAACTTTTACATATTACCTCAGAGATGAAGCAAAGCAGTGGATAAACTCTTTGTCTCATAATTCAATTGCTAATTGGGAAGGTCTGGAATGCATGTTTCTTACAAAATTCTTTCCAATCTATAGGACGAATAAAATTCGATATCTTATCGTAACTTTTCACCAATTCCCGAATGAATCTCTGCAAGAATGTTGGAACCGTCTTAAGGATCTTCTTCGCCAATGCCCTCACCATGGGGTTACATGCTGGCAGCTTGTGCTCACTTTCTACAAAGGCCTTGAAGATTCAAATCGGCATATAATTGATGTGGCCTGCGGTGGTATGTTTCGTACATTAACAGTAGAAAAAGCTTGGGAACTCTTTGAGACCTTTAGCGAGGAACCAGTGCAACACCACACATCGGGTGAGATTGATTCGAAGACTTTAACGAATATACTACCTAAGCAAGGAAGATTATATAAATTAAAGTTAGTGAAGAAAGGTTTTCCAAGAATGAAGTTTTGGAAAATAAAAGTTTAATCTCTGGTGGGTATAAAATCGCACCCAACATCTCAAAAAGAAGAAGCCTATGGTCCTAACTATGGCCTAACTGAGGCAGTTTCCTGACCTCCAACTGTTTCTTCTTACCCTACAGAATCCCAAAACCATACTACTACTAAAGATGCCTTGTTGCAAACAGCCTACAGCTGGATGCAACATTGTCGCATTGACACACAGTTACTCAATCACCTGCGGCAATCTGTTGTAAGGTTAGAAACTCAAATTGAGCAGCTAACCCTTTTTAAAAGAGAGAGCAGTGTACTACCTTCACATGTAGTTGGTACATCTAAAGGACACATATTTATGGGAGGCACATCAACTCCCTCTGTTTTTAATTGAATCCCTTTAGAACCCTTCGAGCTACCGACTCACCCGCAGCAAACACCTATAACATATGTATATAACTTAATTTTGAAGAGTATTCTACGATTATAGTATGTGCAAGTACACTCAATTTAAAGTCTCTTATGTCTGCTCACAATCACTTTAATCGTATGGATTTACGATTTCTTGTGATTCGTAGAGTCAAATCGTAGCGAGTACGGTTTGAAACGTCATAGAGTTTCACTTTCGTTCTATAAAATGCAAATGACAATTTTGGGGAACAGGCGATTCCAGTAATCGATCTTATCAGTTACGTTGGAACTTGAACCCATTTAATTTATAGAGGAAGTGGACATGCATCACATTCAATATCTCCACTTGCCAACCACCCAAGCCTATAAGCCTATACCTTGACACGTGGACCCTTCCCTTCTCTATAAAATTAGTGTTCGCTTTCCCAAAAACTCATCTCTTTTTTCTTCCTTTCATACCCTAACCCTAATGGTGAAAGAAACCAAACAGAGCGATTTCAATATGCAACTTGATAGAATCCTTGAGATACACAAGGCTGAGCTCCTAGCTGCAATACAGGGAGTAGAAAATCTGAAGCGCCAGCGACCTATACCAAATGTTGAATCTTCCTCTAAAACTACCCTTGACCCTAAACCTAACCCAAATCTAACATCACATTCCATGAGACCATTTTCCCCCACTTCCTAACATTTATACCATCACAACCCACCCCGAATGTGAGCTCCTATATGAGCCATCCCTCACCACCCTTCTCCATTGCTAATACTTTCTCTTCCAACTATGCACATTCTCTTCACATAGTCTTCCCAAGGGAGCAGTATAGGTGAAGGGTGATCTGAAAATGTGTTCACTTTCCCACGCTTCACCGAACCACCATTGTGGCATTGCATTTCTTCTAAGGAAGACCTGTGATGTGCTCAGTTTGGGGGAGTACAATTTGGAAGACAGAGGAAAGTATTTCGACAACTCTTGGGGTAGCGACCCTGTCAAGGAGTGGATACTCCTTTGGTAGGAAGGAATGAGAGACTCTATTCAAGCGGTTACAACCCAAGGACCAATCTTTATCGAAGATATGTCCTCTCGGACGTTGCTGTCGATATCTAAAATAGTGTGTGTCTAGATTTTTCCTAGGTTTATATTTGTATGTAATCAGTTTCTATTTTAGTTTTCATAATCGTTATAAATATTCAGTAATATATGAAATTTTCTATTTGACTAATTTTCATTTTTTTTTACTATGTAATTGTTACTAACATTTCTTTTATTTTTGTTATTAATGTCTCTGAGAAGTAAAATCATTGTGCTTTCCTCAAGTTTGGGGGAACATTCTTTACAAAAAAATTTTCACATCCAGTAAGCAATCAGAGATATCAGTAATTTTTAGGTAAATAATATTTTTGTGTCCCCTATTTTTTTTTGTGCCAATGAGGGCATTGTTCGAATTAAGTTTGGGGGGATACAAATTTTCTGTGTATAATAGTAGTATAATTAGTATAGTAGTAAATCAATTAGTTTTATTCAATTTGTTTTTGTAAAAAAAAAAATTATATTTTTTAAATTTTGTTTTTTGATCATTACATAGGAATTATGATAAAAAAATTACAAATCTAGAAAACTTACAATCCAATATAGTAGGAGTTCAATAATCAGAATAAAGAACAGTACAATTCATGCTTAGCAAGTTGAACACTATATTAGAATGGATGTTTGAAACAATATATTGATCTAAACTGCAAAATTTTAGACTATAGTTTCAAAATTATAAACTAGTGATGTAACACCCCGAGAAATCTCGGCCGTAAATAGTACCTCACGACGCATGCACGTCAAACGCAGGCGTGATCCGATGAATGGTCGTCGAGTCTGAGAGGTTATGGGTGGAACAATGTAAAGGGTGTGTGTATGGATTAGGGTATATATATATATATATATATATATATATATATATATATATGTATATGTGTATATACGTATGTGAGTTAAGTGTAGGTGCCTAGCACCGGAACCTAAAGGGGTATAAAAGAGTAAAGAGAAATAAACCCTCTTTAATTTCGGTGGTTAGGGCTATTGATGAAGTGGGAGAAAAGAGAACTGAAGGAGAGGAGCAATTATGAGAGTTTGTGGGTTGCGTGCGTGTGGAAATTAAGGCTGCGTATTAAAGTTTGGGAATTAGATCGCGCACAATCCGAGGATCGAGCTGCCAAGCCCTAGCTCGGAGTGTGAAACCTTGAATCATCGGATCAGTCGATCCGAAAGGTACGATCTTGTAAATCGATTGATAATGAATTTATAGTGGGTGATAGTAGTTTAATTAGGTGAATGAAAGAAGAAAAATGGAGAAAAAGGAGAAGAAAATCCATAGAAATGGATCTATGAAGAACAGATCCTAACCATTAAAAGGTTGGCAAAAATCGATCGATCGAATTGTGAATCGACCAGTCGAATTTTGCTATGTTATGAGGCAATCATGAATTCGATCGATCGACCTTATTTTGATCAGTCGATTCTGAGAAATCGACCGGTCGAATTAGAATCAACCTGTCGATTCCCACAAAATAGGAGTTATAAATTTTATAGTTTTGGGTCGACCGATCGAATAAAAAAATCAACCAATCGATTTTGGATATCTGACCGGTCGATTTGAAGAATCGACCAGTCGGTTTAGGTGCCATATGAAGTGTAAGGTTTCATGATCGAAATCGACCGGTCGAAATTTCTAGTCGATCGGTCGATTTCGAAAATTGACCAGTCAAATTGGGATTCGACCGGTCGATTCAGGACAATTAAAGTTGCCTTTGGATTTTGGGTTTGGGACTTCGGGGATATGAGTTATTTTCCTGGTTCACGCCAATTTTGGCGTTCCGATTATGATCACATGTGTTTAGGTGTGGTCGGGCCTTGAATGAGGGCATGTGACAGGCTTGAGCTATGAAAGTATAGGAATGAAAGTATAGGAACTTGCCCGAGGTAAGGAGGACTATTTAATATGCGTAACTGAAATTGATGAACATATGCGTAGTGATACATGTATGTTGGGTGTGTGATTTACTAAGCTTTTGAACATGTATGTTTTGTTATGAGTGTGAACCTCTTAAGAAAAATTCATGATAAGAATTTTGAATTTTGAGAAGCACATTGGTTCTTTCAGCGAGCATGTGTGTGTGTGATGAGGACATCTAATTGATGTGGAAATGTGTGTGTGATTAGGATATCTAAACTATTGCATTTATGGAACTTTCACGGTGAATAACTATAAGTATTTTTACACATTGTTTTAAGGTTATGTGAATACCCGACCGACAAGGCGGTATAACTGCGACTGACGCGGTGGGATATCCGCGACCGGTATGGCGGGATATCCGTACAACTTGTGCGCCGGTCTGGCGGGATATCCGGTGTTTGGTTTCCACGTGGGGAACACTTCATCCGTCAAGTCGGTCCATTCCCGAGGGCTTGTATTTATGTGAAAAAGGGTTCAATTATATGACGATAGTGGGTATTCCATCAGGGCCCGATGCTATAGTCCATCGGGGATTATTTAAGTAAGGGTTTTAAGTGCGTGAGTTGAAAAAACAGGACATTTTTCTAAATGATTAGTTGAGTTTTGAGTGCACATCTATTGTTAATCTACGTCGATTTACCAGTACTTTGAAATCATGCATTTCTTTTCAGTAAGATATGAACTGTGTAATATCATGAAATATATGTTTACGATGAAATACGCATAATAGATCTATTTTCCTTCTTGAGTTATGACGTAGCTCACACTTTTGACTATACGTCATAGGTATATGTGAGGATTCGGCAACAGAAGACTTAGATCGTTTAGATTTGGATTACGTTCCTCCTGAGGAAAACGAGCCTCCTCCGGAGGATTTCTTCTAGGAGACTTCAAGGCGTGATTCAAACATTATTTTGTTGGTTGGGTATGTCCAGCCTGTAAATTTGAAAACAATATAATATGTATAGGGAGTATATGTTTTGGCGAACCACCGAGGGTGATAAGAGGATATCACCAATGGTTCGGTTCGGTTCTCTGTCCCATGGGGTTGACATGGGAGTTAGAACCGTCTTTTAGATCTACACCTTGATCTCTGCTATAAGATAGATAGTATACTTCATTGTTATGGGCATGATAGTGCCACATTTTTGTAAGTACGTGGGCACGGCCTCAAAGATCGTGCCGACGGCTCAAGTTTTCGGGGCTCCAAAATTTGGGCTGTCACAGTTGGTATCAGAGCCTGGGCTATAGAGAGTTCTAATAAGTCTTAGGTCAAACTAGAAGTCTAAGATTTTGGGAGAATATAGGGACTTTCTGTTAATGGAACTTTCGTTTCATTTTAACAGATTAAGATGGATGCTAGAGGACGGGGGCGCCCTAGGGGCGATCGTCAGAGAAATTTAAGAAGTATAGACGACATCCCTGCGGGTTCGATTGCAGAACAAAGACAACCTCCTAAAAGGAGGGAAAAGGAGATGGAGCTACTAGTAGATTAGCTCAAGCCATGGAGGCCATAGCTGCTGCGATGACCCAACAAACTCAGCAGATAGCTATATTGGTTGAGCAGACAGCGATGATGGCCTCTAACAACGCTAATCATCAACAACCACTACCACCTCCTCCAGCACTACTACCGTCCTCATGTATGGACTTCAGGAGATAAAAACCTCCTAGTTTTTATGGACAAAAACTAGGAGGTTAAATCAAATCGAGAAGCTTCTACAGTGACTGCAGGCTAGTGAGAATGAGAAGGTCAGATGGGACTCTTTTCAATTGGAAGGTGATGCCGATCCATGGTGAAAGTAGGTGTTACGAAAGAGAGAAATTGAAAACCCTCATGGATTATGGACTTGGGCAGAGTTTGTCACGGCATTCAACAAAGAATACTTCCCCAAGCAAGTGCGAAATCAGTTAAAGAAGGATTTTGTGAAGTTGGAGCAAGGCAGTATGACCGTGCGAGAGTACGGCAATGAGTTCATAAGGTTGTCTTGGTTCGCTCCAGAGTTAGTGGCCACCGAAGAGATGAAGGCCAGCAAGTTTGAGGAAGGCCTACCGCCTAAGCTGAGAGGGAAAGTTTCTACATTTGAATTAGAAACTTATGCTGAGGCGATCAGAAAAGCTATAGTTATCAAGAGAGACATAGAGAACAAGTATAAATGACAGAATCAGCAGCATAAGTTCAGGGCTACTCAAGGGGGAGCGAGTGACTACGACTCGAGGAATAAAAAGTCGAGGTTTGCAGCACCAGCTTCAATACCAAGACAGCCGGCCTACACAAATTTTTTGAGACCACCAGTATCTACACAAGTCAGACCCATCTGCATCGAGGGTCCTGCGCAACCTCAGGTCTCGGGAGCATCAGTCAGTCAGGGACTCTCGCGAACAGCATTCTCAACACCCCAGGTCACATGTGCCCAATGTGGCAAATCCCAGAAAACCTTAGATGGGGCACTGGGGGTTGCTTTAAATGCGAGAAAATGGACCATCGGATTCGAGATTGCCTAGAAATGGTGAAAGAAGGAATGGCTTCAGTTCCTATTGGTCGACAAGGTACAATAGTTTACTCTGCAATAGCGAGCAAATACCACCAAGAAGCCAAGCTGTTGAAGAAGCGGCGTATCATCCAAGGTTTGAATTTTAACCGCTAATTAAATTCTTGCATAGAAGTTATAAAAATAGATAAGAAGTATGCATCTATTAAGGAATCGTTGTTAGTTCGTAGCTTGGTTAAATAAGTACATAAGTACACTACTAAAAGGCATGTACTACACAGGTACATTACAGATATTTGGGAAGGAGAGTGAAGTAGCATATGAAGCAAGGGTGTTGATAGACCCAGGGTCTACCCACTCTTTTGTTATGTCACAGTTTGCCAAGAAGATGAAGGTCACTCCTTGTTAAGACCTGAAAAGTACCACTTTTCACCCCTTAACTTAATATTTGATTAGAACCATAGCCACCTAATAAGTCCTTGTTAAGTGTTTTATGTAGGTAGTACCCAGCAGTAAAATAAGGCCAAGAATCCTGCTAAAAAGCATGTTTTGGCACCAGAAGTCCCTCAGAAGGATGAAGTCTGAATCCAGACCTGAAAATGAGCCTCGCGCAATCCAGCTGAGCTTCCCAAGACTCTACAACAACTTCTCGCACAGATGATTAACTGAAGAGCCTCAGAAATATAAACTCGCGAAGCTCAAGAATAGAACACCTTGTGCATTCTCGCGTAGTTCAAAGCAGACTTCTCTCAATCGTGCGTAGTTTGCTCAGAACGGCTGAGAAGAAAGAGCTTCAGAAGACTCCTTGCGCAGCTGTCGCGCAGTCGCCGCGGGATGTAATTATCAGAAGAGAATTCCTCATGCAGTTCTCGTGCCATTCAAGAAGAAAGCGTCCTTGCAAAGGTAAAGCCACGCTCATGAAGTTCTCGCGCTATTCAAATCTATCTTCGCGAAGATTAACCTCGCGACTGCTTAAGCTCCAACCCCGCGACATCTGAGGCTCTGATGTCCACTCAACCTCACAACTGCCTGAAGAGCAAACCAAGCCAACCTCGCGAAGGCAGAAGCTTCAATTTCAAATCATCCTAGCGAAGAACAAAAGCTACCACGTGACAAGTCTGGGAAACAATGGCTACCTAGCGAAGCTCTGAAGCTCAAACTTTCATCTCTTCAGCAGAGGACTTTTTGGGAATATTTAGCGATTAGGGCACGCACTCCCATGCTCAAATCTCTGTGCACGCGCCCCAAGGCATCGAAGGATCACTATTAAGCTATGTGGCATCGTTAAAATTAGGGTTTCCTAACCCTAATGCGCCGCCACACCACTGCTATAAATACCCACACTTAGCTTAGGTTTGGGAGCTAAGACTTTCTTTTCTTTCTACATCCTGGAATAGCTAGGAACCCATCTCATTTCTGGGAGACCTGATCTGAGATTATTTAGTTTTTCTTTTTATAGTTGTAAGTAGTTTTCTTTTTCTTTTTCCTTCTCTCCATAGTCCAGCACTTGCTGGCTATGTCTTTGTATGTATTTTGAACTAGATTAATGGAAGTTCTGTAATAGGATCTGTACTTTGTGGGATTTAGTTTGTGTGAGATGCTCTGTGCAAGGCTGCTGCCTTGTGATCCGCCATTGCTTTGGTTGTGTTTCAAAGCAATGGAGGACTGATTCTAAGGGCCACTCAGATCCAAGTGACCTGTGTGTCTGGGCTATCATGGTCTTATACAGCCTTAGCCTCACCACAGGACCCACTAGATCTGAAATCCCCATGGGAGCTTGAGCTGGTAGCCTTGTGACCATGGTGGTAGCAGCGATATTCTTGTTTTGTCTTGGGCTCCGTGAGGAGGATAACCTCTGGGATAGTCTGTGACCATTTAAGTGGACAGATTATAGCCTTAGGGTGATTCTAATCCACCGATCCAAAATGGATCCTTCTTCTTTACACCTGAGCTTGTAGAAGCCTGGTGGGAGATTATACAGAGGTAGACTCCCCTATATTTGTATAGATCCGCCATTAGATGTTGGATCTTATCTGGTTATAAGCTGGTGACTGGACCATTGTAGCCTCACTCAAGCAATGGATAGCTAGATCGAAGGTTGTACTCAATCTCTTGCTGGTTCTATGTGTCTGGGCTATCATGGTCCTATACAGCCTTAGCCCCACATATAGAGCTTTAGAGGTTGAGGTTCCCTATGGATTCTTGAGCTGGTAGCCTGGATGAAATAGTGCCTGCAATGATTTACTGGTTATGTTTTGACCCATCCCTGGATAGTGGTTCCCCTATGGGATAATCTGTGACCATTTGAGTGGATAGGTTATAGCCTTAAGGGTGGAATCATGGCAGAGTGATGGGTTGGATCCTTTCTCCTTAGTGGTGATAATGTAGCCACTGGACAGGATTTCTATAGCATCAGATCTGAATCTGAGTTATAAAACTCCTCTGATCTGGGTTTAATAACATACTTCTCACCCTTTTATATTTATTTTCCACACTCCATCCATCCTCTCAACCCTTTCTATATTTTAGACATTAGAATACTTAGAATAAGTGACCTTAAACTCCCCTCCTTTTAGGACTGCCAGATCTGTAATCAGATCTGGAGGGACTACTAGAGATGGCTCCTTTGGAGCTGTAGATCACCTTTCCCTGTGGGACAAACTCTTACTTATCAAAACTTGCTACAATGGACCCTGTATCTTGCAGGTCTAGGATTTCTTAGTTGTGCTGATTCCATCTCCTGTTTTACTCTTTCTTTGATTTTCAAATAACTTTCACCACCAACCAATAAAGTAAGCACACACTTCAAATCCAACAAGTTTTTTTGCTTGATCTATTAGTAGACCCTTAGTTTTTATATTCTTAATATTCTTTGCACATGTGAATAAGTGATACTGCTGACATAATTTTGAATCTTTCTTGCAAATCTAGACAGCAACAGTGAAGGATAGTTGGACTGCAATTGGAGCTTAGCTACCTCTGTTTGCAAATTCTCTGACTTTTAAAGCTCTGTCTATCTTTCTTAAAAAAATTTCTAGCAGTATCTAGGATAGTTTTAAATGTATTCTTTGAATAGCTGTAATCTAGTTAGATAAATTTGTTAGTTGTACAATTATTCTTTTGCAATGTGCCTGCAAGAAGCTTTCCTTGTTGTTGGTGTGCTTGTATGCTAGGGAGGAGATCCCTCAGCCCTAATTTAGAGCCTCTTAACCCTGAGTTAGAAAGGGGAAGGAGACTTAGGAGAGACAGGCACACCACAGGAGAGCCCCCAAGTGAATCTGTGACAGCAATTATGGGTGAAGAACAACCCAGAACCCTCAAGGAGTTGAATGCTCCGGATGACTATAACTCCCCTTTTAGCATTCAATTCCCTGATGTTCAGGGGAACTATGAGATAAAAACTTCAATCATCTAGATGCTGCCAGCTTTCCATGGGCTTAGCAAGGAGGACCCTTAGAAGCATATTGACCAGTTCTTAGCCTTGTGCGCCACTTTTAATATCACTGGTTTGGGACCTGAGGCTACTAGGCTCAGACTCTTTCCCTTCTCTCTGAAGGATAGGGCGATGCACAGTGACCACTCTTCCCAACAATAGCATTGCTTCATGGAAAGACCTGCAGACTAAGTTCCTAACCAAGTTCTTCCCTGAGACCAAAACTAGCCAGTTGAGGAAAGAGATTCTTGCGTTTGCTCAATCCCCAACTGAGGATTTTAACTAGTCCTAGGATAGGTTTAAAGAGATGCTTAAACAATGCCCCAACCACAAGATCCCTGAGTGGCAGCTTGTACAAAGCTTCTATAATGGGATTGATGAGAAAAATAGAGACATGGTCGATGCCTCTTGTGGTGAATCCTACATGCACAAGACTACTGAGGAGGCATGGGAATTGTTTGAGGTGATTAGTGAGAATGCTTTTCAAAAGCCATCCCTGGCAAGAACTAGTCAGGAATCTGAGTCAAAGGTGGGGCCTGCTGCTGGATCAAGAGGAAAAGTTTATGAGGTGTCTAGGAACAATGACCTGCAGCTGCAGATGCCAAACCTCTCTATGAAGTTTGACAAATTATTGGCTATGATGTAACCTAGAAGGACTGCTCATGTGGCAGAGGCATGTCTGATATGCCAGTCCCCACAGCACACAGTGGAGGAATGTCCATCTGCAGGGTAATTTCCTGAATTGGTTTTGGAACATGCTGCTGCTGCTCAATCTTGTGGCCAGCAACAATCTGGGGGCTACAATAGGCAGCCATATGGATACCAACACCAAAATGCTGGTTACCAATGGAGAGACCACCCAAATTTGAGGTGGAGGCAAGACAACTACATGCAGCCCCAACAGATGTTGGCCTTACCACAAAGGCCACAGCAGTAGTTCAATCAAGGGAATGCCCCTAGGTCTACCTTCTAGCCCCATCAGCAGCCCCATCAGCAGCAAAATTAGTTGGTCTTACCCCCTTCTAAACCTAGAAATACTTCTTTCGAGGACCAGGTCTTGACCTCACTGCAAAACCTGGGTTCCTTGGCTCAAACTATGAACTCTCATGGTTAGAGCATCAAGAAGATGGAAGAGCAGATTGACCAACTAGCGAATACCTTAGCCAAAAGAGAAGAGGGAAGGTTGCCCAGTCAACCAGTGGTGAATCCCAAGGGCCAATTTTTGATTGGTGAAGGATCCTCAGACCCTGAAGGGGATCTTTCATTGAATTGATGATAAGAACTGTGCACCTTTGTATAATATATACTTTACAGTTTAGAGGAATTTGTAGCAATCTTGTTAGAATTTGAGTTTAGTGCTTTATGCCTACTTTTATTCCTGTTCCCCTTGTTTGCTAATTTCAAGTGATTGAATGATAATGGTAGTATTTGAATGCTTTTCATGATGTGTGAATTTAATGCTTTGAGAGTATGGGAATTTGTGAATGCTTTATAATGCTTATGGGTGTCCCTGGAAGAGAGACTGTGAGAGAATCCACCCACAAAGTCAGGGTCAAAAGGCTGACTAGTGGGTGAGTGAATTCTAACTCTGTTAAGCCATCGCGGGGTTCTGGATAATGGGTTTGGTCCCCTCTCGCACATTTCATAAAGAACTACTTTCTTTTGCTGTCGCGAGCTTTAGATATAACTTGGTGGGCTGCCTCGCGCAGTTTAAATGAACATCTAATCTCGCGACCCATTCATGCCCACCCAGTGAGCGAATATTTTCAAAGCGCGCCGAGCCTCACGATATTTAAATCCCACCCCGTGCTGCTTTTCTTTACTACTTTCTCTTTCCTCTCCTGCCAGCGAAACCGTAGCTCCCATTCCTCTCAATCTCTCTCCTCCAGCTTCCTGTCTACAGTTCATTGCTCACTTTGAAATTTTAGATTTTTGTTCTTAAAGCTTCCATCAACAGTTGCCCCCTGCTAAGAGCTCTTGAGATCCACCATGCGTCCAATTGAATAGAACCCTAACTTTTAGGGTTAGACTCAGCTCTTGATCTTTCCTTTCAAAATTTCAACTGCACACTCACCAAGAAGAATCTTGATGGCTCCTAAAAGTGCGCCTGTGAAGAGAGTCAGGGACCAGCCAAGTGGAGCACATCCCTAAAGCCAAGTCCTCTGGCACAACAAAAGGGAAGGAGGTGATTCCACAGGTGTGTAAAAGCACACACTTACTCTACTCTCCCTCTGAGCTCCTCATTTCCATTCCCTTAGAACCTGAAGCCATTTTTGATATATCGTTCTTTGAATCTGAGCCATTGTCAGCTCCTGCCATTGAGTTCTTGTGCAAGGCTGGTTTGCTCCCCTTGATGCAAATGATTCCTGCATTAGCCTATCCTAGGTTAGTGCAACTCTTTTACCAACACCTTAGGGTCAGACCAGACACACATGGGCAGCCTGGCCTCCTTGTGTTAGTTGACAATTTTGAGATGCTGCTTAACCCAGCGTTGATTGCTGAAGTCATGGGCATCCCTACCATTTTTTATCCCAACTGCGGTTATGGTGCCCTTGTGAATGCCCCTCTCGATACCATTGCCCAGGCCATTACCAGAGGCTTGAAAGCCACAGGGGACTCCATCAGAAGAAGAGATTTGGATCCCAAGCTACTGTTCATTGATCAAGTGCTAAGGAAGAATATCTACTGCTCCGGCCATCAGCAAGAAAGGAGGACACCAATTGCTAATGCTCTCTATTCCTTCTCTCTGGGCCACGGATTTAATACTGCATGGTTGATTTTTGAGGCCATGAAAGATATGATGGTGAAGCTTGGGCTGCAAAAGAAGGTGCACACTCTCCCCTACGGAAGACTCATCACCAAATTACTTCTAAAGGGAGGATACAAGATACCAGTGGGGGAATTATCTGCTGACCTCACTCCCACCACTTTTGCCAAAAGATAATGGGGGATCAGCAGAAGTCTAATGGATCCCCAGAAGAAGAAGAAGAAGGCTGAAGCTCAGAATGTTTCCGAGCAGGGAGAGGGAGGAGCTGCTGTGGCAAAGGCCACCCCTGCCCCCAAAAAGAAGGCTAAAGCCCCTGCCCCAAAGAAGGTGGCGCGAGCTTCTGTCACCTTTGCTTCTGGAGCAATCCCTCCATCCACCACACTTGCCTCTCCACTAATTTCTTCACCTATTCCATCTCTTCCTTTCCCTTTCACCTTCTCCCCCTACCACTTTCCATCATGCCCCCACTTCCCCTTTCCAACCTATTCCCTCCTATCCTCATACTCCACCCCAACCAACCTCAGATACCCTTACCCATATCCTTTTCCTCATACATGACATCCAAACCCAACTCTCCAACACCACACAGACCCAAGCCCAAATACAAACGAACATCACCAACATACAATCCACCCTTCAAACATTGACAACCCCAATCATCCCTACACAACCTCCTACCACCCCATTGACCCAACCCCCTTCCACCTCTGACTCCACAGTTCCAACAGACCTCACCCACATTGACTTACCTACACCCTTCACCCCCCCAGACACCATACCCTACCACTCCTTCCCCTCTCTATCTACCCTACCCCCACTAATACTACCTCCACCTCAATTTACCAACGCTTCTACCCAAACTGACCCTATTCCCTTCCCTTCCACCTTTCCCATTCAACCCCACTTATTTGTAACCCCATCCCTTCCATTTCCACCCTTCACCATTCCATTCGTCCCTTACCCAAACCCATCCACATCCACTGCCCTTCCTTCATTTCACTTTCCACCCATACCTTCGATTCCACCTCTTCTCCCACCCCCTCCTCAATTCACTGACCATTCAACACAGACTACCCCAGCCACTTCCACCCCTTCTCTTGACTTCATCCTTACACCACCTACTCTTCCCCCCCAGGATCAATCCCCTTCTATTTCTTCCACTCCATTTCTCCCCATCTTATCCAGACACTCCTATTACACCCCCCCTACTTCACCCTCCTCCATGCCATGTGGGACAATGCCTATATCAAGAGGGATGTTCTCAATGGCATGGTCCAACTCCGCCAAGCCATCGAATACCCCTTGCTGCAGAAACTTAGTGACTTGAAGCTTGCTCACCGCGAGCAGCTGAGAGATATTTCCAAAGGGTGGGAGGCAATTTTGGAGACCCTAAATGTGAACAAGGCTGTGGCAACGTATTACAGAATGACTACTGAGATTGAAAAAGCCAATGCAGAGAGGGCGAAAAAGCACAACCGGTTATTAGAGAAAAAATTGAACAATGCTCAGGAGATCAACCGACTCAGTAAGGAGCTTGCAGATACCAATCTCCTGTGGGCTAACAAGAAAATTGAGATCTTGGAACAGAGAGTTGCCTTCCTACTTTCCCAACCCATACAGGCCACCCCTCTCGCCACAGCTCCCCCTGAGGCCCCATCTTCTTTCACACAACCAGGCCCATCTTCTTCCACTGCCCCTACCCCAACACCTACACAACTTGTTCCCCCACCTCCCACAGCCCCAACTCAAGTACCTCCTCCTGTTCCTCCTCCAATGCCTCATGCAGTTCCTACTGCAGTACCTACACAAATGGTTGCTCCTGCTAAAGTCCCTACTGCAGCTCCTACTCCTGTCTCAGTGCCCCCCCTGTTCCCTCTCCTGCTCCCAAAAGAAAATGCACTCCTTCCAAGAAAACTCCCACTTCCAAAAGAGCCACTGCAGCCCAAAAAGGCAAAAGGCTGGCCCCTCCATCCCCACCTCCAAAGGTCACCAGAGCTTCTGCTCAGGATGATCCCCATGGTCGCCTACTTTCCAAAGAGGAACGCAGACAGGCTGTTACTGCCCTTGGATTGGATCCCTCTGAGCTTTTTTCTTCTGACTCAGACTCTGATTCTGCACCACCTAGGGATCCCAGTGCCCCCACTACTGCTGCTGCTCCTTCATCAAGCCCTGCTGAACAATCCTATCCTCAGCGAAGGAAGGTTGCTGCCAAGAGGACTACTCCCCCAAGTCGCTCTTTGAAAATTGGAAAAGACAAATCTGCCCAGTCTGAGGAGGCACCACCACTAAGCCAGCCTGTGAAAGGGAAGAGCCCTGCCATTCCTGCAGCCAAAGTACAAGATCCATCTTCTGTGGCTCCCCCTAAACTAGTGAAAGGGAAAAGTCCTCTCCTGCCTTAAGAGAAAGCAAAAGCTAAATCCCCTATTGTCCCTCCTGAGCCAGCACCAGCCCAATCCCCTCTTATTCCCCCTCCGGCCCAGCAAGGGCAAGCCTCCAAAGGTAAGGGTCCCAAAGGAAAATCTCCCACCAAACCCCCTGAGCCAACCACTGATAAATCTTCAGAGATCCCTCCTGAACCAAAGAAGAGAAAAATGAGGGTCAGAGCTCCAACCATACCAAAAACGGCCGACCAAAGAAAGGCAGAGAGAGACCGAAAGAAGAAAGAGGAGGAGGCTTACCTTCAAGAACATGCCAAGAAAATGGGTTGGGATAAGTTTTAAGCCAGATCCTGACTAGATTGTCCATAGGATTTTATCTATTTTTGCACTCTTTTTCTTCTATTTTCATGTAGTTTGTACACTTCTCATTTTTCATAAACTTTATTCTCTTATCATTACTATTTTACTTTGTATGTTGTGTGTTTATTTCTTGTTCTCGTCTTCTATGCTGTAATAACTCTGCTGCACAGACACCTTTGAACCAGTGAGGACACTGCTTCTCATAGGCTTGGGGGTGTGCCAGGCAGATCCTGCCAATGGAATAGCTAACATAAGTGCAGCTGACTCATCTGAGCAATATGGAAATGGACCTCTGTTCACTTGGGAATCATGAAAATAAGAAGTTTAAAATTTTTACAAACTTTTGACATTATAAACTTCTAATACTCCACATTTCCATGATAATATCACCAAGGAAACTCACTTGTATCAGCACTCAATGAATCAGTAGAGAGAGAAAAAGGTGAGGACATACTTAAAAGTTCAAAGGAAGACCATAACCAGTGAGAATTGGGCCTATATAAAAAAAAATTTCCATCTTTTGAGGAGTAACCAAGGCAATCCCTTCTAGTTCTAAAATTTGGAGTCCTCACTAGAAGATAGGTAAATCCAAGTTGAAACAACTGACAGTACTCATGAGACTGAGGAAAGGATCAAGGCCTTCTCTTGGACAGTTTGAGCCTAATAAGACCAACCCTTAAGTAACTGCCCTTGTCCATACCCCCTTTGAGCTTTAAATCCTAAATTTCTTCAAAATACACCTGAGTACTTGAACCTGAACCTATGAACCTGCTTCAGCCTACCCTCACTCTGAGAATTCAGAAGGTAAAGGAGAAAAAGTTGAAGATGGACTAGCTATGGTCAACAGTAGGTGAATGGAAAAGAAATACCTCAAATCTGGCAGTATGATAATTGGGAGCATGGTGGCATTTCTGAAAAGTAAAAAAAAAAAAAAAAAAAAATCAGAAAATTCCACAAGAAGGAAACAAAAATAACAATGAAGAGAAGTAAGGGAGGAGTCAAGAGGAACTTTCATTGGAAAATCAAAATCAAGAAGAGAAACTGATCACTTCAAATCTGAGAATCTCAAAGAAGATGAAAGGAGCTGAATTCAAGAAGGTGAAGTCATGAATCACCTCTGTCACCTACTGATTTCTCAATTTTGAACCCCTTCTCAACCCTCCATTCTTTCAACCCCACTCCATAAGCCACATTACAGCCCAGTTAAAAGCCCTTGTGATCCAAAGTTGAGTGAGCTGTCATGTGAAGATAAAGAGTTATCCAATCTATGGTGAGGAACTGCCAATGATGTCAGCACTTAAGAACTCTGCCTATGCTCATGCTTACAGACCCATTTGGGGGATGTAACTGCTCTTGAGCCTGTGAGAGAATGAACCCCTCAACAAAACCCTTATGAGAGTATGCCCTGCAAAGTTTTTGGGTCTGAACTTGAATGCATTATGTATGACCTTAACCTAATTTTTGACCTAAGGATAAGCTCAGTGCTGGCACACACTAGTGCAGTTTTCTGTGATTGTAAACTAATTGGAAATGTTGTGCAATCATGAAGAGTTTATGCTGTTTAAGTTACTGTGCAACCAATGAATTAAATTTCTTTTATGCTTAATGATGCAAGAGTAAACTAAGTCTGCCCCTTGATTGCTCATTGGATGATATTGCATTTTTGTTAACTGTTTCATTGAAGAAGTTTGTGGGTGTCTTCACTGAAAACCCTCAGGAGACTTCACTCCTCCACTAGGGATCACCTAGGGGTTTAAAAGGCTTGGTACATATGCTAAATGTATCCGTGCTCCCTACGAAAGTGGCATTTAATTTTTATATTAGGTTTAATGTAGCTTTGCTAAGGGACTAGCAAAGATTAGGTTTGAGGGTGTGTTAAGACCTGAAAAGTACCACTTTTCACCCCTTAACTTAACCTTTGATTAGAACCATAGCCACCTAATAAGTCCATATTAAGTGTTTTATGTAGGTAGTACCCAGCAGTGAAATAAGGCCAGGAATCCTGCTAAAAAGCCTATTTTGGTACCAGAAGTCCCTCAGAAGGATGAAGTCTGAATCCAGACCTGAAAATGAGCCTCGCGCAGTCCAGCTGAGCTTCCCATGACTCTACAACAACTTCTCGCGCAGATGATTGACTGAAGAGCCTCAGAAACATAAACTCACGCAGCTCTCGTGAAGCTCAAGAATAGAACACCTCACACAGTCTCGCGTAGTTCAAAGCAGACTTCTCTCAACCCTGTGATTCACTCGAGCAATTTGAAGAGAGAGCAGAAGACTCCTCAAGCGGCAATTGTCGCACGATCCCATGGGATGCAATTATCAGAAGAGAAATCCTTGCACAGTTCTCGCGCCATTCAAGAAGAAAGCATCCTTGGAAAGGCAAAGCCACACTCATGAAGTTCTTGCGCTATTCAAATCTATCTTCACAAAGATCAACCTCGCGACTGCTTAAGCTCCAACCCCGCGACATCTGAGGCTCTGATGTCCACTCAACCTCGCAACTGCCTGAAGAGCAAACCAAGCCAACCTCGCGAAGGCAGAAGCTTCAATTTCAAATCATCCTAGCGAAGAACAAAAGCTACCACGTGATAAGTCTGGGAAACAATGGCTACCTAGCGAAGCTCTGAACCTCAAACTTCCATCTCTTCAGCAGAGGACTTTTTAGGAATTTCTAGCGATTAGGGCACGCACTCCCATGCTTAAATCTCCATGCACGTGCCCCAAGGCATCGAAGGATCACTATTTGACCACGTGGCATCGTTAAAATTAGGGTTTCCTAACCCTAATGCGCCGCCACACCACTACTATAAATACCCATACTTAGCTTAGGTTTGGGAGCTTAGACTTTCTTTTCTTTCTACATCCTGGAATAGCTAGGAACCCATCTCATTTTTGAGAGACCTGATCTGAGATCGTTTAGTTTTTCCTTTTATAGTTTTAAGTAGTTTTCTTTTTCTTTTTCCTTCTCTCCATAGTCCAGCACTTGCTGGCTATGTCTTTGTATGTATTTTGAACTAGATTAATGGAAGTTCTGTAATAGGATCTGTACTTTGTGGGATTTATGTTTGTGTGTGAGATGCTCTGTGCAAGGCTGTTGCCTTGTGATCCGCCATTGCTTTGGTTGTGTTTCAAAGCAATAGAGGACTGATTCTAAGAGCCACTCAAATCCAAGTGACCTGTGTGTCTAGGCTATCATGGTCCTATACAGCCTTAGCCCCACCACAGGACCCACTAGATCTAAAATCCCCATGGGAGCTTGAGCTGGTAGCCTTGTGACCATGGTGGTAGCAGTGATATTCTTGTTTTGTCTTGGGCTCCGTGAGGAGGATAACCTCTAGGATAGTCTGTGACCATTTAAGTGGACAGATTATAGCCTTAGGGTGATTCTAATCCACCGATCCAAGATGGATCCTTCTTCTTTACACCTGGGCTTGTAGAAGCCTGGTGGGAGATTGTACAGAGGCAGACTCCCCTATATTTGTATAGATCTGCCATCAGATGTTAGATCTGATCTAGTTATAGAGATTGTAGGTTGGTGACTGGACCATTGTAGCCTCACTCAAGCAATGGACAGCTAGATCGAAGGTTGTACTCAATCTCTTGCTGGTTCTATGTGTATGGGCTATCATGGTCCTATACAGCCTTAGCCCCACATATAGAGCTTTAGAGGTTGAGGTTCCCTATGGATTCTTAAGCTGGTAGACTGGATGAAATAGTCCCTGCAATGATTTACTGGTTATGTTTTGACCCATCCCTGGATAGTGGTTCCCCTATGGGATAATCTGTGACCATTTGAGTGGACAGGTTATAGCCTTAAGGGTGGAATCATGGCAGAGTGATGGGTTGGATCCTTTCTCCTCAGTGGTGATAATGTAGCCACTGGACAGGATTTCTATAGCATCAGATCTGAATTTGAGTTATAAAACTCCTCTGATCTGGGTAAATAACATACTTCTCACCCTTTTATATTTATTTTCCACACTCCATCCATCCTCTCAACCCTTTCTGTAGTTTAGACATTAGAATACTTAGAATAAGTGACCTTAAACTCCCCTCCTTTTAGGACTGCCAGATCTGTAGTCAGATCTGGAGGGACTACTAGAGATGGCTCCTTTGGAGCTATAGATCACCTTTCCCTGTGGGACAAACTCTTACTTATCAAAACTTGCTATAATGGACCCTGTATCTTGCAGGTCTAGGATTTCTTAGTTGTGTTGATTCCATCTCCTGTTTTACTCTTTCTTTGATTTTCAAATAACTTTCACCACCAACCAATAAAGTAAGCACACAGTCAGAAATCCGCCAACACTCCTGAGACACTGGATTTTGTCTTAGCGGTGTCTATTCCAAATGGCGAGTCAATGGATACAAACTTGATCTGTAAAGCGGTGAGGGTCGCCATCATGGATGGAGACGTCCAGGAGCTGGCAACAGACTTAATTTTGTTGGAGATGCAAGGATTCGATGTAATCCTTGGCATGGACTGGCTATCTACTCATAGTGCTATGGTCGATTGTCAAAATAAGATGGTTATCTTCAGACCAAACACGAGGAGATCGTTCCATTTTAGGGGAATAAGATCGAGGTTCCTGCCATTGGTGTCTGCGGTTAGATCTGAACGCATGATCAAGAACGGGTGCACAAGTTACTTGGCATTCTTGAAAGATGATAAGGAAAGGAAGAATAGCATATCTGAGATTTCAGTAGTACGTGAGTTTGAAGATGTTTGTCTAGAGGAATTGCTAGAATTACCTCCAGAGAGAGAAGTGGAGTTCACTATCGACTTGGCACCTAGAACGGAGCCTATTTCTAAAGCGCCATATCGAATGGCTCTTGCTAAGTTAATGGAACTGAAGGAATAGCTACAATAATTATTTGATAAGGGGTTTGTAAGACCTAGCATGTCTCCTTGGGGAGCACTGGTCTTATTTGTAAAGAAGAAGGACGGGTTGATGAGGTTATGCATCGATTACCGTCAGTTAAACAAACTCACTATCAAGAATAGATACCCTTTGCCTAGGATTGATGATTTGTTCGATCAGCTGTAAGGAGCGCGATACTTTTCTAAGATCAATTTGAGGTCCGAGTATCATTAGCTGAGGGTCAAGGCAGAGGATATTTTGAAGACAGCATTTAGAACGTGATACGGGCATTATGAGTTCTTGGTGATGCCGTTTGGTTTGACAAATGCCCCAACGTCATTTATGGATCTGATGAATCGGGTCTTTAAACCACACTTAGACACGTGCATCGTGGTATTTGTCGATGATATATTGATATACTCTAAGACAAAGAAGGAGCATGATGAGCACTTGAGACTCGCACTACAGACATTGTGAGAGCACCAGTTATATGTCAAGCTCAGCAAGTGCAAATTTTGGTTAGAAGAGGTTAGCTTTTTGGGACACATCGTGACAAAGGATGGTGTCGCAGTAGATCTGGCTAAGATCAAGGCTGTGGTGAAATGGGAACAGCCCAAGACAGTGACGGGCATGAATAGTTTCCTTAGATTTGCCGGTTACTACAAACGCTTTGTAGAAGGATTCTCAAAAATATCAGGGCCACTCATGAGACTCACCTGAAAGGATGTAAGATTTGAGTGGACTGCAGCATGTGAGAAGAGCTTTTAGGAGCTCAAGAGAAGGCTCACTTCAGCTCCAATGCTTGCAATTCCTTCAGGTAGTGAAGGGTTCGTAGTTTATAGCAACGCATCACACAATGGCCTAGGTTGTGTACTCAATCAGAACAAAAAGGTTTTTTACTTATGGGTCAAGGCAGTTGAAAGATCACGAGAAGAATTACCCGACACACGACCTGGAGTTGGCAGTGGTCATTTTTGCACTGAAAATTTGGAGACACTATTTATATAGTAAAACTTTTGAGATATTCACCGACCACAAAAGCCTCAAGTACCTATTTACGCAAAAAGAGTTGAACATGAGGTAGCACAGATGGATGGAGTTCCTCAAAGATTATGACTTCTCCATACAGTACCACCCTGGTAAGGCTAATGTGGTTGTAGATGCCTTGAGTCGGAAGATTTCGGCTCAGTTAGCTAGCCTTATTTTGGGGATGCACCGCTGAAAACTTTTTGAAGATCTAGCCTTATACAATGCAAAGTTTGAAGTGTAAGCGTCAGGGGGCTTTTTGGCTAATATCACAATATGACCGACTATTTTTTAGCACATTTGTGAGACACAGAGGAACGATCCGGAGTTGGTCAAGATTAAGCAGGGCGTGATTGAGGGCACCAGGCCGGATTTCTCGATTAAGGACGATGGGTCCTTGCTATTCAGGGGATGACTGTGTATTCCCATTGATGCCGATTTGTGATGAACTATATTAGATGAAGCTCATAAATCGGTGTATGCTATACACCCTGGTAACACGAAGATGTATCAAGACTTGAGAAGGAGCTATTGGTGGAGAGGCTTAAAGAAAGACGTAGCCGAATATGTATCAAGGTGTCTGACGTGTCAACAAGTGAAGATATATCATAGACACCCTACTGGATTGCTACAACCTCTGTCAGTGCCTGAGTGGAAGTGGGAGTCAATATCGATGGATCTTATATTGGGATTTCCCCAGATTGCAAGGCGACACAATGCCATATGGGTAATCGTTGATAGGTTGACGAAGTCAACCCACTTTCTACCTTATAATACTACGTATACAGTTGGACGACTAGTTATACATGAAAGAGATCATACAGCTGCACGACATCCCAACTAGTATAGTGTCAGATCGTGACCCTCTCTACACTTCAAAGTTTTGGTAGAAGTTCCAAGAGGGGATGGGTACGAGATTAGAATTCAGCTCGGCATTTCACCCACAGACGGACGGATAAACAAAACGGGTGAACCAAGTGATAGAAGATATGCTCAGAGCTTGTATGCCCAATTTTCAAGGATCATGGGATCTACACTTACCTTTGGTAAAATTTGCATACAATAATAGCTTTCAAGCAAGTATCGGCATGGCACCGTATGAAGCGCTTTATGGACAGCGATGTCGATCGCCGATTAACTGGGAAGAAACCGGTGAGAAGTTCGTATTGGGTCCAGAGGTGCTCGAAGACAATGCCCACATTATACGAATGATCAAAGATAGGATCCGATCAGCTCATAGCAGACAGAAGAGTTACGCTGACTTGAAAAGGACGAGTGTTGAATTCCTAGTCTGGGATCACGTGTTCGTCAAGATATCACCCATGAAGGGTGTTATGCGATTTGGGAAGAGGGGCAAGCTAAGCCCTAGGTATTTTAGACCTTTCGAGGTGTTGGGAAGAGTGGGCGAGGTTGCCTATAGAATTAGACTTCCTCCTCTGTTCGATAGGGTGCATAATGTATTCCACGTGTCCATGCTTCGTAAATACGTTCGGGATCCTACTCATGTCTTGGCGGACCAGCCAATCAAAACGTATGGAGACATGACGATGATAGAAGAACCGGTGCAAATCCTCAACAAAAAGGAACAGGTGTTACGCAACAAAACCATTCCTTTAGTGCTCGTCAAATGGGGACATCACCCTCCCGAAGTGGCGACATGGGAGCGGGAAGAGGAAGTTAGAGCCCAATATCCTCAGTTGTTCCAAGAGAGCTGAGAACATCTCCCTAATGTAATTAATTTGTGCTTATAAGTGTGAATAGTATGTGTACAAATTGTAAACAGCCCTGTAATTAACATCATTTAGTGATATAGACAGGATGTTTGTGCAAAATGTGCTTAATGTATGGTGTAAATGCTTAAAAGAGTGAGAATTTATGAGATCTTAGGAGTTACCAAACAAAAACACAAAGTTTGGTTTGCTATCATAAACCGACCAGTCGAAATGTAAATCGACTGGTCGAATTTTGAAATCGATCGGTCGAATAGGGTATCGACTGGTCGATTCTCACAAACAGAACTAAGTTGGAGATATATAATAAATCGATCGGTTGAATTTTTGTTCAATTGGTCAAAAATTGAAAACCAACCAGTCGAATGTGGAATCGAGTGGTCGATTTTCACAGACAAAACGGATTTAAGGATATATAAAAATCGACCAGTCGAAATATGAAACCGATCAGTTGATTTTGAAATTTCGACCGGTCGATTGCAAATCGACCAGTCAAAATCACGACTCAGGATTTAAGTGGGGAAACCGACCGGTCGATTTTGAAATTCGACCGGTCAATTTTGTTTAGACGACTTTAAATTGGGTTTTTCTTGCCCAGTCCGTCATTTCACATTTGGAGGTTTTGTTGGGGGCTCTGCTAGGGTTTGAAAAGAAAAAGGAGGAGAAGGGTTTTGAGGTTAATTTCGCTCCGATTCATCACCGATTGGGATCCAAAGCGGATTAAGGAGGTAAACCCTAGTACTTAAACGCCTGATTTTGAAAATTTTCCTCTCCTTTAAACCACAGTTCTCATTATTACACCCAAACCCGAGCCATGCCGCCAAAAACACGATAGTTTTTGAAGCCTTCGGCTTCGAAGCTACCGGTCCGACGCTCCAGTGCGTCGACACCGCCCCCACCCACGGCAACACAAATGCCAGTGTCATCCGCAGCCCCACACCCCACGGCGCCTTCAAGCGAGGCATCTCCGCCACCACCACGACCCTTAGATCAGCCCAATGAGTGGTGGGCAGCCAAGAAAATCCATATTGAATATACTATTGATCCGGCTCTATTTACGAACGCAAATGTACAAGGAGATACTGTGTGGGCTCAAGAGTATCTCGAGAAGGCCGGTTTAATCAACATTTTGGAGCCATTACATGGCTATTACTACCCGAGGCTTGTACACCTCTTTTATCAAAACCTAAAATCGACAAGTACAACGTCCACAATTGAGACTGCTGTTGATGGATGTGATTATCGATTTACTTGGGTGCATGCGTCCAAAGCCCTAGAATGCTACGATGGGTATTCTGACGACATTGAGCTCTTACGTCCTTTTGATAAGGACGTCCACTATAGGGAGATTTGGGATTAAATGACTCAAGGATGGCACGGTTCCGGCCATTCCATTCAACGGGTAGATCTACCACCCTATCTATGGATGCTAGATACGATCATTAAATGTAATCTCTACCCTACGAGACACAACACAGAAAGAGTGGAAAAGGTGCAATGAGCGTTGTATGCGGCATGTAGGGGTTGTTGGTTTAATGCACCCAAGGTGGTGTTTGAGGGTATAATTCATATACATGGGAAGCTGCTAAAGGGTGGGGTAAAGACTAAGGACTGTCTTCCGTATGCCCGTTTCATCTCCTCGATGTTTGAGAAGTATCTAGAGGCCAGACAGTGTCGGGTTTCTCCAACGGAACCACGATTGAATGACCAGGTGGAGTTCTTTACCTTCACGGATTGGAACCGCACTTATAATCAATTGAAGAAGGTTCTACCTCCCAAGGGGGCGCAAGCACCACCTCCTCCACCCGAGCCGCAGCAAGAGTAAGGAGAACAAGTTCCACCTCTGAAGGTTTTCAGTAAAGTTACCTACAAACTTTAAATATTTTTGGATTTTTTCAAAATATTTATAAAACAAAAGAAAGATTAAAATCTAAACTAATTTTGTACACTAGCTAAATTATCTAAGTTAGTTAAGTTAATCAAATTAACCCAATTGGTCATCACATAGTTGTTATAATTTTCTAAAATTACAAATCTTTTATCCTTAGTTTCCATCATAACAGTTATCCTTAATTAGAACTCCAACAATTTCAATTCATAATAAGCAGGAGATGTACGCATCAGTGAACAGTTTATTCTTCATTAATTTTTTTAAACTGTAGATTTAGAAAATACTTTCATTCAAAAACTCACTATTTATATATTCTCAAAAAGATATCGAAACTTGTTGGGTACTCACAATGTATTATTTATGAAAAATTCAGTCAAAGATAAAAAAAATTTCAATCTCATAGAAAAGGGTAATCTACTCTATTCATATGAATCCCTGTGCAATCCATAATATCTCTTTTTTATATCTCTACTAGGCTTATGCTTTTGTAAATCGTAAATAAAAAAAGTCTTTCCTTTGGCTTGTAATGGGGCTTTGGGTTTCAGAAGGTGTCAAAGAAAGGTAGAAAAGGATTTAAATTTTTTCTGAGAATTTAGCTCTTCTTTCTTCTATCTTTTCAGCTTCTTCTTTTTTACTTCAGTAAGTATCTATGAATTGGGTAACTTCTTCCTCTTTTTTTTTTGTAAATCTCATTTCTCTCAATTGTAAAATCGTATTCTACGATTTTTCTCCTTTTTAAAAGCTTTTTACTTAAGAATCGTAATCTTCTTTTTTTCAAATCATCTTTTTACGATTTTTCACTCATTTCCCATATTCTTCCTTTGATTTCTTCATTTGTACCTTTTTTTAGCATTCCCCTTATCTATTTTTACTTTTTACTCCATCCACTCCCTCTTCTTCCCTTCTTTTGTAATCTAAAATCTCAGAAAATATAAGGGTTAAAGGTTGAAAGCTTTGGGTAGTACTTATGGTTAAGGGTTTATCAGATTTTTTGTATAAAGAAATTCATTTTTGACTTCAAATATGGGTTCAAAGGACAAAATTTATTCTGGAATTTTAGCTTTTTGGCTCTGATTTAACAACATATGGCGTTTAATCATCTTTATGAATTACTAGCATAGATGCCTTATTACTTTGATATTTCTAAAAGATAGTTCTAGACAAAAAATCAGGTTATCATAGATATAGAATATTTTGATTCTAAATTCAGCAACATGAGATTTTATAATAGCATAGAAGTTCAAAGAAATTTTTTTACTTGAATAAAAACTGTCTCTCTGAATAAAAAAGGATATATGACTCAAAATCTCACTAGTGACAGCCCGAATCTTGGAGCCCCGAAACTCGAGCCGTTGGCACGATCTTTGAGGCCATGCCCACGTACTTACCAAAACGTGGCACTATCATGCCCATAACAACGAAGTATACTATCTATCTTATAGCAGAGATCAAAGTGTAGATCCAAAAGACGGTTCTAACTCCCATGTCAACCCCATGGGACAGAGAATCAAACCGAACCGTCGGTGATATCCTCTTATCACCCTCGGTGGTTCGCCAAAACATATACTCCCTATACATATTATATTGTTTTCAAATTTACAGGCTAGACATACCCAGCCAACAAAATAATGTCTGAATCATGCCTTGAAGTCTCCCAGAAGAAATCCTCTGGAGGAGGCTCGTTTTCCTTAAGAGGAACGTAATCCGAATCTAAATGATCTAAGTCTTCTGTTGTCGAATCCTCACTTGTACCTGTGACATATAGTCAAAAGCGTGAGCTACATCATAGCTCAAGAAGGAAAATAGATCTAATATGTGTATTTCATCGTAAACACATATTTCATGAGATTGCATAGTTCATATCTTACTGAAAAGAAATGCATGATTTCAAAGTACTGGTAAATCGACGTACATTAATAACAGATGTGCACTCAAAACTCAACTAATCATTTAGAAAAATGTCCTATTTTCTCAACTCACACACTTAAAACCCTTACTTAAATAGTCCCCGATGGACTATAGCATTGGGCCCCGATGGAATACCCACAACATTCGTTCAATTGAACCCTTTTTCACATAAATACAAGCCCTCGGGAATGGAGCGACTTGACGGACGAAGTGTTCCCCAAGTGGAAACCAAAGATCGGATATCCCGTCGGACCGAAGCACAGGTTGTACAAATATCTGTTGGGGAATTTCAGTATACTGACTTATTGTGTAATGATAAAAGCAAAATAAAATCAAAGTAAAAATAGAAAATGAATTCAGAACATCTAAAATATCCTAGACCTGCAAGATACAGAGTCCTTTGTAGCAAGTTTTAATAAGTAAGAGTTTGTCCCACAGGGAGTAGTGATCTAAACCTAGAAGGTGTATAGTAGACCTCCAGATCTGGCTACAGATCTAGCAATTCTATGAAAACAGGGAAAAGAAAGAGAGTTTTTCTGTGTCACTAGATCTAATTCTATGAAACTGAAATCAAACTAAACTAAAAGATGGAGGAAGATGGATGGACAAATAAAGATCAAATGGTGAGAAATAGGCAGCCAGGACCTGGTTCTTATTGCAAAACAGATCAAGATCTGAGGATATGCAACCATCCCTCAACTGGCTAAAGCACAGCTGCAGGGTAGAAAGCTCCACTTCAAATCGCAGGATCCATCTGGTCTTAAGGCTTTATCGAATCCATGGATTTGCAGCAGACGAATCTAATTGGAGCCTGAGATTGGACTCATCTTAAGGTTATGATCTGTCCACTTTAATAGTCACAGACCATCCTAGGGATCTCCTCCAAAGCTAAAGCATCAATTAGAACAATTAAAATCACTACATATGCTGCAATTCTCAGGTCACGGACTCAAGGAATCACAGGAGTATTAGATCCAGGGAAATCAGATGGTCATCAAGAGATCTACCAGTTAAGTGGGTGAGCTGATTAACAAACTCCTCTACACAAATTCGATCGAGAATCTAATGGGACCACAAGATCTTTAGATCTAATTAAAGCATTAAGAACAACAAGTTATTGCTTCAATCAAAACAACTTACAATAACATTATTCCCAGATCTGTAGTCTGTGCATCGATCCACATTTCTTCATGCCGAAATTACAATTACAAAACAGATCTGAGCTGCTATCTAGATCTAATCTAACAGGTTGGATTAGAGAGAGAAGAGGGAAGAGAAAAAGGAAAATAAAAACTTAAGCTAAACCTAAATGAGCTAAGGAGAACTCAGGCTATTCCTTTATTCCTACTTTCCTTGCTGAAGAAAAACAGCAGAATAGATGGGTATTTATATATATGCATCGATCCATGTGCCTTGAGTTGCAGCCAATCAGAGATCAGAGGACTCAGTTTTTTTATGCACAGCTGAGGTGTCTTCATTTCGGCTAAGGAAAATCACATGTGGACTGCTGTCCCATGTGCAAAAATTTGTGCCCAGCTGATGTGTTTTTATAGCTCTCAAAAATGCCCCTGTCGGCCACTGATATTTGCTAATGGAACCTGAGATAAATCCTTGAGATGTGTGGGACATTGGGATGTGTGCCTTAGAAGCATTAGAATTCCCAAAATGTCCCTAAAGTGTGAAATAGATGGCTGGAACCCGTGCCTCGATAGGTTGGAGCTTCAGAACTTTGATCTCGACAGGTTCAGGCATCTGTTCAATAGGTTGGAGCTTCAAAACTTAGATCTCGACAGGTTCAGGCATCTGTTAGATAAGTTGGATGGGCTTCAGGTGTGCATTCGACAGGATCTCGACAGGTTCAATCAACCATTCGCCAAGATGCTCGATAGGTTTATTTTCAGCATCAGAACCTCTCGACAGGTTCAAACAACCATTCGATAGGTTGCGACACGTTCAAACATCCATTCGATAGGTTGCGGCAGGTTCAATTTTAGCCTTTTTCAGCACTTTAGCCTGATTTCAGCACATACCAGCTCGTGGGGTTCAAAACAACCCCTCGTGGAGTCTATTTTCAGCACATTACAGCTCTACAATCCACATTCCAGCTTTGAAATCTTCTCTAGTCCTTCAAATATAGCAGTTGTGCTACTAATGTGGCTCATTTTCCAGCAATAAAACTGCTTGAAGGTCTTGGTTTGCAGCACTAAAACTGCTGAGTGCAACAGTAACACTTCAGCTAACTGTTCAAGTTCTTCAAGGCAGCTATGCATGCTGGCTTTGCAGTTTTATGGCTTGGTGCATCAGCACTAAAGTGCTCACATCTTTAATGGTATCAACTGCTCTTATGCTTTAAAGATTGCTTTAACCAAAGCTGAACAAGTGCCACTTGAACTACTGCACTGCTGAATATATAAATTGTTGAATTGCCAGTTTGCTCAATTTGTTGCAGCAGCAGTCCATAAAACTTAGGCTTCACCACTCTCTCTCAGCAGGTCTTCAAAGGCCCCTAAAGCATGCTAAAAAGTCCTAATGGTGTGAACCACCATGGTGCCTTTTCAATAAATCCATCAGCTCCACTGCTAAACGCAAAATTCCTTCTTCTTAGAAAGTGATATATTTCAGTGCTCAACACACCCCCAAACCTAACCTTTGCTAGTCCTCGAGCAAAGTGAAATTTAAAACAACTAACCTATGAAATAAAATGCCACTTTCGTAGGGAACACGGGTGCATTTGGCACATGCACCAAGCCTTTTAAACCCCTAGGTGATCCCTAGTGGAGGAGTGGAGTCTCCTGAGGGTTTTCAGTGAAGGTACTCCCAAACTTCTCCAATAAAATTAGTTAATACTCATGCAACATGCTAAAACAGAGTTCAAGTGAAATAAAATAAATTTCACACCATGTCCATTCAATTCTAGAGGATTTTTAGTAAAAAATCACCAATTCAAAACCTGAAATTTTTCTGTAATTCATTCATTCTCAATAAGTTCATGTCAAGGCATTGTGCCCGAAAATTGATCCAGAGTTCACTTTTAATTTACGAATTTTGTTTTGATAATGCCCCAAACGAATCAGATTTCAGACCCAACTCTTACCGAGGCTGTCACTCATAACAAAAATCGAAGGGTGCATCATTTCACACAGCTCAAGAGCAGTTGCAGCGCTCAAATAGGGCTGCAATCATGAGCATAGGCAGTGCTCTAATTTCTGAAACTTTCTAACTCTTTTCACCATAGATCAAACAAATCCTCATCTCCACATGACAGCTTAATCAATTTTCATATCAGTAAGGTCTTTTTATTGGGTTGTAATGTGGCTTATGGGTGAAATTTATAAAAGAATAAAGGGGTAAAAAGGATTCAAATTGAGAAATTAGTAAAGGTAAGGAGGTGATTTGCAACTCAGCCTTCTTCATCTTAGCACAGTTTCATTTGCTTCTTGAATTTTCATATTTGAAGTGACCAGTTTCTAATCCTCTTTTCAATTTTTCAATGAAATGACTTTTCTTTCTCATTCTTTTTGTTTTGCTTTTCTGTTTTTTTTTTTTTTTTTTTTTTATGGATTGGGATGCCACAACTATACCTCGCACTAGCCTTCAAATATACTTTCTTCTTCTTTTACCAAACATAGAACCTTACACCTCTAACCTCACTTGTCCTCTTATATCCTGATTTCTCAGATTGAGGGTGAACTGAAATAGGTCAAAAGGTTTTGGGTTTACATTTTTTGGTTTTCATTAAAGAAAAACTGAGATTTTTAGGCTCAAATGGTGTGTATCAAGGGCAGTTCAAAGGTGGAAAATTTTAAGCTTAAACTGTCCAAGGGATGGCCTTACTTCATGTCCTCAATGTCATGAATGCTATCAAGCTGTTTCAACTTAGATTTGCCTAACTTCTAGTGATCAAAAGTAGATCCAATCAGTCCTTAGAGCAGAAAATTTGCCAAGACAATCTTCAAAGAAAATTTTTCAGGCCCAAATCTCACTGGGTATGGTCTTCCGAGGTATCCTCACAGTTTCTCTCTCATTTCAAGTTCACTAAACATCAATTTTTAAAAATTCTTGACTTTTGCTTCATGAAAAATATTAAAATTACAGCTCATTTCAGTTTTAAAAGTTTTTTAATTTCCTCTTTTTTTCAAAAATCAGGTGGGAAATTACTTTATTTTCAAAAACTTTTTCAACATAGCTTGCACTAGCATTAACTCATTTCATTGGCACACCTGTCATACCCCCAAACCTAAGATGAACATTGTCCTCAATGTTCTACAGAATGAGAAACTAGGGGCAGCAGGGTAAAAGAAGAAATAAAAACTAAGTAGAAAAATTGCAGCTATGTGTAGCAGAAAATAGAAAAAAAACAAAACTGAATAGATGAGCAGAAAAATGGAAAAAAAATGCTATATAAATGCAGGAAATTACTGATAAAACAGAAAAAACAGCAAAACAAAACTAGAACTGCTACCAAATACAAACTACCAACTGACTATATGAACAGAAAAATAAAAGAACTATTATGGAAATGACAGCAAACTAATTCTAATAACAGAAAAATAGTAAAAACAAGGTAAGGGACTGAATACAAAGCTACAAAAAAAAAAAGAAAAATGCAGATACAAAAATAGAATTCTAAACACAAAATCAGGAAGACAAAGTTAGAAAGTAACTATAATCGCAGAAGAATGCAAGGAACCAGTAAAACTAGGACACATTAACCTAAGAAAGAAAAATTAGCAATCTAAAAACAAAATTTTAAACTAAAATTCCTAAAACAGACAATCCTAATACTGAATCATAACTCCCCTACGCCAAAGAAAACCCCAAAAGCCTGAGCCAATCAAATACTTATGAATCTAAGTGATTATAAAAATGATCAGCAGGAATAAAATACAGTGAAAAGCAAGATTCATAAGACTGACCCCTATATTGATGATGTGTATGAATCAAAAAGAATTTCCAAATAATTAAGCATGGGAGCACACATTAAAAGCAGGATTCCTACAGCTGAGATCCATTTAATGGTGAAGAAATCTCGATGGAAAATAAAATCAGTGGCTCCATTGAATATTCCAAACAGCATATGAGCCACTGCTCATTATCCTACATGATTCCTCAAAATGAAAAACCATGATCTCAGCAGGTCCAGATGGGAAAAATGAATAAAAACAAAGAAGAGCAACCCATTTGAAAGATATTTTTACGTTTTTATAAATTTCTATTTTTTTTTTTTTTTTTATCAGCCCAGGCTCAACAAGAGCCCTTATTTACTACTGTTGAAAAATAATAAGCAAAAATTTTCTATTTGTGTTTACATTTTCTTTTATTTTTTTATTTGGTTTTATTGAGTTATACAAAAATTAGAATGACAGCAAACATAGCGAAACTGCTGGTCAAAAAGAATTTAAAATTAGAAAATGAATGCAAAGGAGATGGGGATGCAAATTCAGGCAGATCTGCTCCTGCTGCAACCCATCAACTCCTCTTGTGGCCACTGCTCCAGATCTGCAAAAATCCAACAACTACAGCAGTACCTTATTCAAGCATATTGAGAAAAATAAAAAGGAAAAACTCAGGCCACTACCTCATTTTTGCTAAAGGACAAAAGAGTGACAACAGCATTTATTCAAATAGCTAGAAGGCAAAGAATAAAAACTCAGAAAAATAAAAAAAAAATTGCTGCAGTAAAACAGGTTTTCTTTATAAAACTGCAGTAGACATTTAATCAAGCACTCGAAATGCAAAGTGCAGGTTTAAAGCAAAAATTAAAATGAAAATCAGATCTATAAAATGGAAAAACTCAGATCTACTATCTAGATCAAAACTCCCCGGCAATGGCGCCAAAAACTTGTTGGGGATTTTCAGTGTGTTGATTTATTGTGTAATGATAAAAGTAAAATAAAATCAAAGTAAAAACAGAGAATGAATTCTGCACATCTAAAATATCCTAGACCTGCAAGATACAGGGTTCTTTGTAGAAAGTTTTAATAAGTAAGATTTTGTCCCACAGGGAGTAGTGATCTAAACCTAGAAGGTGTATAGTAGACCTCCAGATCTGGCTACAGATCTAGCAATTCTATGAAAACAAAAAAAAAGAGAGTTTTTCTGTGTCACTAGATCTAATTCTATGAAACTGAAATCAAACTAAACTAAAAGATGGAGGAAGATGGATGGACAAATAAAGATCAAATGGTGAGAAATAGGCAGCCAGGACCTGGTTCTTATTGCAAAACAGATCAAGATCTGAGGATATGCAACCATCCCTCAACTGGCTATAAGCACAGCTGTAGGGTAGAAAGCTCCACTTCAAATCGCAAGATCCACCTGGTCTTAAGGCTATGATCTATCCACTTTAATGGTCACAGACCATCCTATTGACTTTATCGAATCCATGGATTTGCAACAGACGAATCCAATTGGAGCCTGAGCTTTAACTCATCTTAAGGTTATGATCTGTCCACTTTAATAGTCACAGACCATCCTAGGGATCTCCTCCAAAGCTAAAGCATCAATTAGAACAATTAAAATCACTACATATGCTGCAATTCTCAGGTCACGGACTCAAGGAATCACAGGAGTATTAGATCCAGGGAAATCAGATGGTCATCAAGAGATCTACCAGTTAAGTGGGTGAGCTGATTAACAAACTCCTCTACACAAATTCGATCGAGAATCTAATGGGACCACAAGATCTTTAGATCTAATTAAAGCATTAAGAACAACAAGTTATTGCTTCAATCAAAACAACTTACAATAACATTATTCCCAGATCTGTAGTCTGTGCATCGATCCACATTTCTTCATGCCGAAATTACAATTACAAAACAGATCTGAGCTGCTATCTAGATCTAATCTAACAGGTTGGATTAGAGAGAGAAGAGGGAAGAGAAAAAGAAAAATAAAAACTTAAGCTAAACCTAAATGAGCTAAGGAGAACTCAGGCTATTCCTTTATTCCTACTTTCCTTGCTGAAGAAAAATAGCAGAATAGATGGGTATTTATATATATGCATCGATCCATGTGCCTTGAGTTGCAGCCAATCAGAGATCAGAGGACTCAGTTTTTTTATGCACAGCTGAGGTGTCTTCATTTCGGCTAAGGAAAATCACATGTGGACTGCTGTCCCATGTGCAAAAATTTGTGCCCAGCTGATGTGTTTTTACAGCTCTCAAAAATGCCCCTGTCGGCCACTGATATTTGCTAATGGAACCCAAGATAAATCCCTGAGATGTGTGGGACATTGGGATGTGTGCCTTAGAAGCATTAGAATCCCTAAAATGTCCCTAAAGTGTGAAATAGATGGCTGGAACCCGTGCCTCGATAGGTTGGAGCTTCAAAACTTTGATCTCGACAGGTTCAGGCATCTGTTCGATAGGTTGGAGCTTCAGAACTTCGATCTCGACAGGTTCAGGCATCTGTTCGATAGGTTGGATGGGCTTCAGGTGTGCATTCGACAAGATCTCGACAGGTTCATTCAACCATTCGACAGGATGCTCGATAGGTTTATTTTCAGCATCAGAACCTCTCGACAAGTTCAAACAACCATTCGATAGGTTACGACAGGTTCAAACAACCATTCGATAGGTTGCGACAGGTTCAAACATCCATTCGATAGGTTGCGACAGGTTCAATTTTAGCCTTTTTTCAGCACTTTAGCTTGATTTCAGCACATACCAACTCGTGGGGTTCAAAACAAGCCCTCGTGGAGTCTATTTTCAGCACATAACAACTCTACAATCCACATTCCAGCTTTGACATCTTCTCTAGTCCTTCAAATATAGCAGTTGTGCTACTAATGTGGCTCATTTTCCAGAAATAAAACTGCTTGAAGGTCCTTGTTTGCAGCACTAAAACTGCTGAGTGCAGCAGTGACACTTCAGCTAACTGTTCAAGTTCTTCAAGGCAGCTATGCATGCTGGCTTTGCAGTTTTATGGTTTGGTGCATCAGCACTAAAGTGCTCACATCTTTAATGGTATCAACTGCTCTTATGCTTCAAAGATTGCTTTAACCAAAGCTGCACAAGTGCCACTTGAACTACTGCACTGTTGAATATATAAATTGTTGAATTGCCGATTTGCTCAAATCGTTGCAGCAGCAGTCCATAAAACTTGGGCTTCACCACTCTCTCTCAGCAGGTCTTCAAAGGCCCCCAAAGCATGCTAAAAGCCCTAATGGTGTGAACCACCATGGTGCCTTTTCAATAAATCCATCAGCTCTACTGCTAAACACAAAATTCCCTCTTCTTGGAGAAGAGGGACTTGGGTTTAACGGTAGATGATAAGGTGGTGACTTGAATGGCAAAAGGGTGATAACTTAAGCTAATAGGGTCACTAGGGTCCTAAAGAAATATACCCCAGACTTTGGGATGGTCCACAAGTCAAACCCCCAATGTCAATTTTAGCCATTTTTTGAAGGAAAACCAAGCCCGAACTATTGGAAGTTGAAGACCTGCAGGGGCCCATCCCGGTTTTGCAATATCCTGCACAAATCTGCGATCTTCATTTTACCATAATTTTTTATGTATAACTCTGATTGAGGAGATTTTTGGCTTGTTGGAAAGCTGGGAAAGTCCTCTTTCCAATAGTATATAACTTAGCTTTAGAAAAGGTTTCTATAAATTTTGGCACTGCTCTCTTTAACCACTGCTCAGGAGGGTTCGAAGCTGGCTCTATGGGTTCGATTTTGCAATTTTCTACACAAATCTGTAATCTTCATTTCGCCATAACTTTTGATGTACAACTCTAAATTAGGAAATTCTTAGCTCGTTACAAAGATAAGAAGCTCTACATTCTAATGGTATATGCCTTAGGTTAGAAAACTATCTATAAAAACTTTGGCACTCCTCTTTCTAACCGCTATTCAGGGGGATTCAAATCGAGCCCGGGAAGGGTTCTAATAGGTCTGGGAAGGCTATGGTTGATTCCTAAGGATTTGAAATAATTTCTAAGGGTTTTGAGATGATTCTTAAGAGTTTGAAAAATACTTTCGAATGCTCGGGGGTACGCCTTTCTCGAAGTATGTGTCGATCGGGCCTTGGGCCAAATTTGGGTGTCTATAGATGCGCCTCTTTTATATCCGATCACTAATGATGGAATGCTAAAGACAAGAGACATCCGAAGAGGCCCAAGGCATTACTGACGAGTCTACTGCATTTAGAATGAACTTCAAACATCATATGAGTATCATGGTGAGAAAACGAAAGCCCTGTATGTCGGGAAAATGGTTGTTTCGTAAGGTAATCAGTCTCCAAGCGTTTAGCGACATTACTGGGCATAACCGAGGTAAAATGTGTTGCGAAAGTCTAATAGCTAGAAAAAATGATCGCTTCTCAAGATGATTTGAAGGAGTTTGATGTTTAAGATTCATTCTGAATACAACAGCTTCATAAGTAAGGAGGGTGATCGGCCCGCATTCAAAGATAGGCGCAAAGTAAGTACGCAAGGTTTCATAGTTTGTGCCCAATTATATGAGGCATTGACCGCCTCATCTCAGTGGTGGTGCCCTTTCTTGAAGTAGGGTTCAAGGTCTTTGGGTGAACCCATTGATCCTAAAGTTTATTTAGCACGACTACCCAAGCAGAGCGAATAGATGTCGCAACGCTTTTTGGGAGTACGTGCTATTTTTTTATAATGTGCCCCGAATCAATATGACCTTGAGCATCTAACCACAAATAACACTGAGCAGATCCGACCAAAATTGGGTATCTACGAAAGGAGACATCCAATCCTAGTCTTTGCCGATAATGATCTTATAAATCATTTAACTATGTATATACATGCACCCATTAAGGGTGATAAGCAACAAAGGAGATGGAAGTCTCGACCCAGATCCCGTCCAGGTACAATTTACAAGAACAAATGACTATCCTACAGATATTCAGACGCATGGCGTACACTTTACAGGGATACCGTGCCAATACAGGTTTTAAGCCTGTGGAAATAAGAGAAATGAGCCCTTCTGTATACATGTTTACACATAGTTTGATTGGCATGTAGTTTAATTTTCAACAAGTTAGTTTCAACCAACAATTGACCTTTTTCATAACGGAGTTACCCGGATCTCAAACCCCGTAGGGCGCATGTCCGGACAGCACAGACCAAGAGTCCACACCTCCGAAATAGCTCGTGATGAATCTAAAGTTAGACACTCACGTTCCTATGAATCCACAAACAGAGCGCTCATCGCAAAGATTTAGCAGTGGAGTCGATCCAATCAAAATATTGACCATTTGATTGGGATTAACACCGTTGCTCCTACTTTAAAGTAGGATCCATAGATCCAAGGCAAACCTTAGACTTGAAACATTAATTTAGCACAGCTGTATTGCTAATAAAATATTAATATTTGACCACATTGAAATCCGCATGTGCGTAGCAAAAAGTGCCATAAAAACTCATCTATCTTTTTTATTTTTAAAATGATTATATATATTTTTTTGGATTTTTGTTTTTAGATATTTTTTGTTCTTTTTCTTCATTTTTAAAATAAAAGTACAATGCTATAAATGTGTATATGGAAAAGAGTAGAAATATAGAATTTTTTTTGTATTTAGATGTTTCTTGATTTTTTTCTTTTTTTGGCCTTTCTTCTTTTTTTGTTTGATGCCTTATCAGTGAGACGAAGTAACAGGTCCCTTTTTTAGCATAGCCAAACTCGTTCATGCGGTCAGACCTGAGTGAGGTTTAGAATTTTCCAAGGTCGAAACGCCCATCCCTTTGGATCAAATTAACCTTTTCTCCTAACCTTGGGTCATACGTTTGACGATGTAGCCTGAAGATATTCCTTTATCGTAACCCCGACGGTTAACATGAGCGCCCCGCTTGGCAAATCGACAACATGTAGATGTAACCGAAGGAAGTAACTAAATGATTTTCTTCTTTTTTTTTGAATGTTTTTACTCACAGCGCCCAAGATGGGTTTTCGTCGTGCCTATTATTTCCCTCTTTTTTCCCATAATGCCCTTTCGAGTTTTCATTACGTCCATGAGTATAGCTCTCTTATCCCAAGCGCCCTTTTGGGTTTTCACCTGGTCCGCACAAGCTCGCTATTTTTACCATAGCGCCCTTTCGGGTTTTCACTACATCCATCTTGCTTTGAGCTTATATTTTTATTTTATTATTTTTTTTCTTTCATTTTTTTTTGAAAAGCCACGACATAGATGTTGATTATGTCATAGCCAGCCGGATGGGGTTCCGGTGTTGTCTCACAACTCTGCCTGTGTTGACTTAATCGATACTATGACTGCTTGTGAACCTAAAAAGAGGGCTTTCTTCAGGGTGTAGCTTGGCCATGGGTCAGGTTAAGATTTGAAGGTATGCTAGGCTAAAAAGGGTTTCCTTGACACGGTCTCAGTTTCTCACAATATACTTTCTTCCTTGGGTGATTTTACCGTACATGCCCCATAATTCTTTTATATTTTTTCTTTTTTTCTTTATTTTATTTCAAGTAATCTCTTTCTGGGGTTTGGTTTTTCCGATTTTTTTTGGATTTTGATTTTACTTCCCCTTTTTTGTTTATGTACACACTTTTTCTCTTCTCTTTTTTTCAAGAAAGGGGTTTGTTGAAAGAAAGGCCCATGCTCAAAATGGGGTAGCAAAGGATATTATCATTTTTAGGAATGCTTTTTGGCTACTGTTTGGAATGATGGCCTCTTTTAGGTGGTTCTTAAGCAGTCACGTATCTATTTCGCCAATACTTACCTTATTATGATAGACTAAGAGTAGAACCATCGAACATATCCAGCATTGATGAGGTTAAGAAGATGATCTCCGTCCATGGCAGCGAGGCAGATGGCGTATCCCGGTAGCACTTCTCGGACAATGTAAGGTCCCTCCCAATTCGGCTTGAATTTCCCTCTCGGATCGGCGTGGAGGGATTGGAAGATCTTCTTCAGTACAGTGTCTCCTATCTTCAGATCTCGACCGCGAACACATTTATTATAAGCGCGTGCGATTCGCCCCTGGTAAACTTGAGTATGACATAAGGCTAGGAGTCTCTTCTCGTCCAATAAGTTCAATTGTTCAAAGTGGGATCTCTCTCTCTTTACTTCGGGTAAGCCTGATTTCATGAGGATTTGGAGTGAGGGTACTTCAACCTCTTCCGGTAGGATGGCCTCGGTTCCAATCTTGATAAGTGACGACCATTTTCTTGAGGATGTGGATGACCGTCTTGTTCACAGGTTCCACGGCTCCATTAGTTTGAGGCCGATAAGGGGACGAGCAATGGTGCTTGATTTTGTATTACTCGCAGAAGGCCTGGATGCACTTATTCACAAAGTTTGTGCCGCTGTCCGCGATAATATCCTTGGGTACTCCAAATCCACACACAATATTATTTTTGAGAAACTTCTCGATGTGACTGGCCGTGATGTTGGCATATGACGCCGCTTCTACCCACTTGGTAAAGTATTCAATGGCGACAAGCATGAACCGATGTCCGTTGGATGCTTTCGGATTAATCATTCCAACGACGTCAAGGCCCCAGGTAGCAAATGGCCAACGAGTGGTCATGCAGTATAGATTGATGGCAGGAGCGTGTATCAGACTGGAGTGTTCCTGACACTTGTAGCATTTCTGAACATGTTTGCAGCAATCTGATTTTATAGTGATCCAAAAGTACCCTTGCCATAGAATTTTCTTAGCGAGCATGTGACTGCTGACATGGGCACCGCATACTCCTTCGTGGATCTCTCTCATGATGTTGATCGCTTCACTTTCTGTAAGGCACCTGAGCAAGATGTTATTGTATGATCGCTTGTATAGGCATTCCCTGTAAATGATGTATCCTGCCGCTAAATGTTGAATGGTTCGTTGGTCCGTCTTAGATGTACCCTCAAAGAAAGTGTCTCGAGGAAATTCTTGATATCTGAGGACCGTCCATGGATTTTATCATCAACTTGATGAATTAATTTCAGGATATAATTGGCTCATCATCAGGCTTTATAGGTTCCTCAATTTGGAGACAGGAGGTCGGCTTATTCCTTTGCTCGATCATGATCGGCTTCATCTCAGCACCATACGGGATTTCTATCATTGATGCCGACGTTGCTAGTGCGTTGGAAAAGTGATTCCTTATCTGAGGGACATATGAGAATATCACGTCTTTGAAGCAATCTATCAGATCCTCGAGGTGTTCATGGTAAGGGATCAGTTTCTCATCTTTTATCTTCATATCTCCATTCGTCTGGCATATGATCAACTGTAAATCGTCGAATACTCAAAGGTGAGTTACGTTCAGATCAAGAGCCGCCTGCAAACTAGCGGCACAAGCTTCGTACCCGGCCATGTTATTAGTGCAAGGGAAGTTGAGCTTGATAGAGACCGATATATATGATCCTTTCGGCAAAATCAGAATGGCGCCAACTCCCTGACCATCAGCATTAGCTGCCTCGTCAAAGTGCATTACCCAAGATTCCTCTTCTTCCTCAGTATCATCCTCTGTCATGAACAAGATGTCCTCATCGGGGAACTCAGTTCTCAAGGGTTCATAATCTGGAAAAGGATTGTCGGTAAGATGATCAGTGAGTGCTTGCCCCTTCATCAACTTCTAAGTGATATATATGATGTCAAACTCAGACAATAAAAGCTTCCATCATGCGGTTCATCCAGTAAGAGTCGGCTTCTCGAAAAGGTACTTCAACGGATCCATTCGGGCCAAAAGTAGAACAGCTTGGGATAGTAAGTAATGGTGGATCCTCTGAGTAGCCCATATAAGAGCCAGGCATGCTTTCTCCATATGAGAATAGTATGTCTCATAATCAGTAAACTTCTTGCTCAGATAGTAGATGGCTTGCTCTCTTCTTCCTATCTCGTCATGCTATCCTAAGACACATCTCAACCAAATTTCCATCGTAGAGAGATACATCAGGAGTGGTCTCCCTGGCTCGGGTGGTACTAACACAGGTCGATTAAGGAGGTAACTTTTGATTTTATCGTACATTGCCTGATAATCATCGTTCCATTCAACGGGCGAGTTCTTCCTTAGTAGTTTGAAGATCGGCATGCAAATTGGAGTTAGTTGTGCAATGAACCGGCTGATATATTGTATTCTATCCAGGAACCCTCTAACTTCTTTCTCAGTAGATGGTGGTGGCATTTCAGTGATGGCTTTAAATTTAACTAGGTCGACCTCGATCCCTCTCCTGTTGACGATGAATCCTAATAGTTTTTCGAACATAGCACCAAATTTGCACTTTTGTGGATTCAGATGTAACCTGTACTTTCTCAATCTTTCAAATAGCTTCTAAAGGTTTACCAAGTGATTGTTTCACTCTAGTGACTTGGCTATCATATCATCGACATATACTTCAATTTCTCAGTGCATCATGTCGTGAAATATCACAGTCATAGCTCTCTGGTATGTTGCACTGACATTCTTCAGCCCAAACGATATGACTCTGTAGCAAAAGGTTCCCTAAGGAGTGATAAATGTCGTCTTCTCTCGATCTGCCTCTACCATCTTATTCTGATTGTATCCTGAGAATCCATCCATGAAAGAAAGCATCTCATGCTTAGTAGTGTTATCAACCAAGATGTCGATGTGCGATAATGGAAAATCGTCTTTCGGGCTTGCCATGTTCAAGATTCTAAAATCAATGCACATGCGGACTTTTCTATCCTTCTTCGGTACAAGCACAATATTGGCTAGCCATTATGGGTACTTAGATACCATGAGAAACCCCGCACCATACTGCTTGATGACCTCGCCTTGAACTTTCAACATCCACTCGGGTCGAAGGCGTCTCAGCTTCTGCTTAACCAACTTCATATCAGGGTAGAGAGGCAACTCATGCTCGACCAAATCAGTGTCTAGACCAGGCATGTCCTCGTACGACCAGGAAAAAATGTCTTGGTATGACCGAAGGAAGTTGATCATGCTTTTTCTTTCTTCGAGAGATAGCAACATTCCGTCTTGGTAATTCAGGGAATCTCCTCAGTCCCCAAATTAGCATCCGCGATTTCTTTGATGATGGGGGTAGGGCCATGCTCAAATTCGACAAACCAGTCAAGGAGCTCATTAGGGAGATCCTCGTCCAGACTCGTAACACCTACCTGTTATTGTATTTCTACAGGAAAGGGGTCGATTTTACGTGAGATGGATATTTCGATTAAGACATCTTTTTGTAGAATTTTATTTAGAATTTTAAATGACAATATTTTTGGACTTCGTATTTTTTCAATGTTTTTGGAATTTTTATTTTCTTCGGAGACTAACCCTTGGCAGCACAAGTCTGTGTATATACAAGGTATTGCCTGCCAAGGGCTTATCTCACTTTTTATAGGTTATTTTTTTTAAGAAGCGGGTGTCAAATGTTAGGCTACTCTCTGCTTCCAGGATTTGGGGAAAAGATGCCCAATTGCATACCTGAGAGGCCGCTCCTTTACCTATTTGGATGGAGGGTGCTAACTGATACGGCTCTTCGGAGTCAGCCTCCATCATGTTGATCCTCATTTCATCTGAGATGATATCCTCAAACGTTAATATAGTTTTGTGGTGATTCACCACAGGGAGAGTTTGTTCAGATATGAGCCGTCGTTCCTCAAAGAGGGATAACGCGGCCAAGTCTATCTCGAGGCTAGGAAGGGTGATGTGGGGATTGGTGGGGTGAACTAGTGTTGTAGGCTTGTGTGGGGTTAATCAGGTTACCCCATTTCGGTCAATTTTTACAACTCCGGCGCTCACGAATAAACTTCTGATATGAGGCTTGGGACGGGATTTCTCCTCTATGGGGATCCCCCTAGCTTTTGCCACTATCGTTGCGCGAGCTTTCTCCTTAGCCTCTCACACCTCTTCTTCCGTGGGCTTGTACCTAGCCAAATCTGACTTTTTGGCCCCCCTTAGCTGTGACAGGCTCCTTCCTACCTTGCAGTCGAGGCCCAAGTCCTCTACCTTTTATATAGCCCCACTTTTGGAGCATAGCCACTGCTGCTACCATTCCACCTACGGTTCTTAGAACAATTCCCTTGATGGGCTCTGGGAGTATCGTCGACACCTCGTATTCAAAACTATGGAGGTCAACGTCCTCCATAATGTGCGGCACATCCAGCACTTTGGGCTTTTCAATGTTGTTGGTGGCTTTTTCCTTCTCACTATGCCCCTCACCAATGATTGTGATGATCTTATGTCTGGATGTAAACTTGAGCTTCTTGTACAGTGTAGATGGGATTGCTCTGACTTCATGCAACCACAGGCGCCCTAACATCAAATTGAATGAGGATTTGATGTCCATCACTTGAAATAATATGGAGAAGGTCATTGGCCTAATCAATAGCTCAAGGTCAAATTCTCCCATTATCTCTCTTCGTGTGTTATCAAAACCTCTGGCACTAGTTCTCGTGGGTCTCAGCATGCACAGATCTACCCCAATCTTGGTGGCAGTTCTCAATGGGCATATATTTAATGCAGACCCGTTATCAATCAAAACCAAGGAACTTATTATATTTTCGGACTCAACAATAATGTTAAGGGATTTGGAGTGACTGCTCCCTTCATCTGGTAAATCGACATTCAAAAATGAAATGGCATTTAGAGCCATACCTGACCAATTATTTTCCCGACTTCATCTGGGCTAACCTAAAGTGACACGTGCACATTCTTTAACAGCCCCATTAATGCTTGAAAATAGAGTAAGGACGTCATTAACAGATCCCATACAGTAATATGGGCAGGCATTCTTCTCAGTTAAGTCTCTAATATATGTTGTCGACTCATTTTCTTAAAAGGATTCACGGCGCTATCCTTCTTTCCCTCTGGTTAGGCTTGTGCTACCGCTGGTGCTTCTTGCTGCTTAAAATCTTCTCAGATTGGGTAACAAAATCCCATGCCCCTTTTTTATTGCTGCCAGTGTTGATATCTATTTATTCATAACTCAGCGGGACCTAATGAGGATCATAGGTCGGTCCCAAAATTTAAAATGGTATAGCTACCTAAATCGGATGCACTTGCACTATGGGCTCCGGGGGTGTGGGTAACACTTGATTCACTTCGGTGATAGTTGGTTGGTCGAAATATTGGGCCAGATGAGGGTGGTGAAGCTTGTGGGTGGCTGCACTAGGGGTAAAAGGATAGGAGAAGGCCATTGGTAGCTGATAGGTGTTGGCGGGGGATTGGGGGTATGATGGGCTATCGAGTAATTGATGGGGGTGCTGGTGTATGGTTGATATGAATTTATGTGCACATAATTGACGAGTGTGGGTGATAGAAAATAAGCCCTAAGATCTAAGGGTTCAATTCGTGGTGTCGGGTTGGGAAAATAATCTGATAAATTCAAGGGTTCAATCACCCTAGTATTCTTTTCTTCACAATTTCTCGGCAATGGTGCCACATAGTTCTCCCGATCATTGATGTAGTCTAACGAGTCAAATTCAAACTCCTCCTCACATTCTTTTGTCATCCTGATGGTGGGTCTGGGACCCGCTCCTTCAGTAGGATGTGGGGGTAATGGCACTTGATGAATATTCGCATGCTGGTTTACTTGAGAAGGTGCAAGTGGGATGATTTTCCCAACATCAATTAAATCTTGAATTGCATGATTCAATGGGAAGCAGCGATCAGTCGGGTGACCCAAACCCTGATAAAAATTATAGTGGGTATTAGGGTCATAATTCTTTGGGATTGGGTGAGGAGGAGATTATGGTTGATGAATAGTAACTAATTCCTTTTATATTAGTAAAGGTAAAAGCACACTTAGTGATTGCCCTAAGGGTGTAAACACTCGGTTGTAGCGAGCTCTCCTCTGCTCCGGAGTCATCTGCATTCCTTGTCCATTCCCTACTCTCTGCATCTGCTTAATTCTGACTGGTGCTGGCGGAGCTGCTCTTTGCATCTGCTCAGTTTTGACTGGTGTTGGCAATATTCTGGACATCGACCCCTATTCTTTTCTTGTTCCTCTGTTCTGAAAACCTTTTAGCCCCACTGGCTCCACTTGGTACATTCTTATTCAGGCGACTTTCTCTGATAGCATCTTCACATCTATTGGCATTCCTTACCATATCAGCAAAGCTGAACTGTTGCTGGTACACTAAAAATTCTGAGATCACTGGCAGAGTATTTTTAGAAATCATTTCTATCTATTCATCATCAGGTATCCTATTTCTAACCTGAGCTGCCAATACTTTCCAACGCTCTAAATAATTGCTAAAGGTCTCATTCGAATTTTGCTTCAAACGGGCTAAGTCTGACTTACGCGGTGTAATGTCTATATTATAGATATATTGTTCCTGAAATAGGTGCGTCAAGTCCTTCCAAGTTTTCATCATAGATGGTTCCAAAGATGTAAACCATCTCAAGGCTGGACCAGTCAATCTCTTTTCAAAGACCTTTATCAATAGTCTTTCGTCCCCTCCATACTGGAACAGTCTCCACAATAAGACTTGAGGTGTGCTATGGGATTGTCGGTGCCATTGTATTTGTCAAAAGCCGGCATTTTAAATTTTGGAGGCAAAGGGACCTCAGCGAACAAACACAAATCTGTGAAGTTTGTGGCATGGATTTCAGCACCACCTATTTTCAACAACTACTTCTATATTTTGTCCAATTATTCTTTCAACTATTCTGATTCCTTGGATATGGGGGCCACTCTCTCAGCAATCGGTTGGACTTCACTCTGGGCTACCAGGGGGTGGGCAATTATAGGTGGGGGGTTAAGGCTGGCCAATGCCCCAACATAGGCTCCACTATTTCTAATCTCGTCCTTTTCATACTGCTGGTCTACATGAGATGCAGTAAGGGAGGGATTCTCTTGCTGGTGTTGCATGGACTGGATGGGGATAGCATGAATGGGGGTTGGGTGAGTCCATTGGGGATGAGGGAAGGTTTGTTGGATGATGGGATAAGTAAAAGTCAGATTTTTTGGTGGGGCCTAATGAGGCCATTGGGCCTGAGGAAGGCTTGAAACTGACTTTGGGATGTTGGGATATGGGTGAATTGGGGTTGGTGTAAGGCATGGGTTTGAGTTGGGTATGAGGGTTGTGAGTGGGTGAAATTTTGGAGGAATTGTGAAGGGTATGGGTGTGAGGCTCCAAGGTTTTGCTAGGCTTGGGTTTGGGCTATGAAGCCTTGGGAGGGTTGGGCTATGAAGGTTTGGCCCATAGGTCCTTGGGAAGCTTGGGCCACAAAGCCTTGGTCATGATGGGTTTGGGCCATGGGCCCCTAGTGGGTCTAGGCCATGGGCCTTTGGTGGGTCTGGCCCATTGGGCCTTGGTGGGGCTGGGCCATGGGCCCTTGATGGGTTTGGTCCATTAGGCTTTGGTGGGTTTGGTCCATGGGCCCTTGAGGCATGTGGAAAATGGGGGTTTGGGCCATTGGGCCTTGGGGTATGTGGGAAATAGGGGTTTGGGCCATTAGGCCTTGGGGTATGTGGGAAATGGGGTTTCGGGCCATTGGGCCTTGGGGCATGTGGGAAATGGGAGTTTAGATGGTGTGGATGATGGGGGGTTGATGGGGGTCGTGAGGGAATGAGGCATGGAGGCTTGATAGGGTCTCGGATGGATTCATGGGTGTGTGGTATGGATGAGGGGGGATGTGTTGGGAAGCCTTCCACCTATTATAGGTTGGAACATCTCCTCCATCATGGCCATGGAAGGGGGATTGGATAGAGATGGGTTATTTGATGGTTGGAGGGGTATGAATGGGGTGTGTAAAGAGGAAAAATTGGGCATGACCCGGGTAAGTGGCGGGATATGAGATGGGTTGGAGGAATGAGGTGGGGCATTGGTGGATGAAATGGGCATATATGGGGAAGATGTAGGGGGCATGGAGGTGTGAGAATGAGAGAGGAAAATTGTTCATGATTCTGAAAAAAATTGGCATGACCTGAGTAAATGGAGGGATGTGTGGGGGATCGAATGTGGCATGGATAGATGTGGGTGGATTGGGTTGGGCGGATGAAAAATAGGGTATGTTGGTTAAAGTGGGGGATGGGGCTGGGTTTGGACCGGGTGTGGAAAGAGGGTGAGATGGGTTGGAGATGGCCATGGGTGAAGGCATGGCTTAAGAAAATGACGGGAAACTTGGATTTTGGGTATTTTCGGAAGTGGTGGAAGGGAAGATAGGGGCACCGAACAGGCCGGTTACAGTGAGGGTTGATTGGGTGAGGGGGGCAGAAGTAAAAGCTTCCTCGGTATGGGAATGGGTCAGAGAATGTGACGGGAATGAGTCGGGATCGGTGTAAGCCAGGTCCACAGTCCACGACATAGCCCGGTATCGGGTTGAGTACGGGTGCCTCGGATGGGGCCCGTAAAGCTTCCTCCTTCCCCTATGGGATGTTGGAGGGTATGATGATGCCGTTGTACCGACACCAATCAAGACTTTATTTTTTGGTTTTTTATTTTTAATTTTTTTGAATTTTTATAAGTGAAAAGAAATGAGGATTCCGGGGCCTTTTGAATTCCCTTCTCGGGTGGCTCTCGTACCCTAAATAGGTCTCGCGGCACAGGTTTCAAAGCGCTTTGGAAGAATCAAAGAGAAATCCCTTGATATATTGAAGGCACAAAAACTGATGCAAATAACCTGATCCCTTGAAATGAATTAAAAAGAAGTCACCTTCTTTTGACCGACGAGAGCGTATTGGGTGTCGAAAGTTACAGCGCCTCAACAGAGGCACTAAACACACTGATCGAGGAGTCCGGGATGTGAAGTAGGCCACTAGATTCGGGCTATTGCTATGTACCCAAAGCTGGCACAACTATTAGGTGCGTCGGACCAAAAAGTCCCCCTTTGTATGTTGGCGCAGCTAATACTTGCATCAATGTAAATTTGAGGATTTTTGGCTTAGCGCAACTATTAGTGCCGCCAGGCAAAAATTGGGTTCCAGATTGTTTGACAGTAGCAGTTCCAACCCGAAATGAGTCTCCTAAGTAATTTTTTCTGGAATTTGGGCTTCCGAGGATTGACTGTTCTAATGATACGTCTCTTTCCTCACCGATCCTAAGGGTTTAGAGGCCAAATTGAGTTCACTATCGCTCTCTTTTTCTCGGGTTTTAAGCTTGGTAACGAGAAGGTTACCCACCCGATATACCTCAAGTGCAAGTTCTCAGGTACTAGGTGGGCTGGGACTTTTTCAGATCATCACCACTAGGGGCTGCCACCGTACTAAGACTCGAGAGTTTGTATGTGTGCCTAAATAACCCAACCCTTGAAAATCTATCCCGCAAAAATTAATTTAAATCTCCTTTGTTGGTTCAATTTTATTTTTTACTTTTAAGGAAATTTTCTTAAGTTCAAAGATCGGGGGTGATGTCTCGTACCGCCTCTACAGGCCGGTGTTTACTAACAGAATATGATTGCGGAATTAAAAGCGCCAGTAGACCCGCCAAATGGCTAAGGTACTTGAAATGACGGAAATATAAAGAATTTAAATGACAATGCACAAGTAGACCCGCCGATCGGCTAAGGTGCTTGAAATGACGAAAACATAAAGAAATTGAATGACGGTACACAAGTAGGCCCACCAAACGGCTAAGGCTCGTAAATGACGTAAAAGTAGGGGTAAGTAAAATGACGTAATCAGAGGGGTGAGTAAAAAAAAAATAGTAATAAAAGAGTTAATAAATCAAAAATAAAGAGGTCAAATTCAAGGGGAATCTCTACTAGCTACTCCCCAGTAGAGTTGCCATCTTTGCAACCGTGGAATTTTTTATGATCCTGTCGCGACGATGAGCTCTCTTGAAAAATATAGAGTCGCCACCCAGAGCTTTTGGTGTCCCGGAAAACCTAGATCAATTTTATAAGCACCAAAGTACCATAAATATGACTCTGATTCTGGTCCATGCCAAAGGCTCTTGGGTAGGGGCTTCGGTTATTCATTGGGAAGGTGTTAGCCATAAATATGACTCTGATTCTGGTCCATGCCAAAGGCTCTTGGGTAGGGCTCGTAAGCGGTCTCTACTATGACTATTTTGATGTGTATAATATATATATATATATATATATATATAAAGAAAAGAAAATGAGCGGCACTACCCTTGCCCGAAGGCACACCGATCCTATTGAGCCCTTCCCGCTTGCCAAAATTTGGGTAGCATAACGGCTCAATTCTAGGATAGAGGAAATGCAAAGAAGGTAGAGGAACATAGGGTAGAGTCAGAGCTCTCGGGCCCTTGTAGAACCGATGTGGATCCTTGCGCGAGAGCGTCTTTGAGGAGCTTTCGAAAGCAAACGGGTAGCGGAATGGGTTTTAATCTCTAAGGCTATGGAGCTAAGAGGTAGGAGAAGAAGGCTAGGGGCTAGATCTAACTAAATCTCAAGAATTTATGATGAAAAATGGGGTGTCAAGGATGAACTAGGGTGCTGGAATTATATGGGTTTAGTGCGGGCCAATGGGAGGGGAGCTCACTAAAATTTTCTCTCTTTGAAAATTTTCCAACCCTTAAGCAAGAGTAGTGGCTCTCTATTTATAGAGAAATGGAGGATTAAGCAATCTAAGATTTTTGAAGTTTTCTAGAGCTTGGAGAAGAGGGATTTGGGTTTAATGGTAGATGATAGGGTGGTGACTTGAATGGAAAAAGGGTGATAACTTAAGCTAATAGGGTCACTAGGGTCCTAAAGAAACACACCCCAGACTTTGGAATGGTCCACAAGTCAAACCACCAATGTCAATTTTAGCCATTTTTTGAAGGAAAACCAGGCCAAAACTATTGGAAGTTGAAGACCCGCAGGGGCCCATCCCGGTTTTGTAATTTCCTGCACAAATCTGCAATCTTCATTTCACCATAATTTTTTATGTATAAATCTGATTGAGGAGATTTTTAGCTTGTTGGAAAGTTGGGGAAGTCCTCTTTCCAATGGTATATAACTCAACTTTAGAAAAGGTTTTTATAAATTTTAGCACTACTCTCTTTAACCACTGCTCATGAGGGTTAGAAGTTGGCTCTATGGGTCCGATTTTGCAATTTTCTACACAAATTCGTGATCTTCATTTCGCCATAACTTTATGTCTTAGGTTAGGAAACTATCTACAAAAACTTTGGCACTCCTCTTTCTAACTGTTATTCAGGGGATTCAAATCAGACCCGGGAAGGATTCTAATAGGTCTGAGAAGGCTATGGTTGATTCCTAAGGGTTCAAAATAATTCCTAAGAGTTTTGGGATGATTCCTAAGGGTTTGAGAAATGCTTTCAGAAGCTCGGGGGTATTCCTTTCTCGAAGTATGTGTCGATCAGGCCTTGGGCCAAATTTTGGTGTCTATAGATGCCCCTCTTTGGTATCCGATCACTAATGATCGAATGCTAAAGACAAGAGACATCCAAAAAGGCCTAAGACATTACTGACGGGTCTGCTGTATTCAGAACAAACTTCAAATATCAGATGAGTATCATGGTGAGAAAATAAAAGCCCTGTATGTCAAGAAAAATGGTCGTTTCTCAAGGTAATCGGTCCCCAAGCGCTTAGCGACAATACTGGGCATAACCGAGGTGGAATGAGTTGCAAAAGTTCAATAGCTGAAAAAAATGGTCACTTCTCGAGATGATTTAAAGGAGTTTAATGTTTAAGATTCATTCTGAATACAACAGTTACATAAGTAAGGAGGGTGATCAACCCACATTCAAAGATAGGCACAAAGTAAGTACGCAAGGTTTCGCAGTTTGTGTCCAATCATATGAGGCATTGTTAAATCGGGCTCGGAAAGAGTTCTAATAGGCCTAGGAAGGCTATGGTTGATTCCTAAGACTTTTGGAATAATTCCTAAGGGTTTTGGGATGATTCCTAAGGGTTTGAGAAATACTTTCAAAAGCTCGGGGGTACATCTTTCTCGAAGTATATGTCGATCGGGCCTTGGGCCAAATTTGGGTGTCTACAGTTTCAATAGAAGAAGAAAATCGTGATTTACAACTTTTCAGAAAAGGCACCTTTCGAAATTGCTGATCACGTGAGAAAGAACACCGTCATGCATAAAATTAGAAGATCTCTTAAAGAAGAAGTCCAATGAATCACAGATCTGAGATTATTGACGAAGAAGAATCTTAAAGGACTCTACTGCTGAAATAAAGAAAGAAATCTAGAAGTACATCAATAGAATAAAAACAAGGAAAGATAAAGTTAGAAGTAGAGTTATATTATGATAGTTTTGTTTTAGTAATTTTTTTTATTAGAATTAGAAGTTTGTAAACTGACCCTTATGATCTATAAATAAGAGGCTCGACACATAGGAATAACCATCAAAGGAACTCTCAGCATCAATTGACGACTGAGGTTGGGTTTTCTTCCGATTAAACTTAAAGTAGATTTTTATTGCTTTATAGATTAGATATCCAAGTTTTCTTAAGAGCAATTGACGTCTGGAATTGGGTGCTGAAGTTTAGAGTAGGTATCTGTAGTTTCTCAGAAGTAATTGACGACAGCGGCTGAGGGGTGAAAGATATAATTTTATTGCTTTCTAGTTTTGCTTTATTTTATTGCAATTTCGTGCTTTGTAAATATCTTCGAATTTTAATCTGAATTGATGACTCAGGTAGAAGTTTGCAGATTAGTGTAACGGTTTTTACTTTTTCATCTTTAGTTTTCTAGAATTTAATTGACGCCCAAGTTTTAGGAGATTGTTGATTAGATTAAATATGTATTGATAAGATTTTAGTATTGATAGACAACCAATGCTAGGAAACTTGATATATAGTGTAATGGTACTGAATAATTTCATAAATATCCGATAGCTGAAGATTGTGATTGACGACCATAATCTGAAGGAGGATTAAGATTTATTTTCTGCAAAATTTAGATTAAGAAATAATTCTTTTATTCATATTTCTCCAATAGATTAGGAACTTAAAATATAAATATAAGTTTTCAGAAAATTAAGTTAATATAGAAAAACCTGTCTTCGTGGGAACGATACTATACTAGAGCTACAATTTTCATTATACGCTGCAATAGGTTAAGACTTAATTAGATACACATAGAAGTAGCCAGTCAGGCATCGAGGAGGAGGTCGACTAGATAGAGGAGGAGGCGGATCAGTAGTGGATTTTGCTCATGGAAATGATGAGAAATATGTTTCCGACTGACTCTGTCACACGCATCGAGAGGGCTCGCGCTTATGCCTCTGGTTCATCTAGTTTGTAACCCGAGGGTGGCATCGAGGAGGAGGTCGACTGGACAAATGAGGAGGCAGATCGGTAGTGAATTTTGTCATTTGGATTTCCCTTGTTTTTTTGGTTGTGGAAATTTCTAACACTTGTGATGTCATTTTTATTAGTTTAACTGTTTGCTTTTACTGGTTTCTTATGAAGGACATCCGATACTTTTTGTCAGTGATATAAATATACTTTTTGGCTAATGGTATCAATATGCTTTTCGTTAATCATGTCAATACATTTTTGAAAATGATATCAACCACCTGTTGTGTCAGTTCACATCAATGATCATGTGAAAAAATTTCAAGGACAAAAATTTCTAGAGGGGAGAATGTAACGATCCAGATATTCTCACATTAGTCAAACAATTGACCCATTAGATGTGACCCTTCGAATCACTTTCATTTGAGGAACGTGAATAAATACGAAATTTGAAGCGATCTTCGGATTTTTAAGTACGCAAATTTTCGAGGACGAAAATTCTATGAGGGAAGAATGTAACGACCCAGATTTTCATATATTGTATTTGTAGTTAATAACATTTGGTCTTCAAATTTCTATATTTATTGAGTCATTAGTTAACACAAGCTATAAGATAGCCTGTTGGTTAAAGGATTGAGTTATAGGAAAGAAGTCACAGGTTCAAAACTTGACACGTAAGTTTTGAACCTTTATTTTGGACTTGGAAGTAAAAGCCTATACACCCTTCGTTGGTGTGTCACTTTACATGAATAATCTTCTTTAAGTGATAGAAAGTGGGTTATGGAGAAACCTAGCCATAATCTCTTCAAGAATTCTCCTTAAGAAAAGAACATAAGAAAAACCTCTTCTTCCCTTTAGAAACCCTAGCCGTCACATCTCTTTTCCTCAATCTCCTTCCTCACCCTAAAATCTTTTGATTATTTCTTTCACAAGAAACTCTTCGATATTTTCCACCATCAAGATCAAGGAGGGAGAAGATCAGAATATCGGATGGACGATATCCTTGAAAGCCGATCTCCTCAACCTAAATTGCCGTAGAATCACCAATCACGCTTCAAGAGGTAAATAACCATCGTGATCGTCCTTGAATTTCATTTTCTCATTTTATGGATATTAATTTCAGAATTTAGTTCATGTATATTTGGAAATCAAATTCGAACAAGACCTTCAGAAAGACAGGTCGAACTTTTGGCCGGAACTCGCTCAAGCGAGTTTGGTTCTCGCTCGAGTGAGATAGCAAAGGATGCACAAAAAACTCTCTGGAGAAGGTCGCTCGAGTGAGCAAGACCTTCAGAAAGACAGGTCAAACTTTTGGCCAAAACTCGCTCGAGTTATTTTGGTTCTCGCTCAAGCGAGTTAGCAAAGGACGCACATAAAACTCTCTAGAGAAGGTCGCTCGAGCGAGCAGCGCTTGCCGCTCAAGCAAGTTCTATCGAATTTTTGAGTTTTATCTTTTGCAACCTTTTTCTTAGAGTTCTTTGTTTGATATTAAGTACTCCAAACTATTGGTAATTATCATGCCCAATAATATGACACATGTGTCTGTAGGATTCAGACGCAAACAATAGGCATCATCTCACCTTCAATATGACACTGAAGAACGAGGTAGGGGAATTACAATGCACTCTTGCATGTTATCTCTTAATTCATAGTTATTAGTCATTACCGAGTTAGAAATGGCTCTGTATTGTTAACCTTAGAATGTGAAACCATCGATTGTTGTTCCATTATTGCATATTTGAATTGGATTTAATGTATATTGAACACGTGGTATACCTAGGACGTGGAACTCCTATAGTAAATCAAAATTCCTGAACATTGAAATGTATTAAACTCTCATTGAATATCGAAACTCATCGAACATTGAAATACATTGAACTCTCATTGAATATTAGAACTCATCGAACATTGAAATGCATTGACTCTCATTGAATATTAGAACTCATTGAAAATTGAAACGCATTGAACTCTCATTGAGTATTGAAGAGTACATCTGAATTCTGAATTAGCTATGTATTATGAACACAGTATTACGTTGTTAAAACATGCATGTGATTTGAAGAGTTGATCTGAACGAATCCTATGCGACGGCACCTACTGAACTGTGCTTCGACACCTACTAAATTGTGCTTTGGTACCTACTAAATGTGACGACGACCTCTGAACCGTCCAAGTATTCCTCACAATGCAGAAGCTTGGGCATATTGAAAAAGTGTTCATGAATAATGATGGTTGGGATTCCCATCTGCTGCCTCTGGCTCGAGCAATATATTTGCATTAGAGATTTAAGTTACTATTTAAGTCATGCATGAACATAAGAAACTGCATATAAATTGTAACGGAAATCAAGTTGATACAGCACTCATATGATACATGAAACATTGGGACTAGGAAATCAGATGAAATTCATTTATGAGCATGATATCAAACCCCCTCTATTTGGATTCTTTTACATTGACTACAAATATGATCATTAATAGTTATGTATTGAGTGAATAAGATGCAATTGGTATTGTAATTATCCTACTGAGCTCATGGACAATTTGCTCACCCCGATACTATGTGTCACAGGTATAGAAGCTATTCAAGACCCGGACTTGGAGAAGATCCAAATTTCGTGCTAGGAACCGAAGGAGATCTCCAGCCTAAAGATTTTTACCCATAGAAAATTGGTGAATTGAGTCAGTACAATTTAAGGAATTTCCTTTAAACAATCGACTGTTTTGTACATTGATGTGATTGCCACTATTTGCGTGATAAAGGCCGTCACCGGTAGCATATTACTTTAAATTTTTGGTTGAATTATGGATGTTGAACATTTATTTCGGTTTATAACAGCTTGATCTTTATTGATACCAATGAAACTCTGTTTATAGATTATGAACTATGATCTAGCGACCCGAAATTCGATATTTGCCGACTTGGAAATTTTTGGTTGTTACAGTTTTAAATCTTTGTGAGCTTGCTTGCTTATTTCGGGATATTCATTATTTAATATTTGTGGGCTTACATATTTTGGCTTATTCATACTTTGATCTTAGTGGGCATGCTTGCTTGCTTACTGAAGCTTATTCATTTTTTTATCTTTTTAAGCTTGTTTGCTTGTTTTCTGTCTGGTACATATATTTATTTATTTTATATTTGTGAGCTTGTTTGTTTCATTATTTAAAAGTAATGATTGTTTGATTTTTGTGGGTTTACTTGCTTATATATTTAGGTTTATTCATTGTTCGATCTTTATAGGCTTGCTTGCTCGTTTCTTTAGGTTTACTTGTCTTCCTTTTTATATATTTGTACGCTTGCTTTTTTATTTAGGCTTTCATTATTTAAACTTTGTGGGATTTGTGGCTTGCTTATTTAGGTTATTCATTGTTTGATCTTTGTGGGCTTGTTTGTTTGATTACTTAATCTCACATGTAGTCCTTTTCTGAACTCTATGCACTTCCTTGCTTGCTTACATAGGCTTACTAGTATTATATGTTTGATCTTACATGCTTGGTTATTTAGGATTAATTATTGTTTGAAATTTGTGTGTTTGGTTACTTGCTTATTTAGGTTTGTTCATTGGTTGATCTTTGTGAGCTTGCTAGGTTGCTTATTATGCTTACCTGTATCTTTTTTTAATCTTTGTGGGCTTACTTGCTTACTTATTTAGGTTTATTCACTGTTTGATTTTTATGGACTCTTTTTTTCATATTTATATTTATTCAAATTGTTTGATCTTTGTGGGCTTGCTTATTTAGGCTTATTTATTTGTTTACATTTGTAGGTTTACTTGTTTGCTTATTTGAGCTTATATTTTTATTTGGATATTTGTGGGGTTGGTTTCTTGCTAATTTTGCTTATTTATTGTTCGATCTTTGTGGTCTTACTTATTTGTTTATTTAAGCTTATTCAAAGCTGGATCTTTGTGGGCTTGGTTGGATGCCTGTTTTGACTTATTTATTGCTTGTTTTTCTTCCTTATTTAGGTTTTATTATATTCCTGTTTTCATTTTTGTTGGCTTGTGTAACGTCCCTAAATTTGAAACCATGAACAATACGACTCGGTACGCATGCCTGATGGTCCGTACGTCGAGGACCGTGCCAATGGACTATGTAATGTCTATAGATCAAATCTGACAGAACGGATTTTGTGTACGTAGGTTAGGTTATGGGTTATTGAACCGCATACACCCAACCTTGGTGTAGCAGTTTAGTACCTAAGCCTAGGCCTTGGTAATAAAAGAGAAATAAATACCCTTAAGGGTTTGCATTTATTTCCCTTTGTTACCTATTATTAGAAGGTAAGAGGTGAGAGGGTGAATTGAGGGTATTGATTATGGTTGAATGAAGGATCGATTCGTTCGTAATGTGTGAAGCGAAGGATTGATCGAATCAAAACAAACCTCTGTTCACTCAGTGAAACCCTAGCCCGATCTAGAAGCAAGGATTGGAGATTCAGAGGAAATCAAGGTATAGAATTGTGTTAGTGTTGTTTTATTCAATTTTGAATCAAACATAACGGTAATTATGTTCAACCAAGTGTCCAACTTTATGAGACCTTGGATATATGTGAAAATAGTTCATATGAACGACGATGGTGGGTATTCCATCGGGGGCTTGTGGCTATAGTTCCTCATTCAATACTTTAAGTAAAGCACTTTTAAGTTTTCTTTTCAAATGTTGAGATAGAGATGTGACCATGTGTTTTAAATTTCAAACAAGCATCGCATATGAATTTCATGCCATGAAAAATCACACTGTGCATATGTTTTGAACAATTTTATGTCATTATGCCATAAGATATATGTTCGATGTTTATGATGTGCATGTTATGAGTTTTTCTCTACTGAGCTTGGATGAAGCTCATTCCTTGACTAACGTCACAGGTTCAGGTGAAGGCGTTGGAACGGAAATCTTAGAGAGAGAGGATCTTGATTATTCATCTGGTGAGGATCTGAAAGAAATCCCCCCTGAGGGTTGTTTCTTATGTGTGATGCCAAATATATCTGACCTTAGGTTGAGAGACTAGAGTTTTGAGATGATGTAAAGGATACTTATTTTGGATGATGATTGTAACTTAATTCTTTTTGGTGAACCATGTTTTGGTAAGGAATGGTCCTTACCGGTGGTTCTGATCGGCTCTTTTTCCATAGGCATTCATATGAAATTAGAGCCGTCATTTTGAGCTTTTGGTGGAACGCATACATACCTTCTCTTTATTCTGTTTATGTTAGTTAGTTAGTATGGTTCTACTTTGTTTCCGTTGTGTGAATAATATGCCAAGTATTCCATTCGGGGTTCGGCCTTAGCGCCAGCCCACTGACAGTGCGTGTTTCGGGGTGCCAAAATCCAGGTTGTCATAGTTGGTATCAGAGCAACGGCTTTAGAGACGTCTAACAAGTCTTAGACCATTTAGAGATTTGAGATTTTGTTGGATACTAGGGACCGTCTATTAATGAGACTTTTGTTTCATTGTAACAGATTCTAATGGACCAGAGAAGTAGAGGTCAGACTAGAGTAGGTCGCCAGAGGAGTGTGAGATGTATAGAAGATATTCCTTCTGGTTCCAGAGAGCAGAGACCACCTCCTGAGGCAGAGAGGGGTCATCGTGATGAGTCTACTATAGGATGGCTAGGGCTATGGAGGCCATAGCCGCTGCTATGACTCAGCAAACCTAGCAGACTGCTCTTTTAGATGAGCAGACGGCATTGTTAGCTGTCAATAATGTCAGTCATCAGCAGCATCCACCACCACTACCACCTCCTGCATTGTTGCCATCATCTTTTATGAATTTCAAGAGATTGAGACCTCCGGTATTCCAAGGGAAGACTGATCTGCTTGAAGCAAAAAAATGGTTAAAGCAGATGGAAAAGTTACTAGAGAGACTCTAGAGCCATAAACATGAGAAAGTTGGTTGGGCTTCCTTCCAACTAGAAGGCGACGCCGATGCCTGGTGGAAGTCGGTGTTAAGAAAGAGGGAAGTTGAAGGTCTACAAGAAAAATGGACATGGGCTGAGTTTGTAAGGGTATTTAACATGGAGTATTTCCCTAAACAAGTTAGAAATCAATTGAAAATGGATTTTGCCAATCTTGTGCAAGGGAGCATGACCGTACGGGAGTACGGCAATGAATTAGTACGTTTATCAAGGTTTGCTCCAGAATTGGTAGCTACAGAAGAAATGAAGGCTAGTAGATTCGAAGAAGGCCTGAGACCAAATATTCAGGAAAGGGTATCGATATTTGAGTTTGAGACGTATGCTAACATCATGGGGAAGGCTATCATTGCAGAAAGGGATATAAATAAGTGGCGTGATTGGAAGAATAAGGTAAGTCCGAGGGGAGTGAGTGACTACAACTTGGGGAATAAAAAGTCGAGGTTGTCAGCACCTGCTCCTGTTTCAAGACCGACCTACACGAGTTATCAGAGGTCTAATGCATTTACTCCTACGAGATCATTTCGCATAGTGGGCCCTACTTAGACTCAGGCATCTGGGGCATTAGTCACGCAGGGATCTTCAAGAGCGGCATCTTCAAGTCCATAAATAAAATGTGTCCATTGCGGCAAACCACATGAAACATCGGACAGTAGATGTGACACAGGAGGATGTTATAAATGTGGGAAGATAGGCCACTTGATACGAGACTACCCCGAGATGAGAAAGGAGGGCACTGTTTCTACTGCTACGGTGCAGAGGCCTACACAATCTACGAAACCTATAGTCTAAGGTTGCGCTTTTGCAATAACAGCTGAAGACGCCCGTACGAGTAACAATGTGATTCAAGGTATAAATTTTTATGCTTAAATTCATTTACTTATTTTCTAGATGAAGAAAGCACATTGATAGGGAAAGGTCTAGGTGCATTTTGGTAATTGTGTGGTCATGACATGCATGTCTGAATGTTAGTGTATGTATTAAATCATATAGGTACACTACTACTCTATCGAGAAAATGACAGCGATCGTTGTGTTGCACGAGTTTTGATAGACCCAGGGTCTACCCACTCGTATATAACTCCAAAATTTGTGGGGAAATTGAAAATTTTTCTCGAGTTAGATTTTATTTTGGACATGTCCGTTCCTATGGGGAGTCCAGTAACCGCAGACACCTGTTGCCGATCAGTCATTGTTCAAGTGGAGGATCAAGAGACCATAACGGACCTCATTTTGTTGAACATGAAAGGACTTGATGTACTCCTTGGCATGAATTGGATATCCACTTATCATGCAAGCATTGATTGCCTACATAAAATAGTTACTTTTCGTCTGCCAAAATAAAAGTCCTTTCGGTTTATTGGTGAGAAGGGCAAGATAGCGCCGATCATCTCCGCGATGCGAGTTGAGCGGATGATGAAGAATGGGTGCAAAGGATATTTAGCTTTCCTAGAAGAATAAAAGGAAATGAAGAATGTCATCACCGATATCTCGATTGCCTGTGAGTTTGAGGGCGTATTTCCTGATGAATTACCAAGATTACCACCAGATCGGGAGATTTAATTTGTAATAGACTTAGCTCCAGGCACGAAACCAGTCTCCAAAGCTCCTTATAGAATGGCTCTCGGTGAACTAAAGGAATTAAAAGAGCAATTGCAAGAACTATTGGATAAGGGCTTCATAAGACCAAGTGTATCCCCTTTGGGAGCGCCAGTCTTGTTCGTTAAGAAGAAAGACGGGTCGATGAGACTTTACATCAACTACGGCCAATTAAACAAGCTTACGATTAAGAATAAGTACCCTTTACCCAGGATCGATGATTTGTTTGATCGGTTGCAAGGGGCAAAATTCTTTACGAAGATTGACTTGAGATTCGGGTACCATCAACTCAAGGTGAAGGCCGAAGATATATAGAAAACGGCGATCAGAATTAGATACGGCATTATGAGTTCTTAGTGATGCCTTTTGGCTTCACGAATGCACCAGCTTCATTTATGGACCTCATGAATCGAGTCTTTAAACAACATCTTGATACATGCGTAGTGGTGTTCGTGGACAATATCCTTATTTTCTCAAAGACTAGAGAAGAACACGAACATCATTTACGCATCGCCTCGCAAACTCTATGTGAGCATCAGTTATATGCCAAACTCAGTAAATTTGAGTTCTGGCTAGAACAAGTGAGCTTTCTCAGTCACATAGTATCAGAAGCAGGCGTGACTGTAGATCCAGCAAAGATTGAGGCAGTATTAGATTAGGAACAACCAAAGACTGTGACTAAGATTCATAGTTTCCTCGGTCTAGCTGGATATTATCGACGATTTGTGGAAGAATTCTCCAAGATTTTAGGACCTCTCACCCGACTTAAGAGAAAGAATGTGAAATTTGAGTGGACCAGTGAATGTGAAGAGAGCTTCCAAGAATTCAAGAGACAGCTTACCTCTGCTCCAGTGTTGGATATTCCATCAGGTAGTGAGGGTTTCGCTATTTATAGTGATGTGTCGTATGGTGGTTTGGGTTGTGTCTTGAATCAGGATACCAAAGTCATAGCTAATGGATCGAGACAGTTGAAAGAGCACGAGAAGAACTACCCGACGCACAATCTAGAGTTAGCCACGGTGATTTTTACACTTAAGATTTGGAGACATTACCTATATGGTGAGACCTTTGAGATTTTCACGGATCACAAAAGCCTCAAATACTTGTTTACGCAAAAGGAATTGAATATGAGACAACGAAGATGGATCGAATTTCTCAAGGACTACAAGTGTACTATACAATATCACCCAGGTAAAGTAAACATCGTGGCTAACGCGTTGAGTAGGAAGAATGCGGCTCAGTTAGCTAGTCTCATTGCGGGACTTCAACGATGGAAACTATTGGAAGACCTTTCTCTCTATGATAAAAATATAGAGGTCAAGGACTCTGGTGTGTTGTTGGCAAATCTCACGATTAGACCAACCACTTTTGATCGCATCTACGAACTTCAGATGAATGACGCAGAGCTCCTAAAGATTAGACAAGATGTGATTACCGGTGAAAGTGGAGACTTTTCCATCAAAGAGGATGGGTCATTGCTATTTCGTGGACTCTTATGCATACCAGTTATTGTCGATCTATGGCAAACCATATTGGGCGAAGCTCATAAGTCCAAGTATGCTATTTATCCTGGAGGTACAAAGATGTACCAAGATTTGCAAAAAAGTTATTGGTGGAGAGGGTTAAAGAAAGACATTGCTGAATATGTGTCGAAATGTCTGGTGTGTCAACAAGTAAAGGTGGATCACTGACACCCAGCAGGTCTATTGCAACCTCTGCCAATACCGGAATGGAAATAGGATTCCATCTCCATGGCCTTTATTGTGGGATTACCGAGAATGTTGAGACGCAATAATTCCATATGGTTAATACTGGATCGATTGATGAAGTCGGCTCACTTCCTGCCCTATAACATAACATACAGTACAAGCAAGTTGGCAGATTTGTATATCAAAGAAATTGTTCGACTGCACGGTATTCCGACAAGCATTGTGTTTGATCGTGACCCATTGTACACAACGATATTCGGGTAAAGATTTTAAGAAGGTATGGGCACGAGATTGGACTTTCGTTCCGCATTCCATCCACAGACTGACGGTCAGACAGAGAGGGTAAATCAGATTATTGAAGATATGCTTCGAGCGTGCATGATTGATTTTTAGGGATCATGAGATCAGCATCTTCCGTTGATAGAATTCATGTATAACAATAGCTTTCAGCAGAGCATTGGGATGGCTCCGTATGAAGTATTATATGGACGGAGGTGTAGGTCTCCGATCAATTGCGAAGAGACAGGTGACAGATTTATTTTGGGAACAAAAGTCATAAAGAAAAATATCGAGACCGTTCGTATTATACGAGAAAGAATCAAGACGGCACAAAGTTGGCAAAAGAGCTATGCGAACATCAAGCGATCGACTAGGGATTTTTAAGTGGGAGATCACGAGTTTGTGAAGATATTTCCAATGAAGGGTGTGATGTGCTTTGAAAAGTGTGAAAAGCTAAGTCCTCATTATATTAGACCGTTCGAGGTATTGGGAAGAGTGGGTGAAGTTGCATATAGGGTTGCATTACCCCCGCAGCTTGATAGAGTGCACGACATATTTCATGTTTCTATGTTATGAAAGTACGTGTGAGACCCAACTCATATCCTCGATGCGCCACCAGTTGAAGTCTACAAGAATCTGAATGTCATTGAAGAACCAATGTAAATTTTAGACCAAACCAAGCAAGTGTTACGCACAAAATGGATTCCCTTGTGTTGGTTCAATGGAAGAATCACTCTAGAGAGGAAGCGACGTGGGAACTCGAAGCCAAGATTCGCGCCTAGTATCCTTCATTATTTTTGTGATCTGGAGAGGGAAAGGATTTTATAAAGGTCAATTGTGACCCCAAGTATATGTAAATAATTTGATTGATGAATGAGATGGGTGAGTGTGACGTTTAAAGCTCGAGAATGTCGAAGAAAACTCAAAAATATAGCAATTGAGTGTTTTCTGATAATTTCGATCGATCGAATATGATTTCAATCGATCAAGGTGTAAATCGATCGATCGAAATATCCTGGCAGAAAGTAGATATTATGTAAATTAAGACTTGTTAAATTCGTTCGATCGAATTAATTTTTGATCGATCAAATTTTGATTTTGATCGAACGAAATTTAATTCATTCGATCAAAGAATTTTATTGGCCTAAGAAGTTCGATCGATCGAAAAGTTTTCATTTGATCAAATTTTGGATTTCGATCGATCGAATTGAAATTCGTTCGATCGAAATATGGGCCCCAATCTCATTAATCTAGTTTCGATCGATCGAAATGAGTCTCGATTGATCGAAATCGCAGCGCATTCTTTATAAATTTAATTTCAACCGATCGAAATATTTTTGATCGATCAAATCGCACATATATATATAGAAACCACATTTTTAAGTTCAAATTTTTAGAAAATTTGGGGGTTTTCGTTAGGGCTTTCGAGGGTTTTCATGTTGGGGGATCAAACGACCAATTGATTGCGCATGGATCTTTCGAGAAATCGAATCCAAACCTCATCAAACTGGTAAATCCCTAATCTTGAGTTCTTAATTTCTTATTTTGAGCTAAATTTTTGGGATTTAAGTAGAAACCCTACTTTTTAGGATTTGGCCATTGCTCCTAGGACGAGATTAGCCTCCAAATCAATTACGTCGAAGAAGCCCAAAACCGTAACGGGTTCTTCACAACCCAGAGCCACCATGGGTTCTTTGCAACCACCACCAAACCCTCCAGCGCAACCCACTGCCGAACAACTAGCTCCTTCTCAAGCGCCCCAACACGACCAACCAAATGAATGGTGGGCCGAGAAGGGATTTGCTTATGAGTATACCATCGATCCGGCACTATTCGAAATGCCCAATGTACCTGGCATTGACGCTTGGGCACTTGACTATTTGGGTAAGCCCGGTTTGGATAACCTTTTGAAACCCATCCATCTGTACTATTACCCGCACCTCATGCACTTGTTTTACCAAACCATGTTTGATGGCCCTAACCCTACAACCACCATCTACACCAAGATCGACAGGAAGACATACATTTTTACCCATTCGATGGCCTGCAAGGCCTTTGAATGTTTCGAGCACTATGGCCCTGGAATTAATTTGTTGCCCCCAAATCCTCCAAATCTGACCCATCTTTACATAGCGGAGAGAATGACTCAAGGGTGAGTTGCACCTGGTAGAGCTATCAAACAAGCGGATCTACCGAGCTATATGTGGATGCTCGATACGATCTTCAAGTGCAACCTGTACCTGATTCGCTATAAAATTAAGATATTAGGGGTGTTGATGCAAGCGTTGTTTGCCACTTTTGAGGGCAAATGGTTTGATGCAGCTACCATAGTTTTTGAGGGGATAAAACATGGGGGAAAGAAATTATTAGCAGGGGTAGAAAAGCCTGAAGATTACATTCCGTGTGTGAGTTTTATTTTGGCGATGTTTGATGAGTATTCGGCGACCATGGTGCACAAGGTGTCTTCGCGGGAGCCTAAATCCTCTGATATTGTGGTCTTCTACACCTTCAAGCAATGGAGGAAAACCTTCAATCGGCTAAAACCATACCTTCGGCCAGCTCTTCAAGTACCTCCTATCCCTCCTCAACCCCAAGAAGAACCTGCCCAGGATGCACCACAGCAAGACCAACCTACTCCGGATGTGCCTCTTCAAGACCAACCAGATGTCATTCCCCCAATGCATCAGCCAGCGTACGCGCCAATACCACCACTTCGTCATCAAGCCACTCCGATGACCAATGAGGAGTTAGCTGCTCTCATCTAGGAGAGTAATCGCTAACTCAACCAGCACCTGGATTACCACGAGCTGATAGTGGAGGACACTCTTTGCGTGATGTACCCTACCGACTACCTCCAGAGGATGGCAATCATGCGTGCTAGGGTGTTCAGTGCTTCTACGTCAGGCGCTACTGCAGAGGACCCACAGCCTGATGAGGCGGCCAGCGGGGATCAAGCCGATGAGGAGACGAGGGATGTCGTAGATCCTACCGATGTGGCAGATCCTACTAGAGCGGCGAGAGGAGCTGATGCATGAGAGCTTTGTGAGCTTATGAGTCTTTTCATTTTGAAAGATAAAAATTTTGGGGGTTATGTATAAATTTTAACTATGGTGGCATGGTTGCCACATTTACTTTAAATTTCGCATAAATTTGATAATCTTTTGATGATCAATGATGTGTCTGAATGGAATTAGCTAGAATTTATTGTGTGTAGACTGTGTGTGTGTGTGTGATGAGATTTTCGTAACAAAATGGATTGTTTAGCCATGTGTGGTGCCTTACGAGGTCACCCTTCTTGTGCCTCACAGCACATTAGATCAATTTTCAAGGATGAAAATTCCTAAGGTGGGGAGAATGTAATATCTTTAAATTTGAAATCATGAACAGTATGACTCGGTACGTGTGCTTGACGATCCGTACGTCGAGGACCGTGCCTATGGACTATGTAATGTCTATAGATCAAATCTGATGGAACGGATTTTGTGTACGTAGGTTAGGTTATGGGTTATTTAACCGCATACACCGAACCTTGGTGTAGCTGTTTAGTACCTAAGCCTAGGCCTTGGTAATAAAAGAGAAATAAATACCCTTAAGAGATTGCATTTATTTCCCTTTTAAGAGGAGAGAGGGTGAATCGAGGGTATTGATTGTGGTTGAATGAATGATCGATTCATTCGTAATGTGTGAAACAAAGGATTGATCGAATCAGAACAAACCTCTATTCACTCGATGAAACCCTAGTCCAATCTAGAAGCAAGGATTGGAGATTCGGAGGAAATCAGGGTATAGAATTGTGTTAGTGCTGTTTTATTTAATTTTAGATCAAAGAATCATAAGAAATGGGGTTTGATTTAGGAAAGAAAAGAGAAAGAATACGATAACCCAAGAACAGACGAAATCTGTTCATTTCGACCAATCAAAATGGACTTAAGAAGGAAGAATTCAAAGTTTGAGGAAATTTATTCGATCGAAATGGATTTCGATCAAATGAAGTGTGTTCGATCGATCGAATCTCACACTCGATCGATCGAAACATATAGAATAGAGATTTTGGAAAAGCCTGATGTGAGGATTCGACCAATCGAAATATCTCCGATTGATTGAATTAGAAATTCGATCAATCGAATCAAAATTTGTTCGATCGAACTGTGTGGATTGTTATTTAGCTTCTGAGGGATTCGACCGATCAAAATATTTTTGATCAATCGAATTATATGATTTCAATCGACCGAATTAGGATTCATTCGATCGAACTGTGTTGTGGTCATTTAGCTTCTGTGAGGATTTGACCGATCAAAATTATTTTTGATCGATCAAATTTGTGTTTGTTCGATCAAAATGGCAGAATCGTTCGATCGAACTGAGAAGTGATATGCGTTATGAGGAGTTCGATCAATCAAAATTGCCAGATTCAGGATTTTGCTGTGTTTTGACTGAGAGATTTTGAGGGAATCTTTTGAGGTATGTTTAGCATCATTCTAATGTGTGAACCATGAATTTTACATGTTTAGGTGACTTGGTGTTGTGTGATGAAAAGCTAACCCAAACGGCGAATTGAGCGCGTGCGGGTTGAGATCTCGAGGTAGGAAAAACTTGATACTATGTGCATTTACTACATTAACATGTGTGTTATGTTATGATGCTCTCTTTGATTCAATCATGTGAATTTAGCCTATGACTCCAATTTGAAAAGGCATGTGTATCAGTATGTTTCAGAATTGTGTAAGAGTTATGGAATCTTTCAGGATTCAGTCCAATATGTGTGTGTGATCTTCACACTTCATTCTGACTTTTGAGCTAAACTATAATTATCACTTTACACGGCGATAAGCTATATGTATGCACTTCGATTTAAGGTTCTATGTGAATACCCGATCGACGCTGCGGTATAATCGTGACTGACGCGGTAGGATATCCGTTATCGATACGGCGGTCAATCCATACACCCTTTGTACTGTGATTTGTGACTCCCACCATATAACGGTAATTATGTTTGGCCAAGTGTCCAACTTTATGGGACCTTGGATATATGTAAAAATGGTTCATATGAACAACGATGGTGGGTATTCCATCGGGGGCTTGAGGCTATAGTTCCTCATTCAATACTTTAAGTAAAGCACTTTTAAGTTTTCTTTTCATATGTTGAGACAGAGATGTGACCATGTGTTTTAAATTCCAAACAAGCATCGCATATAATTTTATACCATGAAAAATTACACTGTGCGTATGTTCTGAACAATTTCATGCCATTATGCCATAAGATATATGTTTGATGTTTATGATGTGCATGCTATGAGTTTTTCTCTACTGAGCTTGGATGAAGCTCATTCCTCGACTAATGTCACAGGTTCAGGTGAAGGCGTTGGAATGGAGATCTTAGGGAGAGGATCCTGGTTATTCACCTGGTGAGGATCTGGAAGAAATCTCCCCTGAGGGTTGTTTTTTGTGTGAGATGCAAAATATATTTGGCCTTAGGTTGAGAGACTAGAGTTTTGAGATGATGTAAAGGATACTTATTTTGGATGATGATTGTAACTTAATTCTTTTTGGTGAACCATGTTTTGGTAAGGAATGGTCCTTACCGGTGGTTCTAGTCGGCTCTTTTTCCATAGGCATTCATATGGAATTAGAGCCGTCATTTTGAGTTTTTGAAGGAACGCATACGTACCTTCAATTTATTCTGTTTATGTTAGTTAGTTAGTATGGTTCTTCTTTGTTTCCATTGTACGAATGATATGCCAAGTATTCCATTCGGGGTTTAGCCTTAGCGCCAGCCCACTAACGGCGTGGATTTTGGGGTGCCGAAATCTAGGCTGTCACAGTTGGTATCAGAGCAACAACTTTAGAGACGTCTAACAAGTCTTAGACTATTTAGAGATTTGAGATTTTGTTTGATACTAGGGATCGTCTGTTAATGAGACTTTTATTTCATTGTAACAGATTCTAAGGGACCAGAGAAGTAGAGGTCAAACTAAAGGAAGTCGCCATAGGAGTGTGAGAAGTACAGAAGATATTCCTTCAGGTTCCGAAGAGCAGAGACCACCTCCTAAGGTGGAGAGGGGTCATCGTGATGAGTTTACTGATAGGATGGCTAGGGCTATCGAGGCCATAGCCGCTACTATGACTCAGCAGACCTAGCAAACTCCTCTTTTGGCTAAGCAGACGATGTTGTTAGCCGCCAATAATGTCAGTCATCAGCAGCAGCAGCCACCACCACTTCCTGCATTGTTGCCATCATCTTTTATGGATTTCAAGAGATTGAGACCTCTGGTATTCCAAGGGCAGACTGATCCGCTTGAAGCGAAAAAATGATTAAAGCAGATGAAAAAGTTACTAGAGAGACTCCAGAGCCCTGAACATGAGAAAGTTGGTTGGGCTTCCTTCCAACTAGAAGGCAACGCCGATGCCTAGTGGAAGTCGGTGTTAAGAAAGAGGAAAGTTAAAGGTCTACAAGAACAATGGACATGGGCTACGTTTGTAAGGGTTAACAGGGAGTATTTCCCTAAATAAGTTAGAAATCAATTGAAAAAGGATTTTGCCAATCTTTTGCAAGGGAGCATGACCGTACGGGAGTACGGCAATGAATTTATACGTTTATCAAGGTTTGCTCCAAAATTGGTAGCTATAGAAGAAATGAAGGCCAGTAGATTCGAAGAAGGCCTGAGACCAAATATTCAGGAGAGGGTATCAATATTTGAGCTTGAGACGTATGTGACATGAAGGGGAAGGCCATCGTTGCAGAAAGTGATATAAATAAGAGGCATGATTGGAAGAATAAGGTAAGTCCGGGGGGAGTGAGTGACTACGACTCTGTGAATAAAAATCTGAGGTTGTCAGCACCTGCACTAGTTTCAAGCCGGCCTACATGAGTTATCAGAGGTCTAATGCATTTACTCCTACGAGACCGTTCCGCAGAGAGGGCCCTGCTCAGACTCAAGCGTCTGGGGCATCAGTCACGCAAGGATCTTCAAGAGCGGCATCTTCAAGTCCACAAGTAAAATGTGCCTGTTGTGGCAAACCACATAAAACATTGGACTGTAGATGAGACACGGGAGGATGTTATAAATGTGGGAAGATAGGCCACTTGATATGAGATTGCCCCGAGATGAGAAAGGAGGGCATTATTTCTACTGCAACAGCGTAGAGGCCTACACAATCTACGAGATCTATCGTCCAAGGCCGCGCTTTTACAGTAACAGCTGAAGACGCACGTACGAGTAATGATGTGATTCAAGGTATAAATTTTTATGCTTAAATTTATTTACTTATTTTCTAGATGAAGGAAGCGCGTTGATAGGGAAAGGTCTAGGTGCATTTTGGTAATTGTGTGGTCATGATATGCATGTCTAAATGTTAGTGTATGTATTAAATCATATAGGTATACTACTACTCTATCGAGAAAATGACGGCGATCGTTGTGTTGCACGAGATTTGATAGACCCAGGGTCTACCACTTGTATATAACTCTAAAATTCGCGGGAAATATTAAATAGTTCCCAAGGAGTTAGATTTTATTTTGAACGTGTCCATTCATACGAGGAGTGCAGTAACCGTAGACACCTGTTGCCGATCAGTCATTGTTCAAGTGGAGGATCAAGAGACCATAACTGACCTTATTTTGTTGAACATGGAAGGGCTTGATGTACTCCTCGGCATGAATTGGCTATCCGCTTATCGTGCAAGCATTGATAGCCTATGGAAAATAGTTAGTTTTCGTTTGCCAAAACAAAGGTCCTTTCGATTTATTGGTGAGAAGGGCAAGATAGCGTCGATCATCTCTGCGGTGCAAGCTGAGCGGATGATGAAGAATGGGTGCGAAGGGTATTTAGCTTTCCTATAAGAACAAAAGGAAATGAAGAATGTCATCACCGATATCCCGATTGCCTGTGAGTTTGAGGATGTATTTCCCGACGAATTACTAGGATTGCCACCAGATCAGAAGATTAAATTTACAATAGACTTAGCTCTAGGCACAGAATCAGTCTCCAAAGCTCCTTATAGAATGGCTCTCGCTGAACTAAAGGAATTAAAAGAGCAATTACAAGAACTGTTGGATAAGGGCTTCATAAGACCAAGTGAATCCCCTTGGGAAGCACCGATCTTTTTCGTTAAGAAGGACGGGTCGATGAGACTTTGCATCAACTACCGCCAATTAAACAAGCTTACGATCAAGAACAAGTACCCTTTATCCTGGATCGACTATCTATTTGATCAGTTGCAAGGGATAAAATTCTTTACGAAGATTGACTTGAGATCCGGGTACCATCAATTCAAGGTGAAGGCCGAAGATGTGCAGAAGTCGGCGTTCAGAAGTAGATACGAGTATTATGAGTTCTTAGTGATGCCTTTCGGCTTGATGAATGCACCAGCTTCATTTATGGACCTCATGAATTAGGTCTTTAAATAACATCTTGATATATGCGTAGTGGTGTTTGTGGGCGATATCCTTATTTACTCAAAGACTAGAGAAGGACACGAACATCATTTGCGCATCGCCTTGCAAACTCTACGTGAGCATCAGTTATATGCCAAACTCAGTAAATGTGAGTTCTGGCTAGAACAAGTGAGCTTTCTCGATCATGTAGTATCAGAAGCAAGCGTGACTGTAGATCTGGCAAAGATTGAGGCAGTATTAGATTGGGAACAACCAAGGACTGTGATTGAGATTCGCAATTTCCTCGGTCTAGCTGGATATTATCGATAATTTGTGGAAGGATTCTCCAAGATTTTAGAACCGCTCACCCGACTTACAAGAAAGAATGTGAAATTTGAGTGGACCAGTGAATGTGAAGAGAGCTTCCAAGAACTCAATAGACGGCTTACCTCTGCTCCAGTGTTGGCTATTCCATCAAGTAGTGGGGGTTTCGCTATTTATAGTGATGCGTCGTATGGTGGTTTGGGTAGTGTCTTAAATCAGAATGTCAAAGTCATAGCTTATGGATTAAGATCGTTGAAAGACCACGAGAAGAACTACCCGACGCACGATCTAGAGTTGGCCGCGGTGATTTTTGCACTTAAGATTTGGAGACATTACCTATATGGTGAGACCTTTGAGATTTTCACATATCACAAAAGCCTCAAATCCTTATTTACGTAAAAGGAATTGAATATGAGGCAGTGAAGATGGATCGAATTTCTCAAGGACTACAATTGTACTATATAATATCACCCAGGTAAAGCAAACATCATGGCTTACGCGTTGAGTAGGAAGAATGCGGCTCAGTTAGCTAGTCTCATTGCGGAACTTTAATGATGGAAACTATTGGAAGACCTTTCTCTCTATGATAAAACTATAGAGGTCAAGGACTCTGGTGTGTTGTTGGCAAATCTCAAGATTAGACCAACCATTTTTTATCGCATCTATGAACTTCAGATGAATGATGCAGAGCTCCTAAAAATTAGACGAGATGTGATTGCCAGTGAAAGTGGGGACTTTTCCATCAAAGAGGATCGGTCATTGCTATTCCGTGGACTCTTATGCATACTGGTTGATACCGATCTATGGCAAACCATATTGGACAAAGCTCATATGTCCAAGTATGCAATTCATCCTTGTGGTATAAAGATGTACCAGGATTTATAAAAAAGTTATTGGTGGAGAGGGTTAAAGAAAGACATTACTGAATATGTGTCAAAATATTTGGTGTGTCAACAAGTAAAGGTGGATCACAGATACCGAGCGAGTCTATTGAAACCTCTGCCAATATCAGAATGGAAATGGGAGTCCATCTCTACGGACTTCATTGCGGGATTACCGAGAATGTTGAGACACTACAATGCCATATGGGTAATTGTGGATCGATTGACGAAGTCGGCTCACTTCCTGCCCTATAACGCAACATACACTGCAAGCAACTTGGCGGATTTGTATATGAAAGAAATTGTCCGACTGCACAGTATTTCGATAAGCATTGTGTCCAATCGTGACCCATTGTACACATCAATATTCTAGCAAATATTTCAAGAAGGTATGGGCACGAGATTAGACTTTAGTTCTGCATTCCATACACAGACTGATGGTCAGACAGAGAGGGTCAATCAGATTATTCAAGATATGCTTCGAGTGTGCGTGATTAATTTTCAGGGATCGTGGGATTAGCATCTTCCTTTGATAGAATTCGCGTATAACAATAGCTTTCAACAGAGCATTAGGATGGCTCCGTATGAAGCATTATATGGACGAAGGTGTAGGTCTCCGATCAATTGGGAAGATGCAAGTGACAGATTTGTTTTGGGACCAGAAGTCATAAAGAAAAATGCCGAGACCATTCGTATTATATGAGAAAGAATCAAGATGGCATAGAGTCGGCAGAAGAGCTATGTGGACATCAAGCGATCGACCAGGGATTTTAAAGTGGGAGATCACGTGTTTGTGAAGATATCTCCAATGAACAGTGTGATGTGCTTCAGAAAGTGCGGAAAGCTAAGTCCTTGTTATATTGGACCATTCGAGGTATTAGGAAGAGTGGGTGAAGTTGCATATAGGGTTGCATTACCCCCGCAGCTTGATAGAGTGCACGACGTATTTCACGTTTCTATGTTACGAAAGTACGTGCAAGACCCAACTCATATCCTCGATGCGCCACCAGTTGAAGTCTACAGGGATCTGATGGTCATTGAGGAACCAATGCAAATTTTAGACCAAACCGAGCAAGTGTTACACACAAAATGGATTCCCTTGGTGGAAGAATCACTCTAGAGAGGAAGCAACGTGGAAGCGCGAAGCCGAGATTTGCGCCCAATATCCTTCATTGCTTTTATGATCTAGAGAGGGAAAGGATTTTGTAAAGGTCAATTGTGACTCCAAGTATATGTAAACAATTTGAATGATGAATGAGATCGGTGAGTGTGACGCTTAAAGCTCGAGAATGTCAAAGAAAACTCAAAAATATAATAATTGAGTGTTTTCTCATAATTTCGATCGATCGAAATTATTTTCGATCGATCGAATATGATTTCGACCGATCGAGGTGTAAATCGACCGATCAAAATATCCTGGCATAAAGTAGATATTATGTAAATTAAAGCTTGTTAAATTCATTTGATCGAATTAATTTTTGATTGATCGAATTTTGATTTCGATCCAACGAAATTTAATTCGTTCGATTAAAAATTTTTATTGGCCAAAGAAGTTTGACCAATCAAAAAAATTTTGTTGGATCAAATTTTAGATTTCGATCGATCGAACTGTAATTTATTCGATCGAAATATGGGCCCCAATCTCATTTAAGCTAGTTTCGATTGATCGAAATGAGTCTCAATCAAAATGAGTCTCGATCGATCGAAATTGCAACGCATTCTTTATTAATCGAATTTCAACCGATCGAAATATTTTTGATCGATCGAATTGCATGTATATATATAGAAACCACATTTTTACGTTCAAATTTTTAGAAAATTTGGGAGTTTCCGTTAAGGCTTTCGAGGGTTTTCATGTTGGGGGGTCAAACGACCGATTGATTGTGCATGATTCCTCTGAGAAATCGAATCCAAACCTCGTCAAATTGGTAAATCCCTACGGCCAATTAAACAAGCTTACGATCAAGAACAAGTACCCGTTACCCAGGATCGACGATCTATTTGATCAGTTCCAAGGGGCAAAATTCTTTATGAAGATTGACTTGAGATCTAGGTACCATCAACTCAAGGTGAAGGCCAAAGATGTGAAGAAGACGGTGTTCAGAACTAGATACGGGCATTACGAGTTCTTAGTGATGCCTTTCGGCTTGACGAATGCACTAGCGTCATTTATAGACCTCATGAATCAAGTCTTTACACAACATCCTGATACATGCGTAGTGGTGTTCATGGACGATATCCTTATTTACTCAAAGACTAGAGAAGAACACGAACATCATTTGCGCATCGCCTTGCAAACTCTATGTGAGCATTAGTTATATGCCAAACTCAGTAAATGTGAGTTCTGACTAGAACAAATGAGCTTTCTCGGTCATGTAGTATTAGAAGCAGGCGTGACTGTAGATTCAATGAAGATTGAGGCAGTATTAGATTGGGAACAAAAAAGGACTGTGACTAAGATTCGCAGTTTCCTCGGTCTAGCTGGATATTATCGACGATTTGTGGAAGGATTCTCCAAGATTTCAGGATCTCTCACCAGACTTACAAGAAAGAATATGAAATTTGAGTGGACCAGTGAATATGAAGAGAGCTTCCAAGAACTCAAGAGACGGCTTACCTCTGCTCCAGTGTTGGCTATTCCATCAGGTAGTGGGGGTTTCGCTGTTTATAGTGATACGTCGTATCGTGGTTTGGGCTGTGTCTTGAATCAGAATGCCAAAGTCATAGCTTATGGATCAAGATAGTTGAAGGAGCACGAGAAGAACTACCCAACGCACGATCTAGAGTTGGCTGCGGTGATTTTTGCACTTAATATTTGGAGGCATTACCTATATGGTGAGACCTTTGAGATTTTCACGGATCACAAAAGCCTCAAATACTTGTTTAAGTAAAAGGAATTGTATATGAGGCAACGAAGATGGATCGAATTTCTCAAGGACTACCACTGTACTATATAATATCACCCAGGTAAAGCAAACGTCATGGCTGACGCATTGAGTAGGAAGAATGCGGCTCAGTTAGCTAGTCTCATTGCAAGACTTTGACGATGGAAACTATTGGAAGACCTTTCTCTCTATGATAAAAATATAGAGGTTAAGGACTCTGGTGTGTTGTTGGCAAATCTCACGATTAGACCAACCATTTTTTATCGCATCTACGAACTTCAAATGAATGATGCAGAGCACCTAAAGATTAGACAAGATGTGATTGCCGGTGAAAGTGGGGACTTTTCCATCACAGAGGATGGGTCAATGCTATTCCATGGATGCTTATGCATACCTATTGATGCCGATCTACGGCAAACCATATAGGAAGAAGCTCATAAGTCCAAGTATGCTATTCATCCTCATGGTACAAAGATGTACCAGGATTTGTGAAAACGTTATTGGTGGAGAGGATTGAAGAAAGACATTACTGAATATATGTCAAAATGTCTAGTGTGTCAATGTGACAGCCCGGATTTTGGTACCCCGAAACCCGTGCCATCAGCACGATCATCTTGACCGTGCACCTTACCTATGCATGGAACATTGGTATATCAAACAATGAACTGTACTGAAATAATGAATAAAGCTGCGGAATTAAATTATCAATGAAATATTTCACAAAAGATGATTCTGCCTTCATGCCTCTGCATGAATGGAGAACCGATCCGAACCATCGATGATCACTGATCATCAATGATGGTTCGCCCCAAAAGAATAATCTCATGACTTAATTACATTGTTTAACGAAAATAAGACTTGACATACCAAGCCACACAAAACACGCTCACAAAAACTCTCAAAGCTACACAACGGAGTCCTCTAGAAGAAGTCGTCAGGAGGTGGCTCCAACTCGTCTCCAGGTGCCGGGTCTGACTCACCAGGGTCAATGTCCCCTGAAGCCTCGACAGCTGGTAATAGTGGACCTGCGACATATAGTCTAAAGGGTGAGCTACATCCTAGCTCAATAGGGAACATAACACAATTGAACATATAAATTACAACTCACATATATTCCATGATATGTCATGCATGATGTGTCTATGCAGTTACTGATGAAAACAGTTGAAAAGAATCATATTTTACTGGTAGTTTACTCAGGTCTTTTAATTATTCATGAATGACACTGAAAAGGCCTAAAGCAAAACTTAACCTTTCAACTTAAGTAATCCCCGAGCAATATAGCATCGAGCCCCGATGAGATACCCTTCATCGTCATCTATATAGACAATTTTAAACGTATTCCCTGGGAATACAAATAGTACCCAAGCCCCTTTCCCCTGGGGATTGGTGGCGGGGTTTCACTTTTCTCAATTCAACACCCCTGGGGTGTACTTACTATGTACGGATAAGCCTCCGCACTGGCTTACGATTTTGCCGCCGAATCGGTCACGAATATCCTGCCGCGTCAGTCGTGGGTATCCCGCCACGTCGATGGGGTATCCTATCAAACCTCAAATAATAAAAATATCAGGTGTTTTACATATAGTTATTCACAGTGTAAGTGTGGTATCTTATATCAGTTAGGCCTTATCAGACATTATTCAATCATAGATACATCCCTGGGATGTATCCATATACTTGCATCACACCTGATGCTCTTATTACTTCACTTCCTCATCCCCTGGGGATGGCTCATTATGATTTCTCTTATAGATGTCACACACACACCCTTTTCATAAATTCTTAACCAATTAAAATAGTTTTATATTTGGATTCTATATCACTACATACATGCTCTTGCAAAATAAAGTACATGTTCAAGGTGTTCCCTACCTCAAGCCTCTATTTGATCATGCATCAAGGTCCCATGTGGCTCCTTGTGCCCAAGTTCACACGAACCACCTATGGTACCACATAACATATGAAATACATTACTAAGGATGTAACAAAGAAGGTCCAAGACCCTCCAAGAATCTTAAAGTCAAACTTAAAAGTCAACAAAAATTGGCACATTCGATTAATCGAACTCCAAAATCGATTAATCGAATCTGATTCGATTAATCGATTTCAAAAATCGATTAATCGAAGTTCAAAATCGATTAATCGATTCTCAAATCGATTAATCGAGATTCCCATTAGATTAATCGAATCCCAATTCGATTAATCGAAATTCTCCACTCTATCCATTCGATTCTCAATTCGAGTAATCTAATTCCCAAAATCGATTAATCGATCCCAAATCGATTAATCAAAATTCTAAATCGATTAATCGAAATTCCATTTCGATTAGTCGATTTCTCCAAGTCCTTTTCTTCCCTCCACTGGAGTTCACTAGAGGTTCCCAGTCGATTAATCGATACCAAAATCGATTAATCGAAATTCAAAGTCGATTAATCGAAACTTAAAATCGATTAATCGAGTCTCACTTTCGATTAATCGAAATGGCCAGATTCAGCCCCCTCTTGGGTTGTTCTTCCCAATCTTCTTTCAACTAGTTTTTCCTTCTTTTCTAAGCCATTATCCTATGATATTAGCTATTTCTATCTACAATTAAACCGTGTAATCTATGCATTTAATCTACAAGAATTTTACCTTCAATCAATCTCAAATTGATTAAATCAAGTGGATTGGAAAGGCTAGGGTGCTTTGGCTTGGACGGATCCTTCGCATTGAATCGCCCTTTTTAAATGCTTGAGTCCCCTTCCAATCACCCACAATAACTCCTAGCTCAACTACCCTTCCTTACTTCCTCTCTCTTCTTTACTCTCTCTCAACAACCAAGCAAAAGAGAAACTAGGGCTATTAAACCCTTTTTATTTCTCATTCAACCTGTGTATTGAGCACATACACCAGAACAGGTGTATGTGACTCCAGATTTTCATCACACTCCCCATATTCACTCAAATTCTCACATCTCATCCGTTCATCGCACCCTATGCCAACTATTGAACTCCAATTTGGTCAAACCTATGACCAGTCGCGCACAAATCCCGAGGACATTGTTTAACATGATTTTTTTCGAGATATTACATCGATACCAATTGTGATAGCTCAGATTTTGGCACCCTAAAACCCGTGCCATCAGCACGATCATCTTGACCATGCCCCTTAGCTATGCACGAAACATTGGTATATCAAACAATGAACTACACTGAAATAATGAATAAAGCTGCGAAATTAAATTATCATTGAAATATTTCTCAAAAGACAGTTCTACCTTCATGCCTCTGCATGAATGGAGAACCGATCCGAACCATCGATGATCGCTGATCATCAATGATGGTTCGCCCTAAAAGAATAATCTCATGACTTAATTACATTGTTTAACGAAAATAAGGCTTGACATACCAAGCCGCACAAAACACGCTCACAAAAACTCTCAAAGCTGCACAACGGAGTCCTCTAGAAGAAGTCCTCAGGAGGTGGCTCCAACTCGTCTCCAGGTGTCGGGTCTGACTCACCAGGGTCAATGTCCCCTGAAGCCTCGGCAACTGCTAATAGTGGACCTGCGACGTATAGTCTAAAGGGTGAGCTACATCCTAGCTCAATAGGGAACATAACACAATTGAGCATATAAATTACAACTCACATATATTCCATGATATGCCATGCATGATGTGTCTATGCAGTTACTGATGAAAACAGTTGAAAAGAATCATATTTTACTGGTAGTTTACTCAGGTCTTTTAATTATTCATAAATGACACTGAAAAGGCCTAAAGCAAAACTTAACCTTTCAACTTAAGTAATCCCCGAGCAATATAGCATCGAGCCCCGATGAGATACCCTTCATCATCATCTATATAGACAGTTTTAAACGTATTCGCTGGGAATACAAATAGTACCCAAGCCCCTTTCCCCTGAGGATTGGTGGCGGGGTTTCACTTTTCTCAATTCAACACCCCTGGGGTGTACTTACTATGTACGGATAAGCCTTCGCACTGGCTTACTGTTTCGCCAACATATCGGTCACGGATATCCTGTCACGTCAGTCATGGGTATCCCGCCACGTCGATGGGGTATCCTATCAAACCTCAAAAAATAAAAATATCAGGTGTTTTACATATAGTTATTCACCGTGTAAGTGTGGTATCTTATATCAGTTAGGCCCTATCAGACATTATTCAATCATAGATACATCCCTGGAATGTATCCATATACTTGCATCACACCTGATGCTCTTATTACTTCACTTCCTCATCCCCTGGGGATGGCTCATTATGATTTCTCTTATAGATGTCACACACACACCCTTTTCATAAATTCTTAAGCAGTTAAAACAGTTTTACATTTGGATTCTCTATCACTACATACATGCTCTTGCAAAATAAAGTATATGTTCAAGGTGTTCCCTACCTCAAGCCTCTGTTTGATCATGCATCAAGGTCCCACGTGGCTCCTTGTGCCCAAGTTCACACGTACCACCTATGGTACCACATAACATATGAAATATATTACTAAGGATGTAACAAAGAAGGTCTAAGACCCTCCAAGAATCTTAAAGTCAAACTCAAAAGTCAACAAAAACTGGCACATTCGATTAATCGAACTCCAAAATCGATTAATCGAATCTGATTCGATTAATTGATTTCCAAAATCGATTAATCGATGTTCAAAATCGATTAATCGATTAATCGAGATTCCCATTCGATTAATCGAATCCCAATTCTATTAATCGAAATTCTCCACTCTATCCATTCGATTCTCAATTCGAGTAATCTAATTCCCAAAATCGATTAATCGATCCCAAATCGATTAATCGAAATTCTAAATCGATTAATCAAAATTCCATTTCGATTAATCGATTTCTCCAAGTTCTTTTCTTCCCTCCACTGGAGTTCACTGGAGGTTCCCAGTCGATTAATCGATACCAAAATTGATTAATCGAAATTCAAAGTCAATTAATCGAAACTCAATTCGATTGATCGAAATCGGGGTCCTCTGACTTTTTAACTTATTGGCAAAAATCGATTAATCGAGTCTCACTTTCGATTAATCGAAATGGCCAGATTCAGCCCCCTCTTGGGCTGTTCTTCCCAATCTTCTTTCAACTAGTTTTTCCTTCTTTTCTAAGCCAGTATCATATGATTTTAGCTATTTCTATCTACAATTAAACCGTGTAATCTATACATTTAATCTACAAGAATTTTACCTTCGATCAATCTCAAATTGATTAAATCAAGTGGATTGGAAAGGCTAGGGTTCCAGCTTTGGCTTGGACGGATCCTTCGCGTTGAATCGCCCTTTTTAAATGCTTGAGTCCCCTTCCAATCACCCACAATAACTCCTAGCTCAACTACCCTTCCTTACTTCCTCTCTCTCTTCTTTACTCTCTCTCAACAACCAAGCAAAAGAGAAACTAGGGCTATTAAACCCTTTTTATTTCGCTTTCAACTCGTGTGTTGAGCACATACACCAGAACAGGTGTATGTGACTCCAGATTTTCATCACACTCCCCATATTCACTCGAATTCTCACATCTCATCCGTTCATCACACCCTATGCCAACTATTGAACTCCTATTTGGTCAAACCTATGACCAGTCGGGTACGGATCTCGAGGTCATTATTTAACATGATTTTTTTTGGGATATTACATCCTCCCCACCTTGGGAATTTTCATCCTCGAAAATAACCCAAAGGTGCGTAGGTCTGCCCCCCCCACACACTCTCAGGTGAGGTGGCCCAGTCGATTCCAGATATAGCAAGTGAATTACAAAAAATACAAGTATAGAACAGAAAATACGGTGATACTGGAAAATTTACACCAAAATTTGTGATTTCTATTAAGTGTCTGAAAATTTTTACAAATTGCCAGATAGGTTGGCATACAAACACTCATACATACCAGGAAACCACTCAAAAAGAAGATGAGAGCATGAGGGGTGGTGGGCGAGTCTGAGCTATAAAGGTGGGGTCTCTGGAGCTGGGTGGGTGGTCGGAGGTAGTGGCGGCCGCTTGTGTATGGCGTCTCGATGGAACTGGGCCCGATGGAAGTGGAAGTACCAGCGTAGCCACGGCCGTCTCCATGTCCACTCCTCCTCCTGAGCTAAGTACCGCTGATAGTCGGACGAGTAGATATAGCGAAGCGTATGGAACATAAGGAAGTCCATCCTCCGGTTCATCCGCTCGTTGTTGGCCTCCATGTGTGCCAACACATCCTCGATGGTAGGACCGGAGTGAGCTGCGCGCCGGCGGTAGGATGACGTAGGTGTAGCTGGCGTGGATTGTGCTAGTGGTGTAGGTGTAACGGTGGTATGGGAGGGTGCCCCCTCCACAGATGGCTCAGTCGGGTTTGCCCCACCCACGGGTGGGTCCTGATGTGGTGGTGGGGGGGGTGGTGGTGCTACTGTCGCTGTTGCTGCTGGAACTGTACCCAGAGTCGGTAGGGTCCGCTTCAACAAGTTGTAGCTACGGCTCCATGAAGACTTTGAAAACGTCTTCACTCGATCCGTCGCCCGCACCTCGTGGGGCGATACCACATACTCTGGAGCGTTGGAGTAACACTCCAACATGCTCGAGATCAACCGAGCATACGGCATTTTCTCCTTGGACCTCAAGTTGCCCTTCATTAGTTTTCCTTTTATATATTTCATCCCCTCTAGGATGAGCATGGTCGTGTCGAACCACCGGCCACAAAAGGCCGCATATAGTGCCTGTTACACTACCTCAATCCGCTCGGTGTCATGCCGCAACCGGTAGAGGTTACACTTGATTATGGAATCAAGCATCCACATATAGTGGGAAAGGTCGACCCTCTTTATGTAGGCTCCCGCCCCCTTTTTCCCGTTTGTCATGCGGGTCATAATCTCTTCAAATTTAACTTCCTCTTCAAAGGGTGGGAAGAGGGTGGTCTCTGGGGTGAAATCGAGGTAACACTCGAGTTCCTCGTGTATATGGCGACAGGTAATGGTGTAGTCTCAACCCTCTATCTTGGTCAAGACCACATCGTCGGTAGGGCCGTCTACGAGCCCTTGGTAAAATAATCTCACTAACCTAGGGTAGTAGGAACCCCGGATTGGTTTGAGAAGGTTGCCGAGACTGGCATTTTCGAGGTAGTTGCGAGCCCATTGGGTCTCGCCCGGTACATCGGGGTTCATAAAGAGGGTTGGGTCGATGATGTATTCGACCTCAAAGGTCTTAGCCTCCCACCACTCATTGGGTTGTAGTACGTTAGTGGGTGGTGGCGGCATGGGGGTAGATTCACGTGAAGACTCGCGTGAAGATGCACTCGTCGAACCGGAGGTGGTCTCCGATGCCGACGGTGATGGAGTCCTCACCGGTGAAGGGGTAGGTGGTGGCGGTGCGGCGTTCTTACGCCGGACTGGAAGTTTAGAGGTCGCTTTTGCCGAAGACAACCGAGTTTTCGACGGCATTATGGTGAAAATTCAAGAAATTAGGGTTTTTATGGCTCGAATTTGAAGATAAGAGTTGAACTAGGGTTTACCGTAGGTTTCGTGGTAAAAGTTAGCGTCCTTGGTCCGAAATCGACGAAGGAGATCCAAAACCCTAGCTCGGATGGTTGAAGGAAGAAGGAGAAGCAATGGCGCCCAAATGCAAAAATCCCAAATGATTTCGAATGAAATGAAAAAAATTCATCGATTCATATATATAGGCTCTGGCTTGATTAATCAAAATTTAAAATTAGGTTAAGCCGCGCGAAATCGATTAATCGATTTCCAAAATTGATTAGTCGAAACTCAAAATCGATTAGTCGAAACCATTTCGATTAATCGAAATCGTATCCGTTTAAAATTTCAAGTTTTAGAGCTCACTGGCGCGAGCCAGTCGATTAATCAAAATCCATTCGATTAATTGAAATTCCAAAATTGATTAATCGAAATCGTGTAGTCCCTTCCAAAGTTTTCAGGATTCTTTAAGTTACTCGATTAGTCGAACTATGATTTGATTAATCGAAACCTCAAATCGATTAATCGAATTTCACATCGATTAATCGAAATCGTTTCTCATACTTCAAATTTGCTAATTTCCTTAAGTTAATCGATTAATCGATCTTCCAGTTCGATTAATCGAAACCATAAATCGATTAATCAAATTTCTCCTCGATTAATCGAAATTTCATAAAATCCCTCTAAGTTCTTCTAACATTCTCAATTTGTTCGATTAATCGAACCCTCAATTTGATTAATCGAAATTCTAAATCAATTGATCGAAACTAATATCGATTAATCAAAATTTCACTCTGTCATTTTTCTAATCGTTATTCAAGTTCCCAGTCACTGGCGCATGCCAGTCGACTAATCGAACAAAATCGATTAATCAAATTTCCAAATCGATTAATCAATTTGAAAATCGATTAATCGATTTTGATCAAATTTTGTTGGTTTTCAAATTTCTCTGTCTATTTGATTTGTCTTAGTAATTTATGATATCAAGTGATCCTTGGTTCTACAAAACACATCATCATGATCATGTGTGTATATAAAAAAATTTCTTCGTCATACTTTGATCAAAAATTTCATTGGATTACAAGTTTTTTCAAAATCCACAAACACATTTGCGAGGGTACAATTGATTCCCAAGTGGTTGGAAACAAGGATGGATATTGTTCCTTCACATTGGCCTCTCTTTCCCATGTAGTTTCCTCGGCCGTATGATGGTTCCATCTGACAAGTACGAGTGGAATCACTTTCGTTCGCAGTTCTTCTTTCTTTCGATCCAAAATCTCCACTGGCTCTTCGATCATGGTCATGTCCTCATGCATCTCTAACTCTTGACCGTTCAACACGTGGTCAGGGTCATTAATGTACTTCCTAAGCATTGATACGTGGAAAACATTGTGCACTGAATCGAACAACGGTGGCAATCCAATACGGTAAGCAACTTCCCCTACTCGTCCCAAAACCTCAAATGGTCCAAGGTAGCGAGGACTTAACTTCCCTCTCCTTCCAAATCTCATCACCCCTTTCATAGGTGACACTTTCACAAACACGTGTTCACCCACCTTGTAGTCTACGCTCGTTCGCTTGATATCGGCGTAGCTTTTCTGTCTGCTTTATGCCGTTTTAAGTTTTGCCCTTATCATACGAACATAGGCTGCATTATCTTCAAGTAATTCGGGTCCCAAAATAAACTTCTCACCCGTTTCTTCCCAATTAATGGCCGTCCGTAGAGTGCCTCATATGGTGCCATCCCAATGCTCGTCTGAAAACTGTTGTTATATGCAAACTCAATCAAAGGTAGGTGCTGATCCCATGGTCCTTGTAGCTCTAACATACATGCCCTATGCATGTCCTCGATAATCTGATTGACCCTCTCAGTCTGTCCGTCAGTTTGCGGATGGAATGTCGTACTGAAATCCAGTTGCGTTCCCATTCCTTCTTGAAATTTCTTCCAAAACTTTGATGTGTACAATGGGTCATGGTCTGAAACAATGCTACTCGGAATCCCATGCAAACGGACAATCTCCTTCATATATAGCTGTGTCAGTCTTCCCGCCGTGTACATCATGTTGTAAGGCAAGAAGTGCGCTGACTTGGTCAATCGATCGACCACTACCCAAATGGCATTGTATTTCTTGGCAGTACGCGGTAATCTAACAATGAAATCCATCAAGATCGATTCCCACTTCCATTCTGGTATTGGTAAAGGCTGCAATAGTCCAGCAGGATGCCTATGGTCAATTTTGACCTGCTGACAGGTCAAACACCGTGACACGTATTCGGCCACGTCTTGTTTTAAACCTCTCCACCAATAGTTCTTTTTCAAGTCTTGGTACATTTTGGTACTACCAGGGTGGATAGCATAATTTGACTTGTGGGCTTCATCATGAATCGTTCGTCTTAACTCGGCATTGTCCGGAATGCAAAGACAGCCCTTGAACAGCAAAGAACCATCTTCTTTCACTGAGAAGTCCGGCCTGATGCCTTCAATCACGTCTTGATGATTCTTTGTTGGCATCGGATCTTTCATCTGTAGATCGTGGATATGCTCAAATATTACTGGTCTCACTGAGATGTTAGCCAAAAAGGATCCTGTGGCTCTCAACTCAATGTTTGCATCATAGAGTGCCAAGTCTTCCAATAATTTCTACCGGTGCATACCCAAAATCAAACAAGCTAATTGAGCTGAACTTTTCCGACTCAAAGCATCGGCTACAACATTAGCCTTGCCTGGATGGTACTGTATAGAACAATCATAATCCTTGAGGAACTTCATCCATCTGCGCTGTGTCATGTTGAGCACTTTCTGTGTAAATAGGTATCGGAGGCTCTTATGATCAGTGAAATTTCAAACGTCTCCCCATACAAGTAGTGTCTCCAAATCTTCAGTGCGAAAATGACTGCTGCTAGCTCCAAGTCATGAGTCGGGTAATTTTTCTCGTGTTCTTTTAACAGTCTTGATCCGTAAGCTATCACCTTCTTAAGTTGGTTGAGCACGCAACCCAAACCATTATATGACGCATCGTTGTACACCGCATATCCTCTACTGCCTGAAGGAATCTCTAGCACTGGAGCTGAAGTGAGTCTAGTCCTGAGTTCTTGAAAACTCTTCTCGCATGCCTCACTCCACTCAAATCTTGAATCCTTTCATGTCAGCTTCGTGAGAGGTCCCGATATCTTTGAAAACCCCTCGACAAAACGTCAATAGTAGCCTGCTAACCCAAGAAAACTTCGGACATCGGTCACTTTCTTTGGTTGCTCCCATTTAACCACTGCTTCTATCTTTGCTAGATCTACAGTGACACCGTGCTTTGAGACAACATGTCCCAAAAAGCTAACCTCTTCCAACCAAAACTCACATTTGCTGAGTTTGGCGTACAATTGGTGTTCACGTAGCATCTGTAGAGCAATCCTCAAATGTTCTTCCTGTTCCGTCTTGGATTTGGAGTATATCAAGATATCATCAATGAACACTACGACACAAGAGTCCAAGTGTGGTTTAACCACTCGATTCATCAGATCCATAAAAGACGCCGGAGCATTCGTCAACCCAAACGACATCACAAGGAACTCATAGTGTCCATACTGTGTCCTGAAAGCTGTCTTCTGAATGTCCTCTGCCTTGACTCGCAACTTATGGTATCCAGATCTCAGATCGATCTTAGAAAAATACTTTGCTCCTTGCAGTTGATCGAACAGATCGTCAATTCTAGGTAAGGGATAGCGATTCTTCACAGTGAGTTTGTTCAGTTGTCGATAGTCAATGCATAGTCACATTGACCCATCTTTCTTCTTGACAAATAAGACCGGTGCTCCCCATGGAGACACACTCGGTCTGACAAACCCCTTGTCCATGAGTTCTTACAGTTGTTCTTTCAACTCCTTCAACTCAGTCGGAGCCATTCTATATGGTGCTTTCGAAATAGGCTCCGTTCCCGGTGCTAAGTCAATGGTGAATTCTACTTCTCTCTCTAGAGGTAATCCAGGCAATTCTTCTGGAAACACGTCGGCAAACTCTCGTACAACTGCTATCTCAGAGATGACATTCTTTTCTTCGATCTTTCTTGATCATTACCTCGACTTTTTATTCACCGGTTCGTAGTTCCCCTATCTTTCTTGATCATTACCTCCTCTTTGTTGCTCTCTCTGTCTATATCTATTTGTATTCTCCTCTTCAACCACAAGTGTTTTACTCATGACCTCTTCATAGGTCCTTAGCTGAAATGGAGCTACTCCTCCCCTAACTTCAGGCTTCAAGCCTTGCTGAAACCTCTTCGACTTCATCACGTCGGTAGCGACGTAATCCGGAGCAAAATGGGCAAGTCGTAGAAACTCAACCCCATACTCTCTCACGGTCATCCTCCCTTGCACTAGTTGCAAAATTTGAATTTCCAATTGATTTCTTACCACCTCTGGAAAATACTATTTGTTGAACTCCTCAACAAACTCCTCCCAAGTCCACAGCAACTCTGGGGTCTCCTAGGCCCTATTCCATATCACGAACTTCCACCAAGGCCCAGCCTCCCTGTCTAGCATGTAGGCTTCCCATCTTAAACTCTCGTCCTCCGTGCATGTCAGCACGCTAAAAACTTTCTCCATTTCCATCAACCAATTTTCTGCTGCCATCGTGTCTGCCTGCCCAGAAAACGAAGGAGGTTTCATCCTCCTAAACTCCGTGAAGGATGAAGGCACAGGCAGTGTAGGTGGCTGCTGCTCTCTAGCTGCATGAGCTACAAAGGATGTGGCTTGTTGGGCCATGGCAGCTACCATAGTCTCCATGGTGTGCATCATCCTTTGGCGCTCCTTTCTATCTTCTTGTCTTTCTCTCACTCTCTCCTGTTCTCTTTGCCCTCGATCCTGATGATCTCGATCCTCATCCTCCTATTGTCTACTACTGCTGCCCCCTGGGGCCTCACTACCTCCTAAAGGTACTCGATTGGTAGGAGAGATGTAATCATCTCCACTATGTAAACTTCGTTGTTAGCCTCCCCTCGGTCGGCCCCTTCCCCTAGATGACATTGATGGCTGCATTTGAAACTAAAGTTTCGTTAGCAGAAGTCCCTATGTTCTGACAAAAAGAATGATTGTCAGAATTGCTAAAAGAAAAGCTCTGATACCAACTATGACAGCCCGAATTTCGGCACCCCGAAACCCGTGCCATCAGTACGATCATCTTGACTGTGCCCCTTAGCTATGCACGAAACATTGGTATATCAAACAATGAACTACACTGAAATAATGAATAAAGCTGCGGAATTAAATTATCATTGAAATATTTCTCAAAAGACAGTTCTACCTTCATGCCTCTGCATGAATGGAGAACCGATCCGAACCATCGATGATCGCTGATCATCAATGATGGTTCTCCCCAAAAGAATAATCTCATGACTTAATTACATTATTTAACAAAAATAAGGCTTGACATACCAAGCCGCACAAAACACGCTCACAAAAACTCTCAAAGCTGCACAACGGAGTCCTCTAGAAGAAATCCTCAGGAGGTGGCTCCAACTCGTCTCCAGGTGTCAGGTCTGACTCACTAGGGTCAACGTCCCCTGAAGCCTCGGCAGTTGCTAATAGTGGACCTGCGATGTATAGTCTAAAGGGTGAGCTACATCCTAGCTCAATAGGGAACAGAACACAATTGAACATATAAATTACAACTCACATATATTCCATGATATGCCATGCATGATGTGTCTATGCAGTTACTAATGAAAACAGTTGAAAAGAATCTTATTTTACTGGTAGTTTATTCAGGTCTTTTAATTATTCATGAATGACACTGAAAAAGCCTAAAGCAAAACTTAACCTTTCAACTTAAGTAATCCCCGAGCAATATAGCATCGAGCCCCGATGAGATACCCTTCATCGTCATCTATATAGATAGTTTTAAACGTATTCCCTGGGAATACAAATAGTACCCAAGCCCCTTTCCCCTGGGGATTGGTGGCGGGGTTTCACTTTTCTTAATTCAGCACCCCTGGGGTGTGCTTACTATGTACGGATAAGCCTCCACACTGGCTTACAGTTTCGCCGCCGTATCGATCACGGATATCCTGCTGCGTCAATCGTGGGTATCCCGCAACGTCGGTGGGGTATCCTATCAAACCTCAAATAATAAAAATATCAGGTATTTTACATATAATTATTCACCGTGTAAGTGTGGTATCTTATATCAATTAGGCCCTATCAGACATTATTCAATCATAGATACATCCCTAGGATGTATCCATATACTTGCATCACACCTGATGCTCTTATTACTTCACTTCCTCATCCCCTGGGGATGGCTCATTATGATTTCTCTTATAGATGTCACACACACACCCTTTTCATAAATTCTTAAGCAATTAAAACAGTTTTACATTTGGATTCTATATCATTACATACATGCTCTTGCAAAATAAAGTACATGTTCAAGGTGTTCCCTACCTCAAGCCTCTGTTTGATCATGCATCAAGGTCCCACGTGGCTCCTTGTGCCTAAGTTCACACGTACCACCTATGGTACCACATAACATATGAAATACATTACTAAGGATGTAACAAAGAAGGTCCAAGACCCTCCATGAATCTTAAAGTCAAACTTAAAAGTCAACAAAAACCGACACATTCGATTAATCTAACTCTAAAATCGATTAATCGAATCTAATTCGATTAATCGATTTCCAAAATCGATTAATCGAAGTTCAAAATCGATTAATCGATTCTCAAATCGATTAGTCGAGATTCCCATTCGATTAATCGAATCCCAATTCGATTAATCAAAATTCTCCACTGTATCCATTCGATTCTCAATTCGAGTAATCTAATTCCCAAAATTGATTAATCGAACCCAAATCAATTAATCAAAATTCTAAATCGATTAATCGAAATTCCATTTCGATTAGTCGATTTCTCCAAGTCCTTTTCTTCCCTCCACTGAAGTTCACTGGAGGTTCCCAGTCGATTAATCGATACCAAAATCGATTAATCGAAATTCAAAGTCGATTAATCGAAACTCAATTCGATTAATCGAAATTGGGGTCCTCTGACTTTTCAACTTCTTGGCAAAAATCGATTAATCGAGTTTCACTTTCGATTAATCGAAATGGCCAGATTCAGCCCCCTCTTGGGTTGTTCTTCCCAATCTTCTTTCAACTAGTTTTTCCTTCTTTTTTAAGCCATTATCCTATGATTTTAGCTATTTCTATCTACAATTAAACCGTGTAATCTATGCATTTAATCTACAAGAATTTTACCTTCAATCAATCTCAAATTGATTAAATCAAGTGGATTGGAAAGGCTAGGGTTCCAGCTTTGGCTTGGACGGATCCTTCGCATTAAATCACCCTTTTTAAATGCTTGAGTCCCCTTCCAATCACCCATAATAACTCCTAGCTCAACTACTCTTCCTTACTTCCTCTCTCTCTTCTTTACTCTCTCTCAACAACCAAGCAAAAGAGAAACTAGGGCTATTAAACCTTTTTTATTTCTCATTCAACCTGTGTGTTGAGCACATACACCAGAACAGGTGTATGTGACTCCAGATTTTCATCACACTCCCCATATTCACTCGAATTCTCACATCTCATCCGTTCATCGCACCCTATGCCAACTATTGAACTCCTATTTGGTCAAACCTATGACCAGTCAGGCACGGATCTCAAGGTCATTATTTAACATGATTTTTTTTTGGATATTACAGTCAACAAGAAAAGGTGGATCACAAATACCTAGCATGTCTATTGCAACCTCTGCCAATACCGAAATGGAAATGGGAGTCCATCTCCATGGACTTCTTTGTGGGATTACCGAGAACGTTGAGACGCCACAATTCCATATGGGTAATAGTGGATCGATTGACAAAGTCGGCTCACTTCCTGCCCTATAACACAACATACACTACAAGCAAGTTGGCAGATTTATAGATGAAAGAAATTGTCCGACTGCACCGTATCCCGACAAGCATTGTGTCCGATCGTGACCCAATGTACACATCGATATTCTGGCAAAGATTTCAAGAAGGTATGGGCACGAGATTGGACTTTAGTTCTGCATTCCATCCACAGACTGATGGTCAGACAGAGAGGGTCAATCAGATTATTGAAGATATGCTTCGAGCGTGCATGATTGATTTTCAGGGATAGTGAGATTAGCATCTTCCGTTAATAGAATTCGCGTATAGCAATAGCTTTCAGCATAGCATTGGGATGGCTCCGTATGAAGCATTATATGGGTGGAGGTGTAGGTCTTCGATCAATTGCGAAGAGACAGGTGACAGATTTGTTTTGGGGCCAAAAGTCATAAAGAAAAATGTCGAGACCGTTCGTATTATACGAGAAAGAATCGAGATGGCACAAAGTCGGTAGAAGAGCTATGCGGACATCAAGCGATCGACCAGGGATTTTTAAGTGGGAGATCACATGTTTGTGAGGATATCTCCAATGAAGGGTGTGATGTGCTTCGAAAAGCGCAGAAAGCTAAGTCCTCGTTATATTGGACCATTCGAGGTATTGGGAAGAGTGGGTGAACTTGCATATAGGGTTACATTACCCCCGCAGCTTGATAGAGTGCACGACGTATTTCACGTTTCTATATTTTAAAAGTACGTGCGAGACCCAACTCATATCCTCGATGCGCCACCAGTTGAAGTCTACAGGGATCTTATGGTCATTGAGGAACCAATGCAAATTTTAGACCGAACCGAGCAAGTGTTACGCACAAAACAGATTCCCTTGGTGTTGGTTCAATGGAAGAATCACTCTAGAGAGGAAGCGACGTGGGAACGCGAAGTCGAGATTCGCACCCAGTATCCTTCATTGTTTTTGTAATCTGGAGAGGAAAAATATTTTATAAAGGTCCATTGTGACCCCAAGTATATGTAAACAATTTGAATGATGAATGAGATGGGTGAGTGTGATATTTAAAGCTCGAGAATGTCGAAGAAAACTCAAAAATATAGCAATTGAGTGTTTTCTGATAATTTCGATCAATCGAAATTATTTTTGATCTATCGAAAATGATTTCCATCGATCAAGGTGTAAATCGATCGATTGAAATATCCTGGCAGAAAGTAGATATTATATAAATTAAGGCTTGTTAAATTCGTTCGATCAAATTAATTTTCGATCGATCAAATTTTGATTTCAATCAAATGAAATTTAATTCGTTCGATCAAAAAATTTTATTGGCTTAGGAAGTTCGACCGATCAAAAAGTTTTTGTTCGATCAAATTTTGGATTTCGATTGATCGAACTAAAATTCGTTCGATCGAAATATGGGCCCCAGTCTCATTTAAGCTAGTTTCGATTGATCAAAATGAGTCTCGATCGATCGAAATCGCAACGCATTCTTTATAAATTGAATTTCGACCGATCAAAATATTTTCGATAGATCGAATTGCGCATATATATAGAAACAGCATTTTAAAGTTCAAATTTTTAGAAAATTTGGGGCTTTTCGTTAGGGCTTTCGAGGGTTTTCATGTTGGGGGATCAAACGACCGATTGATTACACATGGATCCTCTGAGAAATCGAATCCAAACCTCATCAAACTGGTAAATCCCTAATCTTGAGTTCTTAATTTCTTATTTTCAGCTAAATTTTTGGGATTTAAGTAGAAACCCTACTTTTTGGGATTTGGCCATGGCTCCTAAGACGAGATTAGACTTCAAACCAATTACCTCGAAGAAGCCCAAAACCATAACGGGTTCTTCGCAACCCAAAGCTACCACAGGTTCTTTGCAACCACCAACAAACCCTCCACCACAACCCACTGTCAAACAACCAGCTCCTTCTCAAGCGCCCCAACACGACCAACCAAATGAATGGTGGGCCTATAAGGGATTTGCTTATGAGTATACCATCGATCCGGCGCTATTCGAAACGCCCAATGTACCCAACATTGACGCTTGGGCACTTGACTATTTAGGTAAGGCCGATTTGGATAACCTTTTGAAACCCATCCATCTGTACTATTACCCGCGCCTCGTGCGCTTGTTTTACCAAAACATGTTTGATGGCCCAAACCTACAACCACCATCTACACCAAGATCGATGAGAAGACATACGTTTTTACCCATTCGATTGCCTGCAAGGCCTTGGAATGTTTTGAAGACCATGGCCCTGGAATAAATTTGTTGCCCCCAAATCCTCCAAATCTGATCCATCTTTACATAGTGGAGAGAATGACTCAAGGGCGAGTTGCACCTGGTAGAGCTATCAAACGAACAGATCTACCGAGCTATATGTGGATGCTCGATACGATCTTCAAGTGCAACCTGTACCCAATTCGCCATAAAACCGAGAGATTAGGGGTGTTGATGGAAGCATTGTTTGCCGCTTTTAAGGGCAAATGATTTGATGTGGCTGTCGTAGTTTTTGAGGGGATAAAACATGGGAGAAAGAAATTATTAGTGGGAGCGGAAAAGCCCGAAGATTACATTCCGTGTGTGAGCTTTATTTCGGCGATGTTTGATGAGTATTCGACGACCACGGTGCACAAGGTTTCTTCACGGGAGCCTAAATCCTCCGATATTATGGTCTTCTACACCATCAAGCAATGGAGGAAAACCTTCAATCGACTGAAACAACACCTTCGGCCAGCTCTTCAAGTACCTCCTATCCCTCAACCCCAAGAAGAACCTGCCCAGGGTGCACCACAGAAAGACCAACCTGCTCTGGATGTGCCTCTTCAAGACCAACCAATTGTCATTCCCCCAATGCATCAGCCAGCGTACGTGCCGATACCACCACTTCGTCATCAAATGGCTCCGATGACCAATATGGAGTTAGCTACTCTCATCCAGGAGAGTGATCGTCATCTCAACCAGAGCCTGGATTACCACGAGCTGATAGTGGAGGACACTCTTCACGCGATGTACCCTACCGACTACCTCCAGAGGATGGAGATCATGCATGCTAGGATGTTCGGCGCTTCTACATTAGGCGCTGCTACAGATGACCCACAGCCTGATGAGGCGGCCAGCGGGGATCAAGCCGATGAGGAGACGGAGGATGCGGCGGATTCTATAGATGTGGCAAATCCTACTGGAGCAGCGAGAGGAGTTGATGCGTGTGAGCTTTGTGAGCTTATGAGTCTTTTCATTTTGAAAGATAAAAATTTTGGGGGTTATGTATAAAGTTTAACTATGGTGGCATGGTTGCCACATTTAATTTAAATTTTGCATAAATTTGATAATCTTTTGATGATCAATGATGTGTCTGAATGGAATTAGCTAGAATTTACTGTGTGTGGACTATGTGTGATGAGATTTTCATAATGAAATAGATTGTTTAGCCATGTGTGGTGCCTTACGAGGTCAACCTTCTTGTGCCTCATCGCACGTTAGATCAATTTTTGAGGACAAAAATTCCTAAGGTGAGGAGAATGTAACATCCCTAAATTTGAAACCATGAATAGTACGACTCGGTACGTGTGCCTGACGGTCCGTACATCGATGACCGTGCCGATGGACTATGTAATGTCTATAGATCAAATCTGACGGAACGGATTTTGTGTACGTCGGTTAGGTTGTGGATTATTGAACCGCATACACCCAACCTTGGTATAGCTGTTTAGTACCTAAGCCTAGGCCTTGGTAATAAAAGAGAAATAAATACCCTTAAGGGCTTGCATTTATTTCCCTTTGTTACCTATGATTAGAAGTTATAGGAGAGAGGGTGAATTGAGGGTATTGATTGTGGTTAAATAAAGGATCGATTCATTCGTAATGTGTGAAGCGAAGGATTGATCTAATCAGAACAAACCTCTGTTCACTCAGTGAAACCCTAGTCCGATCTAGAAGCAAAGATTAGAGATTCGGAGGAAATCAAGGTATAGAATTGTGTTAGTACTGTTTTATTCAATTTTGGATCAAAAAATCATAAGAAATGGGGTTTGATTTGAGAAAGAAAAGAGAAAGAATACAAAAACCTAAGAGCAGACGAAATCTGTTCATTTCGATCGGTCGAAATTTAGTTCGATCGATCGAAATAGATTTCGATCGAACAAATGGTGTTCAATCGATCGAATCTCTAACTCGATTGATTGAAACATATAGAACAGAGATTTTGGAAAAGCCTGCTGTGAGGATTCGATCGATCAAAATATCTTCGATCGATCAAATTAGAAATTCAATCGATCGAATCAAAATTTGTTCGATCGAACTGTGTGGATTGTTATTTAGCTTCTGAGGGATTCGACTGATCAAAATATTTTCGATCGATCAAATTATATGATTTCTATCGACCGAATTAGGATTCGTTCAATCGAACTGTGTTGTGGTCATTTGGCTTCTGTGAGGATTCGACCGATCAAAATTATTTTCGATCGATCGAATTTGTGTTCGTTCAATCAAAATGGTAGAATCGTTCGATCAAACTAAGAAGTGATATGCGTTATGAGGAGTTTGATCGATCAAAATTGCCAGATTTAGGATTTTATTGTGTTTTGACTGAGAGATTTTGAGGGAATCTTTCGAGGTATGTTTAGCATCGTTCTAATGTTTGAACCATGAATTTAACATGTTTAGGTGACTTGGTGTTGTGTGATGAAAAGCTAATCCAAACGGCGGATTGAGCGTGTGTGGGTTGAGATCTCGAGGTAGGGGGGAAAACTTGATACCATATGTATTTACTATATTAGCATGTGTGTTATATTATGATGCTCTCTTTGATTCAATCATGTGAATTTAGCTTATGACTTTGAAAAGGCATGTGTATCAGTATGTTTTCGAATTGTGAAAGAGTTCTGGAATCTTTCAGGATTCAGTCCAACATGTGTGTGTGTGGGATCTTTACACTTCATTTCGACTTTTGAGCTAAACTATAATTATTACTTTGCATGGAGATAAGCTATATGTATGCACTTCGATTTAAGGTTATATGTGAATACCCGATCGACGCGGCGGTATAATCGTGACTGACGCGGCAGGATATCCGTGACCGGTACGGAGGTCAATCCGTACACCCTTTGTGCTATGTGATTTGTAACTCCTACCGTATAACGGTAATTATGTTCGGCCAAGTGTCCAACTTTATGGAACCTTGGATATATATGAAAATGATTCATATGAACGACGATGGTGGATATTCCATCGGGGGCTTGAGGCTATAGTTCCTCATTCAATACTTTAAGTAAAGCACTTTTAAGTTTTCTTTTCATATGTTGAGACAGAGATATTACCATGTGTTTTAAATTCCAAACAAGCATCGCATATGAATTTCATGCCATGAAAAATTACACTGTGCATATGTTCTAAACAATTTTATGTCATTATGCCATAAGATATATATTATATGTTTATGATGTGCATGTTATGAGTTTTTCTCTACTGAGCTTGGATGAAGCTCATTCCTCCACTAATGTCACAGGTTCAGGTGAAGGCGTTGGAACGGAGATCTTAGAGGGAGGATCCTGATTATTCACCTGGTGAGGATCTGGAAGAAATCCCCCCTGAGGGTTGTTTCCTGTGTGCGATGCCAAATACATCTGGCCTTAGGTTGAGAGACTAGAGTTTTGAGATGATGTAAAGGATACTTATTTTGGATGATGATTATAATTTAATTCTTTTTTGTGAACCATGTTTCGGTAAGGAATGGTCCTTACCAGTGATTTTGGTCGGCTCTTTTTCCATAGGCATTCATATGAAATTAGAGCCGTAATTTTGAGCTTTTAGTGGAACGCATACGTACCTTCTCTTTATTCTGTTTATGTTAGTTAGTTAGTATGGTTCTACTTTGTTTGCGCTATACGAATGATATGCCAAGTATTCCGTTCGAGGTTCAACCTTAGCACCAGCCCACTGACGGCACGGGTTTCGGGGTGCCGAAATCCGGGCTGTCACAGCTTGTTTGCTTGTTTTTTAGGCTAACTATATTCCATTTTAGATTTTTGCGAGCTTGTCTATTTGTTTATTTAGACTTATTCACTCTTTGACATTCGTGGGTTTTCTTGGTTGCTTATTTAGGCTTATTTGTTTTTCATTTTTAGATTGTTGTGGTATTGCTTGCTTGCTTATTTAGGTTTATTCGTTTTTTATCTTTGTGAGCTTATATGTTTTCTTATTTAAGCTTATTCACTATTTTATCTTTGTGGGCTTTCTTGCTTGTTTAGACTTAGTTGCTTGTTTATCTGTGTGGGCTTTCTTTATCTTTTCGGACTTGCTAGTATCCTTATTTGGGCTTATTTATTATCTATTTTTTAATTAATTCATTATTTATGTTTTATTTATTGTTTCAAATTTGTAAGCTTGCTCGCTTCTTTATTTAGGCATGCATATCCGTTGTTTGTGATTTGTGCACTTACTTTCTTATTAATTAGGCTTATTGATTGATCTTTGTGGGCTTACTAGCTTATTTATTTAGGCTTACTTGTATTCCTTTTTAGATATTTGTGGCCTTACTCGCATGCTTTTAAGGTTCTATTTCTTTTAAATCTTTGCGGGCAGGCTCGGACTCAAGTGTTCAATAAGGTATATGACTCTCGTTCAATTAGCATGCAGAATATGTGCCCATTGAATCTATAAAATTAAATGAATGTCCCACATCTTACATGGACCATGGCAAAAAAAAAATGGCACTGCGACAACAATCTAAAACAACCAATTAACTGCTTGATTTTGGATGGTAAAAAAAAATGTGGAGTTCATTGGAGGATGGTTATTATCATTCAATTATCAAAGAAAATATGTGGAGTACCATTGTTGCGGTTGTTTTCAATTTCTTTTAAGTATTTTTGCTATTTTGGGCAACCCGGTATAATGTTGATGGTGATGGTGCAGGAAAAGATAAGCACCAGGGGGCTAAGGTTTGGGTCAAAGGGTGGAAGAATTGAGCTGCATGAATTTAAGCCTATTGGGGATGGTTCGAAATAAAGTTTTCAGTAAGGTAAATGACCAGATCCTACATAGTGAACAGACTTCTTCAACAAACAAATTTAGTATCGTTGTTGTTATTCTTTTGATAATTTATTTGGTTTTTTTCTATTTCCGGCAAATTTGCACGATGTCGATGATGATGGTGCGGGAAAAAGAAAAGTGTATGAGGCAAAGGTTTGGGTCAAACCGGGGATGAATTTCAATGAGCTGCAAGAATTTAAACCTGTTGGAGATGGCTCGGAACACAAGTGTTCACCAAGGTATACAGATGGCTCGGACACAAGTGTTCACCAAGGTATACTATGACTGTCATCCAATTTCATGTGGAATATGTGACCATTGAATCTATAATAGTAAATGAATGTCCTGCATACTACATGGACCATAGCCAAAAAATGGCACTGAGACAACAATCCTAAGCAGTGCTGGATTTTGGTTGGTCTAAAAAAATATGTGGAGCTAATTGGAGGATGGTTATTATCATTGTTGAGGTTGTTTTTATAATTTTCTAAATATATTTGTTATTTTAGATAGCTCAGCATGGTGTTGATGGTGATGATGTAGAAAAAGAGAAAGGACGAATTGAGCTGCAAAATTTTAAGCCTATTGGGGATGACTCAAAAACAAGTGTTTCGTAGGGTAAAGGACCAGATCCGACATATTGATCAACCTTCTGCAACAAAAAAGATTTAGTATCTTTGTTGCTATTCTTTTGATAATTTTTTTACTTTTTTTGTAATTTCTACAGTTTTGCATGATGTCGATAGTGAATGTGTGGGAAAAATGAAGCTATATGAGGCAAAGGTATAGGCCATGGAGGAATTTCAAAGAGCTGCAAGAATTTAAGCATGTTGGAAATGGATTAGACACAAGTGTTGAATATATAAGGTATATGACTCTCATCCAATTATCATGTGGAATATGTGCCCATTGAATCTATAATATTAAATGAAAGTCCCACATCTTACATGGACCAAAGCCAAAAAATTGGCATTAAGACAACAATCCTAAGCAGCCAATTAAGTGCTTGATTTTGAATGGTACAAAAAAATGTGAGTTCATTGTGTAATGACTCAGATTTTCATGTCGTTGATACACCCAAATAATCTATATGTATTTAATAACAAATAAACCACATGCCTTGACTTTTCAAAATATTTTAACCAAACGATACATGTGATGGTCTACAAGGCTCTTATATTTATTCCTGCCATTACATGACACAAGCTATAAGATAGCTTGTTGGTTAAAAGCTTTAATTATAAGCAAGAGGTCAGAGGTTTGAAACTTGATGCGTAAGTTTTGAACCTTTATTTTGGACCTTGAAATAAAACCTTATACACCCTTCCTTGGTGTGTCAGCCTAACACCGGATAATCTCTAATAAGTTATAAAAATGTGTCTTACGGAGAACCTTAAATCATAACCTCTCGGAGAGTTCTCCTTAAGAAATAGACTTCTTCTTAAGAAAACCCTATCCATCACCACCTATCTCCCTCAACCCTTTTTCTTCAAACCACCCTAAAACCTTTTAGGTTTTCTACAAAAAAATTATTTTGATCATTTCCACCATCAAGATCAAGGAGGGAGAAGGAAGAACCCTTGGAAGATAGCATGGGACGTCAATCTCCTCAAACACCGATCATCGTGAATCCACCATTCACACCTCAAGAGGTGAATATCATCATCTCGTCCAGAGTCGCTCGAGCGAGTTCACTTTTCGCTCGAGCGAGGATGCATCACAAAGGAGGCCAAACTTTCGGTCGAAAGTCGCTCTAGTAGGTTTTTTAGTCGCTCAAGTGAGATGCTGAAAAATGCTTTGAAATTTCATTCTGGAATGAGTCGCTCGAGCGAGCATCGCTTATCGCTCGAGCAAGATCTCAAAGAATGCACAAGAAACTTACTGGAATGAGTCACTCGAGCGAGCATTGCTTGTCGCTCTAGCGAGTCATGTCAACCTTCGTCTTTTCAGCCTTTTCTTTCTTGTTGTCTCACAATAAGTATTTTCGAATAGTTCGTAATTACAATCAGACATTGATACATTGCTTGTTCATGAGATATAGAGGGAGGAATCGGACGAAAGCAATAACGATCGTCCCGCCCTTCGATACGGCATTAAGAATACGAGGTAGCGGAATTACAATGCACACTTGTATGTAATACTTTAATTCATAGTCATTTAGTGATTAATGAGTTAGAAAATGTCCTCCTTGTTATTAGAATTAGAATATTAAAACCCACTGATGGTTGTGCTACTATTGAATAATTGAAACTCATTGAATATGGTTTACACATTGAATGATTGAATTCATTAAACACCGCCCCATTGAATAATTGGAACTCATTGAACACTTGGAAATTGTGAAATATTGAATGTGCATTGAACATATGAACTCATAGAATATTGAATTCACACTGAACATTGAAATCTGAAATTGGATGACATGCATTGAACATGTGAAACTCTTTGAATATTGACTCTCATTGAACATTGAAATCTGAAATTGAATCCCGTATTAGCTATGATATATGAGCACAATATTATGTATTAGAACATGCATGTGATTTGAAGAGTTGATCTGAACAAATCTCGTCGATGGCACCTCAATCGTGCTTCAAAGATTCATCTTGAACTGCCACACTCACGAACCATGACAACGGCCTCTGAACCGCACAAGTATTCCTCACTATGTAGAAGCTTTGGCATACTAAAAATTTGTTCATGAACGACAATGGTTAGGATTCCCATCAGCTGCCACTGGCTCGAGCGTTATATTGCGTTAGAAATTTTGAAGTTATGATTTAAGTCATGCATGAACATAATAAGTTGCATTTAACATGTAATGGAAATCTCGTTAACTCTGCATCCATATGAAACATGAAATAATCTGACTAGAAAAGCTTATGGAATTAAATCTTGAATATGATGACAAGACTTCCTAAAATTTAGATTCTTAGATATTAATATCGAATTGATCATTGAAAACTATGTTTTGAATTAATAAGATGCAATTAGTACTATGATTGTCCTACTGAGCTCGTGAAATTTTTAGCTCACCCTGACACTATATGTCACGAGTACCAAAGTTGTTCAGGACCCTGAACTCGAAGAAGATCATGATTTTGTATCAGAGGAAAGAGAGATCTTCCACCGGAGAAATTCTTCCCTTAGTAAAGATTTGTGATTTAGACTTGGTATGATTTAAATGAATTGTCTTTAGAATAATTTGATACATTGAGATAAAAGCACAACTGTTTGCGTGACATACGGTCGTCACCGGTGGTATTATTAGATTTGAATTCTTCATTATGGATATTGGAGATTTTATTTTAGTTCTTTTGTAATTTGACTTTCATTGATACCAAAGAGATTCTGCACATTGATTATTAACTATGATTTAGCGACCCAGCATTTCTATATCTTCCGGCTAAGAAATTTTGGGTCGTTACAGTTTGTATCAGAGCCTAGGCTTTAGGTCTTATTGGGACATGGCATTGGACTTTGACAACTTCCTTTGATCTGTTTAAGTATGTTCGTTTATTTTCAACCTTGATAAATCATTATGGCCCTAGGTGACCTAAGGTTATGGCCCTTAAGTTAGAAATAAATCAAATATAACCGATAGAGGTTAACTTGGGTATTTCCTTTGTTACCAGGAATGGTGAGAGCACGATAAGCTGCTAGGAAGTGCTGAGCCAGGTGCCCACGTATGCCGCCCCAAGAAATGAATGTGCCTTGTATGAAGCCTGTCGCTAAACATCTTAGGCACGTCGATTCCTCATCTTCATCTGACTCCTCTAGTGAACCCTAATATACCCCAGGACCCCTAGAGGTGAAAGAAATCTCAAAGGATGAAGACGTCCAAATAGAACCTGTTTACACACCGTCCGATTATATCACCCTCTCTAATGATGATGATGCGGAGGACAAATTGGAACCAATGGAAGTAAGGGAGACATCTGAACATGATTATGAAGAACTATTTGTTCCTACTGAGGACGAAGAGCTAAAAGAATTCGTTGCCCCTATGGATGATGAGGAACCTGAGGAGATAGAAGGCTATGACCCAGTCGAAGTTGATATAATAGATATATTAGATGATGAGTTGGGCAGTTTTAGTGATGAATTAGGTTGAAACTATAAGATGAAAATTATCTCTCAACAAACTAGTTGTATGTCAACTGCTATTAATTCAATAAATTGAGTGAATATTTTGTGACGTGTCCTTTGCCACTTTTGAGTGCAATTAGTGATTACTTTGGCATTTTACTTTGACATCTTACCATTACTTTAGCATTGTAAAACTCTTGAGGATTAGAGGCTTTTAAGAAGTTTTGATGATCAATGACGTAAGATTTGACGGTTAAATTAAGGACTTAAGGAATTGCTTAAGGAAGAACTTATTTAAGCGAAACATGTAAGAGAATTTAGAAATGACTTTTGAGAATTGGGTAGTAGCTAGAAGAGGACTTCTTAGGTTGAAGGGCAAACGATGGTCCCTGAATGAGCTAATAATTTATAATTGGATGATTGTTTGAAATGTCAATTATAGGGTTAACTTGGTTAGAAGCTAATTTCATATTGAAAACCAAAATTTTACCAGTAACCTTAGATAAAACTGAAATAGTCTATGATCAACGAGATATAATGATGTGGGTAACCTTCAACGGAGTTCTAGGGATTATCGATGTTGAGAAGTGATAGTAAATTTCAAACAAAATTATTTAAGAGACTACGAGACTTTGATTTTTGAAAAGTTATGGATTATAAATAATAGAATAGCCTCCTAGGGACAGGGGATCAATAATTTCTTAGAGAATAACTATTGAGGACCGAAAGGTTATAAGAAGAAGTAATCGTTGAGGATTGAATGTTAGGATTTTAATTAAGCAGATGATTTTAAGAATCAAGAAATTTAGTATATCGATCGAAAATTTATGACTCAAGATTTGGACCAAGGGTGACACTCGAAATGTCGAGTGCTTAAGGATAATTAGGAATGACAAGTAAATTGACACTTAAAATATCAAATCTCGATATTATTCATTGAGGATTGACAAATCATGAGTAATAAAGAAATGAAAATCATGAAAAAAAAAAGGGAATTGGTTTCTGAACTCATAAAGCACGATTTACACGAGTAACGTTTGAGGGTAATTAAGACTATACTAACTAAGTTTCGATTTGAAAATCATTCGTTGGGATGATACTTTGGTTTAATTCGAGAAATTGGAGAAGGATTTGAGGAAAATTCGAAGAATCAGAAAAATCGAGCGAAAATTCGATAAAAGTTCAACAAATCATGTGTTCGGAGAAATTTGTGGCAGAAGTTGGAACCATTTTATAGAATGATAAATTTTAAATCGACTACTCTTATAAGGTGTAATAACCTAAAATTTTTGAAAATATTAAATCATTGATCTTTGAATAATTTACGACCTTTTGACTGATTTGACTCGAGTCAAATATTTGACCTAGGTATTATGGCCTCTAACCCCACTAGTTATAATTGGGGGTACGCGCCAAGCACATTAAATCCTAAATCATACCCTATGTAGAGTGCATGCACATTTGTGCATGTTGCGCACGAACCCAAGCCTAATGCTTGAACTTGAACCTCAACTCGAATTTCAACTCAAACCGAGAGTAGACCTGAGCTTGATAACCCAACTTATCACGTGGCACCCAACCAAGTGTACGTTTTCGGTAGGTTGCACGATGCCGCCTTGAATTTTTAGGATAAATAATTAATAAGAATGAAATTTCATGTGAATAATGAGGCTAGATCTGATGTTTTTGCCTTTAGATAAGAGCATGTGCACCGACTGGCGGTGTGTCGGCTTGGCACTAGAATAGACCCATGAGTATAAAAGGATAGGATAAGTGAAATATCCTAGATATTTCATTTGTATTTTGTTGCAAGAGAGAGTGAGAGAGAGCTCCCAACATCCTCAAACCCCTCGTGAAGCCCAGACCGTGAGATTTCTCTTGAGTTTTGTCTTCTTCGCGAGTATCATTATGTGCAAGTGCAGAGCTTAATTTCGACATTGTTGCAATCGGAGAGAGAGGAGAGTGAATCGATGGAAGAACAAGAGGGTTTCACGGCTAATATATTGATTTCGATTACCATAGGTGTTGCTCGCATGAATTAGAAGGTAAGATTCATGTTTTGATAGTGTAGATTTAGTTTAGGTTTGATTTATGGATTATTTGAGATGTGTGTGCATGATTTTTGTGAAAGAAAATGGGTTTAAGAAAGGAAAAAATGCGTAGAATCGCCCGCACAAGTTGGAAACTTGCGTGGGCGAGGTGCCTTCAAAAAATAGGCCAAAAGTTGTCGAAAACAGACTCTCGCGCGACTGTGACAGAATGAGGACTGACACTGTATCGGTATTTTGGTCATAACTTTTGACCCCCGAACTTTGATTGATGTGATTCTTGAGGCTTTGAAAAGAGGACAACAAGCCCTATAACTTGTATGAAATAACCATTATATGAATCAGATGAATTTGAAGCTTTAAAACTGATCGAGTGGATGCTTGTCTTCAAGCTGCAGCTCGAGTGGTTGCATTTCTTCAGCAATAAAGCACTAGAGTGGATGGTTTCAGCTCTAAAGTGCTCGAGTTGTTACTATTTTAAGTCTAAATTGCTCGAGTGGTTATTGCATTAGGTGTGAGCTGCTCAAGTATCATCAGCAACTGCTTGAGTGGTTGTATGGCTTCAGCACTACAGCTCGAGTGGATGGTTTCCTGAGGTATAAAGCTACTCGACAGGTTGCAGTTCTTCAGGCTGTAGCTCGTGAGGATGGTTGGTGCTTCAGCCAACTGCTCGAGTGGTTGTATGAAGTTCTCTATGAACTACTCGAGTGTGGAGAGCAGTCTTTTAATGTGCTCGAGTGCTGGCACATACTAAACTGTGTTTCGGTACTTACTGAACTGTGCTTCGGCACCTACTGAACCGTGCTTCTCCACACTCTGAACTGTGTGTTGATCACTGATATATGCCACCTTTCACTTTCTAACCTAACCTTTGATAGACCTTTGAGCTGATTAATAATTTATTTTTAAGTGTGTTTCTATAGATAGTAATAAAATGTATCTTAGTGAAGCAATCCAATTAATGAGAGCCAAGAAGAAAGAATTTAGAGGCAAGCTGTGGAGCTGATGGAATTATAAAGAGTGTTTCCCAAGATAGATTATAGCTTTATTTATACAATCCATAAAGCATTTACAAGCATTAGCCAATATAAAATAAGAAACTTTTGGAGCTGGTGTCGTGGCTTATTTGCAGCCAAGGGATGCCTTGAGAAGTGTGGGATAGCTAAGCACCTTAGGATGTGTGCCCTAGAAGCTGTGAAATCCCAAAAATATCCTTAGAGTGTTGAATACGAAGGTTGGAACCTGTGCCTCGAGCAGCTGAGCTTCAGCACTTCATTCTCGAGTAGCTCTCGAGTAGTTAACTTGCTTCAAATAATGTTCTCGAGCAGCCGCTTGCTTTAGAAAGTGCAGCTTGAGAAGATCTCAAGTAGCTGTTCGACAGGCTAAAATACAGCCTATTTAAGTGCTTGAGTAGCTTCAGACAGTAGCTCTGCATCAGCCAACTGCTCGAGTGCTTAAAACAGGGCTCGACAGGTTCAAATGTACAGCTCTTTTGAGCTGCTCGACAGGTAAAAATGTGAACCTCTCGACTTTATAAAATACAGCCCTTTGAACTACTCAAGTGCAGCATTATAGCATCAGGTTTGCAGCTCGAGCAGTTCAACTCTGCAACTCGACAGGCTATAATTACAGCACTTGCAGCTCAAGTAGTTGTCTTCAGCTACTCGAAATCATTAATGTGGTGCTCAATAGCTTCAATGCAGCATTAGGTTTGCTCAAGTGTGTTGAGTGAACTGCTCGACAAGTTTAAGGCAGCTACAACAACTGCTCAAATTCTTTACCATTCATGTTGCAGCTGCTCGAGTTGATTGCTACACTGCTCGAGCTTCAGAAATAGCAGCAGTTGTGCTTCAAGGTTTCAGCATTTGGTGGTCGACAGGTTCAAACTCTAGCTGATGAACTCCTCGAGCAGTTTAATGCACAACTTCAGCTGCTCGAGAGGATGGAGGTTGGGACCATGAACGGCTCAATAGCCTTACTTCGGCTTCTATCAACTCACTCGACGGGAGGGCTTGCATCAGCATATGCTCGAGTGGTTGGCTTTAACTGCTCGAGCTCCAAGTTTCCTTCAACATCCAGTTTGAGAGGGTGGATGTGGGACGTTAGCAACTGCTCGAATGCTTCAGGAATCAGCTCGAGAGGATCATTCTCTTCAGGTTGCAGCAGCTCGAGTAGCACAAGTCAGCCCTATAAACTGCTCGAGATCTAGGTTTTCTTCAGCAGTGAACTGCTGCATGACAAGTGGATTGCAGCAATGGCGTGTTCGAGGGCCTGGTTTCATAGCCATTGCAGCTCTACAAGTTAAATGCAGCTGCCTTCAACTGCATTTATGTATAGTTCTTAGTGCATCTTGATATTGATGCAGCTGCTTGCATGGTTCAATCTTCAGTGAGCTCTCTGTTGTGCTACTTGAAGTGTTGTTCTATTTAATCCACTGCAGCAGCACTCCATACTTTGGCTCCACTTCTCACTTTCAACAGGCCTTCTAGGACCCCAAGTATGCTACATAGCCCTAATGGTGTGAACCACCATGGTGCATTCACTGTGAATCCATTAGCTCCACAACTTAGCTCAAAATTCTTTCTTCTTAGCTTGGAAATGATGGATTGCAGCTCTAAGCTATATTTTCCTGTTATCTATACAAACACACTTAAAAGTCATTATTAACTAGCTCAAAGGTCTATTAAAGATCTGTTAGGAGGTGAAAAATGATATTTTTTAGTGCTCAACACACCCCCAAACCTAATCTTTTCTAGTGCTTGAGCAAAGGAAAAATTAAAAATAGTTATTCGAAAATTAAAATGCCGCTTTCGTAAGGAGCACAGATGCATTTAGCATATGCATCAAGCCTTTTAAACCCTTAGGTGATCCCTAGTGGAGGAGTGAAGTCTCCTGAAGGTTTTTAGTGAAGATACCGATAAACTTCACCATCAAAATAGTTAAGTAGAGTGCAGCCAATGACAAAATAGATTTTAATAAATAAAGCATCATTCCACACCTATTCTTTAAAAATCAAAGGAAATTACAGCAGTAATGCAAATACTTAAAACCAAAATCAATATGCATTTACATCACCAACAATCAGTTCACATCAGGAATACAATGTGTAAAATTCAGTACTAAGTTCACTATTAATTCAAAAATTAGGTGTGGATACAACTCCAATGAAATTAAATTTCAGACCCAATCCTCACCAGGGCTATCTCTCACAATGAAAATTCAAGGTGTTCACATTCTCATGAGCTCAAGATCAGTCACATACCTCAAATAGGCCTACAAGCATGAGCATAGGCATTGCTTCTAATTCCTGACATCCTCATATACTTTCGCCATAGATTAGACATCTCATCTCTACATGATAACTCATTTTACTTTAGATCAATAAGTTTTTTTTTTATGGGTTGTAATGTGACTTATGGGTGAGGTTTATGAAGAATAAAGGGGTAGAATGGATTCAAAATTGAGAAATCAACAAGGTAAGGAAGTGATTCATGACTTCACAACCTTCATTTCAGCACAACTTTATCTTCCTTGATATTTTTCAGATTCAATGTGACCAGCTTCTTCTCCTATTTCCAATTTTCAAATGAAATAATTTTTTTTTACTTCTCTTTCTTTCTCTTATTTTTTTTTATTTTTATTTTATAAAATGCCACAACTATACCACTGATACATTGTTGTTTATAGGTTGCTTTTCTTCTCCTTCCACCAAATGTTGAACCCAGCTCACCTATCTTCAACTTCTTCTCCTTTACCTCTTGAAATCTCAAAGTGAAGGTAAGGTTGAATCAGGTCAATGAGATTTAGGTGCAAGTACTCTGTTGTTTGTTGAAGAAAAATTGAAATTAAAGGCTCAAAGAGTGTATGCAAAAGGGAAGTTTTAATGGGTTGGTACTTTAGGCTCAAACTGTCCAAATGAAGGCCTTAAACCATCTCCTTAGTGTCATGAGTGTTGTCAATCAGTCTCAATTTGGGGGTGCCTAACTTCTAGTGAAAAGGGATTGAATCAATCAGTCCATAGAGCAGAAAAATTGCCATAAACACTCTTCAAAAGAAAATTGATAGGCCCAAATCTCACTGGGTATGGTCTTCAATTTGACTCATGGGGTGTATTTTTACCTTTTTCTCTCCTCTCTAGTTCACTAAGTACTGATTAAAATAAATTTCTTGATGTTAGCCTCATGGAAGTGCTAATTTTTTCAAAGATTTTAAGTTTTAAATGTTTGCAAAAATTTTAAATTTCCTCTCTCTATCATGGCTAGGTGGGAATTGACTTTATTAATCTCAATTCGCCCCACATTGCTGTACTAAAATTAACTATTCTACAGGCCTACCACCCTGCCAGACCCTTAAACCTAAGATAAACAGTGTCCTCACTGTTTCAACGGACATATATAAGGGCGGCAGGGTGTATAACAGAAAAAATACACTAAACTACAGCAGAACACAGAGAAAACTGAACTAAAAGATTGCAGAAAATTAGAATAAGAACAAGAAAAAGAGAATTTATAAAAAAAGAAAATTAAGAAAATAAAGCAAATACACAAATTCCTAAAAACAACAACTATATATCTCAGAAATTACACTAAAAATAGTAGGTATATACAAAACATTAACTATTCTAAACACCTAAAACAGTAAAATCCTAAACACAACTACCTAAAAATGATTTGAGTATGAATCTAAATTGATGGCAAATAGTTATCAACATTAATAGCACACATTTGAAAGCAAGATTCATACAAAATCAGATCACACAAACACAATATGTACACAACAGTCCGGATGGGGGTGCATGAATGTCAGAAAATTTGGTTACCCCATCTGGATCTTAGCTGAATTGGAAAGAATTGCAATATAAAAATCAAAGGCCATACTTTTGCATTAGCATCAAACCTTAAATCTTCCAGCTCAGCAGTTGCAGTTGCATGAGAGATGCAAGGAGCAGCTCCAGCTCCACATCCGGTGGGCAGTCAATTAGAAAGGCAGCGAAGGTGCCTTAGATGGCTGAGGAAGGGGGCTTCCTCAGTCTACACTTCAAAAACTTCAGCAAATACCTCAGCCCAAGTCTAGCAGTTTGGGCAAGGTCTGCTCCACCAATGGCTGCAATTGTTTACAAATCTCATTTCTTCCATCATAGCCTTCACCTTGGTAAGAAGGACAAGGCTCCTTAAAAGCATGAGGAAATGGGGCTCAACATGGAAAATTTTTTTATTATTTTTTTTTAAATGGGGCTTAAGAGCAGCCCACTATTCAGCTCCTGCTACACTATAGCAAGAACTCAGTCCTCTCTCTCTCTCTTGTACACCTCTTCCCATTGAAAATCTCTTGGTGCTCCACCACCTTACCAATCCTCAGGACATGATTGGCCCGAGCACCCTCATTGGTTGAAGAAGCTTCACCAATCATGTAATGCCCTTTGCGATTATTCACAGTTTGACTTGGGAGCCTGCCCTCCTCCCTTCTTGTCAGAGCATTTGAGATGTGACCCAGCTAGTCCTCTATATTTTTGATGCTCTGACTGTGGGAATCCATAGTCTATGATAAGGAGCTAAGGTTTTGCAATGAAGACAAAACCTGCTCCTCAAAGGAGGGGGCTCTAGGTTGTGGAGGGGCAAAGCTAATTGACTTGGTTGGGGGGACTGATATGGGAAATGTTGTCTTGGTGCATAACCATGAGGGGACTGCTGGATGGAATTGTAAGGCAATACCTATTGCTGCTGGGTTTGAGGCAAATTATCCTGTCTCCACCTCAAATTCAGGTGGTTCCTCCAAGTATACCCAGCAAGCTGTTGTCCAAATGATTAGACAATATTGGCTTACTCATTTACTAACTCTGAAAATGGACTAGTAGATGGACAATCAAGATGGGAGTGTATGGGTGAGTGACATATCAAACATGCCTCTCCAACCTGTGCAGCCATGTGGGGCTGCAACACACTTAACACTTCATCAAATTTTTTAGACAAGTTGTCTACCTTCCTCTCTAGGTTATTGTATACAGTTAATTCATACAATTTTTCAGTAGAAGTGGGTTCTTTTAAACCTCTAGCAGCTAGTTCAATGTCATTGCTTGATAAAGACTCATGCTGCTTGGAGTTATCACTTATCACATCGAACAAATCCCAAGCCTCTACATCAGTTTTGCTGAGGTATGTACCACCACATGATGCATCAATCATGGATTGCTTTTAGCATCTATCCCCTAGTAGAAGCTTTGTACAAGCTGCCATTTGGGGATCTAGTGGTGTGGGCACTGCCTCAACAACTCTTTAAATCTATCCCAAGCTTCATGAAATTGTTCAGTTGGGAGTTGAGCAAAAGAGATAAATACTCCTCCTCAACTGGCTGGTTTTACCAATTGAGAAAAAATTAGCCAAGAATTGGCATTGCAGGTCATTCCAAGACTATATGTTGTTGGCCGGGAGCATGGTGAGCCAAGTTCGGGCCTTATCCTTTAGGGAAAAAGGAAAAAGCTTCAGTTTGGTGGCTTCCTCTCCCAAACCAGCAATATTAAAGGTAGTAAATAGAGAAAGAAACTGATCTATGTGCTGATAAGGGTCTTCCTTACTCAATTCATGAAAGCTTGGTAACATTTGGATGGTTTGAGCCTTGATCTCATAATTACCCACAACAGTAAGGAGTTGAATGCAAGAGGGGGATGAGTATGCCCATGGTGCATTATATTCCCTAAGGGGTCTAGGCTGCTCACCCATCTCAGCTATTATTAAATTTTCAGCAGGGGTCACTACGTCAAAATAAACGAAATAAGACTGCCCAAAGTCGTTTTATTTAAAAAATAAGACGACCTAAAATCGGCCTCACGCCTATTCTTTTTTCAGACATCTTAAATATATAAGATGGTCCTAAACCATCTTATATTTCATAAATAAGATGGTAGGAAAGGACTGTTTTCGACAGTCCTAATATAAGACGGTCTGAAGCCGTCTCATACTAACTGCTGAAGACGGTCACCGGCCATTTAATAAGACAGCTCATGACCGCCTCTAATAAACCATCCTTTATTTAGAGACGGTCACGAGCTATCTTATTTATTATATCGGGACAGTCCTTTTTGAACTGTCCTATTTGAATGGCGGGCTCAAATAGGACGGTCGTAGACAGTCTTTTTTTTTAAATCGTAATAAAAAAAATATTTATAATTCTGGGACGAGCCTGTACCCTAGAATACTCTGCTCATCCATCAAAAAATTACAAATGGACATAAAAAATACTTCATAGTAAAACCACAAATTACCCTGGTTATCCGATGAAAATTTACCCTGCTTAACTGGCTATGGCATCTGAAGTTTTTGGAATGCTAAGGACTAGCAGCATACTAATTGGATATTGCATCTAATGCTAGGACTAGGAGTACCTCAGATCTAACATGTTCTATTATCATATGACCTGAGTAGTAAAAGAACAGTTAGTTTGCAAAGGCATTTGTAATTATCATTAAAATAATTTCTAATGTGATCATAGTGACTGTGTTATCAGATATGACCATGGATTGTGTTATCATATGGCCTGAATAGTAAAAGAACAATTAGTCTTCAAAGGCATTTGTAGTTTTCATTAAAATAATTTCTAATGAGATCATAGTTCTCATTTTGGGTTTAAGATCTTATCGAAAAACAGTGATCAATAGTTTATTCGTATTATTGTCCATTGTAATCTAATCATGTCTCACATGGTTGTATTGTTTACTCCAATGAAAATGTCACATTGAATTGTTGTCTAATATCCCAATTGTTAAAATCTAATCAACTCTTATCAATTGATTTGAAAAGAACCCGTCAATGTTGATTCATCACGGAGAGTGGAAAAGAAAAGTTCGCATACACACACACAAAAAGAAAAAGTTCCACAATTAATCATCTTATACTTCACCTTTGAGACCCCAAGCATTTACCCTCCTATGCGAAACATTGAAATGGCAAAGCAAAACCTGAGCCTACAAAAATTGATAGCGCGTGATCCTAAATCATTTGAGGTGAGACCCATGACTCTTAACTACATATCCCTTTTTATATGACTGTAGGTCCACGACTTTTTGTCATAGCTCACAAACCATCCTGCAAATTTTTTGAAAAAAAACTATAATTAGAGTCAACACGACAAGAATAAACTACAAATTTCATTATAAGGGCCTTTGCTTGGGCACACTCGAGTATTATAAGGGCCTTTGCTGGTCAAAACTTCAAACTATTTAATAGCAATACCAAATAGTGAAAGTTACCTTTGTTTTTTTTTTGAAAAAATACCACCTTAGTATTGTTAAGTGGTGAAAAATGCCACTTTTCACCCTATAACCTGACCATTGATAGACCTATGAGCACACTAATAAGCTCTTGTCAAGTGCATTTTGTAGACAGTAATAAAAGAAGGTACTAATGCAGAAAATCACTCAAGAATGCCCAAAAATGAGTTATCTCTCAGCACAGGACAAACCTAGCAAAAGCAAACTAGAGGATAGCACATCACTAGACCCTTGGAGCGTGTGGCTACAGCAGGGCAAGGCGAAGGAAGTGAAAACAGGCTGAGAACGTCCCATCGATTGGTCACCTGAAGACGTCGATAGGAGCTTAAAGCAAAGAAAGGGAGAATTCATGCAGTTGAAGAGGTCTTCGATAGGATCTGAAGGCAGAAGAAGGATGAATTTGTGTGGATTAAGGAGTTCGATAGGATCTCAGAACCTATCGAGCAGCTGAAAGGAAAGAAGAAACCATCCTATCGAAAACTTGCCTGAAGTGTCAAAGGAATCTATCGAATGGTTTCTTGAACCTATCGAGATGAGAATGTTGGAACAGAACCTATCGAAGGGTGATTGAGCCTTGAGATAAGACTGAAAGCAAACCTATCAAAATGGCAGAATGAAGAGCGTAACCTGTCAAAATGATTTTCCAACCTGTCGAAGAGCTTCTCCAACCTGCCGAATACTCCAAACCAAGGACTGAGAAGGTTGGAACTCCAAGCGAAGATTCATCCTATTGAAACCTATCGAACGGATCTAAGAACCTAGCAAAAAGATCAAAATGCTCAATTCCAACCTGTCAAAAGCTTCCTGAACCTGTCGAAATCGTGTGCAGAACTTCTCAAAAATTTAGCTGAGCACACGTTGTACTTCAGTGACCCACTGCACGCAACCCGAGGCACTTGGTGACCGACATGACGGTTCTAGAAGATGCTCTAGAAAGCCCTAACCGACCCACGTGCTTTAACAGAACTCTAACAAACTCTGACGACCTTCTAGAAGGAATTTTTGGCGGGAAAAATAGAGGAGAAAGCTATATATAGAGATCCTCAATTGCCATTGGGGGACATAGAGATCTAAGCCAAATTCTGGAGATTAGCGCCTGCAGAGCAATTCCATTTCCCTCCTTTAGCCCAACCATGGTTGGCTAAGTCCCTTGTAAAGTGACCTTGTGCTATTGTAGGTTCCTAGCTGTAAAGACTACAGATCTGAGAGTATTTCCATTGTAAAGTGACTTTATTTACAATGATAATGTTATTTTTAATGCTTTAATTAGATTTAAATTTCCTTTAGTTCCATTTGGTGATTGATCGGATTTGTGTAGAGGAGTTGTAGATCAGCTCACCCACTTAACTGGTAGACCTCTTGGATACCATCTGATCTCCCTGGATCTGATGCTCCTGTGATTCCTTAAGTCTGTGACCTAAGAATTGCAGCATCTGTAGTAGTTTTAATTATTCTAATTGAGGCTCTGGCTTTATAGGAGATCCCTAGGATGATCTGTGTCCATTAAAGTGGATAAATCATAACCTTAAGATAAATCTAAGCTTAGGCCTCAATTGAATTCATCTGCTGCAATCCATGGATTCGATAAAGTCTATAAGATGGTCTGTGACCATTAAAGTGGACAGATCATAGCCTTAAGACCAGGTGGATCCTGTGATTTGGAGTGAAATTTATACCCTGCAGCTGTGCTTATAGCCAGTGAAGGAATTGTGTGCTCTGAACCTCTGTAGCATGATTAATTGAATCTAATTTTAGTGAAAACCAACCTCCAAGCTACTCTTCTCCATTTTCTGCGTTTTTACTCTCTTCCCCTGCAAGATCTAAGCTCCTAAACTCGATCCAAGATAGCTTATGTTTAATTGTAGCTTAGTTTAAGTGACAACCCATTCCAAACCTCTCCCCTGTCTTTTAACTAAATTAGTAATAGCTAGGGTGCCAAATCTGACACAGATCTAGAGATTTGTCATATTTCTAAACAACCTCCCTGTGTATATTCCCTTACTCACCATTCTTTTAAAGCTTGCTACAACAGATCCTGAATACTTGCAAGTATGTATGAGTGTGTCTGCCTAGTTTTATTGATGATTTTAGACCTCATTTGAGGGAAGGCAAACACACCAACAAGTATTTAAGTGAATAGTTAAATCAACACAACTCTATATGCATATATGATAATGAATAAATCGACTCCAGTTTCATTTCTATTTGAGAAACTAAAAAGCCGTTGGCATAGAATTCTGTGTTGTGAACTGCACACATCTATCATATGTTAAGCGTTCGGGCATAACATATCATACAATCTTTGTCACGACTTGTAATTCTACCCATATCCCGTTGGCATAGAATTATGTGTTGTAAGCTGCACACCTCTCCGATGTGTTAAACAGACCTGCAAAACATATCATGCAGTGTGTGATCGTGGGTAAGTTATTTGTATAACTTAGTGAATGCACAGGGGATCCACCACAATCTGGCACAGGTGCCCTGTGTGAATCAACAGGGAATCCACCGCAATCTGGCACAGGTGCCCTGTGTGATTCAAGCTTGTGTATCTACTAGTCTTGTAATCACTTTACTCTTGTAACAATTTTAACAAAATAGAAATGATGACAATCTCAACATAAAAGCAATGATATATAAAAGCGAGAGATGAATTAAGCAGATCAAGCATGGTAATGAATAGATCATGGCAGAGAACTAAATAACGTGATCAGACCTGCCTTGTAAGCAAGTTAATCTCACTCCATGAAAATAAACTGTTTCACCCCTAAGTCATTGCAAATAACCTAATACCATATCTCTCATACATAAATCTCGCCTAAGTAGTCATTATTTGCATAAGAAACATGAAATCACAGGAATCCAAAATGAACAGTGTGACTAAGATGTCCACTACTTACTTTCTCTTGGTTAGACTCTTGCTTTGAATCAATATGCTTCGTTCTTTGGTCGGAACCTGGAATCACCACCAATCAGCAGTGCCATTTCAGTATCATCAACAAAACTCGGTGTAAGCTAACCTCAGATAGTTCTTGAGGAAACTCAAGCCGGACCTTGTGATCATTGGAAAATGAGTGAGCAAGGCCAAAATCTGCAAGCTTTAAATTCCCCTCATTATCAATTAGAAGATTTGATCCTGCACAGATGGACATAAAATAGATATCATTTTGGCTTCAAAACAAAATAATTTGATGCAATAAGAAATGTAACTTGATATTTGATGTTAAACCTTTGATGTCACAATGAAGTACTTGGTTAACATGACAGTAATGCAGCCGTATCAATAGCTACCTCATATAGCTCTGATAAGGCAAAATCAGATAACAAATGTTTCAAGAATCAAATCAAAGTGCATTGATCAGATGAATTGAAATTGCTTTAAGCCATATGGAGTTGGTGATACCTTGATCTGGGGAATTGTAAAGCGCATCCCAGGATGGTCTAATACACCAGTCAAGTCATGGTCCATGTATTCAAAAACCATGTAGATACTACCATTATACTTGTTACCATCTGAATTTCCCAAGAAAATATAAGTAACATGAGACCATTTATCAGACCAGTCAAATCATGGTCCATGTATTTAAAAACAACATAGATACTGCGTTTATACTTGCTACAATCTGAATTTCCCAAGAAAATATAAGTATCATGAGACCATTCCTACCAAGAATAAATGTATATTAAGCAGCAATGTCAGGGAAACTTAAAAAGTAATATTTAGCCATGTGAGGCCACTAAATCATATAGTAGTCCTAGAAGATTATCATACACTATATACTATGTATGTTGAAGAGAAATGCACAAATTGTATTGACACCTTAGTCGGATTCATAGTGTTATGAGGCGCCCTTTATCCATCGAACCCTATTAAAAGATGAAAAAAAATAAGATTAGAATTGGAACCCTTGTGTCCAGAGTCCAAACTAGTTACAAAGTGCAGCATTCTACCTCTGTCATGTTCAACAAAGTGCAGCATTCTACCTCTGTCATGTTCAACAAAGTGTAGCATTCTCTACCTCTATCATGTTCATAAATGGTGATATCCCTTTCCCCTCCTCCTTTTTCCGGGCTTGGGACCGGCAATGCAAACAACATTGCATTGGCAGAGTTAAAAAGGGGTTAATTAATAAAAACATAACCTAGCATTATCTTAATTTATAGCAAAAACACAAATAAAATTTTAAGAAAATGATAAGATATGTCTCAATAGGTCCAATAAAAGTAACATAAAGTCCAGAAGATGCTACAGGCATGTCCAGCAGATAGAATCTAATAAAATTGGGTCTTACGGGTGGGCCACTAAATTATGCTTCCCACTGCATTTCCTAAGGTCCCTTCTTCTTCTGACAGTTGCACATCAGGAAAGAAAACAGTATCTACAATGATGTCATGTAAACCTTCCTCAACATGTGTCACTGATAGTCTTCCTTCGGCGGCGATATCTTGCCCCCATATCAATTTACAACGGCCACCTTATTGTGTTAAAGATGCGCCCGTTGGGGGTTCATATAAATAATATTATTAAAATATTACTTTAAAGTTCATTAGATAATATAAATAAATATTAAATTAATAACTGCGAAGATGAACGCATGCTTTGGGGGGTGGAAGGTGTTTGAATATTGGAATGAGGAGCTTGTGAATTCCTCATCCACTCGTGCAAGTGAAGTACTGTCTCTGATAACTTACTATATTGCGACTGCAAGGTCTCCTGGGTTGACTGTTGCTTTCGTATCATGCTCATATAAGGTCTCATGTACTTGACCCAAGTCTTGGAGGCACCAAAACCCATTCCCTTCACCTGGCCTCTTGAATTGGGACAAGTATCTATAAATAAAATTATTAGTATATATAGAACAATTTTCAATAAAATAATTTACAGATTCAATGAAGGTAAAAAAAACTCACTGTGGCAATAGTGTCATGGTCTAAATCTTTCTCAGCAGATTCAGGATTTGAAACATGTAAGGTGTGACAACCCGGATTTCGGCACCCCAAAACCCGTGCTATCAGCACGACCTTCTAGGTCGTGCCCCTGAAGTCTATACGGAACAATGGTATAGCAAATAATAACTACTCAAAACAAAACTAATAAACTGAATGACATGAAATCAAGATATACTAATCTAAAGTAGAAGCTCAAAAGACAGTTCTACTTCCATGCCAATGCATGAACAGAAGAACCGACCCGAACCATAGGTGAAATTAGATCACCCCAAATGGTTCACCAAAAAGAATATATTATTTAATTACATTGTTTAAAAAAAAAAAGCTTGACATACCAAGCCGTACAGTAAACTCTCAAAAATCTCCCTCAAGGTACGCAGGGGTCTCCTATAAGAAGTCCTCAGGAGGGGGCTCCAATTCTTTCCCGGGCACATAATTTGAATCTCTCGGATCTACATCTCCTGAAACCGGTCACAGCCAGCAATGGACCTGCGACGTATAGTCTAAAGGGTGAGCTACATCTTAGCTCAATAGGGAAACAACAAGTGAACATATAAGTTAAGCTCTCACATATATTCTAAAATAATTTAAAAGTATGGTAAAACATTTTAAACAACTGAAATGATGTAATAAATGCACTGTTACTTTACTTGTGTTTGTTCATTCTCAACTTACTGGTATTGTGCACTGATTCGGCCTAATCACTTAAATCTTAACTTAAATAATCCCCGAGCAATATAGCATCGAGCCCCGATGGAATACCCACCATCATCGTCTAAATAGACACTTGTCATACTTGTTTCTTACTTGAATACTACCCAAGTCCCTTTCTCATAAGCGATGGGGTTTCTGATCTCATACTCACATCCCTGGGATGTCAAACTGGTGTACGGATTGGCCGTCATACCGGTCACGGATATTCTGCCGAGTCAGTCGTGGGTATCCCGTCACGTCGATGGGGTATTCTATTTAAACCTTAAATAACAAAAATATCATGTGTGCTACATATAGTTAGTCACCATGTAATCATGCTAATTTTAGTATATTAGGCCTTATTAACTTTTCATTTACTTCACCGATAGATTTCATCTGTATCCCTGGGATGCCACTGGCTCAACGCATCACTTAGATGTGCCTTATCACAATTTCACGTCCCTTGGGGACCTTATTAGTTCATTGGGTATTAACACACACCCATACTCTTTGAAATTATATTTTGATGCATAAATGTTCATAAGAATCATTCTACATATATGCTTTCAAAAATTAAAGTACATGTTCAAGGTGTTCCCTACCTCACAGCAATTCCATTTATCTAAAACGCATCATTATCTCTTAGGGGATCCAACACAACGATTACATGCCAAACCTATATTGCATGTATTAAAACACTCTTAGAAAAGCCTATAAGAATCTTGAGGACCATAGCTCCCAAGAGCAGCAAAAATAAATATAAAATTCTATGTAGTACCTCGTGCGAGTGAGTACTATCCATCGCATGAGGGAGCACTAATCATCTTGCGAGCGAGCACTATTCATCACGCGAGCGAGTACTATTCATCGTGCGAGCGAGCACCAATCATCGCTCGAGCGAGCACTATTCATCACGCGAGTGATGATAATCGAGGTATCATCCCTCACTCGAGCGGTTATAAATGAGGTTTCTGAAGGTCACGCGAGCCTTCGCTCGAGCGAGCCTCCCTTTACAAAATGTCCTCACTTGAGGGAGCACAGATAATATTTTGGTTATATAATATATTCTTTCCCTTGCTCGAGCGGTTATAAACGAGGCACTTGACCTTGCTCGACCGATAACAATCAAGGCACCTGAAGGTCACGCGAGCTTCCCCTTCATAAAGGGTCTCGCTCGAGCAAGTCCAAAACATATTTTAATCTATATAATTTGTCCTTCCTCATGCGAGCGAGCTGTTTTAACTGCTCGCACGAGGAGCGATCACAGTTATTGCTCAATTTTTTTGAGAACTCATCTCCTACCTCATTTAATATCCTATTAAAAGCCAATATAATTTAACCAAATAATTAATACTCTATTTAAAGTACATATAAATCTTAAAACATACCTCAAGTCATTAGATATCCTCTAAATTTGGTTCAAGATTAACTCAAATGAAGAGGGTTTCAAAAGCCCCTCTTCCAACCCCTTTCTAGATCATCCACCAGTTTAAAACTAAAAGATCCTTTCAAATTTCTTCACCACACCCTTCTTATCCTATGTATTTAAGATCCGTAAGGTGGATCTTGTCTCTCAATCACAAGAAATTCCTACCTCTAATCTTCTTTTATAAAACCCTCTCTTCTTTCTCCCTGTTCCACTCTCTATCTATCTAAGCTCAAATAGGTCACATATGGGAGACTCCTCCCCCTTTCTTCTTATCTAGTGAAAACTAGTGTGTTTCACACACACACTTATGTTAGATGTTTTATCTTCATATAGTTCACATACAAGACACCTACACCTAGTAGTATATAAAGTAGGTGTGATTCACTTGTTCCCCACATGCACTCACACATCGTGTAAGTGACACGTGACCTATACGTGTCACAAAAATCTGGGTTATTACATAAGGCCTTCACTGTAATCTATAAGATAAATGTAAAATAGTGAAGATATATTTAGAGATTAAACCAAATGATATTATTCTTACCACATACGAGTCCAAAGCGGTGACATCTTTTCCCGAATGGGAAGTCAGCCACAAAGTTGTCCTATCAGGACTCTTCCCAATTTTCTCCTTCTGCTCATAAAGGATCAACAACATAGATAAGGGATTGTTTAGTGAATAATGAAATATTATTATTACAAATAATAATTCACATACCAATTCTTCAACAACTCTGGCCTGCCCCTTTCTGCCGGAGCGGTGAATACTTTGCATCCTTTTCCTACTCTGACTACCTGATAAACTCTTTGATTGGTATTCGGTTGAGGAAAAGTAAGTGATAAGCCAGTTCCAATCTTCCTCCCTAACACCCGGTGGCGTATTAACTTTTCTCTCTGCATCATTACTATATTTTTTATAGTAGTTGGTGTATACTGTGCACTTCCACTTTTTCCATAGGTCGCCCCCCATAGAAATGAACCATTCTTTTTTCTCTTTCAGGGTAATACATTCAAACTAGGAACAAAATCAATTACTTAGTAGTAGTTAAATATTTACTTTTATTAAAAAATTAATGGGACATAAGTGATTCAAATATACTCACAGCGACAACAGTCCAAACTTTCTCTTTAACCTCCAAGGGAACTTCCCTCCACTTTTTTATAGTTGGAGAAACGTACATCATCATATTACGGCCAATGCATGAGGCCATTTACGCTACATAGGGCCTTGTGGGGCCAGAACTATTGAAACTTACCTCAATAAGGGCCATATATCACTGTCATATATAATTTTACCAAAAATATAGTCATATGAATCTAAAATGTAAAATATTAATAAAGATAGCAATCAAGCAATCAATATATAGATAACCACTTTAAATTGTAATTTGGAGAAACTTAATCATTGTACACTGATCAAGTAATCAATAACAAGTTCAATGATTTCTATGTCACTCAAACTTTGATAAATGGGGAACAAAGTCAACAATGAAGATAAACAATACTATTTCATATTTAAAAAATTAATCATTCATCCTTGCACATCTTCTATGTTATCGTCTTCTATGGGTGAGAGAATTTCATTCTTATTTCGAAGACTAATGGGTCCTCATAGGCATCTGCATCCATGTTCATTCTTTTTGGGTCATCCAAGACAATATTCGATTTCTCCTCCTCGGGCTTTGTATGATCTTTGCAATAGAATACTTGTATTGCCTGAGAAACAAGGATAAATGGTTCATCCTCTTCTTTTGTCTTTCTCTGTAATCTATCTAAATCAATAATCCATAAATTTGTATTTGGGTCAACTTACATCCATTGACACTATCATCGACACGTACCCAATCACAATAAAATATTGTTTCTTTGAAGTCATAGTAATCCAACTCCAAAATTTGTTGGATGACACCATAGTACATGACATCCTCAACCACAGGGTTCGTGTCCCTAGGGCCTGACACACGTGTAGTTAAAGCCTTTAGGGAGACCCCGCTATTTTGTGTCGTCATATTCTTTTTCGACTCAGTTGTATGAAATTCATACTCATTTATAAAATATGCATTATATGAAATTATTATAAACTTTGGACCATCAACAAGTCTTTTCAAGGTAAAATTTTCTACTATTTGTAATTATTGTTTAAGCCACAGAATGTATTCCACAACCATGTCTCTACACAGATTACTTCTACCCTGAATAGTAGGTATGTGGCTTTGTCGGTATGATTGGTACTTCCTGCACGTAAAAAAATTCATGACTATGAATCTGAACTAGCCTAACTCACAAATGAATTATATAAATAATTAAAATCTTACTTTTTTCACTCGGCATTTCCTGCAAACTAGCTCAATACTCATTTTCTTGCCTGTTGGTACTTTACATTGTCAAGGAAATATTATTTTCCTTTTTTATCTATAGGATAGCCGCATTCACTTTGATCATCCAAACGCACTCGCTTATGACTTCCATTATTACCGTCGGGGATGAAATTCATTGAGTACATCATTGCTTCATCCATTAGGTAGCACTCTATAATACATCCCTCTGAATACGTTTGATTCACTACGTATCGTTTATACGTTTTCATCATCCTGATACATTTGTTATTAATTAAAATAAATATCAAAGAAGTCAAACTAAAAATAAACATGTGTGAATGTTTTATTTACCTTTCAAAATGATACATCCGTCTATATCTAACAGGTCCACAAATTTGAGCCTCCTCCACCAAGTGTACAACAAGATACATCATAGATACAAAAAAAGAAGGTGGGAAGTAAATCTCAAATGCGCATAGTATTTCGACTATGTTTTCTTTCATCTTCAATAGTTCTGCATGATTTATGATCTTCGAACATAACACATTAAAGAATATTGACAAATTTTGAATAGTGGAACGCAATGCCTTTTGCTCTGGCTTTTTAAAAGCATGCATCGATAAAACGGGTAGGAGTTGTTGTATGAGGATGTGATAGTTGTACGACCTGAGATTTGTTAATTCTCCATCCTTTAAATTCACATTATGTTTCCAATTTCTGCTATACCCGATAGGGACCTTTAAATGATATAAAGTGTGACAAAGTATTTTTTTTCTCTGTTGAGGAGTGTACGAAGCTTAAGTACAGGTGATCTTGTTATTCCTAACTTCAGGCCATAATTTTTTCCAATGACCAGTGAATCTCATATACTCTAAGTCTTGACAAGCTGCAAATCCATCCTTAGTCTTACCCTTTATGTTCATAATTGTTGTAAAGAGAGTTTCTGTCATATTTTTTTCGATGTGTATCACATCCAGGTTGTAGCGAATAGGTAATTTTTGTACACACAAAAGACATTTCAATAGGCAAGATTCATGCATATGAAGAATAAAGTATACAATATAAGTCAAAAAATGATAACAAACCTCCCAATATGGCAAGTCAAAAAAGCATGACCTCTTTGACCATAGGGTATCATCATTTTGACACCTCTTTCTCTTCTGGCCTGTTGGATCCTTTCCGAACTTAGTCTCGAAAATTTATAATTTGCATAGTAGTTCAGAACCACTCAAGCGCCAAGGAGATAAGCGAAGTTCCTCCTTGCCATTAAATTATGATTTTTTTTTGCCTACGGGGGTCCGACATCTTTAAACAAAATTTATGTCCCATGTAAGTAAACTTCTTTCCATGTGTCAACCACACTGATACTGTCCCTTCACAATAAACAGGGCAACCATATCTTTCAGCGGTCTTACATCCGAAAAATGAGCACATGCTGAAAAATCATGGATCGTTTATAACAAAATAGCTCTCATAGTGAACTTATTCCGAGTATAAGAGTCATATACAACTGTTCCGGTCGATAACAAAACATTCAACTCTTCAATGAGTGGTTGCAAGTAGATGTCAATGTCATGCCCAGGACCATTTTTACCAGGAATCAATAGTTATAACATTGTAAACTCTTTCCGCGTGCATAAAGAGGGTGGAAAATTATACTGAACAATCATGATAGGTCAATAACTGTAGGAGTTATTCTTATTATCAAAAGGATTGAATCCATCTGTTGCAAGTCCCAGACGAACATTACGTTCCTCGGTAGCAAAGTCAGTCCATATATTATCTACTTATTTCTAACATGACGAATCCACAGGATGGCACATGGTTGCTTCATTGGGTACTGATCCTGCTTTTGCATGCCACGTCATATCCTTTGCAATCTATGGTACACTGTATATTCTTTACAACCTAGGAGTTAATGGAAAATATCTTAATTTTTTCCACGGCACCCATTTACAATTCAATTTTATGTCAATCACCGGCTTCCACCTACTTTCACCACACGTAGGGCATTCATTGTGTTCCGCGTGCTCTCTCCAATAAAGTACACAATCATTCTGACATGTATAAATTATCTCACACTTCATACACAAAGATTTGATTATTTTCTTGGCAATATATATTGTCTTTGGCAAAATATTCTCTTTGGGCAAAATATTTTTAATTAACTTTAACAATTCAGTGAAACTATTATCTGACCATTGATGTCTCGCCTTTATACTCAGCAACTCAACAGTCACTGATAATTTAGTTTTCTCGATTTCACATGAGGAAAATAAGGGATGTACTGCATCCTCCATCAACTTCTGACAATTAATATTCTCAGGTAAATCATCTTCAACATCTCCAAGCACTTCATTCATGAATGTATGCGCACTGACCCCAACATCTTGATTTTCAGGCAGATGACCAAATGTGTTGTTCACCATATTGAAAATTCCTGGGACTTGATTATTAGTGTAGTTGTTGATGGGTGTACCAACCCCTTCAGCTATATGCCTTTGGGGAAAGCTCTATCCATGATGGACCCATGTCGTGTACTGTTGTCATATCCCATCACATATTAAATGTTCTTTAATAATAGCAAGTGTTTTTCTTCCTTTCGCAACATTATGACAGTTCTTACAAGGACAACAATACCAATCTTTGGTCCCTAATTTATCGTTATTGGCTTTTATAAACTTAATGAATGAGTTAACTCCTTTTATATATTCAGGTGTATGCCTTCCAGCGTTCATCCACTCCATGCTCGGAGGTATGGGTATCGAAGACATCTTCTACAATAAATAAGTCCGTTGTTAGAGATAACATGATAAACTATGTTTTGATCGTATGATAAATTATGCTCTCATATAAAATTCAAGATATTGCCCTACTGGAATTTCGCAAAGAGTGATTTTTTTCTAAAGAAACCAAGAAAACACAAAGAACTTGCACAAGAAGTTTATACAGTGGCACATGGGTTAAAAAGATAGACTTGGCATTTTGGGACCCGTGCCATGTGGAATGCCTTCTAAGCCATCTGATTTGAAGACAATGATGTAAAGATCTATACATCATAGCCCTCAAATCCGACAGCTTAGATGGTGTTCCACGTGGTAAAAGGTTCAAAAAATACCAAGTCTTACTTTTAACTCATGTGCCATGATACAATTCGCGTGTGCAAGTTGTAGCTCCCTTATTAATTTATTCAAGTCTCTCGGACCACTAATATCAATAGTTTGATATAATCAAGCATCTTAGTTATATCTCAAACAAGTGGTGTTGTGAATTTGAAAGAAAATTCTAGAGAACTAATTTTCTATACATAAAAAATATTATTATTTTCGGAAATAGCAAAGAATTAGCTCGTCAAAAAAAAAAAGAACAAAATTTAGGGTCAAGGACATCTTATTGGTTGGAGTATATTTCCATTTTGTGATTTATGGGGCCTAGCTGCTAGTTAAAATCCAAGCACAGCAGCACTGTGTAGATGCTAATTTTAGAAAGTCTATAACACGAAACACCCAACAGTAACACTTGTAAAAGCCACGTGACTCAAAGTCCTAGACATATGAAAAATGTGTCTCACACCAGTGTTAGTTCATGTACCTGTCCCATACCCATGCGTTCCTGAATAACATAACCTAGCAGACCATATTAAAAAATAAAAATAAAAAAAACATAGCCTAGAAGACCATATTGATATTTATTCATCTGATACTAAGTATTTCCCCTTGTGGAAACTAAGAAGTGGTTCTTGATGAATTAAGCATGCATGCTTAGTTTACCTCCAAAGTTAGTTGTAAATGGGCTAATGGTAACGATTATAACAAGTTCATCCAATTAATGCTCATGTGTTAAGCCAAATCCAGGGGAGAATGGTAGCCTCAATCCCTAAAAGAGTGACTCAAGATCTTCACTAGCTGCAGATATAATTTACATATTATTATTAAAGATGGATCTATTACCTGCAAGGACTTTGAATAACAGAATTTAAAAGCCGCAAGCCATCTAATATATCTGTTTACAACTGCATAAGTCCTTCACAGAATGAACTTAACAGGATAACTAAGGAGATTTTGAATGAATTGAAGATCACTTCCACAAAAGTAAAAGCAACAAATGGACGAGAATAAGCACTATGAAGGTTCAAGAAATGGAGTACAATCGTATAATGGATTCCAAAACATACAAGTAAATGCCTCCCTAGAAAATGCCACTTTTTCTGTCCTAAGATGGTTAGTCAATAGCAGCAAGTGACAGATTCAGGTATTCCGAAATGGTTACTTGTCATTCTTGCAAGTATATGGCTCGATCCCATCAGACGCAAGATATAAGGTTCAAAGTTCCAATCTTAGAGTTGCTAAATATGACGAGCTCCTGCCAGTAAGAACAACCTTGGTAAAGTTGGAATCCTTAGGACTGTGTTGTATACCTATATATGGCTGTCAATGGACTAGGTTGGCCCACCCAACCATGTTTTTTTACTGGGTCAGGCACATAAATTTGTCCCGTCAGGTTGGGTCAGGTTGGGCAAAAATCGGTCAGGTCAGATCTATATAAAATCAAAGGAAACATCTCTTGCCAAGTTCACACTTCATTTCAGTCCGATTTACTGGTTAATAATAACTATTTTTATAATCAAAATTTTAATACAGACAGGATTTCTTCCTAAGAATCTTGTTATTCCAGAGCACATGCGACAAGTTTTATGAGCCCAAAACAACTGTCGACATATGCTGTATTTTTTGTAGTGGACCCTCAATCCTGTTCTAGTAACCTTATTCAAGATTACTTGAGCACTGCCCCGAAACAATTTTCAAAATTCTAAATCATACGAGGGCAGACTCCTCCCTCATACTTGGGTGACTATTTTAATGCCTTATGGATCTTTGTTTTCTAATTTCCCCAAAACACCTCCATAGTTCATTTATGAGATGGCTTTAAGTTAATTATAGACCCAATTTAAAAAATATATGTAATTCAATTTCATGCTATTTTATACAACATGATATTATTCATTTTCAGTAAAAATAATTTCAAATTATTTTTATATTTTTACATTCTTCCCCTCAAGATTTAAGTTTGTATAAACATGGCAAAAACAAATGTTAATTTATATATTTTATCATATTTCATTAAATAGATACATGTTTTTAGTATTATTTTATATTAAGCATTCCTAGCTACCGCTCAATCTCACATAAATAAGATCCCATGCTCAAAGCTTGGCTATCCATCGCCATTGGTAAATAATAGAACTTATTTCATTTTATTTTTTAAAATAATAATAATCAATAACAGCACTTTCACACCATAATCACCAGTTGGAAAAAAAGTAAGTGTTAATATTATAAATGCTAATAATGCAAAAAAAATTGTAGAAATGAAACAAAAATATTTATATGGAAAAAAACTCACAAAATAAAATAAAGGTAGGCCCACAAAGCACTGTGAACCATATAAAAACTCAATCAGATGTAAGCCCATTTTTCTCCACCGTTGGATCAAGATTCAACGGTGGTGGTTCCTTAATCATCATCCAAATACTACAGTTGATCACTACCATAAGCTAATCAATAAACTACTATATTAAAATATCACAAACCACAAACAAATTTTCCAAAAAAAAAAAAAAAAAATTATCATAGTCAAATCCAAGCCCTAAAATGATGAACTATTTTATTATTCCCAAACTACTCTACGATCAGAGTGAACAAAACATGCATAACGGAGAATATAACAAGCAAAAAAAAAAGTCAAAAACGAAATTTTCAAAAACGCAAGGGCAAGAAATGAACGTACCTTATGTCATTATTTTTCTAGGGTTTTTACGACGAGTCCAGAGAGCGGTGAGAACCCTAACCCTAGATCTGATGTTTATTTATTGTAATCTCTGATTAAACTCTCTCTCAATGAGCAGCAGTAGGCGACAGTGGAGATCGTGGGATGTACCTAGGGCTTTTTTTTTAGAGAGATGAGAGAGGGAGAGGAAGAGACGAGTTGAGACTTGAGAAAGACAGAGAGGGAGAGGAAGAGACGGGATGCTAGGGCGTTTATTTTGAGATGCTTTAAGTTTTTTTTTTTTTGAGATGTTGAGATGCTTTAAGTTGGGCGTTAAGTTGGGTTTATTTTAGATGGGTTGGGGTAACCATCGTGAAAATAGGACGATAGAAATCGTCTTATTAACCGTCTTAAAATTTCGTCCCTTCGATTAGTATGTGACCGTCTTATCTCTAAATTTAAGACGATCACAGACTGTCTTATTTAAAGACGAAAAAAAAATAGTCTTATTTTATGTCTTTTTTAGACGTTTTTGACGTAGTGGGTGTGTGTTTCTGGCTTAGGGCTCAAGACTCTCTCAATCTCAGGATTCAAAGATTCTAGCTCGGGATTGAGAGACCTTCTTCCCAGCACATAACACACTCACAGAAAAACAAGGGTAGCTTACAGCAATTAGATAAAGAAAAATACAAGCTAACACAACTGCGAAAATTTTAAAACTGCAGAAATGAAATAAAAATGGGGGAGATAGAGATGCAAACTGATGTAGGAATGCTCCAGCTGCAACTAAACTCTTCTATTTGCTACTGCTCCAAGCCTCCAAAAATCAAAAACTTCAGCAGGAATTTATTCAAACACTAAACATGCAATAAATTTAAAATAGAAAAACAGCAAAATAAAAGAAAGGATTACAACTATACTTTCTACAAACACTTCAAAGACAAAAAAAATCTAAAACAGAAAATAAAGAAAAAAAAAATACAAAAATCAAACACAAATTACAGCTGTAATTTATTCAAACACTACATCTACAAAGAATAAAAATTAAACTCATATTACTATACTTATATCAAAACTCCCTAGCAACGATGCCAAAAACTTGTTGGTTATAAATTGATGTGCTATTATATTTTTAAAAAGTGTGATGGTAAAAATATGGACAAATCAGAAAGGGAAGTGAAATGGAGTGAAATGGAGTGAAATGGAGTGAAATAGCACAAAGCAGCAATCTAAACACAGCTTGCAAGATGTAGGGTTGTTGTAGCAAGTTTTGATAAGTAATAGTTTGTCCCACGGAGAGTGATGATCTAAAAACCTAAAGGCGTATAGTAAACTCCATATCTAGCTACAGATCTAGCAACTCTAAACCTACACTAAAAAGCAAGGTAAAGAGAGGGTGTTTAGGTGTCACAACTAAAATAAAACTAAAAACACGAATAAACTACAGCTAAAGAAGGGGGTAAAGAAGAAGGATGATGATGGTGTGGTAAAATAAAGTAAAAAGATGGAGAAGTAGACGGTTATGGGTAAATCAGCACTGAAACTCGGTTCAAGAGATAAATCTGTAGCAGTCCTTCACTTGGCTACAAGCACAAGTGCAAGGTAGAATAATCTAACCTAACCCAAAGGCATGAACTGATCTTAGGACTGTATTTTATCCACTTAAATGGTCACAAAATATCCCAGGGATTTCCTTCAGTCAATGGATTAAATCAGAATAAGAAAGTCATTGCAGACACTATGTGTGCAAGGCTACAAGCTCATGCATCCATAGGATCAAGCAGTCTGTAAAAATCAAATGGGAACCACAAGAAATCACAAGCTGAATAGGAACTTAGATTCAGCTAGTCATTGCTACAAAAAGGCCTGCAATGACTCAGCTCTCAAGTCTGTAATCTCGCGAAATCTCAGATCTATTCACTGATGATGGGTTTGCAAAATAGATGAGGAGTTGGGTTTGTAGCTGTCTCTCACTTGGCTACAAGCTCAAGTGCAGAGCAAAAGAATCTATCTCAACCTTGTGATCTAGACCAGCCTTAGGGCTATACCCTGCCCACTAGAATGGTCACAGGCTATCCCAGGGATTATCCAAATCACAGAGGTTAGAGATAGAACGGGGATACCACTGCTGCCACCATGGTTGCAAGGCTACAAGCCCAAGCAACCATAGGTGCATAAAACCCATATAGATTCATGTGAAAAATATAGAAAAATAAAGATTACATGGAGCATTAAACTTGACATTTCATTGCCTAAAAAAATGACTTACAATGATTTACCCTCAAAGGCAACAATCTGTGCAAAATCCTAAAACTGCTCACTATATTATTGCAAAACCAATTACAAAACTGAAATGAACTCAGCTGCTACAAGGACTTTTAACTCAACACTGCCGCTGAGCTAAGGAAAGAAAATAAAGAAAAGAAAAGGGAACTAAAACCCTAAAATAAATACCCTAAAAGTGGGCTTAGGGTAATCCTGGCTCCCTTCCTAAGACAGATTCTAGCTTTATTTATACAATCCATAAAGCATTTACAAGCATTATCCAATCAGAAATAAGACACTTTTGGAGCTGGTGTCATGGCTTATTTGCAGCCAAGGGATGCCTTGAGAAGTGTGGGGCAGCTAAGAACCTTGGGATGTGTGCCCTAAAAGCTGTGAAATCTCAAAAATATCCCTGGAGTGTTGAATACGAAGGCTGAAACCCGTGCCTCGAGCAGCTGAGCTTTAGCACTTTATTCTCGAGTAGCTCTCAAGTAGTTAACTTGCTTCAAATAATGTTCTTGAGCAATTGCTTTCTTCATAAAATGCAGCTCAAGAAGATCTCGAGCAGCTGCTTGACAGGCTGAAATACAGCCTATTTAAGTGCTCGAGTAGCTTCAGACAGCAGCTCTACATCAGCCAACTGCTTGAGTGCATAAAATAGGGCTTGACAGGTTCAAATGTACAGCTCTTTTGAGCTGCTCGACAGGTAAAAATGTGAACCTCTCGACGTCATAAAATACAGCCCTTTGAACTGCTCGAGTGCAGCATTGTAGCATCAGATCTGTAGCTCGAGCAGTTCAACTCTACAACTTGACAGGCTGTAATTACAGCACTTACAACTTGAGTAGTTGTCTTCAGCTGCTCGAAATCATTAATGTGGTGCTCGACAGCTTCAATGCAGCATCAGGTCTGCTTGAGTGTGTTGAGTGAACTGCTCGACAAGTTCAAGGCAGCTACAGCAACTACTCAAATTCTTTACCATTCATGTTGCAGCTGCTCGATTTGATTGCTGAACTGCTAGAGCTTCAAAAATAGTAGCAGCTGTGATTCAAGGTTTCAACATTTGGTGGTCGACAGGTTCAAACTCCAGTTGATGAACTGCTCGAACTGTTTAATTGCACAACTTCAGCTGCTCGAGAGGATGGAGGTTGGGACCCTGAACTGCTCAATATCCTTACTTGGGCTTCTGTCAACTCACTCAACAAGAGGGCTTGCATCAGCATATAGCTCGAGTGGTTGGCTTTAACTGCTTGAGCTCCAAGTTTCCTTCAGCATCCAGTTCGAGAGGGTGGATGTGGGACTTCAGCAACTGCTCTAATGCTTCAGGAATTAGCTCAAGAGGATCATTCTCTTCAGGCTGCAGCAGCTTGAGTTGCACAAGTCAGCCCTATAAACTGCTCGAGTGCTAGGTTTTCTTCAGCTGTCAACTGTTGCATGACAAGTGGATTACAGCAATGGTGTGTTCGTGGGCCTGGTTTCATAGCCATTGCAGCTCTACAAGTTAAATGCAGCTGCCTTCAACTGCATTTATGTATAGTTCTTAGTGCATCTTGATATTGATGCAGCTGCTTGCATGGTTCAATCTTCAGTGAGCACTATGTTGTGCCACTTGAAGTGTTGTTCTATTTAATCCACTGCAGCAGCACTCCATACTTTGGCTCCACTTCTCACCTTCAACAGGCCTAGGACCCCGAAGCATGCTAAATAGCCCCAATGGTGTGAACCACCATGGTGCATTCACTGTGAATCCATTAACTCCACAACTTAGTTCAAAATTCTTTCTTCTTGGCTTGGAAATGATGGATTGCAGCACTAAGCTATATTTTCCCATTATCTACACAAACATACTTAAAAGTCATTATTAACTAGCTCAAAGGTCTATTAAAGGTCAGGTTAGGAAGTGAAAAATGATATTTTTCAATGCTTGACACCGAGGCATACAAAATGACTCCCATGGTGTGAACCACCAGTGGGCACTTTTCTATAAATTCATCAGTTCCACAACTTGACTCAAAATTCTTTCTTCTTGGCTCTAAAATGATGGATTACTGCATTAAGCTATAATTTATCGCTAACTGTAAAAAACATACTTAAAACTTATTATTAACCAGCTCAGAGGTTCAATAAAGGCTAGGTTAGGAGGTGAAAAGTAGTATATTTCAGTGACTAACAGAAACCTAGGATTTGTTTGATGTGATAAGTCAAAACTATACAGCAGGAGTCTCTGTCAAGAAATGACATTGAGCAAGCTACTAGAAGTGCAAAAGAACCCACTTCCAAAGGAAAATTGTATGAAATAAATGTGTATAATGATCTAGAGAGAAAAATGGACAATTTGTCTAAAAAGTTTTATAAAGTGTTGAGTGTGTTGCAGCCCCACATGGCTGCACAGGTAAGAGGCATGTCTAATATGCCACTCACCCACACACTCCTTGTTAGACTGTCCTTTTGCTGGTCAGTATCCTGAATTAGTAAATGAGCATGTCAATGTTGCCCAATCACTAGGACAGCGGCCTACTAGGTATCCTTGGGGGATCCACCCAAACTTGAGGTGAAGACAAGATAACTTGCCACAACCCCAGCAGCTGCCGGCATTACCCTGCATACCCACCCAGCAGTATTCTCAAGGTCATGCCCCAAGACAGCAATTCCCACATCAGTCCCCCCAGCCAAGCCAGTTAGCTTTACCTCCAGCACAACCTAGAGCCCCCTCTTTTAAGGAGCAGGTTTTGTCTTCATTGTAAAACTTCAACTCACTCTCACAGACTGTGAGTTCCCACAGTTAGAGTATTAAGAAAATAGAAGACCAGTTGGGTCAAATTTTCAATGCTCTGACAAGAAGGAAAGAGGGCCACCTCTCAATCCAAACGGTGACCAATCTAAAAGACCAATACATGATTGGTGAAGCTTCTTCAACAAATGAGAAAGCTATGGCCATCAATGCCTTGAGGAATGGTAGGATGGTGGAAAGCCAAGATATTTTTTATACCAAAATGAGTGCAAAAGGATAGAACTATGTGTTGAATAAATGGGGCTGCTATTAAGCCCTAGCTGAAAAATAAAAAAAATTAAAATTAAAATAAAATAAAATCAAAATCAAAAATTTTTTTTTTTTTTTTTTAGAATGAAATGTCAACAGATGAGTACCAGCAGTACCTCATCTGTCATTTCCTCAAACTTTTCAAAGTCCTTTTCCTTTTGACAAGGAGAATGCTAAATGGAGGAAATGAGAACTGTTTGACAGTTGCAGTCATTTGTGAGATGGTGATGCCTTGCCCAAACTGCTGAACTTAGGCTGAGGTATTTGAGGATATTGTAGAATTTTGGACTGAAGATGCCCCCACCCATGTGCTCTCTCAACCCTCTATTAATTGTGCGTCTGCTATGAAGCTGGAGCAGCTCCTTACATCTCTCATGCAGCTGCAATTTGTGAGCTAGCTAGAAGAACTCAGGTTTAATGCAAATGCAAAGGTATTGCTTTTCATTTTTATATTGCAGTTCTTTCCAGTTCAGCTGAGATCCAAAGGGGAAGACCAATTCACTATCATTCATGAACCCCCATCTAGGACTATTGAGATCATGGACCTTAATTTTGCTAAGGGTCATGAAGGTTAATGGTCAGAGGCTCAAAAATCTGTGTTGAAAACGCTATGGAGCCTCTGAGACCATCCACTTTCAAGATCCTGCCACCTGTTATGTGAACTCGGTTGTGTATCATATGTAACATATTTGTCAAGATGTTTTGAATTTGTATAAATATTGTGTTTATATGGGTTGTTGTGATAAATTTTGATTAAAATGTGTGCATAACTATTGACTTATCGTTGTGAGGTGCATAGATTTGTTAAGCATAGGGCTCAATGAGTTGTATTACATGAGAATGTGTCATCACTAGGGTTAACAAACTTATTTTGCATGCTCGAGAGGATCAGTAGCCTTCAGGCATCCTCTCGAGTTCATTTTGTACATGAAGTGGCTGATCTCGAGAGGTTCCCATGCTTAAATCCATCCTCTCGAGACAACTATCCTGAGGTTGTACCCATCTCGATAGGCTCATGTGTACTTATATTCATCTGCTCGAGATCTTCTCGAGCTGTTTGTTCTGAAAACTCAGCCTGTCGAGACTTAGGTTCTAAACTTCTCAAGCTTGCATGAATGTTTTCCAGCAACACACACCAATCATCCAATGTTTTTGCCATTAATTTAAATTCATACCAAGACCAATGTTAGGAATTTCTGTTTAGGAATTTACTATTCTCGGAGTTTCAGTATACTTGCTATTTTTAGTATAACTGCTGTTGTTATTTTAATTACTGTTTTAAGTAGGTGTAAATGTTGTTTTATTTTTTTTGGGGTTAGGAGTTTGTGTTAGTTTTGTGTCTTCTCAGTTGTCATTGTATATAACATTTTCTCTCCCTTAGTATAATTTTTCTCTTTATTTTCTGTAGTACTTGTGTTAGTGTAATTTTCTTTTTGTTTTAATTTTCTGCTGTAGTTTATTTTCTTTTTCAACCCTGCTGCCCCTATACATTTTTCTTGAAACATTGAGGACAATATTTATCTTAGGTTTGAGAGTATGACAGGGTGGTAGGCCAATAAAATAGTTAATTTTAGTACAGCAGTGTTAGGTAAATTGAGATAAATAAAATCAATTCCCACCTAATCATGTTAGAAAGAGGAAATTAAAACTTTTACAGCATTTTAAAACTGAAAATCTTTAAAAATTTAGCACTTCCATGAACCTAACATCAAGAAATTTTTTCACAATTAATACGTAGTGAACCAGAAAGGAGAGAAAAAGGTGAGGATATGTCCCATGAGTTAAATTGAAGATCATACCCAGTGAGATTTGGGCCTATCAAATTTCTTTTGAAGAGTGTTTTTGGCAATTTTTTTGCTCTAAGGAATGATTGACTCAACATCCTTTCACTAGAAGTTAGGCTCCCCAAATTGAAACTGTTGGACAGTACTCATGACACTAAGGAGATGATTTAAGGCCTTCATTTAGACAGTTTGAACCTAAAATTCCTACCCATTGAGCTGCCCTTTGCATACACTCTTTGAGCCTTTAACTCCATTTTTCTTTGACTAACACCAGAGTACTTGAACTTAAACCTCATGACCTGATTCAGCCTTACTCTCACTCTGAGATTTCATAAGGAAAAGGAGAAGATGTTGAAGATAGATGGGTTGGGTTCAATATTTTGTTGAAGGAGAAGAGAAGAATGTTATAAATAGCAGTGTATCAGTTATGTAGCAGTAGCAATCCATTATAAAAAAGTTTAAAAAAAAAAAAAAAAAAAAAAAAAAAAGAGAGAGAGAGAGAAAGAAAGAAAGAGAAGTCAAGAGAAGTACTTCAGCTGAAAAAGTAAAAAGAAGAGAAGAAGTTGGCCACTTCAGATCTGAAAAATACAAATGAAGATGAAGCTGTGATGAAATGAAGAAGGTGAAGTCATGAACCACCTCCTCCTCTTGCTGATTTCTTAGTTATTGAATCCCTTTCACCCCTTCATTCTTTTTAAAACCTCAACCCTAAGCCACATTACAACCCAATAAAAGTCCTTACTAATCCAAGGTGAAGTGAACTGCTAGGTGGAGATAAGGGGATGCCTAATCTATGGTGATGAGAACATGAAGATGTCAGAATTTAGTAGTCATGCATATGCTCATGCTTGCAGACCTATTTAAGGTCTGTAACTGATCTTGGGCTGATAAGAATGTGAACACCCCTGAATTCATTTGTGAGAGATAGCCCTGGTGAGGAATGGGTCTGAAATTTAAACTTATTGGGCAATGTTCGAACCTGATTTTTGAATTAATGGCAAGCTTGGTACTAATTTTTCACACTCTATACACTCTTGATGTAAACTGATTGGCTGTGATAGAAGTACATGCTGATTTGAGTGTTAAAATTATTTGCATTACTGTTTTAAACTACTCTAATTTTTAAAGAATAAGTGTGGACTGAAGTGTTATTTATTAAAATTTGTTTCGTCATTAGTTGCACTATATTTAATTGTTTTAATTAGAAAGTTTGTGGGTATGTTCACTGAAAACCCTCAGGAGACTTCACTCTTCCACTAGGGATCACCTAGGGGTTTAAAAGGCTTTATGCATAAGCTAAATGCATCCATGCTCCCTACGAAAGTGGCATTTATATTTTTTAAAATAACTATTTTATTTTTTCTTTGTTCGAGGACTAGCAAAGATTAGGTTTGGGGGTGTGTTAATCACTGATTTATGGTACTTTTCACATCCTCACCTAGCCTTTGATAGACCTTTGAGTTGGTTAATAATTGCTTTTTAAGTGGATTTATGTAGATAGTAATAAAATGCAGCTTAGTGCAGCAATCCAATTAATGGGAGCTAAGAAGAAAGAATTTAAAGGCAAGCTGTGGAGCTGATGAAATTATAAAGAGTGCACCATGGTGGTCTCCACCATGTGGGCCATTTAAGCATGCCCTGGATCCCTAGAAGTCTAGCTGTGAGAAGGGAAGTGAACCTAAGCACAGTGGAGTGCTGCTGCAGCAAACTATATAGGACAGCTGAGAAATCACCATCTTCAGCATTTAAATCTCGAGCACATCATGTGTGCAGCAAACCAGCACTCGAGCACATTAAAAGCCTGTTGTGCACATTCGAGTAGTTCATAGAGAACTGCATACAGCCACTCGAGCAGTTGGCTGAAGCACCAACCATCCTCATGAGCTGCTGCTTGAAGAACTACAACCTGTCGAGCAGCTTTATACCTCAGGAAACCATCCACTCGAGCTGCAGTGCTGAAGCCTGCAATCACTCGAGCAGTTGCTGAAGATACTTGAGTAGCTCACACCTAATGCAACAACTATTCAAGCAGTTTAGACTTAAAACAGTAACCACTCGAGCACATTAGAGCTGAAACCATCCACTCAAGTGCTTTATTGATGAAGAAATGCAACCGCTCGAGCTGCAGCCTGAAGATCAGCATCCACTCAAGCAGTTTTAAAGCTTCAAATTCATCCTGTCGAGTTGCATTGCTGAGAAAACCATCCTGTCGAGCTGTGTATTGCTGAAGCTACTGAACCTCACGAGTTGAATGGCTGAAGCACCCATCCTGTCGAGAACCACTCGAGTTTTATATTCTGAAGTTCCATTCACTCAAGGCATGGGTTCCAGCTTGTATATTTAAACTTCAAGGATATTTTTGGGATTCCATAACACCTAGGGCACACAACCCAATGTGCTGAGTTGTTCCCAAAATCCCGAGACAACACCAAGCTTAGAATGAGCCACGACAGCAGCCCCCAAAGTTCTGATTTCTAATTGGCCAAAGCATTTCATTGCTTTATGGATTATATATATAGCAGTAACCAGTTTTGTAAAAACGAGCCAGGAATATTCTTAGCCTGTGCTCATTTTAGGATTAGGGTTAGGGTTTAGTTCCCTTCCTTTTTTATCTTCTTTTTCTTCTTTTAGCTCAGCATTTGCTGGCTAAATCTTTGTAGTAGCTAGGTCTATTTTGAGCTATAATGTATATTGTAGTGGCATTGTGAGCAGTTTTGGAGTCCTAGAGAGATTGCAGCCTTGAGTGCAAGTCATTGTAAGTTTTTTTCATGTAATGCAAGCCATTTTTAATGCTTCTTTCAATCTATATTCATCTTATGTGTTTTATTTAGATTTTTATGGATTGTTTGCAGCTATGGATGCATGAGCTTGTAGCCTTGCAAACATAGTAGCTGCAATGATATTCCTATTTTATCTCTAACCTCTGTATCTGAGTTAATCCCTGGGATACCTTGTGACTATTTAAATGGACAGGGTATAGTCCTAAGACTATTCTAGATCACAGGGTTGAGCTGGATTCTTTTTCCCTACACCTGTGCTTGTAGCTAAGTGAGGGACTGCTGCATAACCAACTTTTTTTCTGTTTTACAATACTATTTTCAGTGAAAAGATCTGGGGTATTGTAGAGATTGTAGACTTGAGAGCTTGGCCATTGCAAGCCTTTTCGTAGCAATGACCAACTGATTTTAAAGCCCCATTCAATCTATGATTTCTTATGGTCTTCACTAGATTTTTATGGATTGTTTACTCCTATAGATGCATGAGCTTGTAGTCTTACAAACATAGTGTCAGCAATGGTTTTCTTGTTTCAACTTTAACTCTTTGATTGGATGAAATTTCTGAGATATTCTGTGACCATTGAAGTGGACAGAATATAGCCTTAAGATCAGTTCATGTCTCTAGGTTAGGTTGGATTCTTATACCTTGGACTTGTGCTTGTAGCCAAGTAAAGGAGAGCTGCAGATCCAGTTTTTGATCTATTTTGCAGTGAAGATAGCCCATCATTGCCTACTTCACCACAGTTTTTATTTACTTCCCCAAACCACCTTTATTTTTCTTTACTCCCTTTCTTTAGATCTAGTTTTTATTGGTGTTTTTAGTTTAGTTTTGTGATACCCAAAAACTCCCTCTCTTTATCTTGCTTTCTTAGTTTAGGTTTAGAACTGACAGATCTGTAGCAGATTTGGAGATTTACTATTCTACTATTGTGTTTAGATCTTCACTCCATGTGGGACAAACTCTTACTTATCAAAACTTACTACAACAGTTCTGGATCTTGCAGGACTATGGGATTATTCTGTGCTTGTGTTCTATCCATTTTCTGACCCCTCTTTATCTGTTTTTGCTTTCTTTATCTCTGCTATATTTTAACCACACATTTATAATAAAAAGAAGCACAGCACACCAATCTTAAACCAATACCGTGACAACTGCCTCTGAACCGCACAAGTATTCCTCACAACGCAGGAGCTTGGGCATACTGAAAATTTGTTCGTGAACGACGATGGTTAGGATTTCCATCGTTTGCCACTGGCTCGAGTGTTATATTGCGTTATAGAGATTTTTAAGTTATGATTTAAGTCATGCATAAACATAATAAGTTGCATTTAACATGTAATGGAAATCTCGTTAGCTCTGCATCCATATGAAACATGAAATAATCTAACTAGCAAAGCTTATGGAATTAAATCTTGAATATGATGATAAGACTTCCTAAAATTTGGATTCTTAGATATTAATATCGAATTGATCATTGAAAACTATGTTTTCAAATTAATAAGATGCAATTGGTACTATGATTGTCCTACTGAGCTCGTGAAATTTTTAGCTCACCCTGACACTATGTGTCACAGGTACCGAAGTTGTTCAGGACCCCGAACTCAAAGAAGATCCTGATTTTGTACTAGAGGACTAGGGAGATCTTCCACCAGAGAAATTCTTCCCTAAGTAAAGATTTGTGATTTAGACTTGGTATGATTTAAATGAATTGTCTTTAAATTAATCTCATATATTGAGATATAAGCGCCACTGTATGCTTGACGTACGGCCGTCACCGATGGTATTATTAGATTTTAATTCTTCATTATGAATATTGGAGCTTTTATTTCAGTTTTTTTGTAACTTGATTTCCATTGATACCAAAGAGATTATGCACATTGATTATGAACTATGATCTAACGACTAGATATTTCTTTATCTTTCGGCTATGAAATTTCGAGTTGTTACACATTGGAGAATGATTATTATCATCCAATTATTAAAAAAATACGTGGAGTATCATTGTGTTGGTTGTTTTTGTAATTTTTTAAATATTTTTATTATTTTCGGCAGCTGAACATGATGTTAATGGTGATGATGCAGGAAAATAGAAGCCCTACGAGGCAAAGTTTGGGTCAAAGAATGGACGAATTGATATGTAAGAGTTTAAGACCATTGGGGATGGCCCGAAAACAAGTGCATCATTGAATCTATAATATTAAATATAATATTAAAGACTGTTGGAGATGGCTCGGAAGGTATATGAGTCTCATCCAATTAGCATGTGTATGTGCTCATTGAATCTATAATATTAAATGAATGTCCCAATTGAATTTATGATATTAAATGAACCATAGCCAAAACAAGGCACAGAGACAACCATCCTAAGCAGTCAAAATAATAATGTGGACTTCATTGGAGGATGGTTATGGTGTTGATGTTGATGGTGCTGATGGTGATGGTGTTGGTGCTGGAATATAGAAGCTGAAATATAGAAGCTCTATGGTGTTGATGGTGATGGTGCTGGAATATAGAAGCTCTATGAGGTAAAGTTTTGGCATGGTGCTGACGGTGATGGTGCTGAAATATAGAAGCTCTATGAGGTAAGTTAAGGTAAGTAAGGTATGTTGACGGTGATGGACCTCAATAATTTAAGTTTGTTGGAGATTGGTCGGACACCAGACCAGGGTTAAGGTATATGACTCATCCAATTTGTTCGGACACCAGTGCTTAGTAAGGTATATGACTCTCATCCAATTAGCATGTGGAATATGTACCGATTGAACCTATAATATTAAATAAATGTCCCACATCTTATATTAACCATAGCCAAAAAAATCCCACTGAGACAACAATCCTAAGCAAGCAATTAAGTGCTTGATTTTGGATGGTCAAAAGAAATGTGGAGTTAATTGATTGGATGATGGTTTATCATTCAATTATATATTAAAAAATACGTGATTAAACCCGTTGACCACTTTGAATCAGACAGTGATCATTTTACATCTCAATCTTCGTTCGACACAATAGAGCTTGCAACATCCCAATCAGATGGTCGGACTTTTACATCACAAATAATGAACATGATCATGGCAGACATTGAACATGGTTCTCGGATCCCTTTTCTGGATGTGCACAATGTGGAATCAAAGTCTGACCATCTGGTTGTAGGCCCATGGCCTCAAGATCTACTCTCTCGATGATTGGGGCATATGAAAAATGATCTCTTAAATCGTCTAATTCAAAGCAATATAACATGGGTTGAGAAGAAAGAATCTTGGATTGTAAATAAAGGTAAACTTTTCAAATAGATACGCACTCTGGTTATGTATTTGACCATATAGGACGGCTGCTTAGACTCTTAAACAGATTCCCTAAAACGTCAACGCAAGAAGCTGGTTTTGACCATTTTTAGTGTTAAAATGGTTTTTGTGGAAATTGTTTTAAATGAACAGAGACCGGAAGATGTATTAAAACTAGGCTAGTGTTACTACCCTACCAATTTTATGTCATAGCCACCTTACTTAAAATATGTCGAGTGTTTTAAGTCGATGATGGAGATTATTTGTCTTTCCAATCGATCTCACATTTGATCTTGAGATCATAGGCCTCTTATCAGCTAGTCAGATGTTGGTTTCACGTGACACAAATACCAAAAAGTAAATGTGAACTATGTTTGATAGTACATTGATCAGGTTCACATTTTGGGACGTGTGCCACATGAAATCAACATAATTGTCTGATAGTAGACCTATGAGCTCAAGGTCCACTGTGGGATATTGACTTCACGGTCATCCTATAAAAACTGAAACCATGAAAGTCAAGATTTTCCCATATCAAAGCGATGCAGATGTGGTTGAACTCCAAATTCGGTTCAACCTGGTTGGACCTGATCATTGCCCGCTGACATCTATAGGCAGTGGAAATTAGAAGCACATTTTTGTGCCAAAAGCCATCAAAAGCTGACCTTCAGGGATCAGATATAAATGTCAACTTTAACAGAATCCTGTGACCAAAAGGTGCATCATGCACAAACAGGATTCAGTGATATTCAACTTCTACAAACCCTTCCTTTTGTAAGGCACCCACTTTTAAGTAGATTTCTACAAAACCAATCTGGAAAAGAAATGCTTTGTTTAATGCCCAACAATTTTTAAATAGACATCTTACCATACCATCACTCAACCCAATTTTAATTACCAAAACAACGGACCTAATTTTCAACATCCAGAACATGGCAACTCAGGGGTTGAACCAGAGAGGATAAAAGACTTTTTTAAGGCAATTTTGCCATTCACAAGGGCATTTTCGTCATTCACCCATCACCATCGCAGTGCAAACAATGGCACCTACGCCTCAACTCTTCTCTCGTTAAAATCTCCCTCATCGTTTTAAACAATACAAGACTGGCAGACAACTCTCTAGTAAAATATCCTTTTTGAAAGGCAAAAATGCACTCTCTACAGCCCAAATTTCCTCTACAATAATATGCTTCGCTTTCCTCTTGCAATAACCACCATCAGATGGTTTAAGTGTACGTTATATCAGTTTCGTGTATAAGAAAGAGATCAAAACAATGAAGAAAATGTTCAGTTATTTAAAGATATTTTTTGTGTGTGTGAGAGAGAGAGAGAGAGAGACCTGTCTCTGTCTACACAGCGGCTTGGAAGAGGTCATTTGCCAATCCCATAGGCATGACATAGAGGCCCTTGCTCTCCAAGAACGGGAATGCTGCAGGCATGTCTGATTCCATTAGGTCTCCTACCATATCTTCAAGAGGCCCCCTCATCGCCTGATCCTGCATCAAGTAGTGACCATACCCCTGCAAAAAAATATGATAGAATCAATTTTGCAACAGAGAAATATATGGCCCAGAATCTTGAAATATTCACTTATGCCGAAATTGTGTAATTTGGGATTTAAGCCTGATATTAATTATTTGTAAGCTTAGACATGGCACCAACCCCAAGGAGCTCTACACGTCAGAATACGAAAGCCTTGGCAAGTTCATCCGTAGTCTTTTCATTTCTTCATAATTAAATTGTGGTTTGAAGCTCTATGAACGTGATTTTTCTAAGAAATTTAACAAATCTTTGTTAGAATGTGTTGTTTATTCTACTCAATCTGAATTGTATTATCTCAAGAGTGTCAACTTTTTTTTTTTTTTGAAATGAAGTGTGCCAACTTGATACATTCTAGACTTGCCAAATTAAATAGCCTTACTCATAACCTAATAAAGAGAGGCCTGTTGAATTCCAAAATCCTGATATAAATATTAAAAAAATACCCCTATTTCTAGTTATTTTCCCCAATCAATAAATAACGACCTATTTAATAAGACAAAGTAGTCACCTAAATCAAATAAAATCTTAAACAATACGCAAAACTAAATCTAATTCAAGTAAAAGTTCTGATATTAACACTTTGCCGTGCAGCCTTATAACCATAACTTCTATATTCATCAAAATTGTGTTTTTTATGGGCTTGTTGGAAAGCTACTTCGATAAACTTCCAAATAAGGTCAATTTCGCAGCACTCTGATGTTGTTTGGTACTTGAAAAGAGGTCAAATATAAAAATGATGGGGTTGAACAGTCTGTGACCGTCCAATTAGCAACTTCCATTAATAAAATTTCGATTTCCCGTTTCCTTCTTTTTATTCTCATTCTTTCCTCTTGGAAACCCTAGCAAGATCATGGGATTACGATTCTTGATTGCATCATTAGGCTTCTTGACTTGACCATAACTCTTGATTTCTTTGGAACTTATTCCCAAATTCCTTCCTCTTGGAATGAACCTCCCTTTGAAGGGAATTTATCTCCATTCAAGCCTCATACCAGTTGAGCCTCCATGGCCGATTCACGTGAAACCACAAATCTGTCTAGTTAATGAGACGCCACAATAGGAAGGAGTTGCGTCAATTCATCAGTAGGAATATTTTTTCTAATGCTTCACCTTGTAGCACGAATCCTTCCATGAGGTCAACAGCTTGACAATGATCTACATAGAAATTTTTTTAGAAAGCCATCCTATTGCTTTATACGTCATTGATGATGAGCTGAAACAAATGTATCCACTCAACAATGGACTTTTTATCGCCATTTTGAAGTTGAGGTAATTCCTAACAAGGAATTTCTTTCCTCCCTCTTCGGCATGGTAAAACTTTAGTCATCTTCATTTCTTGACGTACTGATCATAAAGATGATCAATAACTGTGTTCAAAATAATATCCAGGTCGCAGGCCCGATCCCAGCTTACCCATCAAAATAAGAAAATAAAAACAACGGGGTTGAGCTTGTAGCGCAATGGAAGGTTGACGGTATTGCAAGTTTGTAACATTTAGGTGGCAGGTTCAATCCCGACTTACCTATCCAAATATACGCATATATAATATTAATAATAATAAAAGTGCCTTCAAACATGGAGACGACATGAGTTATGGTCACTGACCATTTCAAATGTTTTATCCATAAGAACATCTGATGCGAACTTTAGATCTGTCTGTTTGAATCGTGCCCGGATAAAGAGGAAACGTCAAAAGAGAAAGTGGACCCACGAATGGGTTTTTTAAAAAGGCTCGTTAAAGACTAGTGTGCACATTAATTTAGGCAATATTTTATCTAGGTTTAGTTTCTTTTCTTATTAGGATTCTTTTAATAAGTGACTTGTTTTAGGTCTAGTTTCCTTATTTGAATTATTTAGGGGTCAGGCACATATATGTGATATGTGGCTGTTAATCCCGTCACTTTCTGTGCAACCATCAAAAAAGTGGTCATAAGTCTACCAATATGCGTCGGAATTGTGTGATTCTTGTCTTGTTGGAACGCTACTTCCATAAGCTTTCAAACAAGACCAATTTCACATCAATCGGACATCGTTTGACCTTTCAAAAGTGATCGCGTCATAAAAAAATGGGATTAATGGTGAAATTAATTATGACCGTTAGATTAGAAAGTTTTAATGGTTGATTAGGAGATTTATTTTAAGTAGTATTCCTAGGGTTTCTTTTCTTTATAAATACACATTGTAATCTCTTATGAGAATTAGTATTGATGATGAATGAAAATTATGAGTTTTGCTTTGTGCGAATTCTAGAGAACTTGAGATGAGTTTTCGATAGAAGAGTGATTCTTCTCCCGCTTGCGGTTTGGTCTGAAGCCAACTTTCTTCCTTGGAGCGATTCCTTGTATCTTCTTCTTCTACCCCTATTTTTCCTTTTATTTTTTTGTTTTAATTGAAAAGCGAGAACCCTAATCCCTAGCTTGTGGGATTTACGCTATTTTAGGGTTAGCGTGCGATTTTCCCACATCAACATCATAGTCGGCTTCTTGACGAATTGGTCATCTTGGTCTTCTTTAAGTATTGTTCATAATTAAAAATATGGTGACAATATGAGTAATCGTTGGACCCATTTCTGATGTTACTTTTATCCATAAGAGTGTTGTAGTCTTAGTGTTGTAGTCTTCATAATTGGCCTCAAACGATGACGACAATGAAGGGCGTAAGTAATCTTTAATTGACCATGCAGAAACTCAAGTTTCTAATTGATTTTTTGGAAGCGATATAAATGTACAAACAACAATCTTTAATGTAGGCATGGAGAATACTATCTTCAAAATGCAAAATCCTTGTGAATTTAAATCTTGTGAGCATTGTTGTCAAATCGCTAGCCATGCTAAGCGATTTGATTCCATTTCGCTTAAGCGAACTGCTTAATCGCTTAAGCAATGGCATACTTTTTTTCTTTTTAAAAAATAAAAATAAATTAACAATAAGTATTCAAGTCTCTAGAAGGGAAAATTAGATATCCTTGCATTTAAAAAATAAGTTTTACATACTAATATTCAAAATTATAACTTTAGTTTTGATACTGAGTACCAGCAATGTACTCTACACATTCATTTCTAACCCATTGTGATACATTTCCAACCCGGATCATTCGATTTGAGTCTTAGAGGATCCGGGGTGAAGATGTAGACATAATTAATTGACGAATGATAATAGAAAGTTGACACTAGGAAAAGAAAATTAAAGATTTAAAATTTTATAAAGAGTGAAGCTTGCTTCACTCTTGATCCTTGATCTTTCCCTTTAAGACTTTGTAACACACTAACACTAATATTACTAAGTTTACAACCATTTAATTCACTAAAACAAATGATTACAAAGCATAAAATAAAATAAAATAAAAAGCTAGATAGGAAAGATGGGAGGACATTGGGAGTGAAGAATGGAGATTAGATACAAAGTTTAAGCCAAAATAGTTGTAGGAAGTAAAGGACTCAACCCACCCTTTTATAGAGGCAATGGGACCTCAAAAAGCAAAAAAAAAAAATTTAAGTGCTCCAACGGTCATAAATATGCCGCATAATGTACAAATCGCATAAGCCATCATGGCTTATGCAATTTGGTGGCTTAAAACCGATTAAGCGGTCGCTTATGACAGCAGTGCTTGTGAATGTATGAATACTTGCTTATTCTACTCAACAAGTGTTTTGTTTTCCCAAAGTATCAAATTATTGCATTTTAGACTTACCTAATTATATTTGGATCAATCCAAGCTTGGAGACATGTTATGGTTCTGATCCGCGCTTATTGCTAGTGGGGGAGCTTCCACAAAGTGCAAAATATAAGACAACACTATCTCTGGGATTCAAACCAAGGCCTGACTCAATCAAAATATGGAGAGAACCTCCTCTCCGTAGCATCCCTAGGATGGCAATGTCAAAATGGTACTATCAATTGAGCATAAGGTAAGAAACGTATACCATGCACATCACTGTGGTACGAATTCAGAAGATGAGTTTACACATGTAGTAGACATACTATTGTGGATTTTATCCACTAACTAGAGTCTAAAGCTACAACAATAAATAAAATCACTGACTTTTCCAAAATACCACAAGCCTCACAAAGGAAGAACCGGAGAGATTGCTTCCCTCTAGAACTATAAAAGCTGCTATCACATTAATGAAGTCATGAGCCCTACACCAAATTTGCAACGTATCTGTCACGCCCCCAGCCCCTGACTCATACACCAGAGCATCTTTCATGTCTGTGTGAATCAGTACGCGCAGACATGAAAGATGCTCTGGTGTACGAGTCAGGGGCTGGGGGTGTGGCAGTATCCGTAATAAAGCTACCGAAGGACACATGTCGTTATCCATCCTACTTTGTGTATTACTGTCGGCAGCAAAGGCAGGTGATTAAATACAACGCACAATCCCTTATTTGTTGTCACCTGTCACTGCTGACAGGAAAAGGCAAGGCCCTAAAACCTTCCTCATAGAAGACAATAAATCTTTTCATCCTGTTGTCCTCTACCTAGGCAGTTATAGAAGAGTGCCATATGCGCATTTTGTTGTATGTTAAGACAAGACAATTAATGATGCCTTTCAAATCAAGGTTCATGGTAGATCCATGATCTGCAATTGCAATGAACCTTAAGCATTGGAACCTGCACTCGGACATGTTTTAATATTTGAGCCAAAATTTCTGCGGTTAGCCAAAACTTTCAAAGACAAAAGAGCCCCACAGCGTCTATTACATGCCCACAACGCCAAGGAATTTAGATGTGAATCACACATTTAACAAGATGTGTTTTAACACTTAAAACACATTCAATAATCTTCTCACTCGAATGAGCCAGTTTACCACACAGCAAGGGAAAATTAGAATCCATAGCCCCATGAGCAATGTTACTTTGCACACAACATATGTATATGAGTATTGCAAAAATTTTGTCGTACCCAAACAACGTAACCTAGAAAATCATTTTGTGTGCATAACTACACCAGGCTTCTTTCTTTAAAGTTGAAACCAAATATAAGCATATTCTCCACATCATCATTAACTAAATTAATACATCAGCTGTACCCATAACAAGATAAAACTCCTAAATCTGTGTAAGCGGAAAGGGTAGATAACTAAGATAATTTAAGAAAGTAGGGATCTTTTTCTAGAAACTGTTAGGGGCTAGCAATTTGTGCAAGAAATGAAAATGACGTGCATTTTAGTTTACAGCAGCTTCTGTATGCATAAACCTTACATCATCAATATTCATTTGAAATGGCTGAGTAATGTAGGAAAGATGTACTCAAGTTCGATTTAGATGGTGGAGCATAGATGTACTCCACCAGTCAACCATTTCAAAGGGTAGTTGATGATATAAGATTTCTGTATTGAATCTGCTCAAAATGTGTATAGCATCTTACTTTTTTCCAGAAATGTATTATTTGTTAGCTTTGGAGTGGAAAATGAGGGGTAATGTCCTGTGTGACAATGTCAAAGCAGAAAAACAAATATACCTCTTTTTACAAAAATGATAAAAAATTCACCGGCATCAAAATAGTTTGAACCTTTTTTTAATAATTTCCGCAAAATGACAGACTAGGATTGAATTGGATTGGAAAACGAGTGTCATATCCTGTGTGACAATGTCAACAATGACAAACAAACCACTGGATTGCATCGAATCCTAGTCTGTCATTTAGCAGCAATTATCAACAGTAAAAAGTTACTGTACGTATATAATTCCCCAGCCAGGTCATATGTCAGCTTTTTAACATAAGGGTGAAAGGAAAAAGTGATGGACAAAACAACATTTCTCGCCCATTTATAAGAAGAGTTCAAAAGGGGTAGAAGATACCTCAAGATGAATGAAAGTATCGGCCATTCTTTCACCACCCAATCTGCTCTCACTCAAGGCCTGTGCAATTGACCAACACAAAAATGATTATGCTAAAATAATAGTGTATATCAACTTGATCTGTCTACCTCCATCAATTTTTGAAGTTTCAACCCACTACTTTATTGTTTGGAATATGAATTTGTAATGTCCATAACACAATTGCCTTTTTTATCACAGTTACTAATGTGCTTTAAACAAACTTACCAAGCTAATTAATCTATTTAGAGAATTAGGTAGTTCACTTACTAGCTTAGTAGACAACTTTAAACCTTGTAGGTCAACTGACTACAAATTAAGGCAATTATATAGGAATTAGGATAATGACCCCCTCACTCGAGCAATATATACATATACATGTGGAAAAGGGTTTTGTCCTCCAATGGAGGACACTCGAGCATCCTCCAAGTTGTGTGGCCGCAGAGCTCCACATGGCACCCAAAACACAGTTTTGGTGCCGAGTGGAGCCACCTTGCTTTGTTTGATTTTTTCCTTCTAAAAATCTTGTTTTTGTTTAATTTTTTTCTGAAATGATCTATGCAATTCCCTCTTACTCCACATGGCACCCAAAACATGTTTTCGATGCGACGTGGACCCTTCAGCGTCCTCCATTGGAGGACAAACCAGGATATTTTATATATATATATATATATATATATATATATATATATATATATATATATATATATATATATATATATATCCATCACCAAGAGCGGGTGGTGGTGCAATATTCAGAAACAGGGAAAAAGCATTTATTTTCGCCCTCAGCAATTACTTCAGACAAGAAACAAACAAACAAGCCAAATTTCGAATTCTCAAGGAAGCTCTCGATAAATTACCCATAAATGTCAAGAGAATTCACATCCAATCAGATTCATCGCTACTAATCAACGCACTCAATGTCGGACTTAATTGTCCATGGAAAGTGCAATACTGGTTAAATAAAGCTCTACTAAGGCTAGCTAATCTAGATTGGAGAGCTGCACATGTTTTCCGAGAAGGGAACTGTGGAGCTGATGCTTTAGCCTCTCATGCTGTGATGACAAAGGAAAGTCAAGCATTCCCTCAGAAAATTGATATGCCTACTACAATTCAAAGGCTCCTCGCGTCTAAGGAAACAAATCTCCCATATTTTCACTTTGTATTTTGAATTTCTTGGGTTTGGATTGTTTGGGAGTGATGGCGATTCCAAAGCGCTCATTAGTTCACCCCTCTCTTGTATCTTATTTATTTCTTTTTAATGCATTGCTAATCTAGCAAAAAAATAAAAAATAAACATATATATATATATATATATATAGGTGAAGGGAGAATGCGCCTATTGATATGGGTGTGACATGTAGCGCCTTTTTGTGAAGTGACGGGTGGAATGGGGCCCACTTTAATAACTAGGGTTAAAACTTTTAAACTATTTTAAAATTTATATTCCCTTTCAGCCGTCATACTTAACTTTTTTAGAAGTCTCTTCTCTCTCGTTTCACCCTTTTTTCCAAGAAAGTATTAGACTTACTTTTTCAGGTATATTTTACTCAAAAATGTGAGCCCCTGGTAGCGAAGCGTTAGGCGCTTCGGTAGCGAAGCACTGGCACCCCGAGAGAGAGGCACTAGCACCCCATTTTTTTCACCCCAGTTGTTAAGCGCTGGCACCCCGGTTTGTTTGTTTTGTTTTGCACCACAATGTAGCGCACCTCAATAGCGAGGCATTGCGCCGATGAATGGCGCGCTAACCTCGATAGTGAAGCGTTGGCACCCCGAATGTAATGACACCGGAAGTGAAGCATTGGCACCCCAGATGGCGGCCTGCACCCCGATGGCAGGCGCTTCACCGGAGAGAAGCGTTGTGTCACGGGGGCACAACCCGACACCGGTTATCACACCCGTGCGGCGCCTCCTTGCCACAACGACGAGGTCAGCTTAACCCTCCATCAACTTTGATACCACCCACCTAGAGGACGGGAACTTCCGTACGGGGTTACCTTCTCACCAAGGCCTACCACAACAATGCATCATGCCTCTTGCAACACGCATGTCAGCACCTTCATGCCTCACTCGGCCTGCTCAAGCTTCACTTTGTGTCATGCACTAATACCTCGCCCGCGACAATAGCATGCAGCTCTTCATGCCGTCCTATTCCAACATGTCTCACCATCACACTGAACCAAGCCCACATTCGTGTGTGGCTCTCGCGACCAACACACATCAGCATCCGGCCCTCAGTCAACGTGCACCACAATCTCCCACATAGATCATGAGTGTCTCCCGCATAGCCACCCTATGTGCATCACGACGCATAGCTCGGACACATAGCAACCTCACATTGGGTGACACACGGCATTGTCGAAGCAACGTCCTAGGCCCACCCTTTTAGGGCACAAGGCCCCACGTGTATGGGAGTAGCTCCCCTCCCATATATATATGGTTTCAACACCACCTCAAGCCAAATAGCAGGAATACCTCAAACGTATTGGTTTGACATACTGCCTATGGCACACGAGACCCATGCAACACCAACACATGCAAGTCAGCTATTCACGCTCACGCACATCTAGTCGCACGCTAGCACGCCACCTAGCTCGAGTAGCCATCTACGTCATACATATAGGGAGCGCGCACATGATGCAAGGCCCCATGCCTCCGTGCTCGTGCACCACACACCTAGCTCTAAGCCCCACACGCCCTCCTGCTAGCCAACCAACCAGCTCCAATGCCCCCATGCCTTCTTGCTGGTCCCAGAGTAATGACCCCGTGACATCCTCCCCCACTCCATAAGGTCAACGTCCTCGTTGACGCCATATCACAAGGGAACGGCCACGCCACCTCCTCCAATCTAGTAATGTCAACACCCATGTTGACAACAAAACCCTCCATCAGTTCCTCGATCTTCGTCTTCACCCCATGCAAAGTCTCCACAAATAGCTAGCCCCGAGGTCCCCGCTAGTTCACCTTGGTCTCACTCGCATTCCACTCGGCATACGAACAAGAAACACACTGATTCTTCAAGCGACTCCACACCAGCGCTATCCATCACCATGCCATTCACCAAGTATTTGTGATGATAGCTTGCTCTAGTACCTCAACACGAAGTGTCTTCACCCAAGAGTTTGCCCACTACTTGCTCTAGTACCTCAACACGAAGAGAATGGGACTGAATAGGTTGACTAAATTATTCAATAAGATACCAAAAATAAAGTAAATGCTTGAGGAATGCACGAAGAGTATTGCAGTCTATTTTTATAAGGATAAAGGAACCATTCAAGACCGTGCCAATTATCGAGGCATTAAATTATAGAGTCAGGCTATGGAACTTCGGGAGAAAATAATAGGACGACGACTAAGACAAAAATCAAGTGTACCAGAGAACCAATTTAGATTTATGCCTGAATGATCAACAATGAAGCAATTTTCCTATTAAGTCAACTTGTGGAGAAGTTCAGAGAAGAAGAAAAAACTTGCATATGATTTTTATTGACTTGGACAAGGCTTATGATAGAGTGTCGAGACAGATAATGTGGTGGACTTTGAGGAAGAAAGGCATCTCGAATTTATCTATTGAGATTATCCGAGACATATATGAGAAGGCAAAAACTACTGTAAGGACATGTGGAGAGACGAGAGAGAGAGTAGGGTTGCATCAAGGATATGCCCTAAGCTCTTATTTGTGTGCACTGATCATTGATGCATTAACCATTGACATACGAGAAGAGATTCTATGGTGCATGTTATTTACGGATGATGTGATACTAATTGCCTAAACAAGGAAAGAAATAAAGGATTAAGTTGGAAGTATGAAGAAAAGCCTTGGAGTCAAGAAGTTTGAAAATTAGCATAACAAAGACGGAATACATAGAGTCCAAATTTAGCGAACATGATAGCCTAGAGGAGGATTTAGTTAAAACAGAAAATCATCTAGTATCACATTGCCATAGATTTGGCTAATTAGGTGGTACTTTACAATCAAATGGTGGGTTGGAAGAGGACGTCTAGGGCTGTCAACAGGTCGGGCCGAGCCGGGTTCGGGCCAGGTTTTCCACCCGGCCCATTTTTTTAAAAGAAAATTGTTGGGCTCGGGCCGGACCTGGCCTAGCCCGATTTTTAAATGTTGCAGCCCGAACCCGGACTGGTTAGCTATCCGGGCCGGACCGGGCTCAGGCCGGGTTTCTAATAATTTTTTAAGAGCTTTTTTATGATTTTTTTTTTAAAAGACCTCATTTTTTCGGGCCGGGCCGAGCCTTACACTTTGCCGCCCAAACCCGGCCCGATTTCTTATCTGAGCTTAGCCCAGCCCGGCCAGTTAATTAAATGCAAAAAAATGAGCCCAAACCCGGCCCATCCGGGCCCGGGCTGAAACCCGGCCAGTTGACAGCCCCAAGGACGTCTCAACTAGGATTAATGTGGTTGGATGAAATGGAGCAAAGCAAGCGGAGTATCGTGAGACTCAAGAGTACCACTTGGATTGAAGGGACGTTTCCATAAGACGGTAGTTAGATCTGCCATATTATATGGTGTGAAATGTTGGGCTACGAGAAAACGATAAGATAGAGTGCATGTGGCTGAGATGCGAATGTTGAGATGGATGTGTGGAGTAACAAGAAAGGATAAAATTCGGAATGAGTATATATAGAAGAAACTTGAGAATGACACCTATAAAGGAAAAATAGTGGAATGTCACTTGAGATGGTTTGGACATGGCCATCGGAGGCCAAAAGTAGACCTTATACGAATGGTTGAGATGCTACAAGCACAAGGAAGTAGGAGAAGAGGAAGAAGACCTGAAAGGAAGCAATGAGCAGGGACATGAAGGATTCCAAAGTCGTAAAGAGTTTAGCATTGATCAAAAAGGAGTGAGCAATAAAACATGCAAAGCATACCCCAAATAAACAGGATAAGACTGTGATGATGATGATGAACTAGATACATATCAATAACGGTGGAAAGAGATATGTATTGCAAAATCAGGTGAACACGGTAGGTCATACTAAGTTGTTGATAATATAGTTGTAGGAAAGAAATATGAATTAAGAAACGTTTTATTAGATCAAGAGGTAAAGTGGTAAAAACAAAGCAAGCTAGAAACCATATTTTGTTGTAAAAAAATAGATACTTATAAAGTCATTTAAAAAAAATAGGAATTAATAGTTTTAGAATAATTACGGCTTAATACATATTTTCAGATTTTTTAAATAATTAAAAATCAATTTACAAAAATCCTAATTCTATGCTCAAATTTTCATCGAAAATATATGATATTATCACACGATAATTTGGTCAAACTAACTTAGGCATGTAGCTTGTCCATGACGAATCCATGTTACGTTAAAGCGAACGTCTTTTTTCTCTCATTTAGCAACGTGGCTCTTAGCCAAATTCTCTTGATACATGTTAGTATCGATGAGACTGACAAATATCGAAAAACCAAGATTTTGAACCATGGTTGGCCATACTCAATTGTTTATAAATTACTGCGAAGGAAAGAAACAGGAATTAAGGATCATTTTGTTGGATAAAGAGGTAAAGTGATACAAGTTATTGGCTCTAAAAGAAATATCAAGACGAGATGGTGAAGAAACTTGTTAGCTAGGTTAGAGTATTAGACAAAGTCTACATGCCTAGTGACACATCAAATAGGAGGGGTTTAGAATACCACACAAAAAGAGGGACAAATCAAGGTAATCTCTATTTTTTTAAAATTCTAGTGAGGCAAAACTTGTGCTTTACTAGAGGAATCAAATTATTCATAAACAGATTCAAGCATCCCTTAATGGTAACGGTGTAAGATGATTCTAGTAATGTAGTTAGTTGTGGTCATTTAATTGATGAAAACAAGAACTAAAATTAACTTCAATAATCAGTAAAAGTGGGTCAAGAGATTTTGTTTGTGTTGAAGGCATCTTGCCCTACACTAAAATTTTCTACCTTTCCGAATAGATTTTATAAAGTATGAAAATACCATCAAAACTGAAATAACAAAGTGAAGTGCTAATGTGCTTCGTTAAACTTTCATTGTCAGTAAAAAATGAAAATTCTCAATTTCCACATATTTAATAATTCATGCGAACAAATTCTAAAGTGGTAATTACGAACCTGGGAGTAGAGGCTTACCTTCAATTGAAACTTCAAAAACTTGACGTAATCAATGACATTATCCAAGACAGATTCTCCATCATCCTAGACATCCAAATGAGTTTAAATTGGTGTCTTCAAGGAAGAAAATCACATCTTTACCAGGAATGCAATTAAGTAATTCAGAAAAAATGTCAACCACTCAATATTTCGAAGAATGGCTTGGGAGGAGACTTCAATTAATAAAATCGGTAAATTCTCATTATTTAATAAAGATCATTCAAGAAATATATACAAGAGATTATTAAAGCAGGTCCAATCAAAACTTAGAAATCAGGCTTTCTTCATTTTCCAAAAAATATAACAGATCAGCAATTTTATCATACAAGTATAGTATGAATAGGATTAATTATCTTTAAAAGTGAGATTATTTGTAGAACTAATTAGAATATATTTAGGACACTGATTTTCTTTTGTTCAGAAAATCATTAAGATTGTCAGGTTAACACTTCGTGAACAGTAACTTATAATGCAAATCACCAAACAAGAACTAACATTCCTTCTTGTCCAAAGTTTAAATAGCGCCTAATTAATGCAGATTACCGAGGGTAAAAGATGAATGTGAAGACCTATGAAACAGGTACTTGCAAGAAACAAATACTGAAATTGAACTGTAGTCAGAACTAGTATCTCATCACAATCTTTCTACAGATAAGATCTACAAGTTTCTAAATTTGTCCAATGTCAATAAGATCAAAGTTAAGATCACAATTAATACGTGAAAGAACAATCTTGCAGGATGGATTTGTAGAATAGCAATGGACATGATACCAAGAACCATACCAGAAATAATAGGTGCCTGGACGCTCAGATAAAAATGGATGCAACATACTATATATTGGAACAAATTTTTATGGAGTAAAATCTAATGTCTTGGTTACAATTTGTATATGCACTGATTTCTTAATGCAGAAAGATAGGATTGAGGAGGAAAAGTATGTGCATAAATAAATGAGGGAAAAGATCATGAGAAAATGAAAGATGATTGGTAAGAGAAAATAAAAGACTCTAAAGTTGCTAACTAGTCCAGAATCTAGTCCATTTTGTGTAACATTGAATTTTATTCCGCATGGACAATGTGTTTGTTGGAAACGGGCCCAAGCAGCAAATCCCCCTGAGACCTAAGCATGTCCTAGGTATTAGGATATGTGTGTGTGTGTGTGTGTGTGTGTGTGTGTGTGTGTGTGTATGTATGCATTTTAGTGGTGTGTTGGGCTGGGCATAGCATTGGGTGTGTGTGCGTGTGCGTATGTCATTTAAGGGTATTTTAGTCTTTGTGGTTTAGTATAAAGGCCAGTGGGATCAAGTTGGTATCAGAGCCATTACCTGGACCTCTCAGTTTGCTAATGTCATCCAAAAGTGTGTTGATGTCAGCATAGTGTGCTGGCATCAGCAGGAACAACATTTCAAAGGAGAAGACTACCACCTTGATCGAAATTTCAAGGAGATCATCTTTAATGAAAGAAGTGATGGCATTTGACAAATGGAAAGGGCTTTTTCGAACAGATCTTTGCACAGATTTGATTCACGATTTTCAAGGCAGATCTAGCTAGAGCTGTCAACGGGCCGGGCTTCAGTCCGACCCGGCCCGGATGGGGCCCAGTTTTTTAGGAAGTTAATAAATGGGCCCGGATTCGGGCTTCAAAGTTTAAGGCCCGGCCCAGCCCGTTTAGATGAGGTCCTTTAAGAAAAAAAAACTTAAAATTTTTGTTAAAAATTATTTAAAACCCGGCCCGTTTAGCTAAACGGGCCGGGTCGGCTACATAATTTAAAATCGGGTTGGGCCCAGCCCGTTTAGCTAAACGGGCCGGGCCCAAATTTAAAAAATAAAAAATAAGCGGGTCGGGTGAAAACCCGGCCCAGCCCATTGACAGCCGTAGATCTGGCCATCCTGCAGAGACCTATCGTATATGATATGGTTTGATTCGATTTTATCTTCTAGAATTCATTTCTACTAGATTTCATTGGATTTGATTGAGTTTTATTGAGTTCTTTCAATTTTCCTCTTGCATCTTTTATCGGCTGGAACCCCTTTTTTGGCTCTTCAATTTGTATGCAACTTTTTGGGAGGTTAATCAATAAGGAGAGGGTCGGTTTTGATACAGCAACACTATGAAACAAACCTCATGAAATTTCATTGAGATTTGATCCACTTTTATTTATTTTTGGGTCATGCTATGAATCAACTACTAGTTTTTTGGCTTGGATCTATAATGGTGATGCTTCTAATCAGATTTTTTGTACACAAGTGGTTGTTGTATACCTGGAGTTTTCTTATGATTTGCTAATTTGAGGTGATTTATATTGAGTTTCCACGTAATTTTGGGACTACTGCTCATTTGACATAACTGATTGTGCATTGTTCTCTGTTTTTCTGGTTTGGCATGAGTAGATGCTTTCCCTACTCACTATCCTCAGTTGTTTGGATTGTGGAGGTATTTCCCACATCGATCGACTTTAGTGGAGGTATTTTCCGCATCGTTGGAATCCATGATGAATTCGGTTTTAATGGAAGATTTATGTGCTTTACAGCTGAGCTTGCTGCATTTGAGAGGAAACTAGTTACTTCTCATAATGCCACTTCTAGTACGCCACCCTGCACTTCTGCATCGTTGGCATATTCAGCTACATATTCTCCTCATTTTTCTACATGGGTTATTTATTTGGGTGCCATATATCATGACTGGCAAGCATCACTTATTACTACTATCAGCTCCTCGCACTTAAACAATGCAAGTACTCTTGGTTGATGCTCTTGCACACCTGTTTCCAATATGGGTGATGTTCCCATATCCAATGATTTCTCCCTTAATAATGTTCTTCATGATGATCTGTTATTTGTACATCATCTAACCAAATCATTAAACTGTTTTGTGACCTTTTTTCCTCTCATCATTTCTTCAGGACTTACATACTAAAAAGGTGGATATGAACAGGGATGGCTTCTACGAAGTTGGTGCTGATAGAAGTGTTGCCCTTTCTTCGAGAGCAAGGTAGTTAAGGCGGTGTGGCAAGGTCATGGCCAAGGGGCTTGCCATGCAATGGCGAGGCCATTTATTTTTTATTTTTGTTGTTTTTTAATTATGAATTAGATAATTAAGAATGAATAATATTATTATTTATTTATATCTTTTCAAGAGAGCTACAACCGTCACATGAGATTTGAAAGTCATGGTGTAAGGATTTCATATTTTTAAATGTTTCTTTTGCAATGTGAAAAGGAAAGACTTGATATTTTTCGTATCTATGCCACGTCAAACACCGTCAGAGCCGTCTGATTTGAAGGTCATGGTGTCAATATCTTTTTTGCTAAACTTCGGCACTAAAAGTGATCTCTATCATCTGACTTAACACAGTCAAAGACAATAATCTGATTCAACGGGTTTAATTGGACAAATCAGACGGCTTGGATGATATTCCACGTGGCAGCAAAAATCTTTACATGATTTTCAAATCAGACGGCTTGGATGATATTCCACGTGGCACTGTTCCCAAACAATATTAAATTTCTTTTAAGGAAAAGTCAAGCCTATAAGTGGATTTGAACCATCTGCTTGATGAAGTTTAATATCAGCCATTGAAAATGAACAAGGACTGGTATTAAAATGCGTAGTTGGGATTTTCAATGGCAGCCATTGAAAATCCGACGCATACACCGGTCAATCTCCATCTATTAAACGCCAGCTTGGTGTTTAAATGACTGATCCATCACCTTACTGGTGTACGATCAGTTAAGACCCCAGCTTGGTGCTTTGATTTCATTTACTTTAGTTTAAGTTATAAGTTACAACTTATAACAAAAGATAAATTATAGCTTATAAACAAACGTGTTATAAGTTAAAACTTGTATCCAGCTATATTAAAAATTGCCACCCCCTTTAAAAAAAAATTGATTTATTGCTAAATAGCGCCTATAGTGGTGCCATGGCGTTGCCATTTGGAGACTTTCGCCGTTTACCTCCATATGGCGATTTCCCTTACCATTCGCCAGGGTATCACCTTGACAACCATGTTCGAGAGTTCATGTTTTGTCGTTCTCTAGTCATGGTACTTCTACTAAATATACCTTGAGCTTGTGGCATGCCCATCTAGGGCATGTTAATCTTTAGCATTTATGTTTGTTATTCAACCTTTCAAAATTACATGTACTTTCCTTAAGTTTCAATGTGAAACTTGTGAACTCACCAAACATACTCGCACTTCATTTACTCCTCATATGCATCATAGTGAGCGTTTAATTGATCTCATACATAGTGATGTTTGGAGATCTGCTCCTATTACCTCTTTTAATGGATTTCAGTATTAGATCACATTTATTGATGATCACTCCCGTTGCACTTGGGTGTATTTGCTAACAAATCATGAGGATATGTTCTGTACTTTTATCAAGTTTGTGGCTATGATCGAAACTCGGTAAGACCATGAAGGATCTTCAATCTCATAGTGATGGAAAGAATATCTCTAGTTCTTTGAAATCTTGTCTTGAGAAGATAGGAACCATGCACCAACTTTCTTGTCCTTATACTTTACAACAAAATGGTATTGGGCATCCCATGAATGTTACGAGATCTCTTTTGTAAGGGATACATGCTCCTCAGTCCTATTGGTCTATTTTTTTTTCTTACAGCAACTCATTTGTTTAACAGTGCCCCAAGTTGCATTTTGAAGGGCCAAACTCTGTTTCATCTTCTTAGGCCTAATGTTACTTTATTTAAAGTTGAGTCTAAGGTGTTTATGCACCTGGTTTGTTCAAAGTCTTCGTCCATAAAGCCATAAACTTGATGACAAAGTCATTGGTTGCATGTTCCATGGGTATTCTTCCAAGTCTAAAGGATATGGATGCTATGATTCTAATACAAGACGGTTGTTTGTTTCCATGGATTTGACTTTGTTTACGATGTTCCACATTTTTCTCATGCTTTCTCATATGCAGCTACCTTCTTCATCCTCTACTCCGGAAGAATATTTTGTGGTTTATCCTCTTCTAGTGTCTTCTCCTTCTCCGAGTGTACATAGTCAGCTCACTATCAGGCACTCATTAATGACAAAGCATGTCAGTGTCTCCCATTAAAACCCTCGCATCACATGACCATATAGATGCCGGTTTTCAGGTTTAACTACATCTCCTCCTTTAGTTTCACCGATTATTGTGCCTCCTTCACCCATTATTGTGCCTCCTTCGCCCACTGCTGATGACCTGCCTTTGCCTATTGAACTTTGTAAAGATAAAGGGTTGTGTTATCGCTCATCCTATACCCTGGTATGTTTCTTATCATGCACTATCCCATGCATATCATGCCTCATGGGCCAAAGCTTCTCATGTTTCTATTCCTCGCTCCGTTGGTGAAGCCCTTCAGCTTCCCTATCTGTCATGCATAAACAAATGGATGCTCTTGAGAAAATGATCTTCCTTTCAACAAACGCCCAGGTGGTTGTAAATGGGTGTTTGTAATTAAATATAAAGAGGATGGTATTGTAGAGCGCTATATAGTGAGCCTAATGGTTAAAGGTTTTACTTAGATGTCTGGCTTAGACTTCACTACAACCATTGCTCCAGTTGCCAAGCTCACTTATGTACGGGTTATTATCTCTTTGGCTGCTCATCATTATTGGCCCTTGTATCAGTTGAACATCAAAAATGCCTTTCTGCATGAGCATTTCAGTGAGGAGATCTACATAAACCCCCCACCCGGCTTTCGACTCCAAAAGGGGGTATTCTGAGAAGGTTGGTCTACTTCGGAAATCAATTAATGGGATGAAGCAGTTTCCCAAAGCATGGTTTCAGAGGTATAGTAGTGTTGTTCTTACGTCGGGCCCTTGAGGTGAAAGACTTGGGTCGCCTCAAATTTTTCCTTGGTACAGAGATTGTTAGATCTTCTAAAAGGATATCTCCCCCATAGAGAAATTATGTCATTAATTTGCTATGGAATACTAGTGTGCTAGGATGTAGACCTGCCAAGTATCTCATGGATCCTAAACATCATCTTCGTGCTGACATCGGAGAACCTTTTCTTATCCATCTAAGTATCAGCGACTGGCTGGGTGCCTTATCTACCTAACTAATACTCAGTCAGACTTCACCTTTGCAGTATTTGTTGTTGCTCAGTTCATGCATGCACCACAGGTGCCACACATGGAGGCAGTGCATTGCATATTACATTATATCAAGTCCTCTCCAAGAAGAGGATTATTCTATTCCAATGTTGGACATTCGTCTATCAGCTGCTACAATGATGCATACTATGCTAGGGCCCCGATAGATCATTATTCTATCTCTGAATATTGTGCTTTCCTTGGTGGTAACTTGGTAGTTTGGGGAATTATGGAGCAACTTTCCCAGATGTGGAGATCAATGGGAGAAGATTCCGTGTTCATAGAATTGGAGACGGGAGAGAAAGGGATCTTGGCCAGTAACCATTTGAACATCCGACAGTCAGCGTCGTGGCGAGCGGCATAAACCAACCGCTGGCGAGGAAAAATTTGAAATCTAACGGATTTCCAGATGCTGGGGGAAGGGGGGCAAATTCTAATGACAGGAATTGCATGTTGAAAATGGCAACGGTGGGGCCTAATAACCCGTCTTCTATGGGGAGTCATGGTGGCAGTAGTGGTGTTCGGGCGGCAGCAAAGGTGTTGACCGAGGTCAACATAAATGGCAAAGATGAAAAGTCACGTGACAACAAATTTCTAGGAGTTTCGAATTTTGAATTGGAGTGTGATTTTTCTACCTCCTTTTTAAAATAAGAGGATCAGAGAATATTTAATCCAATGGTGTTGGAAGATACACGTGGCATAATTGGGTCGTGTGGCAATCGAGATGGAGAGTTTATAGTTGGGTGTGACTCTTCAATGGAAGATGGTGTGGCAGAAATAGCAAATTTATCCTTGATAAAGGCTGATGATGGGTAGGTTTTGGCATGTGGAGGATAGTTGTGATAAAGACAACCACATCGATGGGGTTACCACTCTGCTCGGTGGAAACAGTCAAGTTGTGGATGTAACTGCACCAACGATACCAAGTTCTCCCAATCCAACGTGTTCTCCTCGTTCGAGGATGGGTACACGTTTCAATATGGGTTATTGCTCTTCAGTCTTGGGACCACAGGTATTATCTTCTCAAATAAAGTTAATTAGGAATGTTAATAATGTTTATATTGATAGCCAGAATGTGGATTTTTGTAATGAACTAGAAAAATTGGGTTCCTTTTATTGCAATTCTGGGAGTGAGCCTTTGTAATAAATCAACTTGCCAATCTGTCAAGTCTATGGAAGGAACTTCTATATGCAGGGAGAACCCGGTGGAGACTAATGCTTCTTCAGTTGAATCGTCTGCAATTGATTCTAAGCAGTCGAGCGGTAATGGGGAACTTGTCAGAAAGGTGATCGAAAATTTAGAAAAATTATTGTGGAAAGATCAAACTCTAGAAACTGAAACCAGTGAACATGATGCTACAGACAAGATAATTGAGATTGGAAGAAAGCATGGTATGACTTTTTGTCACTCCAAGGATGATCTGAAGAACGTTTTTCAGGCCATGGATATGGATACGAAAGGTTTTACCTCTAATGATAAAGGGAAGGGAAGAAGGGAACTGCAGAATTTACAGTGGGGGTTGTCATATAAGAAAGTGGAGACAGAGGTTTGATTCGGTGTTTTTATCTTATTGTTGGGCATTTAGAATATGGTTGTTTTTTTATGCAGATTTTATCTTGGAATGTTAGGGGGTTGTGCGATGTAAATAAAAGAGCTACTGTCAAACAGGTGGTTAAATCTTATAAACCACTTGTGGTGACTCTTCAAGAAACGAAATGGGAGACTACTGATATCAGAAAGGTGTGTTCTGTTCTCGGAGGTAATAGATGGGGTTGGGAAAATTTACACTCGGTTGGAGCATCGGGAGGGATCATTGTTGCTTGGAATAGTTTAGAAATTGATGCATTAGATACAGAATTGGTTTACACTCAGTTTTGGTACTGCTGAAAAATAGGTGTGATGGTTTGGTCTGGGCAATTTCAGGGGTTTATGGACCAACGGTGGATTCGTGTAAAGAAGACTTTTGGTTTGAGTTGCTAGTATGTCAACTAGATGGGATTTCCCTTGGTGTGTGTGGGGGGGATTTTAATGTAATTAGATTCTCCCATGAAAGAATTGGTGTGAGAAGGGACAAGAGAGGAATGAGATTGTTCAGAAATTTTGTTAACACCTATGGTTTGGTAGAGTTTGATATGAAGGGTGGTATATTTACTTGGTCGAGTCTGCAAGACACTCCAAAACTTAGCAGGCTGGATCGGTTTCTTTTCTCTAGTGACTGGTTAGAATGATTCTTAAGGATGTTCGAGATTTGGCTTTAAATTGGATCAAGATTGGATGTCGTTCAACGCATGATGAAGATATAAACTTTATTCATGAATGGGATAGCCTGTGCATGTAGTCATTTTCCTCTCGTGTATGGTTGTACTTTCCTGTAGATTTGGCAAATCAATTGACTTGGGGGTGAGGTTTTTTCGAGTGATGGGTAGTTTTTTTAGGTTTGCTAGCATCTTGCTGGCTTTTTCTGATTTGTATTATTTTTCAATATAATAAAGGTTACTTGGTTATCGATCAAAAAAAAAAAAAGGATGTAGTCTCCAAATCTAGCACCTAATCAGGACATAGAGCTATGGCACATGGAACCTATGAGCTCTTATAGCTTCTCTCCCTTCTTATTGAGCTTGGATCCTCTCCATCTACTCCTACACCTCTGCATTGTGAAAATCAAGAACCTATTGATATTGCAGCTGACTCCGTTCTTCGTGAGAGCGAAGCATATTGAAGTTGGCATTCACTTCATTTGGAGAAGATTCAAGCAGGCACTATTAATAATCCTATAGTTCCTCCGCAGAATAGCTGGCAGATATTTTTACTAAGGTGTTTGGTCCACACAACATTAAAATGCTCTTGTTAAACTGGACATGGAAGATATCTATGCACCACCTTATATATATATATATATATATATATATATATATATATATGTGTGTGTGTGTGTGTGTGTGTGTGTGTGTGTGTGTGCATTCACTTCATTTGGGAGAAGATTCAAGCAGGCACAATTAATAATCCTAAAGTTCCTCCATAGAATAGCTGGCAGATATTTTTACTAAGGTGTTTGGTCCTCACAACATTAAAATACTCGTCAAACTGGACATGGCAGATATCTAGCTGGCAGATATTTTTACTAAGGTGTTTGGTCCTCACAATATTAAAATAGAACTAGTAACAAAGAACTAGGCCATGAATAAATATGAAAAAAAAAAATGTGAGATTATTAAAAACTACATTCCATTACAACTTGAAAAGTTTATAAAATACATTAACTAAAGGAAACTGTTTTCGATACCACCGGAGTCCACTACTGCATACCGTATGTGGTTTACACTGATCCATTTACTTCTAGACATTTAACTTGTTCACTCTCTATCATACTTTCACCTCTTGGTTACTGACTAAGTAATCTCCTTACTCCGCAATGCCTTTCCTATTTAGATCGAGGGATTTCTCTGTATAAAAATAGTGAGTAAAAGAATCATAACTCAGCAAGCCCTACCTCTTAAAAACAGTAGTCTCCTCAAACAGTAGCCCTACTTCATAACTCAGCAATACCTTTCTTTCGTTAGTAGCCTTGAAATCCATGACGAAATAGATCCCATACATAAGCTTTTAATGCATCGGGATGTGTGTTAATGACAAAACCCTAACTTTCTCTCTCTTCCCTTCTTCCTCACCTAAACCTAACCCTAATATACTCTTAATTTCTGGCTGGAATGTCCTTTTCAAAATTTATTTTCCAAAATATAAGAACTTCAATTTCTATTAAATCATTTATTTAAAACTTGTAGAAATTGTATAGGAATCAAGAATTAATTAAGGATTTAAAACATCCACTCATTGAAATGATAAAACCATGCATCAATTCTCATTGGTCTGAAAACTAGATATATTTATTAATACTATCCTAATGGGTTCTATAACCTGCTTAATTAGGCGATTAAGATAATTAGCCCTAACTGGGATTATTTGGATTAATCAGGCTTAATTAGGATTAGTTAGTGACGCGGGACGATAACCCTAAAATGCGGAATATGATTTTTATAAAGATTTTGCCGAAATTAATGAAATTAAATCAAATTTAATCGCAAAATTATCTTTGATACCTTTAGGATTTGCAAAATTTTGATGGGTAGATCACACGATATCCAGATAGGGTCCAGTCCGATGCGCAAGTACTTTTAGAGTCGAGGCAAGATCGGCCTAAAGATAGGACTCTAGCTTTTCCCAGGATTAGGCGCACGTCTTCAGTCCGATGTAGATTCACGGATTCCAAGTTGGGTTGTGAAAGGGAATTAGGGTTAGTAAAAGGCTTATGGCTTTTAAATCGGTTTATGGTTTTAGAAGGGCGTACGCTATGTTTGATGTAGGGTTTCAAAAGGGTTTAGGGTTTTGGGGATCACAAGGAAGAAATTAGGCTATGGTTTAGAGAAGCACGCAGAGATTTAGAGATAACAAATATAAGCAAACCACGCAAATCCATGACAAAGATAAAGGAAATATATGGGAATCACTCCTTTGGTCTCACACCAAACCCATCTCGAGAAAGAAGACTCTGTTCACAAAGCAAAAGCTCTCATTCAATAATCAATCAACTCCCTTAATTACATTGTTTAAAGACCTTATATAGGAGGTCTTACAATAAAAGAAAACCCTAAAACGAATATTAAATAAAAGACAAATAAACCGTTGAAACAAAAGTTCGAAATTAAACTCCTAAAAAATAACTAAAATTCTCGGCGCAATTTCGATCGATCGAATTTGGAATTCGATCGATCGATTTGAAATTTTGATCGATCGAATTGAAAATCAATCGATCGAAATTTCATATTTCTATGAAAAACGCCGTCGACATTCGATTGATCGAAATTTTCGATCGATCGATTATATGATTCGATCGATCAAAATATTACTCCAGAAATTTGTATTTTCCCCTTGTTGCTATTCGATCTTGACGTTCCCCGTCATTATCCTCCACTCAAAATGTTTCATCACCGATGAAACACGCACGTGGTACGGATCAAGTGTATCAGAACTTGCACGGTGAAACTCCTTGCAACTAGCCCGAACAATCTCGGCTCCTGGTGACGTATGATCCGCATCTCGGTTGATTGTAGCAGGACGCACACGGTAAACCTCTCCTTGATGAACCTGATAACCCGACTCGCCAACCCATTCTACCAAATATTTTTGAAGCTTCTCACCAACTCTCCCGGACCTTAAGGAATTCATCCCCGATGAAATGTGATCGTGATATCGGTCGGGATGACGAAAACTCAAATGGCAAGCTCTTTCTTCATTGGTCCATGTACTCTCGGTAGGCGAAGTATTAGCAGATAATTTGTAGTGATTGTTGCTTGAATTAATCTTGCGGTTAATTTCGGCATGGAATGCAGAATGAGACTCAAAACTTGACTCACAACAAGACTCGGAATGTGAAGCGAAATGCAACCCGAGACTATGATGTGTGAGTGTATCTATGGACTCGATACTCTCATGCACATGCGACTCTACCACCGACAAGGACTCGTGCACACTGAGTTCTACGGGCACCAATAAATCGTGCATATGCGACTCAGTAGATTCTTGTGTGGGTGACTCGGTTGACTCACGTGTGGGAGACTCAACATCACTACTTACAAGGGAAATAGAGGTCGTTTCAACACAAACTAGACTTTCGTCAGCTTCTTCCATCTCCTCTTCACTCATTACGATACGAGGGCCATACACTTCTTCCACTTCCCTATTCTCAAGCTCCTTAGGACTCACTCTTTTAGGCAATAAATTCGGAGTGGGAATGTGGGGCATTGGTATGCAAAGTGTCCGAACCCTTGACACTTAAGACAATCAAGACACTTATTTTTCTTAGTTCTCAAACTCTGTAGAAGGTGACGGTGTGTCAAAGGAACATACTTTTCAATAAGTGTCAACTTCATATCCTCCCATGTGGAGATGGGTTTAATCCGACGAAACTCAACACGGAGTTCTATATGAATCAAAAAAATCTCAGCATTACCCTCAAACTTTGTTGTCACTACTCTAATTTTGTACTCATCTGGTATACCATACCAATCAAAATACTCTTCTATACTAGACAACCACTCTATGAAGGTTTTAGGGTTCGCCGTACCCTCAAAATTTGGAACCTCATCCCTAATAGATTTTAGAAACTTCTCAGAATGTTCGTACTCAGGTTCAAGATGATGAGGGTATCCCATAACTCTAGTTTCATCACGACTTGTGGAACTTTGCCAAGAATTTGGACGCATACGCCTCATGGTGAACACGGCTTACTAGCACAGGTGCTAAATGTCATGCAAACATGAACCACAATGGATGAGGAATTTTGTCAAACACATGACGTGCACACATAAAAACTGAAGGAAGATGCAATGAAAATTAAAGTGACACACAATATGCCCTACCCTAGAAAACCTAGGGCTCTGATACCAAAACTGACGCGGGACGATAACCCTAAAATGCGGAATATGATTTTTATGCAGATTTTGCCGAAATTAATAAAATTAAATCAAATTTAATCGCAAAATTATCTTTGATACCTTTAGGATTTGCAAAATTTTGATGGGTAGATCACACGAGATCCAGATAGGGTCTAGTCCGATGCGCAAGTACTTTTAGAGTCGAGGCAAGATCGGCCTAGAGATAGGACTCTAGCTTTTCCCAGGTTTAGGCGCTTGTTTTCAGTCCGATGTAGATTTACGGATTCCAAGTTGGGTTGTGAAAGGGAATTAGGGGTTTGTAAAAGGCTTATGGCTTTTAGATCGGTTTATGGTTTTAGAAGGGTGTACGCTATGTTTGATGTAGGGTTTCAAAAGGGTTTTGGGGATCACAAGTAAGAATTTAGGCTATGGTTTAGAGAAGCACGCAGAGATTTAGAGATAACAAATATAAGCAAACCACGCAAATCCATGACAAAGATAAAGGAAATATATGGGAATCGCTCCCTTGGTCTCACACCAAACCCATCTCGGGAAAGAAGACTCTCTCTTCACAAAGCAAAAGCTCTCATTCAATAATCAATCAACTCCCTTAATTACATTGTTTAAAGACCTTATATAGGAGGTCTTACAATAAAAGAAAACCCTAAAACGAATCTCAAATAAAAGACAAATAAACCCTTGAAACAAAAGTTCGAAATTAAACTCCTAAAATAACTAAAATTCTCGGCGCGTTTTCAATCGATCGAATTTGGAATTCGATCGATCAATTTGAAATTTCGATCGATCGAATTGAAAATCGATCAATCGAAATTTCATATTTCTATGAAAATCGTCGTCGACATTTGATCGATCGAATTTGAATTTTGATTGATCGAAATTTTCGATCGATCGATTATATGATTCGATCGATCGAAATATTACTCGATAAATTTGTATTTTCCCCTCGCTGCTATTCGATCTTGACGTTCCCCGTCAGTTAGACTAATCGGGATTAAATAGCCCTAATCAGGATTAATTGAACTCATCAAGGTTAATTAGCCCTAATAATGATTAACCGGATTAAGCGGGATTAATTAGCCTTGATCGGGATCAACTAGACTAATTGAGATTAATTAGTCCTAATCTGAATTAATTGGCCTTAATTGGTATTAACTAGGCTAATCTGAGTTAATTAACCTTAATCGGGATTAACTGGGCTAATTGAAATTAGTTAACCCTAATCGGGATCAATTAGGCTTAGCTACCCTAACTAAACTTGTTTTAAACAGATATGCTATAAAGAAATAGGACTAGCATTTTAGGATGACCACGATGGAACTTGGGGTCGACCTGTTGTGTGACGCCTGTCCTAGTTGGACCCTGGCTCTTTCCTCCTCTTCCTTTCCTTCTCCTTCTCCTTCCTTTGTTCTCTCCAAGCTCTCTCAAAGGGTGGAATGAGGACCTTCTATTCCCCCTTCCCCCTTTATATAGAGCCCCAAAGGGAGGGAGGACCTCCCAACTGCTACCTCACCCAACCAATAACACTCTCACACACCTCCCCTTCCGCATGCTTCACATATATATGGAGTGAAGTGGCCCAATATGTGCCACCATGGGTCAAAATATTGTCCGATATCGATACGTAGCGGTTTCGGACCTCACCGATACCGTACCTTCAAGGTACCGTATCCGTGCCTCCCATATAAAAACCTAAAATTTCAGACGATGCATTGGAATGTATCGTCCGAAATCGATACGTATCGTTTTTCAGAGATTTTAACCCATGTGTGCCACTCAAAATTTATAGTGATATGGCTCCATTTAAGCCATTCAAAAACCTAGGGTGATGTCGCTCCATTTGAGCCACTCAAAAATCTATGGTGATGTCGCTCCATTTGAGCCACTCAAAGTTTAGTTTTTATATTTATTTATTTAGTTATTTTATTTGCATAATTACTATAATACCCTTCGATAATTCAAAATTACGAATCAGCGGCTTACGTAAAAAGTCAGATTCACCCCTTATAAACCGAGCTATTCCAAATCAGCCTTTCAAGTTACAATTACATCTTTACCCCTTGCCAAGACAGAATTTTCCAATGCAACCCTTAAACGAAAATTTACAGTTTTACCCCCTTAAATTATGAATTTTCCCGAACAACCTTACACAATTAAATGTTGCCTCATAGGCTCATACTTAGGTAGTGTTCCAGATCAGTCCCCTTAAAAGAAATTACCATTTTTATATCCCTTCTAAAAATAATAAATCCAGCACTTATTTAAAATTTCAAGCATTTAGTCAGTCAAACAAAATGTCTTTTTTATTGCAGAATTTTGGGTTATTACATGCAAAGTCAAGTCTAGGCAGGGCTTAAGCAAAGCCTAAGGTGAGGTTTAGGCGTTTAGCAATGTTACAATTTTTTTAAAACTTATATAGCAACCTTTAGGTGATCTATAATAAATGATAAATATGTGAAAAATAATAAATAATGATGAAAATGTGATCAAGGATCAAAATTTCGGCCGAAATGACCGAAATATCGGTCCAAATTATCTGATTCGGTCCCCACTGAAACGATAATTTGGACCGAAATTTCAGTCATTTTTGTATGGGACCCGAAATTTCGGTCCAAATTATCGGTTTCGGGCAAATTATCAGTTTCGGTCATGCCCGAAACCGAAATTTTGATCCTTGAATGTGATTACATACTCAGTCTCATTGAATACCGGTCGCCATGTAAAATTATAGGTGGAAAGAGTAAGATGACAACTAACAACTAGCAAAAACAACAAACAAATTAAACAGATAAAAAAATAACAGCAAGTTCATCATTTGTTTTGAAAGCATAATAGTTTTAAAATTGTTGGACTTTTAAGGACATCTATTGATCAATAGTAATCAAACACATACTTAATTTGATATAACTAAAAAAATTAAAAAATTATAAATAAAAATTAACATAGTAATTCCATCCTATTTCAATCTAATTGATCTATAAAGTAAGGAAAAAAAGATTCTTAAGAGATTGGGCATTTGCTCAAGCGGTGATGCCTTTGGCATATAGTTGGAGGTCAAGTATCTACTCATATTTTTTTAAGAGTTTAAGGATAATATTTGATGAGAGATAGGGTAATTGTTTTCTAAAAGGCAAAAAAAAATCATTTATAAAAGCTTGAGAGCACTATACGGCTATGGTGACCCTAGGTAGGCCCATCTAAGTGTCCTCCTAGATGCTAACATATATATATATATATATATATATATATATATATATGGCATCAAGGCGAGGAGTCACACCTAAGCAGTCACCATCCCTAAGCATGGTTTAGGCACCAAAGTGAGGACCTAGGCGCATCTTTTGACAAAAAAGTTTGTTGATTCAATGGCTGATTGAATATTTCCACAAAATCAAAATGAAGCCCCCACAGAAAACCCTTTTGTGGGATTCCTAGTCGATCACATTTGATTGCATCTCCTTGAATCTACAAGCTGCAAGAGAACGTATGCAACCTTCAAACTGCAAAGGAAGGTCATAAATGGCAAGTGACAACATATAACATACCAGAAGTTTTTGTTAGGTGATAACATCCAGAATATTCCCATTCAAACCTGAAATCATATCATCCATTCTAGCTCACCCAAATTTCCTAAGTAAGAGAATAGTTGCAATACCAAGTAAAGCATGGGGGAAACTGATGGGGACGCCAACATCATGGACATAGGCTTTGGGCCATATCGCATGTACTGACGTCAGAAGAAACGGAATGGGAACCAGAACCAGCCTAAAGGAGCACAGCACAGTCGATCGATCGATTGTGGACAGGGGGAACTTAAATGTTGGCGAATTTCTATTCTCAGCCGATCGATCGAAGGCAATTTTCGATCGATCGAATGTGAACCGAGACTTAATGTTATATATATATATATATATATATATATATATATATATATATATATATATATATATATAATCGATCGATCGACTCTAGAATCGATTGATCGATTTTTCACATAAGTAGGATCCCCCAAAAGACGGAAATTGTAGTTTTAGGGCAAACTTGTCTTTTTTTGAGTCTATTTGTTTTAGGGTTTTCTTATTGTGAAGCCTCCTATATAAGGTCTTTAAACAAACATTGTAATTAGTTATTGATTAATGAAAAGGGCTATTGCTTTGTGCTTGAGATGAGCACCTTCGAAGATTGATTCTTCTTCTCCCGCGAAGGGTTTGGTGTGAAGCCAAGGGTGTGAAGCCCACGATCTCTATCTATCATCTATCTTCTCTTTGGATTTATCTTGTTGCTTGCGTACCGATCCAACCAACCTATTTCAGCCATTACCCTGTGATTTTCCTGAAAACCTAACCCTCGATCTCACCTAAACCATTAAACCCATCTGAATCGTAGAATCGACCTGGTTCAATAGCCCTAGAAAGAACCAGCGACTCTACTTTGGATCTGCGAGCAAGTGCCCCAATCTGGAAGCAACTAGAGTTCTATCTCTAGGATCCTCCTTCTACGAGGCTAACGGATCTAGCGCAACGGACTAGACCCTACACAAACCAAGTGTGATCATCTAAGCGGAAAACCATGGAACCGTAAGGTATCACAATTATTTTAAGAATTGTTGTTTAATTAAATTTGTTTAATTTCAGCAAATAGCACTTCATCATTCCACCATCCCGCGTCAGTGTTGGTATCAAAGCCTAGGTTCTAGGTTAGGGCATATTTGTGTCATTTTTAGTTTCATTAAATTCTATTTCAATTATATTCATCATGGCGCACATCTAGTGTTTATTAAAAGTCTCATTTTGTTGGTTCATAGTTGCATTACATTCTAGAACCCGTAATTAGTAAGCCGTGATCACCATGGACATGAGCGAGGTTGTCAATGCCCTTAGGGAGGTCAAAATTGAATTAAGTGCGATCAATGATCGGATGGCTACCATGGAGTAAGCCCAAACAGCCCTTGAGGCTTCCAAAGGCAGGTTGCTAAACCGAGTCAATCGATTAGAAGGGGCTTATGAGCAACGTCGTGAGCGTGACAATCCACACTTCGAACGTGGTGGTCATCAGAATGATTGGAATCGAAACCATAGGGTAGATCATCGAGGAGATGACTCCGACCAGAATGGGAGACTCCTCAAAAATGTTCGAGTTGAGTTTCCAACCTTTGATGGAAGAATGAACCCTAAAGTCTTCCTCGATCAGTTATCCGATATAAATCAGCACTTTGAGTGGTATGGCATGAGCGATGAGCGATGCGTTAGGCTCGCCAAAATGAAGCTCATTGGCCAAGCCCGACTCTTTTGGGCCAACGTCGAACGCATAAGAACGACTGCGAGTTGTGCTCCCACTACTAGTTGGGAAAACATGAAGGTACGACTTACAGAAAAGTACATTCATTTGTCATACCACCATCGCCTACTTGATCGATGGCAAAATTTACGCCAAGGTAGTATACTCGTGACCTAATACATTGGCAGATTTGAAGAGTGCAAGATGAGAGCCAAGGTATCGGAAGATCCTCAAGTCACTCTCTCCAGATTTCACACCGGATTGCGATTTGACTTGCTAAAAGAGTTGATCTCTCACCCTGTTCAAACTCTTGAATAGTGTTACACCGTTTTTCAGGACCTTGAACGGTATTTGAAAATGACGTTGGTGAGGCGATCTGAATCCCATACCGATCAACATCGTGTCGGAGAGGTGAGGCTCAGTGCTAGAAACTCACCTCCCAAACCCACACAATCCACTTCTACCAATGTGAGGGTTAACAAGGGAAAGGTGCGGTTGGAGAATCCTCAAAGGGTGGTTCTCAAATCAAGTGTTATAAATTTCAAGGGTTTGGACACTTTATCGCCCAATGCCCTATGAGAGATCCCCAAAGGAATCTCTTCATTGAAGGAGAGGGAGTTGAGGGTGATGAAATTTTTGAGAAAGAAGTCTTTGAGTCAGATGTCACACCTAGTGATGAAGAAGGTGATGACAGTGGTCGTGCTCTAATTGTGAGGTGTGCCCTTGCACAACCTCAACGAGATGAAAAAGAAGATTGGCATAGGGAGAAGATCTTCCACACCATCGCCACTTGTGGAAAGAAAAGTTGTAGGGTTGTCGTGGATAGCAGGAGTTGCACCAATGTGGTGTCAAAACACACCATCACCCGCTTAGGGCTTACATCCGAAGGTCACCCAAGACCATACAAAGTCGCATGGGTTGACTCTTCATCCATTCCCATGTCTCAAAGGAGTCGATTGTCGATTCAATTGGGCTCGTATTCAGACACCTTGTGGTGTGATGTGGTGCCGATGGATGTGGGTCATATCATCTTGGAGAGGTCGTGGCTTTATGAATTGGACGTGACCATTCTGGGTCGATCTAATATTTGCACGTCCATGTATAAGGGCAAGAATATCACTTTAAACCCCTTGCCTCCCAAGGCACCATAGACCAACAAAGTCGAAAAGAAGGGTGGTCAATCTAAGACCATCAACATTGTGAGCCCTTCAGAATTTGAGAGAGCGTCTTTAGATGAGAGCATGGTGTATGTTGTCATCATAGTCGAGCGTACTCTCAAGTCTACAAGCGAATACCCTAAGGAGGTTGAGCCCATTTTGAAAGAGTTTGTGGATGTCTTCCCAAAAGACTTACCCAATGAGCTCCCTCCCATGCGTGACATCCAGTACGCCATAGACTTAGTTCCCGGATCAACCCTACCGAACCTACCCCATTATAGTCTGAATCCGGTTGAACATGTTGAGCTAACACGACAAGTCGATGAGCTCCTTTGAAAGTGATTCATCCAAGAGAGTCTGAGGTCTTGTGTCGCACCCGCACTACTCACACCAAAGAAATATGGTACTTGGCGAATATGCGTGGATAGTCGAGCCATAAATAAGATTACGGTCAAGTATCGGTTTCCTATACTGAGGCTCGATGGCATGTTGGATATGATGGTTGGTGCCACTATCTTCTCTAAGATAGACCTTAAAAGTCCGTATCCATCCAAGTGATGAGTGGAAAACTGCCTTCAAGACCAAAGATGGTCTTTATGACTGAATGGTCCTGCTTTTTGGGTTATCTAATGCCCAGCGCACCTTCATGAGGCTCATGACCCAAGTGTTGAGGCCATTCATAGGCAAATTCCTTGTTGTGTACTTTGACAACATCTTGATTTATAGTCATGACAAGGAGCAATATCTGATCCACCTTAGGCTGGTTTGTGAGACCTTAAGGGGAGAAAAATTGTATGCGAATTTCAAGAAGTGCACATTCATGCAACGATCCATTGTCTTCTTGGGATTCATTGTCTCTACCGACGGGATGATTGCGGACCCCGAAAAGGTTAAGGCTATTGTGGAGTGGCCCGAACCTAAGAATATTCACGAAGTCCGTAGTTTTCACGGCTTGACAACATTCTATCGTCGCTTCATTCGAAGTTTTAGCACCATTATGGCCCACACCCCTGATTTTATGAAAAAAGGGAATTTCAATGGAGTAAAGCCGCGACGAAGGGCTTTGCCGAGATTAAGGAGAGAATGACTAGTGCACCCGTCATGCATCTATCAAACTTTTCTAAAGTCTTTGAAGTAGTATGTGACGCATCGGGTGTAGGTTTAGGCGAAGTGCTTAGCCAAGAGGGCCACCTTGTGGCCTACTTTAGCGAGAAGCTTAACGAGGCGAAACAAAAATACTCCACCTATGATAAGGAGTTTTATGCGGTCGCCGATCTCTTTAGTATTGAAAATATTGCCTTAGATCGCAAGAATTTGTGTTGTTTTCCGACCATGAAGCCTTACGCTTCTTGCTTCCCAAAAGAAGTTGAACCCGAGGCATGTGACATGGGTCGAATACCTTCAAGGGCTCACATTCGTGTTGAAGCACAAGACCGGTGTTGAAAACAAAGCGCCTGATGCGCTTAGTCGTCAAGTGTCAACTTTGCAAACCATGAGCACCGAGGTCGTCGGATTTGAACAATTGAAACAAAAGTATCCCGAGTGCCCAGATTTCGGGGTGGAATACATTACTCTCCTTGATAATCCGACCAGCACTAACTCCAAGTATACCTTGCAGGACGGGTATTTGTTCAAAGGCAATCGCCTATGCATCCCTCGCACTTCATTGCGTGACTTCCTCATTTGAGAGTTATGCCGGAAGGATTGCCAGACATTTCGAGCGTAACAAGACCATTGCGCTCGTCAAGGATTGGTTTTACTAGCCTAGCCTGATGAGAGATGTTTCTCGGACTGTGAAACAATGTCATACATGTCAAGTGGTCAAACAGAGTAAACAAAATGCTGGCATGTACACCCCATAACCATGCCACACACCCCGTGGCAGGACATCTCCATGGATTTCGTGCTCAAACTCCCCAAGACTCTGCAAAAGCACGATTACATTTTTGTGGCAGTGGACCGCTTCTCCAAAATGGCCCACTTTATACCCTGTTTTAAAACCTCTAATGCGGCTCATGTCGCAAAATTGGTTTTTGGGGAGGTTGTGTGTCTCCATGGGCTGCCCAAAACCATCGTGTTAGATGGGGACGATTAGTTCACTACCTATTTTTGGAAAACCTTGAGGGATATGATGGATACCATGTTACAATTCTCTTCAGCCTATCACCCACAAACCGATGGCCAAACCGAAGTCACCAATAGAAGCATAGGTAACCTCCTTCGTTGTGTTGTTAGTGGTCACATTCGGACTTGGGATTCTACCTTGCCAATGGCCGAATTCACATATAACAATTCAATCAATAGATCCATAGGCATGAGTCTGTTTGAGGTTGTACATGGTCATAGCATCACATCGAGTGTCCGAGTCCGCAAATGCATTCGCATAGCATATTCATAGTTTGTATGCCGAAATTAGACAAAAAATTAATTCAAACAATGAACAATACAAAATATTGGCGGATGCATATAAGCGTTTCAAGGAATTCCAAATCGGTGATCATCTGATGGTTCGGATATACCTGAACGATTCCCATTGAGAGTCGCAAAGAAGCTCTAAGCCCGCGGCGATGGGCCTTTTAGAATTGTGGCAAGGAGTGGTCATAATGCTTACGTTCTTGAGCTTCCTCCAGATACAGGAATCAGCTCAAGGTTCAATGTGGATGATCGAGTTCCTTCTTTGGGCTCAACCCCACCTCCTTGCAATCCCTTCCAAACACCCCCTAGCCACAATCCCAATCCAACCTTGCAGCCTCTACCGCTTCCTTTCCCACGCAAGCAGAGAAAAGATGTAATCGAAGATATCTTAGATGATCTTGTGGTGTCCACCTATGGTGGAGGGTTTCAGAAGTATTTGATGAAGTGGATGGGCAAGCCAGATTCTAAAAAAGCTTGGATAAATGAAGACGAGGTTCGTCACCTAAACCCCGACATGCTAAATCGATATCACGACTCCGCTTCATCGGTAATGAAGCCTTTTTGGTCTGTGAGAGTTGGCGGGGATGTCGACATCATGGACATAGGCTTTGGGTCATATCGTATGTACCGGCGTCAGAAGAAACGGAATGGGAACCAAAACCAGGCCTAACAAGTAGAACCAGCTTAAAGGAGCACAGCACAGTTCATCGATTGATCCCAGGCAATCGATCGATTGTGGACATGGGGGACTTAAATTTTGACGAATTTTTGTTCTTAGTTGATCGATCGAAGGTAGTTTTCAATAGATCGAATGTGAACCGAGACTTAATGCGATTTATATATATATATATATATATATATATATATATATATATAAATCGATCGATCGAGTACAATTTTCAATCAATCGATTTTGACCCGAGACTTCTATGCGATTTATATATATATATATATATATATATATATATATATATATAATCGATCGATCAACTTTAGAATCGATCGATCGATTTTTCGTGTAAGTGGGATCCGCCAAAAACGGAAATTGTAGTTTTGAGGCAAACTTGTGTTTTTTTGAGTTTATTTGTTTTAGGGTTTTCTTTTTGTGAGGCCTCCTATATAAGGTCTTTAAACAAACATTGTTTATTGATTAATGAAAAAGGTTATTGCTTTGTGCTTGAGATGAGCATCGTCGAAGAGTGATTCTTTTTCTCCCGCGAAGGGTTTGGTGTGAAGCCAAGGATGCGAAAGCCACGATCTCTATCTATCATCTACCTTCTCTTTTGATTTATCTTGTTGCTTGCGTACCGATCCCAACCAACCTATTTAAGTCATTACCCGGTGATTTTCCTAAAAACCTAACCCTAGATCCCACCTAAACCATTAAACCCACCTTAACCGTGGAATCAACCCGGTTCAATAGCCCTGGAAAGAACTAGTGATTCTACTATCGATCTGCGAGCGAGTGCCCTAATCTGGAAGCAGCTAGAGTTCCATCTCTAAGATCCTCCTTCTGCAAGGCTAACGGATTCAGTGCAACGGACTGGACCCTACCCGCACCAAATGCGATCATCCAAGCGGAAAACCATGGAACCCTAAGATATCACGATTATTTTAAGAATTGTTGCTTAATTAATTTAGTTTAATTTCGGTAAATAGCATTTCATCATCATTCACATAGTTTAGGGTCACCGTCCCGCATCAGAAACGATGCAAGATGGAGCATTCAAAATATTTATTACAGCCTTACATGTTTTGTCTACTCTTATAAAAAGCCAAATCATTGTTCCAACTTCTTCCTTTTTTTCTCGACAAAATGAAGTTTAGGCAAATAATCCAATATCTATATGCACTTATATGCAGGAACCTACAAAGCCTACTCCAGAGTTCAATGTCAATGTACACCAGGATTGAAGGAGATGTGTTTTGTTCCTCGTAGGATGTCATCAGTCCATTGGACAACTTACAGAAGTGATAACTCCAATACATTATCCATGCAGTTCTTGGCCTATATCTTGAAATTTCTCACCAAAACTTCCATTGCATTAGGTCTTCTCCTATGCATGAAGAATGAAACCAACATTGGCCTGCAAATTCATATGACACATGTGGGCTGGATATCCTGATATTTTCCATGAACTAAATACTGCATGTTTCTGGAATCTTTAATGATCTTCTAGAAAAGTAAGAAAAACCTACTGCTAGTTTGTTACAAACCCAATGTTAAAGTCCCATTGTTTCTTCTCATGCCTTCTTGATCTCTCCACCAAATCATGACAAGACAATGGACCGTTGTTCTTTCACTCATGGTTTTAAAACACAAAAACTCGACTCGACTCGGAAATTATCTAAGTAGAGTCAATGCGGAAAATCGGTCCGACTCAACTCACTTCGACTCAAGTTATTTAAAATTTAATATATATATATATATATATATATATATATATATATATATATATATATATATATATATATATAGATAGATAGATAGATAGATAGATAGATAGATATATAATTTAAAATCAGATTTTAAGGCACTTGTGGCTTATAAATGCAATAAAAAATAAATAGAAAGAAGACTGAGCCACTGAGCTTAGTCTTCTCAACCAAGAGCCCAAATGAATGCACTTCTGAGAAGAATGAGCTCATCGGCTGATTGCAGAAAAATTCAATTAATAAAAAATAGAAAAAGGAACGAGCTCAGTCTTCTCAGTTGAAAGTTCAAGTAAATGCACAACTAAAAAGATATAGCTCATTGGCTCATTGCACAGATAAATTCAATGCAAAAATAAATAAATAAAAGAAAAAGAGGAAAAAAAGAACAGAAGCAATAGTAGCAGCCGAAGAGGAAGAAGAAAAAGAAGACTGGGCCCTGAGCTTAGTCTTCTCAATTAATTGCCGAAATAGATGCACAGCTGAGAAGATTGTGCTTAGTGGCCCATTTTAGGGCACCTAAAATTGGGGGGGGGGAATTAGGGCTTATAAAGTGGAAAAAAAAAAAAAAAAAAACTCACCTTTAGGGCACAAGAGGGGCGGCCGCGGGTTTCTTCTTCTTTCTTCTTTGTTCCTTTTCTTTCTTCCTCTTCTTCTTTCTTCTTCTTCTTTCTTTCTTCTTTCTTCTTCTTGCATCTCAGTCTCTCTCTCTTTCTCATCAATTATGTCGAGGACCCTTGGGCTTTTAATATATAGAGGGCTAAAAAGGGGCAAATTACAAGTAAGCCCCTAAATTCTAATTAAAACCCCTGCCAGCCACTTTAACACTAAAGTGACTCGCTCGAGTTTTCGCATTGACTTGGCGAGTCGACCAAGCTGAAGCCCAGATTGAGTGTATCGACTAGGTCGACTCGAGTCGACTCGCCCGAGCTTCTAGTCGACTCGTCGAGTTTTAGTACCATGCTATCACTAGCTGTCCTTGCTGACCAATATGGTACTGATTGGGAAGTGAGTTATTTATTGTCTAGACCCAAGGATATTTCCGGCTCCTATCTTGACTTCTAGATAGTCTCGTATTTTATGAATTGATATATTTTCCCCCTTATACAATTATAATTATTTGGATAACTCTGTTATATTTAGCTTTGACCCTGCATTTTGATATTTAGCATTGCCCCTTCACAACTAAACTGAAGAAATTAATAATGAAGAACAAGTGATGAAGAACAGTATCCTAAATTGCCAAACAAATTCATTTTCTGCTAAATTTAAATTGCCTCAAGAGCCAAAGCAAAACCAGGAGATACAAATCAGTAACACAATAGGCTATTCAAGGCATCATGGCATATTATTACCTTTTCTGAATTTGGAACAAGCTCTTCCAATGCTTTCACTCCTTTAGAAATCCTTTCTCTGCGGAGCTGCCATCAGGAACTACTCGTTAGTCACCCTATATAAGCATATGGTTCCAGGAAAATGTATGAGAAGTTGCAACTAAATTGATACTTGAGCAATATAATGGATGCATTATATATATATATATATATATATAGACAGACACGCACGCACGCACACATACACATATATATATGCACATACATTGAGGTAAATTGCTCAGCTTCGCTTACCCGATCACATGTACTCTTTTTAGTGGTTTGGCATCTCAATACCCTATCATGTGATCTGGAGGAAGGGACACCTGGCACGGCAACTGTTACTGTAGTATCAGAAGCACAGCAATTATTTTCATTTGTTTGTTGTTTCTTTGAAGTATGATTTTGCTGCAAGAACAAAATTACAACAGGAGTCATAAAACCAACGGACATAAAGTTCCTACATTTTTTAAAGAATGAAAAATCCAGTTGGCAGTCAATTAGCTGCAACTTGGTACAAAGGTAAAAACAAGGGACATAGATATGAAGGATAAGTGTACCTGACCAGGCATTTGGTTTTCCTCATGCTCTAACTTCTTTTCAGGTTCTCTTTCAACATGTGGCCTCAAATATGTTTTCTGCGGTGCAAATCACATATAGCCCTTCAAACTGTCAAAACCTTAGATTCTCCATACATAACCGTATAATAAGAATAATCTATAAATTCCATAATACACAGTTTAAGTCACATTATGACACACTATTGAAGCAAGGAAGAGGCTATTTTACCATTGGAACATTAATATTTTCTCCGCGTGGCATGTAACTTTGATCAGCACACAAAACTGGTATGGAATTTATTCCAGCTTCAATCTTATTGCTACTGAGAGTATGCATAGCTAGATTTCCTTTTGAAGTGTTCATGTCACGAGAATGAAATGTATAGTGGTATGATCGTTTCAGCAGAGAATTATTCGGCAAACCTGGATTGCCGTATAACATATCTGTTTGGTCAGAGCTCCCAGGTACATCCTCAATGTTAGTAAGTGGTAAAACAACACCCTCTGGTGCAGTTCCATCAGAAATAGCACGGAGTGACCTTGGACTTGCAGCAAGCATACTAAAATGATTGTGAGGGACTTGTTGTCGATGAAATGGAGTCGAGAGATGAGGCTGCGCTATAGGGTAATTTGGATTCCTATCAGAAGCCATTGTGAAAGGCTGTATCAAAACATCTCTCGATCGGTCAAGGATTGCATCTTTGGTCCCCAACCGACCCGAAATCAATGGCGTTGCCTGCATAGGAGTTCTGCAGCCACTGCCTCCTTCAATATTCTCCAAACATGTGTTTGAATTCCTGGAGCAACACACAATCAGAGAGCTTGCATGCATTTCTGGGATAACGTAAGTCGTCAAAATAACATGGTATTACGCAACAAGACTATTAGTAAACAAAACGATGAGAAAGCCAATTGAATTGTCTAGGACAAATCATCTCCCTGAAATGCAGAAAAATGAGTGAAGCATATGAATAAACATATGCTAGATGAATGAAGCATATGAATAAACAATAGGGCCAACATAACATCTCTTCGGAATTATTATTTTTTAATTAACAGTTGTTCAGATTTGGCACCCAAAATCAATGATAATGGGTAGAAGCATATTTCATCCACCCTAAATACTTCAACATGTATTTTTCTATTAAAATGAGGAAAAATATATCAAAAGGAAGCAAAGAAGTAATCAAACAGATATGGATATTGTTTTTAATAAATAGCGAGATTTTTTAAAGCCAATATGCTTAGAATAGAAATAGGACATTTATATGTGTATGTACTTTTATTATATAATAATTATCACTTGCATATAGAAAAGAACTAGGATGATATCCACAAGGGCCAAAAACTGATACATCCCAAACACCGATACATATCATTTGATACACATATTGTATAATGATATTTTAATAGTTATCAAAATACTTTGGAGAAGAAAGTTGATTAATAACAATATATTGTGCACTCATGACATTGACGACATGAATAACTTATTTAAGCTAATATTATTGCAAAAACCATGGTTCAAAATCTCATCGGATATCGATCTGTACCGGTATTGGAGGTCACCAGTACGGCACATTCAAAGTACTGTACCGGTTCATCACATATATGTTGGGAATGTACCGGAAAATGCATACCAATGTATCGTCCGGACATACTGGGTTTGGAGTTGGACAATACGTACCGAAAAAACCAGTATTTTAACCCATGGCGATAACCCAATAGTTCCTAAAGAGATCTGCCATCGTAATCCACCAGAAATATATATATATATATACAAAGTGGGCAGGGGGGAAAGAATGAAACAGAGAGGAAACAATTTACTGATACACGCCCACGTTCAAATTAAAACATCAAACTACACAAATCAATAAAATCAGCTTTACATCCCTGACAAAACCGAAGCAACACAGCCAAGATCTAGATTATCTCGGAGGATTATTGAGGATTGCCTGAAACACTCAAAAGAACAAAGAAGAAACTAAGGAAACCTAGAATTATGTTAATATAGAGTTCCAAGCTATGCCTAAACACAAATCTAAGAACAGAAAAAACACTTTCACAATGAAGATTCTAATCTGATTTTCGTAGTTACAGTAATTTGACAAATTGCTTTCATCAATTGTAACCCTAACAATGCTCTAACATATCAGATTTATTCAAAAGAAATCTAGATTATTCAAAATCCCTAAACCCTAAAATTGGTACGCTATTAAACGAATTTGACAAACGCTAACAGTCCATCATCTCAGCTCCATAAGAAAACCCTAAACAAACCAAAATCTCTACGGATATATCACCTTCTTGGACTGCATTCAAAATATAATCAAACACGTCAGATTCATTCAAAATAAATCTTGATTATTAAAAATCCCTATAAGCATAAATTAAAAGAAAATGAAGAAAAACAAAAACGAAAGATCAGATATAACAAACTAAGAGTTCTATCTAATTTCCTCTTAACTACGATATTCCTTTATTGAAACCCTAGTTACGCGATCAAACTTCAAGAAAAACTATGCTAGAACCGAACAGAAAAACAAAAGAAACTGTGAGAAATATCTTTAATAAATAAAACAGAACTGTTTCAACTTTTCTAAGTTACAGATCAATCGAATGGAGATGATCAGAATTTGACGGTGTGGAGAGATTTTATTTTTATTTTTCAAGGAATCGCCATTAAATCACTGCACCTAGAGAGAGAAAACACGAGGGAGAGAGAGAGAGAGAGAGAGAGAGAGAGAGAGAGAGAGAGAGATTTCTCTTACATTGAATCGAAGCTTCAAAAGTTTTTAGGGTTTGTGGGAAACACGAATACGAAGAAAAGTGAGGGAAATGCGTTGTTATCGGCCGTGCTGTCTGAATGACTCTGTTCTGTATGTGAGGAAGATGGCGGAGAACGCGCATGTCTGCATGAACACAGCTGAAAATAGTTTTTGATTTACTATAAATGCCCCTCCTATTTTTAAGTATGACAAGGGTACAAAATGTGTCCCTTGTTCTTTTTGGGTTGAGTGTTCCACTTCTACTAAGAAGTGCCTACTTTTTTCGGCACACCAGCATTTTCTAGCCGCACACTTTACCTCGTACTCAATTTCTTATGGGTAGTGTAAAAAGTACCTAAGAAAAAGTCATCAAATATAAATTTATAGTTAATTGTCACGACCTGAAATTTTAGCTCATTCTGAGGACTTAGAATTTCGAGTTATAACCTGCGCGTATCCCAGATACGCTAAGCGGACATATCCATAAGTAAAGTTTTCACGCAAACATGATTCTACAAAATCCATGAATCCAATAAATAAATATGAGATATAAAGACAATCATAAATAATGAATAAATACGATAAAATTTCAAATAACTCACTAATCAAAAGGAAATAAATAATTGGAAACAAGTTCAAGATTACAAAGCTATGAATCAATAATAATCATACGAAACTAAATTCGGTATCGAAATTACTACTATCAATAGTTTGCATTCGGGTTTAAATCAACACAAACGTCCTCCTAGCAACAGTGTCGCCCTCCCAAGGCTAGTACTCCGCGGCCACAAGGTCAACAAAAATTGCGTCAACAAGATTAGAATAGTCGACATCCACTCCGTCGATAAAATCACCTGAAATAAATAAATATCGTAAATGGCTGAGTTGCTAAACAACGTATAACTCAGTGGATAAACCATCAATCCATCCTACACTACTCAAGTACATTGTGGGTACAACTTGTGAATAATAATAATAATAATAATAATAATAATACAACAATATAAAAGAATAAAGGAATAAAGTAGTAATTTTTTACATATCATAGAGTTTATATCATATTATAAATACAAGATTATAATTTAGACACACTTCAATTTTAACGTATCTTATCATACCTCATACACATAACATAACTTATTGTCTCGTCATATATGTTTGTGCATCATATGGGTGTACCTACATACTCATAAATCCTAATATGACCTGTGTCAGGGTCGCTGCTCGAGCCTATCATGTGAGAGTCACTATAGTAGTTTACCATCATAAAATAATGCTCTTTATAACATAACATACTCATACATCTCATCCAGTCATAGAGGCAACCAACGAACGTAACTAATAACATACTCATATTGTCTTCTCTGAGACCCGTCTTGACTGTAGACAGTGTGGCCCTTACAGTGGCTACGCAAGGAATGACACGTACAGACTTAAATTTTTAATCTTATGCTGGCCTATACAACAATGTTGTATTATCATAATCATATTTTTTCTTATCTTACAGACTCATATCTTAACATTTAACATGAGTTTAATCTTACACAAGTCCTACCATTAATCTATCATATTTAAAGCTCAGGAGTGATAAGATCACGGTATATGGCACCATGTATAAGGTTACACTGAATCTTCACTCACTACACTTGTCATGATGTCTCATACCACCACAAGTTGTGAGGCATACGAATAAGGTATGATCCAATATCAATACCACACCCAAGCGTAGGCATGATCTCACACACTCGCGTACATGATCTAGCTTATCTTTAACTCGTACAAGGTAATCAAAATGAAAACATAAAACTATCTTACTCGATAGATAAATTTACATTCAAGACTACGTTATATTTATACGTATATATCTTTATATAACATACCAAAACAAATATAAGATAAGGTAGTAATTAGTGTGTATGACATCGAGAACGTGAAGGTTAGAATTCGATTTCACGAGAGCATCAAATTTCTATATTTTCATGCTATCACGGAGATCGCGTTTAAGCCATAGTACCAAATTTCGTTTTCGACAATTTTTCGGTGGGGGGTCCTTTCGGTACATTTCGGGTTAATTTCGATACCTTTCGAAAAAATTTCAGAAAAGTTTCGGAGATTAAAAATATATAAAAATATATATTTAATAAATTTTATATATATATATATATATATATATATATATATAAATTAACAGAGTTTCCCGAAAATACCAAAATTAATCAAAAATTATCGAAAAGTATCGAAATTTTCCCAAAAATTTCGTTTGACTAACATTTCACAAAATTTCATTGAATTTCGGGGAAATTTGTCACTATGGTTTAAGCAATAAAATTGATATATATAGATATAGCTGAAATTTATTATGATCATCGATCGGAAGACCTTAAGTAAGATATAATATACACATGAATTTTAGTTATGAAAATAAAAAAATAACATTAAATTCGTGTAGCCTTGGATCATTCAGAATTGATCCCGACTTACCGCTCTATTTTAACCTCTAAAACATCGGATTCGTGAAATTACTACTTAATACAAAGTCGTAAATCTCATTGTCTTCTTTTCAATGTCGTAAGAATTGTGTTAATATGGGGTTGGAGTAAAGAGTTATGGCCAACATATCGAATCCAAAACATCGAGGGTCGCTCAAACGAGAACCAAAGTATGGACGTTGCATATGGAAGCCAAGGACGTCTGCCTTGAAGCCTTCAGACATCCTTTCTACATGGATCCCAACCAATTTGAGTCATCTAATATAATTGGGATCAATTCTCTATGAAAGTTGGGACTTAGGTAGGGTTTGACCTCCCTGCCAATTTTCAACACCGTCCGACCAATAATTTAACTGCGGCGGCCAAACGAAGGAAATGTTTGAAAAAAGAAACAAAAAATAAACCGACCTACAAAATATACAGCTTTAATTTGTGCATGTCTTTTTAATGATATCAGGGAATGAACCTCTGAATCTATGCACTCTAATTTGTGAATGTCTTTTTAATGATATTATCAAATTGCACTGATTCTCTTATAAACATAATTTTGTGGTTGAAGCTTGCACCTAGTGGCGGACGCAGAATTTTCTTGAAGGGAGGCACTTGGTAGTCGATGATTCCAGCGCAAAAGATGTTCTCCATATCATTGACGCATTATCAGACGATCAGTTTTGATTTCACGTGACACACATCTCAAAAAATGACCCTAAAATCACATGAAATACATCATGCTCAAACATGACTTTAGGGTCTACATGGAAGCAAAAACTATCATTTGATGATACACCTATCATCTCAAGATCCGTTGTGTGGAAGATTGGGACAAAAGAATATCTCCATCATTTCATTCAAAGCAAACAATGCACTAAATAGATGGGATGGGACAAAGTTACACTTTTAAGGGGTGATGGTATCCAATAGTAAAACAATTATCTTATAGTCATCTTTTTACCAATAACTGGTAGGTGGGCTGTTCTATGCACATGGAGAGAGAGAGAGAGAGGGAGATTTTGTAGCGATGAGAAATGAGGAAGCCAAAAAAGAGGATAAGATGCATTTGAAATTATACCATTATTTGCAACCCTAGAATGTTATTTTCAAAACCAAGGCTGCAAGTAAGGGTCCTCTTTATAATTTTCTTATGCCTAACTTATTCCCTCTCTTATTTCTTTACAATATTGAAGAAAGGGTATTAGTATTTGCAACCAAGATTTGCTCCCAACAACTAATGGTTCCACTGTTAACACCCTTGGTTGCCTTGAATCAGACAATGGAGATCGTTTTTCATCCCAATCTTCCACACAAGTAAAATAAAAATGGTGGGCCACCCAACATATGGTCATATGCTGATTCCACGTGAAAAAATCCCTAAAAGTGACTTAAGAACCCTTTTGTCATGTAGAACAAACATCTGACTGTGGGATAGGTTGTAGTGATCTTAAGATGTAGTGTGTGAAAATTTGGGACGAAAAGCGATCTCCATTGTCTGATTCAAGGTAGTCAATGGTTTGATGGTGGAACCATCAGTGGTAGAGACCAAATCTTTAGTTGTAATTAGATGTACTAGTAGAGAAATATGTGGAGTTTTTTCAAGAAGAGGGACCCTGTGAAACATGTATTAAGGGTCAGGATAATCTGCTAGATAGGTTGTTTAAGTGATTTTTATAGGTTTGTGGGGGACTAGGCCCGCATGAATGTATGTGTGTCTACCATTGTAGGCACCATCGATGGGCTACTTATTGAACTACTTAGATTAATCAAAAAATTGTGTCAAGTGGCCTAAAACTAGGTTGTCACCCTATCTGTGTATACTTTAAAGCAAATATGTAAGTAGAAATATACTTTCATTAACTTCCATGCTTTATTCATGTATGATGTATCTCTTAAGGTTTAACTAGTTTGATGGAAGGAGATTACCCTACCTATGCGTATGAGTCTGATAACTTTTATCTCTAAAGTTCATATGCCTCAAGGTGGCCAATGGAGTTCTTGAATTTTATGTTGTTCTAATTAAGTTTTAGCCCATTGCAAGCACACAATGGAAATTGTAATGCTAATATAGGATTGTTCCCACGAGGAACTGATTTACCTATTTAGTTCTATTTTCTGAAAACTTATATTTATCTTTTAAGATCCTAAACTACTTGAGAAATATGAATGAAATAATAGTTATTAAATTAAAGTGCATAAAATAAATCCTAATCTTCAAACTTCTAGATGCTGGTCGTTAATCAGTCTTCTTCTATTCTCAGATATTTATGAAATTAAAAATACCGTTACACTATATATCAAGTCTCGTAGTGTTGGTCGTCAATCAAAACTAGAATCCTATCAGTACAGATTTAACCTAGTCAACAATATCTTAAAACTTGGGCGTCAATCAAATTCTAAAAAATTGAAGATGGAAAATAAAATACCGTTACATTAATCTACAAATCTCAATCTGAGTTGTCAATTCAAATTAAAACTTGAAGATGTTTACAAAGCAGGAATATAAAGTAAAAATAGAACCATCAAAAGGGTTGATCTTTCAACTTCCTCAGCCTTGGTTGTTAGGCAAGACCTTAGAAAAGTGTGGGCAATTTTACTTGATAAATATAATATATACTGGTGATCTGAAGAAAACTCAGACCTCAGTCGTCAATTGATGTTGAGATATTCTTTGATAAAATTATTCCTATTTTGAGTTCTCTTATTTATAGATCATAAGGAGTTGGTTTACAATGATCTAATCCTAATAAAAGAAACTACTAAAAATAAAAGATTTCTACTATAACTCTAATTCTAATTCTAGCTTTCTTTACTTTGAATAGTTGATGCGCCTCTAAGACTTTCTCCTTTATTTCAGTAACCGAAATCTTTAGAAGTTTATCTTCATTAATTTTCTCAGATCCGTGATTCGCCAAACTTCTAATTCAAGAATTCTTCTAAATTGGTGCATGGCGGTGTAAATCTTCACTTGATCAGCAATGTTGAGAAGCTTCAATCTATACAATCGTAAATCATAATTTTCTTTTTTTTCACATAGGTTTCACTCTTGGACGATTATGAATCACGAACGATTGTTTTATTCTTTGTATTGCCTTCTGCTGGAACGTCTTCTGTGAAAAATCGTAAATTATGATTTTATAAATTTCTTTGTATAGTGCTCCATCGTCTTTTACTATTTATTATTCTTTCAACAGCGTTTGATCGTCTTTTTCATTCAATCGTCTTTCTTACTGCTTGTTGAGTTCATTTTGACGAAAATTAACACTTTAGTTCTCTTTTACTAATTATACTTAATATCTGTACATTATTAACTTGTTAGTAGTAAATTAGGGTTTAGCATTACTAAATTAAGGGTGATAAAATGATATATTCTATGACTAATCAGGAGCGCATACTATGCCAGCGAGTAGGGCATACACCATATGCAAACACAAGTGTCACAACTCATCATTAGGTGTCAAGAGCATTGCTCGTGCAAATGTTATAACTCATCCTTTAACAATGCTCTTCACTACTCCCAATCGCTTTCAAGCGTAGCGCCTGTTGAAGCGCATGTGATAATTGTGCGGGATTCGAAGTGGAGTTGACGGGGAGCAGGCGGACACTACGAATGGTAAAATAGCCCAAGTTTTGTAAGAGCAGGTGAAATCTGCTCTAGTGAGGAATGGGGAACTAGCGTGCCCCGCCCTTCTTGCTACCAAATGCATGCAACCTACATATTCATCATAAAGTATAAAAAAAATGCATGTGACCTAAATGAGTTGTTACTAAATTCAAACACATGTAGCAGTACATGGAGATAAACTCTATGCATCATGCAAACCTTGAGATGTGAAGATGACGTGGCTAATGATCCTGAGATTTTGGAGCCTGTTGTATTTCTCATCGACCAATTAGGAAGGAATTTCAATCCATGAAGAACAAGAAACTAAAGTAACCCTCTTAAAATCCATGAAATCCACATGAAACCCTAAGCTCTAAACCTTAAACCCTAAGAAGAAGAAGAAGTGGTTTCAATAGGTTTTCTTGAGTTTTATTTTAATTGGGCTCATAAAGTTTCATTCTAGTTGAAGAAGAGGAAGAAAATGAAGAAGTGGGTTTCATGGGTATCATAGAGTTTCATTATAGTAGAAGGAAAAGTGGGAAAATGATTTCATAAGTTTCATTCTACAAGAAGACTCGTTGAAATAGCGTTCAAAAGACGAAAATGTACCACTCGTCGCGGGTGTGGGGTTGTATGACTCGCCAAAATGGAGGGCGTGGAAGAAGATGAAGAAGGACACCTAGATGGAGGAGGAAGAAGATGAAGAAGGGTACCCACATAAGTGGGTGGTACACTTATGACCCACAAAAGACACAATTTTTGGTTCAGATGTATCTACGTAGGTGCCCAATAGGATATTGTGGGTGCTCTTAAAGGTGTCCTATAATTTAATATAAGTTATTTGCGAGGACAGTTGCTTTTATAATACAATGATGAGATTGATTCCTATGATCACCTTTAAAAAAATTGCGGCATGAGCATGTATATATATTTATTAACTTCAAGTAGTTCAACTAGCACCTATGATTAACAAATGTCTCTAAAAAAAACAAACATATTAGAAGATTCTAACCATCCAATTAGTGTACTTAATTTTTACCTTAAAAAAAATGCATATATTAGAAGGTTCTAACCATCTAATCGGTGTACTTATTTATTTTAAAATGCATACATTAGATGGTTAAGACCCTCCAACAAAGTGATTTTTGGGCACACTTTCGTTCAATATATGAACCATCTTCATGATTTGGATTGTTAAAAGCCACAAGGCTTAATATCTAGACAGTTACAACATAATCTTTACGTAAGCGTTCATTTGTCATTATTCCTAGTTCATTTGTCATTATTCCTACTAGCGTGTGTCACATGCTATATGCATGTGGAGAGAGAACATTTTTAGGGATGAGAGAATGAGGGAGGGAAAAGAGGGGCATAACCCTATCTTACTATTTATTTTTCGAAATATTTTAATGATACTGGCACATTGCGACCCTAAACAAAAGAAGTATAGCTTTTTTTACTGTTTATTATACTGAGCTTGAGTAAATGTACCCAAAACTGGCACATTGCGATGCTAAACAAAAGAAGTATAGCTTTTTAAAACTACGTCTCCTATAAAAATTATGTCCTTAAAGCCAAATAGAAAAAAGTAGCTATTTGTTACTTTTATACTATTGATTGATTAGGCTATGTTTGATAACTTAGAATTATATCTTCATGGGTGGAAGTGAAGTTGTATTTTCATGTTTTTTGTTTCATACAACTTTAGGAGTTGGAAAAGATTTGAAGGAGGCCCCTCGAGGATGAAATTACTTCCATTGAATAGGCATAAATCACTTTTCTACCTCGGTTCACTGAAATGCTAATTCCTCTCTACTACTCACTGGGGCTTGTTTCATCATTTCCTCCTAATTTTATTAATTTTCATAATATCTAGTTATCTTAATAGGTTATAGATTATAAGACCTTCAAATTAACTATTTAGCCAAAAAATACTCTTATTCAATTATATAGGCAGTCATTTCTTAGACAGACAAAGGCCCTGTTTAGCGTGGCTTTTGGGGGCACTAGAATCAGTTTTAGATTCTCAAAAGTGATGTTGACTTTTAAAATTGTTTGGTGCTTAAATAGATTATAGCTTTCTTCTACCACAAAAAGCTAAAAATAATCTTTTTTTTTTAAGCAGCTAAACCCGCCTTTAGTTTTAGTTTTTGTCGGAATTTGATGGAAGAGAGAAACTCTCTTAAACTTTGCATTTATTTTATTTTTATCGGCAAGGTAAACATACTCTCTATCCATCCTGCGATTTCTCAATCTCCCTCTCTCTCTCTCTCTCTCCCCCCTCTACCTCCCCCTTCCCTCCCTCCCTCCCTCCCTCCACTGACTCACATCTCTCTCTCTCTCTCTCTCTGCGCCTCTTCCTCGCTCTACACATCTCTCTCTCTACATTCTCTTGTGGTCTTGTCTCCATGTGCACATCTCTTTGCAATTGAAGATTCGATTCTCACAACTAATAATTTCCCATATTGATTACGTTAAAAGATATGATGGAAATTATTTTGTCACAATCTTTCATGCAAGAGATCTTGAGATCATTTCCCACCTATCAAACCATCACATATTGATTCCACATGACACACATCTCTCAAAATGACTGTGATCAGAGCGTACAATGAGAAGGGTTCTTCAGTCAAAATTTGAAATTTGTGATACATGAGATCAATATCTGTCATTCTTGCTAGGTGGGACTTAAGATCTAGTGTGTGAAGATTGGGACAAAAAATGATCTCTATCACCTGGTTCAAGTCAACAACAATATTAACAACGGAAAACTATTAGTTGCTGAAACCGAATCTATGTTTACAAATACCGGTACCCTAATTCTTTAGGAGTTTGCTACTAAGCCCCACCAAATATTAAATATCCCCTAGGTACAACTGAAAATTGATTGACTTTTTTGAATCGGACGATGAATATTGTTTTTCTTTCCAATCTTCTACAAAACTAATAGTGAGATCATCATATAGTCAAATTCAATTCCACATGACACAACCTAAAAAGTGACCTATGAGCATTATGTTTGCCACATGATCTTTGGATCACTTTTTGTGGGATGTGTGTCACTTGGAATAAACAATTGACTGTCTAATGATATGCCCATGAGCTCAAGATAGGTTGTGTGAAAGCTTGGAACAAACAATGATAGAGAACAACTTAAGGATAAGAGTTGTTTTTATCAAACATTAGCAACTCTCGCAACTAATTCTAGACACTAGGAAGCTATCTCAGACAGACAACTTTTCCAACAATAACACTTAAAAAAATAAATTATTTTTGATTGTAGTGCTTTGTTGGAATCACTTCTTTAAAAAGCTGAGCAACGCTAAACAAGGCCCTATTTGGTAACCCTTTTCTCAAAAGCACATTTCAAGCAAAAAATGTAGGGTAAAAATCACATTTCACCAAAAAACCTAGTCATCTTTAGCTAAAAATGATGTTGTGTTGATAGCAGTCTCATGCTACATTTCACACAACATCATTTTCAACATGTGTTAGGCTTTTTTGAGAAGCAACATTTGAGAAGCTAACATGTGATTAACTTATTAACAACATTTGGAAAATGAAATTTTGAAAAAGAATTGCCAAACGGGGCCAAAATCTAATAGTATAAGAACAATGTTATATAGAGGACAAATGTTATATGAAAGACAAGTTTTATGTAGATAGAATATAGGTGGCTGATGTGGAGCGACAAAATTGGCTGCAAGTGCGGTGGGGCTCAGTTAACACAAGTCATTGCAGCCAGTCACGTCTCGCTACGTGAGTCGCTTGCATTTGTCCTAAGTTCATAACTTCCACATATATATAGGAGAAGTCATTTCTCACACAGCATCATCAAATAATAAAACTTTCATTTTTTTAATAAGATGATTAAAAGGTTCCTTGACTTGATCTAGCTTGTTGCAAAATCCAAGAATCGAGATCAAGGAACTTATCAAAGTTTCAATTTTGGTTGTCAAAGGGGCAGGTCGGGCCAAAATTTTAGCTAGCCGATGGGTGAAAGGATATATGCTATATCCACCTCAAAGTGCAGTGTGTCCTAACCTAGCTAACCTGTCGGACCAAGGGTATATTTGAAAAAGGTCGAATGGTTTATGAACCGGCCTGTTGGCAGCCTAGTCTCCTCATCCTGATCCAACCAGGCCCAGTTCTCCTCATCCATCATTTCTAATGAGAGTTTACGCATATTATCATCTGGTCCGTCCATCCAGTCACTTAATCATGTCTTGGATGGGCCATATTTCTTAGTCAACAAAATCCATCACAAATATATTATCTGACCATCCAAAATTAATCAAATGGTTTAACGATCTGATTGTCCCAATCAATTAAATCTTTATTTATAGTCCATCTAATAAATTATTAATATTTAATGGTGAGGATTTTGCTAGCAGAGTCGTAGAGATGGTTCGCATTATTATCAGTACGTGCTAAGCACCATTATATAATGATCCGACTATATAATATGGATCCGTTGGCTTCTAAGCTTCTTCGTTTCCAAGGAAAAACTATTTCCTCTCAAATCAAAGACCTGAAGAAATTTAATAAGAAAATAATTCTTGTGCTGTTGATTTGCTTGCATTCAATGGCGAATTCAGAGGTTTCAAGGAGGGAAGAGGAGCTTCTTTCTTTTTCAATCTTCGATCCACAAAAGGGTATGCCTCCATTTATCTTCATTTATTCTTAATTTCCCATGTTTTCTCCTTTTTCATTTTTGTTTGGGCATTGAGTATACGGAAATATTGTTCAATTTCTTGTTTATTTTGTTGGGTTTTGATGCAATATTGAGCACCCGCAACCTTTTCTCTATTTTTTTTTGCTGTTTTTAGTTTAAATTCGTGCCTTGGTTTATTATTTCAACAAATTGGATGAATTTCATTATTATCCTATGATATTTTATTTTTACTTTTATTATGAATTTTTGTATTATTTTACAGACCCAGTTATCATTTTAAGAGATTGAATGGGTATGCCTTCTCTCATTTCTTATTCCATATTCATGTTTTGTCCTTTATTATTATTATTATTAATTTTGGGCATTGATTACAGTGTACTTTTTTACAATAATAATAATAATAATAATAATAATAATAATAATAATAATAATAATAATAATAATAATAATAATAATAATTATTATTATTATTATTATGATAACTCACGGACATTGATTATAGTGTGAGATTGCTGATAGGATTAGATTTAGAATTCAAATTCAAAAGGTTGTTGTTGTGGGTAGGTTTTAACTCTTATTTAAAGGAGAGCTTATTTGGGAATGTTTATGCAATCAATTTAAATTAAGGTCTTCCTGGTTGAATTGAACCAACCGTTTCCCTCATTTTATTCTTTATTTTTTCCCATTGATTCTCTCTAATCCTCACTCTGCAACTTGAACAAACTAGAACCAAATCTCAAGTCCTATCATTTGGTATCAGAGCTTACCCTCCACACACAGATACAGTATAAGCACCGATAGCTAAATCATTTGTTTTCAAAAAATTGGATTCTCAAATTTTTTTGGACACATAGACCTTGAAATCTATCATCTCACGGACACTAATAATCACATGATCCAAGTCTTGGAAAAGCTGGCTCAGAAAATATCAGCTATCGATGCAAAATACTATCAGATGGTTGTTGACATGGGTAAAAATCCCAGTTTTCCAGGATGTATCATCCAGCTCCAAAACTAATACGTATGGATTCCGGACGATCCTTTCATATTGTATCGGCCGGTAGATGCCACCCAATATATATTTGTCTATATGGGGTGATACATTCAATGTATCAACCCGGTTCCGTTTGAAACCGATACGTTTCAGATGATACATATTCAGTTTCTGCCGGAATTTTGAACCATGGTTATTACACTACAGCAACTTCAAGAAGGATCAGATTATCAATCTTCATATCCTCTATTCAACAATGGCTCCATTATCCAATCAAGGACTATTAAAAGCAACTTTCCATGGTTTGACGATGATGATTCCACTAGCTGGATTTACTGCATCGAATTCACCATCCATTGATAGCGCTCCATAGCTTCTTTTTTCACTTGGAAAAGGAAGGTATCCAATTGTATCAATGGCTCCAGAGAATAGTTGGATACCTCACGTCCATGACATTCACTGAATCTCTATGCACAAGGTTCGGTCCATTTGATTTTGAATATTGTGCAAGAGCCATCGCTAAAGTCTAAACCTCCTCCTTTAGAGAATATTGAACTCAATTTGAAAAGTTGGCAAATCGAACAGCTAGCCTTTTTGGATTTCCTTATTGGTTGTTTTGTTTGTCGATTGAAGGATGAGCTTCACTTCAATGTGCAACTATTTAAGCCGAAATCCTTGGTCAATGCCATAATGCTTTGCACGATTGCAAGATGAGAAGTTGTTTTCCCAATGAAACTCACTCGATCCACCTCAGTCGAGCTTACTGTCCCTTCACCCACAATCGATGGAAATGAAGGAATGACAAGACAAGGGTCATTGTTATAATTGCAAGGAAGAAAATGTCTGTTAGACATTGTTGCAAAAACCAACAACTTTCTTTCTTAGACAGCATCGGGCCTGACACAATCGATGGTGTTAAAGATGTTCTCGAGGTTGCACACAATAGCAGGATCACTTGCTCCGCCCCCTAAACCATGCACATCAAAGGTTTCATCAAGCATCGAGTCATCTTGATCGATTCTAGTAGTACCGACGATTTCCCTTGATCCAACATTCGCGTGACAGATCGGCTGCCTTGTCACCCGTGAAAAATCCTTTGACGTGATTGTAGCTAATGGTGACAACTCTTCTCCAAAGGTTGATACTCGTAAATACTCTCACCCTACATGAATGTAAGTTCACCACCGATGTTCATATACTTCAATTTGCGACGTTGTGCGGGGCCCCTACTGGTTGTAGCACCTTAGGATTTATCCTTTGGGATCTTACCCAACACTACATGTCATTTACACTCTACGAACATTGTTATTCTCTCAACAGATCGAAGGCATGACATATTCAGCTAATAAGTAATCACTGTGTTGAGAAGCTTCTACAAATGCAACATATGGGCATGCTCATTCAACTCCAAGCAATATAAGCCAACCATAGGGAAGAAAAATCTCCCAAGCTGCGACATCTCCTCAAAGAATTTGTAATGTTATTGATGGGGACATCCAACAAAATAAAACAGATGAAAGCATAAAGAGGAAACCAAAAGAGAAAGCAGAAAATAAGACATAAAACGTCTGTGAACAGTGCCACAACACATTGTGAATAGTACCACAACACGCTGTGAACAGTACCACAACACGCTGTACCACAACACGTTGTGGACGACTCCGCCCCAGCGACGGAAATTTTTATTTTTGAAAATGATCATTTTTAGTATTTTAGGACTCTTTTATTGCGAGTTTTATGCTGTTTAGGGTTTTCTTAGCCTATATGAAGGCATTGTAAGCACTTTATTAATTAGTTTTAATTATTGAATAAAAAGAGAGTTGCTTTTGTGCAAATCCTAGAGAGCTTGTGAAGAGTTTTCAACCAAGGGAGTGAATCCTTCAAACCTTGAGGAGTGAGCAATCGTTTTTTGTATGACTTGGTGTGAAGCTAATGTACAATCGTGGTGTGAAGCTTCGGAAAACCCTTGGTGTGAAGCCTTGGAATCTATCTCTTTATTTTGTCTTTTCTCTAGTTGTTGTCAGGTATTATCTTTCTTTAATTCCGTTGATAAAAATCAAAATCCCAAATTGTTCCCCTTTTACTGAATTATTTTAAGTCTTATTTCATTTAAAATCCCCGAGGAGTCAAGAGACGATATTGCGATTGTCGATTGATGCCCTAAACTAGAACGATACTCGAGTTTCCTCATTGTAGCCGTTTCTCTAGATTGAGAAATTTTCATGCATGCGAACGCTAAAATGGATTAATTTGATTGTTTTATTAATTTCATTGAATTAATTATATGTGTTGCATGATTTTGAATATTTCCGCTATTCAATTCATTCTAAAGTTAATCCCAAATCCACATATTAGGGTTTTAGTGTGTTGTCCTGCGCCAGTTTTGGTATCAGAGCACAATTTTTAGTTTAGGGTTCTCCGTGTTCATATAGATTTTAGAGTTTATTTCTTTCCATTTCAGATTTATACACCATCTAATTTTGCATAATTCCGTCATAGATACCAGTAGCTTAGGAGCCCTGATTAGAGATCTTTCATCTAAGGTGATCGTTGGTCAAACTCGGATGGATGAGTACATCGCTGATTAACAAGTCAGGCATGAGGCTTTAGAAACCTGTTTTGAAGAGATCAATGAGCTCATCGCTGAGAATCACATTAGAGTCAACCCCATCGACTGTAGGAGGGAGGGTCCTCGTCGTCGTGAAATTCAAATCAGTCAAGACGATAAAGTCATGAAATCGGATGCCCCTACTTTTGACGGGAAAAGACAACCCAAGGTCTTTCTCGAATGGGTCGTCAGCATGGAAAATTACTTCGAGTGGTATGTCATGTTTGAAGAGCGCAAGGTCAGATTTGCCAAAGTCAAGCTTATGGGTCAAGCTAGGCTTTATTGGTTGGGAGTAGAGCGTCGTAGGCAAATCTAGGGTCTTCGTGTTATTTCCACGTGGACTGAAATGAAAGTCGAACTGCACGAAAAATATGTTCCTGTATCATATGATGAACGTATTCTTGATCAGTGGCAGTCATTGCATCAAGGAGATTCTCCAGTTACAGAGTACATCGATCGGTTTGAAGACTTGATGACCCAGGCCGATGTCGATGAGCCAGCAAAAGTTACCCTCTCCCGATTCCGAATGGGTCTTCACCCAGAGTTATAGAGGGAACTCATTCCTTATTTCGTTGTGGATCTCGAGGAATGTTTCGCTAGGGTTGAAGAATTAGAAAGATATCTCGACACCCCCAATAATGACCGATGTAAGTCCTCTAAATTTGAGTATCGATCTAATCCTATAGAAAAGGGAAGTGCTGCCTCTAGTCAATCCACAAAATCTGTGATTCCTCAGATTGATAAAGGAAAGGGACCAATGATCGAGAGTTCTAGGTGTGCTCCGCAACAATGTTATAAGTGTTAAGACTTTGGTCACTTTGCATCCCAATGTCCCAGTAAGGGCCAAACCTTGATTATTCAGGAGCATGCCGAGAAAGAGAGCAACGAGTTACACGAAGAAGTGTATGAACCGTGTGACACTCCAAGTGATGATGAAGATGAAGTTCTAGTCAAAGCTGTAGGTTGCATTAGGACAGTTCCTATTACCGAGGACGATGTTGATAGTGTGTCCATCTCAAGTGAGTCATTAGAGTTGGTAGGAACATATCATCATTCTGATTTGCATGGGATTAACAGTCTGAATTTATTGAGCATCAGAAATACGCATGATCGTACTAACACATTAAATATATTTAATGCATCAGATACTAACAGTTTTGTGTTAATTCCTGATCGTTTTGAGCATGTAGAATCTTTCCCAATCTCGGAAAGAGGTAATGGTGGAGGTCTAGATCTTCCTCTAGACAAGGGCAACCATCCGATAGTTGCCGTAACGGATCTTACGCCTATTTTAGATCCCACAACCTCGCCCTTTGATCCATTCCTTTTTGAGCACCCAATCGAACCACACTCATTTACCCAGTTTTTATCCCGTACCTTACCTGTCCAATATGGGAAATGGTCGATTGAGAAGGTTATAAAATTTTCAAGCTTCCATGCCAATGAAGGTAAGAATCAGAAGTATCTCACAACGTGGAAAGGCAAGCCAAGAGTTGAGCTTCCGAAGTGTGGCATCCGTAGGTTCCCTAACTCATCGGAGATGAGTTTTTCCTACCCGGGGAGTATTGATGGGGACATCCAACAAAACAAGATAGACGAAAGCATAAAGAGGAAACCAAAGAGAAGGCAGAAAATAAGACACAAGACGTCTGTGAACAGTGCTGCGAACAGTACCACAACACGCAGTACCATAGCGCACTATGAATAGTACCACAACACGTACCACAGTGCGCTGTGAACAGTACCACAGCGCGTCGTGGATGACTCCGCCCCAGCGACGAAAAGTTTTATTTTTGAAAATTATCATTTTTAGTCTTTTATTATTTTAGAACTCTTTTATTGCGAGTTTTATGTTATTTAGGGTTTTCTTAGCCTATATAAAGGCATTGTAAGCACTTTATTAATTAGTTTTGATTATTGAATGAAAAGAGAGTTGCTTTTGTGCAAACCCTAGAGAGCTTGTGAAGAGTTTTCAACCGAGGGAGTGAATCCTTCAAACCTTGAGGAGTGAACAATTGTTTCTCGTACGACTTGGTGCGAAGCGGACGTACAGTCATGGTGTGAAGCTTTGGAATCTATCCATTTATTTTGTCTTTTCTCTAGTTGTTGTTAGGTATTATTTTTCTTTAATTCCGTTGATAAAAATCAAAATCCCAAATTGTTCCCCTTTTACTGAATTATTTTAAGCCTTATTTCATTTAAAATCTCCGAGGAGTCAAGAGACGATATTGCGATTGTCGATTAATGCCCTAAACTAGAACGAAACTCGAGTTCCCTCATCGGAGCCGTTTTTCTAGATCAGGAAATTTTCACGCATGCGAACGCTAAAATGGATTAATCTAATTGTTTTATTAATTTCATTGAATTAATTTTATGTTTTGCATGATTTTGAATATTTCCGCTATTCAATTCATTCTAAAGTTAATCCCAATTTCGCATATTAGGGTTTTAGCGTGTTCTCCTGTGTCAGTTATTCTCTAAACCTACAGTACTTCCACCGTGTCGTTAACACAACTACTGATTAATCTCCTTCCGAACTGCTGACCACCTAACATTTGCCCCTACTAATGTTCCTGTGTTAGAAAAAAATATTTACGGATTAGTGGACATGTTAGCATCGACTACCATACCCTCGATAACCTCCCCATAAAGGACTGGTTCCCTATTCTTGTGATTGATGTATTAGGCAAACTACATGGTGAAATGTTTTCTCAAAGTTGGATCTGAGTTCAGGGTACCACAAAATATGGGTATGCAAATCCGACATTTTAGAAACATAACCTTCTGTGCTTAAGAAGGCCACTACCAGGCCTTTGGTAATATCCTTTGGCCCCATTAGTGCACCTTCTACATTTTAGAATTTAGTGAACAATATTTTTAAACCTCACCTATGTCGGTTTGTACTGTTTTTTTTCTCTAATTTGATTATACCATTGTTTATAGTCACACCTGGGATGAGTACATTAACCATCTACCCACTGTTCTAACCGTTTTGAAAGAACAAATGACTAGTTGTGAAGTGTTCCAAATGCTCCTTTTGGGAGTGAACATATTAAGTATTTAGGCCACATAATCTCTGGCCGAAGAGTATCTACAGATCTGACTATAGTGTTATGGATGGTGGACCAGCCTCTACCAGAAACAATTAACGGTCTACATGGGTTTTTGGGCCTCACAGGCCATTACTGCAAGTTCTTAAAGAACTACAGTTAAATTAGTACTCAATTGACGGCCCTACTAAAAAAGGATTCATTTACTTTGGACACCTCATGCACGTAAAAAGTTCCCCGACCACTGAAAACTCCTGATTGAGTTTGGACTGAAGTCTCAATGAACTTCATTGATGGGTTACCCATGTCACTTGACAAGACCACCCTTATGGTAGTTATTGATCGCCTAAGCAAATACAGCCACTTTATCCCTCTTAGCCATCTCTACTCTGCTATTCAAGCCCCCACGCTGTAGATAATATTTTTAAATTGCATGAAACGCCTACTTCCATAGTAAGCGATTGAAATGATATTTAAATTGGATGACCAGAAGAAGGTGGTGAACTGTTGCTTGGAAATGTGTGCGGTGGTACAACCAGTGTTACCTAGAAATGTGGCACCGGTGCCAAGTGTCAAGGTGTCACAGGTGTTTGGCATGTCAATTTCTGAAGTTTCTAGTACGACAGCAAAAAAATTATAAAAATAGAATGTATATATTAAAATAAAATAGAAGGGGAGCTTCAGAGAGCCAATTGAGATATTAATAAAAAGTATAATAATGTATTTCATGAACTTAACTAAAAATGTTCCATATTATACTAATTGTTTTCAAGGACCTAAGCCTTTTATTTGATAATTTACTAAACTTTAATTTTTTGCGTAAACCGATAATTCATTTTATTGTGTCAAAATGAGGAACATTTTGGCGGTATAATTGAGGTATTCTTTTCATACATGTGTATAGGAGCGTCGTGTTGTGTTGAGGAGTGTCTAACAAAAATGAAGTGCCTAGGCAAGCGCGACAGAAATCCCCAAAATTGAGGTCAGCACGACAAAATTGCCCAAAATAGAAGTGTCTAGGTAACAATGTGTACAACACTTCCTTCCATACTCAACTATGATGGAGCCTTATGCATCGGTGGACAGTCAACTTGCTACCATCCTTTCATATGGGTGCCTAGACCAACTCAAGCGCACCATGTTGAGGAAGAGTTCAAGTCCTTTGCCTTCTTTGGGATAATTTGATATCTGCTTAACACCGAATGAAGCAACATGCTGACAGGCACTGTATTGATCGACAATTTGACATTGGAATTATGGTCTATTGATATTGACAACCTTAGCAGCAATCATCTATGGTCATGTGGAGCTTACTTAAATTATCACCTTCTTTCTACGACCCCTACCGTGTGAAAAGATTAGGAAGGCCACATACTGATTGGAGCTGCCAAGCGAGTCGAGATTCACTGTTTTCAAAATGCATTCAGTATAGTTGGGGAAAGGATGCTCGGATCCTTTTTTGGGATAATCCGTTGGCCGATTTCCGCCCGCTGAGAGAAGTCTTCAAGCCCCTTTTTTAGGTGGTGGTGGACCCAGAGTGGTTGTTGGGGATGTTTTCTCCGACACGGGAGGGATGCGAATGTGGAGCATCACTACCAGCAGAAGCCTTAGAGACGAGGAGATCCCTGAGTTTGCGAATCTCCTCCCTCTTCTTCATGAGTCCAACATAAATTGGCCGAGATCTGATGAGAGGGTCTAGGGGGCTAGTTCGAATGGCGAGTTCTCGGTCAAATCGTTCTATTGGGTGTTATTGTTCCACCCGCTTATTAAGGTTGACTGGGCCTCTATGTGGAGAGCCCCTATCCCTCCTAATGTTAGGTTTTTTGCTTGGACTCTTGTCAGGGATCACATTTTTATGGTGGATCAGCTTATTTTCAGGATGTGGTCAACAGGGGTGCCATGTGTTTCCAGTCTTAAGAATCTGCCTCCCCTCTGTTTCTTCACTGCTGGGTGGCTTCGGATATTTGGAGTATTCTTTTTCAAATCGTTTGATCTTCAGTGGGTCCACCCGGAGAATATTCTTCAGTTACTAGTATGCTGGAGGGGCCCCTTGTTTCATGACAACTTGGTGCGTTTTGGAGGATGGGTATTTTTGGTGTTCTGCGAGGGATTTGGGTAGAGCGGAATGCTAGGATCTGCTGTAGGAAGTGCCACCCGAGTGGCTTAGTTATGAAGTTGATCAAGGACCTTATGTGTCTTTAGATTGCTTTGGATAAGGATGTGACACGGGACGACGATCCTAGACTATGTGAATATAATGAAAGGAATATTTGCCGAAATTAAACTAAATTAATTAAGCAACAAATCTTTACCCGTAAAAAAAAAAAATCTTAAAATAATCGTGGTACCTTAGGGTTCCATGGTTTTCCGCTTGGACGATCGCGTTTGGTTCGGGTAGGGTCCAGTTCGTTGCGCTAGATCCGTTAGCGTTGCAGAAGGAGGATCCTAGAGATAGAACTCTAGCTTCTTCCAGATTAGGGCGTTCGCTTGTAGTTCAAAGGTGGGATCACTGGTTCTATCCAGGGTTCATTGGATCAGGTTGATTCAACGGTTCAGATTGGTTTAATGGTTTTGGTGAGGTCTAGGGTTTATGGTTCTCGTGATAAACACAGGGTAATGGCCGAAATGGGTTGATGGGATCGTTATGTAAGCAAAAAGATAAATCAAAAGAGAAAATAAATGATAGATAGAGATTGTGGGCTTCACACCAAACCCTTCGCGGGAGAACAAGAATCACTCTTCGAAGGTGCTCAACTCAAGCACAATGCAATAGCCTTTTTTCATTGATCAATAACTAATTACAAGGTCTTTTTTAATGACCTTATATAAGAGGTCTTGAAACAAAAGAAAACCTTAAAATAAATACTCTAAAAAGAACAAGTTTGCCCAAAACTACGATTTCCGTCTTTTGGCGGAGTTCACTTATGCGAAAAATCGATCGATCGATGCTAAGCTCGATCGATCGATTTATGTATATATATATATATATATATATATAAGTCTCGGGTCGATCGAAAATTGTACTCGATCGATCGATATATATATCGCATTAAGTCTCGGTTCACATTCGATTGATCGAAAATTGATCGACTGTGAACAGAACTTCGCCAAAATTTAAGTTCCCCCCGTCTTCAATCGATCGATCGATCGTGCTGTGCTCCTCGATCGATTGTGCTGCGCTCCTTTAGGCTCTTTTTGAAGCTGAAAAATCTGTTGTGGCCCAAAATCCAACGCTCTCGAACTTGATGTCTCCATCAGGATGGGGCTTTTGGGATCTTGGAAGAGGCTGATTTCTGTTTGAGCAGTTAGTTTTTATCTGAGGGTTTCGACAGTTTTGTGTCGATCCTCCTTTGCTTTTCGTTATGTTTCTGGTTTTTTTTGCTGTTTTTCTTTTTTTGTTGCGCTGTGCTTTTTGCTAGGCTCCTCGCTGGGCCTTTCTAATATAATTTTTTTACCAATAAAAAAAACTTGTGGGAATTAACATTCCAACAACTGTTGACTTAAACTCTCTGATGATGACGCCTTACAGAGAATTCCACTTGGAACTATGGCATATGCTATACGAGCAATTCCCAGACTTCCAACCTTGAAGACGGGGTTTATCTTAGAGAGGGGCGAATGGTAGGAACTTGTCCACGTTGGCTTTCCATGTAGGCCATTTCGAATAAGCAAGCTCCGTTGTTAGTTTTCTTAATCTCCGGATTGCTGAAAGGATTAGATTTGGAATTCAGATTGCTGTTACTACATTTACAATTCAAATTCAAAAGGCTGTTTCGGTGGATGGGTTGTAACTCCTATTTAAAGGAGAGCTTACTGGGGAATAATTGTGCAAAAGGTTACCCATTAAAATTAAGGAGTTCCTGGACTTGAAAAACCCTTTCCTTCCTTTGTTCTCATTTTATTCGTTATTTCTTCCCATGAACTCTCTCTAATCCTCATTGCTTAACCTGAACAAACCAGAACCAAATCTCAGCTTCCGTCATCTTCTTTCATTTCTTGCATTTAATGTTGCTTTTTGATGCAATAGTGAACACCCGTAACCTATTTTCTTGTTATTTTCTCTATTTATTCGAAATTCTTGTATCAATTTACAAAACCAAGTATTAATTCAATAGATTGAATTCACTTTCATTGTCTCCTTTTTTTATATGATCTTTTTAATTTTTAGGTTTGTGTTTGCTGTTTTAGTATCAATTTGTGCATAATTTTATAGACTCAAATCTTATTGCAAGAGTTTTAATCAGGTATTCTGTGATATCTTTTTTCTGCTGCTTGTAGATTATTAGGGTTTCAAGTCTATTATTGTTGGGTTGGAGTGCACACCACTGTCCAACCAATCAGCTTTCTTGTTTTGGAATGAGTAGTAGCTCTCAAAATTGCATGGATTGGAAGTTCCTAACTCTTGGATCAATTCCTTCTGTATCATAAATAAGTTATGCAGCAGTCTATAAACTATTACATCGAATGGGAGTGTTAGTAGTATGATTGCTGGGCCTCTTTAGATATGGTCCAGTCAAGAGGTGACCAAAAGACTGGATGTCAGCATCCATGCCAATCCTATGGACCATAAAGTTAATAAGACCATTTATAGATGGCACTCTACAGTCACCAAATTGCTCACATCCATGGACATTTTCCCCTTGGTATCACAGTTTCGCCTAGCAAGGGCTGATTTTTGTGTTTATGATTTATGATAACGAAGGTGTCTTGCTTTTTCCAGGAGATAACTTAAAGTCTCGTGGACTATTGATTGAGAAGAAGATCGATTTTCTCGAAAGTTTGGCAACCAAGGTAAGTTTCTTTTCTCTATTTTTTCCCCCCCTCCCGTTTGTTTAATAACTGAATGATGCACGTTTTCTCTATTTTGTAATTGCATATGGGAATGCCTTTCTCACCTTTTATTTCCCTACATGTTACTACCTGTAATTCTTTGAAATTAGAAAAAGTTTTATTAAGAATTAATTTGACTTTTGGAGACGAGGTTTGCTAGGGTTAGATTTAGGTTTAAGTAGGAAGGAGGAGGAGAAGAAGAAAAGAGGGACGGTGGGAGGGAGAACCCAGCTTATAATGGTGGGTATGGGAGCTCTCCTAGCCACCATATTAAAACCCAACTTATAATGATGAGTATCTACACACACACCTACAATATAACACATGCATATACACCAATACTCCCCCTCATGCTGGTGCATAGATATCGATCATGCCCAGCTTCACATGACCACTCTGAGGATGAGGAAGTCCAAGTTCCTTTGGAAATACATCATCCAACTGTTCTGAAGATGACCCTTGTGGAGTGTCAACGATGCCAAATTGACCATTTTCACGAAAGAAGTGAATGCCAAGTTCTATGTTCTTCGTTCTTTCATGAAGTACAGATTTAGCAGTTGAGTCTATGGCAGCTTGGTTATCACAATGGAGAACCATAGCAATGGATGAAGCAGATCTCAGCTCGGAAAGGAGGGAACTAAGCTAAAGGGGCTCACGCGTGCCTTTTTCCATGACTTTATACTCATAGACTTTGCACTAGATTGAGAAGCAACGTCCTGTTTCTTACTTCTCCAAACTACAATTTCTCCAAACCACAATATTGCTACCAAGGAATGCATAATAGCCAGAAGTAGAGTGACATTCAATGAGTGCTCCAACATAATCCACATTACTATAGCAGCTAAGAGAAAAATGTCAAGCATCAGGATAGAACAAACTTCATCCAGGAGAGGCCGTAAAACAAAAAAGTATTCGATGAACTGCCTCAAGATGAGGTGTCCGTGGAGAGTGAATGTGAGGTTTGGCTGGGTTTTTGTAAGATACTTAAGGCATCCAACACGACATTGATACTTAGAAGGGTCTGAAAGAGGCTCTTCAATGCCTGCATGTAAATGATGTTTGGGATCCACTAGAGACTTAGTAGGTCTATACCCAAGCATACTAGTGTGTCACAATAAATCAAGTGCATATTTCTCCATGAGAGTGATATCCCATATGAGGAACATGCAATCTCAATCCAAGGAAAAGTTTGAGGTGGCCGAGATCTTTCACATCAAATGCTCGACCCAATCCAGTCTTTACATGAGCTAGAAGAACCGGGTCATCTATAATAACTGTGATATCGTCAACATATACCAACAATATGGTCCTCATGCTTCTGACTCTAGCATGTACAAAACATGTGTGATCCAAGTGACACCTAATGTAGTAACGACAACAATGCTAAATTTGCTGAACCAAGCTCCCAGATACTGCTTCAACCCATAAATTAACTTCAAAAGATGACAAACCTTTCTAGAATACCCCCTGAAGATGATAGCCGGAGGAGGGTCCATGTATACCGTACACCTCTTCATCCAATTGCTCATGCAAGAAGACATTTTTAACATCTAACTAATATAATAGTCAATGATGGTGTGCAAATAAGAGATAATCACTCTTAACAACAATGAGCTTGGCCACAATAGCAAAAGTGGCAGTGAAGTCCAACCTTAGCAATTGGGTGAAGATTTTTATAACTAGACGTGCCTTAAAATTTTCAACCGTGTCATCCTCCCTATGTTTGACAATAAATACCCATTGACATCCAACCGTGTGCTTATCAAGTGTGAGACCAACAAGTTCCCAAGTCTTGTTCTTCTCAAGAGCTACCTACTAATTCTTCAGCCATATCACCGGACTAAGAGGGATGTTTAAGAGCTTCACTAATAGAGCAAGGAATAGAGAGAATAGAAGCCATAGTTAAAGCAACTCGATAAGAATCTGAGAGATGAGCAGCGACACAACTCCTTTTACCTTTGCAAAGTGCAAGAGACAAGGAGAAGCCATCAATAGTGGAAGGTATATCCGAAGGATCTGAATCTGAGTGGATTGTTGGCACATGAGTTTGAGGTGGAGGTACTGACTTGCTGCGTTGTTGATAGGTGTGCTTAAGAGGAAAATGAGCACACATAAAAGGTGATGGAATTGGAGAAATTTGAGTACATCCTGCAGAAAGTTGAGTAAAAGGAAGTGGAAGTACAACAGAAGACTAAGTGAGGCAAGAGTAATAGGCTTTCCAAAAAAATATGAAGTAGCCTCAAAGAAAGTTACGTTCCTAGAAATGAATAATCTACGAGACATAGGATCATAACAATGATACATTTTGGACATACCAAAATATCCAAGAAAAATACAATGAATGGATTTATCATCAAATTTGTGTCTTTGGGGGTGTAGATCATGAGTAAAGCAAGTACAACAAAAAATTTTGGGTTCAATTTCAACAAGTAAGTCAGGTCTCAAAATATGTATGGAAGCTTGACCATTCAAGATATGAGTGGGTGTAGGATTAATTACATGAGTGGCAGTAAGAAGAGCCACAAACCAGTAAGATTGGAAAACATGCGTCCCACACAGAAGCGTTCATCACCTCCGTAAGGTATCGACTTTTATGCTCCGCAACACTAATTTGTTGGGGAGTGTAAGGATAGAAGAATTGATCCAGGGTCCACATCTTCTGAATTATGAATTTAAAAGTCTAAAGATGCGTACTCACCATCATCATAAGATCGAAGAGCCTTGATGATTTGGCCAAATGAGATTGGATCTTTCCCCAGCCGTGATGCCCTCAAGCGTGTAGCGTTGAGGTCAGGAGTTCGAATCCCATGCTTACCTATAAAAAAAAACGGCCCAACTGAGTTTGGACCATAGTAGAGAAGCTGATATAACTGGAGAGGACTTCATCTTTAGACTTACGTAGATATACCAGTACATCAAGGGTGATTATCAATAAAGATCACATAGTAATTTAAAACCATTAAAAGAAGGCAATGGGGCATCCCCCCAAACATCACTGTGTTTAAGATCAAATAAGTCACTACTATGATGAGTATGAGAAGAATAAGTGGCTCTTGACAATTGAAGTCTGAAATGATTTATACTATCCTTGCAAGAGGGTCATAACAAGCATAAATTCTGTAAAGTGGCATGTCCGAGCCTAGCATGCCAAAGACCTAAGGTGTCTACCTTAAAAATACAAATGCTGGAAGCATGAAGAATGTAAGTGTGAGATGATAATGCCACTGGTCGATCAGCTCCAAAGTAATACAATCCCTCATGCTCATTCCCCATGCCAAAAGTCCGCCTGTCCTGAAAAATACAATGAGTAGTAAAGAAAGTAAACAATTCAAAGATTTAGTAATGCAACTGATAGACAACAAATTAGTGTTTAAATGAGTATGCAAAAACATCAGAAAGAGAGACTGGCCGATAGAGGAATACTGTCCTTACTAGAAACGAGAGTGAGGGAACCATCAGCCATACATGCCTACTAGAGGAGTGTGGAATAATATAACAGAATAACTGAGACTCACCAGGCGCCTCCGTCAATAACCTAGGCATGAGAAGAAGCAGATGATATGGCTGCATGATAGGCAAACGAAGTACTTGGACAGGAGAAGTCGATTAGATCACCTGAAGTCACCCTCTGAGATAGCTTCCTCGACACGTAAGACGATAAGATCATAAACAATATTAAGGGGAACACTGATAGGAGCTGCAGGAGTAACATCATGAGAGACAACATCGGTAGAACTAACAACATGTGCGATAGGAGAGCCCCAGGGCGATGAGGATAACCATGAAACTTGAAGCATTTTGAACGATCATGACCCAACCGATGACAGAAGAAGCATACAATAGGAGACTTACCACGACCTTCTCCATGTCCACGACTGCGTCCACTCCCCCTACCTTGGACCTTAGAACAAAGAGCAGCGTGCTCCGGAGGAGGAGTAGGAGTAGAAGGAACCAAACTATCATGACATTTCTCATCATCATCAATCGTAGCATGAACGGTTTGTCAAGGGGGCAAAGGATCAGTCACAAGAATTTGTTCAGGCAATTGCTCAAAGTCAGGCTGGAGCCCCATAAAAAATCACTAAATCTGCTGACGTTCAAGGCGATGGGTAGCAATCATGGAATCCTCACCAGGGTACTCAGGAGGCTCATACTGAATGAGCTCACCCCATCTTCTCTAAAGATAGGCAAAATACTCGGAAATAGAACGGTCTCCTTGCTTGGTACGAGAGACCTCTCTAAATAACTGATAAATCTGAGTGTCATACTTTGCATGGGCATACATTTGTGTGAAGGCATCCCCTAACTATGCAGCTGTCCCATGGAGCAAAAACCTGTTGTAAATGGGGTTCGTCCATCCAGTTAAACAACCATCCTAACACCATATGATTTTCAAATTTTCATTGGAAGAAGGTGGGATCATATTGAGGCGGTCTGATAACAGTCCCAAGAATATGACGAAGTTTCCCACTGCTGCCCAAATATAATTTTATGGCTTGAGACCGTGTGAGAAACTTTTGTCCATTGAGTTTGGTACTATTAATTCCATGGGAAGGATTTGAATTAGAATAACCAATAGGTACAAAGGTTTTAGGTTTCATATGGAATCACCTGAGGAGCTTGGATACCGAAAGAAGTAGAATAGGATGAATTAATACTCAAACATGAGTGGGAAAGAATCCACCTAGAGAAAATATGGCAGATGTAAATTAAAAAGGGCAGATGAAATAAAAAACATGCATATTATCGCATAAAACTAGCATATAGTGCCATGAAACTCGTCATAATTTCATCAATACATAGCCAAGCCAATCAAAATCAAGGTCAAAATATTACTAGAGGAATTTGGATGCAATCTGTCCCAGATCCAAGGTTCAAAAGATTACACAGAAATCAGGGATAGGTAGAAGATGAGATCAAGCGAGTTCAAGAAGACAAGATAGAAATTGAAATATTTTCTTCAAATATTAACAAAACCAAAAAAAATAATCATAGAAATAGTTACCTTATGAATCAATTGTAGGCTTGTCATGCATGCATACTATTGAGCGGTTTTGTGTCAATTGTATGAATCTAGGTCACTAATTGTAAAAGTTGATGCCATGTAGCTCAGAATTTTTTTCATGCAAAAAATAACTAAAACTTTCCTCAGTGAAATTCTTTTCTTATAATTTTGTCATTTTATCTTTCATCCACAGTCAAATTTCATTATACATAAGACGAAACGGAGGCACTGATAAAAAGGGGCATAATCATGCCCTGAAAACCCCACATCTAAGGCATCACGTTCCCACCATACATGGTTCTTTTGATCTAATTTTGCGATCTGTTCAGGTTCCAAATTTGGTTCACCTGTACCAAGTCCTCTAAGTTCTGCTTATCATTTAGAAGTTTGGGATCTTAACTTAAATTTTTTGGTGGATCTCGAAACCGAGATTTTGATTTTCTTCCTCGAATTGGTCCCGATAGTTTTCGTTAATGTGTAACCTCAAATGTAAATTTGAACTGGAATAGAGAAAATTGTAGGGTTGGCATGTCCATGATAAATTCTAGGATCTGGTGTTGGATTACAGGTGGATTTTTTATGCCTTCTGTGATCTTAGGCAGGGTACCCCTATCTCTCTTCGTTTTAGTTATCTGGGCATAGTGTGACGGGGTCAATACTCAAGCTTGCAGCATGGTGCCTGGGGCACACGATGTGGTGCCAAGAAGGCATGCGACATCTTGGTGTCGGGATGGCACGACATGTGGTGCCAGGAGGGCACGAGACATGGGGGCCAGGAGGGCCTTGCGACGTGGTCGCACTGCGAGGACGTGACACGGTCGCATGTGGGTCATGACACGGACACGACATGGCCAGGTGGGCTAGCGATCCGGGGCGTTGCGGTGTGAACAGTAAAGTATGTCAAACCAAGGGGTTTGAGGTTCTCTTGCTATTTTGGCTGAATTACTGTTTTACCCTTATATAAGGGAAGGGAGCTCAGGAGCTATTCCCCTCCACACGGGGCCTTACGTTGCCAGAGGGGGCGCAAGTGTCTCCTAGGCCTGAAAGGGTGAGCCTAGGACGTCGACGCAGCGATGCCGTGTGGCACCCAATGCGAGGTTGAAGTATGGCCCGGACGACGCGTCGCGGTGCATACAGCTAGGCAACTTCACGAGAACACTAGAGGGCTGCGTGGGACTCAGTAGAGCCACGACAGCATGAGGGCTGCGTGGGACTTCGTTGAGCACGACAGTATAAGGGAGGCACACGACTGTGGGCTTGGTTCGGTATGCGAGCAAGACATGATGGCATGATGAGTTGCATGCCAATTCTGTTGCGAAGCAAGGTACTAGTGCAGTGCACAGGGTGAAGCTTGAGTAGGCCAAATATGGAACAGTGGTACAAGCGAGCGTGTCGTAAGGGCCACGATACATTGGATGGTAGGCCGTGAAACAGAGGTAACCACGAGAGGGAGTTCCCGTCCTCTAGGCGGGGCGGGTGGTATTAGAGCTAATGAAAGAGATTGGTTGGCTTCGTTGCATGCAGTAGCGAAGCACCGCGCAGGTTGATGGCGGGTTGAAGGACGCCCCCATGACAGTTGGTATCATAGATAGGCTGACTTAGCGCATCGGGTGTTAGGTGCCTCACGGGCTGACACTGCTGGAAGAGTGACCCCGTGACAATAGGCTATGTTTTTATTCTTAAGAGAGTAGAAGTTGTTGTTTTGTTGTTTCTGTGTGGTCGAGAAGCAGGTACCAGCTGTCTTTCCCATCGTCAATATGTTGATGATCTGGTGTTTTTTGCCTATTCCTCTCCTGGGTACTAGCCAATGTATATGCTTGAGAAAATACGTTTTGCCTGTATATCAATAGGGAGGAATCTTATTTAGGAGGTGGCTCAACAGCCTCAACTTATTGATATGAAGATCTTATGTTTCTTCTTACATTGGGGCCCTTCACGATGATTAGATTCTCTTGGTGGAGTGCTGCGAGATTTGGTTGGACTTTCTGAAAAGAAAATTATCTTTTTTCCCTGGTAAAAGTACCAAGCTATTTGATCAGATTTACTGCTTTGTTCTCGTATCTTGTTTACCACCTCCACATGGTGAAAGATCCAATGAAATTTCCTTTAGAGTGGTTGCAATCCGTAAGGGAAGGGTCATCGGAATAAGTTTATAAGGTCTGTGTTATTCAGCAATGTTTCTTAATGGCCCAACTAAAGTAATGATGAGACATTGAGAGTGGAGCACTGTGAATTTTTAAAATTCAGTTCACAATTCTATAGGAGACGCGTAATGATTGTGTCTAAACCAGTTTGTATTGGATGATACAAACCAGTTATTATATCATATTCCCTGCTTGAAAATTCCTATGTCTAGGGAGAGATTTCAATCCATGATTTGGCAATGTGGAATTTCACGAAGTTAATTATTTAATCAGTTTTTGGTTTACTTTCTGTTTTGGGGTAGGATCAGTAGGCAAGGCATATAAAACCTTCTGTGGGTGGATACTTGGTCTAATGATGCACTGTTGAATTTTCATCTTATTTTTAGAAAGTCCTTTACCATAATGTGTTTACCTTTATATCTTGGGGAGTGCCCTGGATCCTACAACCCTAACATGTTAGTACTTTAATATCTTTTAGAACTCGGGCATAGTTCCCTAGATGATACCAAGCAAAAACAAAGTTCAATAAATTTAAAAATGTTTTATTTTTTAAAATAAAAAAAATTCATTTCATTGCCCTAAATGTCTCACTGATGGATGGAAAATATTGGTAAGAAAAATTTCTATTTAGAATTTCAGACATTAAAAGCTTTATTTAATCTATATTATGACCTCCTTGTTCTTTCCAGTTTTCTGCTTATAAATGAAAATAAAATATTGCACACAGATATACAGGCAATACATACATACATACATACATATGTACGTACTTATGTACGTATGCACATATATACAAATGTATTAAGTACTTGAGTTTCTAATAGAACATTTAAATCAAATCTTTCTATTCCCTATTACACTACTCTTACCCTTTTGTTTAGGAGGTTTAAGAGAAATCCTTTTTTTGGGCTATTTTTTCATTTGGTTAAGATCATTTAGTGTTTTGTTTTCCTATGTTTAGAAGATCCCTTGATCTTATACCTCTGATGCATGTTCATATTGATCTTATAACTCTGATGCATGTTCATCTCTGGTCCTGTGGGACTAGAGATGTGGAGAAGGTTTGTTTGGTGGTATCGATCATAATTTTTTTTGTTTGCTGTGGCTATTTAGGAGCATTTGTCTCTTAATTTTGAAGCTGGAGGGAACTCCCATCTCCCGTTTTAGTCGTGACGATTATAATGCCACATTGAGTTATGCCTTTTGCTAGATCCCTCTCAAGAAACTTATAGTTGGAGGCCCTTTAGAGTTGTTTTTCATTAAATGCAATCTGAACTCTGGGGCGTCCACCTCATCAAATTTTCTTTTTTTTTTTGATCGGTAATAAAAATTATATTGATAACCAACAAGGCACTGAAAGGACCAATACAAGAACATCACGACCAAAAGGAAACAACAGAAAATACAAAACACTGGGTCCCCAACCAATCACAGAAGGCAGAGATAGGCCAGCTAATTCAGCCAGTCCCGCCAATACAGCTCCCCCTCTAACCCGGGTCCCAGGGAGAATTGTCACTCCTAATTCCATCGCAGCCTCTTGAAACCCAAAACCACATAAGGTCTCTAACAGACTTCATAATCATCCCCATAGGCCGACGTTTGCACTCGAAGATTTGCACATTCCTTTCTAGCCAGATGCTCCAATCACCGTGAAGAATGCCGCTTTCCAGTAGTCCCCTAGTTGGCCCTTAAAATTGACAGAAGTCCACTCCAGAAACTGCTGGTAGGTTGATGACTGTGTGACCCAAAACATGTCAAAGGATTTTAGGATGATGCTCCAGATCTTGTGGGCCACACAACAGTGAAGAGGTGTGTAGCAGACTCTTCCCCGAGGAGGCACATCACGCATCGGTTGGGCATATCCTTTCCCGCCGAATGAGCTGGTTCATGGTTAGAATTTTCCCTTTGAACAATGTCCACGCGAAGAATGACTTTGGGGGAGGGGGAGGGGGGTGGCCGCCTTCCACAACCCCGCTCCTTGAAACCTGATCAGCGAGCGACTCGAAGGCATCTGGTAGTATGGTTTGACGCTAAAGCTGCCATCTTTGCTGGGAGTCCATACTCGCTCGTCCCGACCTTGAGGATTTCGAATCAATTTGTATAACGAAGACAATAGCCGAGAAAAGGAGGCCATCTCATCACCTCTTAGGAGCCTGTGAGTGGTGACATCTCACAACCTACCCCCTTGGATTTCTGTGACAAATTCAACAATCATCCCCTGCAGATTTCTGGAGATCAAGAAAATTTCCGGGAAATCCAATCTGAGAGGGCCGCCCTCCGCCCAAGCGTCCTCCTAGAATCGAATCCGGATACCATTGCCCCAACTGAATCGGATCCATCTAGCGTAGAGAGACCATGTTCCACAGATGCCTTTCCACAAAGCTGATACGCCTCTGTGGACTGCTGTGCTGATGCCCCAAATTTCGCTCGACTGCTCATACTTCTCAACCAACACAACACGCTAAAGGTTGTCGCTTTTACCAACTAAGGCTGCTTGCCAGAACCATTTTCCTAAGAGTGCAATATTAGTCCACCTCAAACTACGAATTCCAAGCCTGCCACAACTTATGGGAAGCTGGCAGGTATCCCAGTTGACAAGATGGTAACATTTATCTAGACCCGATCCCTCCCAAAGGAAATTCCTTTGGATTTGTTCGAGCCAATTGGTCACTCCAATAGGGCATTTGAACATCACCATGTAGAAAATGGGCAGACTGGATAAGACCGATTTAACCAGGAGAAGACGACCTCCACTGTTGAGGAATTTTCCCTTCCACGATGACAACCGATGCTCAAATCTTTGAATTATCGGATCCATTGCTCGAGCTGATGGTTGTCTGCGCCCGAGTGGCAGACCCAAATACTTGATGGGGAATTTCTCTATCGCACAATCCACAGACACCCCTAAGTCAGCCATCAATTGGTCGTTGATTCCAATTCCCGTAATCGCCGACTTGTGTAAATTAATGCGCTGACTTGAATTGAAAGGACCTCTGTCAGGAACCTGAATTTCTCTACATCAGCCTTACCAAATAGGACAGTGTCATTAGCATATTGGAGGTGCGAGATGGAATGACCCTGCGATCCCACCTGAATCCCTGCTATGAGTTGCAGCTGTCTCGCACGCGCAATAAGACCAGTCAGTGCTTCGCCCACCATATTGAATAAGGAGGAGAGAGGGTCACCCTGACGGATCCCTTTGGAGCTTTTGAAGTACCCCGGTGGTGTCCCATTAATCAAAACAGAAAATCAGGCAGAGGAGTAACAGGCCCTCATCCATCCCCTCCAAGTAAATCCGAACCCAAGCCTGCCGAGCATATAGTCTAAGCAGTCCCAACTTACAGGGTCGTAGGCTTTCTCCATCCCCACCTTCCGAAGGGCTGTGAGCTGACGTGCTTGGTGGGCCGAGTGAATCACTTCTTGGGCCACCGCCACCAGGTCCACCAATTCTCCCTTGAACGTAAACTCTCTGATTGACCGAAATGATCTTGCCCATTAATGGTTTGATTCTGTTGGCTAGCACTTCGGAGATGATCTTGTACAGGTAGTTAATAAGGCAGATGGGGCGGAAATCCGATAGATACTCAGCCCTGTCTCTTTTAGGAATGAGAGTGATAAAGGTAGAGTTGAGGCTTCGGCCAATGAAGCCGGTGGCATGGAACTCATGGAGCACTTCCATCAGGTCTGCTTTAATGATCGGCCAAAATGAATGGTAGAATTCCATTGTGAGGCCGTTAGGGCCCGAGGATTAGTTCTTGCCGCTGAATTTGATGGCCCACCACACCTCATCTTCACGAAATTGCTGCTCTACCTTCGCACACTCATCCTCCGAGATGGATTGAAACACTAGCCTGTCCAGCTCTGGCCGAGCTAGACCTTCGTCGGAGTACAGATTAGAGTAGAAGCTGACGACATGGTTTCAGACTTGCTCATGGTTGGAATAGGTGACACCCTCAACAACAATGTTACCCAAGTAATTGATTTTGTTTTGCACGTTGGCGACCGCATGGAAGAACTTTGTGTTATGATCCCCTGCTTTAAGCCACTGCACCTTAGCTTTTTGCCTCCAGCAAACCTCTTCGGCCATACACTTGTCGTTGAATTCCCGTTTCTTTAGTGTGTCCTCTCTTCTCCTTCCTCTTTCGAAAGGTCCCTATGCTCCTCAATATTGTCAATCTCTTTCAGCCGAAGAAGCAAAGACTCTTTCGCGTTGTGGACTAGCCCATACACCTCTCTGTTCCAAGCCTTGATGCGACCTTTGAACTGCTGGAGTTTGGATATGAATTGGTATGTTGTCGTCCCCGAAGGGGTAGGTTCGCTCCACCAAGAGGGAACTGCCGCTTGGAAATTGTCGTCAAGCAACCACATGTTTTTGAAGCGAAATGAAGATGACCCTTTCCCTCAAGATTCATGACTAAGCAGTAAAGGCCGGTAATCCGAGACAGCCATGGCTAATCCTTCTAATCTGGCAACCGGAAAGATATCCATCCACTCCGAAATGCAGAGAAACCTATCAAGCCGACTTAAAGAGGGCGTTTCCTGAAGATTGGACCAAGTGAATCTTGATCCTGTGAGAGGAACACCCATCAACTCCCAATCAGATATGAAAGAGTTGAATTGTCGCATCACCGCCACATCTGGCGGCCCACCTAGTTTTTCGTGAGCCCATCTTATGGCATTGAAGTCGCCCCCCCAGGCATAGGGGATGATCCCATCTAGCTGTGACGATTGTTAGCTCATACCAGAAATCCCCCTGGTATCTATCATCCGTTGGGCCATAAATGCCGGAAAACGACCATAATTTGCCAGTGTCTCTATTCCGAAGCACAATGGAAGCCGAGTAAAGACCCACCTCCTCATCCACTTCGTCGAACAATAAAGAATTCTATGCAACCAAAATGCCACCCGACATGCCAGGAATCAACCCCAATCCATCCCCACCAGTTCCCTCCGAGTACGGATGCGACTTTGATTCTGTTACTACTGCCCCATTTAGTTTCTTGAAGTGTGATAACAGCCGGGCTGATCGTAGCGATCACCCTCTTCACCCCTGCATGCTTCAACCCATCACAAATACCCCTCACATTCTAGGAGCGCATCTTCATAATTAGACAATGCGAAGCCTGCCCGCAAAAGGAAACTGGGTATTAGGCACTCCCAGCTCCCCCTCCCATCAGACATCCCCCATTGTAATTGCGCGAGTTCCGGAGATTTGACGCAATGCTTCTTATTGTTGTTGACGTACCGGCTTACAAGAATAGAGCTGAACATCTCCCTGAGGTTGTCGTCGAACCCCTTGAATGTCATCCCGAGGTCGCGGCTTACACGAATAAGTCGTTCCACTTCATCCGAATCTTTGGGTTTGTCACGGAAGTCGCATCCCCTAGTAGCAGAGGAGCTGTCCGTACTAGCACACAGAGTAGGTCTGAAAGAACATTGGACCCATTCTTCAGTCTCGTCTTGATGAAGCGATCTCAACGGGAGGATCTCCGCTGAAGAGGAGTATCTCAATGACCTATCACTTTGGGCAGACAGCACTTGCCAGCGCACCAAGGTCCGATCTCTAGCATTGTTGAGTACCCATGGTAGCTAATCTCCTAGATAAACAAAGAGAGTTACTTGAGTGGATCTTCGGTACCTACTTTCACTGGGTATGACATTTATGCTTAGAAGTGCTCAACACAGGTAGTACAACACATGTTTTTGAGTGCTGGTAACATAGTTCTCACAGCCAGTTGAGGTTCTTAATTTTATAAGGCTGCAACAAGGATTGGATGCATGAATTTAAGTGACACAACATTCAATTCAGGTAAGTTAATATTTATCTGGGTCGGGCCGTAGCTAAACTGGAAGGTGCACAATGACGCAATTTTCAGGTTGCAGGTTCAATCCCAGCTTATCTAACAAAATAAATTAAAAAAGAGAAACTAATACTATTTTATGCAAGAACAATCTGTGTCACAAATACCATCGGGCTGACAGTTAGTGCCTTCAATCTAACCATCTGAGTGACGTTCCCCTTGTGATGCTCTTGATTGGCTGTGATCTCCTTTGTGCAATCAGATGGCTCAAGGGGAGACTTGTCAAGTCCTATAATGATATGATATGCTCTCTCTGGTAGTTTCTTGATAAGCTTGGTTTAACATATGCACCAGGATGCAAACTTGGAGGTGGACACGGTAGCAAATCTTGGCACTGATTGTTCTCTTTTTTGAAAGGGAAACGTATGGGCTGTACACAGTTTTCTTATGTATCTGCCTAATTGGGTCTTTGTTATACCTTTCTTTTATCTTAAATAATAAATTTAGCACTTCCAGTTTTTTTCTTGAAGATGTAGCATTTAAACCATGTATTTTTTGTTTACACATTTTTCAAAATTTAATTGCTACTTATTAAAAAAAATTCCTTTTTTTCTATTTCAATTTTTTGTTTCTGAAGTTTGCGATTAAATCAAGAATTTTATATCCTAACCACGTTTTTTTCGCAAAGTATAATTTTGCTCGTTAATTAACTTTAGCAAAATGTTCTTTATAATTCTCTAGTTGTCTTTGGTTTTTAAATTTAAAAATCCTGCTTGAATATAAGTGAAATGAGACTTTAATTGTGTGATTCTTCGGTGCATGGATTGTTGTAACAAATTCCTCTATTTCTTAATTATTTATGCATGAAAGCTAGTCATTGTGCAAATTTTATTCATATTCTTAAATGTAATAAATTCCTGCTTTTCCTACACCTAGCAGTGCAGGAGGCTGCGACAAATGCACCTTCTTGAATTTGTAGTCACTTGTGCAAATTATTTTGTTATTGGCCTTTTTACCTATTTGCAGGTTAGTAATAGACGTTCTCGCAGATGGTTAAATGATCGTTTATTGATTGAACTTGTTCCTCGTTTGAATTCTGAAGAAATTAGAGGCCTGTTTGCTCCACCTCCATGGGGTAATGATTCTCCCTGAGATTTTTCTCATGGTCTACCATTTTTATTGCATTCATGGATATTTGAAGTTTAATATCTTTGTGGTCTCAATATGACATTGTTATGCATTATGCATGTCAGTTTTTAGGCATTTGAGTCTCTCTCTCTCTCTCTCTCTGTCTCTCTCTGTCTCTCTGTCTCTCTCTCTCTCTCTCTCTCTCTCTCTATATATATATATATATATATGTATTCATAGTGGTGGAGCCACGTGAACCCAGAGCACTTTTTGGGTGCCTCCTGAACTCCAGCTGGTTGTATAGATCAATTTTAGAATTTTTTTTTGAAAACGGAATGTTAAAATTTAAAATCAAATTTGGATTGTAATTAGATGATCCAGATTTTAGGCCTAAAAAAGGACGGAATGGAGATGTTTTGAATTTTATTTTAGAAAAGATCTAAGCAATGCTACCTTGCAATACGTGGCACCCGAAACATGTTTTGGGTGCCACGTAGAGTGCCATGAGGACTTTGGAGTACGGTGAGGTACTCCATTGGAGTGCCTTCTAGGGATCCATATATATATATATATATATATATATATATGTACTTTTCAAGTGCTTGCGTGAGAGCCAAGAAGGTTCATTCACATGTTTATTTTCTTTCGATACAAAAAAAAATAAAATAAATCCAATAATATTTGGAATGTTAGGTGTCCTTTTTTTATTATCCTTCATTTCCTCCCATAACTTCTCTCTTTCTCTCTCTCTCTCTCTCTTTCTCTCTCTCTCTCTCTCTCTCTCTCTCTCTCTCTTTCTCTCTCACACACAGCGATCCATTCACCGAATAATCACACAATAACTTCTACGAATACATAATAATAAAGAAGTCTACTCTTCTTTAGCTAGTCTTCTAGTAAACTCGGGAGATAATGGCGAGAATCTCCCATATCAATGAGGCTAATTCTCATGAAAATAAATTTGCAAATTATGCCTTTGAAAGTAATATACTCTTGTGGAACTACGTGCGACATGTGTTTCCCAAAATCCAGTTGAGGGACCGCTTTTTGCATGCTTGCCATTTGTGAATGTGGTGTATGTGAAAATGTTCATGAAAGAGTGATGGGGGTCATGTACCTATGGAAGAACATTTATTAATAATGGTGTTATAGGGAATGATCATGGTATAATGTAACCTCATCGGTACGATGCCACGGCTAAAATCGGTGGCTTGCTGACGGGGACGCCACCAACAAAGACCTAGGGTTCAAACCGTACAAGGTGTGTCAACGGCGGAAGTAGCAGCTGAAGGGCCAAGGAACATCAAGAACCACCAAAGGAAGGCCTTAGAGATCAGCCTGGAAGCACCAGGCATCATCAGGCGACGGACGCCCGACGTCCAACAGAGCACTACGGACGTCCGTGTTTTGGAGTGCTCACTGTTTTAGTGAGCACGGACGTCCGTAGTGCACTACGGATGTCCGTGAAAATTCACGCCCCAGAATCGTAAGTGATGTAATTGTCCTTTTTTGTCCTTAGATTTTGTCCTTTTGTAAGTTACCACTTACGGTGACTTAGTACTTTTCTATTTTTAGGTTTATTCCCTTGTAATGGCTATAAAGTCCAATTTGTAAGCCATTTTTGGCACTTGTTGATTTAATGAAAATATGCTTTGCATTTGGCTTGAGATGACCTTGAAGAGAGTCTTCTTCCCATGTGGGTTTGGTGTGAGGCCAAGGGTGTGAGGCCCATGTTACTTTGATCTTCTCCTTTAATCCTTACTCTTGCTTAATCTCCTTTTCTCGTTAATCTTTTGCATTCAATCTTCTCCCTTTCTATGGATCGTTCTGATCTAGAATATCCTCAATGTTCATCCTCGTGGATCGATTCCGACCCTACCCGTCGATCCACGACCGTTGTTGGGCTTGAGCGTATTCAACTCATGCCATTGATCGCTTCCATTCAAAGCCCTAGCGAAGAACTCTCGATTCCACAAAGAACTACGATCCAAAGCCCCGACCTAGACGAAGCGAGAGTTTTATCTCTCGGATTGCCTCTTCCGCCATCCTAACGGATCTCGCGCATCGGATTGGACCCTACGTGAACCGAGCATGGTCACCTAAGCGGAATCCCGCGAAACTCAAGATATCGCTTTAATTTGTGATTTAATTGGTCAAATTAATTAGTTTGATTTCGGCAAATTAGCATATCATGGGCATTCACAGATCTTAGGGTCGTTGTCCCGCGCCACTTGCCTTTCATGAATATGACGATTCTGATAGAAGAGAGAGGCAGAAAGAATAAGCAAGGCCACTAAGAGTGTGCTTTAGATTATTGAGAGGATAACTAGCTTGAGAGTTACAATTTAAACATTCACTTTTTAATTGCATTTAGGCCTTGTTTAATAACAAGGAAATGTAATTACATAGGTGGAAATGAAATTTAGTTTCCAGTTGTTGTTGTTTGATAGCTATGTAAGGAGATGGAAATGAAATTACGTGGGCCCCGCATGGAAATTGAATTTCCGTACACCAAGTTATTTTAGGAGGAAACCATTTCAACCTTTTAAGTGGCTGAAATTGAGTTTCCCACTAAAAAAATAATAATTTTTTGTCATTTCAAATCTAAAGTTACTTGTAAAAAACCTAAAAATAAAAAAATTATTTTTTGACTTTTAAAAAGTAACTTTCATTTCTATGACCATCATACTAGAATGATCACTATGACTGCCACATTATCTACATCATACTCTTTATAACTAATATTTGACTTTGGTCAAAGTTTGAATTTTGATCAAACTTTAACAAGATTTTAAGCTATTTAAAATTTTGACTTCTGATCAAACTTTGACTACTGAAACATGATAATAAGTTGTAAGTAATATATTACCAAAATTTTAGGGGTCAAAGGTTGACTTTAAGGTCAAACTTTGACTTTTAATTAAAAATTTACTTTTTATTAAACTTTGACGCATATAATTTGATGGCGAAAAAAAGGACATTGTCGTGTTGATTTATAATGTGATACTAGATTCTCAATTTTATTAGTCAATAGTTTGACCTTTAGTCAAATTTTTTACTTTTACACAATTTATTTTTAGTCAAACTCGAAACCTGCATATAGATAGAGCCTACTACTACCCAAATTTATACCGTATCAGTGCAATTTTTCTTTGGTGAAAGTTTGACTTTTTTCGAAGTTCGATTTTCTATAAAATGTTATAAATTTTGATTAGTGAAATATTATAATTAAAAAAATCTATCATTATTTTAATTTGTAACTTTAAAATACATTGCCTCATTTTTATTGGTCAAAGTTTGACTTTTATTCAAATTTTGAGAAGTGTATCTTGATAGTAGATTGTGATTATTACTGTTGTTATTTGAATTTTGGTAATGTAAATTTTTATCAGTCAAAGTTTAAAATTTGGTCAAACTTCGACGTTGTAACAATTTAATTCTTTCGAACTTTTGTAGTCCAAATGAGATTATCATTTTGTTAATTTATTACTTTGTAGTACATTACTAAATTTTATTTTACTTTTTTTGACATTTGGTCAAAGTTCGACTTTCAAAAAGTTGATATTTGGTCAAATTTTTTACTAGTGTAATGTAGCAATGAACAAGAATACTATTATGTTAATTTGTAGCTTGACGGTATATTGCCGAATTTTCTATTGGTTAAAGTTAAAAATTTTGTTCAAAGTTCGACTTTTTTTAAAAATTGAATTTTCTTTCTACATGTAACCTTATAGTACTTATTAGCATTCACTGTGTAACTTTGCAATTTAGTCTTAAATTTTTTTATTGATCAAAGTTTTACGTTTGGTCAAAGTTTGACTTTTATTAAAAGTGGAAATTTGATCAAATTTTGACTAGTGTAAACTAACGATGTATATGAATATTATTATATTAATTTGCAGTTGAACTTTTGTAACTTGTTGGTACATTGCAAATTTTCTCTTGGTCAAAGTTTGACTTTTATAAAAATTTAATTTTCTTTCAACGTGTAACCTTACAGTAGATACTAGCATTTACAATTTTGTTATTTAGTTTTACATATTTTTATTGATCAAAATTTTAAGTTTGGTCAAAGTTTGACTTTTCAAACTCTGACTTATGTAACTTGATAATAAATAGTGATTACTATGGTGTTAATTTGTAACGTAATAGAATATCATTAAAAAAATATTGATTATGATTTTGATAAAATAAAAAAAAATTCGATCTATGACTAGTGCAACACGAAGTGATAAGTTAGGTATTTTCCGAAATAAATTTTTTTCTTCTTTTCTCACTAAGTATTTGTTCAAACTAACTTCTACTTTCATAAAAGTAGAAAATATATGATCCAAACTTAAAAACTTATTTTCAAATTCTTTTTCCAACATACTAATCAAACAAGAGAAATCAATTTCCAATGAAGGTCATTTCTCAAACACACTAATCAAACAGTGGAAAATTCATTTATGGAGGAAATCGTTTCCTAGGAAATCAACTAGGAAATTGATTTCAGTTCCTCTTTGGAGTTTCCTTGCTATCAAACGGGGCCTTAGAGTTTTAGATTGAACTTAAGTGGGTTGACCTAAATGTAAAATGTTTACGCTGGGGCTTGATTGGATTTTAATTAGGTGTGAATTTCATCCTCAGGCAGTCGGGCTTGACCCACCGATTCAGAACCTCTAGCTAGGCTCGACCAATGCGAGTTAGGCATGGTTGCTTATCATCCTTGGCGTATATAGCAGTTAAATTATATATGGGGGGTGGGAGTAGTTACATATATTAGAATACCCAAGAAACACACATAGATGGACTGATCATCCAATTTGTGCATTTGGGGTCGAAGATCATGGCCAGAATAAGTTCATCGAATTTTCCCTTTTGCCTATGGTTTCATGATCGATTATGAAGATTTGATTTAGATTTGGTGAGTTATCTTCTGGTCCTTGCTCGCGGTTTCATTGTTATTGACTGCCATTGCCTTCTTTCTTCTACTGCTTCATCTCTAACTTGCCTGGAATGAGTTCCATGTATTTTGTTGCTGGCACCACCTTATATGAAATTGAACCTAAAGGTTTTGGGTGCACTTGTTTTGTTCACAGTCTGGGACCCCAAAGGCACATTGGATGGTAAGTCCATTTGATGTGTATTTCTTGGGTATTCTAATGTATCTAAATGGAATCAGAATTATGATCCTAAAACTCGTCAATTATGTACGTCAATGAATGTTACCATTTTGGAAGATACTCCATATTTTGTCAAGTACATCTGTTGGATGCCGTTTCCACTTTCTTCACCTCATAAGATTCTGCAGGCACTCATACAACACCCCTCCTTCCACTTGTGGTCGTTTTCCTCTTAGTGCCTCCTCATACTCTAATATGTCATCCTTATTTTGGAGTTTCTAGTGAATGTGTTTCCCTTGATATGGACATACATAAGCCAGAGGGTTATGCTAAAAAGCATAAATAAGTATTGGTAAGTAGTGTTACCTTGGCACTCCTACTTTTGGAATTTTTTCCGTGCTGACACTCGGTGTAACTTGGCACATGTGCCGACACTTAGACACTCCTCAGATAGCATGAAACTTCAAGACAGGGAACTTCGTTTAAAAAAACGTTGTGTAAAATTTAGTAACTACTAAATAGAAAGTTTGGGTTTGGGTCTTTGAAAACGATTTTTATAATATTCTATGCTTTTATTTAGGTTCAAGACATATATTATGCATCTTTTCATTACTTATCTCAATTGGCTCTCTATGATTTCCCTTCAATATTTTCTCTATGTATGTTCTATTTGTTAAAAAAAAAAATTTCTTAAGGCCGTGCCACTGTATTGGAATCTTTAGATATTGGCCTTCCAAACATTTATTGGCACCCGTGCCACGTGTCTAGGTAACACTGCTGCTAAGCATAAATGGGCCATCTTGACCAGTTGGCTCGTTTGGGTTTGTGTTTTAGATTTAATTACTTATCAGGCTGGGCTCAGGCCTAAGTTATAGGGTTTGCCTACTCCCCAAGAGTAATTGGGTTGAGCCCTTTTGGCCCAAGTATAACTGTTGTTGTTTTTTATTTATTTATTAATATTCTCATTTTTTATCCGAGTTTGTACTTATAGGTGTTGTTGCATGATTCTTTAGGTTGTCAATCTTGAAAAAAAAACGAAACAAAAGGTTTTGAGTAAAATATATAAATGGGTCTCAATCTAGATTTGGGCCTCGCAACCCAATAGTAGATAGGCCAGGCCAATGTCAGGTGGGATTGAGCCCAGAAAAATTCTCTTGCCTCGGCTTAGGCTGGCCGTGCTTGGCCATCATGAGATATCAGGCAGACAGAAGCTTGTTGGTAAAGGCCTGACTTGACCCTGAACTAGTCAGACGTTCATTCACAAGTAATCTGTTCCTAGTGAGGTGGACATGGTCCTCTATTGTAGATTAGCACCGTAATGTTTGTTGCAAAACAATTAGCCAAAAAAAAAATTGTTTGCAGTAGAACTTTATTACTGACCCAGGGAAAAGAAATTCGTTTAGTCAATTATATATATATATATATATATGGAGCTGGGAAGGTACTCCAATGGAGTACCATCACTACCCCAAGGACCACATTGAACTCTATTTGGGTGCCACGTGGAGCAACGTATTTTTAAAAAATAAATCGTAAACAACCTCTCCATTGCATATTTTTTGAGGCTTAAAATATGGACCGTTGAATCACAATCAGAATTTGACTTCTAATTTTAAAATTCAGTTTTGAATATATATATATTGTCTGTACAACAGTGTTTTGGGTGCTGCTTGGTGTACTCATCTTGCACACTACTCCATTGGAGTACACACCCTTTTGCCATTTATGTACTTTTTGTCCCATTTAAACCCTATACCAGGGACAAGAAGAGTGGTGACCACCATTGATAATGGCAAATTCTTCTTCCTTTTCTCCTTATTCTTTTCCTGTTCTTTGTCTCGTTTTCCCTCTTCTTTCTTACCTTCCTCTTCTCTAAGCTATGCATTCTAGCTGAAGCTGCATGCAGCCTTTTTTGTTTTTTGGATTTTAAATATATATGATATTAAAAATTAAAACAAGATGGGTTCGGGTCTGACAAATATGTTTCGAGCTGGGTTTGGTCTGGTCCTGTCTCAATTTTGCTCAGCATCTTTCATCCGTTGTTGTTGAAATGTACAGAACTAGACTTCTGTCTCCAAATCCTGTTAAAGTGTTAATATATTGTTGTTGGCAGTGAGAAAAGAAGCTAACTGCCTCTCATTGCCAATCTGCAGAGGTGGGGGATGAACTGCATGACACTGGTTTCAAGTACCATAGAAATCATCTGTCAGAAATTGGATAATACAGTCCTTCAATCTAAATAAAAATTTATTGTTTGATAATTATATTCCATTAAAGTATTTTCATATTATATAACTTCTGTTATTTGACTTTTTTAATTTCTTGTTGGCATATAATTTTTATATACATCTATTCGCGCTTGCACTAAAAGCTGTTGACGGCATTGAGTCAGACGATGGTGACTGTTTTTCATTCCAATCTTCCACACATAGATCTTAAGACCATGGGCATTCCATCAGACCGTCAAGTTTTTTATTTCATGTAGCACAGATCACAAAAAGTGGCCCTAAATTCACGTTTGAGTGTTATGTGTGCGATGTGATTTTAGGGCTAATTTTTGGGATCTGTGCCATACGAAATAAAAACTTGACCGTCTGATGGCACGCCTTTGGTCTCATGATCCTTTGTGTGGAAAATTGGAATGCAAAACTATCACGATTCAACGCCATGAATCATTCAACGGTTTTCAGTGCAGGCGTCCACCAGTAATCTGGTAGTCGCGACTAGAGGTACCTGTTATTTTAAGCTTCATTCTTTGTTGATTTGCATTTTGATGGTTTTATTTGTCTATTTGTTCTTCAAATTACAGTAATTGTTACTATTTTTTTTTGATCAGTTGCTTTTGTTTACAGGTGAAGACATACCATTGTCAGCATTTTGCATGACAAATGTGGGTGAGTGGGACAAATTCAGGAATATTGACATGGATACAGAGGTTTGTTCTTTTTTTGTAGGACAATTTTTTCAAGTGGTCCTTATTTAGGTACACTCAAAGAAATGAGACAAAATCATGTGCAAGCTACTGGTCATCTGTCCTAAACTAATTGTAAGGATTCTACCTCAGTGGTTGATATCATGGATCTATGGCCATTGTTTTCCAGGAAACCACTTGCATTGACAGGCCTACCCAAAAAATAAAATAAAATTTCATTGACCATGGATTATGGTTTAGGGAGTTAAATGTGAATAGTGTGAACACCTACTCAGAGTCTCAAACCTGACTTGGTCTTGAGTTTGTGTCAATTCGTGAGCTTGGATGACTACTTGATCAGGTCAAAGAAGGTTTAGGTTTTACTTTTCACTAAGAATTCTGTTAAATAATAAGTAGTTTCAGGTAAAACTGAAAAGATTATTTTTCTGTCAGTCACATAGCATGTTTGTCGAACCAACAAGGTGCCATAAAGAATAAATTATCCTCAGTCATATAGCCTCATTGCTGAAAAACCCACCAATCACAATCAGATGTTGGTTCAGACTCAGATTAAGAAAAAGAAAGCAATTATGTACAATGGTGTCAATTCCTTTCCACATTCTGTTTCACTCTCCTGATAGAAAAATAATGGATGAACTGACAAAGTAATACAAAATTACAAAGACGAAGTACCTGTGAGAAATGCTCAAATTACAAACATCAATTAATGAAATCTAAAATGCTGCATGGCTGCTTCTACTTTGGTCCATTGGGAGGCATGGTTTAAAATATCAGACGATTCCTATACGTGATACTGATACGTATCATGCGATGCATATTGGTATCAATGCCCACCGATACATGATGCATACCCGGTACATACCAATATATCCATTGTATCGTGATACATTGAATGTATTGGCGATACCCGATACATAATGTCTTGGTATCAATGTGGGACGATACGTATCGGTAAACAGAAATCATAAAAAACCTGACCAATTTATCAGCTAATTTAATCAGAATAGTCGTGATTCACGTTCATTCCATGTCTAGGGATTTGATTCACTCCCGATCATCATCTTCATTGTTCTATATATATGCAGGCAAAAGGGAAGGTGCATTTGAGTGCAGCGTGAAAACACTGCACTGCATTGCCATTTCACGTGCCACATGGTCTCGAGTTGGCCGACATCCTCTTAGGGTTCACCAGACCAAGGATCAAAAAATCGGATTTCGTTTTGGTTTCGGTCCCCACCGAAACCGAAATTTTGAACCGAAATCTTCCCCCCAGTATAAAAAAACCTGAAATTTTATGTTTTCGTTTCGGTTTTGGTGGGGACCAAAACCGAAACATTTCGGCCGAAATTTTGAACCATGCACCAGACTCTATTGGGTTTTAGAAGTTTCTTTGTTGGAAATGTATGCCATTCATTTCAGGGCTCAATTTTCAACTAAAAAATTTTGCTATTGAAAATTTTCGTCGTTCACTAATAAAAATAAAATAAAATTTCATCTTTGACCAGAAAATCAACAGTGGAAAACTACTTTTATTATTATTATTATTATTATTGTTATATGTTTTTTTTTAAACGGTTGTTGATCGATCTTGTGCATGTGCATGGGGCCCCCAACTGGCTCCTGTGCTGTCTTGCACCTCATATATGTATAATATGGAAAAAGGGTGCCTGCACTAATTGGTGCATCCCCACCATGCACCATGGTTGTGTTTTAGATAATGTTTAAACAAAAAATTCAAAAGTTCATCTTCACCGTGGATGTTTGAGGCCTTAAATTTAGACCATTGAAATCAGTCAATGTTTGACTTTTACCTTTCAAAAGTTTATTTTGATTTTTTTTTTTTGTTTGATAATTGGAACATAATTATACAAAATTACACAAATTTATGGCAACCTAAGGAGGGATGGATGATTGGAACACCCATGTGCTTTGTTTCCTTCTGATGCTTGTGTCACATTCAATCTATAACTCCACAAAAGAACTTCGAGGTTGGAACTTGAGCTGTTAGATTCGTGCATTTCTGATAAATTATTGAATTATATTATTTACATTATATCACTTGCAATATTGCTGGTGTAATTTCCTCGATATGGAAGTGCGTCATTGCTTCAACATTCCATAATTTTTAAATGCTTGTGTAGACAAGAATGATTGAAGCCCTTCAAAGTTCTACAACAAAAAGAAAAGATCATATTGAAAATGATAAGACGGTTGCGTTGAATGCCTGGCATAGGGTAGATTGCCGAACAAGAGAAGCACTGCGGCGCAATTTCCTTCCAGAACTTGTCACGGGATATGAGGTACATTTCACAATTGAACCATGACAAATGTTTTCTCTATGGATGATCTGTTGTGATGCATTTTCTTGAACTTATGCTATATTATAAATTGTTAATTTTTTGGATGAATTGAATTATATGTTTTGCTAAATGGGAGATTTTGTTTTTCATTTGCTCTCATACTTTTGATTGTTTTAAAAATATGCTGATGTGGTGTAATTTTTCTAATCATTCTCTACATGCATTTAGATCATAGTCATTTTTAAGTCATCTAATGCATATTGATATTAAAATGAAATCGTGTCACATCATAGTAGCAGCAGAGGAATAAGTACTGGGATGAAGAGCTGGAGCAGGAAAGGGAAGAATTAACATAGGAGTAGGAATGGTAGCTACATACGAGGGCTAAGTAAATCTTAAGAAAAGGTAACATCCATTAAAATATGAAACCACCTTCAATTTGGATCAAGACACTAATACACTTTGTGTTGATTTGATTAACCCACAAAGATACATTTGATGTATTTATCATCCAGCTTATAGGGTTCAAATCATGAACGGCAAAAACTTAAGGAGCAATGAAAAACAAAGAAGTCTAAGGCATCACAACTTGTAAGAGAGACTACTCTTCCAAAACATGAGATGACATGCTATTTATGAGCAATGTTTTAAAAACCGGACCGGACTACGAACCGGCGAAGGCACTGGTCCGATCGGACATGGTCGAACTGGATCGGTTCACACTACAAAAAACAAGACTATTAGCGGCAGCCAAAAACTGCCACTATTAACAAAAAACTGTTGCTAATAGTCTTAATAGTATTTTTATTAATAGCGGCAGTTTTTTGCTCCAAAAAACTGCCGCTAATAGTCTTATTTTTGGTAGTGTCAACAAATATATATATTTATACGTTATATTAAAAATAATAAATAATATTAAAATATATATGTATAAATAATAATATTAAAAGAAATATTTTATTAAAAATTAAAATATTAAAAATGATAGTAAATTCAAATATTTAATATTTATCTATTCACTGAATATTAAATAATTTACTACCATAATAAAAAAATTATATAAAAATGACATTCATGAACTCGTTAATTTCACTATAAACTAACTAAAATAACTAAAAATATTACTTTTATATTTTAAAACATAAAGTCCTTGTTAATTTAGGATTCTTGACTTTTTTTAAAGTCTTCTAAAGGTTTTTAACTAAATTAGAAGTTTATCCTTTTTCTTTTCTAGCTATTTATGTACAGTGTATAAGTTAGATATTTAAATTCTAGAAGTAGCAAAAACAAGTATGTTTAAATTTCAAAATAGGAAAAGTAAAAATTAAATGAACCGGACCGGTTTTTTACTAACCAGATGAACCGGCAGTTCACCACAAAACCGGGGGTTGACCGGTTGGACCCAAAAAAACCGAAACTATCGGTTTTTACTCGGACCAAACTCGCTAGGCTCCTTGTTCCTATCGAGCCGGGTCGGACCAGCCGGTCCGGTCCGGTCTTTAAATCATTGTTTATGAGATAACAAGTTGTAAAAATAACAATGACCAACTAATTTGGGAGCATTTATTCCACACAACAATGAACGATTACTTCTAAGAGATGATGATTTTTTGCATTTTGCCGCTCTATTTTGCTGAGGAACAAGTTAATTGATAATCAATGTCATGCTCTTGTAGGTAACTTGGGAAAAAGTGAAATGTACTTGGTCCTAATGTGACAACCATATTGAGTCTGAACTATCTTATGGAAAATACAAAACATAACATGCAATTTATCATGAGTGAGCATTAAACAAATCAAAGTAGCTCGAGAGTAAGTATCAATAGAAGTAAGAAAGTAATGCATACCATCCATAGGGCCAATGGGGCACGGTCTTTGTATATCAGAATGAGCAAACAAAGTACTCCTACTCATAGGGGAGGAGGGATAAAAAGTACGAGTATGCTTAGATAATTGACACACATCAATTCAACTGAAAAGCGTCACGGAGAGAACCAAATTCAAGTACCATAGTACTCAAGGTTTTAAAGTTACATGTCTAAGACGAGTATGCGATAGGGAAATACGATCATCAATACCAGGAAAACAGAAAATGTCTCTTGCAACTTTAGCTACATGTCTCGGACACACCTCAATACCAGGGAAATACGACCATCACTCCCCTTTCTACGAGTCTCTGACACACCTCTAGATTCACTGTGAAATTCTATCTTGAATGGTGGTAGATTGCATGGATTGAGTAATTGAGACAACAAAGCAACTTTACTCTTTGTTGTGAATGAAGTATATAGTTGTGAGAGATGGAAGAGTAGTGGCCAATATCTGGGGGCAAACCAGTGAGTACTCATCCCAAAGGCCAGCAAGGAAATTAAAAATATTGATAGCTTATATTTCTTTTCGCGTTGCATTTGACTCATAATAATTAACCTCTTCACAACGACTCCTAAGGCCACCATAGTATTGTGCAAGAGACGGTGTTCCTTGTTGGTGAAAATTTCACGGTGCAGCTGATATATGCAAAGTCAAATGTTGCTTTGCCCCATATGTCTCTTTGAAGGATTCCTTTAAATTAGCAGTTGTCTTGGTCCTTTCACACTGAATTTGAGTACTCTTGGGATCAGGAACTTCTAATAATGGGTCATAATAGCTGAGCTCTTCCCAACGATTCAAGTCCACTATTGTGTTGTGTAAGAGACAGTCCTTTGTTGACGAAGAGCAATTTTTCAACACAGCTAATATCTATGAAAATTTTGATATGCCCTATGTCTCTTTGAGGGATTCCCCTGAACTAGTAGTTGTTTCATTGTCCTAATCCCATGCTTCTAGTTTAGAGTCATCAACATCATAAGGTACTAGGTCTAGTAATTGTTTAAGCCCAGAAAGGTAGAAATCCAACTTTTGACCACTCACGTACATGCGGACAGCTCTAGACCAATGGAGATAGTTGGTGCTGACATCAGCAGTCATCGGGAAACAAGCATGGGTCTAACAAGCAACGGAGGATATATATATATATATATATATATATATATATATATATATATATATATATATATATATATATATATATATATATATAGGCCATTACCTAGTGCTGGTCCCGTATGGGGCGCTGGGAGGGGTGGACGGGAAACAGACCTAACCTCTGGCTTTTTAACACAGTGGCTGCTCTCCGGACTCAAACCCGCGCCTTCACGCTTCACGGCCCAAGCCTTTTACCATTGCAACATCATTTGTATATATGCATCACTAAAATTACAATATTACTAAACTGCCATTAGTAGGATATAATGTAAATCACTAATACTAACAATAGATTCTTCTACTCCTTATTTTTTTTAAATTTATTTGAATGTCAAAATGTTTAATTTATTTTAATTTCTTTGATATGACTACAACTGCGTTAAGAATTGATAGCCTTCGTAGGAATGTATCCGAGCATTCATCAAGGACAGCGGAGATGGAGATGTCCTCATCCTACATGTTCAAGACCCATTTCATAGATTGTTGCTGCACGGCGTCTGTGAGGTAACCATTTTTTACTCTTAATTAAAGAAATTGTCCAAAATATTTAACTAAGGGAACTAGAAAAGTGATGCGAATGTTTGCATGAACTGCCAGTTGTCAGTGTTTGAGTGTACACCGCTCGTCATGATTGGGCATTATGGGATTTTGGGGCCATCACCTGCAATATATATATATTATTGCTGCCCGATCATGATGGCTAAAACAGAGATGATCTCGGGTACAACTGAAACACAATGTTTGAATCCATTAATTAATCATTAACTATTATTTTAAAATTTGCCTATCTCAATGACATGTTCCGGTATCAATGTCACAGTGCAAGATTGTAGAATCTAATAGCTGATTGCGAGGGGTTGACTTCTACCCATAGATCCTGTTTCGGTCTTTGCAAAGTTCTCATTATATCTGAATCCGGATGCCATGTTTGCAATTTCGTAAATGTTGAATCATTCTATGGTTCATGTCAGCGTTAGCGTTAGCATACAGAGATCTGTTTGTGAATCGTTGGACTGAGATCCAATGGTGGCATGATTGGTAAATGGAGTTTTATTAGAACCCAAAAAGAAGCCCAAGCCTCTCTAAGGGTCTCTCTTAATAGAGTTAGATAAGAGGATCCCAAAACAGCCCAAACGATCAGGAAAATAGAGCAAACAAATATCATGCAGACCCAAATGTTGCCGTCGGCCACCGCAATCTACTTAGTTCTGATGTCCTATTGCAATGAGAGGATAACCTAAAGCCCATCCAGTGGCCTGGTCGTTAATCTGAGACTTCGATCTTTTCAATGGACAGCATTTAATTCTTTTATTCTTCTCCAACCAAACTCTGTTGTCAAAAGCTGTGGCTAGGCCCCCGCTTAGGGAGGGTGACCGCCTAGGCATAGCTCACTTAAACTTTACCTGCCTTGAGCATCATAAAGAGACATGTTAGATGTTTAGAGGGCATTTAGGCGGGCTTACTAAGGACTGCTACAAAGTTTCAGGTGACACAATAAACACTGCATCCAAGCATTACAAATAGTCCATTAAAAAAAAAAAAAAATAATAATAATCTTGGCTATGGGTTGTGCTTGAGACCCCTAACCTCAAATTATATGTGTGCATCACCACTTGAGCTAAAGATCACTCCCTTAAAAATCCAAATTTCCCAATTTTTTGTAAACTAATCAGAAGAAAATTACATCAAGTCACTATATCGAATTTTTTCTCTGAAAAACTTTCAACTGTACCAAATTAATTTTAATTTGAACATTATCGATCAATAGATGCCTTTAAATCCAAAAGCTCTAAAACTATTATGTTTTCAAAACAATGAACTTCTAATTATTGTTTACCTGTTCAATCTGTTAATTGTTGCTTGTGAATTATAGTCTTAGCTCTTAATTGAGCTAAGGGTCGATGATCCCTTCTGAATCCATTTTTTTTGTAAACTAATCCGAATGAAATTACATCGTCAATATATTGAATTTTTTCTAAATTTTTTAATCTGTATCAAATTAATTTTGATTTGATTACTATTGACCAATCGATGCCTTTAAAATAAAAAAACTCCAAAACTATTATTTTTCCAAAGCAAATGATCTACTTATTTTTTTTCCTGTTCAGTTTGTTAATTGGTGCTTGCTAATTGTGAGTTGCTATTTTACGCCTACAATTTTAAATCATGATTGATACTACATAAGTAAATAACTATTTTTTTATTATTATTTGTGATTCTCACATATTTATCATCTACTATAGATCCTCTATAGATAAGTATAATAAGTAATTTTTTTTTACAATATTATTAAGCTTCGTTGCCTAGGTCTCGCTTAGCTCCAAGGGAGGCCTATCTCTTGGACCCTGCCTAGCATGTTTAACAACTATGCAACCAAATGCTCCACATGATAGCAATCCATACTAGCCTCCAAAGAAATTAACCTCGCTGATAAGTGGTTCTGTTCTTCCCTGCTTCAGGAGATCATCACAGAAATAGCGAAAACACCACTCCATCCCATACATGCTCACAAAGAATGTCCAAATCTGTCTGCCAACAAAATTATTTACCATAAGAATTTATCGCAGATTACTGTCCAACAGAAGCAGAAAAACACTAGTAGGGCACATGAGTCTTCCACACATCTTCATCCAATGGAGCGCAATCAAAAGCTTTCTACATAAGAAAGCATAGAAGGATTTAATCAAGGATATCCTCTTTGGCTACCGCACCATACATTCTTTGTTGAGTCTGAATAATGAGCTGATCGTAAGGCACTCTTCGTTACTACCCATAGAATCTGCCACCGCCACGACTACCTTACACATTGCTAGCACCACCCCCCTCCCCCTCTCCCAAAACTAAGGCATAAATATTCTTTTATTTGAACAGTTTTATGACTTGGTCTCCGTAACTGTAACGCGATCGAAGGAGGGGGCAAAATTGTCGAAGATGACGAGGATAAAGAAGAAGAAATCGGGCTCGCGAGAGATTCCAAACATTAAGCTGGGACATTTTCTGAAGATGGCAAAGGATGGAGGTTGTAGTTCCCCTTCTTAACTAGACTACTTGCATGCAGGTATCTTCTGTACTATTGTAATCTTCTTTTGCTTTTATGTAAATTATCCTTCATGCAGGAATGCGATTTGTTGAAATGTAGAAATTTAGTTTATTTGACAGTTGAATGATTAGGCAATGGGAGATCAAGTTGCTTCCCTGTAATGAGTAGATTTCACATCTCTCACCACCCAAATGCAGGAAATCAGATATCGAGATTGAATTGAATATAGAGTTTGTAATAGGTACATGAGCTGTATGCTGCTGGCTGTCCACAGACAAATCTCAGTCTGTTGCATGATCAAAAGTGTACCTGCACAGAATTTTCAGGTTTCAGAAATCTGCGCATGTTCCAAGGTTCATTCTCGTAGACGGACTTTTGTTGTTGCATCTTCTCTCCAGCTGACAAATTGCTTTGGTTTATAATGCATTTGGCAACCCTCCTGGGCCACTCTCAGCTGCTCTCAGCTTCGGCACCACCAGCAGGGCGCTCTTACCACCTAGGAGCGTGTTTGGTAAGTCAGCTCCCTGCCTCAAGAGAGCTGGCGGGAAGCTCCGGGGAGCAGGCTTGCTTCTTGCTAGGGCTCTCAATGGGCCCGACCAGCCCGGATTTTAGCCAGCACCCGGCCCAGAAAAAGTGGTACTTTCTATTAAGTAACCCGGCCTGGTATCCCGGCCGGGCTAAACATGCTGCAACCCAGATCAATCCGGGCCGGGCTTGGATTGTGTGTTCCAACACCCGGCCCGTACTCGGCCCGGATATATATATATATATATATATTACTTATCTTTTTAATGTTAAAAAAAATTTCTTTTAATTAAATATAATTGACTTAAATGCCCTGAGATTAATCGTTGTTTGTTATAACCATTGTCCATTATAACCATTGTGCAACCGTTGTCAGTTAAAATCATTGTGCAACTGTTGTCCTTTCAAGCAACCGTTGTCCGTTATAACCATTGTGTAACAAACTAAATGAAATATTTGAATAAAAGCTTGTACTTGAGCCTCTATAATATTAATATAATTACTTAATTAAAATTTTAACCTTCAAACTTTTATTAGAAAAAAAAAAAACTTAAGCCCAACCAAAATTTATTAGAAAAAATAGTTCAAAAAAATAGCCCCCAAAAAATAGTCTAACCAAGTTTTATTAGAAAAAAATAGCTGTAAAAAAGCTTGAAAAAATGCCCAAGCCCGGTGCAGCCTGATAGGGGCCGGGCTTGGGCTGAGTACATCGCAGCTTGAGAGCCTGGCCAGGTAGCTTAGGGCCGCGTTGAACCCCAACCCGGCCCATTGAGAGCCCTACTTCTTGGAGGGAGTGTTGCAAAGGCAGAGAGGAAAAAAAAATGATCCATAGTCTTTGATCGGATGGTTGGAATCTTTCAATGAGTGGACATTCTATGTTGCCAATTGGGCGGACATGATTATTGCACATTTTGGTGAGAATTTATGGTGAAAAGTAAGTATTGATACGGCGCCTGGGACATCATAACACTGATGCTTATGAATGGTTTTCAGGTACCTTTATTTGCGTTCAGCAAACCTTTGATGGCACCTACGTTGAAAATAATTGGACTGATTTGAATCAAATGATACTTTGTCCCAATCTTCCACACAGTGGATCTTGAGATCATAGGCATACTATAAAATTGTATTTTTTTTTTCTTTCTATGTGGCACACATTAAAAAGTGAATAGAAAATTACATTTGAGTGTGATGTATGCCATGTGATTTTTCGGTCACCTTTTTAGGATGTGTGTCATGTAAAATAACTTTTTTACCTTTTTGGGATGTGTGTCATGTAAAATAACTTTTTTTTTTTAACCGTATGACTGCATGATCTATTGTGTGGAAGATTGGGATAAAAAATATCCTCATCGTATGTTTCAAAACAGTCAATGGTTTTTACTGTAGGCGTTCTCGAAGAATCGGCGGTGCAAATAAAGGTGCTCATGGGTTTTTATCTTGTCCGCGTCAAAGGCTGTCTTTGACAGGCTTCGATGGCTAAAAAGCTATCCATACTAAACTAGTGCCCGCTAGTGTATCTTGGATAGAGTTTGTACTAGGTGTATAAATCGACAATAGTCCATAGGGAAATTTACCTGACAGGCCCTGTCAGATGCGCCTTTTACGTCAGAAGCTCTATAGTTTCACTTTTACCCAAACAAACCAGCTCCAAGCCTAGCCAAGCCTAAGGAGAGTAAAAGGTTTAAATTACTCCCTTCTATGACCTTTAACCAACAAAGCATCATCTTCTTCCTCATTTTATCCTGCAAAAAAGTTAGAGGTGCAAAACCCTAGACGTCTCTTTAGTCTGATCTGCTATTTCTCTGATCTGTTATTTCGAAGAAGAAAACAGAGGCTTGGGAGAAGAAGCCCCTATATTTCTTCATTGTGGTAAAAAGACCCTGAAGTTTGTCCTTGCGACGCGAGGTATCCTACTTAAATCCCATTTTCAGTTTATTAATGTCTCTTAGTGATGCAGTATCTCCTATTTGTGTAGTATAAGAAAGGTCTTTGTATCCTTTGATCCGTTTTTTTAAAAATATATATCGATTGCAAATACAATCGTTATCGACTCCATATAGAGTCGATATACACAATCGATATCGACTCTATATGGAGTCGATGACGATTGTATACACAATCGATATCGACTCTATATGGAGTCGATGACGATTGTATTTGCAATTGATATCGATTGTATATATAATCGATAGCGACTCTATATACAATCGGTTAAGATTTATAGTCGTCTTTTCTCTTTTGTTTCATCAGTCTTTTTACCCCTTCCTTCTCATTCTTAAACAGACGATGACGGACGTGAGGATTCCTCTTCTTTGTCATTATGATGGCCTTTTTGTAAACGATGATGGCTTGTATCAAGGTGGCCGGCGGAGATTTATTAACATTTTAATTGAAATTTCTTATGAACAATTCATAAGGCGAATGTCTGCTGTCAGTTTTGCGAAGGCGGATGAAACAGTTTTCATAAAGTTTCATATGAAGATAGTGAATACGCCTGTGGTTGCCGACATTTTGGACTGATGATTTGGCTACCTTATTTACGTTTTATAAATTCGCGGTGGATGTTATAAAAGTATTCATCATTAAGGAACCGTCATCCTTCACAGTTGAAGCTGAACAAGTAAATCTCGGCGGGACTGATTTTGTGACTCATTCATTTCAGTTATGTAAGTTTGAGGATGAAACTGTATACGATACCGTCCTGTTAGGCGATGACGGTTATATTGCGGCGAACGATGGCAGAGGGAAAGCAACATTTGATTTAAACGATGCTCCGATTGAATCGTATGATGACCCAGTAAAATACATGCATGGGTCACAACAATGTAGTCAATGGTTAGACTATACTTCAGAAAGGGTGGTGGATACCGACGATTTCAGTCATATATTCTCCGGTGGATGGACAACTTGGTTTACTCAACACTTATGTTCTACCATGCCATCGATGGGAATTACCGGAATAACTCAACCCCATGTCCATACACATGAGCACCCATTCGGTGAAGGGCCTAGCCAACCACGCCATTATCCATTCGGTGAATAATCCGGTCAATCATATCAGAATCCCTTCGGTGAAGGATCTAGTCAACCACCCGAGAACACCGCTAGTGAATGACGTAGTCATCCTCAAGCCATGAATGAAGATACCTTAGAAGAAAAATATGAAGGCGAATCGGATGGATTTATCAAAGAGGATCCAAAAATTTTTATGAGAGACATTGACAATCCCCTAGTAGACGGAGATTATGAAATGTCAGAGACATCGGGTAACTCCTCCGATGAAGAGGTGGAAACTGAATATCGAAATTGGACGTTTAAAATTGGAGAGATCTTTCGAGACAAACAAATATTTCAAAGAGCATTGAAAGAGCACGCGGTGGAGAAAAACTTTCAAATTCGGCCTTTGAGGACCGTTAGTTATCGAGTGACAGCCGGATGCTACGAACCCAATTGTTCGTGGTGAATACATGCTTCTAAATTGACTGGGCTCGATTCTTTCCAAATCAAGACATTCAATAGTACTCATACATGCGGAGCTGCTAAGATCGGACCGCACGGTCATTATAATATAACAATCTCCTTCGTAGCGAATTATGTACGGGATAAACTTATGGAAGGATTTGACTACACACCGGCATCGATAATATTTAATATTGTAAAAGCTTATAATGTACAAATCTCATATGCAAAGGCTTGGAGGGGAAAAGAACTTGCCCTTAATGATATTAGAGGCAGTTGGGAAGGACAATTTGTTGATCTACCGGCCTACGTGAAGGAGATGGAGAGGGTAGATCCTAATGTACAAACATCCTTTCAACTTACTCTTGACAGTAAGTTTCAAAGATTTTTTTAGAGTTTTGGCCCATGCATCGGAAGCTACCATAATACACTTTGTCGTATATTGCTTGTAGACGACACACACCTACGAGGACGTTTCGAAGGGATCCTACTTATTGCCTCTGCGCAAGACGGTAATGGTCATATATTACCGTTAGCATTTGCCGTGGTCGAGTTAGAAGAAGAGGATACGTGAATGTGGTTTCTTGAACGGGTAGGTGCGTTCGTGATCGGTGGGTTTAACGAAGATTTCGTATTTATCACGGACAGGTCGAAGGGTTTAATAAATGCGGTAAAACGTATCTTCCCTAACGCATATCACAACTACTGCATGCGGCATATGACACAAAATTTACAGCACAAGTATCCCAGGAACATTGTGAAGGGTCTATGGTGGTGCGCCGCGCGTGCATATTCGAAAGAGAAATTTGATTATTTTATTAACGAAATGAAGAAAGATCCTGCTGATTCTCAGGCCGTAGAATATATTTTGAAAATAGATCCGAAGCATTGGGCACGCGCACATATGAAAGGAAGGCAGTACGATTCCCTGACTACGAATATTGTCGAAAGTTTAAACAGCGTACTAAAGATAGCTCGAGAGAGACCAATTATCGACTTAATCAGAACTACTAGAGAGAAAGTCGCCGATCATTTTCAAAAACACAGAGAGATATTTGAGAAATGGACCACCCTTCTCTGCCCGAAAGCAGACGCGCACATGAAGAAGGTGTTGTAATGGGCCGGTAGAAAGAGAGCTCAACCATACGGGCGCGATCAATTCCAAGTCAATTTCGGAAATTTCATTCATCACGTCGACTTGGAACACAAGACCTGTAGTTGCCGCCGTTGGCACATTCATGGCTTGCCTTGCTCCCATGTCGTGGCGGCTATCAATCGAAGAAGTTACGACTACCATAACTTTTGTGAGAAATGATTTTTCACCGCTTGCTTTAGACAAACATACGACGAACAATGGGTTCCCACCATCGATAAAAGTCAATGGGAGTTCCAAGCGGAGCAACTCCCTGAAAATATGAAAGTGAGACCACCCTATTATTATAGAAAGCAAGCTGGCCGTTCGAGGAAGAGAAGGATAAGGTCTAAGGGTGACGTTAGGGCACTACAGTGTAGCAGGTGCATTGAATATGGTCACAACTGCAGGAGCTGCACGGCAGTGGGACCGATGGGTTGACAATGTATATTTTTAATATGATAGATTGAATGTAAACGAGAAATTCAGAATCCATATTTTTTTACTGTAATATAGTCTTTACCGATGAATTATAGAGTCGTCATCGACTGTATCCATAATCGATATCGACTCTATATAGAGTCGCCATCGACTATTTATAGTCGATATCGATTCATTTAAGAATCGGTATCGATTATAGATACAGTCGATAACGACTCTGTATATAGTCGATAACGATTACATAAAGAGTCGTTACCAATTAGTTATATAGTCGATGACGACTCTATATATAGTCGATAGCGATTACATACAGAGTCGTTACCGATTAGTTATATAGTCGATGGCGACTCTATATGTAATCGATAATGGCTGCGATTTCTACTTTTTAACCACAGCTACATAAAAATAGTGTAATTATATTCAAAATAATTCATTAAGAAAAAATATTTCATTTACATTTACAAAAATATTAAAATATAACCACACTACTGCTGCTCCCCTCCTTTCTGTCGTCCTTCGCCAGTACTCCGCCATCGCCTGTATATGTAGTCAGTATATGGCCAATTTATGTCCTGATCCTATCTATATCTGATTGCGCGAAGTCAAATTTCTTTCCTATCATAAAGTACTCAACATACTTCACAACAAACACTCCATAATCACACGAGTTGGTCTGTCGGGGGAGGGTTTTGATCCGGCAGTCACTAGATGGCCAAGGATAGTTCTTCTTGATCAGTACAGCGGAGTCACCGTACGAATATAAAATCACGGGAAGGTATTGGGTCTGTTTCGAAATAATAGAGAGGAGTGTCAGATATGCTAAGCTAACAATGATAAAAGATATGCTAAGCAAAATATCTTACCAGCGCCTGTAATTGGGATACATATCTTTCCTTAGAGGGCTTATTAAATATAGGGTCGATGATCATTATCGATCGTTCGACTACCTTCACGATCGCAAGCGCCTAGTGTAGTGGTTGTTCTGAATGTATTGGCATAAATATCTACAAAAAAGCAATATAATCTCAAAGGGTATGATAGAAAAATTAAAAAGAATAATTATAAAGAGGATAAAAACATACTATGCTGTATTCGTGAGCCCACAGATTTCGAAGCTCATTGAAGAAGAAAGTTTTCATCAGCTTCTTTCTTCCGGTCTGTTTTTGTCTATAGACAACCCACCGTTGAACTTGAACCTCGATCGATTGGTCGTATAATTTTTCAGCAATCAGAAACTTGTTTAAATCTCTCAGTTCATAGCCCATGTACGTCAGCGCGGCAGGGTCCATAAGGAAGTTTTTGAGATTTTTATCAGGATGAATTTTATCATTAATTACTTCCAAATGTCTCAGGTAGGCGCCCATAACCTGAAACCAATGCAGTTAGATTTAAATATGCAGTTAGAGTGAAATATATAATCGTTATCGACTCTATAAGTCAACGATGACGATATCTTAAGTCATCGTTATCGCCTCTCAAATGAATCGATATCGATTAGTTAACGAGTCGATAACGATTACATAAGCCATCGTTATCGACTCTAAAAGCCATCGATATCGATTAATTTGAGAGTCGATAACGATTATGTAAGTCATTGTTATCGACTCTATAATGAATCGATATCGACTCTTTTTCGAGTCGTCGACAGCTTTAACCATTCTTGATTTTGCCTACAGTATATTAAACTTACAGTGATCGCGGACATTATCCGAAGGATTGCACCACCAGCTTATACTTGCCGACAGTGTTTACATATTCTCTATATAAAAAATGGCCAACTTAACTAATCTTCACGATAAATATATAATAATAAAGTTAAGTATTCAGGAAAGAATAACTTACTCGTCCTCCGTCAGAGGCTTGTTCCATATGTCTAGCATATATTTTTGCTCATCAGGTGGAAGCTCAGAGCATCGTCAGAGACCCAGACCGGTAATGATCGCCATCGGTCAGTGCTCGTTAGCTTGGTCCTTCGCTGGCCTTTTCGGTAGGCTTCTTTTCAGCCGCTACCCTTCGCTGTGCCTTAGGTTTGACGACAATTACTTTGCTGAGTTTTGCTTGCCTAGGTCTTAAGCGAGGCTCAGCTTGTTGGTGAGGCAATTGGGAAGAGGTTTCCTCTTCACCAGCAGGACCGTTATCAGTTTAAGTCTCAGGCTGCTCGTCAGCAGCTGTCGTCACCTCATCAACGGGAGGAGGAGGAGGAACCTGATGCACAGGAGCTGATGGTTCTTTATCGACGGCTGTGTCGCACACCTTCAATATCCGCTCCTCCATAGTCACATCCTGTATATCGAAATAATGGTGCAAAATAAGAATTAATTTTTGGTCCATATTTTAAAAAGTCCAAATTGATTTTAAATATAATCGTTATCGACTGTACATATAGTCGATATCGATTTTATATATGATCGTTGTCGATTATATATATGGTCGATATCGATTGTAAATAAAATCGATATCGACTGTATATATAATCGATAACGATTGCATATATTATCGGTATCGACTCTATATAAAGCCGATAACGATTGTGTATATAATCATTATTGAGTCTATATACAGTCGATATCGATTTATGTTAACAAAACTGAACCTATAAGACCAGATTTCAACACATACCTTAGGTCTCGCCTCCAATAAATTTTCAAGGAGTTCTTTTATATTCGACTGGCCCTTTCTGACCAAAGAGTTATAGTGATTTAACTTCTGCAACTCCGCATCCCTTGAATTCAACCTCTCTTTGAAGGAGTTGCATAGTTTCTTTACAGAAGCGCAACGTTTAGCCAGGGCCTTATTCTCTCCCTCCAAATCGCTCACTCTTTGGGTGAGCTTCAAGTTCTCCATCGTCAAATGATCGACCCTCGTCATCAAAGGATCATTGGAGGTGGACGGTTCAGCTGGGCTATCTTTCATTGCCAGGCTCTCCTTGGTGGCTCCCCTAGTTCTTGGCCGACCCTCTCCGACATGGACGGGGCCCTTTTTCGAGGAGGGTTCTTCTTCTGATGTCGATGCGTCATCCCATTCTTCCTCATCAATATTCTCGACCGGAATGTAATTTCTTTTCTTCTTCGGCCGCATCTCTTCCACATCTTTCTTGACCGGTTCTTTCTTCTTCCCCCCAACCTCCTTTTGAACCCGTAGATATTCTCTTAACACGGGTATCTCTAATTCAAAGCCCTGAGGCACGAGGGGAGCGCGAACCTTTTGAAAGAAAAGGAAACATGGTGAATAACAGAATAAAATGATCGTATATATAATAAATCATTCTCGATTATGTAAAGAATCGGTACCGACTATTTAATAAATCGGTATCGAATTGCTATCGATTATTTAATGAATTGTTATCGACTACTTAGTAAGTCGTTATCGATTTCGAAATGAATCGCTATCGACTTCCTAAGTAGTCGATAACGATTCTGTACGGAGTCGCTATCGACTTCTTAAAAAGTCGTTATCGATTCTGTAATGAATCGTTATCGATTCTAGAATGAATCGGTAAGTTACTTTTTGAAATGGCAATAGACCTCATACCTTGCTGTGTCTAACATCTGTTCGCGAGTGTAACCTTTGATCCTTGACTGCGCCCTGTCCAACCATTTCAGCAGTCGTGGGAAAGGGTCCTTGAGGCCTAGCTGGGATGGCGATATATCGGGCAGAATCTTATAAGCCCACCATTGAAGTACACATATGCATCCATATGTGTTGTACGTCTTCAGAACTTTATCCATCTCAGCAGTCTTTCTATTCGCCGTGCCCTTTATTATATACTCGATCAAGTCTTGGTAGACGTGCAGACCCCCACGGAGTTCGGTTAAAGTTCTCCACATCATCGATGAGGTCGATGTGGTCTTCCGTAAGCTGATCGTGAGACCCGGAGAAGAGAAATATGCACAGCACAAATAGAAGGGACAACTTTACGAAGTCCTCATCACTTTCCGCTCTACAAATTGTAGCATCTATATGAGACCGGAGAATTTTTCCAGGAGGCATTTCACGAAAGTATTTGTGTCGAATGGTTTGTTCTTCCGATGGTTTAACGGATGGGGTATACTTTTCTGGGCCAACTACGACAAGGCCCAGTATCAATGCAATGTCTATCTTCCGAAGATAGACATCAGTCTTCCCAATTCGGAAGTAATTTTTTTCAACCCAAAATGTCAACATCGCATCCACCACATCGGAAAGAAATCCCACACCCTTAGGCATTTGAAATATTTCACCAAAAACGAAATCTCTCGAGATCTTTTTCCATTTGGGTAGCATTTTAAAGAGATTGAAATGCTTGGGCAAACACTTGTATGACTTGTACAACCATCTTGATAGCCTTTTGAAATGAACTGTAATGAAAAAGAAAGGACTGAGCCCCATACTAACAAGGGTTTAAATGTTGAATAAAATGTATATATAAAAGCTATATCGATTACATATATAATCGATATCGATTACATATATAATCGATATCGACCCTATATGTAATCGATACCGACTCTAGATGTAATCGATATCGAGTCTATATATAATCGATACCGATTCTATATGTAATCGATATCAAGTTTAGATGTAACCGATATCGATTACATATGAAATCGCCATCGACTCAATATAAAGTCGCAATGAAGACAAAATGTTTATTTATATAGAAAATATATAATTTACTGACTCAGAAGATTTCATGAAGTCGCCATTGAATCAAAATGTTTCATTTACTTGAAATTTTTTTCAATTACATTCATAATTTTTCAATTACAATTAAAAATAAAAAAAAAGCCTTGCAGCAACGTCCTAAGGAAGATTCTTCGATAAAAGCAGTCCTCCGCTTCTAACCAAAATTTAGGAAGATGGATGAAGAGCAGGTGGTGGATAGGGTGGAGAGGTGGGTGGTTCCGTCTTAAGTTTCTTTTTCTTTCTTTTATTCTTTTTCTTTTCTTCCTTCGCCAAAATCTCCATTACTTCATCGTACTCGTCCCACAGGAAATGCAGAGGATCTGGTTCTGGTGGTGGTGGTGGGTCCTCTCATACAGGCTCGAACTTGATTGGGTTATAGTAGGTTTTTCTTCGTCGTCTGATATTGGAAAAAATATGGGCTGATAGGTTTGCTAAGGACGAACTAAACCTGTATTTAAAACTCCTAGATGGTGGAATACGAATCATTATATTAAATTTACTCATTCTTCCAAACTAACTTGCCATAATGATTTTACAAAAGGGTAGTTGGCAATAAATTGAACGTCGGCTGAGATAAATATAAAACCTTGTATGATTTATTATGGCATCGAGGGTAATAACTATAGGGAAATTAATTCATATGATGGGTATTAATTATATTCATAGAGAGTCGATATCGATTTTTTATAGAGTCGTTATCGACTATTTATATAGTTGATTACGACTACATATATAATCGTTATCGACTCTACATGTAATCGATAGCAACTCTACATGTAATCGATAGTAAGTCAATATGTAATCGTTAACGATTACATTTATCGATTACATATGGGAAAACCTAAAAAAATTATGTCAAAATGTACACCAAAGAGAGGAGAAAAAAAAAATCTATAGCGATGGAAGGTAATTTTAATTTTAACTTACAGATTTGATAGCTTGAAGGTTGTAGATTTGAAAGCTAGCGTCCACGAAGCGACAACGACTCTCCACCGACTTCGAACGAAAAAGTAAAAAGTAAATAATTTGAAAAGAGGACGACTATTTATTACATTGGGGGTAGTTTGGGCATTTCCTACAGGCGTGCGTCAGCTCGGCGTGCAGCGGGTTTATTTGGGTAAAAGTGAAACTACAGGGCTGACGTAAAAGGCGCATCTGACAGGGCCTGTCAGGTAAATTTCCCTAGTCCATATCGTGAGACTTCTCTAAGTACATCACATCATTAGAAACCTCTAACAAATATAATTTTTTCACTACCTCAATATTACCATTAGATTTGTCACATGGAGAGTTATGGTGATACATATCACGGATTAACTCAGGTATTGATTTTAGTAACGGCTGATATGGGTCCGTATTGGTTGATACGTATCGGGTATTGATCGATACAGAATCTGTATGAATCTCGTATCGAACGATACCTCCTTTTTTTTTTTTAATACACTCAAACTCTGTATCGACTGATTTGTATAGGTTCTTCATGGACCAATATCCGATACTGATACGTGAGTTGATACCTTAGTTATGAAGATATTTTAGTAATTTATATATTTATAAAGAGGTCTTAGAATTTTCCTTCCCTCATTTGAAAAATATCTTTATCTTGAATGCAAAGAAAATTTTATAAACTTTTAAAAAAAAATACCTCTAAACAATAAAGCCTGATTTGAGCCCGACCTGACCCCCTAATTAAGGTTACGCCTATAATATTTCTTTTTTTGGCTAGCCTCTCCATGCTAGCCATTATATATATATATATATATATATATATATATATATATATATATAATAGATTAATGGGTAGGTGATGACTAAGGAGTTAGCGTGATAGCTAGCTCCATTGGAGTGAGATTATGGAGCAGTAGCCAAATATGACTAAGGAGCCCATTTGGCTAGCCACATTGGAGAGGCTTTAAAGCCTGCCTAATTTAAGGCGGCCTCCCCCATTGACAGCCCTACAAGTGATAGGGGCGTGGTCAAGTCAATCACGTCTTGCTAGAATGATCAACACTTGGGATGTGCACAACCATGGTTTAATATTGGTTTTTCGGTGTGTATTGTCTGATACGTATCGATTTTAGATGATACATTGGTAATATGTATTATCCGATACATGACCAATATATATATAATGCACCGGTATGACACATCCAAAGTATCTTACCAGTGACCTCTGAAATTGATACGTATCAATTTCGGACGAGATTTTGGACCATGTGCACAACTATCTATGTGCATAGATATCGGTAAAAGTACACTTTGACCTTTCATTGATATGATCCGATATGTAATAGATGCCCTGTTTTCAAACTACACTCTGTGGTATGGACACAGGTCAGGTCAGGTGAGTGCTTAAAACGTGACCCAAAGGACCTATCCAGAAGTTAGTGTCCAAACCTGTTCCGGATGTAAGGTCCTTAGAGCCCCAGTAACACTGTTCAGTAAAATATAGTCATGCAGACACTTAAGCTATTGTATTTAAATACACATTGAATAACATTATTCTATATATCCTTGATGGGTGACATGATCTTTCATTACCAGCTGTACCTCTGTAATGAGTATGAGCAACTTATCCTTTCAGTTTGATACATGATAAAGGTGTAAGAGCCAAATAGTCTATCTCTATCTCTGTATACTAAAGATACACTCCTACTACACACAATGGGTTCTGTGTTAGCCTTACACAAGATAGAGTCACTCAGCTGAACATTTTCAAACTTTTGTAAAAGCTTTACACTACAGCCCAATTCCACTTTACACACTTAATCCAAATATATAAAACTTAGAGAAAAGTTAAGCCTTTTTGGATTTTCTGTGTATACTACAAGAGAATTGGCCTTGGTTTACATCAGATGCAAACCCACAAACACTTATAAGCTGCTTGGAAATTCGCTTGACTACTCGACTGTGTGAGTCACCATGTGCTCCCATGCACGTAAAGTGCATCTAATCCATTATAAAAATGTAATCGAGTTGCTTCATCTTCCTGTTTCCATTCTTGATACATGAAATCACAGCCAGTTATACCAAAGGCAGTTAAGTCAATCTCAGTCAATTGCAAAGCTACACTACCTTAAAACCTTAGATACCTTAGATCACAAAGTGACCCGACAATACGGTCACCTAAGTTCGGTCCTCATTCTGCGAGCTCGGCGAACGCACCACTAAGTCGGCATCGTCGTAACCTCGTGTCCACATAAAGGTATGCAACAAATCACAGCGTAAAAGTCATTACACTAAAATATTTTAGAGCCTTTTATGCCAATTCGGCAAGCTGTAATGAACAACTCTGAGCTCAGAGTATGCGTAAAGGTTGAGCTCAGATTATGCGTGAAGGTGTCGGAGTCAAGAATGCTATTGATTGCACTCCAAACCTCCCATACTAGTTTTGCTAACTAGTTTTTGGTTTTTGGTGTTAAACATCAAAGAAAGAAATAGCTGATAGAGCTCTATATCTATATGGTACAAAGGCCAGCAAACTAAGGGAATGCAAAAGTAAAAGACAGCCTCAAGGGACACCATGGCAAGCAAGGTGCTCAACTGATGAGCTTGCCGCGACAACCCTGTGTCCCAGGTCGGGTTTGTGCTGGTGCCGTGTGACACCTTTGGTCTGTACATGGGTGTGTAAAGTGAACTCTACGGCCCGTTAATGTTGTAGAGCATATATGTAGGGTCTCAAGTGACCCAATACCCCATTTGGTGTACTAACTTCCATGCATCTGACACCATAGGTGCAACTTGGTGCACATGCCAAGGTCATAACGATAGAGGTATTCTTGGATGCATGAGTGCACATATCAGCAGATACACAATGTAATGTCTCGAAAATTTCGTATTTTAAATGGTTCACCTCGGGATGTGGACCAACTGGTCACGTGTTTGACCGGGTCAAATTTAACTTGATTTAACTTAAGATTGGTAATTTTGGATTGAATAATTTATGTTAATGGAGAGTAGTGAAAATAAGTGTTGTATTGCACACACGTACGCTAGATGGTTATAGACGCTTAACACCCAATCTAAGGAGAAGACTATAAGAATGAAAGAAAGGGGAAATAAAGGGTTTGAATGGAGTAGTTGAGAAGGGAGTTAAGAGAAAGAGAGAGAGAGAGTGTGAGGTAAATGTGAGAAATCACACGAAGGCATTAAATACTGTTCTTTGATCTTAGCTCGCAAAGTCTAACGGATCGAGCTCGGGATCGAAGAGAGATTTTTGTTGTGGGTTTGAGAAACCCTAGCAAACTAGGGTCTTGGATCATGAAATCCAACCGATTGAAGGTAAGCAAAAGCCTTGTAATTATTTTCTTATATTAATGTAAATTAGAAAGCTAGGATATATGAAATCAATGATAAATCTACATGAGGGAGTGATGATAATTGCTAGGGAAAACAAATTCGATCCATTGCTGAGGAGAGACAAATTCGTTCAATCGAAATGAGAATCCGATCGAACAAATTTGGCCTGAGAAGAAGATATGAAGTGAGAAAAAGGTTTCTGAGTAAATCGATCGAACGATTTGAAAATCGTTCGTTCGATTTTAGAAACTGTTCAATCGAAATAAAAATCGATTGAACGGTTTGCTCAGAAGATAAAGAAGTCAAAGGAGAATTCGTTCGAACGAAATAAAATTCGTTCGAACGATATGAAATTCGTTCGAACGATTTAGAAACCGTTCGAACAATTTTGTGAATCGTTCGATCGATTTGGTTAAAATTAGGCTTTGATGCCTAATTTAGCTTGTCAATGAATTGTAAGAGAACTTAAACTTTTTGAACCACTGTTAGACGTAGTAGTAATGTTTATCATGCATTGATCATGCCTATGTTAAGCCGAACCGTTGAGTACTCATAGAAAGATCGGGTTTGAGGATTCAAAGGTTCGAGACGCGTGTAAGGTAGGGGAATATTTAACTAATATACTATGTTGCGAGCACGTATGTAATGATAGTGTATGATGCATGCTTCTTTAAATTTTGTTTTCAAATTATAATAGAAATAATGTAAAGAGTAAAATAGATGGAAATAGTGTATGTGTTTACACAAGTAAAAGAGGAATTGGTTAAGTAAAGAAAGATCATCCCAGGGATGTAAGAATAAATAGGCATCGCAGAGATGCAATAGAAAAGTGACATCCCAGGGATGTGAGGTGGATAAAAAATCCATGTTAAAGAAATGAACAGTAAGCATGAATGTACGGGCTGAGTGTTATTAACTATTAGCATAAATTCACGGTGAATAACTATATTTATTGCACAATTCGATTTAAGGTCCAGAGAATACCCAACCGACGCGGCGGGATAACCGTGACTGACGCAGCAGGATATCCGTGACCGGTACGGCGGCTAATCCGTACAACAGCAGACATCCCAGGGATGTGTAGTAGTATTAAGCCCATCGCCTAAGAAAAAGGGACGAGGAAAATTCTATGAAAAATAGTCTGATTAGACGACGATGGAGGGTATTCCATCGGGGCTCGATGCTATATTGCTCGAGGATTATTTAAGTTAAGATTTAAGTCATGATCTCAGCCTGGTTGCAACTAAGGAATCTAGTAGTTATTGAAAGAAATGCATGATTAGAATGATATAAGTAGTCATATCGTTTTGTCACATCTTAAAGTTATCTTCAAGAAATGATTTAATTATGAACGCATGTCTATTCTTCTCATGAAATATATGTTTGTAAAATGGATATATTTGCTGAGATATTGCCCTATTGAGCTAGGATGTAGCTCACCCTTTGACTATATGTCACAGGTGATGGTTTAGAATTTGATGAGAATGTCGGAATTGCTACGGACGAGGGTGATCCTGGTGATTCGGAGTACTTTCCGAGGGAGGAGACTGAGCCACCTCCAGAGAGATTCTTCTAGAAGATCTTCGCTGCGTATTTTGATTTGTTTTGATAGTTTAAGGAAGAGAATTACGGCTTGGTACGTCCAGCCTTATTTTTTTTTTTTGAGAGTAAATGAATATGTAATATTCTTTTGCCGAACCATTGAGAGTGACTGTAGTTACGGCACTAATGGTTTGGGTTGATTCTTTTGTTCATGAGGAGTCATGAAATTAGAACTATCTTTTGGGCATGTGTTTTTTTTTGGATTAACGTACCGTAAAAATAGGAGAATTATTTTGCTTTATTTTCTTGTGTTTACTATTATGATTGGGATGTACCAAGTGTTCCGCACTTACATTATGGGGCTTGGCCTTATGGGATGTGCAGATGGCACGGGTTTTGAGGTGTCGAAATCCGGGTCGTCACAGTTGGTATCAAAGCGTTTTCTTTTGAGTTTCTGACAAAGTCTTAGGTTTTGTTAGAGTGAAGGGATCTTCTGCTAACGAAACTTTGGTTTCATATGTAGAGCGCGATGTCTTCTGGAAGACGGGGTCGACCGAGAGGTACCCAGAATAGAAATCAGAGTGGTGACGAGAAATTTCAGGCAGGTCTAGTAGTAGAGATCGGGAAAATTCTCGAGAAGGAGAATAGAGGAGCGAGATGACAGATCGAATCGCATTGGCAATGGAGACTATGGCTGCTGCGATGACTTAGCAGACGCAGCAGACTGCCATACTGGCTGAGCAGACGACACTGTTGGCGGCGAATAACATCAATAATGCCAATAGTCATTAGCCACCACCACCACCTCCTCCAGCATTGTTGCCATCATCGTTTGTAGAGTTTAGGAGATTGAGACCTCCTAGTTTCTATGGACAGACGGACCCGTTAGAAGCAGAGAAGTGGTTGAACCAAATTGAAAAGCTTCTAGACAGACTACGGGGTACGAAAAGTGAGAAGGTAGGATGGGCTTCCTTCCAGTTGGAGGGAGATGCCGATCCGTGGTGGAAGTCTGTACTAAGGAGAAGAGAAGTTGAAGACCCTCACCGTCTATGGACTTGGACGGAATTTGTAAGGGAGTTCAATAGGGAGTACTTCCCCAAGCAAGTGCGAGTCCAGATGAGGAGAGAGTTCATAAACTTGCAGAAGAGAGGCATGTCAGTCAGAGAGTATGGTGTAGAGTTCACGCGGTTATCTCGATTTGCACCGGAGTTGGCATCTACAGAAATCATGAAGGCGGCTAAATTTGAAGAGGGTTTAAGACTAAACATCCGTGAAAGAGTGTCAATATTTGAACTAGAACGCTATGCGGATGTGATGGGAAAAGCCATAGTAGCCGAGAGGGATATATATGGGGTGTACAAGTGAAGAGATCAACCTGACGGGACAGGAATAGCTCAAGGGGGAGCGAGTGAGTATAGCTCGGGGAACAAAAAGCCGAGATTTATCACGCCGACTCCACTCCCTAGACAGGGCATGTATATGAAATTCTCTAGGCCACCTACATCTATGTTGGCGAGACTGATTCGATATGGGAACCCTACTGCTACCACCGGAGTATCTGCTACTCAAGGCATCTCTCGGGCAGCTTCCTCTACTCCAAAGGAGACTTGTGCCAAATGCGGCAAGCCTCACAGAACGATCGATTGTAGAAGGGGAATGCAGGGGTGTTACCGATGTGGGAAACTAGGCCACATGATAAAGGATTGCCCTGAGATGAGCAAAGGGAGAATAGCTTCTGCTTCTGCATCACGAACCGTACAGGCTAAGAGACCGGTTGTACAAGGGAGAACTTATGCAGTCACAGCAGAGGACGCTCAGAACTCCAATGATATTATTCAAGGTGAATTCTACTTGAGTTTAATTATCATGCTGTCAAATTTAACTTTTACAATGAATTAGCTGAAAAACAGTACATTTTCTTTGTTAGATTAATTGTCATTTAAAGGCTTTGTTGGTCACTTGAATAACATGTTTAAATCAATAAACCGAGTGACGTGATAAGATGTGTGTACACTATAGGTACCTTATTTGTATATGGGAAGGAGAGTCGTGGAGCGTATGAGGCTAGAGCGTTGATAGACCCAGGCTCTACTCATTCGTTTGTTACTCCTCGATTTGTGAGAAAGATAAGGATCAAGCCAGAGACATTAGATTTTGTCTTAGCTGTGACAGTTCCAACTAGACCAGTAGTGAATGTAGACTTAATCTGCAAGTCAGTAACCGTAGCTGTTAATGATGGTGAGGTTTTTGAGTTGTCAGCAAATTTGATTCTGTTAGACATGCAAGGATTTGATGTAATCCTTGGCATGGACTGGCTGTCAAAGCACTGTGCAATGGTTGGCTGCAAGAGTAAGATTGTCATTTTTAGGCTGAATACTAGGAGATCGTTTCGATTTGTTGGAGTACGAACGAAATTCTTACCACTTGTGTCCGCCATCAAGGCCGAGCACCTAATTAAAAATGGATGCAGTGGTTATTTAGCCTTTTTGAAGGATGACAAGGAAAGAAAGAATATTATTACAGAAATTACAGTAGTGCACGAGTTTGAAGATGTCTTCCCAGAGGAATTACCGAGTTTACCTCCGGATCGAGAAGTGGAGTTTGCTATCGACTTGGCACCTGGAACGGAGCCGGTTTTTAAAGCGCCGTATAGAATGGCTCCAGTCGAGTTGAAGGAGTTGAAGGAGCAACTGCAGAAACTTTTAGATAAAGGGTTTGTGAGACCGAGTGTATCTCCTTGGGGTGCACCGGTCTTGTTTGTTAAGAAGAAGGACAGGTCAATGAGATTATGCATTGACTACCGTCAGTTGAACAAACTCACTATAAAGAATAAGTATCCGTTGCCAAGAATAGATGATTTGTTTGACCAGCTACAGGGAGCCAAGTATTTTTCAAAGATTGACTTGAGGTCAGGATATCATCAGCTCAGGGTCAAGGCAGAAGACATCCAAAAGATTGCTTTTAGAACGAGATACGGACACTACGAGTTTTTAGTGATGCCGTTTGGGTTGAGGAATGCGCCGGCGTCCTTCATGGATCTAATGAATCGGGTGTTTAAACCGCACTTGGATTCTTTTGTCGTTGTATTTGTTGACTATATCCTCATATACTCTAAGTCAAAGCAAGAGCATGAAGAGCACTTGAGGATCGCTTTACAAACATTACGTGAACACCAATTATACGCCAAACTCAGTAAATGCGAGTTTTGGTTGGAAGAAGTTACCTTTTTGGGACACGTAGTCTCAAAGGATGGAGTCACAGTAGATCCCACTAAGATTGAGGTCATCGTGCAGTGGGAACAACTAAAGACGGTTACCGAGGTACGTAGTTTCCTTGGGTTAGCTGGATATTATAGACGTTTTGTGGAAGGATTTTTCAAACTATCGGGACCACTGACTAAGCTCACACGGAAAGATGTGCGATTTGAATGGACCGATGCATGCGAAGCGAGCTTTCAAGAACTCAAGATGCGGCTTACTTCGGCACCGGTACTTGCAATTCCTTCAGGCAATGGAGGTTTTGCAGTCTATAGTGATGCTTCTCACAACGGTTTAGGCTGTGTGCTAAACCAACATAAAAAGGTGATTGCTTATGGGTCGAGACAACTGAAGGACCATGAGAAGAATTACCCAACGCATGACCTCGAGCTCACTGCAGTCATATTCGCATTGAAGATATGGAGACACTATTTGTATGGAGAGACCTTCGAGATCTTCACTGACCATAAAAGCCTCCGATACTTATTTACACAAAAAGAACTAAACATGCGGCAGCGACGATGAATGGAGTTTCTCAAGGATTATGATTGCTCCATTCAATATCACCTAGGCAAGGCCAATGTCGTTACGGATGCCTTGAGTCATAAGAGTTCGACTCAGTTGGCTAACCTTGTGATGGGGATGTAAAGGTGGAAATTGTTTGAGGACCTATCATTGTATGATGTGAAATTTGAAGTACAAGCTTCAGGTGCTCTTTTGGCCAATATCTCAGTAAGACCCATCATTTTTGAACACATACATGAGTTGCAGATGAAAGATCTCGAATTAGCAAAAATTCGAAAAGAGGTGGTAGAGGGTACTAGACCGGACTTTTCTATAAGGGAGGATGGTTCCTTACTGTTCAGGGGCCGCCTCTGTGTTCCTATTGATGCCGGTCTACGACAAACTATTTTAGATGAATTTCACAAATCTCAATATGCGATCCATCCGGGTAGCACCAAGATGTATCAGGATATGCGTAAGGGCTACTAGTGGAGAGGTCTCAAACACGACGTAGCAGAGTACGTGTCAAAGTGTCTGACGTGTCAACAAGTGAAGGTTGACCATAGACACCTTGCTGGATTACTACAGCCTTTGCCTATACCGGAATGGAAATGGGATTCTATCTCTATGGATTTCATAGTGGGGTTGCCGCAAATAGCGAAGAAGCACAATGCTATCTGGGTCGTTGTGGATAGACTGACCAAGTCCGCTCACTTTTTGCCCTACAACACCATGTATACAGCAGGTAAACTTGCGGAACTTTATATGAAAGAGATAGTACGCCTACATGGTATTCCAAGCAGTATTGTCTCTGATCGTGACCCGATGTACACTTCAAAGTTTTGGCAGAAATTTCAAGAAGGTATGGGTATCCGATTAGATTTCAGTTCAACGTTCCATCCACAAACTGAAGGGCAGACGGAACGCGTAAACCAAGTAATTGAAGATATGCTAAGGGCGTGCATGCTTGACTCACAGGGTTCATGGGATCAACATCTTCCCTTAATCGAGTTTGCTTATAATAATAGTTTTCAAGCAAGCATTGGAATGGCGCCTTACGAAGCTCTTTATGGTAGGCGATGTCGATCACCCATCAACTGGGAAGAGACCGGAGAAAAATTTGTGCTTGGTCCGGATGTTCTCGAAGATAATGCTATGGTTGTCCAGATGATAAGGGAACGACTGCTATCAGCACAAAGTCGACAAAAGAGTTATGCTGATGTTAAGAGAACGAGCCTGGATTTCGCCGTGGGCGACCATGTCTTTGTGAAAATATCACCTATGAGGGGTGTGATGAGGTTCGGAAGTAAAGGGAAGCTCATTCCTTGTTACATCGGACCCTTTGAAGTTTTGGGTCGAGTCGGAGAAGTAGCCTATCGCATCGGATTGCCTCCGTTGTTTGATTGGGTGCACAATGTCTTTAATATCTCCATGCTCCGCAAGTACGTAAGGGACCCCACGCACATTTTAAGCGGTCAACCGATCGATTTGCATGAGGATATGACCATGGTTGAAGACGCTACTCAAATCTTGGACCGAAAGGAACGAACTCTACGTGCTAAGGTCATTCCATTAGTGCTGGTCAAGTGGGGAAATCACCCTGTCGAAGAAGCAACTTGGGAGAGAGAGGCTGAAATTCGGGATATGTATCCCTACCTATTTGAGTAGTGGAGATTGTACTTGATCTGTACTAGGTGCGAAATAATTGTATGAGACTTGGGATTTTTTTGTTGTTTTTTAACTTTGTTTGTATGAACCGAGTATGAAATTGGTTTGAGCAGAGTTCGACTTATGTGTTAAATTTTTTTGAATATATATCTATTTTTTTTTTTTTTGTATGGGAAGTTATCATTTTATGTCCCTATCTCAAATTATGGGGATAAGGGGTACAACTAGCCGGCACCTTGTCAAGGTCTACAAATACAGTTCGGTCTGGTTATGGATAAATGAGGGACCTTCGATGGTTTACTTGTTAGGTTAGAGAACTGTTAGACCATGTTGGGGTATGGCGGAGTAACCTCATTTTAAATGAGTGAATTGAGCAATCTGGGGGGGGGGGGATAACCTCAGTTTTACATTTGGTTTTCGTTTGATCGAAATTAAAATTCGATCGAACGAATTTGTATGGGACAAAGCAACTGGAATAGCCATAAACCGTTCGAACGATTTCACAATTCGTTCGAATGAAATGTATCCACAGTGGGCACCAGTAAGTTCTCAAAAAATCGTTTGAACGATTTCCAATTCGTTCTAACGAAATCCTTTTGCCAGTGAGGGGGAAAAAGGTCAGAAATTTTAGTTTGAGAAATTGTTCGATCGATTTCTAAACCGATCGAACAAAGGTTTTTTGAAAGCATTTAGACCTGAGTAATTCGTTCGATCGAAATTAAATTCGTTCGAACGAATTAATGAATTGGCATTTAATGGCTGAAAATTGATCGAACGATTTGAAATTCGTTCGATTGATTTGGCAATCTATATATTGTTGCATTCAAAATTTTTTCATTCGTTCGAAAATCAACAAGCTTGTTTATTTTCTTTCTTTTGCGAAGAGCCTTAGGGTTTGGGAGGGCCACTGATCTTCATCGATTCCGGCCATTTTCACGCTTGGAATAGTTCAATCATTTGTTTGGGTGGGGTAATCATTAACCTCAAGTTTCGTCTTTACCGATCCATTTCTCCTCGTAATTGTTAGATTTAGGGTTGAGTACCTAAACTCTACACTATGCTTAGTTAAAAATGCCACCTAAGACTCGCCAGGCTACGACGAGTGCGACGCCGAAGAAACCCACTTCGGGTTCTTCCTCGCAACAACCGCCGAAGAAACCACCTACGGGTTCTTCATCGGCACCACCCGTGCAACCACCACCTCCACCACCTAACCGTGAACGACCAAATGAATGGTGGTCGGATAAGGATTTTGAACCCGAGTGGATAATCGATCCCAAGACTTTTGCCAAGCGTGATGAAACGCATTGGGCATTCGATTACATTTCCACGGTTGGTCTAACGGGTATCCTAAGACCATGCAACGAGAGTTACTACCCTCGCATTGTTCGATTATTTTACCAGAATATGGAACTCATCAAGGACCCTAACATTTTAAAGACCAAAATTGATAATAGACCGTATACCTTTACTTTTGATGACGTGGCGGATGCGTTGGAATGTTTCCCCGCGTATAACCATGAAGATATAGCATTAGCTGAGCCTTTTCCAAAGGCCTTAGACTATCAGTATGTAGCCGATCATATGACCAAGGGCCGAACAGGTTCGGGTCATTCGATCAAGCGAGTGGATTTACCCCGTGACCTCTGAATGCTTGATTCCATCATCCAATGTAATTTGTACCCCTTACGCCATAAAATCGAAAGAGTTGGTGAGGTTCAAATGACACTCTTTTCAGCTTTCAATGGGCAATGGTTCAATGCCCCTAAAATGGTTTTGGAGGGAATGAAGTATGCCCGAAAGAAGATGTTGCCTAATGTCAAAAAGTCAATTGACGATATGCCGTATGCGAGATTGATTTCCCTAATGGTAGAAGACTATGCGGGAGATGATACCTACATCCTCTCCCCCAATGAGTTCAAGCTGACTGGTAATATTCAACACTTTACCATGGTGGATTGGAATCGGACGTATGTAAAATTAGTTAAGAAGCGAATAGCTGAGGTACCACCCCAACCGGAAATGAACCCTCAAGAACCACCACCGCATGCTACCCCAGTCTATGATGAAGCTGCTGCTCATGTTCCTCCTCAGCAGCCTGTTGGTCAGCATGCTCCGGATTACGTACCACAGCCCCATGGGGATCTTCCTACCCCGACGGTTGCCGATCTATATGCCTTGTTAGAAGCCAACACCCGTCAAATGGCGGAGAACAATCGCCTCCTCAACCACCGGTTGGATTATTATGACGCTTGGCATGCTGAGACGATGCGTTTCATGTATCCCGATGACTATCTTCAACGCATGGCCGCAACGCACGCATGGGTCTCTGGAGCATCGACTTCTGGTACGGGCATGCATGATGGTGATGGCAGTGATCCGCCTGCTGATGAGGGGTCTTGAGTTCCCTTTTTGTCTTGTGTCATGTTTTGGGTGGGTTGAAATTTTTTTTTTGGATTGTAAATTTTGGTGGAATTTTTGTAAAAGTTAACACAGGTACCCAAGGACGTGTTTCCTCTTAAACTATCGTGGTATGGCTGCCACTCGACACCTTGTGACTGCTCAAAATTTTTATCTTGTCTATATAATGGTGTTATATATTACTTTTGTCAATGAATGTGTTTCTGAATTAGCTATCTAGTTGGTGTGTGTGGTTGTTTTTTTTTCTTTCATTGTGACTACATATGGTTCATGCAAGATGGCTGTTTGAACTAGTCCTATGTGTACACTTTGAGTGTGGGGGCCCCATGCTGGGTATGGGGGAGGCCCTCTTGCGTATCATTTTCGGGGACGAAAATTCCCAAGGAGGGGTGAATGTAACGTCCCGGAAATTTCGTATTTTAAATGGTTCACCTCGAGATGCGGACCAATTGGTCACGTGTTTGACTGGGTCAAATTTAACTTGATTTAACTTAAGATTGGTAATTTTGGGTTGAATAATTTATGTTAATGGAGAGTAGTAAAAATAAGTGTTGTAGTGTACACATGTACGCTAGATGGTTATAGACGCTTAACACCCAATCTAAGGAGAAGACTATAAGAATGAAAGAAAGGGGAAATAAAGGGTTTGAATGGAGTAGTTGAGAAGGGAGTTAAGAGAAAGAGAGAGAGAGTGTGAGGTAAATGTGAGAAATCACACGAAGGCATTGAATACTGTTCTTTGATCTTAGCTCGCAAAGTCTAACGGATCGAGCTCGGGATCGAAGAGAGATTTTTGTTGTGGGTTTGAGAAACCCTAGCAAACTAGGGTCTTGGATCATGAAATCCAACCGATTGAAGGTAAGCAAAAGCCTTGTAATTATTTTCTTATATTAATGTAAATTAGAAAGCTAGGATATATGAAATCAATGATGAATCTGCATGAGGGAGTGATGATAATTGCTAGGGAAAATAAATTCGATCCATAGTTGAGGAGAGACAAATTCGTTCAATTGAAATGAGAATCCGATCGAACGAATTTGGCCTGAGAAGAAGATATGAAGTGAGAAAAAGGTTTCTGAGTAAATCGATCGAACGATTTGAAAATCGTTCGTTCAATTTTAGAAACCGTTCAATTGAAATAAAAATCGATTGAACGGTTTGCTCAGAAGATAAAGAAGTCAAAGGAGAATTCGTTCGAACGAAATAAAATTCGTTCGAACGATGTGAAATTCGTTCGAACGATTTAGAAACCGTTCGAACGATTTGTGAATCGTTCGAACGATTTGGAAATCGTTTGATCGATTTGGTTAAAATTAGGCTTTGATGCCTAATTTAGCTTGTCAATGAATTGTAAGAGAACTTAAACTTTTTGAACCACTGTTAGACGTAGTAGTAATGCTTATCATGCATTGATCATGCCTAGGTTAAGCCGAACCGTTGAGTACTCATAGAAAGATCGGGTTTGAGGATTCAAAGGTTCGAGACGCGTGTAAGGTAGGGAAATATCTAACTAATATACTATGTTGCGAGCACGTATGTAATGATAGTGTATGATGCATGCTTCTTTAAATTTTGTTTTCGAATTATAATGGAAATAATGTAAAGAGTAAAATAGATGGAAATAGTGCATGTGTTTACACAAGTAAAAGAGGAATTGGTTAAGTAAAGAAAGATCATCACAGGGATGTAAGAATAAACAGGCATCGCAGAGATGCAATAGACAAGTGACATCCCAGGGATGTGAGGTGGATAAAAGATCCATGTTAAAGAAATAAATGGTAAGCATGAATGTACGGGCTGAGTGTTATTAACTATTAGCACAAATTCACGATGAATAACTATATTTATTGCACAATTCGATTTAAGGTTTAGAGAATACCCAACTGACGCGGCGGGATAATCGTGACTGACGCGGCAGGATATCTGTGACCGGTACGGCGGCTAATTCGTACAACAGCAGACATCCCAAGGATGTATAGTAGTATTAAGCTCGTCGCCTAAGAAAAAAGGACGAGAAAAATTCTATGAAAAATAGTCTGATTAGACGACGATGGAGGGTATTCCATCGGGGCTCGATGTTATATTGCTCGGGGATTATTTAAGTTAAGATTTAAGTCATGATCTCAGCCTAGTTGCAACTAAGGAATTTAGTAGTCATTGAAAGAAATGCATGATTAGAATGATATAAGTAGTCATATCATTTTGTCACATCTTAAAGTTATCTTCAAGAAATGATTTAATTATGAACGCATGTCTATTCTTCTCATGAAATATATGTTTGTAAAATGGATATATTTGCTAAGATATTGCCCTATTAATCTAGGATGTAGCTCACCCTTTGACTATATGTCACAGGTGATGGTTTAGAATTTGATTAGAATGTCGAAATTGCTACGGACGAGGGTGATCCTGGTGATTCGGAGTACTTTCCGAGGGAGGAGACTGAGCCACCTCCGAAGAGATTCTTCTAGAAGATCTTCGCTGCGTATTTTGATTTGTTTTGATAGTTTAAGGAAGAGAATTACGGCTTGGTACGTCCAGCCTTATTATTTTTTTTGAGAGTAAATGAATATGTAATATTCTTTTACCGAACCATTGAGAGTGACCGTAGTTACGACACTAATGGTTCGGGTTGGTTCTTTTGTTCATGAGGAGTCATGAAATTAGAACTATCTTTTGGGCATGTGTTTTTTTTTGGATTAACGTACTGTAAAAATAGGAGAATTATTTTGCTTTATTTTCTTGTGTTTACTATTATGATTGGGATGTACCAAGTGTTCCGCACTTACATTATGGGGCTTGGCCTTATGGGATGTTCAGATGGCACGGGTTTCGGGGTGCCAAAATCCGGGCCGTCACACACGAAAGCATGACGTAAACGTGTGTACAGGTAGGGAATTTACATTGTTCATTTATCTGTTATTTTCTTATTTACCTCTGACTAGCAAGGTAATATAAGATATATAACTCATGATAATTTAGTACGATGAATGGTTATAGATATGTTGGTTTATGTAAGGATAATGTATAGTTCAATCCGATAACTAGTTATGATATGAGATTGTTCACAATATATTTGTTCACAATATTGTGCTAAGTACAGTGCCATTATGAACCAGTTTTGATCGAGTTAGTTCAACAGAAATACTTTTGCCTCACTAGGTTTATGATAGGTACATGAATGCTTTTGCATGACAATATTGATGACAAAATGTATGTGATCATGATACAAGAAATTTTGATATATGGCTAAGTTAGTTTTCTAATTGATTAATGTCAGATCAGTTTCAATGAATGGTTAGGAAGAATGATGTTCATGTATAATCATGTAGGATAAGATATAGTTCTGATAAGAATAATGATGCTAAGTTCAGTTTGATATATGATTATCTGCTTATTGCTCATGATGTGCACACATACACCCTGCATAGTCATATCTTATTATCCTTGCTGTCAAATACTAGTTTTGCTTCGTTATGAGCTAAGTGATCCCGCTAACTCGGGAGCTTGATTTGCTTGTTCTTGTACATGTACGTTTCCTTGTTTAGCATGATTCCTAATATCTGTTCTACCATATTCAACATGATTATATGTCAGCATGCATGATACAGTAGTCGCATGATAATGAATTGTTTAGACTATAATAAATACAATATAAGCTAAAATATGCTTTGAATGGTATTTTTTGCATTTAGAAGTGAATAAGTACTCTAACATATACATTAGCACTGTAAATTTCTCTGCCGAGCCTTGATGATAGCTCATCCTACGACTTCAATGTCTTAACTGCAGATCTAGACTCGGAGCACGAGGGTGACCCCACCTACCAGCCAGACGAGGAGGAAAAAGAGGAAGACGAAGAGGACGATGAGGAATTCGCTGAAGAATTCTTTCCAAAATAAGTTTGAGAGAGAGAGATATCTTTTAAAAACTTGTATAAACCATGTATGATCTTTTGTTTTGAGATATTTTATACTACATGTATAGATTTTCTTTTCATTGTTTAGATAATGGGTGATCATCATTAGTGGAAAGCTATACATCATATCTGTTAGCCTTGTTTATAGATCTTGATAGTTACTGTTTAGATGAGTAAATACCAATTTTTCCATATTCCATCCTGTCAAAGTTATTTAAATTACTTCTGCATATATATTACTTTAGATATAATTATATGATAGGGTCATGTTAGGTGATCCGACGACGTGACCTTTCATATAACGATAAAGGGAAACGCCGGGTTGTCACATGACGCATCTCCTAATTTTTTAACTCAATAAAACCAGTTAAAAATGAACTTACTGGTCAAATTGAATATCATGAAGATGCTGTCTATACTTTAATACAAAATATTATTCTTCATTTTGTTGGTTCTTGGAACCATCAATATGAACGAAGTAGAGAGTTTCTTCAAAATCTTCGTTGCCCATCTTTAACCCATTTTAGATGGCACAAATATATTTCATGACTAAAGTCATACAACGCAATAATGCTAACAATGAATATTGGAAAGCTAAATTCATTGATGGTCTCCCTAACTTATTTGCTGAAAAAGTTAGAAATAAGTTTCGTGATCCTAATGATCAAAGCACCAATTACTGTTAATTTACCTATGGCCAACTCACGAGTATTATTATTTGTGAACGTTTAAGTTTGTGTAATGATTTAAAATTACACCAACATTTGAAAAAGTAAAGACTCACTGGTAGAAAAGAATTAGATGAATTTTGTGATCAATTCGCCTATGATACTAAAATCAATTTTACTTCTAAAGGAAAAGGAAAAGTATCAAATTATTTCTCTAATCATTCTACACGAAGACATCGTCGTCTTTCCAAAAAGGACAATAAGCCCCCTTCTTCTCGAATGACTCGAGAAAAACAATCAAAATGATTTAGAAATGACATTAAATGTTATAAGTGTCATAGGTTTGGTCATTATGCCAATCGGTGTACAACCAAACAAAAAATAAATCAAATCCATGATGAAGGTTTGAAATTAACCGTATAAAAAATTTGGTTGAATCTAGTTCTTCTGAAAGTGAAGAATTTGATTCAGATGAGATCAATAATCTCCATTCCTCTTCTTCATCAGATGATGAAAATCCCGTTAATTGCAATTGTAACAATATTAATACTTCAAATGATACTTGGCAGACATTTGTTGTCATTAATAATTTAAGTTTCAATGTTCTTATTGAAAATCAACAATCATTATTGGACTTAGTTGATAAAACTGAAGACGCAACAATGAAATCTAAATTAATTGAAGCCTGTATTTCTCTTGCTCGAAAGGAAAGTAAAAAAGAATTAATAGTTGAAAATCTGTATATGATTAGAGAATTATTTAATCGCCTAGAAATTCAAGGTTCAACAAAACTTACAACTATTACTGATCTTAAGCATAAAATTAATTCATTAAAATTTGAATTAATTACACTTAAGCATCAAACTACTAATGACATTAACAAAATACACACTAGACTGAATCTTCTTGAACAAAAAGAAACTTCTTCTAGTAATCAATCAATTTCTAATAATTTCATACCACATGATAATTACTTGAATGCATTGCATCAAGTACCATCTCAAAAGTGGTATATTAAAATCACCTTATTAATTAACCAAGAATTCACTATCGAAGATGCTATTGCTCCTGTTGATAGTGGAGTTGATATGAATTGCATTCAGGAAGGATTGGTTCCTGCTCATTACTTTGATAAAATCACGCAAAGCCTTACTAATGCTAGTGGTTACAAAATGCAAATAAAAAATAAATTGAATTACGTTTCAATTTGCAATAAGGCTGCGTTTGGGAACTTGGATTTGGATATCTTAAATCCAAATCCATCGTTTGTCTCCACCTTTGTGTTTGGATTTGGATTTGGTAAATCCTTCGAAATTTAGAAATCCATGTCTCTATTGTAAAAAAGTGGATTTGTAAATAACGCCTCCTAGGCATTATTTGAAAATCCAAATCTTACACCAGCATATAATTGACTATGTTTAGTGAATAAAAAGCTATTACTCAGTGCTATCATAGGTACGGTTTGACTTGATACTCGACTCGCTTGAGCCAAGTAGTTTTAAGCTTGATCGATCTAGTTAGGCATGAGACAACCCGAATTAAACTGAAGCAAATCGGGCTAAACCGGTGGTAAATGAACTGGATTGAACCAGTACCAGACCCGATCCGAAGTGACCCAACCCAAGCTTAAGTAGTTACTGCAACGGCTAGAAAACTAGCCATTACAATCGTCATAAGGCTGCAACGACTAGTTTTTGGCCATTGCAGCCCACCTTTGTACAGTATACCTTGGTTGCACTCAGGAAAATATTGGTTGCACCCATTCTCATTTAAAAAAAAAGCCAAAATCAAAGAAAACCGAACCAATATGAACTGAACACCAAAAAATAGTTTTGAATCGGGAACGATTTATGTGTTGGAGGAATTCGGTGTAGCAAAATCAAAAATTTCGATCTTCGGTTTGGTTCTATTTGGGTTCAGGAAAAAAAATCGAATATGGGTGCAACAAAAAATTTCTTGGTTGCACCCATTTCAAATTTTCTTTCCTTTTTTTCCCTAAACCCAAACCGATTAAACCGAACCGAACTGAACACTAAAAAATTCAATTTCAGTTCCGGAATGATTTATGTGTTGGAGGAATTCGGTGTACTGAAATCAATATATTTTGGTTCGGTTTTGATTTGTGGTGTACCCAACCGAAAATAAAAAAAATCAGATTCTGTTTGGTTCGATACACCGAATTTGCATCCCTACTTACATAGAATATATGAAGGAAACCAATGAATTATAAATTCTTTTTATTAAAATAATAGCCAAATGAAGTATCTATAAATCCTTGGGCCAAATCTTAAGGCAACGCTTAAACATCCAAACAAGAAATTTTCAAATCCAAATATTTCAAATTCTGAATTTGAAATGCCTGAATTTTAAAAGTGGCATATTAAAATCACCTTAATAATTAACCAAGAATTCACTATTGAAGATGCTATTGCTCTTGTTGATAGTGGAGCTGATATGAATTATATTCAGGAAGGATTGGTTCCTGCTCATTACTTTGATAAAACCACACAAAGCCTTACTAATGCTAGTGGTTACAAAATGCAAATAAACAATAAATTGAACTACGTTTCAATTTGCAATAAGGGAATTTGTATTCCAGCCACTTTTATGATTCTCAAGAATTTAACTCAATTGGTTATTCTTGGAATACCTTTTATCACTTCCATTTTACCTTTAAAAAAGGTTGATGCTACTAACATTTATGCTCAGTTTAATGGACATAATCGTGTGTTTGAATTCCTTGCACAAACCAATTTATTGGTTCCGGATCACCAAGTCAATTTACTTAAAGATGATTTTTGCCTTCATGGCCTCTCTCCATTTTTTCTTCACTCAAGGCATTGGCCAATTCTGGTGGTGACCATTGATAGTAAACACTGGTATTGAATTGCCCATTACTTTAATCACAATGACCATACTAGTCTTGATCTAATTAAATTTATTTCAACACTAACACATTTTCCTATGCAAGTATCATCCAGAACGACAAATACTAATCAAAGTGGGTTATTAATTACTTGGTTATTCTACTAAAACAAGTAGAAAACTTATTAACAATCATTTATTTGCAGATTATGGACAACAATACAAGTAGACTATCAATTGCTAAAAAGACAAAGATGTCTGCAAAAGATAATTCTTCTCCCCAAAGAAAAGCCTATGTTGTTTTAAGAGGATTCCAACCAGGAATTTATTTCTGTTAGCAAGCTTGTCACAACTAGATATATAATTTCCCAAATGCATGATATCAAATGCATAACTCATTTAGAGCAACTCAAGATGCCTTTGCTCTCTTTCAGACCACTTAAAAACTTGCAAAAACCAGTTTTAAGGAGGTACATGATTTAAAAAAAATGAAAAAATCAGTGTTGAAAATGTACCTGATTTCTTCAATCCAGGGGTCTTATCTGATCTATATCAAGATTTAAATGAGATATGGAAAAGTCATATCTCCAATAACAAGAAAAAGGTCAGGCAACATATGAATTCTCTTGCAGTCAAAATCATGACTCAAGAAACAAATATCCATAAATTACATAATGCAGTCCTTTCCTTGCTAAGCGACTTCAATTGGGAAGATGAAAATTTCACTATCGAGAAAATAACCCATTTTCTTGAACTCACAGAGTTATTGGGTACTTATTTTTCAGACCCTATTATTCAACGTCTCAAAAGATGTATGTTTGAAAAAATCAAACATATTCTCCCCACTGAAATTGCTCAGAATATTATTTCTAAAATTGAAGATCATGCAATTAAGATTAAACAGATCTTATTATAAACTTTCCAATTCATTAATTATTTTCAAGGTTATCGTCTTCCAAAATTTTCCATCTATGCTTCAAATTATCTTTATAACCTAGCAGAATGTATCGATTGAGGATTAATCAACCAGCTTGTTTTCCCCCTTAACTCTATTCCAAATTTTCCCAAAATAATCAAATCCATAGTCTTCCATACATCTAAATTCTTTTCAAAAAATATATATCTCACGTTTTAGATTACTAGTACAATTGGATGACGAACCCGATAATAACTCTACCAACCATATCAGATATGGATCATTTGCAAAACCAGAATACCTAAATTCTCATTTGTCCAAATGGAGGACCATTCTGCAATATCCAGTGCCAAAGCAATTTCTCCAAAATTATACTGGATTCAGACATTAATGCACTTTTCTCAAGCTGTGAGAGAAGTTTTTAGAAATAATTATTCATTCAAGATCACTGATGGAAGAAGATTCTTTTTCACCAAGCTTCTTGTGGAATATATGTCCACCCCACAACAAGAAGCCAAAGCTGACAAGTTACTATCACAAATGATTAGCAGAATTAATTTGAAACTTCCAAAATCTTTGGAGATTGAAACTTCAGTCTATGAAGAAGAACTGCTACAAGGCATACTGGATCCTGATAGTCCTGCTTCAGACGATTTGGTATATTACCATAACATTGCTAATCTCATGGAACCATAATCGACAGTATTGTCCCACCCCACCATTATGCTTGGCTAGTTAGCTGTCCTGCCAATAGTCAATAACAGTTGTATTCAAAAATTTGGTCGATAATGCAAGCCAACACCGCTCAATAATTCAATCAATGATGCAAGTCATGACGTCATAAAGCAATTACTTCGGGACGAAGCGACTGCAGCCAGTTATTCTAGAACACGTGTCCCTCGCTCTCACGGACTTCAATCATTTCAAGTCCGTAACCATCTATAAATAACTATGCTTGGGGCTTGTCCAAATACTGAAAAATAACCGAAGAACAAATATTTCTAACTTTTAAAGTTAAGTTTGGTGTGTATCGAAGAGAAGTCTTGCACATCGGTGAGCTTTTTTTCTTTGTTTAATATTCTCTTTGGGTATGCTTTTATTAGTTTAATAGAATTTTTGTCTTTAGTTAATTAAGAGTTTTGTTTCCTTAGATATTATATGATACAATAAACAATTATATATTGTATCTCTTCCTTTCTGTTAATACGATCCAACTCTGTTAATTTGGTATCAAAGCCATGTTCGGCTAAATCCCATTGTAATTACATATGGGGGGTAGGACTGATAAGTCATATAATATACCAATTTATCACCCTTAACATAGTGATGCTAGGACTTAGTTTGCTACTAAGGCATCTAAGCTCAAAGTGGCAGCTATTGCACCTCAGGCACTTTCAGAACTTTTGCCTCTTGATGTTGCAAAGGAATTTTGGAGTGTAGAAGAATTAAAGCTTCTCACTTAAGATTCTTATATTGCTTCTCTCACTATTCTATGAGTTGTAGTCAGCATCTTTTTAATTTTCAAACTCTGGATCTAAGGAGATAACTCATGCTTTTAAACAATTAAAAAAGTAAGAGCTCGACTCAAATTAGTTGTATATCTTATTTGAGTTGGTAAACGGTAACCGACCCATCCATGGGTCAATCTCTTTATGCCAAACCTGTACTTTCACTGATCTGTATGCTCTTAAATAGGTGCACACTTCCCAAGGTTTGACTATTTTTGCATGAAGAGATTGACCTATTCACACTTGAGTGAATTGGTTGGTTACCCTATGGCCTATATCGACATCATATATTTATTTTGATCTGTAGTTGCAACCTTTTGGATCTTAGATATGTGGGCATTTGATTATGATATTTTGGTTAATTAGTTATTTGGTAGGAGTTGCTTTTGTTTCATATTATGCTAATATAACATCCATCATGGCTATAGAAAAATTAAACGAACAGAACCTTCTGGACTTAAATCACCTTAGAAATTTTTATGTGGTCGGAGAACTTTTGGTCTTGTGAGCATTGATTGGACTATTGCTTGCTTGAAAATGAGTAAACTTAGAGTGAGATTCTTTTAGAACTATTGTATCTTCAATCTAATCATTTCTGAAATTTCCAGAGGCAAAAAGAAGAATTCCCTCAATGTTGCTAAGAACCCATGCCTATTACATAAATATGTTTATGACAACATTGACACAAGAAAACTAGAAATTTTCACTAAATTATTCAAACATAACTTGCATCAGAAACATATACATGATAAAGAAAAGTACATCCTCAAGTTTTCCAACTAACCTATAATGACCAATTCTGATTAGACGTATGCGCACGATGAGCGACTTAGATTTTCGAGGACAAAACTTCTTTAAGGTGGGAAGAATGTAACATCTCGAATTTTTTTTTGAAACTCGTAGGTCCTAATTTGGGGTGCGTGTGAGTTACGGTATGCGTCACTGTTTTGGATTTTCCAAATAAAATCATCTTGGGTCCGTTTGGACTCCGTCTGAGATTTTTGGACCAAAACTTATACATAGTTGTGATGTATTAGACCGAATTCAGTGGATAAGTGATTTGGGTGTGCAGGTCCCACATCGAACTAAAAGTTTAGTTTGTATAATAGTTAACACCTTGTTTAGGTGTATGTGCTTAACACCGAACCAAACTAGTACGCCATTTTGGGTGTGCGAGCTTCACACCGAACCGACTCCCTTAGTTGTAAGTGAAACTTCCTTTGAAAGTTTCATTCAGTTGAAAGAGAGAAATGAGAAGAGAAAGAGAGGAGAGAAGAGAAAGAGAAGAGAGAGAAGAAAGCCCTATCTCCCTTGCCATCCTTCTTAATTGTCGTTGTTCTCCCTCTCAAGCTTCATCTTCTTCGTCGATTATCGCAAGAAGGGCATCGGCCGTGGCGCGATTATGATAAAGAGAAGCGAGAGAGCTCTATTCTCTCAAACCCTCTTTTGCATTTGTGACCCAAACTCTATTGATCTCTCTCTAGATTCTCCTTCTTCACTCAAGGAAGCTTTGGTTGGTTGAATACATCAAGAAGAATCGATCTTTGACTCCGTTTCAATTAGAATAGAGAGAGGGTTTCAAACCGATGGAAGAATGCCGATTCTTTGATATGATCATCATGGGCGTTGCGTGCTCGATTCTAGGAGGTAAAATGCACAATTAATTCATATATTGAACTTGCGTTAAGTAGGATAGGTTGTATGCTATGGATAGAGTTTTAATTTGGGTGATTCGGACCAAGGGAGAAGAAGCCCGAAGGGCTATAGAATCTATCAAAATTGATCGATAGAATTTTGAATCGATCGATCGATTTTGATAGAACAGAGATATGTAAAGATTTATGAAGGAATCGATCGATTGATCGAATTTGAAACTGTTTGATCGAATTGGAAATCGATCGATTGACTTGTATAAAATAGGGATTGAAAAATATATATTTTGGGAAATCGATCGATCAAATTTCTCTGCTTTGGAAATCGATCGATCAATTTGTTCTATTTTGGTTGGTTCAATTTTTCTTGGAAAAACTTTGGAAAACTTCGAGCAAATTTATTTTTCGTCACCATTGACGCATAGTATGATCTTAATGTGGTTAAGAATGGGAGATCGTATATGATGACCTTTGGATGGCTCCGAACCTAAGGTAGGGGAAACTCATTACTCATTGAATTTTTGAATTGATTTCATAGATATCATTGTAGGATTAATGAAGTGATCAAAACTCTTTGAAATTGATGCCTTGAATCTGATTTGACGTGATATCGGTTTGAATTAAGTTGTGATCTTAGCAAAGGATTTAGAGCTTGTTGATTTGACTGTAATAAAATATTTTGGACTGAAAAGTGATAATTGTAATTTGAAATCGAATTTGTAAGATTGACTGCATTTGAGAAATTGAATCTTGTTAAGTCTAAGACCCATTTTGTAGGAATATTGGAAGCTGACAATCCTTGAACTGTTAACATTGAGATATCTATAATATAAGTTGCATTTGGATATCGAATGATATGACGTTAACTCTGATATTAGTAGACTGGATATTGACTGCGTGATTGTACACTGCATGCATACTGGACCGGTACGACGAGTTTTTCTGTACATACTGCATACACTGACTGGACCGGTATGGCGGGTTATTCATACACACTGTACACTGCATGCATACTGGACCGGTATAACAAGATTTTTTCGTACATACTGCATAAACTGACTGGACACCGATTGAATGACTGTACACTGACTGGACTGGTATGATAGGTTATCCGTATACATTGAAAGATATTGGAAGATGTGAACACACTGGACGATAGAAATCTGAAGTCTGAATCTTAGGACATTGAACACTGTAAGATGTGAACACTGTGAGATGTGAGTAGGGAATACTGAATTTTGTAAATCATTGAATAGCTAATCTATTTCCACTTTTGTTTCAATCATTGAATACTTACTCTGTTTTCGCTTTTGTTTCAATCATTGAATACTTACACTGTTTCCGCCTTTGTTACACTCATTGAATATCAGCTCAATTCTGCTTTTGCTTATGCTCAGTTTCGCTTTTGCTTCTTTAATTAAATCTATGCGATAATATGATAAGAAGTCAATTGAATTTAAGATTCTTCTACTGAGCTTAGACTGTTAGCTCACCCAGACTATACGTCATAGCTGTAGATTTTGATTAGGACCTTGGACTTGAAGAGGATCCAAGTTACGTACTGGAGAAAGAACCTCAATTATATTTGGTACAATGATTTCTGAGATTTGAGCTTGGTATATTATAGAGTTTCAATTTTTGTACATATTTGTATACCACTGTCTAGGTGATGGTTAGTCATCACCGGTGGTTTATTTTCGTTATTCTGGTCATGTGTCTGTATAGAAACGAAATATTTAGTTATGCAATTTATTCTACAACTGCTTGATTTTGCAATATGTGTGAATCTACCAAGTATTCTGTATTCGGATCGTGATTTGTACGACCCGACGGTCCGAGTTTTCCCATTTGGTTTAAAGTTTAAAGAAAAAAAAAATTATATCTTAGAAAATTGTGTTGGAAAAATCCGGGCTGTCACATAACCCAACTTATGGATATCACTTAGTAAGGTGTTTCCATTAGATTATATCAGGTTTCCTTTTGTTGGCTTGCAACTTCCCCTTTTTGTAGTTTTCCTTCTTTTAGAAATTTATGAGATTTATTGGAAATACATGTACACTATCATGATACAATGACAATAAACGATCATTTGATATGCAATAGATTCATAAAAAATTACACGAAATGGATTTTTCATGGCGAGGATATACTTCAAGAAAGTTCTACAAAGAATAATATGGTAGATAGTGAAACTGATGATCATAACACGAGTGACGACATGATGGGTATGTTGTATGATGCTTTTGGAGTTTAAGTCCCAAACAAAGATTTAGAGGGTTTGGTGCAGGAAGAGAATTATTTACCAAATGCTAGTGTTGCTAAATTTTATAAATTAGTGCATGATGGGGAGCAAAATTTGTATCCAGGATGTAAATCACACACAAAAGTATCCTTTATTATGAGGTTATGGCATATTATATATCTAGGTGGATGGAGCAATAAGTCGTTCTTTATGTTGCTTGACTTGTTAAGAGGTACTTCCCGAGGGGCCAACATTCCTAGAAATTTTTTTGCAAAATAAGAAGATTATTTCAGACTTAGGACTGAACTATAACAAAATCGATGCATGCCTAAATGATTGTATGTTGTATTGGAAGGAGTCATGCGACATTTGTGGCTCATCAAGATGGAAATCTGTAGAGGAACATTCAAAAGTCAGTAAGAAAAAGAGTCCGACAAAGATTCTACGTCACTTTCCCTTAAAACTACGACTACAGAGGTTGTACATGTCATCGAAAGTTGCGAGTGACATGAGATGGCATGATGAGGTTCACACTAAAGATGGGGCATTAAGGCATCCTACAAATTCTCCAGCCTGGAAATATTTTGATGTCATCAATCCAACCTTTGCACCAGACTCTCGTAGTGTTAGACTTGGGTTAGCGAGTGATGACTTTAACCCTTTTGGGAGAATGAGTCTCGTGCACAGCACATGGCATGTCATACTTATTGCATATAATTTTCCACCATGGTTGTGCATGAAACAACCTAACATGATCTTGTCGTTGATTATACCTGGCCCTTCAGGCCTTGGAAATGACATCGATATATACTTGAGGCCGTTGATAGAAGAGTTGAAAGAATTTTGGGAATTTGGGGTGGAAACATACGATTCGTCAAAGAAGGAGGTATTTCAATTACATGCAGCATTGCTTTGGACCATTAGTGACTTCCCAGGGTATGCCATTTTATCTGGTTGGAGCATGAAAGGGCACTTGGCATGTCCTTCACGACATAAAGATACATGTAGTTGATACTTGTGCTATGGTAGGAAGCAATGCTATATGGGTCATCGTCGATTTAGTGCTAGATCATAAGTTTTGAAAACAGAAACAATCTTTTGATGGAACTCTAGAGGTCAGATCACCTCCCATTCCTCTGTTTGGGTCAAATGTGTTGCATGAGTTGGAGAACATTAAACATATTTTTGGAAAGCAGTCTGTTAGGAAATGATCAAAAACCATGAAGGATAACAACATGCCATATAATTGAAAGAAGAGTATCTTCTTTGAGTTACCATGTTGGAAGCATAATTTACTTCGTCACAATTTGGATGTCATGCACATTGAAAAGAACGTATGTGACAATTTGATCAGAACTTTGTTGAATATTGATGGAAAAATGAAGGATGGTTTACAGGCACGTCAAGACTTGATGGCCATGGGTATGAGACAGGAGTTTCACCCACAGTGGTCAGCAGATAAGAAACGAGCTTATTTACCATCTGCATGTTATTCCATGGATAAACATGAGAAAGAAATATTCTGTAATGCCTTGCAAAGTTTGAAAGTTCTAGATGGTTACTCCTCTAATATTGCAAGGTGCATCAATGCTAGAGAACACAAGATATTTGGACTATAAAGTCATGATTCACATGTAATAATGCAACAATTTTTGCCTTTGGCTTTTCGGAAGACATTGCCAAAGAATGCTTCTTCTATGTTGATAGAATTGAGCAACTTTTTTAATGAATTATTTTCTAAAGTCTGTTGAATTGAGGATTTAAGACATCTCGAGGAGCGCATTGTAGTAGTTCTTTGTAAATTAGAGCGGCTGTTTCCACCTGCATTCTTTGCCATTATGGAGCACTTGCCTGTACATTTGGCATCAGAGGCTCGACTAGGTGGACCTATTCATTATCATTGGATGTATCCCATCGAATGGTATGTCCTGCACATTATAAAATATACTTAATAATTTCATAGATTGCTTGTAATTTCACTTACACAAAATGATTATTTTCATTTTCTTGTAGATACTTACATACATTAAAGTCATATGTTCGGAATAAGGCTCAACTAGAGGGGTCCATTGTAGAAGTGTACCTTGCTGAAGAATGTATCACATTTTGCTCTAGGTACTTAAGCAATGTTGAAACCAGGTTAAACCGTCCTCCAAGGAACCGTGACACTTCCTCAAATATAAATTTTGAACTATTCACTCTTAGCAATATAGAATGGATGCATACACATCGGTATTTGTTGTTCAACAATGAAAAAGTCACAAGTTATCTAGAGTAAGCTCTTTCATTTCATAAGTTTATTTTCACTGTGTATTCAATGTTAATGTTAACGAAATTCATTTCATATAGGCAACATTTTACAGAATTAGAGATGGAGTAACCACAATCTTCTCCCCATGAAATTCAAAAATTGCATAATGAGCAATTTATCAATTGGATTCGAGATCATGTAAGTTAAAGCAATTTATATATTTGCAATGAGCCATATTTTAAGAAATTTGGATTGTATTTTAACCTTATTGTATACTTCAAATAGGTTAAGAAGTTGCTTAAAGGGAATAGTCCATTACTTGAAGGAGTTGATGTGCTCACCCTTGGTCCACGTTCTCTAGCAAAAAGATTAACCACTTATACCATTAGTGGATATAAATTTCGGACTGTGGAGAAGGATAATATAGCCAAAACTCAAAATAGCAGTGTTGCTGTCACTGCAACAATGCCAAGCTATGCAAGTGTGTAGACACCCAAAATTGGCCCAAGGCCTGATCGAAATATAATTCGAGAGAGGTGTACCCCCGAGCTTCCGATAGCACCTCCCGTATCCTTAAGAGTCTTCCCAAACTCTTAGAAACTTACCCAAACCCTTAGGAATTACCCCCAACCCTTAAAAACCTCTCCAAACCCTTAGTTAACCCTCTCGGGCCATGGTCAGAGAGAGATGTGCCAGGGTTGGCAGGAACCTCTATTGAGACTGAATCTTATATCATTGAAATATAGAGGTAATCAGCTTTCCAATAAGTTAAGAATCACCTCAATCCGAGTTATATGTCAAAAGTTACGGCGATCCGAGCAGTGCCTAGGAGCTACACTTGGTTTGTGCATTCATGGCGCATGTATTACATGCGCCAAGCCATTTTTTTTTCCAAAAATGGCTTGGCACATCTAATATACACACCAAGTATATGTGGGACCAGCCTCGGGCTCTGAACTTCCAGACACTGTAGCTATGCTTGGCGTGTGTAATACACGCCAGGCTTAGCTACAGTAACCATGGTTTTTGCTCGAAATTCACTTTTAGGGTTTGACTTGTTGACCATCTCAATGTTTAGGATGGGTTTCATTAGGACTGTCGCACCCCTGATAATCCTATTTGCAACCCTTTAGTCATTTGAAACTTCACCCAAACATCCACCATTGAAGCTCATTGCCCACATTTCCAAGCTTTCAAAATCCTAGGAAACCTTAGATTAGAAGATTACCTAATTGCTAAACCTAATTAGCACTTAAGCACCTTCCTAACCTCCCTTTTCCTATAAATAGAGAGGCACCCCTCCCTTTACAAAGGCTTGAATAATTTTCAAAGAGAGAAGCTTTTCCTCCCTTTGGTGCACCCATTCCATACCAATTCCAGAATTCAAAAGCCCGTCATAGACCCCATCTTCCACCAATAAAACCTTGATTTAGGAGAGAACCACCCCCTAGCCTTCTTCCTCTACCCCTTAGCTATCAAGCTTTAGAGGTTAGAACACATTCTCCAATCATTTAAGCTATCAGAAGCTCGTCAAGTGCACCTACGCGAAGGTCCACACTTGTGCTACAAGAGCTCGAGAGCTCCAACTCTCCCCTCTATTCCTCTGCTTTCTTAGCTTTTGCTCTACCCTTGAATTTGTGCCATTACGCCATCGAAATCTCGATAGTGGCGGAGGGGAACAAATAGGGTTAAGGTGCCTTAGGGCAAGAGGAAGTGCTCTTTTCTTTCTTATTTTTATAGTTTATTTTGACTACAAGTAGAGACCACTTTTAAGCGAGTTGGTCAGGTGCCTAACACCTTCTCGATCGATAATCGAAGCCCCTACCCAAGAGACTTTGGCATAGACCGGTGAATCAGAATAAAATTTTTGGTACTTCGGTGCCTATAAAATTGATTTAGGTTTCCTGGGACACCAAAAGCTCCGGGTGGCAACTCTATAATTTTTTTGAGAGTACGCATCGTCACGACAGGATCGTCAAAAATCTCACAGTTGCATAGATGGCGATTCTGTTGGGGAGTAGCTAGTAAAATGGTTGTCCGCATCCTTGAGAAGATGCTCGTCATCTATTGAGATTGGAGCGAAATGTTACCATTCTCTTTATGAGCCTATAGAACATCGATCCGCACTGCTACAGGGGCAACACCGTTCTCCCTTGTATATAGAACTGAGGCCGTCCTGCTGGTAGAGGTTGAAGTACCCTTGCTCCGTATACTCCTTGAGTCAGGTCTACCAGAGGCCGAAAAGGAGAGGTCCTGCTTTGAGCAGCTGAACCTGCTGGACAAGAAGAGGCTCCTAGCCTTGTGTCATACCCAGGTGTACCAGGGGCGAATCGCACACGCTTACAATAAACGTGTTTGCGGTCGAGATCTGAAGGTAGGAGACACCGTACTCAAGAAAATCTTTCCATCCCTTCACGCCGATCTGAGAGGGAAATTCAGGCCTAACTGGGAAGGACCTTACGTCATTCGAGAGGTGCTCCTAAGATACACTATCAGCCTCACCACCATGGACGGAGATCACTTTCCTGATCCCATCAACGCTGGATACGTCCGACGATTCTACTCCTAGTCTTCGCGGTAAAGTAAGTATTGACAAAAATGGATACGTGACTGCTTAAGGATACTTTAAAAAAAGGCCATCATTTCAAAGCCTAGTAGCTAAAAAGCATCCCTGAATACTCATATCTCTTGCTACACCAGTTGAGCTGTTAGCCTTTCTTTCATCAACCCTTCCCAAAAAAGAAAATGCATGTATATACCAAATAGAAAAAATAATAAAGAGTTACCATCAAATTCAAAAAATCAGAAAAGTAAAATCCCAAAAGAGGATGTTTGTAAAAAGCGCAAAAAGAACAAAAAAAAAAAGAAAAAAAAAAAGAAAAGAAAAAGTGAGGCATGTATAGTCAAAACCCCCAAGGAAGAAGTGTATTATGGCAGCCGTAACCCAATCAAGGAAACCTTTTAAAAAACCCAGAATACCTTCAAAATTCCTAACCTATCCCATGACCACGATACATTTCAAGAAAAAGCCTTCTTTAAGGTCTACAAGCAGTCATAGTATCCATTGAGTCAGCGCGAACCAAGCTGAGAGACAACGAAGAATTCCATTTAGCCGGCTATGATGGAATCGACGCCCATGTCGTGACCTTTGATAAGATAAAAGAAAAAAATAAAAATAAAAATATACAAACTCAAAGCAAATAGGACATGGTGAAAACCTGAAAGGGCGCCATGGGTAAAAAGAGCGAGCTTGTGCGAATCAGGTGAAAATCTGAAAAGGCGCCTAGGGTAAAAATGTAAACTCATGGACGTAGTGAAAACTCGAGAGGGCGCTGCAGGTAAAAAGAGGGCAACAACGGGCACGATGGAAACCCACGTTGGGTGTTGTGAGTAAGAAAGTTGAAAAGAAGAAATAAAAAAGAAAATAAATAAGATCCCCTCGGTTCCCCTCCCACATTACTCGATTCTCGATGGGGCCGCTCATGTTAGCTCAAATTCGGGTCCCGACCAAGAATATTTTCGTAACTACACCGTCAAACGTATGACCCTGGGTAAGGAGAAAAAGATTGATTCAATCCAAAGGAATAAATGTTTTGGCCTTGATAAAAATTACTGAATTCCACTCAAGACTAACCATGAAAGGGGGGTTCGACCATGCTCAAAAGGGGACCTGTCATCTCCCCGCTAATTAAGGCATCAAACAAAAAAAAAAAGGGCAAGGAGACCATTTTTGTCAAAGATAACAGATTTCTCTTCCCCATTTTCACACCCACACTGTGTGCACTACCACAGGGGAAGGAGTCCCTTTTTACAAAAGATAATAGACTTTCTTTTCTGTGCCCATACTATGCAGTTTCCATCTCAAAACAAGTCCATCAATCAAAGGAGAAATAATACTATTTTGTAAGATAATAGATTTCCCTTTCTCATGTAGAAACTTGTATACAGCTGACACCACATCCCAAAAAATAATATGTGAGATGTCTTGCTTCTTTCCTTCTTCCAAAAGTGCAAAAACAATAAAAACATAAAGAAAATATGTATATAAAAAAGATATATCTAATTAGGAGTTTCTGACGCCCCTTTCTATGGTTTTGATCTATGCAAAAACGTATGTGCAAGATGGAGTCAATGACCCAACTCGCGCTTCAAGGCACGTATCTCTTCACGTAAAGCATCCTCTCGTACATCCCTCTCCATCATCCAGCACCATGAAGACTTTTATATCGCTTCCGGGATGCATCAGTAGCACCAAGGGCATCACTCAACGACCCTTCCAGATGAAGGACCTCACACTCAGCTACATCGGCTCTGGCTTCTGCCACCTCTGCTCTAACCATTTGTTTTTCTAAATTCTCATGCAGGATTCACTTCTCATCCATCAGTAGCTCAATATGGCTCTAAAGCATCGACTCCTTCCTTGGCTAAGGCACCGCCGTATCACTGCTCTCTGCCTGATCCAAGTGACCAATAGCAATCTCCTCAGATAGTAACCAGGCCTCGTACTTTGGGGAGGACAAAACCAAATTTCCCTACTCTAAATTGCATATGAGCATCGACTAACTCGTCTCCCAAAGAGCAGCTATCCTATCCATGTTCCCAGAGGACCTCCTAGAAAAGATCAAATGACATAGAGGAGGTTTTTCCACAACACCTTAGCAAGTGCACAGGGCACTTGCTGAGAACAACAAAACTGGCGCAACACCCGAAATTAGAAGTAATAAGTGCTGCCGGTCAAACCAAGGAGAGTGATACCCTCGTAATCTTTGGAGCGGACGACCGGAAAGGTCCGACCTAACCAAGGAAGCCTCCACACCAACTCGGCTTCGGTCAGCCAAAGCTTTAAACCCTACATGTCTCCCAGTGGAAGCATATGGCATCTGCCCAAAAAGCAGTGGGTCACCTCACCACGACCAATATAAAAATGAGGCATGGGTCCCAAAATGGCAAGGTTCTCCCCTAGCAAAATCTGAAGCAGAAGCGGGCATCCCCTAAGGCACACCACCTTGCCCAAGGCAAAAGTGTCGAGGTAACAATAAAGCTCAGCCAGGATCAGATGTATCAAAAGCGGCCTCCCTCTAATTTGGTCAAGACACCACAGAGTGCAAGTGAGAATCTTTTTCCCCTAGTGAAGAAAAGAACCTCAGAGATTAGACCAAGAGCAAAAGCCTTCACGTTATAAACATTTCTAACTAACATTTTTCACAGGCTCTCGTCACCAAAAATTTCTCTCAGGAATTTCATCGAACACCTGGTGGGCCCTCCCATGAGACTTTTTTCATAATCAAATTTCTTCAAACCCAAAGTCCTATGGACGGCTTTGGCGTAACCCGGCTTCGACATCACTCTCGCATGACCTCTGCGCATCTTTAGACCTGACAAGCTAGAGAGTTCTTCAAGTGTGGAAGACAACTCACGATTTCCAAAATGAAAGACATGGGAATCCACTTCCTAAAAGGAGGCCGCCACATGAAGAAGGTCCCATAGTTGAGGAATGTCAAGAAAAGATGAGAGGCGGGCCAACCCAAGCTCATTCAAACCTACGAGCTTGCTCTCATTCAAACTCTCTAATCACTTCTTTAGGAAACTGTGCCCCATGCCCAATGAGGGAAGTATAGTGGTCCTAGGCCCCTATGAGAGGCGGGGTGAAGAAGTGGGTTCATTGACATACAAAGATGTTCCCAAGGATACAAATTTAATGCAGGACAATGAACCAACCCTTGAGAAAGTAAGGAGAAAAGCAACAGCAAAAAGTACCAAGCCTAAGTTAAGAGAGAAGGAAAAGAGTGCATTCTGGGGCTTAAAAGGCCCATCTTTCCTCAAGAAGCTCTTGGCATGTGTATTACATGCGCCAAGCATTTTTTCCCAGGTTTGGCCTGGCGCATGTATTACACACGCCAATGCATTTTTTCCTAGGTTTGGCTTGGCGCATGTATTACATGCGCCAAGCCTTTCCTTTCCCAGGATATGCTTGGCATGTGTAATACACACGCCAAACCACTAATGCCCCACAAGAAAGATAAGGTTTTGGGGGGGCTTATTCTTGTTGGCCCCCTAGCCAGCCCACCTGCATTTCCTGCCTGTTGCTTAAAAATAAAAAGGAGAGCGTGCTAGACCACATATAGGGATACAAATTTCGGTCACATTTAACTTATATGCATTTCTCCATGCAGGAAAGGCTTGCACAGATAAGAAAATGGTGGGCAAGTGTTAACCAAGGGTATGACCCCAAGGCTTTTTTGCTATCAATTGAATCCGCCCTGCAAAAGAGCGCCGATATACCATAACAGAGATGGAGTAGACAACAATGAGGGAAAGCAATAAACATTCATCCAAAGGAGTGAAACTAAAAAAAATATTAATATAGCATCATATGGTCCCTTACATATTTCTAAAATAAAAAAATAAAATAATATATATGTCCCAAAAGTCTTAAAATTCAAAAATTTAAAAGCAAAGCCTAATCCTTATTGGGACCCTTGGACTTCCTGCGACTGCACGAGGAGCTCTGATATGTCCTGACATCTCCCACTCGGGCCCACGCCTGAGAGAGTCGGCTAAGCAGGGAGCGTGACTTCTTTTCATGAGCACGCTGTAGGTCGGGCCCAAAGTTAGCAATCATGATCCATCAAAATATAAAAATAGTAAGGCAATGATCAGAACCAGTCAGTATATACTCACCACTTCCATGTCTCGAAGATCAACAATATTGCGATAATACTCTACCTGGTTCACAACCGACTCATAGTCATACACAAAAAGGAAAGAGACATCAGCTACAGGAGCCACGGGCGCTAGCACATATATTTTCTTGAGAAACAAGCATGCAGAAAGAAAAAAAAACTTGCTTACCCTAGGAATCAATTCAGGAGGGGGGGATCCGAATCACTTCAGCAGATATGAGGCCCCGCTCCTCTACGGCCGTACATAAACCTGAAAGAAAGACGTCATCAAGGCGTCTAAAGTCCCCTGGACCTCCGCAGTCGAACTACCAAAGGCACCCATACCAGAGGGGCCTGAGGGACCTTCTCCCGTAACCTCAGCAATACCCGTCGCCGCCTCATCATCATCATCATTAGAGTCACCTCCCTAGTCGAACTGTGAAAAGGAGCAGAGTTTCAGTCAGTAGAAGCAAAACTGAATCAGAATCACTGAAAATTTGCCTAAGAAAAGGGAGACCCGCCTGAGATCGCGGACCACCAAAGGCTAAGAAATTAGCACCAAGTACGAAACACGAAAGAATGAACCGGTAGGGCAAGGACTCATACCATAGCTGGTACCCCCTGGGCATGAGGAGATCATTGACGGGGACCCCACGATGAAGAAACCAAGCAGGAGGAGCCTACGACATGATAAAGTGGGCTCGATACTAGTGGACCACCCTCTCTCCCAGGTAATACGCCCTGGCCCAGGCCCCATAGAAGAAGACGATGCGGCGGTCAACAAAGAAGCGAGACAGACCCACAACAGCTCGATCCCAAAAAGGAGAACCAATGTAGGGATCATAGATAACCTACCTAGATAGAAAAGCATCTTATCAGCCAAATAGCAGAACAAAAAGAAATGCTGAGAAAGAAAAGAGAGAAATAGCCATACCTGCTTCAGGATTAGTAGATCGAACTGGGACCTCAGGCTCATCTCTAAATGCTTCATACCAACATCCCTGCGGTAGTGCATGTTCTAGTTTCTTATGAGCGGATAGGTGGATACATCAGAGTGAAGGAGGGGGCGGCTAGGCTGGAAGTGCAGATATCCCCAAACCTAAAAAGAGTGGCATACATAAAAAATGTGTCACAGGTAGGGAATGACTAACCAACAAACCAAAGAAAGCAAAGGAGCCAGGGGTAACCTCTACGGCAGGCCAAAAACTGACAACAGACTTGGCATTCTTGACTGAGACCCGAGCCAGGCTAGACATTATCACGGCCTATCCAGTCCCGCCCTAGTCATATTGGTGCACATTGGCCCAATTTACAATAAGACTAAGCAAAGACAATGAGACCCGACGACCACTGGCATTTGAAAAAAGAGTCTTGCACAGCAGGAAGAGGAGCGAGATGCGAGCCAACATCACCACATGCTCGGGCTCAATGAAGATGTCCGCATCAGGCTGACCCAAATCCACCAGTTCATTCTCTTTAAATAGATCAGACTGTCATGACATTTTAACCTTGGAGGCATGCAGATTTGTGAAGGTGAGATAATCCCCGATTAGTTGAACCACCTCATCCCGACTGGGCACGCGAAGGTTAGCCACCGGTATACCCCCCATCCGAATCCCCGTAATCATCGACCAATCAACGGGGGTAGAGTCATCTCCGCCATGGCCATGTGAAATGTCATAGTCTCGAGATGAAAGCGCTCAATCAAGGCCCTCAGATAGGTCCTGTCAGCGTGCATGGCAGGGCACGAGAGGAAATCCTTGAAACCGGCCTGGGTAAGAAGGAACTTCACGACCGGAGGGAGGTAGAGATATAAGCACTGGAGGTCCAACCAGCCTCCTCGAAAGGTTTTGGAAGGAAAGTCTTGCATCCAAATAAAGAGGTATCAGATCCTGAAGATATTGTAAGCTCGTACAAAGAACAATAACAAAGCTTTTTACCTTGCCGACGATCCCAAAATTCGAGATATGAGCATATTGCTGATGAAGGAGACCAGTATAGGCGTCCTCGCCTTGCATTTTGAACCAGCTACCGGAAGAGCGTTGCACCACAAAAAGTTGCTCCCCTCGGGAACCATAGACCACTTCCGGCCCCTCTTGTTCTTGCCCCTACTCTTGCCCATGCTCTTCCTCACTCGACATTCTGAGACGGACACAAGCAATGATATCAAGATATGTCAGTAACAAGACATAAGCAGGTAAATATGCCCCTTTCATGTTTCCATCAATCTTAAACCATCATCATTGCAAAAAAAAAAAAAAAAAATAATACATAAAAAAAGGAGAAAGGGGTTGAGGCCCAAAACCCCCACATTTAAAAAAGAGAGTCTTTCTTTTTCCATATATATATATATATATATATATATATATATATATATATATGCATACACAATAAACATACAAAAATCCAAAAAAAAGAAAAGCAAACAATGAATAAAATACAAAAAAAGAGTCTTTTTTCCAACAAATAAAAAAATCATTACAATTATCTTACATTGCAAAAAAAAAAAACAATAAAACACCATCTAGATCCACACAAAAAAAAAGAAGAAAGAGAGGCTCCTAATCACATCAACAAGTGAAGAAAAAGAGTAGGGCATCACTAAAAAATCATATTTTTGCTCAAAATCGGGGCCAATGCACATGGAATAGATCAAGGAAGAGATGAATAATCATACTTGCAAGAGGAATCACTCATTCATCATTCAAAAAATAAAAAATCTTAACCACATTGCAAATTATTCAAGAAAAATCAAAAGAAAATGAGGTTAAACATTGATTACCTTCAAGAAAAATTAATCCTTGATCCGGCGCGGAGCATGTGTTTGATCGGCACGAGCAAACTCTGGCGATGAAACGAGGTTCAAGCAATCCAAGGGAACCCTAGAGGGAGGTTCTGTTTTAGTTTGGAGAGAGGGGGAGAGAAAGATCTTGAAAATACCCCTCTTTGGCTTGGGCTTGGCCATTTTAAAGGCCCCCTAGTTTTGGCTTGGCGTGTGTAATACACACGCCAAGCATTATTTGGCCCATTTTGGCCTGGCACATGTATTACACACGCCAGGCTATTCCTGGCCAGATTTGGCCTGGTGTGTATAATAGACACGCCAGGTTATTCCTGGCCCTTTTTGGCTTGGCTTGTGTGTTGCACACACCGAGTCCGATCTTCCTCGGACTCAAGGAGGTGCACACGCCCCCAAACGACACGTCAACTTCCATTTGACCTGTTCGATAGGCTGTGCTAAAATAAATGGTTCAAGATCAATGAGCTTGCTCGAAATCCCGAACATACATAAAATTCTACATAAAATCACAAAAAATTCACCCAAAATAATACAAAAATCCACATAAGATAATAAAAAATTCCACATAAAATCATAAAAAATTCCACATGAAATCATAAAAATTCACACAAAATAAATACAAAAATCCATATAAAATCATAAAAAAATTTCACATAAAATCCCACGTAAAATAACAAAACATTTTACATAAAAATAAACGAAAAGCGACATGTACTCCTAACAAGTGTTGTGACATCAATTCGCTCCACTCAGGTAATCATGCTAAATCAATTTTGAGACCAATGAGTTTGCCCAAAGACCTCAAACCTTGCTTCACGCAGGGGCACCCGTGGCTAGTCAAATGGGGCAATCAATCCCTCACATGATTGAACACAAACTATGGACCTTCGCGTATTTGCTTCACGCCTATCTTTGAGTATGGGTCGATCCCCCTCTCACTTACAGAGCTGTTTTATTTAGAATAAAACTTGAACATCGAACATCTTCAATCATTTCGAGAAGCGGATATTTTTCCTAGCATATTGGGCTTTCGCAACTCGGTCCACCTCGGTTATGCCTAGTAATGTCGTTAAGTGCTTGGGGATCGATAACCTTGAGAAACGGATATTTTTCCCGACATGCAGGACTTTCGTTTTCTCACCATATTACCCACCTAATATTTGAGGTTCATTTTTGAATACGGTGGACCTGTCAATGATTTCTTGGGCCTCTTTGGATGTGTCTTGTCTTTGATATTCGATCATTAGTGATCAGATACTAAAGAGGGGCATCTGTAGACACCCAAAATTGATTCAAAGCCCGATCGAAACATACTTTGATAGAGGCACACTCCCGAGCTTTTGATAGCACCTCCCGTATTGTTGAATTATCTCAGAGTGCTGCTATGTTATTGGTGAGAAAAAAGTAGTGAAGGAAAATAAATCAAAAAGTGAAGAGATGGAAATTAGTTAAAATAACAAGTCTGAAATACACAACCTGCAAGATATAGGGCTATTGTAGAAAGTTTTGAGTAAGTAAGAGTTTGTCCCACAGATAAATTGATCTTTTAGTAGGCCTCCAGCTCTGGCTACAGATCTGACAATCCTAAAGAAAGGAAGTGGAGTGCCACAACAACACTAACTAATACTAAAATAAAAGAAAGAAATTGCAATCCTATCCTAAAGAAAGGGTTATGAAGAAGGTAGTGATGGTGTGTGATGAAATAAAGATAAAATTGATGGGAAGTAGGCAATTAAGCTAAGGTTAATTCAGTTATGTAACTCAAATTTAGGGCTGTCTTTACAGCAATCCTTTAGATGGCTACAAGCAAATCTGTAAGGAAGAAGTATCCAACTTAACTCTTATGATTTGACCTATTCTCTTAAGGCTATAACCTGCCCACTTCAATGGTCACAGCTTATCCAATAGAGAGGATCACACCACATGAGTTAAATAAAAAAACCAATCTGACCCAAGGGCATGAATTGATCTTAAGGCTATAACCTATCCACTTAAATAGTCATAGATTATCCAATAGATGTCCTCCACCCAATGGCTCAAATTAGAACATTAAAACCATTATAGACACCATGTATGCTAGGCTACAAGCACAGACATCCATGGGGGCAAACAACTCTTGAAAAATCATTGAAAACCATAGTTGTTCAAAGGCTATTCGGAGACTTTAAATACAGCTGGTCATTGCTACAATAGGCTTGCAATGACTCAGCTCACAAGTCTGCAATCTCTACAGAGAAATCAGATCTAATATCTGATGTTGGTCAAGTAAAATAGAGGAGAGCTTGTTCTTGCAACAACCTCTCACAAGGCTACAAGCTCAAGTGCAGAGGAAAAGAATCCCTCTCAGATCTATGGCTTGGAATCACCCTAGGGCTATAGTCTGTCCACTTAAATGGTCACAGGCTATCCACAGAGGTTATCCACTCCACAGGGGACTGAGATGAAACATGAAAATTGCTACTGCCACCATGGTTACAGGGCTACAAGATCAAGCTTCCGTGGGGTTTTCAAATCTGCTCAAGTCCTAAATGTATGGCATAGATTGAACAAACTATGGATAAATAAAAAAATAATAGATTGAATGAGCATTTAAAATATAAATTTTATTGATCAAACAATACTTATAATGAAATTACTCAAGGCCACAACCTTGTGCATAGTAGCTCTCAACAAATCCCAAGGACTACAAGACCCATTACAAAAATTGAATAAAACTAAGCCTAATTGTTTACAGAGGTCATAGCCAGCAAGTGCTGGACTAAGGAAGAAGAAAAAAGGAAAAAAGAAGGTGATCAAACCCTAACCCTAATCTGCTCGTGCTCACAGCGGACTGAGATTGAAGGAGATGGTTTTCTAAGTTAAATTTACAGCTTATATACTCAGTCACTAATGCCTTAGCCAAGAGAAGATTAAACCCTAATTTTCTAACAGACGTGGCTTGGATACAACCCTTGGATGCCTTGGGATGTGTGCATCAAAATCAGGGCCTCGGGATGTGTGCCCTAGACATGGGGAAATCCCTAAAAGGTCCCTGAGTATTGAATGAGAAGTGGAGAGCCCGAGCTTCGCAGGGCTGGCTTTGATACTTTAATTCATTTGTGCAATTATAGAGTTCTTGCGAGGTAAAATTTGGCTTGAAAAGCTCCTTGCTTGCACAGAAGACTTTAACTTATCAAGCAGCTGATCTGCCCTACAATGCTGTCGTGAGATAGAATTTGTACGCTTTGGCTTTGCTCGCACAGTGAAGCTTCAAAAATTTCTGTCGCGAGGGTCTCGCAAAGTAAAGCTTTGATCTTGCTCGACTCCATGTGTAGTGCATAGCATAGCTCTCTAGGTAGAGTTTTAGTTTTTACGCGCGTGAGAGCTGCGCGAGAGAATTTCTGGAGCTCTCTCTCCTCTTGAGCTGCGCGAGCGTTCTTGATTCTTTTGTATAAATTAGTCTCACTAGACTGCACATGCGGCTGATATAAGACTTGATCCTTGTGAGCTGGATTTCTGAAGGCTTTAGTGCATGAGTGTTGCGTGAGGTTTTGGAGTGATTGACACAATTGAGGCACGCGACTACTGCGTGAAGCAGTTCTCTGAAATTAATCTTTCATTGAGCTGTGCGAGTTTTTCGTGAGTTCACTTGTGCTGCATGTATCAGCTACGCGAGGCAACTCTGCTGTGGACTTAAATAGAGTGGTAAATAATAACTCGCTCCTATCTTTTGCAATGCATATCTTCTTGTCATGACTTTCTCCACTCACATCTATACTTCTCTCATCTGTTGGACTTCTTTGGTCTACCTTGACATGTAAACTAGTCACCTTGGTGTTTACCACCATAGTGTTCCATTAGTCTTTGGCTCAATAGTCATCCTTGGCTTGTGTCCTCTCTCTTTTTGGCACCAAAGGCATGCACTTTTTATTAAGCTGCACCTGTTATTACTAACTACACAATATGCTAAACAAGGAGTTATTAGTCAGCTCTAAGGTGTAGTAAAGGCTAGTTTAAGAGGTAAAAAATAGTACTTTTCAGTGAATAACACATATCTTTAGGAGTTTTCCCAAACCCTTAGAAACTTACCCAAACCCTTAGGAATTACCCCCAACCGTTAGAAATCTCTTCGAACCCTTAGTTAACCCTCCCAAGCCATGGTTAGAGAGAGATGTACCAGGGCTAGATCTTATACCATAGAAAAGTAGAAGTTCTCAGCTTTCCAACAAGCTAAGAATCACCTCAATCGGAGTTGTACGTCAAAAGTTACGGCGATTCGAGCAGTGCCTAGGAGCTACAGTTGGTTTGTGCATACATGGCGCATGTATTACAGGTGCCAAACCATTTTTTTCTATAAATGGCTTGGCGCATCTAATACACACGCCAGCTATAAGTGGGACCCACCTCGGGCTCTGAACTTTCGAACACTGTAGCTATGCTTGGCGTGTGTAATACACACGCTAGGCTTAGCTACAGTAACCATGGGTTTTTGCTCGAAATCCACTTTTAGGGTTTGATTTATTGACCATCTCAATGTTTAGGATGGGTTTCATTAGGACTGTTGCACCCATGATTATCCTATTTGCAACCCTTTAGTCATTTGAAACCTCACCCTATCATCCACCATTGAAGCTTATTGCCCACATTTCCAATCTTTCAAAATCCTAGGAAACCTTAGATTAGAAGATTACCTAATGGCTAAACCTAATTAGCACTTAAGCACCCTCCTAACCTCCCTTTTTCCTATAAATAGAGAGGCACCCCCTCTCTTTACAAAGGCTTAAAAATTTTTCAAAGAGAGAAGCTTTTCCTCCCTTTGGTGCACCCATTCCATACCAATTCCAGAATTCAAAAGCCCCCCTTAGACCCCATCTTCCATAAAAAAAACCTTGAGTTAGGAGAGAACCACCCCCTAGCCTTCTTCCTCTACCCCTTAGCTATCAAGCTTTAGAGGTTAGAACCCATTCTCCAACCATTCAAGCTATCAAAAGCTCATCAAGTGCCCTTAGGCGAAGGTACACACTCGTGCTACAAGGGCCCGAGAGCTCCAACTCTCCCCTCTATTCCTCTACCTTCTTAGCTTTTGCTCTACCCTTGAATTTGTGCCGTTATGCTATCAAAATCTCGATAGTGGCAGAGGGGTACAAATAGGGTTAAGGTGCCTTAGGGCAAGAGGAAAGTGCTCTTTTCTCTCTTATTTTTATAGTTTATTTTGGCCATAAGTAGAGACCGCTTTTAAGTGGGTTGGTCAGGTTCCTAACACTTTCCCAATCGATAACCGAAGCTCCTACCCAAGAGCCTTTGGCGACCGGTGAATCAGAGTCACATTTTTGGTACTTCGGTGCTTATAAAATTGATTTAGGTTCCCAGGGATACCAAAAGCTCTGGGTGGCGACTCTATATTTTTTTTCGAGAGTGCGCATTGTCGCGGCAGGATCATAAAAAATCCAACAGTTGCACAAAGTGCAAAGGAAAAAAGGCCCATTATAGGAGAGCTAACCTATTATGGTCATTTAACGGACATGATAGAGTTGACATATTCTAAACAAGTCAAGTTTATATTTTCAAGTGTGACTGGGTTGATGTGATGACACAGGGCAAAGGAATTAAGAATGATGATCTAGGGTTCACACTTGTGAATTTCACACGGTTATTATTTCCAACTCAGAATATATCAGATGAACCATACGTGTTGGCATCTCAAGTTAGGCAGGTTTTCTATGTGCAAGAAGCAAATGAACCAAATTGGCATGTTGTCTTCAAGACTAAACCTAGAGATTTGTTTGATATGAGTTGGGTTGATTCATTCTTGGATTGTGAGCCACTTGGTTGGAATAACCGTTGAAGTACCTCCTCAAATGCGTGATGCGCAACATGATCCTTCAACAAATTTCATTCATGATGATGAAGATGAGTTAGACTTTCCTGCTCAAATGGATGAAAATATGTAATTGTAGTGGATCAAGATGACTTGGAGATGTGGTACTAGTTGATATAAATAGCACAAATATTTGATGTGGTACTGTTCTAATTATTTTTACTGCTATAATGATGTATCATGTTCCACGTAGCAAAAATCCTAAAAATTTTAGTCTTTTTCTTAACTATGTATAATGATATAAATCTCGTATGCAAGTTTTACAACTCATAAGATGTATGTAATGGTTTTTTTTAACTATAAAATCCATGGAATTGATCTGTACTTGCACCAACACTATCATACAGCCCCCAATTCAATGATATATGCAAGTTTAGATCTGATAAAATAATTCAACTAATGGGTCATACTTTTATTTTATTTTACTATTATTATTTTATTTTACTGCTAATGTTATCTTAGTTCAAAATTGAAGTTCCCTAAACCAAAGCTAAAAATTAGGTGCGCATGAATATCTCTTTTTTGAGAAATAATTTTGCTGGAAAATCTAACCCTGTTTTAACCCAGCTCGAACTAGCCAAACAAAGTTGGTTTTTGTGATTGTGTTCTTTCACTCTTGAATATCATGTTTTGCAAAGTTGCCTATTTACGAGAGTTCTAACAGAGTTTGATATTGACAAAGAGAAGTTTATGACATATGATACTTTTATTTTTTTGACAAAACTGATGGCTGTGTTTTAGTAAATTTGCAGTAAAACTCAAAATCAGATTGACTCATTTTAAAATAATAATGGTCTTCTTCACTATTGTATTTTGATTAGATGGGGGGGAGGTCGTACCATGTGCAAGGACATCCAAGATTTGCCACAAGGAACCAAAATTAAGGTTGAGGTAAAAAGAGGACGACCAGTAGGGGACTCGGCTAAAAAATTTATCAACATGGTGTGGATATCTAGCCAGAGATAGTCGATTATTGCCAATCGATCACTCGAATTGGCAAAAAGTTGATAAGGTGGACAAGAACTATGTGCGGAAAATGGTGTTGGTAAATATGCCTATCAATCTTTCTATTTCATTTTCATGCCTTCATTCAAAATGTATTAGAAGTGCTTTCTATTTCATTTTCATGCCTTCATTCAAAATGTATTAGAAGTGATTATATATATATATATATATATATATATATATATATATATATATATATTAATTATGATGCAAGAAAAAATTGATATTGACGAGGCTATACAAGGTTATATAATGAAATCTCTCGGTAAGAAATGGAGGGACCACAAGTACAAATTAAAGGAGAAGTACTATAATAATTGTGCAGCCATTGAGGATCTATATGCTAGAGGCCCTGAAAATGTTGTTCCAAAACAATGGCAAACTCTTATGAATTTTTGGGGTTCTGTTGAAAGGAAGGTACATTTTAATCATTAAATTCCTGAAAAATAATTTAATTATGCCTAATAAATGTCACGATAACTTATCAATTTGTGTGATACAGAAAAGAAGTGAAAGGAACAAACAAAATCGATCTCATCATACGCTACCCCACACGGCAGGAACAAAAAGTTTCGCTAGAGTTTTCCATGAGGAGGTGTAAGTTTGGGTTCTTGATTTAATCATATGTTCGTATTCCTTATGTGTCTTGCATGGTTGGTAGACCTCAAGATTTATATGGTAAAAGATTGGAATGAAAAAGATCTCATCGTCTAATTCAATGTAATCAAACACCAACTATAATTAATGATATGTTAGATTCACATGATAGCTGTTAATTTTAGGTGGTGGTTGACCCCATTGAATCAAAGCATGTAGATCGTTTTTAGACCATGAGACTCTTATCAAATGGTACACTTTAGTTTCACATGCCACGCACATGAATTTAAAAACCAATACTTATTGGCATATTGGCTGAGTCCTGAGCCGATACGTAATGGATATATCACATATGTATCGACCAAATCAGCCGATATTAAAGTACCTTCAAAAATATATGATAAATTTTTTTTCCTTAAAGAGCATTTTTAGTATTATGTCTGATTCATATCAAATACATATAAGCCTATATGACTTGATCTTGGTCAATATATATGGACTAAATATAGGGTTTCTATTGTCTTTGCCATAAAAAATATGAAGAGTGGCTATACAAAAGGTGTTGATAATTGGAAATTGGCCATTGATTTTTTCTACTAATTGTATGTTATAATTTGCCGTTTATTTTTTCTATTTATGAAATTTCTAGTACAATATGGCAGTTACTAGTGTAATTAATGCTTCCAAAATCTATTAATGGATTTAAATTTGCAGTAAATCTGCACTTGATGATTTTATTTTCATAGGAAATGTTAAAGGGGTCTGACTAGAATGGATATAAATTGTAGTTAATGGGTAAGTAAACAAAAGGGATTTTGGACGCGAGATAAAAGAATATTTTTATTTTGTAAGTGAAAATTTGATGTAGACATTTTTTTTTCAACCTTGCTGTGAAAGCTTATACAGATGCAAGCTTTCTTGAGTACAGGAAGTTGTCAGCACTTACTAAAAGTTAGTCGTATAGAGGAATAAGCAGGTGATCAGTCACAAAATATACCATTTTATCACCCTTAACTTAGTGATGCTAGGACTTAGTTTGCTACTAATAAGTTGCTGATGTGCAGATGTTAAAGAAAAATAGTAAAACTGAGCCAAAGTGTTAATTTTCATCAGAATGAACTCAAAAAGCAATAAAAAGATGATTGAGTGTAAGAAGACAATTCACCACCTATTAAAAGATGAGAAATCATATTTTACGATTGAGCGCTAATATTGAAGCTAAAGAAAAGAAAGATGAGAAATCGTAATTTACGATTCTTCAAAAGATGATTCTTCAAAAAGTAATAAAAGAGTAAAAAACGATACCGAAGAAAGCGAACGTTCGTCTACTGAGTAAGCTATGAAAGATAGAAAATCGTGATTTATGATTTTCTAAAAAAAATAGAAGAAAAAGGATAATCGTGAATTATGATTATGATTTGAGAAGCTTTTCTATTGTTGTTGATCATGTGAAGACTATTACCGCCAAGAACATAATTAGAAGAACTCTTTAATTTGAAGTTTGGCTAATCATGGATCTGAGTAGATTGATGAAGATAAACTCCTAAGATCTCTACTGCTATTATCAAGGAGAGAAATCTGAAACATATCAACCGTTGAAAGCAAGGAAGAATAAAATTAGAGTTATATTAGAAATCTTTTATTTTAGTTATTTCTTTTATTCGAATTAGAAGTCTTGTAAATTGACTCCTTATGATCTATAAATAAGAGGGCTCGGTATAGGAATAATCATCGAAGAATTTTATAGCATCAATTGACAACTGAGGTCTGTGTTTTCTCCCGATTAAAGTAGTTTAGGATTTACAAAGTTACATCGTCCACAGTTCTCTGAGGTCTTGCCTGACAACCAAGGCTGAGGAAGCTGAAAGATCAACCTTTTGGATGGTTCTACATTTACTTTCTAATTTAGATTTTATTTTATTTTTAGTTTAGATTTTATATGCTTTATAAACATCTTCGAATTTTGATTTGAATTGACGACTCAGGTTATAGTTTGCGAATTAGTGTAATGGTTTTACTTTTCCATCTTCAATTTTCTTGAATTTGATTGACGCCCAGATTTTAGGAGATTGTTGCTTAGATTAAATCTGTGTTGAAGAATTTTAGTTTTTGATTGACGACCAAATTCTGGAAGGTTACAATACGGTGTAACGGTATTTTAAATTTGTAAACATCAGATAGCTGAAGGTTGAGATTGACGACCTTAATCTGAAGAAGGAGGATTAGGATTTATTTTTCTGTAACTTAGTATAAAAAATATTCTTTTATTCATATTTCTCCAGTAGTTTAGTTCTTTAAAGATAAATATAATTTTTAAAAAAAGAATATAAAAATCTATAAGAAGACAATCACTTCTTTGTGGGATCGATCCTATCACTAGTGCTATAATTTCTATTGTGCGCTTGCAATAGGTTAAAGCTTGATTTTAATTTAAATATATACATACTACAAGCCAGTCAAGTTTTTGGCGTCACTGCCGGGGAAGCGCTTTATCTTTTATTTTTATTTATATTCCTAATTTTAAAAATAAATATTTATCTTTCTCTTTTTATATTTCTTCAGAGCGATAACTTAGAGTTTTAACACTCCTATAGGCCATAGAAGCTAGACGCTCAGATTTATCTTTCTCCTCGCCTTCTAATAAAAATAAAAATATAATATATAGTTCATTCAAAGATGCAAGGCCGTGATATAACATCTTGGCCGAATCTCAACATGACCTACGCCCCAATAGAATTTCCAACTACTCCTTGGAATCCAACCATACTGGAGATTGAGTAGGCTTTTGCCTCTCAATGGGGTAGTGTTGCGAATACTTACAATCCTTATTGGGATAATCCTTATGGCTTCCCAAAAGTAAATCGACAAGAATTATTTTATACATACCCATAACATTCTCTAAATTCTCAACAATAATATAGCCCTTACCAATCTTTTGCCCAACAGTCATGCCCTCAGAATGAAAATGATGGCATGTCTATATTATAAATTCTTCTGGACTTGCAACAACATGTGAACCATCGCACTAGGGAATTAACTCAGTTGTCTTAGATCTCCCAAAATTTAAACTCTTGCACTCAGTCCCTTGCAAAGTTAGAAACCCAAATTGGGCAAGTAGCCTTGCAATGGGAGGAAAGAGAGTGTAACCAGGTGAGCTCACAGACACTAACTCCTACAGTTCAAGCTGTTCAAACTTTAAGGAGTGACATGACTATTGAGAATAGGGTAGAGATGCCTACCTCAGTAGCTATTCCTACAGCCAAAGGAAAAGAGAATGAAGCCAAAGAAGAGACTTTCCCACAAGAAAACCCGAAAATATTAAAAAAATAGAAAAAAGTAGAAAATAAAGAGGATAGTACACCTAAATCTGTGATTGAGGCACCCTATGTGCCAAAGTTACCATTTCCAAACACTTTTGGTGCATCATCCCCTTTTGATAAAAATAAAAAAAAATTAGAGGAAATCACTGAGATCTTCAAAGAAGTGAAGATCAATTTACCTCTTTTAGAGACAATAAAGCAAGTTTCAGCCTATACAAAATCCTAAAATAGATGTGTACGCAGAAATGAAAAACGTGAAATAATATTTCACACAAAGTCTTCTTGACGGAGCTATTAAGTTCAGTCTTACAAGATAGGACTCCGCCTAAGCTTAAGGATCCTAGGGTGCCTACAAATTCATGTATCATAGGTAACCATGCAATAAATAAAGCGCTTATGGATCTAGGAGCCAGAATAAACCTACTACCATACTCTGTTTATGAAAAGTTGAGACTAGGAGATATGAGGCCTACATCAGTAACTCTTCAATTAGTCGATAGATCAGAAAGAAGACCTGCAGGAATTATTGAGGATGTCATGGTTGGGGTTGAAAAATTTGTTTTCCTTGTCAATTTCTTAGTGCTAGATATGGAACCATGTTCCAAGTCTCCAATACAAATTTCTGTTATCCTCAGTAGACCATTTTTGGCCACGACCAATGCGTGTATAAATTGTAAAATCGGGGTAATAAAAGTTTCTTTTGGAGATATGCGAATCCAATTAAATGTCTTCACCGCAGCCAACCAAATAACTTCAATAGACAACAAGGAATGCTTCAAGATAGACGAAATTGAGGAACTAATAGAAGAAGCATTACCTTTAGTCTTATCAAAGGATGCGTTCAAAATGCATTATGGTACATGAACGAGGAGGAGCCTGATCACCAATTATAGGAGGCGATTTATTAGATGGATAATTCTATCTGTGAACTCCAATCCAAGACTTGGAAACCATGGATAGAACCTCTACCCGTTATTTTTAATGAACCGTTACAACCATCTATCCAAAAAGCACCATCCTTAGATTTGAAACTACTTCCTGATACCCTTAAGTACGCTTTTCTTGGGCCTAACAAAACTTTTCCAGTAATCATTTCTTCCGCTCTTAATAAGAAATAAGAGAGTAGGTTACTGGCCACACTTATCAAATATAAGCGTGCAATAGGATAGACAGTCGCTGACTTAAAGGACTTGACCCCTCGATATATATGCATCGTATATATTTAGAGGATAATACCAAAACTTTATGAGAAAGCCAACGACAGTTAAATCTAAATATGAGCGAAGTTGTGCAAAAGGAAATCATAAAACTACTAGACGCAGGTATTATTTACCTGATTTCTGATAGTGAGTGGGCAAGTCCCATTCAAGTCGTCCCAAAGAAATCTGGGATTACTGTAAAAGAAAATATGGACGGTGAGTTGGTGCCATTACGCGAAACCACAGGGTGGCGTGTATGCATTGACTACCGGAAGCAAAATTCAATGACTCGCAAGGATCATTTTCCACTGCCTTTCATTGATCAAATTTTGGAAAAACTTACGGGCTAGAAATATTTTTACTTTCTAGACGGATATTTAGGGTACAACCAGGTCCCGATTTACCTAGAAGATCAAGAAAAGACTACTTTCACCCATCCTTTTGAGATGTTTGCCTATCGTCGCATACCCTTTGGGTTATGTAATGCTCCTGCAATGTTTCAAAGATGTATGATGGTAATCTTTTTTGATATGATAGACAAGTTTCTTGAAGTATTCATGGACGACTTTTCGATGTTTGGTTGAACTTTCGATTCTTGTCTTGATCATCTTGTCCTTATCTTAGAAAGATGTGAAGAAACTAACTTAGTGCTAAGCTGAGAGAAGAGGCATTTTATGGTTCAAGAAGGCATAGTCTTGGACATATTGTATAAAAAAGGGGGATAGAAGTTGACAAAGCTAAGATCGATGTAATAGAGAATCTACCACCACCGATTTTAGTATGGCAGATTCGATCCTTTCTTGGTCATGCAGACTTCTACCGCCGATTTATTAAAGATTTTTTAAAAATCTCGAGACCATTATGTCACCTACTAGCAAATGATATACCCTTTAACTTCGAGGATGCCTTTCTTGACACATTCAACAAACTTAAGGCACTTCTCTCATCCACCCCAATTATTCAACCTCCCGACTATTCACTTCCTTTTGAAGTAATGTGCGATGCTTCTAATTATGTAATAGGTACCGTATTAGGACAGTGAAGAGACAAGGTTCCTCATGTAATTTATTATGCAAGTCGAACTTTGATCGAAACTCAAGTTAACTATACCACCATTGAGAAAGAGCTTCTCGCTGTCATCTTCGCGCTGGATAAATTTTGACCATACCTATTGGGATCTAAGATTGTGATCTCTGATTATTTTGCACTAAAATACTTACTCTCTAAAAATGATGCTAAACTAAGACTAATTAGGTGGATCCTTCTTTTGTAGAAATTCAACTTCGAGATCAAGGACAAGAAGAGAGTTGAGAACGTGGTGGCTGATCACTTGTCTAGAATAGAAATGCCTGATACCATCAGTAAAGAATCTTTGCATGATACCTTTTCAGATGAGCAACTTTTTACCATCCAAGCTACGGTTCCATGGTACGCCAATATAGTGAATTATTTGGCAACAGGTATTCCCCTGATCTGGTTCAATCAAGACAAATATATTTTCTTTGCTAACATAAAATATTATATTTGGGAGGATTCAGACCTATTTAAAATATACCCATACCAAATAATTAGAAAATGTGTATCCGATAGTGACATCTACGATATTACGAAATTTTGTCATACTTACTCTTTTAGGGGCCACTTCGGTGGTAAGAAGACGGCCGCCAAGGTCCTACAATCAGGATTTTATTGGCCATCATTATTTAAGGATGCCCAGAATTTTTGTCAGGCTTGTGACAGTTGTTAAAAGTCAGGAGCCATATCAAGAAGAAACATGATGCCCCTTCAACCGATTCTGACCGCAGAACCTTTTTATGTCTGGGACATTGACTTTATGGGCCCCTTTCCACATTCGTCTGGATTCATATATATACTTGTGGCCATTGACTACGTATCAAAATGGGTAGAAGCAACGGCTACATGCACAAATGACCATAAGGTGATAATTTTTTTTATCAGGGAAAATATATTGCACGATTTAGAACCCCACAGGCTATTATCAGTGATGGGGGGAGCCATTTTGATAATAGACACTTTGAGAGCTTGCTCAAGAAATATGGTGTTACACATAAAATCGCAACCCCTTATCACTCGCAAACAAGTCGACAGGTTGAGGTTTCCAACTGAGAAATAAAGAAGATACTGGAAAGAACGGTTCGAGCTGATAGGAAAGACTGGTCTATAAGATTGAATGATGCTCAGTGGGCATATAGAATAGCTTATAAAACTCCCATTGGCATATCTCCTTTCCGATTGGTGTATGGTAAAGCTTGCCACTTACCTGTGAAATTTTAACATAGAGCTCTATGGGCATCAAAGCATTAAATTTTGAGCTGGATGCATCTGGCGAGCAATGAAAACTCGAACTCAATGAACTCGAGGAAATTCGAAATGATGCATACCAAAATGCTCGAATCTATAAGGCCAAAACCAAGGCATTTCATGATAAATACATTTTAAGAAAAAAGTTTGAGCCAGGCCAACAAGTTTGGCTATACAATTCAAGGTTGAAATTATTTTCAGGAAAACTACGAAGTCGTTGGGATGGACCATATAATGTGGTAGAAGCATTCCCTCATGGGACTGTGACCATTCAAGATCCCAAAGATAATCGTATTTTTAAAGTTAATGGACAAAGACTTAAACTGATGATATCTCTTAGACAAAGGGACGGTGACCACAATGGTACTAAAAGACCTAGAGTATACCTGACAAACTCATGGGCACTGTCGAGTTACCGACTCATCCGTAGAAAAATTTATGTATATTATATGTATAAAAGTATAGTATGTTGTTAATCATTGAAAAGTACCACTTTTCACCTCTTAACCTAGCCTTTGATGGACCATGAAGCCCACTAATAAATATGTGTTAAGTATATATTACAGTTAGAAATAAAATGTGCAGCTTAATGCAAAATCCTTACTTTTTGGCCCAAAAGAGAGAGAGAGAGAATACAAGCAAAGATGACAGCTGAGCCAAAGACTGATGGAACACCTTGGTAGTGCTCACCATGGTGACTCACTGCTGCTGATCATCATTGACCAATCTAGCAGATGAATGAAGATTAGCTGAGAAGGGAGGAGACTGTGATAGCAATAAGTGCAATGCACTAGAGTAGTAAAAGATGGACTTCACAGAGTTGAAGAGCTTCCTCGTGAAGCTAAAGATATAGTGGAAGAGGCCCTTGCGGAGATAAGGCGCACAATCAAGAGACGAGTTGTAAAGCCATCGCGAAGATCTCGCGACTTAAAACTCTCAAAATCTACCCTCACGAAGCTCTCACGAATATCGAGCCCCAAGCAGCTGCGCGCAGAACACTACGAGCTCATATGCACCAAGAACTAAAAGTCACCTCGCAGAGTTCTCGCATGGCCCTGGATGAGAGAGATGCCCAAAATTCCTCTCGCACAGGTCTCGCATACCCTGGAGCCTTACAAGTTACTACACGAGCGCAGGAGCTCACCTGCGTGAGTACTTAGCGAGAAAGAGCTTCTGAACCTCTACTGTGCGAGAAATCCTGGCGCTCCAGGTTATCTCCGTGACAGCACTACGATGCGAAGCAACTACGCGATTCACTAAAAGTTCTACTGCGTGAATGAGCCCTTCCCATGAGCCAAAGCCAACTCCGCGAAGGCAAAGCAACTGCGCGAATGAGCTAAAAGCAACTCCTAGCCCCGCGATGCACGAGCTCTCAACTTCTCAATTTTATTTAAGGACCTTTTGAGAATTTCCCAAGGCTAGGGCACACTTTTTGAGGCACAGATTTTGAGGCACACATCTTGAGGCTTTCAAGGGTTATAACAATGCCACGCCTGCTAAAAAAATTAGGGTTAACCTCTTAAGAGCCAAGGCTGTTTTCAGAGAGTATATAAGTTGTACTTAGAGTTTATTATTTTCATCTTTCCTTCATCCTCTGCCGGCTGAGAGCTCTAGCAGGATAGGGTTAGGGTTTGATTACCTCTATTTTCTTATTTCTTTTCTTCTCTCTTAGCTCAGCACTTGCTGGCTAATCCCCCTGTAAGTAGCTAGATTTAATTTTATTTCAATTTTATAATAGATTTTTGTATACATTGGGATCTTGGATGAGCAATTATATATGGGCTGTAGCTAGGAGATAGTTCATTGTAAGTTTTGTTGTTATCAATGAACTGCTGTTTTAATGCTTAATCAAATCTATAGATCTTATGATTTCTTTAGATGTTTATAGGATCCATATATTTGGGACTAGCCCATTTAGTTTCTAGTAGGTCTTTTTTTTACCATCTGATTTCCCTTGGTTTGATAGACACATGGAAAGCAATGCTGAATCTGTAGTGAGATCCAGGGAGCTCGAAGGCCTGTAGACCATGGTGGTTGTAGTTGTTTTCATATTCTTTCTCAGGCCTTTGTGGGATGGACAGACCAATGGGATACTCTGTGACCATTCAAGTGGACAGAGTATAGCCCTAAGGTTGTGTCCATCCACATGTTTGAGAATGATTCTTCTCTCCTGCACATGAGCTTCTAGAGCCTTGTGAGGAGGTTTGTACAGTAGCTGGCTCTCCTCTGTTCTACCTAATCGATATCAGATGTTAGATCTGATCTCTTGTAGTAATTGCAGCTTGAGGCTGAGTCATTGCAGGCTGTTTATAGCAATGACCAATTGAGCTAAAGGCCTTATTCAACCTATTGCATGGTCCTTTTTGTGGGCACTAGTGAGCAGTATGACTTAGAAAAACACTTAGGATCTTATGAATTAGAATACCTATGGATGTTAGCCAGGTCTGTGCGCAGATCTGGAGAGCTTATAACACTGACATTACATAGTGCTGCAATAGTATTCATGGCTAGAGCTGGTCTAGTGGCCGTGGAAATGATCAGTCCACTCTTCTAGATTAGACTAGAAAATTTCTGGTTTAACTAATAGGATTTGAAAGACTCTATCTAATATCCTCTGACCATTACAGTGGACAGAGTATAGCCCTAGGAACGACCCAAATGGCATGGGTTAAACTGGGATCTTATACCTTGTTGAGGCTTTTAATAGCGTCTCAGCAAGGAGCACTGTAGAGACAGACTAAATCTGAGTTACATTACTGTATCATTAACTCTAGCTTAACCTGCTTACTTCTCATCATTTTTTGTATTTTACTTTGACACACACTACCACCATCTTCTTCTCAACCCTTTCTTTAGGATAGGCCTGCACTTTATTTTCCCTTTTTGTGTAAATTTAGTGTAGTCGTGACACCCAACTCCATTCTCTTAGGATTGTCAGATCTGTAGTCAGATCTGGAGGCCTACTATCAGTGCCCAATTTGGGCTCTTGATCATTTTCTCTATGGGACAAACTCTTACTTATCAAAACTTACTACAATAGATCCTGAATCTTGCAGGTCTAGGATTACTTTGGTTGTGCTGAATCCATTCTCTTATATTACTTTGTTTTCAATTAATTTCCACCACACAATAACATAAGCACACTTTCACACCAAGTAGACCAAAGCAACAAGTTTTTGGCGCCGCTGGTGAGGAATTTTTCTCTTTTTAGTAGACCTAAGTTGTACTATAATTTAGACTAATAAATTCTTTGTAGCTGTGTTTAATCTAGAATAAAAGTACTACTGATTCTTTGTGGAAATTTACAGAAATGGATAGCAGAAGTAGGGAAAAGCTAGAGCTACAAGTGGAGAGTAGCTAGGTCTATTTGCACTTTCTTTCCCCTAAATCTCATGCCATTTATATTGAATCCCCTGTTATCTTGTTTAGTGTAAATTTGTGTAGCTATTATTTTTGTTGTGTGAAATTCTTTTAGTGTGCCTGTAAGCATTTTCATTACTAATTGGTGAGTGTATGCTTGGGAGAAGGTCCTTAATCCCTGACTTGGAACCCCCAAATTCGGAGGTGGAAAGGATCCTTAGACCTAGACACACCACACTGAGCCCTGTTGTTGAGACTGTAGCAGACACCATGGCTGAGAGGCAAAGGACATTAAAAGAATACAATGCACCTGGGGAGTACACCTCTCCCTTCTACATTCAGTTTCCCTCTATTGAGGGAAACTATGAAATTAAATCCTCCACCATCAGTATGCTGCCTTCATTTTATGGGCTGAGTAAAGAAGATCCCTACAAGCATATTGACCAGTTTTTAGCACTTTGCACTACCTTCAACATTGCTGGCTTGGGGCCTGAGGCTACTAAATTAAGGCTTTTTCCTTTTTCACTAAAGGACAAAGCCTGCACATGGCTATCAAATCTCCCTGCCAACAGCATATAGTCATGGAGTGACCTTCAAACCAAGTTCTTGGAAAAATTTTTCCCTATGAATAAAACGAGCCAGATGAGGACAAAAATTCTGTCATTCACTCAGTCCTCAACTGAGAACTTTAATGAAGCTTAGGACAAATTCCAGGAGATGTTAAAACAATGCCCCCACCACTAAATCTCAATGTGGCAGCTTATCCAAGTGTTTTATCAAGGAATTAATGCTAAGAGCAGGGATATGGTGGATGCTTCCTGTGGTGGTAGCTACCTCCACAAGACAGCTGAGGAAGCTTGAGAGCTGTTTGACATAATAGGGAAAAATTCTATGCAGCAGGAATCTCTGTCATGCAATGACAACCAGATTTTAGCTAAAATGGTGAAAGAGGTCACCCCTAGAGGTGGAATATATGAAGTAAAGGTGCAAGGTGATTTGGAGAGAAAGGTGAATAACCTGAGCTTGAAGTTTGACAAATTGATGAATGTGATGCAACCCCAGATGGTTGCACAGGTGAAGGAGGCATGTCTGATATGCCAATCTCCCACACATTCTATTCATGATTGTCCATCTGCCAATCAATTTCTAGATTTTGTTATGGAGCAAGCCAATGCTGCACAAACCTTTGGGCAGCAGCTTGCTGGGTATTCTTGGAGGAACCACCCAAATCTGAGATGGAGACAAGAATATATCCTCAACCCCTGCAACAGCAAATAGTAGCTCCTTACAGACCCCAACACCAGTTTAATCAAGGTTACCCACCAAGGTAAAATTTCTTGTTACCTGCCCCACAGTCTAACCAGTTAGCTCTGCCCCCATAACAGCCTAGATCCTCTTCATTTGAAGAGCAGATGATGGCTTCAATGCAAAATCTGGGGAGCCTGGTTCAGACTGTTCTCATGGACAGAGCATCAAAAAGATTGAGGACCAGCTTGGTCAGATCTGTAATGCTCTGAACATGAGGGAGGAAGGAAAATTGCATAGTCAACCCTTGATAAACCCGAAAGGTCAGTTTATGATTGGTGATGCATCCTCTACTCAGGAAGAAGCTAATGCCCAGTGAGCCAAGTACTGGTAATAATTGTATCATATGTATGGAAAATTTTGTGTTGAATTGTGTTCTTTAGAATTTTGTTGGTTGTGTTTTGTGTGTTATGTTGGTTTGATTGTTTCACTTTATTTTTATTTTAATTGTTTGTAAATGAAAACACGTGCCTTTGTATCATCTGAATCAGCCGTGTGTTTGTTGATGAATGGCTGAATTACCCTGATCAGGACTTGCATGGAGATTGAGCTGAATTGTTGATTGAAAATGGTTGTAAATGTTGAATGAGAAAAATGAAGTACCTGTCTGTAGCTTGGTGCTCATGCACAGTGGAAGGGTGCACAGCAATAGGTGGCACCAACCAATGTGCTACATTGAGTTAAAAGAGTACAGGCTATGCAAGAAATGCTCTCTCGCTGAGTTGGAAGGCTTGATTTTACTGCGCGAGCCATCTTTTAGCTTCCTCGCATGCTAGAACAGCTAAGCACTGACTGAAAAAGTACCTTGCGAAGTTGCTTTCTACTCCGTGAGCTAAATTTGTGTGCAAAGAATGCCTTGTGTATTGTTCGACGCGAGCACCCGCGAAGTACATTTCTGAAGCAAAAGGATGTCTCGCGCACCTACACCACTGTTGCCAACTCCGTGAAATTCACTGAGTGTCAAATGCCTTGCTGAGCGACAGAGCCTTTCACAGACTTAAAAGCCATATGCGCTACAATCCTACTTCGTGAAAGTCGTAAGCTAACTCCGTGAGCCAAGGGATTTGCCCTTTAAACTCAGCGAAAACCCTCATTTGCTTCATTTTCTTCTTCTGTCCTAATTTGCTCCGCCCAAAAGCGCTCCCATCTTTCTCTTTTTTCCTCTCCACAGCTTGAGCACTCCACCTAAAGGCTTTTCTCCTTACCATTTTGCTCCCCGACTGTTCCTGGTTACTTCGAGCATGACTTGGGGGGATTTGAGCCATTGTGCACACTTCTAAGTGGAACCCAAGCTCTCATTGGGTAAGCCCTGCAATTATCCCTCTGTGCTTTGATTGCTTTCATAAATTAGAGAGGGAGAAGACAAATTGTGTTATTTTGGTGCCTATTTAGAGTAATCTGCATTCTTTGAGGTCTGTGAATCCTGATTTTGAGATCTGGAGCACCTATGGCTAAGAGTTTAAAATTCATTGATACATTGGCAGCTATGTTGAACCCTGCTCCTAGTGGCAACCCTGTGGCCACTAGGAAATCCATAAGGATTGCAGAGGCCTCCACATTGGAGACCTTTGAGGTGCCCGCACTATGTGTTGCCCCCTCAATCTTAAAAGAAAAAAGGAAATCTGCTCCAAAGAAGAAGGCCAGAGAGTTCCCACCTGCTATGAGCCCTGAAAAATCAAAGAAGCAGAAAAAGGGCAAGGCTGTGACCCCTGTGGCCCCTGAGGTTGAGGAAGTAATTAATGAATGCCTCAGGGTCGCCAATGACTTTGTAGAAGCAAACCCGCTGGAGGCTGAGACTATTTTTGATAAAGCCTATTTTGAGGACCTACCAGTGACCTCTGCCTCCATTGAATATTTGACTAAGGCAACTCTGCTGCCACTGTTGAGACCCTCAATGCAGCTGGTGTTCCCAAGATTAGTCAAATTATTTTATCAGAATATGAGATTGAAGACTGGTGATGATGGGAACCCATCACTGCTGGTATTGATCGATAATTTTGAAATGTTGTTTAACCAGTCTGACATTGCAAGGGTACTAGGGATACCAGCTGGGTATGACCCTAAGTTTGGCTTGGGACCTCCCCTGACTGCCACCATTACAGAAATAGCTAGGGAACTTACTAGAGGGATCATGGCTTCAGGGGATTCAATCAGGAAGAGAGATCTGCACCCCAATATGAGGCTCATAGATGCAATATTGAGGAAGAATATTTATTGTTCGGGTCACGAGCAAGAGAGGAGGCCCCCCATAGCTGATTCCCTCTTTTCATTTCACAGACACCACTACTTGGATGCAACCAAGTTAGTGTTTGAAGGGATTAGGGACCTATGTGAGAAGGTGAAAGTACAGAAGAAACCACATGCCCCTCCCTATTGCAAGTTGATTACTGCACTGTTAAAGGATGGGAAATACCCCTTCAAAAGAAAGGAGGAGACAGTGCTACTAAACTCCAAACAAAGTGGAAAGAAGCAGTGGGGTATTAGTGGCACAATGATGGAAAAGAGGAAGAAGAAGAAGGAATTATTGAGAGAAGCAGCCCCCACCATTGCTGAAGCAGCAGCTGCACCCTCTCCATCACTTGTGCCACCCAGCACCACACTTTCCACCCTTTCCATACCCCCTATCCCCACCCCAGTTCCAACCCCCTTAACACCACCTCCCTCCTCATCCCAACCATCCTAGCCCCACACAAGCCCAATACCCTTACCTGAGCCACTACAACCCACAGTCACCATGGCCACCCTACCCATTACCACACCCTTACCTATTTTTCCAGCCCATACCAGCCCTCCTATAAAAATTGCCTACACCAAAAAGAGAAAATTATCCGAAAGCAAGACTCACACACAACCCCAGCCCACCTATCTTTCCCAACCTATTCCTACCCTTGAGACCACAACCATACCAGATCCAATATCCAAACCTTCTGAACCTGAATCCTACACCTTTGAAACCCATCATCAGCCTTTTGACACCTCCCCCACATTTGTCCCTGACCCATTCCAACCCATAGACCAACCTATTCCATTTCCCGCTTCCCATGAGTCATTAACAGGGGGAGACTTTTCCACTATGATGTCCACTATTCTAGAGGGCATCAACCTTGAGTATACCCCTCTCCCAGACTCCCCACACCCCCCTCACATTGACCCTCCACATCATACACCACCACGGGCCACTACCTTCACCCATAGGCCCACATCTCCATTCCAACCAGTTTCACCTCTACAACCCACACCCAGATCCATACCTGATTTACTACCCCAAATCTTGCACCTCCTACTGTCCCTCTAGTCCCAAATGCTGTCCAATACCCAAACCCAATCATCCATAGAAACATATATTAACTCCATAACCCACACACTCCAACACCAGGCCTACTTAGAATCTAGCCTCCAAGCCATCCAATCCACCTTGGCCAATTTACCCCAACCATCACAGTCACCAACTATCCATACCTCCCAACCTTTACCTACTCCACCCTTTCCACTTTCACTGATGCCATTACCCAAACTGAGGATGCACCTATTCCAGAGGGCCCACCTACTGTAGCTACCTCTGATGCTATGACTGATGTGAATGACCTAATACCCATCTCCTACAAATCCATCCAAACGGACTCTGATATGGAGCCCCACCTTGAGCCTTCACACACCATTTCCAAGTACCCCCTCTGTCATTCTCGGCTGGCCCTTCTTCAAGTAAGGACCTCCCATTGGTTCATGCCTCTTCTTTTCCCAGCCCTCTATACTCCACCCTCCTTCTTGCAATGTAGTCCCATCCTTACATCAAGCAGGATGTTATTAAAGGAATGACTACTCTTAAGAGATCCTATGTAAGTTTTACTGTTATCAATGAACTACTATTTTAATGCTTAATCAAATCTATAGATTTTATGATTTCTTTAGATGTCTATAAGATCCATGTATTTGGGACTAGCCTATTTAGTTTCTAGTAGGTCTTTTATTTATCATCTGATTTTCCTTGGTTTGATAGACACATGAAAAGCAATGCTGGATCTATAGTGAGATCCAGAGAGCTCGGAGGCCTGCAGACCATGGTGGTTGTAGCTGTTTTCATATTCTTTCTCAGGTCTCTGCGGGATGGACAGACCAATGGGATACCCTGTGACCACTCAAGTGAACAGAGTATAGCCCTAAGGTTGTGTCTATCCACATGTTTGAGAAGGATTCTTCTTTCCTGCACTTGAGCTTCTAGAGCCATGTGAGGAGGTTTGTACTGTAACTGGCTCCCCTCTGTTCTACCTAATCGATATCAGATGTTAGATATGATCTCTTATAATAATTACAGCTTGAGGCTGAGTCATTGCAGGCTATTTGTAGCAATGACTAGCTAAAGGCCTTATTCAACCTGTTGCATGGTCCTTTTTGCGGGCACTAGTGAGCAGTATGCGTTAGCAAAGCACTTAGGATCTTATGGGTTGGAATACCTATGGATGTTAGCTAGGTCTGTGCGTAGATCTGGGGAGCTTGTAGAACTGGCATTACATAGTGCTGTAATAGTATTCATGGCTAGAGCTGGTCTAGTGGCTGTGGAAATGATCACTCCACTCTTCTGGATTAGACTAGCGAATTTCTGGTTTAACTAATGAGATTTGACAGACTTTATCGGATACCCTGTGACCATTACAGTGGACAGAGTATAGCCCTAAGAGCGCTTCAAATGACATGGGTTAAACTGAGAGCTTATACCTTGTTGAGGCTTTTAATAGTGTTTTAGCAAGGAGCACTATAGAGACAGACTAAATCTGAGTTACATTACTGTATCATTAACTCTAGCTTAACCTGCTTACTTCTCATAATTTTTTGTATTTTATTTTGACACATATTACCACCATCTTCTTCTCAACCCGTTCTTTAGGATAGGCCTGCACTTTATTTTCCCTTTTTATATAAATTTAGTGTAGTCATGACACCCAACTCTCTTCTCTTAGGATTGTCAGATCTGTAGTCAGATCTGGAGGCCTACTATCAGTGCCTAATTTGGGCTCTTGATCATTTTCTCTATGGGACAAATTCTTACTTATCAAAACTTGCTACAATAGACCCTGAATCTTGCAGGTCTAGGATTACTTTGGTTGTGCTAAATCCATTCTCTTATATTACTTTGTTTTCAATTGATTTCCACTATACAATAACATAAGCACACTTTCACACCAAGTAGACCAAAGCAACATATGTCTACATATTTTGTAGTGCATAAAATTATAGTGATTACGATTTCTTGCAGTCCAAGTATTCTCTCACAGAGAATCGTAGCGATTACTATTTTTGAGAGAATGTTTTGTCTAGGAAAAGTAATGACTATCAGAAAGGCATAACTACCGATACCAAAAGCGTCGCCTCCATTCATTTTGCACAGACACGCCCCTTATCATTTATTAGGAATACCAACCGATTCGCTTGATTCAATGCCAATCATAACGTCTATTTATGAATCGAATTCTTGGTTTGGATTGGCTATAAAAAGCAAGTATCGTCTAGTCAATCAAATCCCATCCCTTTCATCTCCTTCTCCAACATTAACCCTTTTGCCATGGCAAAACAACCAAACTGGTCAGAGATTACTGAGGCATTTTCATGCCCCATCCAACTCCATGAAGACGAAGTCTCAGCACTGTTAGAGGAAAGGGGGCGATTAATCAGTGAAATCGTTACCCTCTTCTCCTCCCTCATTCCGGAGTCGGCGGCTGAGACGCCCCCTTCATTCCCCTACCACCAACAGTCTTCGCCATCTTCACCTCCTTCACCTTCTTAAAATGTTTTCTTTTCTATTGGATGCACCTATGCAAGGGAGGGCGAACCTTTTTGAGCAGTACAATTTTGAACCGATCTTTATCGAAGATTTTTTTTCGGACGTTGCTGCCAGTGTCATGTCTAACTTTGTATGTGTCTAGATTTTTCCTAGGTTTATTTTCTTTTATGTAATTATTTTAGTTTCCTTTCATGTTTATGTAAATATTCAGTTAATATATAAATTTTTTTTTTACTATCATTTTTTTTATTAACAGTGTGGGTTACTAACATCACTAACATTTTTTTTCTTCTTACTAACATTTTTGTTATTGATACTTCGAACATAAACTGCAGATATTTTCTCTCAAGTTTGGGGGAAAGCATATATCTGGTTACAATTTTTTTTTGATAACTAATCAGTATATCAATAATTTTTTATTTTGTATCCTCTATTTTTTGTGTCAATGAGGGCATTGTCCGATTTAAGTTTGGGGGGATACACAATTTCTGTGTATAGTAGTTTTATTTTTTAGTAATTTTAAATTTTTTTCTAAGCAGTACATAGGAATTATGATAGAAGAAATTACAAAATCCTGAAAACTTACGATTCATTATAATAGAAGTTTAATAATTAGAATTTAGAACAGTTATAATTCATGCTTAGCTCATGAAAATATTGTATTAGAATGAATGTTTGAAATAATAGATTGATCTAAACTGCACAAATTTAGACTCTAGTTTCAAAAATTATAAACCAGTGAGATTTTGAGCCATATTTCCTCTTTTATTTTGAGAAAGACTGTTTCTATTCAAATCGCAGAATTTCTTTAAACTTCTATATTGATATGAAATCTCATATTGCTAAATTTAGAATCGAATTATTCTATGAATATGATGAATTAATTTTTTGTCTAGAATTATCTATTAGAAATATCAAAGCAATAAGGAAACTATGCTAGTAAATCGTAAAGATGATTTAAGACAATCTTTTGTATAAACTAGAGCTAAAAAGCTAAAATCCCAGAACATTACCCTTTGAACCCATATTAGAAGCCTAAACTAAATTTCTTTGTATAAGAATTTTATAAACCTTTAACCATATGGTCTACCCAAAGCTTTCTACCTTTAACCCTAATAATTTCTGAGTTTAGAAGGAAAGAAGGGAAGAAGAGGGAGTGAAAGGAGTAAAACAAAAACAGAGAAGGGAATGTTAGAAGAGGTACAATAGAAAAAGAAAAAAAAAAAAGAGAATATGGGAAAAGGAGAGAAAAATCGTAAAAGACGATTTTCGAAGAAGAAAAATTACGATTTAGCGTAAAAGCTTTCAAAAGAAGAAAAATCATGAAAATGCAATTATGCAAATTTACTGAAGAACTGAGATGCCTGTAGAAAAAAAAAGAAAGAAATAAATGGGAAGAAGATATCCAATCATGGATACTTACTGAAGTAGAATAGTAGAAGAAGATAGGAAAAAGAAGAGCTAAATTCTCAGAAAAACTTTGAATCATTTTCTACCTTTCCTTGATACATTCTGAAACCTAAAACCCCATTATAAGCTGAAGGAAAGATATTTCTGATTTACGATTTGTAAATATATAAGCCTAGTAGATATAAGGATAATAGATATTATGAACTGTATAGGAAATCATAAGAAAATGATAGAATTATCTTTTCTATGAGATTCATTTTTGCAATTATCTTTGACTCAATTCTTCTGAAAATATACTGGGCGAACCCAAAAGTTTTGATATTTTTTTGAAAGAATGTCAATAGTGAGTTTTTGAGTAAAAATATTTTTTAAATCTGCAGTTTAGAAAAATTTATGAAGAATAAATTGTTCACTAGTGCTTATACACTCTGTGCTTATTGTGAATTGAAATTGTTGGTAACTTTAGAGTATCGTAATAGAATATGTATTGACCAATTAAGTAGATTAGTTATATTTTTTTATTTACTTTTAATTTAAAAAAAATAAAAAAAATATTTAAAGTTTGTAGGTAATTTCACTGAAAACCTTTAGGAGACTATAACTCTTCCACTAGGGATCACTTAGAGATTTAAAGGCTTGTTCCATATGTTAAATACAATCGTGCTCCCTACGAAAGTGACATTTAATTTCTTAGTTTATATTTCCTTATTTGTTAGGGACTAGTAAAGCTTAAGTTTGGGGGAGTGATCAGTCACAGAATATACTATTTTATCACCCTTAACTTAGTAATGTTAGGACTTAGTTTGCTACTAATAAGTTACTGATATGCCGATATTAAAGAAAAATATTAAAAGAGAGCCAAAGTGTTAATATTCATCAAAATGAACTAAAAAAGAAGTAAAAAAATGATTGAGCATAAGAAGACGATTCACCACCTATTAAAAGATGAGAAATCGTATTTTATGATTGAGTGTTAATACTGAAGCCAAAGTAAAGAAAGATGAGAAATTGTAATTTACGATTATTCAAAAGATGATTTTTCAGAAAGCGACAAAAGAGTAAAAAGTGATACCGAAGAAAGTGATCGTTCGTCTACTGAGGAAGCTATGAAAGATAGAAAATCGTGATTTACGATTTTCTAAGAAAAAAAGAAGAAAAAAGGATAATCGTGAATTATGATTATGATTATAGAAGCTTTTCTATTGCTGCTGATCACGTGAAGACTATCACCGCCAATAACAGAATTAAACGAACTCTTAAATTAGAAGTTTGGTTAATCACAAATCTAAGAAGATTGATGAAGATAGACTCTTAAGATCTCTGCTGCTATTATCAAGGAGAGAATTCTGGAACACAGAAACCGTTTAAAGCAAGGAAGAATAAAATTAGAATTAGAGTTATATTAGGAATCTTTTATTTTAGTTATTCCTTTTATTAGAATTAGAAGTCATGTAAACCAACTCCTTATGATCTATAAATAAGAGGGCTCGATATAGGAATAATCATCGAAGAATTTCACAGTATCAATTGATAACTGTGGTTTGTATTTTCTCTCGATCAAAGTAATTTAAGATTTACAAAGTAACATCGTCTACAGTTCTCTGAGATCTTGCCTTACAACCAAGGCTGAGGAAGCCGAAAGATCAACCCTTTGGATGATTCTACTTTTGCTTTCTAATTTAGATTTTATTTTATTTTTAGTTTATATTTTATATGCTTTGTAAATATCTTCGAATTTTGATTTTAATTGACGACTCAGGTTAAAGTTTACAGATTAGTATAATGGTTTTACTTTTCCATCTTCAATTTTCTTGAATTTTATTGACGCCCAGATTTTAGGAGAGTGTTGATTAGATTAAATCTGTGTTGAAGAATTTTAGTTTTTGATTGACGACCAAATTCTGGAAGACTACAATACAGTGTAACGGTATTTTAAATTTGTACACATCCGATAGCTGAAGATTGAGATTGACGACTTCAATCTGAAGGAGGATTAAGATTTATTTTTCTGCAACTTAGTATAAAAAATATTCTTTTATTCATATTTTTCCAGTAGTTTAGTTCTTAAAAGATAAAGATAGCTTTTAAAAAAGGAATATAAAAATCTATAAGAAGATAATCACTTTTTCGTGGGATCGATCCTATCACTAGTGCTATAATTTTTATTGTGTGCTTGCAATAGATTAAAGCTTGATTTAATTTAAATATATACATACTATAAGCCGGTCAGTAGACTCTGGTGTAAGAAGGCTATATAACTATGTATGTTAACTTACTCAGTTCAAACTTCATAGTAGCGTTCCTACGCATCTAGTGACTGCATTATAATAATTAGTTTATGTTGCAGTAAATTCTATGCTCCATCATAGAAAATTAGTTTATGTTGCAGTAAATTCTGTGCTCCATCATTGAACCGATCACATAGCTGTCATTTAATTGGGAACGATCACACAGGAAAGGAAATATTACATATTCTTGCAAGAAAATATGATGAGTGATGATCGAATTGCACTCTTCAGTGTTGGGGGAAATGTTGAAGTAGTTGAGACTGTTCTATCTGAGTGTAGGATTTGGATTTGGAATTTTTTATTGATACTTATAGGTCTAGATAATTTAACGACTCTTTTTATTTGGCCAACTAGAAAAGCATGTTAATCCATTTTTACATTTTCAGTCATACATATGAAACTCTTAAGTTGTAGTTAATGGATAGAAATTCCACGTGCTTTTAAAGAAGATTAAAAGTAGTAGTAATGTAAACTTAGAACTAGCATGCTTGGGAGGTGTTTCATAGCAAGAACAACCTTTTAATTTTGTCATTTATGGGTGAATGGAGCAATTCAAATGACAGTCATGATAGAGTTGGATTCATTGTGGCATGAGTTTTGCTGCAAGTAGGACATTTTTAATTTCCTTCTAAACTCAGAACTGGCATGTATGGTAATTGATTTATTATTGTCAGTAGTTGGTTTATATGAAATATCCTGATATCTATGGTATTTGATTTATTCATACGTTCGAGACGGGCTTTTGATTTATTCATATGTTTGTATTCCTTATGTGTCTATCTTTAAGATTTACTTAATCTTCATATATCAATCAATGTAGGAAATAGAAGCGACAAACAGACCTCACCTACTAGAGCAGAAGTTTTTATCATAACCCATGCCCAAAAAAATGGTTTGCCGGTCAACGATATTGCTGCAGATATGATTGTAAGTTTCTCTACACCGAATAACCATCTTCTAATTATTTCTGGACTCTCTACATCAAAATAATATATGACATGTAAATGGTTGTAGCGCCAAATGAAGCATTTATTGGAGGAGGGTACCCAAGATTCAAATTTTCCGAATGATATCTACTCGCAGGTCATGGGAAGAATCGAGAAACCCGGTCGCGTCCGAGGCTTCGACTTAGGCCCGACTCCCACTAGTCTGTGGGGGTCATCTTCTTACCATGGAAGGCCCTCCACCAGTGACTTCAACGTAATGCGAAACAAAGTGCAACAAATGGAAGAGGAAATGAAATCTACGAAGCAAGAATTGAAGGAGTAGGTGAACTCTACAAAGCAACAATTGGTCGAGCTAATGAAGAAAACAGATGTTGAGATTTCCAAACTTAGGAGCATGATTCATGCTCTAACTTAGGATAAGGGGTAAATATCTTTGATTTAATATATATATATATATATATATATATATATATATATATATATATATATATATATATATATATATGATTTATTTGTTGTGTTCTCTAAGTGATATATATTATATTCATGCAATCGTAAATTTTTATGCCTTTCTTGTGGTTGTCATTTTTAATTTAAAATTAATTTATAATAATAATGTCTTTGTATATGCTATTGATAACTTGTATTTGCTTTCTCGATTCACAGGTTCAAGATTTTATGATGGATTCATCAAGCGGAAGAGAGAAGTTTTTGGGTTAGTTTGATGAATTTTTGCTTTTTGCTATTTTGAGACAAAAGGGAGATTTTTCTGCAATTTCTTGTAGGGTTGATATTTTTTTGTCATCTGGGTTATGGTTTTAGTATGTGATTATGAGGAAAAAGTGAAAATTTTTCAGTAGTTTTCAAGTAAGATTAGTGGTTTTTGGGGATGTGATTTGGAGAAGTAAGAATAGGATTGATGGTTTCCTTTTTTGCAATTTTTTAGGGCTTCGTCGCATGAAAATCAACTTTTAACAATCAATTTATTTTGGGCCTCTGAACAATGTCCTTAAATACAATGCCACTTAGTTTTAGTCCCAATCTTATCTTGTGATCTTGGCCTACCTATCAAATGGTTGGTCATAAACTTTTGGAGATGTATTCCACGTGGAATTAACATCTGACCGTCTGATAGTTGGTCATGAACTCAAAAAATTCTATGTGGAAGATTTGGATGAAAAATGATACCATGCCCCTTGACCGTTATAGCAAAATTAAAACCAAGGGTTGATATTACAGTCAACTGATCGGACGGATTAAATGTCCCTAAAATACTATTTTTGGGCATGTTGCATTTCAATCTATGATCTATAACTTTGACAATATAGATCACCCACATCTTAAATCATTGATAGTATAAGATCATTTAAACACCATTTTGGTGTTTAAATGATGGTCGGGAGTTGGTCCAAATTAGTTATTGGTCAAATACACAATAATTAACACATGGCATGAGGGCTGTGAGCTATGCAGACTCTGAGATAGACATATATTCATCATGCCAGTGATCAGGTCCGTTGCTATATATGAGCTCTTAGATCGGATGAATGGGGTGCCATCTGCATCGACGAATGGAATGCTCACTAGTGCAGTTTTGCCACATGACATACATCCTTAACTAGTCAAGTCGTCCAAGTTGCAAATCATCATTTGATTTGATGTTAGTTAAAAATTGTTGCCCATAAACGTTTGTTCATATGTAATATATTATATCGAAGTGCTTTGAGCGGATGGTACCAATCCGCTGATGGCTACATTTTTTTGGGCTAAAAAAAAGTAGCGGTTAGAATCCTAACACAGCCAGCTAAATAATGTATTATTTTCATTTGAACAAAAAAACGTATATATATAGCATGGCACACACAGGAACTAACCCAAAAAAAAAATCATCCAATTTTATTAAAAACTATTAGAAAACGGAAATAGTTATTATTAGCGGCAGTTCTTGAATAACCGCCGGTATTACAAAACAGCGATTTTTAATGTTTTACCAGCGGTTTTTAGCCACCGGTAAAAGTGTTTTCGTTTGACGATGCTACCAACTCTATGCATATCCTTTTTGGCACAATAAATTCTGAGATCATGGTCTTTCCATCGGAGAGTTGGATTTTGATTCCACATGATACATCCTGAAAAGGGGTCTGAGAGCCACGTTTGATGTAATGCCATTATCATATTCATATTGTTGGATGTGTGCTACATAAAATCAAAATCTGATTGTTTGATGGTAGTTTCATGATTTCAAGATCTAGTGTGTCGAATAAGATAGAGGCAAATAATGAGTTTGACCTTCCGTGCATTGCCCTAAGTACGCAGGCCGTCTACTTACCACAAGCCCAATTTTCTTGCAGATCCCACAACCAAAACCAACTTGACGTAGCTTGTTCTGCAAGTTACTTCCTTTTGGCCATTTCCTAGCCATGGACCAGCGACAACATTTAGAATTAGAGACGGCCCCACTGCCCTTGACCTATTGGTTATTGCCTATGGCTAGCCACCAAACTTGAAGTCAAGTGAGGGACTCAATATTTGACCCTTATCCAATTGTCATTCGTCTAAGGCCTATTTTTATTTTTCGATAACTTGGGTGCCCGAGCCTCTTAGAGCACCTACTAAATCCTTAAGGGCACTTGCGCACTCGAAATTAGAAAATGCTGAGTCAGCAGCTACTAAATCCTATTTATTTTGTTTCAAATAAGTTGGATTGAAGACTGTAAATCAGATTAACAACATCTCTCGCAACTTCTTTGCCTTGTCAACTTCTCTGACAAATAAAATATGTAATTTGATTCAAAAAGAAAAGTGTAATTATTTCAACTGTAGTTAGGAATAGCATTCTCTTGAAGTAACTTTAGTAATTGAAGTGCGTCTAGCACTTAGTGAGGTGTCAATAGCATTCTTCTTTAAAAGCTTACCGACTTATCTGGTGAAACTTCAATTACATATTAGATAGCTCCATTTGCCTTCATTGGAACTCTAAGAACACCCATCTTGTCCCATTAGGGGTGAGGGTGGTGCCCTTAAAGTATCAATCAGTGCAAATAGAGTTTTTCATTTTATATGGGGTACCTGCATTGGTTAAACGCTAAAGGCACACGCCTTCTATTTGTACCCTGCTTATTATTAGAGAACTTACACTTGGCATTCAATTATGATTTGTCATTTTATTTATTTATGAAATATGCACTGACTATGTCGTATATCCGGACACCCCCTTCTTCTTCTTCTTTTTCCTCAGTTGCGGGGAGTCGTAAATTCGTAATGTGAAAGATGTCATCATCTTTAATAGACAATGACATCAACTCCGATGAAAACAACAAATCTAGTGGCGAATGACTGGTGGCAGCGTTGACGGTGTTGTCGATGAGAGATGATTTCAACAGCCTTCTTGTGGGATTCCAACAATTTTAGAGACGTTTAGAGGGATGAAATTTGTAGAGGGTCATGAGTGGAAGAGATTCGAGGTGGTGGTTTGAGTGGAGAGGCACCAGTGGTGACAATGCCATTTCGCGAAGGACAAGGTTTGATTGATAAACTATGTACAAAGCCGATTGTTTGATGAAGTTTTAAGCAGATTTTCCGACGGCGGGAAGCACCAATTAGGGTTGGGCTTGATCAGGGAAAGTAAGAGGGTGGTGGTGGCCGAATGTGTTGGCGACTAGGGTAGTTGATAGAGGGGACCGAAATTGAAATTTTGAATCGATCGTGCAGCTCGCCGGAGTTGAACGAAAAAGAAGAAGTGGGTACACGACTAAAATGAGTGGATTTGAAAGTTTTTTTTTACCTCATCTAGCTCTTTAGAAAAAAGGACTATTTTCAAAACGTTTTAGCCTATTATATTATTTTAGAAAAAAAAAAATTTATCACAATATTTTAGGTCCGAATGAGACATTTGATTGAAGTTTTAGGAGCATTTAGTAGTTGAAATTATCCATTATCCATCACCCTCCTACCCCATTACATACACAATATCATTTGTGTTATATGACATTTAATAGAAGAGTGTTTTCATAATTTTAATTATAAATGTTTCTCATGTGCAGACCAAATGACTTTTTGGAGAACTTTATTGTAATTTTAAATCACCAATTTCATAACATATTGACCAAGTGACTTTTCGGGGGCCTTGGTTTTTTCCTAAAACTTTTTAAAATAGCATAATGCGTTAAAACTTTCTTCATATAATCGTTTTCCTAATTTTCCTCCGCATATGTGAGAATGTGAGTGTTTTTAGAGTTTCGTTTGTGCAAATAGAGATACCCTACTACTAAAAAGGGGTGTCTCTATTTGTACAACCCAAAACTCTAGAAGGACAAACTACCCACGTTTGAAGAAAAAAAGCATGATTTATTGGTTGTGGTGTCAAAAATATGTCAAAAATATTTCACACCTACTAATTTTATTCGTGCACTCACTTCTTTTTTGAAGAGTTTCACAACCCCTTAGTGACAGTCGTGCAGCTACTTATTTTGTTATTAAAAAATTAGGGAATATTACCTAATACGGACTACCGCTAAAAATTTTTGGCCTATTATACCCAATGTAAAAGTTTGGGGTAAAAGGGATTGCACGAGTTTTTAAGTTCCTTAAAAAAAGGTTTGGTCAATATCTTAGGAAAGCTTCACATAAAATTACTGCAGTACACTTCTTCCATTTGATTCGTCTTCTTCAATCGCTGGTTCATCTTCTCCAATCGCTGGTTCATCTTCTCCATTTGATTCGTCTTCTTCAATCACTGGTTCATCTTCTTCAATCACTGGTTCCATTTGGTTCATCTTCTCCAATGGCCGATTTAGTAAAGAAGAAAAATATATTTTGGATTCTCTCTCTCTCTCTCTCTCTCTCTCTCTACAAAGAACTCCATTATTGATACCTCCTTTTGGGTCGTCTTCTTGATTCGTCTGAAAATCTGTAAAACTCCATTTTGGGTCTTTTTGATTCGTCTGAACATCTGTACAACTCCATTCAGTGATCGCCATCTGTTTCGTCTTCTCCAATGGATCACTGAGGATGAAGAAACAAACTTAGATCGACCATTAATGGCTGCTCTGCAAATACTTGGGAGAAGGGAATTTGTGATATATTTAATCAAGATTTGGAAAACCCTAACTACCATTTGCAAATCTTTGAAAAGTAGAAGAAGATCCTTGTAAATGGATCATCGAGGACGAAGAAATGAACTTAGATTTTCTGAAAATCCATTAACATGTTTTTGGGAGCAACCATTAATGGCCGCTCTACAAATATTTAGGGAGAAGGGCATTTAGAATATATTTAATAAAGAAGAGGGTTTGTTCAGTAATTTCAATCCCAATCTCTTTCTCCGGCATGAGCTTCACGTTGGCGGGATCCGAGTATGACGATCTCACATCGGAACTGTCGCAGGTGATTGTTGTGATGGAGTTGGATGATATTAGAGACGATGGGGTTAGATTTTCAGAGTATTTGGGATATTTGAGAAAGAGAAGGGCACTGTAGTAATTTTAAGTCAAGTGTTTTCTTGCAATAGACCAAACCATTTTCTAGAAACTTAGCAAATCGTGTCAATCCTTTTTACCCCAAACTTTCCCATCGAGTATATGGCGCTAAAACTTTCCAAATTCAATCCTCTTTTTCTAAAGTGCCCTTAAAATTATTGTTTTTCTTTTGCTCCATCATAATTTTACTTGAAATCAATCGGAATGAAGCCCCATCGGAAACTGATCTGAAATGCATCAGAAACCCTTAAGAACCCATCATAATGGTATCCATTGGAAATCCACTAGAATGAAACCCATTGAAAACAATAAACCGTCTTGAAAACAACCTGAAATCAACTCACTTGAATCCCATCAGAAACCCACTTGAAATAAACTTGAAACCCTAAGAAAACCCATGAAATGCACCATAATAAAACCCAAGTAACCCTCTTGAAACCTTCATGAAACCCACAGGTAGATTTCATCATTGTCACCATTGATGTCCAAGAAGGGGTACCATCATTGGAGATGATGCGATCATTGATGCGACTCAACGACGGTAAAAAAGAAGAAGAAGAAGAGGGTGTTCATGCCTGAGTGGTGCATATTTTATAAAAAGGGTACCAACACTTACAACCGAAGATTCTCTCTTTGTAGATTAAGGTTTCCACCTCTTCGTAGACTAAGGTTTCCACCATTAAAATCTTCGACTACCTTGAAATAGACAATAACGATAATTTATTTTCCCAATCTTTCACACAATAGATCTTGATATCATGGTCCAACTATTAGACGCTCCAATGTTGATTCCTCGTGGATCACCTCCCCAAAAGTGGTATGAGAACCCCCTTCTCATGATATGCAATGATCATGGTCACTTTTGGGGATGTGTGCCATGTAAGATCAACTTTTAACCTCTTGATAGATGATCCATGATCTCAAGATCTTTTGTGTGAAAGATTGGGACAAAAAATGATATCTATCATCCGTTTCAAGGCTATCAACTATTTTAACGACAAAACCTCTAGCTGTTGTTGGTACGCGCACCACAAAAAAAAAGACTATTAGCGGAAGCCATAAACTGCCGCTATTAACAAAAAAAAACTGCCGCTAATACCCTTGCTGCTAATAGTATTTTTGTTAATAGCAGAACTTTTTGGCTGCAAAAAATTGCCGCTAATATTCTTATTTTTTATAGTGGCTTTTTTCGAGAACCCTCTCGGATTCGAAAAAAATGGTTCCAATGTGGTCGCTTGGGGACTCTATTTGCGAAGGGGAGGGGCGAAGAGATTTAACAATAATAAACGAAGGTATTTACGTGTGCACCTGTGTTAGTTGTAACTGAATTTAAATGACTTACTTGGGTTGTTGTGATCACCATTTATAGAAGTTTATTGACAATCTAGAATGTCATTGATCACGAGGATGACCAGGAGATGATGGGTTAGGACTCCTATATTAAATACCAGCCTGCCAGATTTAGTAGTTAGGGTTGCCTAAGGTTTTAACTAATTTGGGTTTTCTTCTAATCCTAATAAATCTACTAAAGGGGTGTGTTGACCCGTTATGCGCGTGATGATGGAACCCGTTCTCGAGTACCTTCGTTGGCTCATTTGGGAAAATCGGCTTGATGACTATGATTGATGTTGAAAATATAATGAGAATATGGAACATGGCCCTGATTGGATCTAAGTTGAGAATTTTAGTAGGGGTTTCTTAAGGGATGGATCTAAGGCTAGCTTTATTTCTCTTTGAAAAACTCAAGAATTGAAGTAGAAGGGCCAACCCCAACTAGAACGATTACTCTACGAGATCGCTAGATGAGAGTCAAAGTTCTAAGCCTAAAAACTTGAGTTCAACTCTGCTCTAATTCAGAATCTCGAGCCATCCTTGAGAGTTCCAAAGAGAGAGCAAATGAAAGATGTGTGTTGAATGAGTGGGGCAGGGGGAATTTATAGTCCCGACCAATTATACGCATGGAGTCCAACATATAATTCTGAATTATACATTGGATTTCTAGCGTATAATCTAGATTATACGCCATAGATTTAGTGCATAATGAATTATACGCTAGAATTCTGGAGTATAATTCAGGCGGTTTCGGGGATCTCAGTCAAGGTGACCAGTTGATGACCAGATAAGCCTGGACTCAGAGTCCTGCGGGATTCTTCTAGATTATACATTGTGGGATACAATGTATAATCAAGAATTTAGATAAGCTACGGTTCGTTGAGCCGACTTCGGAGATATCGGGTCCTTATCGTCTCTTAGCCAGTGAGGACTAATTATACATTATTGTTCCAGTGAATAATCAATTATACGTTGAAACTCCAATGTATAATTGGGAACCGGGTCAGGACAGGGTCGGGTCCAATTATACGCTGGTGTCCCAACATATAATCAATTATACGAGTTCTCAGTGTATAATTCCCATAAATGTGGGGTTTTGACATTTTTGAAAAAGGTTGCTTTTCCAGAAATCAGGGTAGGGTGGTCAATAGTTGACGAAACAATTTTGTATACTCAGAGGGGGAGAAAATGGGGTGTCTACAGATGAACCTCTTCCACGCATTCTTGCGGAGCAAGGATACGTCGAATAAGTAGACACCCGTTACAAGCGTCCCTTCGTTTATTGGAGAAGTCACGAGTGTGAACCGAAATGAGCTGACATGAGATGCTTGACTTTCTTATTTATCCGCACAAGCTAAGTAAAGGTGATGATTTAGAGGCCTATTGTAGCAATTGAGAGGTGTTTCCACTGTCGTGGGTGCATGTTGCGACCAGGTGGCAGGATTTTACGCAATCGAAGTATAGGTGGTGCAAGCGAAAGTCAAGATAAAAGGGAGATATATTGATAAGATTGAGAAGACCTTGCAGGTCATGTCAAACCAAGTGCGTCGTTGCTCACACCAACGACGCTCGAGGGGTTTCTTACTGTAAACATTTATGACTTCTCAGACCATAGTATATTCGATGTTCAGTTCCACAGGAGAGAGAGAGAGAGAAGAATAAGATAGAGGGGATAGATATGGGAGATATGCATGCAAAGTTTTGAAATTTTGGGTTTAACTTAAATCAATTTGGTAAAGCTCAGAAAGCGTGGCTCTCGAGATGTTACTTGAGCATATTCATCAGAATGGGATTTGGGGACCCAACCTTTATTTGAATTGTCAGGATGATAATCAATATGCCAAAATTGTGACAGCCTGAGTTTTTCCAACCTGAATTTTTGAGACATAATTTTTTTTTCTTAAACTTTACACCAAAAGAAAATGGGAAAACTCGGACCGCTAGATTGTAGATCACAATCTGATACACAACACCACACATACAAAAATTAAAGCAAAGTTACATATGTCATGAATAGAAATCTCCAGTTCTAATATCCAATATGTACATAACTAAACAAACACCAGTGCTGGCCGACCATTACCAACAGTGGTGTACAACAGTACCAATGTACCAAACCTTAACTCACCAAATCCACAAAGCACTAAATCTATGATCTCATGACAGAGTATAAATTCTTATGCGGAAGCTCCTTTTCTTCTAGTATGTAGTCTGGGCCCTCCTCAAAGCTACACCTGTGACGTATAGTTGGGGTGAGCTAACATCTTGAAAATGGAATCAAATATCAAATTCTCAATTTCATAAAATTCCTATTCTAGTTTCAAAGAGTTCAAACACTAGTTCAAATACGGTCAAGCTTATAATTTTTTATTCAATCATATCAAGAAGCTATGAACCAAATTCACAAAATATAATTATACACTGAGTTTCCCCTAGCTTGTTCACGAGACACGTAAAACGATGCAACTTTTCCTTACAAGCATTCTCAATTTTCAACCTACATCACATAATATTCAAATGTCATTAAGGGTTTACCTTAATTACTAACAATTCCTATGTCTCTAAGTGTTTCCTCAAAATCGAGGTGGAAAAGGGCAAGTTTGCGCTAAGCTAGAACTTGATGAAACTTCCTCCTATATTTTTACCTTTAAAACTTTGGATTCATGAGTTAGTTAATTCATGAAAATTGTAGATCTCATTGTTTTCTTTCCAACGCTGTAAGAATTGCATCAATCGGAGTTTAGAGCAGAAAGTTACGGCCAAAATACCAAAGCAGTGTTGGCACGCAGAGTTAAATTCGACTGATCGATTTCCAAATCGATCAATCGAGTTTCATTTCGTTTGATTGAGTTTCATTTTGATCGATTGAATTTCATTTTGATTGCTCAAATTTCATTTCGATCGATCGATTTCTTCTGAAACCTCTAACACGCTCACTGTTTTTCATATATCGAACGGTCGTTCTAATTTCGATCTGTCGAATTCCCGTTTCGATCGGTCGAATCTCTATACAAATCACACTTCACACCATCTAGTCAAAATTGATCGATCGAATCTAATTTTGATCGATCGAAATTGACAGATTTCACCACCCTTAAGGGTTTATCTTTAAAAACCTATTTTTTTCAAATCTTAACTCATTTCTTCTTCTAAATTTTCACCCATATCATACATAAAGTCTAATCTAACTAAAAATCATAATTTCGCACAAACTTCCTCACCTCTAATCAATCAAATTCTCGACTCACGAGTTCACGTCCAAGCTAGGGTTTCAAAGTTTGAACCTTTGGGCTCCTCACGATCCCACATCCGCAATCAACACATCGTCTTTAATTCCTCGCACGCACAACCCAATGCATTCAAAGCTTCATCTTCCTCCTCTCTCTTCTCTCTTTCTCTCTTTAGAAACCCAAAATCCTTACAAATAGCTAAAGGCTTCTAAGAAAAGCCTTTCCTTTATAACTAGAGGGACTGGTTCCCTTATAAAATGCATACACCCATTTTGGGTATTAACTATATCCCTTTATTTTATTTCGATATGAAACCCATATACCTAAACGAGTTGTTTCATACTACACAACTAAATCTTTGGCTCGGTATGAGGCTTGCATACCCAACTCACTTATCTATCAGATTCAATGTTGAGCCGATACACATTACCACAGTGTATGAACTTGGTTCAAAATCTCTCATGAGCTCAAATGGACCCGAAATGATCCCGTTTGAAAAATTTGAAATGGTGACGCATTTTCTAACGGACACACACCTGATCAGGACCTATGGTTTTGAAATTTTTTTAGGATGTTACAAAAATACTCCTAACATTTACACGTATACTGATGATTGTCACTTATGGGAGGACGTATAGTAATTCATTAAATTAGGAAAGTTAGGTTTTGATACTTAATGTTAGTTTAATTATATATTTATGAGAGTATTGAGTTAAGAAATAATACTTACTTGAATGAGTGCAGAGACTCGAGTGTAGGGGCGAGTCTCTGCACTCATGTTGGGAATTGATTTAATTCTTTCAGCCATAGGCCAGGGTTGATTATGAAGTAATGATCATCATGTAGCATAGCTTTTAACAAGAATGAGGTGAGTGGTAAGTAATGGGTGATTGTATCACTTGTCATTCAAAAGTTTTCAATTTTTTCTTAAAGAGATTTTGAAATCATTTGAATCATCTTCTAAAAGGATGAAAAAGGATAAAGTTTATTAATGTAGGGGTAGCTTCTTATTCAACTAATTTTAGAAATAGTAGTCAACTAGTTTCTTCTCGTGTGTGTAGTGCAGTGCCATAATTGAGCTCTTCGTCATGGTTCAACACCATCAAATCATCAAATTCTAAGGTTAGCATGAGTTTTGTCCTCCTCCCACTACCTTACTATGACATCTAAAAGTGTGAAGATGTTGGGGATGCCCTCACAGTTTTATTTATGCTTCCCTGGGTTCATTGACTTGTTTATTCGTCGCATGCTCTTGCTCGGTTGTGCTTTATTTTTTTGTCTCTCTTTTTAATTTTTTTTTTTTCTGAAACATGTATATCTATTATTTTTGAAACAACCTGCTAACGCAAGAATTGTGATATTTGATGGAGCTTTGCATTTTTATTTTTTTGTGCTCTAACATCGACTCCAATGGCGGGGAACAGTGTGTGAGAATCCAGAGTTTTCTATATTTAAAAAAAAGTTTGTAATTCACTAGTCCTTTCGAATAATTTGCCTGAATAGGAAGGTGGTTGAAGAGTCATATGACTCTTAAAATAATTTTTAAGATAATGACCTACAACTGACGAATGCCTCATGATGACTACGAGAATGGTAAATGTGACAGCTCAGGTTTCGGCACCCGGAAGCCCGCGTCGTCAGTGGGCTGGCGTCAAGGCCGAGCCCCTGAACGAAGCATGTAACGTATAGTTGTATAGCGAAAAATAAAGTAGAACCATATCCAATGAATCATCATAGCAAAAAAAAGAACTAGTACTATTCACCAAAAGCTCAAAATGACGGTTCTAATTCCATATGATTCCTTATGGAAAATGAATCGGCAAGAACCACCGGTAAGGGCCGTACCTTACCGAAACATGATTCACCAAAAGAAGTACAATTATTTGTAAAATTTACTTCCTTTACAACCAAAGTTGTAAAGGAATCCTAGGGCCGGACCTACTCTGGCCTAGTACAAAGAAAGCAACTCTCAGGGTGAATCTCCTCCAAGTCCTCCCCTGAAGCTAGCTCAGAAACCTCCCTCTCGAAAATCTTGGTATCAACGTTTTCACCTGAACTTGTGACATATAGTCGAGGATTGAGCTTCATCCAAGCTCAGTAAAGAAAAACTCATAGCATGCATATTGTAACGGCAACATAAATCTTATGACTTAATGAAACAGAATAATCAGGATGTATGCATAGTGTATGGTCATGACATGAAACATAGGTACAAAGCTTGTTCGAAATTTCAAAAGAGATAAGCTCATATCTTCTCCCAACACAAGAAAAGAAAAACTTAAAGTGGTATGCTTAAAGTAATAGAATGAGGAGCTATAGCCTCAAGCCCCCGATGGAATACTCACCATCGTCGCTCATATGAATCATTTTTACATATATCCAAGGTTCCATAAGGTTGGATGCTTGGCCGAATATAATTACCGTCATGCGGTAGGAGTCACAAAACACATAGCACAAAGGTGTACGGATTAGCTGCCGTACCGGTCGGGTATTCACATAAAATCTTAAATCGAAGTGCGTATATATAGCTCATTGCCGTGTAAAGTGATAATTATAATTTAGATCAAAGGTCGAAAAGAAGTGTGAAGATACTTGCACAACACATTAGACTGAATCTCGAAAGATTCCACAACTCATGCATGAATCGAAACGTATGGATGCACATGTCCTTCCAAATTGAATTTGTAACCACACATATAATCAATTCAAAGAAACATCACATCATAACACACACATGTTAACGTAACAATGCACATGGTGTCAAGTGTTCCTTACCTCGAGATCTTAACCTGCACTAGCTCCCACCGCCGTTTGGGTTAGCCCCCTCAACATACAATACTAAGTCACCTAAAATATAAGATCCAATGTTCACTCATTAGAACAATGCAAAACATGTCAGGATAATTCCCCTCAAAATCTCGCAGTCAAAACTTACCAAAATTCTGAATTTGGGAATTTCGATCGATCGAAATCACGTTTCGATCGATCAAACTAAATTCGATCGGTTGAGCTCTCACGGAAGCCTAAAAATCAAACATAGTTCTATCGAACGAATTCCCTTTCGATCGATCGAAAACTTATAATTTGATCGATCAAAATATTTTGATCGGCCGAATCTTCCAAAAGCAATTTAGCTATCACACGGTTCGATCGAATGAATCCTACTTCGATCTGTCGAAAACTCATAATTCGATCGATCGAGTTCTCACAGAGGGTTTTTCCATGTTCCTGTTTATATATGTTTCAATCGATCGAGTGTGAGATTCGATCGATCGAACCCATTTTGTTCGATCGAATTTGACTTCGATTGAACGAATTTCCTCATATATCGAAGTTTTCATATTTAAAGTCCATTTCGATCGATCGAACCCAATTTTGATTGGTCGAAATGAACAGAAATCACCCGTTTAAGGGTTTTCCCCTTCTACATCAAGTTAAACTCGATTTCGTACGCTCCCGTGATCTAAATTTACGTAAAAATAGTCAATAACATAATTTCAAGATCTCGATCAAATTTTCATACCTCGATTTCCTTTGAATCTCTAATCCTAGCCTCTAGACCTGACTCGGGTTCACTAGAAGAATAATGGCTCGTTCGTCTCTCTAAATACGTAATCACCAGCTTCGAGAACAAATTGTTCTCGCATGCAATCAACGTTTAATCTCAAATCTCTCTCTCTTTCCTCTTAACTCCCTATGATCAGCAATAACTAAGGTGTTGAATGTAATACCTAAATGAGGCATTTAATTCCTCTCTTATACTTGAGTCCTAGGTTTAGGCGTAAAACAGCTGCACTAACGTTGGGTGTACGGGAGTGCACTAACCCTCAACGTAGCCTACAAAAGTCAAATCTCATCCATTGGATTTGATCTATAGACATTACATCGACTATCGATACCGTCCCCGACGTGTGAACTATCGGGCACACATACCGAGGCATGCAGATCAAGGTTTTAAAAAAAAAGCTTGAGACGTTATAGTAAATATATAAATATGCCTGTTTTAGATACGAGACATGATGTTCATTGAGTTATGAATAATGCTTCAAGGGTTAGGAAGTCCTTTCCTTGTAGCCGGTTCCTAGGCAAGCAACCAAAATAATATAAGCTCTTTCCAATTGGGTTTTGATTCCCCATCAAGTGAGGCGGTTGTGTAGGCATTATTTCCTTAGCACTTACTCCCTAGCTTCGAGTTTTCGGTCAAATATAATTATATATTGAGCTTTATTATTATTTTTTTTATCCTTGAAAAAAATTTGGGCATAATATATGGGTGCTTGGATTATGAATTGATTTAAGGTAAGAGATTCCAACGCTGCTGGGTAAAATGATTTTTTGATTTTAAGTTATTATATATTTTCTTTTGTTTATGATTTTTAGTGTTTTTGTTTAATTATTTCAATTTTAAGTATTTTTTTTGTTATATTTATTTTATTTATTATTATTATTTTTAGGATACAACATCAGTTCCTTAAGAAGAAACTGACTCAGAAGGTCCAACTAGAGGGATATGGTGAACGGTCCGAGTGACCGCCTATTTGTGATTTGATGATTTATTTTTTTAGGGCCTCGATCACCCTCGATTTGATGGATTAAGGATGAGAGATAATGTGTCTTGATGTTTGGAGCTTCCTTATCAGGAGGAACCTTTTTTAGTTTTTCAGTAGAGTGAGACATCCTGTAAAGTTGGAACATGCGATAAAGTCCTTCCCATGAGGTTTTGTGTGTTATCATTTTTAGTTTTAATTGGAGGTTATTAGAAAATATTTTTAGGTTGCATTGTTTTGATTTTATAAAATGAGTCAACTCAAAGGGAGGATGATTTTGACTTCATAGAAGTACCGATTGGGAGAAACAAAAGAAGAATAAAAAGAGAAGATAAGAAAGTGTAGACCATGGTGGACCCTTCCTTAGCATGAGGAGTTTTAACTCATTTTGATTTTTCTTATCTTGTTAGATACACACTTTGGATTTATTATGAGGTTGTTTCAAAGTTTTGTCTATAATTTTTCGTGGAGCTCTAGTGTTAGAGGTTTGATGTTGTGATATTATCTCTGGTTGGGCTTCTACGAGAACTTTGATTTTGAGATCTATAGAAACCTGAACTCGGGGGTTAGGGGTAATTTTAGTTATAATGTTGATTTTGTGTTTGTCTCGTGGTGAGATTTGAGGATTTGACGATATATCGATTTGGATATTAATTAGAGTTTCAGGGTTTGTATTTAAGTCCTATTTTAATTCAAGAGTGAGAGTATTGATAGAGTCATGGATTGGTTTATCGATAGATTTAGTGATTAGTTCTGGTGTGAGTGAAATGGATGGTTTGGAGATTGGTTTGATAATAGCTATCGAGATTAATTCGAGAGTCGGTTCTAAATTTGGTAGGTCAACGTGTTTGATAATGAGTTTAGGTTCGAGATTTAGTTTCGAAGTTGGTTCGGAAGTGAGAGGGCTGGTGATTTCAGGAATATATTTGATTATGGATTTAGATTCAAAGTTTAGTTTTGAGATTAGCGGGATGATTGGTTTGGGTATAAATGGTGTTGTAGTATGTTGATGGGTTGGTTTGGGAATTGCTTCTGGAATTGGTAGGTGAGTTTGTTTAGGGATTGATTGTGAAATTGGTTTAGGTATTGGCTCAGGGAGAGTGGGAATTAGTTCATGGGTGGATAGGTTATTAGTTTGGAAGTAGGTTGAATTGGTTCGAGCACAAGTTCAATAATTTTGGTGATAGGTTGGGTTGGTTTAGGAGTAAATTCGGTGATAGGTTGGGTATGAGGAGCGATTTCAGGTTTAATGGTGTGGGTGACAAGGTTAGTCGGTTGTGAGTGGAACGTGTGATTGTGATTTGAAAGTAGTTTAATTTTGTGGATCAGGCTGGCTGGGTGGCCTGGGGCAGGAATGAATGAAGGTATAGTATCTAAGGTGAGTTGAGGGATTGATTGAGTTTGGTCAAGTGAAGAGTCATAGAGAATCGGGTTACTTTGTAAGGTGTTTCCATTGGTTGGTTGGACATCACTCCAATTGATTTGATTATGGTCGTTCATCTCATAGATGATGTCCCGTAGGGGATGACATTCTTCAAGAGTGTGCCCGACATACCTATGGAACTTGTAAAATTTTGTGCAGTCGAGGTGTGGAGGCCATGGTCTAGGTTTCTCAGGAGGAAATCTGAGGAGGTTTTGGCTAGTTAAGATTTTAAAGATGTTGGATATGGTGTTTGGTAGTGGTGGGTAACTAGTTCTCCTAGGTTGGTATCCCGTGTTGGTTATGAGGTGTTGATTTTGATTCTGGTTAGGGTATGATTGTTGATTTTGGTTGGAGTATTGGTTTGCGTATTGATTTTGAGTTTGATTATATGGGCAAAGGTTTATCTGGTTTTGTTTTTTGGTCTACATTGATTTATTCAGAGCGTGGAATTTTTGTTTTAGGGTAGTTGGGAGAGGTTCTTTTGGATGTTAGAGTGAAGAAATTAAAGTCCCCATCTTTTATGGAACATTGTATGCACGAAGCACAGAAGTAGAGGCTTGAAAAGTCAAGGTAGTCGCTTAGTATGAGAACACTCCTAAGGGGCTCTCGGGTATTATTGATCATGACGTCTATGGTGTCCTTTTCGTTCATTTAATACCCTACTTGAGCAGTGAACCTTATCCAATGACTAATGAAAGCAGCGAAGTCACCCTCAACTCCTTGTTTTGTAGTCATCAAGTCAACGAGACTGATCACTTTATGAGTCATGTGTTTGTATTGGTCTAGAAATCTGTTGTCCAGATCTTCGAATATCTCGATTTTAGCCAAAGGTAGAGCAACGAACCAGTCAAGGGCTTCTCCTTCTAAAGATCTTTGGAAATAATGAATCAGAAGCCTATCATTGCCGCGTATCAATCGACAATCATTACAGAAGAGTGCCAAGTGATGGTTCAGATTTCCCATACCATTATACCAGTCGGGATAAAAGTTTTTCTTGGTTGGGTTCCAGCTGTTGTAATACACTTATTCCTTGGGGATTTTTGCTATACATGCCCCATGAATTTTCTATTTCTTTTTTCCTTTTCTATATATATTTTTTATTCTTTTTGCTTTCTTTTCAAGCATCCTCTTTTTAGGAATTTACTTTTTCTGATTTTTTTGGATTTTGATGATAACTCTATCGCTTTTCGCTTTTGGAGTTTCTTTTTCTTCTCTTTTTTTTCTTGGCATATACACATTTTTGTTTTTCTGGGAGGGGGGTACGAAAGAAAGGCTATAGGCTCAAAATGGGTAGCAAAGGATATGGTTATTCATATACGCTTTTTGGCTACTTGACTTTAAAATGATGAACTCTTTTAAGGAGCCCTTAAGTAGTCACGTATCCATCTTATCAGTACTTATGTTGCCGCGGGAGACTAGGAGTGGAAATATCATACATATCCAGTGTTGATCGACTTAGGAAAGTGATCTCCGTCTATTGAGGCGAGACGAAGCGCGTATCCAGGGAGTACCTCTCTGATGACGTAGGGCCCTTCCCAGTTGGGTTTAAATTTCCCTCTTGGATTAGCATGGAGAGAGGGAAAAATTTTCTTGAGTACCGTGTCGCCCACTTTCAAATCTCGAACCCGGACACGCTTGTTGTACGCACATGCGATCCTCTTTTGATAGACCTGGGTATGAAACAAAGCTTGAAGCCTCTTTTCATTGATCAGGCTCAATTGCTCGAAACGGGCCCTTTCTCTTTCGACCTTTGACAGATCGGACTCAATGAGAATATAGAGTGAAGGTACCTTAACCTCAACTGGCAGCACAACCTCAGATCCATACATAAGGGAAAATGGTGTTGCCCCTGTAGCGATACGGATCGACGTTCGATAGGCCTATAGTGCTATTGGTAACATTTTATTCCAATCCTGATATGTGATGACCATCTTCTCAAGGATGCAGACAACTGTCATGTTGGCAGCTTCAATTGCTCCATTGGTTTATAGCCGATATAGTGAGGAGCGATGATGTTTGATTTTGTACTGATTGCATAAGGTTCTGATGTGCTTGTTCACAAAGTTGATGCTATTGTCTGTGATGATATCCTTGGGCATGATGTTGTTCTTGATAAATTTCTCGACATCACTGGCCATGATGTTCGTGTAGGATGCTGCCTCTACCCATTTTGTGAAGTACTCGATGGCAATGAGGATGAACTGATGCCCATTAAATGCTTACAGATTGATATTTTCGACGAGGAACCTTGGATATCTAAATTAAACTACTCTAAATTTGATCAGAAGAAAACCCAACCTCAGTTATCAATTGATGCTGAGAAATTCTTCAATGATCTTATTCCTATGCCGAGCTCTCTTATTTCTAGATCATAAGGAGTTGGTTTACAATATTCTAATCCTAATAAAGGAAACTACTAAAATAAAAGATTCCTAATATAACTCTAATTCTAATTTTATCTTCCTTGTTTTCACTGGTTGATGGCTTTTGGACTTTCTCCTTAATTTCAGTAACCGAGATCTTCGTGAGTTTATCTTCATCAATCTTCTCAGATCCGTTATTCACCAGACTTCTAATTCAAGTGTTCTTCTATTTTTCTACATGGCGGTGTAAATCTTCACTAATCAACAGCAATGAAAAGCTTCAATTTATACAATCGTAAATTACGATTTCTCTTTTTCACATAGCTTTCTCTCTGGACGATTCTTTATCACGAACGATCGTTCTCTTTATATCGCTTTCCGCTAGAACGCCTTTTGTGAAGAATCGTAAATTACGATTTTACATTTTTCTTTGTATAGCGCTCCATCGTCTTTTACGATTTCTTCGCTTTATTCATGCGTCTGATTGTCTTTTTCATTCAATCGCCTTTCTTAGTGCTTTTTGAGTTCATTTTGACAAAGATTAAGACTTTGGTTCTCTTTTACTGATTATCCTTAATATCTGTATATCAGTAACTTGTTATTAGAAAACTGGGGTTTAACATCACTAAGTTAAGGGTGATAAAATGGTATATTCTGTGACTGATTACACCTTAAACTTACGTTTTGCTAGTCCCTAGCAAAAAAGGAAAGAAATACTAATTTAAAATTTAAATGCCACTTTCGTAGGGAGCACGATTGCATTTAATAGATGCAACAAGCCTAGTGGAAGAGTTGTAGTCTCCTGAAGGTTTTCAATGAAGTTACCTATAAACTTCAAAATATATATTTTTAATTTTTCAAAATATTTTTCAAAACTAATCAAAAGTAAAAAAATCTAAACTAATTTTATACACTGATTATCTAATCATCACATGGTTATTATGTTTTTCAAAGATAGGATTCTATTAACCACCACTTTCCATCCTAACAGTTATTGTAATATCCCCGAAAATTTGGGTTTTTAATAGTGTCCTCGGGATACGTGCCCGACTGGTCATAAGTTAGACTAAGTGAAAGTCAACTCGATGACTTAGGTTAAATTAGGTTGGAGGTGAGTTGCTCATGAGTATGGTATTATATCTTGTTATAAGGTCACATACACCTATTATAGGTGTGTGTGCTTTGCACCAAGGAAGTGGAATGGGTTAAATAGGTGTTAGTTAAAGAGAAGTTATTTCTCTTTGATTTTGGTGGTTAGGGATTTATGAAGAGAGAGAGAGAGTTAGAAAGAAAGAGGGAGTAAATGCTAAAGGATTTCGTGTGGATTGAGAATTGAAGACGCACTTGAGCATTTATTTCCGGAGGCAACGTGTGTGAATTCGTGGAATCAAAGCTAAGAGCCCTAGCTTTTGGAGTCAAGCCCTTAAATCATTCATACTTGGATTTGAGGTGAGATTTCCTTAAATTATGATGTGTATGATGTTGTGCATGAGTTTAATGAATTTAATGGTGAATTAAAGAGATAGAAAGAGGAAAAATTTAGAGAGAACAAAGCAAGAGAAACTGCCCGAGGAGGGTTGGGTTTCTATCAAAATTGATTAATCGATTTTTGACAGAAAGAAGATCTGGGCACTGATGCCTGAAACCGATTAATGGAATTTAATTCGATTAATCGATTTTTAGTTTTCGATTAATCGATATAGAACCAATTGCTCGACTGGGAGCTCCCAGTGAGTGGAAAATGGGGAGTCTGGGAAAACCGATTAATCAATTTTGGGATCGATTAATCGATTTTAGAATTTCGATTAATCGATTTTGAAAATTCGATTAATCGATATTGGGATCGATTAATCAATTTTGACCATTTTTGTGTGGATTCTGTTTTGTACCTTGGAGTTCTCGAAGGGCCTTGTACCTTATTCTATGCATCATTGTTGATTCTTTGTGTATGACATGACGTACTATAGGTTGAACACTTGGATATGGACCTTGATGCTTGGAGTTGAAGCATGTGAGGTAGGGAATATTCTGAACTTGTACACTTGATTACAAAAACATGTATGTAGTGATATTCTAAGTATGCAAAATTGTTAAAGCATAGTCAATGGCATGTGCTAAAATATCAAGATAAGTTAATGTGAAATTAAGTTGTGTGTGCATACATAGAAATGAGAAAGCCATAAGCATAAGAAAAGAGACATCCTAAGGATGTGTATGTGAAATGAACATCTGAGTGATGCATTTAAATGTGGGACATCCCAGGGATGTATAGTTAATGTGAATGTACATGTGATGGAAAATATGTGAATGGGCTTTGAATTATTAATATTTAGCATAATTATACGGTGAATAACTATATGTAGTTACACAATTAATTCAAGGTTTGGAGAATACCCCATCGACACGACGGTATACCCGTGACTGACTTGACAGGATATCTGTGACCGGTACGACGGCCAATCCATACACCAGTAAGACATCCCAGGGATGTATATGAGTTATGTGCCTGTCGCCTATGAGAAAGGGACTTGGGCTATGTTACATGAAAAATAGTCTGATTGGATGACGATGGAGGGTATTCCATCGGGGCTCGATGCTATATTGCTCGGGGATTATTTAAGTTAATCGATTTAAGTCATGAGACCAGCCCAGTTGTAAAATGAGAACCATTTGAGCATGAGATGACATGTGTAGTGTAGCAATTGCATTTTATTTATTCTTTTAATATCTCAAACTATTTTCTAATCATTTTATATTGATGAAATCATGCTTCAAATTATGTCATGAAATGTATGTGAGTAAGATAGATATACATGTTCAGATATCTTTCCTATTGAGCTAGGATGTAGCTCACCCTTTTTGACTATATGTCACAAGTTTTGAGATAGAGGTTGCTTCTAGGGACGTCGATCTCGAGGACTTGGATTACGTTATAGTGGAGGAGTCTGAGCCCCCTCCTGAGAAGTTCTTTTAGAAGACCCTCCGTGCACTTTGATAGTTATTTTGAGAGAGATAATTACGGCTTGGTACGTCCAGCCTGTTTCGTTAGGATAATGTAATTATGAAGATATTCTTTTATCGAACCATCTGAGGTGACCATTGATACGTCACTGATGATTCGGGTTGGTTCTTTTACCCATGCACTAGCATGGGATTAGAACTGTCTTTTGGATTATATATTTTAGTTTCAAATTATAGAATTAGAGATTTAGTTCCGTACTTGCTCTTTTGTATATGCTTTACTTATGGTTGTGTGGATATATCAAGTGTTTTGCGTATGTAATTGGGGCACAGTCTCCAGAGTCGTGCTGATGGCACGGGTTTCAGAGTATCGAAATTCGGGCTGTCACAATTATCCTTGATCAGAACTCAATAATTTTAATCCTGTAAAGCATGGAGTGTGTGCATACCAGTGAAAAGTTTATTCTTCATAAATTTTTTTAAACTGCAGATTTAAAAAACATTTTCATCCAAAATCTCTCACTATTAGCATACTCTAAAAAAGATGTCAAAATTTTTGGGTTATCTCAATATGATATATCTTGAAGAATTCAAAGGATAATTGAAAAAAAATATGAATCTCATGGAATGGATAATCAATTTTATTTATATGATTCTTTGTACAATCCATAGTATCTATTATTCACATCTCTACTAGGCTTATGCTTTTGTAAATCATAAATAAAAGATGTCTTTCCTTCAGCTTGTAATGGGGTATTGGGTTTAAAAGGTTTCAAAGAAAGGTAGATAGGATTCAAAGGTTTCTGAGAATTTAGTTCTTCTTTCCCTATCTTCTTTTCTTTTCTACTTCAGTATGTATCCAAAAAGTTGGATAACTTCTTCCCATTTTCTTTTTCTTTGTATAAATCCCATTTTTTCTTTTGATTTTCTTCTTTGGAAGCCTTTTGCTTATCTTATTCTCTATCTTTTTTTTTTTTCTTCTCAGATTCGTGTTTTACAATTTTTGACTTCTTTTCCCATTTTTTCTTTTTTTTATTTCTTTTCAGTCGTACCCTTTTGTTGCATATCCCTTATATGCTGACTTTTACTTCTTTCACTCCATCTTCTTTCCTTCTTTTACATTCTAAACTCTCAAAAAATGTAAGGGTTAAAGGTTAAAAACTTTGGGTAGTACACATGGTTAAGGGTTTATAAAATTTTGGTACAAAGAATTTCAGCTTAGGCTTCTAATATGGGTTCGAAGGATAAATTCTTTATGAGATTTTGGCTTTTTGGCTAAAACAAAAGATGGCCTTTGATCATTTTCATGATTTACTAGGATAAATGTCTTATTATTTTGATGCTTCTAATAGATAGGTCTAGATAAAAAAATAAGTTATCATAATCATACAATATTTTGATTCTAAGTTCAGCAATATGAGATTTTTCATAAAAATAGTAGAGAAGTTCAAGAAATTTTAGATTGAATACATAACAGTCTCTCTCTCCAAAAAAAGGAAAAGTTAATCTCTAAAGCTCACTGGTTATATAATTTGGAAACTATAGTCTAAATATTATAGTTCAGATCTACCTATTGTTTCAAACATTCATTATAATACAACGTTCTTGAAGAGCTAGATATGAATTGTAACTGTTCTATTTCTGATTGTTAAACTACTACTATGATGGATCATTAGGTTGTTTGAAATCATATTTTTGTCTATCATAATTCACATGTGATGACTAAAAATTGAAACAGAAAGAAATTTTTTTTTCTGTAAAAATGCTAAAAGTAATGCAAAAATAAAGTGTTATTGTCGACACCCAAATTTGGCCTAAGGTCCGATCAAAACATACTTCGAGAAGGGCGCACCCCTGAGCTTCCGGTAGCATCTTCCGTACCCTTAGGAAATCCGTAAACCCTTAGAAACTTGTCTAAAACCTTAGAAATTAACCCCAACCTATAGAAGCCTCTCTGAACCTGTTATTGACCCTCTCGGGCAGTGGCTGGGAAGATGTGTGCCAAAGCTTGTAGAGACCCTTTCTGAAACTAAATCATATACCATTGGAATATAGAGATTCTCAACTTTTGAACAAGTTGATAATTACCTCGATCCGAGTCCTACACCAAAAGTTATGGCAATCCGAAGTTTCGGGCCTAACTTGCATTTGAGTGAACCTCTTGATGCTTAGCGTGTATAATACACACGCTAAGCCATTTCTGAGAGAAATGTTTCCTAGCGTGTATATTATACACACTAGGCCATTTTTTCACAGATTTGGCTTAGCGTGTATAATACACACGCTATGCTTGGATAGGCCCCCAAGCGGGCTCTGGACTTCTCAAGCGCTGTAGTTATACCTAGCTTGTATAATACACACTCCAGGCTTAGTTACAGTAACTCTTGGATTTTACCCAAAAATAACTTTTGGGGTTTGACTTGTTGACCATCCCAATGTTAAGGTGGGTTTTATTAGGACTATTGCACCTCCATTTCACCCACAAAATTCTAGAATTGAGATTCATCCTTTACCATCCATTTGCCATCATAAATCCTTGAGATTTAGCTAAAACTACCCCTTAGCCTTCTTCCCCTATCCTTTAGCTATCAAGCATTAGAGGTTAGAACCTACCTTCCAACCCCTTAAGCTATCGGAAGTTCATTGAAGTGCACCCACGCGAAGGTCCACGGTGGTGCTACAAGGGCCCGAGAGTTCTAGCTCTCCCCTCTATTCCTCTACCTTCTTTACTTTTCCTCTATCCTTGAATTTGTGCCGTTAAGCCATCAAAATTTCAGTGACTGTGAGGGGCGTAAATAGGATTAGAGTGCCTTCGGGCAAGAGGAAGTGTTATTTTATTTTTTGTTTTGGCCATAAGTAGAGACCTCTTATGAGCGGGTTGATCGGGTGTCTAACATCTTCCCGATTAATAACCGAAGCCCCTACCCAAGAGCCTTTGGCGTAGACCGGATCAGAGTCATATTTTTAGCACTCCGGTGCTCATCATATCAATTTAGGTATCCCGGGACACCAAAATCTCTGGCTAGCAACTCTAAATTTATAGTGAAGAGAGCGCATCATTGTGACGAACTCCTGAGAACCCACGGTTGCACAAATGGCGACTCTGGTGGGTAATAGCTTGTAGAGCTTCCCCTTGAAATTTGGCCTCCTTTTGTTTTATATTTATTTCTGTGCTTACTAACCTTTTTTGTCTCTTTTGTACTCACCCCTATAATTCTGTCAAAATTTACTCACCCCTATTTTTTTTTATTTACGAGCCTTAGCCGATTGAGGGGCCTACTTGCACATTGTCCTTACTTTCATTTCATTTTCGGCCATTTACATGCCTTAGCCGATTGGCGGGCTTACTTGCGCATTTTACACGCCTTAGCCGTTTGGCGGGCTTACATGAGCTTTTATTTTCTCGCACTCATATATCTTCAGCGGATGCCGGCCCGTAGAGGCGGCACGGGATCATCACAACCCGTTTTTGAACATAAGCAAACTCCCCTTTTAAAATTTGAAATTAAAATTAAACCTTAAAAGTGAATTAAGGGACTTAAATCATTTTTGTGGGGGTAGCTTTTAAAGGGTTGGGAAATTAGGTAGCTATATAAAGTCCTGGTTCTTAGTACAGTGGTAGCCCCTAGTGGTGATGATCCAAAAAAGTACCACACCATTTAGTATCTGAGAAGGTGCTCGCGCCGGAGGTATATAGGGTGGGTGACTAATCCAGTTATGAAGCTTAAAACTTTTGGGGAGTGCATTTAGTTGCCCCGAATCAACCTTGTATCCCTAAGTTCGGAAAGGAGGGACCCATTACAACATAAAAATCAATCCCCGAAAGCACTGCTTCCCAAAAACTAGAAAATCAAACCAATCGCAGGCTTGCTGTTCTGCTGTCAAAATATATTATATACTTTGTTTAGCTTAGCGTGTATAATATACACGCTAAGCCAAACAAACCCAGAATTGCTCTAGCATGTATAATATACACGCTAAGCCAACAATCATTTGGCTTTGCCTAGCGTGTATTGATCGGCTTATAGTATGTATATATTTAAATTAAAATCAAGCCTTAACCTATTGTAAGCGCACAATAGAAATTATAGCGTAGTGATAGGATCGATCCCATGAAGAAGTGATTATCTTATAAATTTTTATATTCTTGTTTTAAAAACTATCTTTATCTTTTAAGTCCTTAATCTAATTGCATAAAAATAAATCCTAAACCTCCTTCAGATTGAGATCGTCAATCTCAACCTTCAGCTATCGGATGTTTACAAATTTAAAATATCGCTACACTGTATTGTAACCTTCCAGAATTTGGTCGTCAATCAAAAAATAAAATTCTTCAACACATATTTAATCTAATAAACAATCTCCTAAAATTTGGGCGTCAATCAAATTCGAGAAAATTGAAGATGAAAAAGTAAAACCGTTACACTAATCTGTAAAGTTTAACCTGAGTCGTCAATTCAAAAAAAAAAATTGAAGATGTTTACAAAGCATATAAAATATAAACTAAAAATAAAATAAAATCTAAACTAGAAAGCAAAAGTAGAACCATCCAAAGGGTCTTTCAACTTCCTCAGCCTTGGTTGTCAGGCAAAACCTCAGAGAACTGTAGACGATGTTACTTTATAAATCCTAAACTACTTTGATTGAGAGAAAATACAGACCTCAGTTGTTAATTGATGCTGTAAAATTCTTTGATGATTATTCCTATGCCGAGCTCTCTTATTTATAGATCATAAGGTGTCGGTTTACAGAGTTCTAATTCTAATAAAATAAACTACTAAAATAAAAGATTCCTAATATAACTCTAATTCCTATTTTTATTCTTCCTTACCTTTAATGGTTGATGTGTTCCGGATTTCATTCCTTGATAACAGCATCAGAGATCTTAAAAGTCTATTTTCATCAATATTCTTAGATCCGTGACTTCTAATTCTGTTCATAGCGGTGATAATCTTCACTCACGTGATCAGCAGTAACAGTAAAGGGAAAGCTTCTATTCATACAATTATAAATCATGATTGTTCTTTTTCTTTAGAAAATCGTAAATCACGATTTTCTCTTTCTTATGCTCCCATTACTTTCATATTGGACAATTCTTTATAACGAACGATCGCTTTCTTCTGTATCGCCTTTTCTCTTTTGTCGATTTACGAAGAATCATCTTTTGAAGAATCATAAATTACGATTTCTTATTTTTCTCTTCTTTGGCTTCAGTATTAGTGCTTAATGGTAAAATACGATTTCTCAGTTTTCAGTAGGTGGTGAATCGTCTTCTTACGCTTAATTGTCTTCTTACTGATTTTTGAGTTCATTTTGATGAATATTAACACTTTGGCTTTCTTTTACTATTTTTTTTTAATATTTGTACATCATCAATTTGTTAGTAGCAAACTAAGTCCTAGCATCACTAACTTAAGGGTGATAAAATAGTATATTCTATGACTGATCACATCCCCAAACTTAAGCTTTGCTAGTCCTTAGCAAACAAGGAAAAATAAACTATCTTAAACTAAGAATTTAAATATCACTTTCATAGGGAGCACGATTGCATTTAGCAGATACAACAAGCCTTTAAACCCCTAGGTGATCCTTAGTGGAGGATTTATAGTCTCCTGAAGGTTTTCAGTGAAGTTACCTACAAACTTCAAATATATATATATATATATAAATAAAAAGTAAATAAATAAAATCTAACTAATCTACTTAATTGGTCAATATATAGTCTATTACGATTTTCTAAAATTACCAGTTCTTTATCCTTATTTTCCATTACAACGTTATCCATGATTAGAATTTCAACAATTTTAATTAACAATAAGCACAAAGTGTATATGCACTAGTAAATAATTTATTCTTCATAAAATTTTCTAAACTGCAGATTTAGAAAATATTTTTATTCAAAAAAAACTCACTATTGACCTACTCTCTAAAAGATATCGAAACTTTTGGGGTCTCTCATTATATTTTTCAGAAGAATTCAGTTAAAGATAATTACAAAAATGAATCACATAGAAAAGATAATCCTATCCTATTCTTATGATTCTCTATACAATCCATAATATCTATTATCCTTATCTCTACTAGGCTTATGCCTTTACAAATCGTAAATCAGAAAGGTCTTTCCTTCAGCTTGTAATAGGGTTTTGGGTTTCAAAAGGTATCAAGGAAAGGTAGAAAAGGATTCAAAGTTTTTCTGAGAATTTAGTTCTTCTTTTTTT